>OY997266.1:606352669-607779354 GCA_963921465.1 Triticum timopheevii | reverse complement strand
ATGGTGCAAAAATATGGGCATTAAGCTCGATTACGCTTCAGTCTATCATCCTCAAACCAACGGTCAAGTGGAACGAGCAAATGGTCTAATAATGAGCGACATCAAACCCAGACTAGTGCGGTCCCTTACGGAATCTGACATGCACTGGGTAGAGGAGCTTGACTCCGTACTCTGGGGGCTGCGGACAACACTCAACCATACTACCGGATTCACACCATTTTTTATGGTATACGACGCAGAGGCAGTTTTGCCTTGTGACATCATTCATGACTCACCTCGAGTGCGCATGTACGAAGAAAGAGAAGCCGAGCTGGATCGGCAGGACAGCCTGGACGCATTGGAGGAAGAACACGATGTGGCAAAGGCCCGTTCCGCATTCTATCAGCAGTAGGCTCGAAGATATCAAAGCAGAGAAGTACGGGCTAAAACTTACAACGTTGGCTACCTAGTTCTACGCCTGCCGGACAAGAAAAAGGACAAACTCAAGCCCAAATGGGAAGGTCCCTTCATCATCGACCAAGTCCTGACCGGCGGAGCATACCGTCTGCGAAGTGCATCGGACAACCGACTCGAGCCGAACCCATGGAACACGGCCCGCCTCCGAAGATTTTACGCCTAGCGCCGGACTAAGAGTTTGTTTCCTTCCTCCGTCCATGTTTTTACACTTCAGCCGTCTTTTATTTCTCTCTTTTCTCCCACCTTTTTCATAAAAGCCGTCGAGGGCCTACTGGCGCATTGTTCGCACACACCTGATGTGCTACCCGCACTCATTATACCTGGGGCTTCTTTAACAGAAGCTTACTTATAAGGGCTTCATGCCCAGCACATGTGTCAAACTTCCACATGTACCTTTTATTCACCATTATATGCATCGATATGACTTAAGTTTTGGCCAAGCTGGGTTGCCTGGCTCCTGTGCTTACCCCTACGTTCCCGATTGTTCGGCTAGGAGGTAAAGGGAGCACCTCTGCGATTGTTACTGCCGGGTCGGTCGGATGTGTACCTCAGACTGGGTGAAGCCGAAAGCTAGCGTTCTTAAGGGAATATTCGGTCGGTGACTTGAAAGATGATTATTTTTTACAAATTTATTTATCTACCCCCAGATATTTTCCTGCTCTTTTTGCAGTCCGGACATGCACTTTAGGGCATGCCTCCTAGGGAAAGGAACCCTTAACGGAACTATTCTCCCTGGAAGATGTTTCTTACTAACCATGTAATATAACATAACTAGTTGGGCACTTGTCTGATAAAGCACTAATGACCCCTACGCCTAGTCTCCATGCATGCCCCGGTTTTTCCATAACCGAGAAGGTATTCGGACACACTCCAGACCCTAGGGTCCCGAGGTCGAAGTGAAAAGGTCGGCAAAGACAAACGATCTACAATCCGGCTAGAAGGCATTTTACATGTCATTTCAAATACATCGTCAAATCGACTGACTGTACTCCTCCTCAATCCCGTCTAACAGGCTGTCTAATTTACAGTCCCGTTGGGAATACTTAGCGGCCAGCTCTACTTGGCCGTACACTAAACTCACAGGGATCACCTTCCCATCGGGCCCCACAGGTCCGACCTCGGCCATGTGGTTTGGATCCGCCTTCTTTTACCGCGTCTTCACCATGGCCCAGGCCTCCCTGGCACCTTGACGGCAGGACGATATCTTTCATAAACGGAAGCGCTGCCGCGCTCCCTGAAGCTTCTCCGCAAGCTCTCCAAGGCCCTCGGGCAGGGAGAGGGACGGCCATAAGGCCTGGAAGACGCCGCTCATCGCCTGCCGAACACGTTCGAGCAGTTGCACCAGCTCGGGAAGTTGGTCAACCGTTGAAACGGGCATTTCCTCCGCAGGGCGACCTGTGAGCACACCTACGGACATATTTCTGTCAATTGACTTCCTCGCCGAACTCTTCTTTTCAAAGGAGTTCGCTCAAGCACTTACTATAGATGCCGCGACGAAGCCGCTCATTCTCCTTCACGGAGCCAGACAGCTCGGCCCGAACACCCTTTAGCTCTTCTCCCAGCTGGGTGTGGGCATCCTGGAGTTTGTTCCTCTCCTGCTGCACCTTCGTAAGCACCCTCTCGCCGGCCTTCAGCTGGCACAGTAGTTGTTGCTTGTCCGGATCAAGTCCGGCAACATCTGCAATACCATTGTCAGATTTATACATACGCCGCACACCGCTTATCTTTTCGAAATAATGTGTTACCAGAGGGGGTCTCTGTGCCTCCTTCCGCGGCAGCTGCGGCCTCAAGTTGGGCCTTGCACTCTTGTAGCTCCTGGGACAATTGGGTATTCTTCTCTGTAAGACCCTGCACATTATATGATCCTTAAATCAGTTATTTTAACTACTTTAAGTCTCGGGGGCTACTGGCATATACAACTATTATAATCCCTTACCCGTATGTCTTTTACATACTGCTCCGTGGCTCTGGTCAAACCATCTTGAGCAGCACGGAGGTGCGCGTCTCCCGCGTTAAAGGCATTCAACGCCTCAGGGGAGAAACACGCGTCATGAAAAACTGTCCGGCGGCGCCTGTGGTTCATGGCGCTCTCCACCTCAGACCTGGTGGCGGACAGCCTGTCGGCATCCTCCGTTGGAGGAGTATCCAGCTCGCGCCTTGTGCTCGCCTCCCCCTTCGGACCAGGTGTTGGAGCCTGGCTAGCGGAGGCTTGGTTGGCAACCTCTCCGGACACGGTCCGGCGAGCGCTCTTTCTCCTGAAAAAGTCATGAGCATTAATACACCTCCTAGGAATTTTCTCCTAAATAACGGTCGCAAGCCATACCGTTGCGGTGACGTTTCGATTCGCACCGCCCCCCTCTTCTGCCTGCGGGTTCGGACTGACCCTTGTTGATCAGCCACCGCGGGTTCGGCTTCCCGCCTTGAAGGCACCTCCTGCAAGACACCGTTGTGTACGGTGGTCAGAAATATGCAAGGATGAAGTAATAGCGTCAGGACCCCGGTCATATTCACCTGGGAAGCCGGGGTTAGGCCGGGGTAGTCGGCCGTAATGGCGACTAGAGAATTGTCCATGCTGAGTTGGTGGAACACCCCGTCAATTAGCTCCACCTTTATGTCCGGATCCTCTTCGGAGGCCGGATCGAGGGATCTTCCCGGATCCTCGGGTTGTGGGGCCGGACTATGTATGCTCTCCACAGTCCGGCGCAGTTCCTGCGTCAAATCCATAAAGTAAGGTACTTAACTTTGAAAGCACGGGTCGGATAAATAAACGTCCGCTTACCCAGCTCTGAGGGTTATTCATTGAGAACCCATTCAATGGGCTCGTCTAGAGGAAGTCCTCTTTCTCCCCCTTGTACAGGCCGGACAGGATCTTTACCAGATCCGCGGTCGATCCCGGCCCCTTACGGCCGTGACGGGTAGCATCATTCTCCCCGTTGAAGTCCCACATGGGGTGGCCCCTGTATTGCAGTGGCTGCACCCCCCGCATTATGCACGTGGCCATGACTCCAATCATGGTCAATCCAGAATGGGCCAACAACCTTATCCGGCCCATCAAATAATGGACGCCCTTGTCTTCCTCCAGTTGAGGGCTCCGCGGGCGCTAACTTAGGCGTTTCTTCAGAGGAGCCATGCTGAACTCCGGGAGGCCGATCCGAACTGGGTCCGGCAGTGGAGCGTCATCTACATAAAACCATTCCGAAGGCCAGTCTTCGGATGCCTTCTTTGGGGTTCCGGATGGATATCCGGTCCCGGCGATGCGCCATATTTCGGCACCGCCCACATGATATATTGACCCCTCGTGAGAACGGGGTACGAGGCAGAATAGCCTCTTCCACAGCGCAAAATGGGGCTCGATGCCCAGGAATAACTCGCAAAGAGATACAAAACCCGCGATATGCAGAATAGAGGCGGGCGTGAGGTGATGGAGCTGGAGTCCGTAGAACTCCAGGATCCCTCGGAGGAATGGATGTACAGGAAATCTGAGCCCCCTTATCAGATAGGGGACGAAGCACACCCGCTCTCCTTTAGAGGGGCTGGGGGTGGCCTCCGCTTGCTTCCCACCTTTGTAGGTGGCCAGCCCTGCTCGAACCGGGACCATAAAGACCGGAGGAAGATATCCCTCCGCTTGAAGCTTCACTAGCTCATTGTGCAGAACTGAACATCTCCTCCAATCTCCTGGCGGAGGGCTGGGAGCGCGAGAGGAGGAGCCGCGTCGACGGTCCATGATGGAATGGGTTTTCGGTGGAAGCGCTCCGATGAGTACTCGCAGAAGGAGGATGGTGTGACTTGGATCTGGATTCTTGCCTCTCTTGTAGGCAGATTATTTGCGCAGCTAGGGGGTAAAATATAAAAGATACCCTGGCCTTTCGCATTCGTGCGACGCGTGGAAGGGAGCCATTATTGGGCGCGGAAGCCAAGGAGCGCAACATTTGTAAGGGTGCCGGACACTATTTGGCAGGTACATGGAATTTAAAGGAGAACCCGCCTTGCAACGCCGAAGACAATATATGTGCTGGATTCGTCGTCATTGAAGCCTGGTTCGGGGGCTACTGAGGGAGTCCTGGACTAGGGGGTGTCCGGATAGCCGGACTATCATCATCGGCCGGACTCCAAGACTATGAAGATACAAGATTGAAGACTTCGTCCCGTGTCCGGATGGGACTTTCCTTGGCGTGGAAGGCAAGCTTGGCGATATGGATATGTAGATCTCCAACCATTGTAACCGACTCTGTGTAACCCTAGCCCTCTCCAGTGTCTATATAAACCGGAGGGTTTTAGTCCGTAGGACGAACAACCATTACAACAATCATACCATAGGCTAGCTTCTAGGGTTTAGCCTCCTTGATCTCGTGGTAGATCCACTCTTGTACTACCCATATCATCAATATCAATCAAGCAGGAGTACGGTTTTACCTCCATCGAGAGGGCCCGAACCTGGGTAAAAACATCGTGTCCCTTGTCTCCTGTTACCATCCGCCTAGACACACAGTTCGGGACCCCCTACCTGAGATCCGCCGGTTTTGACACCGACAGGAGGCCTTAATATCCCTTAGTTTCCAATAGGACCCCGCTGCCATGGGAGGGTAGGACAAAAGATGTCATGCAAGTTCTTTTCCATAAGCACGTATGACTATATACGGAATGCATGCCTACATTACATTGATGAACTGGAGCTAGTTCTGTGTCACCCTATGTTATGACTGTTACATGACGAACCACATCCGGCATAATTATCCATCGCTAATCCGGTGCTTACGAGTTTTCCATATACTGGTTCTTGCTTATTTACTTTTCCGTTGCTACTGTTACAATCACTACAAAATACCAAAAACATTACTTTTGTTGTCTTTACTTTTGTTACCGTTACCACCACTATCATATTACTTTGCTACTAAACACTTTGCTGCAGATATTAAGTTTCCAGGTGTGGTTGAATTGACAACTCAGCTGCTAATACTTGAGAATATTCTTTGGCTCCCCTTGTGTCGAATCAATAAATTTGGGTTGAATACTCTACCCTCGAAAACTGTTATGATCCCCTATACTTGTGGGTTATCAATGACATGTAGAGAGTGACTACTAAGTACCACATTGGATTAGACATGTCCCCAAGAGTAAAGATATGCAATGAATTTAAATGATTTCCTTCCCTTAGATGTCTTGCTCCCCCTGAATCTAGGATGGGATACTGGGAGAAGATAGGGAGCATAAAATCAGAGCTGAAAGATATAAATGAACAGAGCTAATGCAAATAAGCACATATGAACATGTCTTTCCCCTCAAGAATACATGTAGCATCTCTCCTCTTGAACACCAAGCATCTGGGATCCTTGAGAAATACTTTCTACTTGAGTATTCTCTCCCCCTGGAGATCTCTTTCTCCCCCTGAGGAGGTGATACTCTCTCTCTCTCTCTGATGTGATCTCTCTAAGTGATAAGCTTTGATGTGATCTCTCTCTCCCCCTTCAACATCAATTTCAAAGAAGGGTTTGATCCTTGAGTCACAGCACAAAGCATTTATATAAATGTGATGCTTGTAGAGGACAAGATTCAGTGAGTGGTGCTGGATCAGAAGAAACACAGAATAAGTGGCAAATTGTTTTTCCTATTGTGAAATCGGTGGCACCGAGTGGTATGCTTCGGTTGTACCGAAAGGATTCAGTTGGACCGAAAACAACGATTTTGTGAAACCGATTTCATCGCAGAGAAAACACTTGTCACCTCAGCTCACTAGACTAGTAAGATCTCACAAAGATTTGCAAGGAATTTACTAAAAGATATGCAATGAATTGGATGCAGAAAATGCAGAGCAAACAGAAAGAAATCTAGATGAAGTTTTTTTTAAAAGGGGAAACAAATATGCATGAGACAAATGCAAAAACACAGAAAAGAACACAAGAAAACTTCATCTAGAGATGGTCGGCGACAAAGTCACCTATGTTAGAGTATATTGACTTAGGAGTCAAGTGAGGTCACTTGATCATAAGTCATACTCATCGTTTAAGCTCAAAATGGGGTTGCCATTTTTTGTTTAAGCATCTTGATGTATTCACATCTTGTCGAGTTGCTTTAGCTCATGACTTGGAGTAAAGCTTCTCTAAGATGGAATAACATACCTTGGTTGGTGGTGTTGAACATGTAGTTGAACTTGTGTGGGTTGCTCAAGGTTGATGTAGCTCATCAAGAATTTGGAGCACCACTTGGAATTTGAGTCCATCTACCTACATGGGTTAGTTCTTGCAAGGAAGAGCACTTGTGTATCCAAAAATGACAATCATGAAGCTCAACATAGAATTTGTCAAAGGATATGTTTGAATGGTTCCGTGCTTCCTTGTCTTCAACCACCATAGTGTAGAAACTTGGTGATGTAGAGATTGCTCAAGATGTGAGTAGATTACAATCTCATGGAATTTGATTCAACCAAGTACCTACATGGGTTATATAACATGCAAGATGCAAATATATCCAAGACATAAGATTTTCATCATAAGAGAAATATCAAGGATTAGTCATAAGCTCATGTCTTGCATGTATCCAATGGAGTTTCTACTCCAAGTTTGAAGCATCTATGATGTTAAATTCTCCTCTTAACCTGCAAAACACTTTCTCATCAAGAGGTTTAGTGAATATATCCGCTAATTGCTTTTCGGTGCGAACATGCTTAAGATTACACTAGTAGAAAAAGGGTCAAACGTGAAGCACAATAGTGCCGGTTTGAATTTCAGTCGACACTAATGTGTACAATAGCACCGGTTCGTGGCGGCGATCAATAGCACCGGTTCGTGGCGAACCTTTAGTACCGGTTCATGCCACGAACCAGTACTAAAGGGGATGTGTCAGCCTGCGGTCAGGCTATGGCCCCACCATCACCATTTAGTGCCGGTTCGTACCACGAACCGGTACTAATGAGGTTATGGCAAGCTGTTTTTAGTCCCACCTTGCTCCCCTAACAAGCCTTTTACCACCTTAAATATGTTATTTCTCAAACTATCACAAGCACTTGGTCTTCATTGAACTCTATTTGTAGAATTTGTGGCCGCAATATGAGTCTTCATCGATTTATAAATCGTTGATGACTCATATTGACAATTCAGATTGTACACACAAAGATCATTGATGATCAAAGTATTTTTGATGTTATAAGATCATATTGACAGTTTAGACTATAAAGAAATATAAGATCATGATGTAAATGCTCTTATATTTTTTGCGTTCAGTATGCACCATTCAAAGCGACGCCATCAACTTTCAACCATTTCTGCCTTCATTTGCTATTTTTATGCATTCAATGATTTGTTTTGAGAACTAAATGACCTGGAAATTGAAAAGCACTACAAATGAACTCTGAAAAAGTTGAAACTTGGCATGGTATCATCATTTCACCCACATAGATTGTTCAAAAAAGTAGAGAGGGTTACGGCAAAAACTGGATGCACTTCGTTTACAAACTAGACAATCTCTTTCGAAGTATTCAGGTTTCTGACGAAATTAAACTCATCTGTTACAAAGGCATTTCATTTTTTTAAACTTATTACAACTCCAGACTTTTTGTGCATTCAGTATGCATCATTCAAAGCGACGCCATCAACTTTCAACCATTTCTGCTTTCATTTGCTATTTTTCATGCATTCAATGATTTGTTTTGAGAACTAAATGACCTGGAAATTGAAAAGCACTACAAATGAACTCTGAAAAAGTTGAAACTTGGCATGGTATCATCATTTCACCCACATAGATTGTTCAAAAAAGTAGAGAGGGTTACGGCAAAAACTGGATACACTTCGTTTACAAACTGGACAATCTCTTTCGAAGTATTTAGGTTTCTGACGAAATTAAACTCATCTGTTACAAAGGCATTTCATTTTTTTTAACTTATTACAACTCCAGACTTTTTGTGCATTTATTATGCATCATTCAAAGCGACGCCATCAACTTTCAACCATTTCTGCCTTCATTTGATATTTTTCATGCATTTAATGATTTGTTTTGAGCTAAATGACACTAATTAAATTTTGTGCAGGCAGCGCACCACCTTTAGTACCGGTTGGTGGCTCAAACCGGTACTAAAGGGTAAGCTGTTTTTTAGTCCCACCTCGCCAAGAGAGAGGGACTAGGAGCGGTTTATCAGCCCTGAGTGCAGAGACGATGAAGAAGAGGCTCAATGCTCACGTTGCTTAGCTTCAAGCCTTTAGGAATATGGTAGATTGCACGGAGCTACGCAGAGTGCAGTTTACACTATTCCGAAAGGCTTGAAGCATTGCACCTCTTTTTTATTTTTAATAACTTATTACAACTCCGGACTTCTTCTGTTATGGCAAAAGGAAGGAGGAGAAGAAGAAGAAGAAGAAGAAGAAGAGGAAGAAGAAGAAGAAGAAGAAGAGGAAGAAGAAGAAGGAGGAGAAGAAGGAGAAGAAGAAGAAGAAGAAGAAGAAGAAGAAGAAGAAGAAGAAGAAGAAGAAGAAGAAGAAGAAGAAGAGGAAGAAGAAGAAGAAGAAGAAGAAGAAGAAGAAGAAGAAGAAGAAGAAGAAGAAGAAGAAGAAGAAGAAGAAGAAGAAGAAGAAGAAGAAGAAGAGGAAGAAGGAGAAGAAGGAGAAGAGGAAGAAGAAGGAGAAGAAGAATAAGAAGAGGAAGAAGAAGGAGAAGAAGAAGAAGAAGAAGAAGAAGAAGAAGAAGAAGAAGAAGAAGAAGAAGAAGAAGAAGAAGGAGAAGAAGAATAAGAAGAGGAAGAAGAAGGAGAAGAAAGAAGAAGAAGAAGAAGAAGAAGAAGAAGAAGAAGAAGAAGAAGAAGAAGAAGAAGAAGAAGAAAATAAAGCAGAAAAGAAATAACTATATAAAAAAATTACTCAAAAATAAATAGAAGAAAATAGATAATGCAGAAAAGAAAAAATTAATATAAAGCAAAAATATTCACAAAGAAACTAAATACGGCAAAAAAATTACTCAGAAATAAATAGAAGAAAAAAATAAAGCAGAAAAGAAATAACTATATAAAAAATTACTCAAAAATAAATAGAAGAAAATAAATAATGCAGAAAAGAAAAACAATTATATAAAGCAAAAATATTCACAAAGAAACTAAATACGGCAAAAAACTACTCATAAATAAATAGAAGAAAAAAATAAAGCAGAAAAGAAATAACTATATAAAAAATTACTGAAAAATAAATAGAAGAAAATAAATAATGCAGAAAAGAAAAAAAATTGTTGTGGTGCTGCCCTGTGGGCCTGCCAGACCTTTGGTGTGCAAATACATGCCCAGTAGGGCCAGAAGACTCACAGGGCAGCGCGCCCTAGTTAGGCCCAGAAGCCTGCTAAATAGAGGAGTTCGAAAGGGCGGCCGCGGCTGGGTTTATAAACCAGTGCGGCTGCCCTTCGCTCGGCGAGGTGGGACTAAACATAGCGCACTGCGGTGGCAGCGCACGGCCTTTAGTACGGGTTGGTGGCTCCAACCGGTACTAATGTGTTCCCTTTAGTACCGGTTGGAGCCACCAACCGGTACTAAAGACCCTCGTTTCCCGCCGCTTCGGCTGGCCAAAATTGGCTTTTAGTACCGGTTGGTGGCTCCAACCGGTACTAAAGGCTCCCCCTATATATATGGCACTTACGAAAATTCAGTTATCTCGTCGCACTTCATTCCACTTCTCGCGGCCTCTCGATCTATCGTAGTCTCCGGCGCCGCCGCCGTGCCGTCGCCCTCGCTGCCCCCGCCGCCCATCGTCGTCGTCGCCGCGCGCCCCCGCCGCCCGTCATCGTCGCCGCCCCCGCCGCCCGTCGTTGTCGCCGCGCGCCCCTGCCGCCCGTCTCGTCGCCATATCGATCCCGGCCGCCACCGGCCGGACTCGTCGCCGTCCCCGGCCGCCGCCGCCCGTCTCGTCGCCGTCCCCGGCCCCCGCCGCCCGTCGTCGCTACCCCCGCCACCCGTACGCACCCGGCGGCCCACTCCATATATACACACACACGCATACACACATACACACACACACACACTACACACACACACACACACACACACACTACACACACACGCATACACACACACATACACACAGACACACACAAACACACACACACACTACACGTACACTACACACACACACATACACACACATGTATGTACCCACACACACACACATATTTTTTTACTTATTTTCTGTTTTCTATATATAATGTTTAGATGAATTAGAACTATCTAGTTTATTTTTAGAATGTTAGAAATGTTATCATCGATGAATTAGAAATATGTTAATGTTTAGTTTGAACTAGTGAATTAATATATAGAACGAACTAGTATATTTTTAGTAAATGCTTAGTTGAACTAATTGAATTAATATAACTAGTTTATTTTTAGTAAATGCTTAGTTGAACTAGTTGAATTAATATATATAACTAGTTTGTTTTTAGTAAATGCTTAGTTGAACTAGTTGAATTAATATAATACCTTGTTTATTTTTAGTAAATATAATGCTTAGTTGAACTAGTTGAATTAATATATAGAACTAGTTTATTTTTAGTAAATTCTTAGTTGAACTAGTTGAATTAATATATAGAACTAGTTTATTTTTAGTAAATGCTTAGTTGAACTAGTTGAATTAATATAACTAGTTTATTTTTAGTAAATTCTTAGTTGAACTAGTTGAATTAATATATAGAACTAGTTTATTTTTAGTAAATGCTTACTTTGAACTAGTTGAATTAATACAACTAGTTTATTTTTAGTAAATGTTTAGTTGAACTAGTTGAATTAATAAATAGAACTAGTTTATTTTTAGTAAATGCTTACTTTGAACTAGTTGAATTAATATAACTAGTTTACATTAGTAAATGTTTAGTTGAACTAGTTGAATTAATATATAGAACTAGTTTATTTTTAGTAAATTCTTAGTTGAACTAATTGAATTAATATAACTAGTTTATTTTTAGTAAATGCTTAGTTGAATTAATAGAAGTAGTTGAATTAATTGAATTAGTAAGTGTTTAATGTTTTGCCTAATATGAACATAGGAAATGTCGTCTGACGACGGAAAAAATTTCATTATGTGCCAATACTGTGAAGACCAGCGCGGCCAGTGCGACAGAAATTTCCTTGTTGATGGTAGGCGATTCAGCATCAAGCTGGATGAGACTTTCGAATTTGATACAGTAAGTCACAATGACAAGTCTGTTTTCGTAATTAAGCATGACTTATATATGCTTCATTTGCCTGACTTATAATTTTTAATTTTCACTATTCTACTAGCGCATCCCCTGCCATGCAAGAATTTTTGTCTGGGATAAGATAGGTTTCAAAGATATGGAAACTATGGAGGTAAAGAGAGCTTACCTGAAAACTGAGCATGATGGTTATACTTTCAACGTCAAAGTATACAATACACACACGTACACCTATTTTGAATGCAAAACTTGGCAAGCACTATGCAAGGCTTATGCATTTGAGCCTGGTATGGTTATCACCTTTGATATTCGTCCGGAAGATGATATTGAAGGTAATAGAGACATATGGGTCGATGTGCAGATGCCTCCAGTTCTACCATTATGTGAGTTCTTCTCAACTATATTTTTGTCTTTGATATTGCTTATTTCAAAAATAACTGACAACTAATTTCTATTGACAGCTTATCTCCATTCAACCAAACATGTCCGGCGCTTGGTAGACAGGACCTACTACTGTCCCGGAGCTGAACTAAACTGCGAGGAGATAAGTCATTATGTTTCATGGCTTGAGGATCTTAATACTGTCAAGACAAATTTTCTTCCTGCACTTAGAAATGTTAGTACTCAAAACGTGCGACCAATAGTGATGGTATTGAAGTACGGTCACATCTATTTAGGAATGATGGTAAGATATTTACTATTTGTCCTCAGTGCATATTTTGCATACATATTTTTTTTTGCTAAACTTTCATTGCTAAGTATATTAGTTAAGTACTATACGATGTTCTTCAACAGGGACTCCCGATGACAGTTGTGCCTCAGGGGATCGAGACTAAAGGTCAGATGTCAATTGTTAGCTTACGGCCAAGATATCCTGCATTGCACATGAATGCATTCAGGATTTCTAGAAGCGATGAATGCTTAATAGTGAAAGATTGGAGGAAAATTGTTAATGATCGCAGAGAAGTACTAGGGGGCAGCAATGAGAAGCGCAACCCACGATTAGGAGACAGGTTCATCGGCATGCTCCAGTATGATCAATCAGGAGAGCTATACATGTTCTATGCTATTTTACCAGAGAGAGAGTAGCTAGCAGGAGTGATTCAGCTAGTTCTTCATGCTGCTCTTAATTAGTACTTGTCTTTTCATGTCTGTGTTCTTCGTTCTGAACTTAAGTGATTTGCTTTTGTTGTGTTATATATGAACGCTATAATATCATGACAATCATGTTGAACTCGATCGACAATATTTTTGCTTCTGATACAAGTGAATGTTTCTTCTTTAAGCTAGTAGTGCTGGTGGTGATTAGATAGCTAGTTAATTATTATATCATTTAATGAAAGAAACCGCAGATTAGTTTCAGCTGGATGAATCCAACCTAGCTAAGTGATCAAGTGAAAGGATCGAGATGGACCTAGAGGGGGGGGTGAATAGGTACAATTACAAATTTTAATTATTACTTGGCAATTTTTAGGCAATAATGCGGAATATGAAGATGAGCCTAACAATTGCACGTGAGCACAAAGTACTAAGCAAATAACACAAATACGTAAGTAGGCAAGCACAATATAATGTATGCAAGTGTAAAGAGACAAGTAACCACAAGTAGAGAGTTAAGGTTAGGAATAACCGCAACTCCGGGAGACGAGGATGTAAGCCGATGTTCACTTCCTTGGAGGAAAGCTACTCACCGTTAGAGGGATGGAGGTTACCACGAAGGCACACCAACGCCATGAAGGCTCACCCTATTCTCCCTTTGAGACAACACCACGGACGCGTTTCTCAACCACTAGTGGTAGACCTTGGGGTGGTCCCCAAACCCTCACAAACTTTTCCAAGGGTAATCACAAAGTTCGATTCCTCTCCGGATGACTCCTACCGCCTAGGAGTCTCCAACCTCCAAGAGTAACAAGACCGATGGGGAAATGCTCAAAACTTGCTCAATTCACGAATTCCTTTGGTGCAAAGATGGGGAAGAAGTGGATCTATCACTTGATTGGAGAACTTCTCTCAAAATGCTCCTAGAACACTTGGGAATCTAGGATTTAGTGTGGATGAATGAGAGAGTGAGGAGTGTTCTTGTGAGGCTCAAAGTGAATGGTCAACCCTATCCCGTGGAAGGGAAGGGTGTATATATAGGTGGTGGGAAAAAGTGACCGTTTGGGGGCACATGATGGCCAGACGTCCGGAGAACGTCGGACGTCCGGAGGCCCAAACGGGTCCGGATGTCCGACAGTCATCGGACGATCGGCCGCTGTGAAACGTGTGACCCACAATCCAGTGTACAGGATACTGACGTCCGAGCGGGGCCGGACATCCGTAAGAATGCTTCTGATGTGAAAGTGTCGGACGTCCGGAGGGTTCCGGACATCCATAAAAATGTTTCTGATGTGAAAGTGTCGGACGTCCGGAGGGTTCCGGACATCCGTAAAAATGTTTCTGTTCTGGAAGTGTCGGATGTCCGGAAGTGTCCGGACGTCTGGGCAATCAGGAAGGACCGGACGTCCGTAGAACACCGGACGTCCGAAGGCAAGGTATATAGATAGCAACTTTTGAGCAAGTTTTTTCACAGATCCATCGATCCCCTCTTAATAGTGCGGGATCCCTATACTCAAGAACAAACCATAAATGAAGTCAACATCTTGTATCTCCATTCTTGAGTTATATGCTTTTGTCCCTAGTCATGATCCATGCACATGGTCTTTGGAACATAATCCTGAGATATACTTGATAAACATGATTAGTCCCGAGCATATGTGTTGTCATCAACATCAAAATATGATTAAGGGCATGATTGCACTTTCAATATCCCCCTTTTTGGTAGTTGATGACAACTCATATGCATACTCATAATAGTAATCGGAAGTATTTGTTGTGGAGCTCAATAACCATAATAAGAATGCGTAGCGAGCGAGCGAGTGAGCTCCCCCTCAAAGGGATACCACAGATACTTACTAAAACAAAAATGATGAGGGCTCCCCCTCAAACTAATGCTAAGATAATCAAGAGTTACACTTCATATAGATTCACCAAATCTCATATTCAACAAACTCATAACATAGTTCAACAACTCATAACATAGTTCAACAAGCTACTCATAACATAGGTTCGATTACATAATGAGCTAGAGTAACATGCATATGGAGCCTACTCCCCCTTTGGCATCAAGTATCCAAAGAAAAGAACTAGGGGGAATGACATAACAGCATTAAAGATCATCCTCATCATCATCATCACGAACACCACTGCCACCAGCCTCGTCAAAGAAATCAGCCCACTCAGGACCGGAGGGAAAACCAAAATCAGAAGGGGGATCTGCCTGAGTCTCTCAGATGAGCCTTCAGAGCGTTCTTGGAAGTGACCATGCGAGTGACCACATCGTGGTGTTGGGAGGAATGGTAGGTGAACATCTTCATCATGGCTTAATGAGCCTTCCCAAGAAAACGAGCAATGCGCCCAAAGGGGGCATCACCGGAAGGAGGATGGGTAGCGTGAGAAGGAAAACTAGCGGCGGTGCGACTAGCAGTAACGGGAGGAGGAGGAACATGGTCAGCCGCCATGTGAGGTGGGATGACCCATCTGTCATGTATATTAGTGTGTGCAATGGGAAAGGGAGCTACACTCTCGATAAATGCTTGAATAAAAGGTGCATGAGGAAAAGCCCGCTTGTGCTGGAAGCTAGCAAGGCGGATCTCATGCCATAGAAAGTGTGGAACATTTATCTTCCCTTTAGGAGATGTGAAGAGGCGATGCATGAGATCAATGCAGTAGCTGCTGCAGGAGCCCTTGTCACCCATCTTGGGATAAATGGTGCGGATGACACACTGATAAATGATGTTGAATGGAAAACGCCAAATGGAGACTTGATTTAGACCCTTTTGTTTCTCAGTGCTAGACAAAGATGGTATGGGTCTAAGAAGATCCGCATAGACCGCAATGCCTTTGGGCTTATGGTTGGGGTCATCCTTGTGGATTTTGAACTCGGTGTCGGGAAATCCAAGTGCAGTGACAAACTGAGCATAAGATGCTGTGAGTGCAGTGTCGGAGGTCATCCATGTGACAGTGTTATCAGGAGCAAAGTAACATGTGGCATAAAACTGATGGATGGCAGTGTGGTTAAAATCGTGTTGAAAGGCGAATGGAGCAGCTAGATTTGACGACTTAATGAGCTCAATGGCCCCCGGATATTTCTCCGGATGAGTGCGAATGTGCTCAAGATCAATACAAACATGAAGTGACAAGCCTTTAGGGATGACAATCGTGGTGAAGATGCCGGCTTGGACATTTGTGCGAAAGCGACTATCCTAAGAATCCCTAACATAGGTAAATTGATCTACATCACGACGCAATTTAAGATATGAAGATTTGGGGACCTCGTTGAAACGCTTAACATGACGGCCTACTGACAGTGGAGGCTCAATGGAGATGTGACGGGCATCACCGTGGGGTTGCACCGGAGGAGGAGGAGGTTAAAAGGTTGGACGACGAGTGCCGGGCTTGGGGGCAGCGATGCGGACGCCAACCATCGGGGATGGATCCACCTCTTCAAGCTCATCCTCAAAATCCGACTCCTCCGAAGAGGAATCACTGGATGAGCTGGGAGGACGAGCGGCACATTTCCGAGGGCGATCTTCCTCCTGGGAGTCGTCGGAGCCACCACGACAAGACGGACGAGCCGGCCCTCCGGCGACTTGCTTGCGAGCGGAGTGCTTGGACCGAGGCATCGTGACCTAGGGGAGAAATAAAGCACTTGTCAACACCCCTCCATAGATCAGGGTGAATGCATGAGGAGGGGGAGGGAAGGTTGTGACCTACCTTGAGAGGAAGAGCACGGAGGAGCCGAGCGGCGTGCTGGAGCAGGGGGTCGACGGACTGGCCGGGGAGAGAAACTCCGAGCACAACGGGCTGGACGGGCTGGACGGCGAGTCGCAGATCCGCGGCGGGGAGAAACCCCGGCGAGGGGTACGGCGGCGGGCGGCTACGGGGAGTGGACGCACGGCAGGAGCGGCGGCAGCGGTGAAACAATGGAGAGGATGTGGTTGGTTGACAAACCCTACGGCACAGTATATATAGAACCCAGTAAAAACGTACGGACGTCCGGAACCTACGGACGACCGGAGTCACATATTCGTCCAGACGTCCGGGAACGGACGGACGACCGGAGTCTGGACCATCAGCAAATAGAGGATGACAGAGATGATTCTACGGACGACCGACAGCTTCGGACGACCGGGCAGATTGTAACAGAAAGGTTTTTACGGACGTCCGGAGCTTCATCGTCTAGTCCAACTTAAGGGAACCAGAGTGGATCTTACGGACGTCCGGAGAGGCCGGACAACCGGTCGAAGGTAATCAGAGCAGAATATACAGACGTCCAGATGCTTACGGACGTCCGGCAGTGAAATACCACACGGACGTCCGGAACCTACGGACGTCCAATGCCAGAAGTTTTGACAGGAGGCAAGAATGCAGGTGTTGATCATGATGAGGAGAAAGGCATTTTTTTCCAGTAAAACTTATTTATGTAGTAACTCATATCCTACCTTACTCAATCATAGCCATATACTACAAGTGGTGGCTAATGCCACAATGTCTGAGTAGACACGACATGACACAGAAAGACTTGAACTTTGAGTGCATAGTCACTACTCCATCATGTTAAAGCACCATAGGTCTAGACCCATGGATACTTTGAGAGTGTTGGTTCTTTTTATGTATTGAGTAGGGCGAGAACATTCATGAATTGAATGTCTCCCCCTAAGTGTATGCCTACATCATGACAAGACATTAGATTCATGCATGACTGGGTACTAGATTTCACATAATGTTGTCAAGCTCCAAGATACCAAGTTCATGCCTATGTCGACAGAACCTTGCTTCATCTAGAGGTTTGGTGAAGATGTCTGCTAGTTGAAAATCTGTACCAATGTGATCAATGTGAATATCACCCTTTTCAACATGATCTCTCAAGAAATGATACCTAATATCAATGTATTTGGTGCGGAGATGATCTTTGGGGTTCTCAGCAATATTGATGGCACTTTCATTATCACACAGAAGAGGCACATTTCTATAGGTGATACCGTAATCCTTCAACGTTTGCCTCATCCATAACAACTGAGTTGCACAACTAGCGGCAGCAATGTATTCAGCTTCTGCGGTAGAGAGAGCAATACAATTTTGTTTCTTCAAGGACCAACTCACCAAGGATCGTCCAAGAAACTGACATGCACCGGATGTGGACTTACGATCCACTTTGTCTCCAGCCCAATCTGCATCCGTGTACCCAATGAGATCAAACTTAGCATCCTTGGGGTACCAGAGGCCCAACTTTGGGGTGTGAACAAGGTATCTAAGAATATGCTTAACCGCCTTATCATGACTTTCCTTAGGGAAAGCTTGAAATCTAGCACACATGCATACACTGAACATGATGTCTGGTCTAGATGCACAAAGATAAAGCAATGAACCAATCATAGAGCGGTAAGTAGATGGGTCGAAAGGAGTACCATTTGTGTCTTCAGTGAAAGTGATTTTGGTTGGCATGGGTGTCTTGCATGGACTAGCGCCAGACATACCAAACTTTTCTAGAATATCCTTGAGGTACTTTGCTTGAGATAAGAAAATTCCTTCTTGAAATTGTTGAATTTCAAATCTGAGAAAGAACTTCAAATCCGTATTGAGTGACATTTCAAAATTCTTGGTCATTGAATCCGCAAACTTCTTGCACAAATGAATGTTAGGAGAACCAAAAATGATGTCATCTACATAGATTTGGCATAGAATCAAATCACCCTTGTCCCTCTTAGTAAAAAGAGTGGGATCGATCACCCCTCTCACAAAACCATCATTGAGTAAAAACTTCTTCAAATGATCATACAAAGCACGAGGTGCTTGTTTGAGGCCATACAAAGCCTTATGAAGTTTATACAGATAGTCTTTGTGAAAGGGATCAACGAACCCGGGTGGTTGTGACACATATACTTCTTCTTGTAGAGGACCGTTAAGGAAAGCACTCTTCACATCCATTTGATGTAATTTTAAACCATGGAAAGCGGCATAAGCAAGTAAAATGCGAATGGATTCAAGGCGGGCAACGGGGGCAAAGGTCTCACCAAAGTCCAAACCTTCAACTTGTGAGTACCCTTGTGCCACTAACCTTGCCTTGTTGCGGATGATGACACCATTTTCATCTTTCTTGTTCTTGAAAATCCATTTTGTTCCAATGACGTTGTGCTCGGTGGACGGCCTCTTGACTAGTGACCACACTTGGTTGCGTTCAAAACTGTTCAAGTCTTCTTGCATCACAACAAGCCAATCATTGTCCATCAATGCCTCTTGTACCTTGAGTGGTTCAATACTAGACACAAACGAGAAGTGAGCACAAAAGTTTGTCAAATGTTTACGAGTGACTCTACCTTCCGAGATGCCGGTGAGGATTCTGTCACCATCAACACGACCGGCCACTCAAGGCATGATGGAGGTGAGGGTTTCACGTGGTTCAACTTCATGTCCATCATCCACATCTTCAACATATGGATCATTCATGTGTGGAGGAAGATCTTCTTGTTCATGTTGCATTTGTTGAGGTTCGTCATCCATGAATGGACTTTCTTATTCTTGCTCTTGATGATGATCTTATTCTTGATGATTATCATTAAGTGAGACTTGATCAACCACATCAACTTGGGCCAAGGGTATAGGTTGAACACTAGGAACTTGTGTTGGTATGGATGTTGAAGTAGTTTGATGATGCGTGAGACCTCCATCTTCTTCTTCATCATCATGAGGTTCTTGTTCCATAGGAAGAAGTGCACCAACACCCATGTTCAAAATGTCTTGAGAAGCATCTTCTTCACCTACATCACTTAGATCAACTTGCTCCCCATGGGAGCCATTAAATTCATCAAACACCACGTCACAAGTTTCTACAACACATCCATTGGATTTTTCGTAGACTCTATAGGCGTGAGTGTTTGATCCATAACCAACAAATATACCCTCAATTGTTTTGGATTGAAATTTTCCTAACCGTTCTCTTTTGTTGAGAATGAAACATTTGCACCCAAATACACGAAAGTACTTGACATTTGGCTTGTTTCCAGTTAGAAGCTCATATGGAGTCTTTTCCAATAGAGTGCAGAGGAAGAGTCGGTTTGATGCATGACATGCGGTATTGACAGCTTCAGCCAAAAACTATCTGGTGACTTGTATTCATCGAACATGGACCTTGCCAATTCTACAAGTGTACGGTTCTTCCGTTCGGCTACACCATTTTGCTGAGGAGTGTATGGAGCTGAATATTGATGCTCAATCCCTTCATCACTAAGAAATTCTTCCAAGGTATAGTTCTTGAACTCAGAGCCATTGTCACTCCTTATTGCTCGGATTTCTTTGTCAAACTTGCGTTGGTCTTGCTTGGCAAAATCAATGAAGGTGATTTTCGTTTCGTCCTTGGACTTGAGGAAGAACACCCATGTATATCTTGAGTAATCATCAACAATGACAAGCCCATACTTTTTCCCACCAAGACTATCCCATGAAGGAGGCCCAAAAAGATCCACATGAAGGAGCTCCAGGGGCCTTGAAGTAGATACTATGTTCTTGGGTGGGTGCTTTGATTGATGTTGCTTCCCGGCTATGCATGCACTACACACACGATCTTTCTCAAAAGAGACATTGGTTAGTCCAAGGATGTGATTCCCCTTTAAGAGATCTTGAAGATTTCTCATGCCGACATGGGCTAGCCGGCGATGCCATAGCCACCCCTTGTCAGCCTTGGCCATTAGACAAGTTGCATGGAATGTGCTCTCTTTCGATAAATCAACCGTGTAAAGGTTGCCATCCAACTCTCCAACAAAGGCCACTTTGAGAGTATCTCTCTTAAAGACTTTCACATCCGTTAGTCCAAAAAGTGTATCATAACCAACAGAAGCCAATTGGCAAACAGAAAGCAAGTGATATTTAAGGGATTGGACAAGCATAACATTTGCAAGAGACATGTCGTTGGTGATAGCCACCTTGCCCAATCCGAGTATCTGTCCTTTTGAACCTCCACCAAACATAATGCTCATGAATGGTTGAATAGCTTCCATGAAATCGTAGAGCAATTTGCTATCTCCGGTCATATGATTTGTACATCCACTATCAATCACCCATTTCACTCCACCGGAGAAGCTTACCTACACACAATTAGGACTTGGTTAGAGGCACCCATTTTGCAATGGGACCTCTCAAGTTAGTTACAAGGGTCTTAGGGACCCAAATAGCATAGAAACAGAATGCATTTCGAGGACCAACTAATTTTCCAAAGACTTCTCCATCCTTAGTCTTACGAAGTACATAGGAAGGAGGCATGAACTCTTTAGGCTTGTTGAGAGTGGGCATGCCCCTTGTGGCCTTCCCACTCACAACCTTACCTTTCTCCTTGTGCCCTTCTCTTACAAAATTTTCGTTTAGAGGAGTTGTGTACTTTTGGGAGGACGTCTTCTTCTTGCTTGTGCTAGGGTCAAACCCAAGTCCCTCTTTGGCAAACACCTCATTGTGTTGGCTCAAAATCTCATCAAGATTCTTTTGCCCTTGAGCACATGTCATGAGACCTTTCTCAATTTGAGCCTTGAGAAAACGATTTTCCTCAAGAATAGATGCTAGATCACTACTAGAGTTAGTAGCACAAGCATCAACATTTATAATAGGGGAAGAGTAAGCCTTGGCTAAAGTTTCAAGATAAGTAAGCTTGAGCGGCTCAAAACTCTTTCTAAGAACGGTGAGCTCTCCTTCCTTAGTCTTGAGGGACACGGATAGAAGCTCACAATCCTTAGATAGAGAAGCATGAGACTTCACAAGCTTGCTTTTATCATTCATTAACTCTTCACAAGAGTCAATAGCCTTTTTCAAGGAGGCAAGATCATTAGTGTGAACATCAATGTTTGCACCAATTTTTAGGCATAGTTCATCATTTTGTGCTTCCTCATATTGGACTTTCCGCTCAAGGATTTCACACTTTTCCTTTTCCTTGGTGACGAGGGTTTCGAGTTCCTTAATGGTGATGGTGTGCTTACTCACCATCTCCATAAGCATACGAAACATAGTGAGTTTCTTTCCTTTGAGGGAGCACATGAACTTATTAAGTTTAGCAATCATAGGATCATCTAGATCGTCATCCTCATAGCTATCCTCCGCATCAAGGTACTCATCACTAGGAGTAGAAGGTGTGAAAAGAGGAGGATTTGATCGTGGAGTTACCTTGACCTTGTCAGAAGAGCTTTGGTCCTCTCCTTCTTCAACCATGGCCTTTGCCATTAGGCACTTGTGAGCGTTGCCCTTGTAATCTTTCATGTAGTTGTAGGTGACCACATCTCCACTCTTTTTTACTAACCTCAACGTGTTTTGAGAGTCTTGAGCAACTCCGGCAACACCACTAACATCATCCGGATCAGATTCTTCTTGAGCAACCATTGCCATTCCATCTCTCTTCTTGAGCTTGGAGTTCAAAGGATTTGGCAACTTCTTCTTGGGAAAGGTCTTGGGAAACCTTGGTTTATCTTCTCTCTTCTCATAAGGGCACTCGTTGGAGAAGTGACTGGTTTCTTCACAATTGTAGCATTTTCTCACTTTCTTCTTTTGAAATCTTCCCTTGAATTTTCCGGCGCTAAACTTCTTGACAAAAAGAGCCATGTCTTCATACGAAGGGCCCTCGTCGGAGTCAATCTCATTACCATCTTCATCCTCATCATCTTCTTCTTCTTCTTCACTTTGCTCACCTTCACATACTTGCTTGGCCTTCAATGCAAGATTGATTTTTGATGATGGGGAACCATGCATGGCAAGATGTTTTGTGGCATTGGCCTTTGACTCTTCAAATAGTTGGAAGGTGGATATGATGTCATCTGTAGTCATTTCCTTGAAGGTATGGTGTTGTCTTATGTCCCACACCATTTGATGATGATATGGAGCAAGAGCATGAAGCAACTTATCCACAAGAAACCTCTTAGTCATATTGAATCCATCTTGTGTCCTGTCACACTCACATGACTCAATATCCGCAGTGAGAGTCATGAGACGCTCAAGGAGTTGATTGGGGGTTTCACCTTTTCCATACAAAATTTTTGCAATTGCCCCTTGGCAATTTCATATTGAGCACTCCGGAGGGTAGAAGTGCCAGTCCTGGATCGTATAATACTTTCCCATAGTTCCTTGGCACTTTTGATGTGTATGAACGGTCTCCTTTGCTTTTCATCCATACCTCTCCTTATACACATGATTGCCGTGTCATTGAGGTTCTTGTCATATATTTCTCTTGGTGTGGGGTTCTTTGGATCAACCACATGATAGCCATACTCTATAATCTCCAGCATCTCATCGTTTCCATGTCGAAGATGATCCTGCATAGCAACTTTCCACAATGCAAAATCAGCAGTAGCAGTAAGTAAAGGAGGTTTGCCTTGAGGGTTATATCTTGGTTTCTCAACCTGAGGTCTTGCATAAAGCCAAGGAACACTGGTGTGTTCATTGCTAGGAGGTTGTTGACCAAGTGATGAAGTAGGCATAGTTGGCCTCGGACTTACACCACTTGAGTGTGGTGCAAGCACCGCGGACAACGTGGCTAATCTCAGTTGGACCAAGGCCTCAAGAGAAGCATCATGCTCCTCTTTTTGCTTAGCAAGGGCCCGTTCTAGATCCTGAGACATAAAGGACTTGACTTCAGAAGAAGCCTCCCCTTTATCCTTAGGATCTACAACCAGGGGAGTCTCATCTGGGTTCATCTCACTCTAGGGCGGTTAAGCCACAAGAATAGAGCACGAGGCTATGATACCAATTGAAAGGATCGAGATGGACCTAGAGGGGGGGGGGTGAATAGGTACAATTACAAATTTTAATTATTACTTGGCAATTTTTAGGCAATAATGCGGAATATGAAGATGAGCCTAACAATTGCACGTGAGCACAAAGTACTAAGCAAATAACACAAACACGTAAGTAGGCAAGCACAATATAATGTATGCAAGAGTAAAGAGACAAGTAACCACAAGTAGAGAGTTAAGGTTAGGAATAACCACAACTCCGGGAGACGAGGATGTAAGCCGATGTTCACTTCCTTGGAGGGAAGCTAGTCACCGTTAGAGGGATGGATGTTACCACGAAGGCACACCAACGCCACGAAGGCTCACCCTATTCTCCCTTTGAGACAACACCACGGAGGCATTTCTCAACCACTAGTGGTAGACCTTGGGGTTGTCTCCAAACCCTCACAAACTTTTCCGAGGGTAATCACAAAGTTCGATTCCTCTCCGGATGACTCCTACCGCCAAGGAGTCTCCAACCTCCAAGAGTAACAAGACCGATGGTGAAATGCTCAAAACTTGCTCAAGTCACGAATTCCTTTGGTGCAAATAAGGGGAAGAAGTGGATCTATCACTTCATTGGAGAACTTCTCTCAAAATGCTCCTAGAACACTTGGGAATCTAGGATTTAGTGTGGATGAATGAGAGAGAGAGAGGAGTGTTCTTGTGAGGCTCAAAGTGAATGGTCAACCCTATCCCGTGGAAGGGAAGGGTGTATATATAGGTGGTGGGAAAAAGTGATCGTTTGGTGGCACAGGATGGCCGGACGTCCGGAGAACGTCGGACGTCCGGAGGCCCAAACGGGTCCGGACGTCCGACAGTCATCGGACGACTGGCCGCTGTGAAACGTGTGACCCACAATCCAGTGTACAGGATACGGACGGAGGGTTCCGGACATCCGTAAAAAAAATTCTGATGTGAAAGTGTCGGACGTCCGGAGGGTTCCGGACATCCGTAAAAATGTTTCTGTTGTGGAAGTGTCGGACGTCTGGAAGTGTCCGGACGTCCGGGCAATCAGGAAGGACCGGACGTCCGAAGGCAAGGTATATAGATAGCAACTTTTGAGCAAGTTTTTCACAGATCCATCGATCCCCTCTTAATAGTGCGGGATCCCTATACTCAAGAACAAACCATAAATGAAGTCAACATCTTGTATCTCCATTCTTGAGTTATATGCTTTTGTCCCTAGTCATGATCCATGCACATGGTCTTTGGAACATAATCCTGAGATATACTTGATAAACATGATTAGTCCCGAGCATATGTGTTGTCATCAACATCAAAATATGATTAAGGGCATGATTGCACTTTCATCAAGTATATGCCATATCCGTATATATTATATAGTTGATCAAGTATAATATGGATATGGCATATACTCTAGCTAGCTAGCTATATATAGAGATATCCAATAATGCATCCAGTCAAAACTAATCCGTGGTACTTTCACCTAATGATTTAACAACTCATTATAATGTAAAACAATCACTAAATTAAATTGAAAACACAAAATTAAAGAAAAATTAAAAAAACACCCAAACATTTAGTACCGGTTGGTGTTACCAACCGGTACTAATGCCCTCCATGCAAACAGGCCTGGCTCGTGCCACGTGGTGGCACTTTAGCGTCGGTTCGTGACGAACCCGTACTAAAGGCCGGGGACCTTTAGTCCCCACTCTTTAGTGCCGGTTGGCGAACCGGCACTAAAGCCCGTTACGAACCGGCACTGAAGGCCGGTTCTGCACTAGTGAATGCAAGAACAGTGGCATGCACATTAAGTCGACAGCCACACGCTACCTCACATCATCCACCCCTCACAAATCAAATGGCCACAAAATCCATTGACCACACGAGAACCTCCTTCCTATCCCTCCTACACCTTTGCCCCCATCCGGAATTCAAATTCTCCAAACCATCCGCAACCAAAAACCCAAAAGAGGCAGACGAACAAACCAGAACCAGGTGACAAAAGCCCACCACGGAAGAAAAGCACCAAAAGCGCAGACATTAGCTCACACTAACGCCGACGCAAAGCAAGTGATAATCCTACCCGATCGCCACCCTTTTCCCACTAGTCACACCCCACTAAGCTAATTGTACTAGCTGGAGGAGTAGTACCGTTCGCTCGTTTACCAGTGAGTAAATTCGCTTGCCTCCCTCGCCAACCACCGCTCCCCCTCCCACCAGCAGCGTAGCTCATGCTCTCTGATTCACCTCACTGAGGTTTACCTCTAACTTTCTCTCACCTTCCTCGCCCACTGCGACACGCCACATTGTGTCCGTCCTCTCTCCCTGTCTGAGCACACGAGGAAGGAGGCTGGAGACCAGCATCATCCTCTGCTTTGAGCGCCTTCAAGGTTGTGGATCTCGGCTACATCATCATGATCATGTAATAGTTCTTGTCAACGCTAATGTGTTGAACTCCTCGTTGTCTTCGGCTATTGCGAAAGAAGGCTCGTCCTTCGAGATGAGGCTACTTGATCTTGGCGCCTTGAACTGCTCCACCACCTATGCCTGCAGTTGATTGCTCAGGTCCTCGCATCCCTTGACTTGATGTAGGTTTTTATGTGTGGGGTCTTGAAGACGTCTGGCTTGGAGATGTCAAACATAACAATAGTGTGGTGAAGTTGACAAAATGCAACAACACATGTCTTTTCCTTGGACGCAAAAATCATTAAACTAGAGCACCGTGACATTGGGAGTTTCTATTTTCTTAGATAGTATATGGACGTCAAATTGGAGTTAATTGACGTGGGCATAAGATTTGCAACCAAGTAAGGAACCCAAAAGAAAACAAAGGCTATAAAGAAGAAAGATAACAACATGCTATTTTGTGAATTGTCAATGCAACTGTGGCATGCATGCTAAGTCGACATTCACACACCACCTAACATCTCATCCACCCCTCACAACTCGAAGTCACCGCAAATCCATCGACCACATGAGATCCTGCTTCATAGTCTCTGATACGTCTCCAACGTATCTATAATTCTTGATTATTTCATGCTGTTATTTTAGCATTCTTGGATGTTTTATATTCATTTTATAGCAACTTTATATCATTTTTTGGGACTAACCTATTGACATAGTGCCCAGTGCCAGTTGCTGTTTTTTGCTTGTTTTTACTTCGCAGAATATCAGTACCAAACGGAGTCCAAATGCCACGAAACTTTTTGGAGATGTGAGAACATTTTTTGAAAACACAAACATATTTCCCAATTTGTGAACATGTGTTTTGAAAACACAAGTTTTTTAAAACCCTGAACATATTTTCAAATTTTCAAACAATTTTGAATTCTAAACATTGTTAAAGTTTGCGCATTTTGAAAAAGAAACAGAAAAAGGAGAGGAAAAAAGAAGAAGAAAGAAACAAAAAGGATAAAAATGAAAATGAAAATAAAAAAGAAATAGAAAAGGACAAAAACTAAAAAAACTAAATGATAACCAGCCACAAAAAAAAGGAAATAAGAAGGGAACCTTCTAGAAAGTTCTCAAACCGGAGAATACCGTAGCTATGGTAACCGCTAACGGGCTGGCCCAGATTGCGTCGCTCCCTCATGAATCTTGTGCGAACCCTCGACATCTTGACGCAACCTGCGTCACATAGAATTTTCCATCCCTGAGAGTCAGCCTAGATAGCCGGGCATAAACCAGGAAGAGATTCTAAGCAAATCATATTCTTCGACTAAGGCGGAAAATAATAGCCTAGTCTTCCATGTGAAGCGTCCATAGGTCAACTCGTATGTTCGGCAATTTTTCATGTTAGACACGTGCCCAGGGTTTCTTTCGGTTTTGCACCGCATTTGCTAATTTTCTATTGCTTTTATCTTTTCTTTTCCCTTTCTAAACTTTTCTCTTTTCTAAAAAGTTAAATATTTTTAATGTGTGGGATTTTTTTTAATTTTTTTGAACGCCTGAACACTTTTTAAATGCACGACCACCTTTCGAACTCATGAATGTTTTTAATTGCATGACGTTCTTACACTCATGAAAAAAATTAACATGTTGATATTTTTAAGTAGATGCATATTTTTAACACCAAAAAACTCCCCTAAATATATAAACTTGTCTCTCAGGGCACATCACATGGACATTTTTGTAACAACTTATATTTAGAAAAATAGATAAACAACCTTTTGAGTATAAACTTTACATTTCTTCTATGATTCATGCAAAAACACACACACAATCATTTTTAAGAATAGAAATGAAACAAGAGAAAAAAAGGAAGTAACCATGGGCGGATGTGGCTATATGGGCTTGACCCATTCCATGTGCCTTGTGCTATTTCAATGTTATTCTCTGTCTAAAGCGGAGAATTGGAGCACTCGTGTATCCAGGAGGACCTCCTATTTATCGTGTGGCCTGTGCTATTTCGACGTTGGTCGCTGCATCAGCAACATAGGCCCACTTGTCAGCGCTTGTGAATCTGCGGATGGTCTGGGCGTTGGCCTATGTAGCCACGCTTAAACTTGTAGGGGATTTGTTAGAGGTGCTCTTATGTCACGGCCGTGTTCTCAGCAAGGACAGGAGATGGTGTTCCGGTGCGGTGCTGGCTAAGCCTAAATTTTTTGGATGGGCTTCGAGACGATTTTGTTCTTGTGAGTATAAGTTTCGACCTAACTACGTACACATTGTCACGCGTAGGACTGCAAACAGTCGAGTTCGAGCAAGTTGGACTTGGATCAGCTCAACTCATATTAAAATTCGAGCGAGCTCAAACAAAGTGAAGCTCAAGGTCGAGCTGTAGAACATGACTCATGCTTAGCTTGTAGTGGTCTCGAATTGATCTCGACTCTCGAGCTAAATGAGACAATAAACTATAGTGCATAGTCCTATGATTAAAACAGACGTATTTTGCATTTGAACAGTCCAACTATAACTTAGATCTAGAAAACTAACAACAGACATACTCAGAGATCCTTCGTTCATTTATAAACTATAGTGCCAACAAACTAGATGATATGAAAGTGAACAAAAAGGCTTACTCCAATTGAAGGTACGGCCATCTGGTCATGCTTGGGACAACTCATCTTCTCTTGGACAAACTAGTACTCTCTCCGTTCCTAAATATAAGTCTTAATAGAAATTTCATTATGAACCACATACGGATGTATATAGATGCATTTTGAGTGTAGATTCACTTATTTCGTTCCGTAATGTAGTCCATAGTGAAATCTCTACAAAGACTTACATTTAGGAACGGAGGAAGTAGTAGATTGTGGTGTTGGTGAAACAAAGAAAAGAAAATCAAAGGTGCATATGCTTGGGAACTTTTGCGAAAAACAACTTGATATTTAGCACACAACCGACTATTGTGCCATAATAAGGCCTAAATTTTCTCTACACTTAATTAAGTTTTCATATTTGCTGGTAAATAAAATGAAGAAGAATCCTGGACAGCATATATAGTAATAAATCATCCTATTTCCATTTATTATATGGCATATGATTATTTAACATAATAATATTATGCCGAGCTATTGAGCTAAAATCAAGCGAGCTAGTATTGGCTCATTTCTCAACCGAGCTATAAAAAATCTTTATACTCAGCTTATTTCTTTTTAAATTGATCTCGAGTCGAGGCAAAAAACAAGTCGATCTTGAACAGCTCACGAGCCTCGGACACCTGGGCGCAGTCGTGCCTGGACGAAGGTGCTACCGCTACCGGTAGTGTAAACGCAGTGGACAAGAGAAGTGTTGACTTCTCAACTGTACGTACTGCAACACGATCTTGCCGACAGCGCCATAAATGAAACGAACGTCATCTAGGGAGCCCAACCAAAAATCATTGGTGCCGGAGTACGTGGCATCCCCATCGCACGCACGGCGCTCATCATTACTGCATTAACTAATCCCAGCCTTAATCAGACACCCTAACAACAAAATTAACGAGAGACGTTCCAACGTCACAAGGCCACACTACTCAAGTGAGGCACAGTACGGCGCAACCACTTAACTCGCCGGTACGACTGCAGACCTACCCAACACGCTCGTGCGCTGCACGCGTGCGCGTCCCGATCTTCTAGAGAGAGAGCCAGAGCAGAGCTGTCAAGTCGGCGGCCGGTGGGTCATTCGCGCCTACTGCATGGTCCAACCGACGGCGACGGCGGACGCGACCGTGACGACGGATGGCGTCTCCCCTCGTCAATCCCCGACAGCGAGCTCCCAACCCCTATCCATTCCAGCGACCGCCAACGACCTCCCCTCCCTGCTCTGCCCACCACATGGCGCTGTTCTTCCGCGCCGCCGGTCGCCGTCGGGTCATCAGCGGAGTGAGGGCTCGGAACAGTCTCGTGCACCGGGTCGGCGAGCGAGCGACCAGCACTACGGTGGCAACGGACTCGTAATTTACGCGAGGGCACGTGGCCGAGCTGGACAGACCCCGGAGAACCCGTCCGTCCGTGCGGGCGTGTGTGCACCCGTTCCCGTGGACCCGACCATTCCACTCGCTAGCCGGTGGGCCAGCGCGACGGCGCCGCTCACGGTGAGGCCGCCGGTGCACGGGATCTGGCGCAGGGGAGCTCCGAGTCGGGCGGCCGCTCACCCGTCCAGCTACGTGGAGGCAGAAGATCGGCTGTGCCACCGCATCGGTGCGACGACAACATTCTTCGCGTGCGCGGTTGATGGATGGATAGGAACGGCTTTGCTTCTCCGAAAGCGGCGTCCCACGTTATATATCAATTATTATTTTTGGTTATCTTTGCGGTCACACGTAGTCGGCCAGCGAGTTGCTTATCAGTAAAAGCACCGAAGCACACGAGGTCACTGGCTCGGTTTGATTAAAGAACGTGTTGATTGAGCTGGACCGCGGACAGTCTAACTCAAGGTTAAACTGATAGTAGTATAAAAGATCTTCTTTCAGTTCCCGACAAAAAAAAACCATAAAGATCTTCATACTACTCCCTCCGTTCCCCAATATAATGTGTATTATTTTTCCAAAAAGTCAAACTTCTTTAAGTTTGACCAAGTTTATAGATAAAAATACCATATATTTAGTATTATAAATCTTTGTATATTTTGCTGTAAAGTTGGTCAAACATAGACAACAGTTCACTTTTTGGAAAACTAATACACCTTATATTTAGGAACGGAGGGAGTATAAAGCAAATAGCTCTACATTTATATAATAATTTTGTGTACAGACGATTATATAATACTCGGCACGAGCTCTTTCAAGATGCATCAACTTACCTCTAGGCTTTAGATAGGTAGAAGTTGGCTTCAATCATGGCCATTGATCTTTGTCATTTTGGATACCAAAATACAACCTGCTATTTTATGTTAATGATATATTTCAAACTGTAGTCATACATGCCATTTTTAGAATGTAGTTCATGGCTGCACCTAGTCCAATGTGCACCCTCTACTTCAACTAGATGATACCCCACACATCGCCCCCGGAAATGGTTGCAATCTATTTCAATTAGATTTTATTGTGTAGAATATAAATATTCAAGATAACACGTGAATCAATTAAAAATGCATATGAGTTATTATATTTTATTATGTATATTTGTAAAAAATATTGAATCTAAGTAGAATAATAAAATGAAAAATATTTTTCTATGATGGTTGCATGTTGAGGTGGGCCTTATCCCGTTTATAATTGTATGAGATATGGCATGCTCGCATGTTGAGATTAATAAGTTAATGAGTATGACTCTCTTAGGTATATATGTACGATTTGTTCACCGTCCATTTGCCCTCGATGTCTCTTCATCTCAATTGAAGTCCACCATCTATCTTCTCATCATATGCTTTCATAATCCACCTTCTTCTCACACAGTACCATAGAACATCTTTCATGAACCGATCTATTCCTTCCTCTCCTGTGGCAGGCGAACATATGTATTGTCTCCCAATTGTTGTAGTGGGGAATAAAGTTCAAAAGGTACCAAGAATGACATATGTATTGTCTCAAACATGATGCCATGCATTTGGAAACAAGATCTGGCTCATTCGATTAATACTTTTCCCATAAGAGCATGCAGCTTGCCGATATCTCAGATGTTGAAACCCCTAGCATACCTATGTGCAAATACTAGTTAGAGACACACAACCTCCAATTATTCAGCTGCAACATTGAAGATGACATGACAAAGACCGCTTTACCTAACATCCTCTTATCATGACACAATTCCACCTTCCAATACCTAGTTAGTCAACTCCACGATGACGCTGGCAATATTGCCATCCTCAGTCTTAAGCACAAGAATGGCACATGTACTGTATTAAACATGATGACATGAATTTCCAAACAAAATTTGGCATAGTCAATTCAGATTTTTCCCATAAAGAGCATGCAACTTGCAGATCCTTAAATGTTAAAACACCTTGGAAACCTACATGCGAGTATTCAGAGACACACAACCTCCAATTCTGCAACCGCAAGATGACATGACTAAAAGACTGTTTCGAGACCCAACACCCTATTATGATGACACAGTTCCACCTTCTAGCATCTTGTTAGTCAACTCAATGATGGCGCTGACAATGTCGCCATCCTTATCCCTAAGCGCCTCCAAGGCTCTGGATCATGGAGCCCAGCATCATCATAAGCTCCACATACTTCTTTTCAACGCCGGATGTTGTCGGCCTCATCGTTATCCCAAGTTACTTCCATAGAAGGCTATCCCTTCAAGACGAAGCTACTCCGGGTTGATGCCTTGAACTGCTCCGCCGGTTGTGTCTACAGCCGGTTGCTCAGGGTTGTCTAACTTGGAATCCCTGAACATGATGTACTTTGATGAGTGTGGGCTTTTGAAGATATTTTGCTTGGAGATGAGAAATATAACCTGCGATTATGTGGCAAAGTTGAGAAAAATGCAGCAACACGTGTGTTTTCCATTGTTGAAGAAATCATTGACTGGTAGCTGCTCGGTTGGCTAGCAATCCGAGGATTAATAGGCTAATCGCAACTTAATCAATTAATTGGATGAGTTATCAGTTTATCAGCTACTTGATGACCCTACAAGTAGGGATTAATCGGCCACTTAACTGGTTACTTGCACATGGGTTTTTCCCCTTAGATGCTGAAACCACTTGGACTGAAGCACCATGATGTTGAGATATTCTATTTTGTTAGATGGTATACTAATTTCAAATTGGTGTTAATAAATATAGGGATAAGATTTACAACCTAGCAGGGATCAAAAAGAGAAGAAAACACAGGCTATAAAGAAGAAAGATGTCAGTAGGCTATATTGTAAGTGCAAACATGTATGACATCTAATTTACAATCTTGAAGGCCACCTGCAACTGCGAGGGTCAGGCGGTGATGTCGTCAAAGATTAGAGCATTTTTCTCCTTCCATAAATCTCAGACGACATATGAGGATATAATGTTGAGCATGTATTTGCCTTTTCATACAGGCTTCAAACACACCCTCTCCCACTAGCACGGCAAATCAGTGATGAGTGTAAAGGCTAGGGCAATCGAAAGAATGGCGCAAAGCACACATGTGTAGCTAAACCTCATTGTAGAAAGGAAAAATTAATTAAGGTTGTAGTGCGAAGCAGACTCTAGGACCTGCTCACAAAATTAGTCGATGGATACGTAATGTGCTCACCAACCTTGCTTGGTGTAATGGTGATAGACCCTTATAAAAGACACACTCCTCTCGATGGTCCCCTTGTAGCCTCTAAATATGTCCACGATAGTAATAGTAGCAAAATAATCATGATAGGGGTCGAAGCTCCCGAGCCAGAGACAACCGAAGATAAACAATGGGGTTAGATCAATGCAATCCGGAATGGAATAAGAATGGGTGGTATATGGAAACACATCATCTCCAAAAATCACATGGTCCCTAGATCAAAGCAAGGACCTTGTATCTGCTACGAGGGGATGCAGGGCAACACTAATGTACACGCAAAGGAGGAAACATGAGAAGATGGAGATATGCCGAGAGTATGCCAAAGTGAAAGAGCGACGTGCAAAAACTGAATAAGGGCGGAGATGAATTTCACTTTGTAAAAACTGGACTCCACTTTCTAGGAATATTGGATCTTGGTTCTTAAAAACACACCATTGTGGATACTTTTTCCATCTCGATTACATAAAGGCGGTGCATCATTACCCGTCCAACCCCCAATCCTCCTCCTTTACTGCTCCTCCATCCAATTTCGACATTATGAGATCTGTATTATGTTAAGAAAAATATGTGACAAAATCAATCAGTTATTCGCAGGCTAGACCAAAGGCACATTGCTTGTTCGGCTAAATACCGTGGTGCTAGCATGAAATGTAACAAAAGTGGCATGCATGTTAAGTCGACAGCCACACGCCGCCTAACACAAAGTGAACCCAAATCCATCGACCACACAAGATCCTCCTTCTGCCGCCTACACCTTTTCCCTCTGGAATTCAAATTCTCCAAACCATCCACAACAAAAAAACCACACCCGGCATAAGAAACAAAATGAAACCAACTAAAAACCTAGGTGACAAAACTCACCATAGAAGAAAAGCACCAAAAGAGCAAAAAAATCAGCTTGTAGTAACGCCGGCACAAAGCAAATGGTAATCCAATCCAATCACCGCTTTTCCCACTAGTTAGTCTACACTAATCTAAGCCACACGACACTAGAGAGTATTACCATTCGCTCGTCCACCAGCGAGTAGAGTCTCGAGTGCAAAGTGGACTCCAAAACTTGGTCACAAAATTTATGGGCGGATAGCTAATGCACAACCTTCCTTGGTGTAAGCATGACCAGCCTGTATAACAGGAACACTCCTCTCATGTGTCTACTTGTAGAATCTAGGTATGTTACCAAGATAGTACTAGCAGCCAAACAAACATGGTGAGGATCGAGGCCCAGAGAGCAATGAAATTAAAACAATGCGGTTGAGTCAATCAATCTGTTATGAAATAAGAATGTGACGCATTTGCAAACACATCATCTCGAAAAATCGTATGAGTCATACCAGCAGGCAAGAGGCAAGTATTTTCCAGGTGGGAAGTCAAGGGCAAAAGTAATGTACTCGGGAAGGAAGTAAAATGAGAAGACGAAGATCAATCGAGAGTACTCCTGAGCGAAAGAGTGGCATGCGGAAATTGAAATGGAGGAGAGATTCAATCCACTTTATAAAAACAAAATTGTACTTTTGATAGGATATTGGTGAGGGAGTCCTGGATTAGGGGGTCCTCGGACAGCCAGACTATATACTTTGGCCGGACTGTTGGACTATCAAGATACAAGATTGAAGACTTCGTCCCGTGTCCGGGTGGGACTCTCCTTTGCGTGGAAGGAAAGCTTGTCAATTCGGATATGTAGATCTCCTTCTCTGTAACCGACTCTGTAACCCTAGCCCCTCCGGTGTCTATATAAACTAGAGGGTGTAGTCCGTAGGACAACGACAATCATAATCATAGGCTAGCTTCTAGGGTTTAGCCTCTATGATCTCGTGGTAGATCAACTCTTGTAATGCTCATATCATCAAGATCAATCAAGCAGGAAGTAGGGTATTACCTTCATAGAGAGGGACCAAACTTGGGTATTACCTTAGACGCACAGTTCGGGACTCCCTACCCGAGATCCGTCGGTTTTGACACCGACATTGGTGCCTTCATTGAGAGTTTCACTGTGTCGTCACGATAAGGCTTGATGGCCCCTTTAATCATCTGCAACGATGCGACCCAGGGTGAGTTTTTTCTCCTGGACAGATCTTCGTATTCGACGGCTTCGCACTGCGGGCCAACTCGCTTGGCCATCTGGAGAAGATCAATAGCTACGCCCCTGGCCATCAGGTCAGGTTTGGAAGCCTGAACTACACCGCCGACATCCGCGGAGACTTGATCTTCGACGGATTCGAGCCCGTGACAGGTGTGCCGAACAGTCACAAGTAGCATGGCCTAGATCTGCCATCGGAAGGTGTTCGGAATACCAGACCTGTGGCTGCCCCGACTCTTAATCTAGAGCAGATCGTGCCATCCGAGGATGGGTGGATGGACCCCGACATGGAGTGTCACATCCTAGCTTCTGGCAATGTACTAGTGCTAGTCTCTGGTGATGCATCATGTTTAATTTTACAGAAAATTGAAATGGGGATTGTCCTAACCCTAGCATTAAAGGAATTCACTAGGTTCACCTAAAATATTTTCCGTAAGTCCAAATGGCTTTCAAAAATGTTCATCATTTATGGGAAATACTGTAAACAGTAGCCAGAGGTGATGCACATTTTTCCATGACATATTTGGGCTCTGAATTAAATCATATAGTATTTGCATTTGGGCATTTAAATGCTATTAAATATTTTAAATGCTCAAATAATCATAAACTAAAATGTTTGCTGTTGGTTATATTCCAAACAGTGGCATTGAGAAGTTTTATGATTTTTGGATCTGTCTAGGTATTTTTAATAAAGCACTAAAGACTACAGAATAATAGAAAATAGAATTGAAGAAAGGAGAGAGAAGGACTTACCTGGCAGTCCAGCCAGCCCACTACTGTAGCAGCCCAGCCGGGCAAAGCCAGCTCGACCCACCAGGGGCAGCACTGTCTTCTTCCTCTTGCCAGGAGGAGAAGCAGCTGCGTGCCCGGCGCGCAGGCGAGCCGCGCCAGCTCCTCCCTGCCTGCCTGGCCTCCTCGATCTTCTGGACGATGCCACGCACCCCCCTTGGCCCCCTCTCACTCTCTCCCGTGCCTCTCCCCTCCTCTGCTCTCTCTCCCTCCCGCGCCCGAGCGCAACCATCGCCGCCGTCCGCTGCCACTACGGCCACAGCCACCCCCGAGCCCCTCCGACGCCTCCCCAAGCTCCAACATGACATTGTTGCCCTCTCCACCGATCCACACGACGCTGGACACCTCGGAGCACCGCCATTGGCTCCGTCCCCTTCCTCGGGCTGCCGAGATCGTCACCGCCATTCCGTCACCTCCAAGCCTCCTCCGAGCACGCCGACCATCCCAACGTCTCCGCGGTGAGCTCATGGACCGAATCCCCCTCTTCCCCGCCTCGATTTCTTGCTGTAGCCGTCGCCCCCTTGAAGACCGAACTGTGCCGCTGCACGAGCTCGTCGCCGGCGACATTCGGTAACCATTTGGTCCCGTGCGTGTGCCCGTTGCACTCACAGCGCCGCGTAGAGCCTCTTTAGCCTGCTACTTGCTCGAACGCAGGCCATAGCACCAAAACCGCGAGCACCCGAGCTCCGGCCGCCACCCAACTCGCCATCGCCGCCGCTACGGGCCACCCCAGCTCCATTTGCTGCCACCAGTGGATGCGCCACTCCTCCAGCTCCCCGTAGAGCCAAACCCCGTCGCAAACCACCGTCTGTGGCGCCGTCCCGAGCAACTCCGGCGAGGTCCCTCCGTCGGCGTGGTCGCCGGCGTCACTTGCTGACGTGGCTGGCTTAATTAGCCACTAATCACCGCCCCGTGCCACTGACACTGGGCCCCGCACACTTAACTAACCACAGTTTAATTCCTTTTTATATTACATTAACCATGGTGGGCCCACGCTTCAGTTTTGACCATGCCGACGTGGCCGTTGACTGGGCCCACACGACAGCGACCGTAGATACCACCATGACACTGACCAATGGGACCCACTAGTCAAATTTGACCTGGACCGGCCCCATTGACCAGCTGACGTCACAGTGACGTAGTGTTGACGCCATAACTCATTTTCTGGATTAATTTTAATTTAGGAAATTTCAGAAAATATCCCAAACTTTTAAAATTCATAGAAATTCAACCGTAACTCCAAATGAAATAAATTATATATGAAAAATGATCAGAAAAATCCAATCTATCCATCTATACCATTTTCATGCATGTTAGAACAACTTATGGCTACTGTTTAGGACAATTCAACTAAATGACATTTAAATAACCACATGTGGAGTTTGAATTTGAATCTTGGATTCAAACCAACTTCATTTAATCTGGTTTTAGTTGCATTAGCACAAACCACAGCATATTGCCATGTCACATTCATGCATCATATTGTTGCATTACATTAATTGTGTTTCTTCTTTGTTGTCGGTGCTTGTCCCCTCTTAGTAGACGTGTACCGACGATGAGTTCGATGACACCGATGAAGAACTATATTATCTTCAGAAGTGCCAGGCAAGCAAAACCCCCTTGTTCATTCCGATACAATCCCACTCTCTCGTTCCTGCTCTCTTTTACTGCATTAGGACAACAACGACATATTTGTTACTTGCTGTGGTAGCTGAACCCCTTATCCTCTGCATGACTTGTCATTGCCACAGTAAATAGATGAAACCCACTAGCATGAGTAGGAGTTGTTTGAGCCCTGATGTGCCTACTCATTCATGCTTGTTTGTCATGCCTGCTATTGCTTAGATTTGTGTCAGGTCTGATTCATCGAGGATGAATTGGAGGTGTGTGAACATGTCCTACTGTTGAGAGCTAAGTGTGTGAACACGATTTGGTAAAGGTAGCGGTGAGAGGCCATGTAGGAGTACATGGTGGGTTGTCTCATTGCAGCCGTCCTCAGGAACTGAGTTCTGTGTTTGTGATCCATGAACAGTTACTACCAAACATTGGGCCCCGGGCGCTCCAAGCTCTCTCGACTTATTAATCAACTCGATCTCTGTCCAGGAGTTGCAACTAGTTTCTGGTGTTTGTAGGTAATGTTAGTAGTCTACCAAGTGGCACCCGGTACAGGTGGGCTTGGGACAGACTAGGCACAGTGGCCCGGTGTACCAAGTAGCACCCGGATGGTGGGCTTGGGAACCCTACACACATCGTTTGGGGCCATGAGCGACACCCCGGCCGGATCTCCTTGCGGATGGAACCCGAATAGGCGATAAACCTAGACGAGACTTGTGTGGTTAGTCTGGTCGTGGCCGACACCCTCGCTGGGCTTCCGCTTGAAGGTTGACAAGTACATGTCGTGTAAACGGCGGTAAGTGGTGAGTGTGTGTGTGAAGAATTACACCCCTGCAAGGTTAATATGATCTATTCGAATAGCCGTGTCTGCGGTAAAGGACTTATGGGTTTCCTTTACAGTTCATAGACAAGTGAAAGTGGAGACTCTAAAATACGCAAGATAAGCGTGAGTGCTATGGATGGCGTTCTCGTAGGGAGACGGGAGCGGATCCATAGTGGTGTATTGTTATGGTGAATATGTGGACTCGTGTGCGCCACCTCAAAAGAGTTACTTGCAGTCGTAGTTCAGGATAGCCACTGAGTCGAAGCTGGCTTGCTGCAGTTAAACCCCACCACCCCTTTGTTGATAATGATGCATATGTAGATCGTTCTGATGTAAGTCTTGCTGGGTACATTTGTACTCACGTTGGCCTATTTTATGTTTTTGCAGAGAGACTTCAGTCTCACTAGTAGTTCCACGTGGACTTCGACGTTTAGGTTGTTACCTCAGCTACGATCTTGTGCCCTCGACAGGATCTGATAGACAGTCAGGCTTCTCAGCCTTTTTCTTTTGTAGATGTCTGTACTCAGACATGTTAAGCTTCCGCTTGTGCTTGACTTGTTTGCTCTGAATGTTGGTTCATGAGACTCATGCTTGTAATATCTCGCTCCTCAAAGCCTATTGAATAAAATACTTGAGTTGTAGAGTCATGTTGTGATGCCATGTTGTATTTGCACATATCGAGCATATTGTGTGTATGTTATTGAAATGCTTGGTGTGTGTGGGATATGACTATCTAGTTGTTTATCCTTGGTAGCCTCTCTTACCGGGAAATGTCTCCTAGTGCTTCCACTGAGCCTTGGTAGCTTGCTACTGCTCCGGAACACTTAGGCTGGCCGGCATGTGTCCTTCTTCGTTGCTGTGTCTGTCCCTTCGGGGAAATGTCACGCGGTGTCTACCGGAGTCCTGTTAGCTTGCTACAGCCCGATTTACCGGAGTCCTGCTAGCCCAGTTGCTACAGCCCAGATTCACTCGCTGGTGACCGACACGTTCGTTGCTGGGTCATGTATGCCTGTCACTGTAAGTTAGCGCCACTTTGGGTTCACGACTAGCCATGTCAGCCCGGGTTCTTTGTCATATGGATGCTAGCGGCACTATCATATACGTGAGCCAAAAGGCGCAAACGATCCCGGGCCAGGTAAGGTGGCACCCGTGTGAATATCGTGCGTGAGGCCGCACAGTGATATGATGTGTTACATGGTAGATCGGTGTGACTTAGGATCGGGGTCCTGACAGTTTTGGTACTAGAGCTTGACTGCCTGTAGGATTACCAAGCCAAACTGGTCGAAGTTGAGTCTAGAAATGCTTTAGTTATATGTAGGGGAATTGATTGTGGGATGGAACGTAAGGCTCTTTTTACTCCTTATACCTTATGCCCTTCTGATCTGAGTCATCATATCTTTCCTACGGGGTTAAGGAACTAGGCTTTCTCTTCTTTCTATCAGGATCACGTGTTACTAATCAGTAGACTCATTGGATTTAAGCCTCAGTTCAGTTTCTACCTCCGTATGTTAACTGTTGATCTCGAAACCTTGATATTGTGCTTCTGAGTGGTTATGCCACCATTTTTATAGCATGTCTCAAATTCTTTTGAGCATTTACAGCCGTTATGCTGTCCGAGTCATCCCAGGTTTCTAAATAGTCTGAAGCATTTGCAAATTCCTTCCTGCCGTTTTGATGTCCCTTTGGGCCAGATTAACCACACTAATCAGTGAGTTGAGGTGCTCTATTGCCTCGACATATATGTTGGAGTTATTATTATGACCCTAGATGTCAAGAGTATCACCTAGTAATCTAGCCATGTTCTGTGTCCCAGTGTGATGATTCTGGCCATCATCCTTGAAAGCATCCCGTGATGCCAACTAGTTAGTAGGTATTCTACTTCTGGGTTTTGAACCCGAGAATTACCCTACTTACCTCATGTTGATAGTGATTGCTAGTTCCTTTAGGATACTAGTAACCTTTGCGTTAGTCCTCGAGGTCCATGGTATTTCCTTCTTCCAAATACTATGAACCGCTGATGGCAGAAGTTCCTTGAACCAAGAGATCACAACAAGAATGCCCTCGATGAGTTCTCGATTCTATGTTGATACTCTGCAAGTCCTACCTCTCTGCATGGATTACCCGGAAGAAACTTGTTGAACTTGGTCCGACATACTAATCTATGCATCCACAACTCAGAAAATCGTATGTTCCTTTGAGTTGTCCCTCTTTAGTTGTCTTCTGACCCTAGTCTATCAGTTGATAGTCAAGAGTATGCGTGCATTCGTTCATCGATACCTATTACTCTTGTGGTTCGTCAAGCCATTCTATTCCAGAATGACTAGGAGAAACAAACTCCAGTATCTCATCCATTATCCAGGATTGGGTCAAAGCAGTTGTGCTCCGCAGATCAAAATACTAATCCAGGTTCTGTTCTGTTCCACCTTGGGTTGTTACCATCTTTATATTAAGATTATCATGGGAATTGCACACCATCCTATGAACTCTTGATACAGTGATACTTCTCGCCATCATTATTCATTCCTCGGTTTCATGTTATGGTAACCGAAACACCGACAAGTGAATTGTGATGTGTGAAATCTATACTCCTAGCAACCCCGTTGCTTGGTAGTTAAAGGACAATATTTTCATTCTTAGTGTGTTGGTTATTGAATCATCACCCTAAGGTTGATCGTGCTACCTAGTCCATTTTCCTGGTGCACTCTTCGATCGATGAGTTAGGATTATTCCAAATCCCTCACTCTTTGATCATATCGTCTTGCCCTGAAAAGCAAGATTGTTCTCGAGCTGAGTAACATATCGGTGGTTTGTGATTTTCCGAATATCTTCTCGGAAGTATTACCAGGTTGTCACCTGACCGCTATGTTGAGTTCGTGATCAAGATGGTTTATTGTAAACCACCCCTTCTCCAAGAATCTGTGTGGGATACCCCTGAGCTAGTTGGTCAAGCTAAACAACAACTTGGAGAGTTGGAAGATAAAAGCTTGTCTGATTTAGTTCATGTTAAGGGATATCTTTCTCTCTGTGTGTGTGTGTTCAAGAAAGATGATATCTTCATCAATTGGTCCTTGTGATCAGTTGTTGGGCCTATTGTCTTACCCCATCTTTGATTTGAGTGTGGGCTATCCTCAAATCAAATCAGAACCAACGATATTCGTAATGTTGTCTTACTCGTGGTTGATCCCTTGAGCATACACCATTATATCTTTTGGTTTGACCAATACTATCACCATGTTCACTTAATCGTGGAATTCCATTTATATGGAAACTGGATGAATTGTTGTTGAGCCCATCGACAACATCCTTATCTTGTCCATGATTCATATTGAACAATAAGCTAGTGTTGGAAACTTTTGAAAGCATTTCTTCATGCTAGCTCATGAAGCATATGTTCGGATGAAAGAAGTGGCTCTCTCTAACTCATGTGCATCTCGTGCAAGCTGCCACCGTGGGTTCGAGAAAGTTAGTTTTGCTTCCTCTGGAATCGTCCCAAGTTAGTCACGCATGTGTGAAGTACTCTATGGTTTGATAGGTTGGCCGCCTCCATTCTATATGTGTTCCTAGCACACCAAGCCACTGATTGACTTGCTCAAGGATAAGAAGTTCATCGATAAGTGCACAAGGACTCCGATATGCTCGATGATGGTTCCCCACCTGAACTCGGTAGTGTTTTATTATATGACTACCATGTGGTCATGTTTGTCTGTGACAGCGTGTTCACATGTGTGTAGCAGAACCAGCTCATGTTTTGGAGCTTTCTATCGTAGTTCACTCCCCGATAATCCCGCAACGCCATCTCGTCGATTTGTGTTGCAAACTTTCATTCTTTTTCCTAGACTCAATGAGTCTGGATTATCCTAACACCAACCAGATCTGAATCTCAGGTAGATATGATGGTTGGAACATTTCCCAAGAACTATAATAATAGTCTCTCTATAACCGGTTAAGTGGATGTCGTGGCCAACACACCCAGCCGGAAGACCTATTATTGTAGTATCTTGATTGAAGAAGTTGGCCACCTCCCCATGAGGATTTCTTATGGATTTACTTCCGTAGTTATTCCTTATGATTTTTGTGTTCCCGAAGTCCGACCTTTACTTGATGTCCTATATATCAACCCAGTTTAATAAATGGGTTGCGCTGGCACATCAAGGAGAACATTAGAAGCGGAGTGCTAAATGTTTCTCGGTCGATCATCCAGATTTTGTCCCCTTGGCCCCGCCAAGGTGAAATCTGAGAAGGTGTTATCTTCCTTTGCATCTGCATCTTCTACCGGCATTCATCATGGTAGTACGTTGTGTTGCCAGGATCCTTGACACGGATATTGGTAATACCTTGATGAATATGGAAGTGATCAAGTTCTTGAGCGCACGCACAAGCGCTAGGTGTTATCATCGGCACTAACTGGGATTGCTCTCAGTTCCCTCGGTTATGCTATAATTTTTTCAACAGTGGACTCACTCTCCACTGTTGAGCTTCTCGTCAGTTATTAAAATCATCCGTTGCGTTGTCTTCAATAAGGTAATCCACATCATCCATTCTAATTCGGGTATGCCATTCTATCGAACCCCTCCAAACGATCGCTTGAGAATTCCCTTAGGCTGGTATAAATAGTTTCAATGATCTCTGAATCAAAGGTAATTCTTTTTGCCACCTAAGGGGATATATCTACGAGTCACCATCCCTAAGGTGTCTCGTTGTGGTATCATGGCAACTCAACTCCTCGCTACGTTGACAACCGTTCACCACCTTCTTAAGTGTGGAATTGCTATCTACCTAGTGAACCCTCATCATCTGTTTCACCCCATCCCTTTGGATGTGTGTTTCGCGTCCCAGCTCGAGAGATGTGCTATGTCTTACTTCGTGAGTTGATCCTGAGTTGCTTGATCTCTGAGAAGATCGATTCTTTTAGAGTTTTCCCTTCCCTCTAATTGTCATGTTAGTTGGAGTTCTCAGAGCAAGAGGACAAGAAAAAGATGGTGATTGAATCAACGTTCATTTGAAGTGCAACCTGGATCGTGAAGATTGCGTTAGTTGCGTTTTCCCCTTCATCTTACCCTACGCCTGAATCTCAGGATGAGATTCTTGTTTAGTGGGGGCGAGTGGTCACATCCCTAGCTTCTGGCAATGCACTAGTCCTAGTCTTTGGTGATGCATCATGTTTACTTTTACAGAAAATTGAAATGGGGATTGTCTAACCCTAGCATTAAATGAATTCACTAGGTTCACCTAAAATATTATCCATAAGTCCAAATGGCTTTCAAAAATGTTCATCATTTATGGGAAATACTGTAAACAGTAGCCAGAGGTGATGCACATTTTTCCATGACTTATTTGGGCTCTGAATTAAATCATATAGTATTTGCATTTGGGCATTTAAATGCTATTAAATATTTTAAATGCTCAAATAATCATAAACTAAAATGTTTGTTGTTGGTTATATTCCAAACAGTGGCATTGAGAAGTTTTATGATTTTTGGATCTGTCTAGGTATTTTTAATAAAGCCCTAAAGACTACAGAATAATAGAAAATAGAATTGAAGAAAGGAGAGAGAAGGACTTACCTGGCAGCCCAGCCAGCCCACCACTGTAGCAGCCCAGCCGGGCAAAGCCAGCTCGACCCACCAGGGGCAGCACTGTCTTCTTCCTCTTGCCAGGAGGAGAAGCAGCTGCGTGCCCGGCGCGCAGGCGAGCCGCGCCAGCTCCTCCCTGCCTGCCTGGCCTCCCCGATCTTCTGGACGATGCCACGCACCCCCCTGGCCCCCTCTCACTCTCTCCCGTGCCTCTCCCCTCCTCCGCTCTCTCTCCCTCCCGTGCCCGAGCGCAACCATCGCCACTGTCCGCTGCCACTACGGCCACAGCCACCCCCGAGCCCCTCCGACGCCTCCTCAGTCTCCAACACGACATCGTCGCCCTCTCCACCGAGCCACACGACGCCGGACACCTTGGAGCACCGCCATTGGCTCCGTCCCCTTCCTCGGGCCGCCGAGATTGTCACCGCCATTCTGTCACCTCCAAGCCTCCTCCGAGCACGCCGACCGTCCCAACGTCTCCGCGGTGAGCTCACGGACCGAATCCCCCTCTTCCCCGCCTCGATTTCTTGCTGTAGCCGTCGCCCCCTTGAAGACCGAACCGCGCCGCCGCACGAGCTTGTCGCCGGCCACATTCCGGTGACCATTTGGTCCCATGCGTGTGCGCGTTGCACTCACAGCGCCGCGTAGAGCCTCTTCAGCCTGCTACTTGCTCGAACGTAGGCCGTAGCACCAAAACCGCGAGCACCCGAGCTCCGGCCGCTGCCCAACTCGCCATCGCCGCCGCTACGGGCCACCCCAGCTCCATTTGCTGCCACCAGTGGATGCGCCACTCCTCCAGCTCCCCGTAGAGCCAAACCCCGTTGCAAACAACTGTCTGTGGCGCCGTCCCGAGCAACTCCAGCGAGGTCCCGCCGTCGGCGTGGTCGCCGGTGTCACTTGCTGACGTGGCTGGCTTAATTAGCCACTAATCACCGCCCCGTGCCACTGACACTGGGCCCCGCACACTTAACTAACCATAGTTTAATTCCTGTTTATATTACATTAACCATGGTGGCCCCACGCATCAGTTTTGACCATGCTGACGTGACCGTTGATTGGGCCCACACGGCAGCGACCGTAGACAGCACCATGACACTGACCAATTGGACCAACTAGTCAGATTTGACCTGGACTGGCCCCGTTGACCAGCTGACGTCACTGTGACGTAGTGCTGACGCCATAACTCATTTTCTGGATTAATTTTAATTCACGAAATTTCAGAAAATATTCCAAACTTCTAAAATTCATAGAAATTCAACCGTAACTCCAAATGAAATAAATTATATATGAAAAATGATCAGAAAAATCCAATCTATCCATCTCTACCATTTTCATGCATGTTAGACCAACTTATGACTACTGTTTAGGACAATTCAATTAAATGACATTTAAATAACCACATGTGGCGTTTGAATTTGAATCTTGGATTCAAACCAACTTCATTTAATCTGGTTTTAGTTGCATTACACAAACCACAGCATATTGCCATGTCACATTCATGCATCATATTGTTGCATTGCATTGATTGTGTTTCTTCTTTGTTGTCGGTGCTTGTCCCCTCTCAGTAGACGTGTACCGACGATGAGTTCGATGACACCGATGAAGAACTATATTATATTCAGAAGTGCCAGGCAAGCAAAACCCCCTTGTTCATTCCAATACAATCCCACTCTCTCGCTCCTGCTCTCTTTTACTGCATTAGGACAACAACGACATATTTGTTACTTGCTGCGGTAGCTGAACCCCTTATCCTCTGCATGACCTGTCATTGCCATAGTAAATAGATGAAACCCACTAGCATGAGTAGGAGTTGTTTGAGCCCTGATGTGCCTACTCATTCATGCTTGTTTGTCATGCCTGCTATTGCTTAGAGTTGTGTCAGGTCTGATTCATCGAGGATGAATTGGAGGTGTGTGAAAATGTCCTACTGTTGAGAGCTAAGTGCGTGAACACGATTTGGTAAAGGTAGCGGTGAGAGGCAATGTAGGATTACATGGTGGGTTGTCTCATTGCAGCCATCCTCAGGAACTGAGTTCTGTGTTTGTGATCCATGAACAGTTACTACCACACATTGGGCTCCGGGCGCTCCAAGCTCTCTCGACTTATTAATCAACTCGATCTCTGTCTAGGAGTTGCAACTAGTTTCTGGTGTTTGTAGGTAGTGTTAGTAGTCTACCAAGTGGCACCCGGTACAGGTGGGCTTGGGACAGACTAGGCACAGTGGCCCGGTGTACCAAGTAGCACCCGGATGGTGGGCTTGGGAACCCTACACACATCGTTTGGGGCCGTGAGCGACACCCCGGCCGGATCTCCTTGCGGATGGAACCCGAATAGGCGATAAACCTGGACGAGAGACTTGTGTGGTTAGTCAGGTCGTGGCCGACACCCTTGCTGGGCTTCCGCTTGAAGGTTGCCAAGTACATGTCATGTAAACGGCGGTAAGTGGTGAGATGAAGAAGTACACCCCTGCAAGGTTAATATGATCTATTCGAATAGCCGTGTCCGCGGTAAAGGACTTCTGGGTTGCCTTTACAGTTCATAGACAAGTGAAAGTGGATACTCTAAAATACGCAAGATAAGCGTGAGTGCTATGGATGGTGTTCTCGTAGGGAGACGGGAGCGGATCCATAGTGGTGTATTGATATGGTGAATATGTGGACTCGTGTGCGCCACCTCAAAAGAGTTACTTGCAGTCGTAGTTCAGGATAGCCACCGAGTCAAAGCTGGTTTGCTGCAGTTAAACCCCACCACCCCTTTGTTGATAATGATGCATATATAGATAGTTCTGATGTAAGTCTTGCTGGGTACATTTGTACTCACGTTTGCCTATTTTGTGTTTTTGCAGAGAGACTTCAGTCTCACTAGTAGTTCCACGTGGACTTCGATGTTTAGCTTGTTACCTCAGCTACGATCTTGTGCCCTCGACAGGATCTGATAGACAGTCAGGCTTATCATCCTTTTTCTTTTGTAGATGTCTGTACTCAGACATGTTAAGCTTCCGCTTGTGCTTGACTTGTTTGCTCTGAATGTTGGTTCATGAGACTCATGCTTGTAATATCTCGCTCCTCAGACCCTATTGAATAAAATACTTGAGTTGTAGAGTCATGTTGTGATGCCATGTTGTATTTGCACATATCGAGCATATTGTGTGTATGTTATTGAAATGCTTGGTATGTGTGGGATCTGACTATCTAGTTGTTTATCCTTGGTAGCCTCTCTTACCGGGAAATGTCTCCTAGTGCTTCCACTGAGCCTTGGTAGCTTGCTACTGCTCCGGAACACTTAGGTTGGCCGGCATGTGTCCTTCTTCGTTCCTGTGTCTGTCCCTTCGGGGAAATGTCACGCAGTGTCTACCGGAGTCCTGTTAGCCTACTACAGCCCGGTTTACCGGAGTCCTGCTAGCCCAGTTGCTACAGCCCGGATTCACTCGCTGGTGACCGACACGTTCGTTGCTGGGTCATGTATGCCTGTCCCTGTAAGTTAGTGCCACTTTGGGTTCACGACTAGCCATGTCAGCCCGGGTTCTTTGTCATATGGATGCTAGCGGCACTATCATATACGTGAGCCAAAAGGCGCAAACGGTCCCGGGCGAGCTAAGGTGGCACCCGTGGGAATACCGTGCGTGAGGCCGCAAAGTGATATGATGTGTTACATGCTAGATCGGTGTGACTTAGGATCGGGGTCCTGACATGGAGGCCGCAGACTTAGCAGCGTTAGAGCCGCACACAGACTTCGCCTCCTATGAGGTCTGTGTCATCGGACCCTCGGACTCGTCTCCGACCATAGACTCCGAACCACGTGCATCCTTGTCTAACGAATCCGACTGGGCACCGATCATGGAGTTTACCTCCGCGGATATCTTTCAGCACTCACCCTTGGGCGACGTGCCAAATTCATTAAAGTCTCTCTCCCTGTCAGGAGGCTCTTGGCCGAACTATGTCCGGCTTGAGTGGGAAGCGGATGGCAAAGAAATCCGTTCCCACCTACCACCCACTTAATAGCCACTGTCGAAGACTTAACCGACATGCTTGATTTCAACTCCGATTACATTGACAGTATGGACGACGATGCAGGAGAAGAACAGGAACCACCGCCCACAGGGCGTTGGACAGCCACCTCATCATATGATATATATATATGGTGGACACACCCCAAGAAAACAACGGCAAGGAACGGAAGGATGCAACTGAGGATAATCCTCTTGAAAAACAACCAAAGCGACGACGTCAGTGCTGCTCTAAATCCTGCCACAGTAAAAGTACAGATAACAGCGCAAGAAAGAATAACACCCTGGTTGACTCCAAAGGCAGCGACGATCCCATGGACCCCGCGATGGAGCAAGATGAGCCAAGGGACGGCGAACATAGTCCGGAGCCGCTGTCCGATCATAGCGATGGCGGAGATAAAACTCATAAACTTGTCTCATGAGAGGAAAACAGTCCGGGCGACGATGCACTCATTATCTCGAACAGACACTTGGAACAAAAAGACCTCCATAGAAGGCTTATTACCACTGCGAGGATCTTGAAGAAGCATAAGCAAAGGCTTAAGGCCACACAAAGAGCTACCCAAAGCGCAAGCTGCTGCCCGAATTCGATGACGAGGATATAGAGCCCATTCCGCCGAAAAATAATATGGCCGATCCGCTGGACCGACCACCTTGTGGCCGCGACAGGGTGGCTAATGACGCCACACACAAGTCAGCGCACGATTTACGTGAGCACTTGGACAAAAAAGCCGGTATGGCCAGGACCATCTATGGATCTAGGAAGCGTGATCCGGCGCAGGATCATGGCCACCAAAATGACTATACTGATTGAATAACAACTCGGAATCAAAACCAAACACTACAACCGTCGGAAGTATGCCATGACACATCCAAATAGAGGGGTGCCGCGCACCCCCTATGCTTCACCGATGAGGTGCTGGATCATGAATTTCCAGAGGGATTCAAACCCGTAAACATAGAGGCATACGACAGAATGACAGACCCCGCGGTCTGGATCGAGGACTTTATTCTTCACATCCACATGGCTCGCGGAGATGATCTCCATGCCATTAAATACCTGCCCCTCAAGTTGAAAGGACCAGCTCGGCACTTGTTGAAAAGCCTCCCCGAAAACTCAATTAGAAGTTGGGAGGAACTTGAGGATGCTTTCAGGGCCAATTTTCAAGGGACCTATGTTCGACCTCCAGATACAGACGATTTAAGTCACATAATTCAACATCCCGGAGAGTCAGCCCGTAAGCTTTGGAACAGATTTCTCACCAAGAAGAATCAAATTGTCGATTGCCCGGATGCCGAAGCCTTGGCGGCTTTTAAGCACAATATCCAGGATAAATGGCTCACCAGATACCTCGGCAAGGAAAAGTCGAGGACAATGGCAGCCCTAACAAGCCTTATGACCCACTTCTACGCGGGCGAGGACAGTTTGTTGCCCCGTAGCTGCACCAGCGACCCAGACACATCCGAAGTCAGTGATGGCAATGGGAAGCCACGACACAATAAAAAACAAGCGTCGAAATAATGAAGACAACCCAGACAACCCGGTCAACGGAAAAAACCAACTAAAGGCAGCAGAGATGGACCGTCCAGCCTAAACAAAATTCTGTACAGATCATGTGAGATTCATGGCACCCCCGACAAACCTGCGAATCACACCAACACAGAATGTTGGGTCTTCAAGAAGGCCGGCAAGCTAAAGGACGAACACAAGGGGAGGGAGCAGCCAAGTGAGGACGAGGACGAACCGCGCCAGCCGAACACTGGGGGGCAGAAAAAATTTCCACCAGAGGTCAAAACAATGAACATGATTTACGCAACAAACATACCAAAGAGGAGGCACAAACGCGCACTCCGAGATGTATACGCTGTAAAGACACATCCGAAGTCATTGAAGCCTGGTTTAGGGGCTACTGAGGGAGTTCTGGATAAAGGGGTCCTCAGACAGCTGGACTATATACTTTGGCCGGACTGTTGGACTATGAAGATACAAGATTGAAGACCTCGTCCCGTGTCCGGATGGGACTCTCCTTTGCGTGGAAGGCAAGCTTGGATATTGGGATATGTAGATTTCCTTCTCTGTAACCGACTATGAGTAACCCTATCCTCCTCCGTTGTCTATATAAACCGGAGGATTCAGTCCATAGGACAACAACAATCATAATCATAGGCTAGCTTCTAGGGTTTAGCCTCTACGATCTCGTGGTAGATCAACTCTTGTAATTGTCATATCATCAAGATAAATCAAGCAGGAAGTAGGGTATTACCTCCATCGAGAGGGCCCGAACCTGGGTAAACATTGTGTCCCCTGCCTCCTGTTACGATTAGCCTTAGATGCACAGTTCGGGACCCCCTACTCGAGATCCGCCGGTTTTGAGACCGACATTGGTGCTTTCATTGAGAGTTCCTCTGTGCCATCGCGATAAGGCTTGATGGCTCCCTCGATCATCTTCAACGATGCGGTCCAGGGGGTTTTTCCTTCCTGGACCGATCTTTGTATTCGGTGGCTACGTACTGCGGGCCAACTCGCTTGGCCATCTGGAGCAGATCGACAGCTACACCCCTGGCCATCAGGTTAGGTTTGGAAGCTTAAATTGTATTGCCGACGTCTGTGGAGACTTCATCTTTGACGAATTCGAGCCCATGACAGGTGTGCCGAACAGTCACGACGGACATGGCTTTGATCTGCCGGCGGACAGTATTCGGGAGATCGCACCCGCGTTGGCGTGAGGAATCAATCCGGAGCAGATCGTGCCTTCCGAGGACGGGTGGATGGACCCCACCACGGAGGCCGCACACTCATCGGCGTCGGAGCCGAACACTGATCCCACCTCCTGTGAGAGTGGCGTTATCGGACCCCCGGACTCGTCTCCGGCTGCAGGATCCGAACCGCATGTGTCCATGCCTATCGAGTCAGATTGGGCACCCGTCATGGAGTTCACTGCCGCGGATATCTTTCACCACTCACCCTGGGTGACGTGTTGAACTCATTAACGTCTGTCCTTGTCAGGAGATTCTTGGCCGAACTATGTTCAGCTCGAGTGGGGAGCGGAGGACGAAGAAATTTGTCCCCCACCCACCACCCACTTTATAGCCACCGTCGATGACTTAACCGACGTGCTTGACTTTGACTCTGAAGACATCGACGGTATTGTCGGTGTCAAAACCGGCGGATCTCAGGTAGGGGATCCCGAACTGTGCATCTAAGGCTAATGGTAACAGAAGGCTGGGGACATGATGTTTACCCAGGTTCGGGCCCTCTCGATGGAGGTAATACCCTACTTACTGCTTGATTGATCTTGATGATATGAGTATTACAAGAGTTGATCTACCACGAGATCCAAGAGGCTAAACCCTAGAAGCTTGCCTCCGGTATGATTGTTGTTGTCCTACGGACTAAACCCTCCGGTTTATATAGACACCAGAGCGGGCTAGGGTTACACAGAGTCGGTTACAGAGAAGGAGATCTATTGTCCGGATCGCCAAGATTGCCTTCCACGCAAAGGAGAGTCCCATTTGGACACGTAACGAAGTCTTCAATCTTGTATCTTGATAGTCCATCAGTCCGGCCAAAGTATATAGTCCGGCTGTCCGGATACCCCCTTATCCAAGACTCCCTCAGTAGCCCCCAAACCAGGCTTCAATGACGATGAGTCTGGCGTGCAGATTGACTTCGGCATTGCAAGGCGGGTTCTTCTCCAAATCCGGTGTACCCGTCGTAGCGAACAGTGTCCGGCCTCCCATCAATGTTGTACTCCTTGGCTTCTGTGTTTCAATAATGGACACCTCCACATGTCGAACGAAGACGAGGGGCCAGGGAATTTTTACATTTGCCACCCTAATCCTGTTAGCGAGCCATCTATTTTAAGAGACGGGGATCCTCAGATGAAAACCACACCATCTTCTCCCGAGCGAGCATTCCGTAGAACGCGTCCGGAAAAGACAATCCCATCATGGACAGTCGCCGTAGCTCTTCCTCTCGCTCCCCTAGCTCGAAACCAGGGGATTGGGAGAAGTGTTCCATCCCTCAGAACCGCCTAATAGAGCTGCAAACCCAAGGGTTCCTTCCGCCCGCATACATGGTGCCTGTCCGATCCGGACTGGCCACCTATAATGGCGGGGAGCAAGTGGAGAGACTTCCTAACCCATCTCGGGGGGAGCGGGTATGCCTTATCCCATATCTGCTAAGAGGAGTCGGGTTTCCAATCCACTCATTCCTCCGCGGGCTCCTGGAGTTCTACGGCCTCCAGTTGCATAATCTTACCCCCGCCTCCATACTACACATCGCGGGTTATGTTGCCCTCTGCGAGCTATTCCTGGGCTGTGAAGCTCATTTCGAGCTATGGAAGAGGTTATTTTGCCTCGTCCCCCGCAACCAGGAGGGATCCATATATCAAGTGGGCGGCGCCGAAATATGGTGCGTTGCCCAGACTGGATACCTGTCCGGTACTCCCAAGAAGGTGCCCGAAGACTGGCCTTCGGAGTGGTTTTACTTTGACAACGTTCCCCTGCCGGACCCAGTCCGGACAGGCCTCCCTGAGTTTACCAGTGCTCCACTGAAGAAACGCCAAAGCTGGCGCCCCTGGAGCCCCAGGAGGAAGATAACAGAGAAGTACTCTATCTGTTGAGCAGGATAAAAACCCTGGCCAAATCAGGACTGACAATAACCGAAGTTATGTCAATATGCATAATGCGGGGAGTGCAGCCACTTCAATATAGGGGGAAGCCCATGTGGTACTTCAATGGAGAAGACGACGCCTCCGCTGCGGTCGTAAAGGTCCGGACTCCACCACCGCTCTAGCGAGAATATTGTCCGATTTGTATAAAGGAGAAGAAGAGGAGTTCCTCCGCATTAAACCACGGGATGGATTTTCCATGTACAACCCCCGGAGCTGGGTAAGCTGTCATCCTTTACTCGACTCTGTCCATTTTTGCCTCCTTTGTCATAATCATTTACCCCGCTATTCCAAAGCAGGAACTAAGAAAGGCCGTGAAAGAGTTCAACAGCCCATCTCCGCAGCTAGAGGATCCCGGCCGGGCTCTTGACCCCGGACTTGAAGAAGATCCGGACATATTCGTGGATTTTGTCAACGGGACATTCTATCAGGCAAGCAATGGTGGCTCTTTAGTAGCCATCATCGCGGATTATCCCGGACTGCTTCCTGTGTCGCATGTAAGTAAAGTTGGGGTCTTAACTTCTAAAAAGGAGTCCTTCGTTATGCCACACCTTATGCACATGTGTTGTGTCTTTATAGAAACGGCCATCAAGACGCCGCACGGAACCCGTGGGGGCTCCTCAGCAAAGGGCGCCTGGGCAAGGCAAGCTAAAAAGGAAGGCAGTTAGGGCAGAGACGCCGGTGCAAAGGCATGATTTGAACTTGCCCCATGATTATCTCTGCCGAGATATGACAATCTTAACTATGTCCTAGAAGAAAGAGTAGTCACCGAACTATATCTGGGGATCCTGCCGGCCACGCCTCAAGCAGCCGGATTCCTGAACCGGTCTCGTGGATGGAGGCTGATGTGGGGACAAAGCCGAACTGTCTTCATGCAGAGGATACGGATAGGCTTTCCGCCACAAATTTTGAAGGGGAGAGCGCCATGAATCACCGGCGCCGACGGGCCATACTTCGCGGTGGTATTTTTCCGAAGAGGCTTTTAATTCCTTCAATTCCGGACACGCATATATCCATGCTGCTTAGGATGGACTTGCCAGAGCAACGGACCAGTAGGTGAAGGATCTACGGGTAAAAAAATTTGATAAAGATGTGTAGTAGTAGCCCCTGAGACTTGAAATAGTTGGCACAACTGATTTAAGGATCACTGTATGCATAGGTTCTTGTAGAGAAGAATACCCATTTATCTCAAGAGCTAGAGGAATGTAAGACCCAGCTGAAGGCCACTGCTTCCGAACAAGAGGATTCCAAAAGGGCCTCGTCTGGTAATACTTTCCTTCATAAAGGTATATGCAGGGATGGGTACCAGTTATGAATTCGGCATGGTTTATGAATCTAACAAAAGATTCTGCAGACAATCCCAGAGAAAATCCGAAGACCGTGGAAGAAAATGAGCCACATCTGCGAAGTCAGCTGAAGGCGGGGGAGCGCATGCTGAAGCAGACTATTCGAGAGAAAAATAAGCTCCAAGATGCTAATATCTGACTAAACGTCAAACTGGCAGATGTTCGGGCTCAACTTGCGGACTCCGTGAAGGAGAACAAGAGGCTTCGATGCGGCATTTATAGTAAGTGCTAAAAACGAGCTGGGAAACAGTTTGGCAAGGAAGCGAATTAACAGAGTTGTGTCTGCAGGTATGCTGACGGGCCGTCCTGGAGAGGAGATGCCCGTATCCGCAGGTGATTTGCTCCAGGATCTGTCACAACTGCAAGAGCGAGCTCGGCAGGTGATGCAGGGTATTGCCCAGGCTTTGTGTCCGTCATCTTCCGTGCCGAGAGGCATGAGCGAGCTTGTAGAGATGCTCGAAGCAGCACGGCAGCGCTTCATTTTATGGAAGATATCAGCTTGCTGACAAGGTGCGAGGGAAGCTTGGGCTATGGTGAAGACGCGATACGCCAATGCTGACCCGAACCATATGGCCGAAGTCGGAGCGGTGGGGTCAGATGGGCAAGAAATACCCTTTAGTCTGGTATATGACCAAGTAGCGTTAGCCGCAAAGTATTCCCAACAAGATTGTAGACTGGACAGCCTGTTGGATGGTATAGAAGAAGAATATAGCCAGTCCAAGTGACAATGTAATTAAATGGACCTATGTAGTCCCTAGCCGGATAGAAAATCATTTGTCATGGCGGACCGTTTCGCTTCAGCCCCCGGACCCGACAGTCTGGGGTGTATCCGAATACCCTCGCAGTTATCAAAACCGGGGTATGCATGGAAACCAGGCGTAGGGGTCGTAAGTGCGTGAACAGAAAAGTACCCAACTAGTTATGTTATATTACATGGATAGTAAGAAACATCTTCCAGCGAGAATAGTTCCGTTAGGGGTTCCTTTCATTGGGTGTGCATGCATCGATGTGCATGTCCGAACTGTGAGCAGAAATGCAGGAAACAAAACATCTGGGATTTACGTTGTAATGAACGAGAACATCTTTTGTTCACCGATCGAATATTCCCTTAAGAACGCTAGCTTTCGGCTTCACCCAGTATGAGGAACACATCCGTCTCAACCGATAGTAACAATCGCAGAGGTGCTCCCCTTATGCCCTAGCCGAATTAATGGGAACGCAGGGCATAAACATAAGAGCCAGGCAACCCAGCATGGCCAAAAATTAAGTCATATTGATGCATATAATGGTGAAGAAAAGGCACATATGGGAAGAAAAACGCATATGTGGCTGGCAAGAAGCCATGAAGTTATATTTAGCTTCCGAATAGGAAGCCCCCAGGTATAGTGTGCACGCATAGTGCGGCCGGAGCGATCAGGGCATCCGTACATTTTGCAAGGCTGTATGCGAAAAGGGAAAAGAGGGCGAGAAAGGAAGAAAGGGAACATAATTGAAGAAGCGGAGGTAAGGAGACGAACACTGAGTTCGGCACTAGGCGTAGAATCTTCGGAGTCTGACCGTGTTCCAAGGGTTTGGCTCGAGTCTGTTATCAGATGCACCGCGCAGACGGTGCGCTCCTCCGGTGAGAACTTTATCAATGATGAAGGGACCCTCCCACTTGGGTTTGAGCTTGTCCTTCTTCTTCTCGGGGAGGCGTAGAACTAGTTCGCCAATGTTATAAGTTTTGGCCCGTACTTCTCTGCTTTGATACCTTCGAGACTGTTGCTGATAGAATGCGGAACGAGATTTTGCAACGTCACGTTCCTCCTCCAAAGCATCTAAGTTGTCCTGCCGATCTAACTCGGCTTCCTTCTCTTGGTACATGCGCACGCGAGGTGAGTCATGGATTATGTCGCAGGGTAGTACTGCTTCTGCGTCGTACACCATAAAAATGGTGTGTATCCAGTGGTATGATTTGGCGTGGTCCGCAGCCCCCAGAGTACGGAGTCGAGCTCCTCGACCCAATGTGTGTCTGATTCCTTCAAGGATCGCACTAGTCTGGGTTTAATGCCGCTCATGATGAGACCATTTGCACGTTCGACTTGATCGTTTGTTTGGGGGTGATAGACAGAGGCGTAGTCGAACTTGATGCCCATTTTAGCGCACCAAGTTTTCACCTCATCAGCTGTAAAATTTGAGCCATTGTCAGTGATGATGCTGTGGGGGACACCGTAACAATGTACAACCCCTGATATGAAGTCTATCGCTGGTCTGGATTCGGCCGTTTTAACTGGTTTGGCTTCTATCCATTTCGTGAACTTGTCCACCATGACCAATAAATATTTTTTCTTATGGCTTCCCCCTTTAAGGGGTCCCACCAGGTCCAGCCCCCAGACCGCAAAGGGCCAAGTTATGGGGATTGTTTAGAGAGCGGTAGGGGGCATATGGCTCTGATTGACAAATAGTTGGCAACCAACGCAATGTTGGACAAGGTCCTGTGCATCTGCCTGGGTTGTTGGCCAGTAAAAACCTGTCCAAAAGGCCTTGCTTATGAGTGGGGCTGCAGTGTGGTGCCCGCCAAGTCCGACATGGATTTCGGCTAGGAGCTGCCGCCCTTCCTCCTCGGAGATGCATCGTTGGAGCACTCCGGTGGTGCTCTTCTTGTAGAGTTCTCCTTCATGGACTTTGTAGGCTTTAGAGCGTCGCACAATACAACATGCCTCATTTTGGTCTTCGGGGAGCTCTTGCCTATTTAGGTAGGCCAAGAAGGGATCATTCCAGGGGGCGATGATAGCCATGATTTCGTGGGCCGAAGGTATTATTTCGATGGCAGAGCCTCCGATTACGTCAGATGGTTCGGAATCTGGGGTTGTGTTCAGAGCCAGACTAATATTGCCGGACTCCCCTTCCCATACCACGGATGGCTTGAACAACCTTTCCAAGAAGATATTAGGTGGGACGGGGTCGCGTTTAGCGCCGATGCAGGCGAGGATATCGGTCGCTTGATTATTTTCTCTGACCACATGGTGGAATTTGAGCCCCTCGAACCGAGCTGACATTTTAAGGATGGCGTTGCGATAAGCCGCTATTTTCGGATCCTTGGCATCAAAGTCTCCATTTATCTGAGATATTGTGAGGTTCGAGTCCCCGCGCACTTCGAGCCTTGGATGCCCATGGAGACTGCCATCCGAAGATCATGCAATAGAGCCTCATATTCGGCTGCATTGTTTGAGTCTGTGTATAATATTTGGAGTACGTATTGGACCGTGTCTCCGGTGGGGGATGCCAGGAAAACACCCGCTCCCAATCCGACTAGCATTTTAGAGCCGTTGAGGTGCATTATCCAATTTGAGTACGCGCCGTACTCTTTAGGGAGTTCGGCTTCTGTCCATTCGGCGACGAAGTCAACCAGCACTTGCGACTTAATGGCCCGCCATGGTTTGTATGTTATGTCGAACGGAAGGAGCTCAATAGCCCATTTAGCAATTCGGCCTGTTGCATCGCGGTTATTTATTATGTCATTGAGTGGTACTTCGGAGGCCACCGTTAACGAACACTCTTGCAAGTAGTGTCGTAGTTTCCGGGATGCCATGAAGACCGTGTATGCTATCTTTTGATAGTGTGGGTACCGAGATTTGCATCGAGTGAGGACAGTGGACACATAATATACCGTCTTTTGGAGCCGGAACTTGTGTCTGTCTGCTTCTCGTTCAACGACAAGCACTGCGCTTACAACTTGGTTTGTTGCGGCTATGTATAATAGCATGGGCTTGCCAGTATTTGGCGCGGTCAGGGCTGGGTTTGTGGCCAAGAGTGCCTTTATTTTTTCAAGTCTGGCCGTGGCTGCATCCGTCCACTCGAAGTGTTCAGTGCGTCAAAGAAGGCGATAAAGGGGCAGTGCCTTTTCTCCTAAGCGGGAGATAAACGGCTTAAGGCAGCCACACATCTAGTTAGTTTCTGGATCTGCTTGAGGTCTGTTGGGGTAGTCAACTGTGACAGAGCCCGGATTTTTGCCGGATTTTCTTCAATTCCTCTATTGGAAACGATGAAGCCGAGCAATTTCCCGGAGGGTACACCGAAGACACATTTCTTTGGGTTGAGCTTGATGTCGTATGTTTGGAGATTGTCGAACGTAAGCCTCAAGTCATTTATTAAAGTTTCAACATGTCTTCTTTTGATGACCACGTCATCTACGTAGGCCTCTACTGTCTTCCCAATTTGTTTTTCTAGGCATGTCTGAATCATGCGTTGATAGGTTGCGCCGACGTTTTTGAGCCCGAAAGGCATGGTGTTGAAACAGAAGGGGCCGTACGGTGTAATGAAGGCCGTTGCGGCCTGGTCGGACTCCGCCATCTTGATTTGATGGTATCCGGAGTATGCATCGAGGAAACACAATGAGTCGTGTCCTGCGGTGGCGTCGATGATTTGATCAATGCGCGGGAGGGGGAAGGGATCCTTCGGGCAAGCTTTATTGAAGTCCTTGAAATCGACGCATAGTCCCTAGGATTTATACTTCTTTGGTACCATTACCAAGTTTGCTAGCCAATCAGGATGTTTGATGTCTCTGATGAATCCGGCCTTGAGTAGCTTGGCTAGCTCTTCTCCCATGGCTTGCCGCTTAGGCTCTGAGAAGCGCCTAAGAGTCTGCTTCACTGGCTTGTATCCTTTCAGTATGTTGAGGCTGTGTTTGGACAGCCTACGTGGGATGCCCGGCATGTCTGAAGGGTGCTAGGCGAAGATATCCCAGTTCTCACGCAGGAAATCTCGCAGTTCATCGTCTATTGTGGGGTTCAACTGTGTTCCAATGGAAGTTGTCTTTGTGGGGTCCGTTGGGTGGACCTGGAATTTGACTATCTCGTCCGCGGGTTTGAAGGAGGTGGACTTAGGTTGCTTGTCGAGTATCACGTTGTCTTTGTCCACTGTTGTTCGCAGCGCTGTCAGTTCTTCGGCCGCGAGGGCTTCTGATAATGCCTCCAGGGCGAGGGCGGAGGTTTTATTTTCGGCGCGCAGTGCGACGTCCGGATCACTAGCTAGAGTTATGATTCCATTGGGCCCGGGCATTTTGAGCTTCATGTACTCGTAATGGGGTATAGCCTACAAACTCGTGAATGCGTCCCGCCCTAAGAGGGCGTGGTATCCGCTGCTGAACGGGGCCACTTGGAATGTAATTTCTTCGGACCTGTAATTCTCCGGCGTGCCGAATACCACGTCCAGTGTGATTTTTCCCGTGCATCGCATCTCCCGACTAGGGATGATTACCCTGAAGGTCGTGCTGCTTTGCTCAATGCGGCTCTTGTCGATTTCCATCTTGTCAAGGGTTTCCTCGTAGATGAGGTTTAGTTCGCTTTCGCCGTCCATGAGCACTTTAGTGAGCCTCGCGCCGTCCATGATTGGACTAAGGACCAAAGCGGCTGGTGCCCGGACTGTTCGAAATTGAGGTTCGTCACTTGCATTGTAAGTTATAGCCGTGTCATTCCATGGGTTTATTGTTGCCACATGGAAGACTTCAGCGAGGCTGCGCTAAGCTCGCTTGCTCCTATTATTTGAGGTGAAAGTCTCGAAGACTATAAATATCGTATTGTTGTTTCCGTCGGGATGCTGCTCTGCTGTATGGATTAAGGGGAGATCCTGGCCGCTCTTTGCTACCTGCCGGAGTATCCAACATGCTCTAAGGCTATGAGTTGGCGTGGTATTCGGAGTGTTGTGAACTTTGCATAGCCCATTGATCCATTCCTCCAATACGGTTCTGCGCCTTGTATCAGGCTTTGGTTTTTTTGTAATTGAATCGGGTATCTTACGAGACTTTGCCCTTTTAGTTCAAACGGAGGGTTTAGTGAGAGCCGGATTGTCACAGAAGTTTGTTTGGGTTTTCCATGCACTTTCCATCGCGCAGTATTTTTGCACTATGGCCGCTAAGTCAGGAAATCATACTATGTCACTGCGACTTACAGCATTGAGGATCCCTTTGTCCATGCAATTTTTGCAAAAGAGGGAGATTGCGTCTTCCTCGCGACAGTCCTTGACCCTGTTTATCACAAGGATGAATCTCACCCAGTAAAGATGTACTGTGTCTTGGGGCTCTTGTCTAATATACGAGAGATTGAATAACTTTGGGTGGGTGGGTGGTTTCCAATCCGAATCCCAACCTAGACTGAGACCCAGGGGCAAAGAAGCTTCCGAGCTTAAAGGCTCGGGCTCTGGGATGTTGCCCAATTTCTTCGGCCCACCGCCCGATTCTGGATTCGGGGTTTGGGCCATGTCCTCCGACGACCACGTGTACGACTCAGGGAGCTTGGAAATCCAGACATAGTTCGTCCTGAAAATAGAGAGAGAATTTGTATGATGCTCTTCCACTACCGCTATCTCATGGGTGACCGGAGGAGAATAAATCTCCCTTTGGTCGTGTTTAAGCCCGATTCGATCATAGTCCGTTGCGATGCCCAGAGCGGCAATGTGATCCAAGAGCTCGTTAAGGGAAGAGAGTTCCATTGGATCCATTTTTTCGGCGAGTTCCGAATTGACGTGGAGGCTGTTTTTGATGACCCGAGAAGTCATCGTCGGCGCGACAGCCGATCGGGCGGTTATGACAAAGCCGCCCAGCCAGAGAGTTTGGCCCGGGGCTAGAGCTCCCCCAGAGATGATGTTGTTCTTGACAACGAGACGAGCCATCAAGCCTTATCGCGGCGACACAGAGGAACTCTCAATGAAAGCACCAATGTCGGTGTCAAAACCGGCGGATCTCGGGTAGGGGGTCCCGAACTGTGCATCTAAGGCTAATGGTAACAGGAGGCTGGGGACACGATGTTTACCCAGGTTCGGGCCCTCTCGATGGAGGTAATACCCTACTTCCTTCTTGATTGATCTTGATGATATGAGTATTACAAGAGTTGATCTACCACGAGATCGAAGAGGCTAAACCCTAGAAGCTAGCCTACGGTATGATTGTTGTTGTCCTACGGACTAAACCCTCCGGTTTATATAAACACCGGAAGGGGCTAGGGTTACACAGAGTCGGTTACAGAGAAGGAGATCTATTATCCGGATCGCCAAGCTTGCCTTCCACGCAAAGGAGAGTCCCATCTGGACACGAAACGAAGTCTTCAATCTTGTATCTTCATAGTCCATCAGTACGGCCAAAGTATATAGTCCGGCTGTCCGGATACCCCTTTATCCAGGACTCCCTCAGGTATGGACGACGATGCTGGAGAAGAACGGGAACCACCGCCTACAGGGCGTCGGACCACCACCTCATCATATGATATTTATATGGTGGACACCCCTAAAGAAAATAATGGCGATGAGGAAACAGAAGATAAACCCTTGGGGAAGCAATCGTGACATCGGCGTCATAGGCGCCGCTCCAAGCCCCGCCATAGAAAAAATAGTGATGCTGGCATAGGAGATAACAATCCGGATGGTGCCAAAGACGAAGACAATCCTGCGCAGCCATGCTTCGAGCCAGCTGAGCAAGAGGATGGGCAAGCTAGCCCTAGAGAGCAGGCAACTGATGGAGAATCAGAGGACGATAATTACATGCCTCTCTCCGAAGACGAAGTGAGCCTTGGTGATGAAGAACTCATCATGCCGGAGGATCCTATCGAGCAGGAGTGCTTCAAATGTCGGCTTGTAGCCACTGCAAAAAGCCTGAAGAGAAAGCAGCAACAACTCCAAGCTGAACAAGATCTACTAAATGACTGATGGACTGATGTCCTGGCTGTAGAGGAATATGGACTCGAGAGCCCTAGCAAAAGGTACCCAAAGCGCAGGCTGCTACCTCAACTTGAGGAGGAGGCTTTAAAACCCACACTACCAGTGCATGATGCGGCTGATCGGCTACCCCGTGGCCGCGACAAAAGGGTGTACCAGACCAAAGTCCAGACCGCACCCCGTGGCCAATCAAACAATAACACTAAAGCCCGGGGCTATACGAAGGACCTGTGAGATGTATTAGAAAACAAAGCAGGACAATCAAGATCGATCTACGGATCACGGGGGCGCGCCACAAGACGTAATGATGACCGTCACGCCGGATACAATAAACTAAAGGCCGGCCAGGCCGAATACAATAGACCGGACTCATTTGAACTACGCCGGGATGTAGCCCGGCATAGAGGCGCCGCACACCCCCTATGCTTCACTAATGAAGTAATGGATCATGAATTCACGGAAGGATTTAAACCCGTGAACATTGAATCATACGATGGCACCACAGACTCCGCGGTATGGATAGAAGATTTTTTTTCTTCACATTCACATGGCCCGCGGAGATGATCTACACGCCATCAAGTACCTCCCACTAAAACCAAATTGACCGGCTTGGCATTGGCTGAATAGCTTGCCGGCAAACTCCATCGAGAATTGGGAGAACCTGGCAGACGCATTCCTTGATAACTTCCAGGGCACTTACGTGTGCCCACCGGACGCTGATGATCTAAGTCACATAACCCAGCAGCCCGGAGAGTCAGCTAGGAAATTTTGGACCCGGTTCCTAACAAAAAGAACCAAATTGTTGACTGTCCGGATGCCGAAGCCCTAGCGGCCTTTAAACATAACATCCGTGACGAATGGCTTGCCCGACATCTCTGTCAGGAAAAGCCAAAGTCCATGGCAGCTCTCACAACACTCATTACTCGCTTTTGCGCGGGCGAGGATAGCTGGTTGTCCCGTAGCAACAATACAGCAAGCAATCCGGGCACATCGAAAGCTAAAGATAGCAACGACAAATCATGGCGCAACAAACACAAGCACCGCAAAAATGGCGATAATGCTGAAGACACGTCAGTCAATGCTGGATTCAGCGGCTCCAAGGCCGGTCAACAGAATAAACCATTCAACAAAAAAAATTCAGGCCCGTCCAGTTTTGACCGCATACTTGACCGTCCATGTCAAATTCATGGCACCCCTGGAAAACCAGCCAACCACACCAATAGAAAATGCTGGGGCTTCAGACAAGCCGGCAAGTCAGACGCCGAAAACAAGGGGAAGAGGTCCCAAAGCAATGACGACGACGAAGAGCCCCAATCACCGAACATAGGAGGAAAGATGAAATCCCTCCCCAGGTGAAAACAGTGAATATGATACGCGCAAGCCACATTCCAAAGTGGAAACGTGCACTAAGGGAGGTCTGTACAATCAACCCAAAGTTCAACCCATGGTCCTCTTGCCCGATCACCTTCGGTCGTATGGACCACCCTACCAGTATCCGTCATAGCAGTTCGGCCGCATTGGTCCTCGACCCCATCATTGACGGATTCCACCTCACACAAGTCCTTATGGACGGAGGCAGCAGCCTGAACCTGCTTAACCAGAATACAGTGTGCAAAATGGGCATCAACCCTTCAAGGATCAAGCCCACAAAAACCACCTTTAGAGGTATAATACCCGGTGTAGAGGCATGTTGTACGGGCTCGATCACTTTAGAAGTGGTCTTCGGATCTCCAGACAATTCTAGAGCGATGATTTAATCTTCGACATTGTCCCCTTCCGCAGCGGCTATCATGCACTGCTCGGACAAACCGCATTTGCCAAATTCAATGCAGTACCGCATTATGCATATCTCAAGATCAAAATGCCGGGACCTCGCGGGGTTATTACAGTTAATGGAAAGACAGAGCGCTCGCTTCGTATGGAGGAGCACATTGCGGCCCTTGCGGCGGAAGTACAAAACAGCCTTCTTAGGCAAATAGCCAATTCAGCTATAAAGAACCCGGATACCGCCAAGCGAGTCCGTAGTTCTCCGCTATAGGATCATCCGGAATGACCAGAGCTCGAATAGCAATTCGTCTTCCGTCCTAGTCCCAGCCAAGCAGCGACATTCGTGTCGCGCGTACATAACTACACACTTAACATACCATGGGCATAGGCGGAGGCACGGTCATGACACAGTCCATAATGCGGCTCGATCGCCCCAGGACACGCGCATTTGTGCACCCCTATTCACTTTTAGGTCTCTACCTTCAGGAGGCTCTTCCGAAAAACCGGATATCGGACACATAGCGGGACGGACACACCAGGAGGACAAGAAGCTTTGGCATACGAGGGAATCCTCAGGTGGTCTCTAATAACAATCGTTATACCTATTGTACATAACCGCATACCGCCCGCTCCTAGTTAGGATGTGTCAAATAGTCCTATTCTGCTTATCGCACTACTTGTATATGTACGCTTTGACGTATCATTTAAAGGGAAAATAGTATACAGCGTCAGCTTGCTATTAAGTTTATTTGCCCCCTTTTCTTTACTGCTTATTTATTATACCCGTACATTTTGGCACGACCAGTTTGCCAAGGGCTTCAATACCCCATAACCTGGCAAGTCAAGTCTGAACACTTTCGACAGTGCGACACCCCGAACTTATAGCACTATATGCATCAGCTCTGAATCATGTCTTGGGTTAATAGTTGGGTTTGCCCGGCTCCTATGTTTTGGTACCTTACGTTCCGCTATATTGGCTAAGGTAGCGCAGGGAGAACTACTGCGATTGTGTTCCGGTTCTTCCGGACGAGCACCTCAGTAGAGAAAGCCGAAAACTAACTGTCATGATAAGTCGAGAGCTGGTCGCTATTCAAGAGGTCTCAAATCCTTCAAGATTTTATCCGCGTCAGGGTAGCAATCGGCCTCGTCTGATTTAGGCGTGCATAGCGCCCCAAGTCCGGCTTTCTGGATACTAGGGGCTTCGCCAAAATTTAAAATTGTTGACTTCTATGGCTAAGTGAGGGCGATAAAGTCATATAGTCCGATTGCCTCGTTCGTGGCGCTAAACACCTCCTTAAAGGACCAAAAACTTGGATAAAGAGTGTTTATACTTATCCCGAACACCCCAATACTAGTTACATGGGGGCGGAAGCCGACGGCTGGCCAACTCTCAAGAATTTTTAACAAACGGCCGCACAGAAGGTAATATTTTAAATCAACAAGCGCTACATAACGCACATGAACGAGTTTTCATAATACAGGATGATATGATTACATTCATTCAAATATTACATCCTTCGTACATTCATCTGCCACAAGGCAGGCACCCTAAATGACATTGTCATAGTACTGTTCGGGGTGGCGATGTTCCTTGCCCTTCGGCGGCCCCTCCGTCACCAGATTCTCGGCGTCCATCTTCCCCCAGTGCACCTTCGCACGGGCTAAAGCCCTGCGTGCACCCTCAATACAGACGGACCGCTTAACGACTTCAAGCTGCGGACATGCATTCACCATCCGCTTGATAAAGCCGAAATAGCTGCTGGGTAGGGGCTCACCAGGCCACAGCCGAACTATGAAATCCTTCATGGCATGTTCGGCCGCTTTGTGGAGTTCGACCAATTGCTTTAGTCGGTCGCTCAAGGACATCGGGTGTTCGGCCCCAATATACTAGGACCAAAACAGCTTCTTCGTCGAGCTTCCCTCCTCAGCCCGGTAAAACTCTGCAGCATTAGAAACACCGCGCGGCAAATCTGTGAATGCCCTTGGAGAGCTCCAAATTCGGGTAAGTAAAAGGAAAGTATCCTCCACATGCTTGCTTTGCGTAATGGAAGCCTTACCCACAGCTATCTTCTTGGCCACCTCAATTTCCTGGAGGGCCTTCTGGGCTTCGGCCTTAGCGTCTAGTGCACTTTGACGGGCCTTTGCAAGCTCCGACTCTTGCGTCTTGGAGTCACGCTCCAAGGACTCGAATTTTTTGACGAAGTCTCGGAGCTCTTGCTGGACCTCATCAACTCGCGCCTCTTGTTTTTCGTGCTCAATGTGCTCCTCAACCACTTTGTTTTTGGCCTCGGACAGTGCCTTCTTAAGGGCCGCCACCTCGGTCGTGGCCCCTAGCAAAATTTTATCTTGCTTCTATCAGCACCCATGATTTTTCCTTTCTACAACATTCAGACGGGGTATTGTATACCTTTGTTTTCCTCGAGCTGCCTCTTCACGAGGCCGAGCTCTTCTTCGGCCCGCCCCAGGCTCTGCCTCAGTCCGAAGACCTCCGCAGTGGCAGCGGCGGCGGCCAACAGCGATGCCTGCTTATTCACATAGACATAATATGATTAGACTTCTGGGAATAATATTTGATCCTCTGTTCGGCTTCTCTTGCCGAACAACAAAAAGAGCATCAGGGGTTACTGTCTACACCATGATACTTTCTCACAATTTAAATTACTTACCTCAAAGCCCGTCAGGAGGCTGGCGCAGGCTTAGGTCAATCCGCTCTTGGCGGACTGAACCTTCGCAATCACCGTACTCATAAGAGTACGGTGTCCTTCACCAAGGGAAGCGCTCTGAAGCGCTTCCACCAGGTTATCCGACGCCTCTGGATGGACAGAGGCCATCGGCACAGACGGCTCGCCCTCCTTGGCGGGTGGTTGCCTGCCTGAATCCAGAACCACTGGAGGTTCCGGTGCAGTATCCGGCTGGGGGCCAAGCTTGCTGCGGCCCTCCTCATCCGAATCCATGGGGATCTCCCCCCATGAGCCCAACATCGGGAATCTCGCCTTGAGGTGTCTCCAGGACTACCTCCTCCTGGCCCAGCATCCTCTGAGATAACACCTCGGTGTCATCTATGGGCCGGGGGGTGGAAGCGGTCGGGAACGAATAGCTATTCATCTCCGACGAGCTCAAGGACCCGTCCAAGGAGGGCAATTCAATATGAGCTTTGGGCGGACTGCACAAACAAATCTTGGCATAATAACGAGCCATAAAGCTAAAATATGCAAGAAGTATCTTGACAGACAAATACTTACGACTTCGCCAGGGGCTTGGCCCTGGGTAGCCACTCCTCCTCACTATAGGCGTCCGTTGTGGAGTGTTCTGGGGGGAGGGTCCGTCCCTTCTTGGACCCTTCGGCCTCCCCGGAAGGGGAGGCCTTCCTTTTATTCTCCCCCTCCTTTTGGGGGAGAGGGTTTTCCTCCTCCTCCTCCTCGTTATCGTTGGAGGAGTGCGCATTGTTGTCTTCAGACGATGAGTCCGGCACCACGTTGCGCCGGAGACTTTTCCTGGTCCCCACGGCCTTCTTCTTGGCCTTCTTCTCCGGCACCTCATAAGGCGCCGGAACAAGCATCTCCGTCAGGATAGCAGTTGCTGGATCTTCAGGCAATGGAGCTGGACAGTCGATCTACTCCGCCGTCGACACGTATTCCTGTCAGATCAGTAAAGTGGCTTAAGTTCCTCACACGAATATACTGAGGAAAGGCACATCTTGCAAAATGTAGAATGCTTACCGCATTTGCGTGGCTCTTAGCGCGGAGTCCGCGGTCCTCGGAAGTGGGAGGAGGGACTTCGCTGGACTTAAACAACACCTTCCAGATGTCTTTGTGCATCATGTCAAAGAGCTCTTGCGGTGTCTGGTGTTGGGCCGCGTCGAACTCCCACAAGTTGAATGCCCGTATTTGACACGGGAGAATCCGGCGAAATAGCATGACCTGGACCACATTGACAAGCTTGATATTCTTGGTTATCATGTTCTTGACGTAGTTCTGGAGTCCGGTCAGCTCCGCGGATGCGCCCCAGGCTAGGCCCTTCCTCTTCCAGGAAGTGAGCCACACAGGGATCCCGGATCGGAATTCGGGGGCCACCACCCAGTTGGTGTCATGTGGCTCAGTGACGTAGAACCACCTCGATTGCCACCCCTTCACGGTCTCCGCAAAGGAGCCTTCGAGCCAGGTGACGTTTGGCATCTTGACCACCATGGCGCCACCACACTCCGCCTACTGGCCGACCACTATTCGGCTTCACATTGGAGATCTTTAGCCACAGGCCGAAGTGGGGCCTGATGCGGAGAAAATCCTCGCACATGACGATAAACGCCGAGATGTTAAGGATGAAGTTAGGAGCCAGATCGTGAAAATCTAGCCCGTAATAGAAGAAGAGCCGTGGACAAACGGGTGGAGGGGGAATCCCAGTCCGCTGACAAAGTGGGCGAGGAACACGACCCTCTCATGGGGTCCTGGAGTCGGAATGATCTGCCCTGCGTCCGGGAGCCGGTGTGCAAAATCTGCGGCCAAATATCCGGACGCTCGAAGCTGCGTAATGTCCTCCTCCTTGACGGAGGAGGCCACCAACTTGCCTCCCGCTCCGGACATGTTTGACTGTGCGGAGAAGGTGAGATCTGGAGCGCTGGAGCTCGAGTGTGCGAGAATGGATGAGCGAAGAAGGAAATAGGCGTGGGGGAAAGATGAGAATTCTTACCTCTTTATAAAGGCGCTAGAAATTGTGCGCCTCCCCACTTGCCTGTTAAGACCGCTTATTTCCCAAGCGCCGCGGTTGACGGCGCGGTTGGGTTACCCATACCCGTATAGATGAGAATCCCGTGATAAGGGGACACGATCTCTGCTTCAACAAGACATGTCAAGGAAACCACATCGCATTACGTGCAGTAGCTGGTTATGAAAAACGGTTCAAATAATGACCGAACCATGGAATGATGTCATGCCATAAAAAGTTGTCGGCAGATTAGATTGGTGGAATATGATACTCTCTACGGTGGTATGTGGAATTTATTTTGTAGAACCGGACATGATTCTTGTGTCATAAATCTTCTATGGAGTATTCGGAGAAGGAACCCGCCTTGCAATGCCGACGACAACCTGTGCGCCGGACTCGTCGTCACTGAATCCTGGTTCAGGGGCTACTGAGGGAGTCCTGGATTAAGGGGCCCTCAGACAGCCGTACTATATACTTTGGCCGGACTGTTGGACTATGAAGATACAAGATTGAAGACCTCGTCCCGTGTCAGGATGGGACTCTCCTTTGCGTGGAAGGCAAGCTTCGATATTCGAATATGTAGATTTCCTTCTCTGTAACCAACTCTGTGTAACCCTAGCCTCCTCTAGTGTCTATATAAACCGGAGGATTCAGTCCGTATGACAACAACAATCATAATCATAGGCTAGCTTCTAGGGTTTAGCCTCTACCATCTCGTGGTAGATCAACTCTTGTAATACTCATATCATCAAGATCAATCAAGCAGGAAGTAGGGTATTACCTCCATCGAGAAGGCCTGAACCTGGGTAAACATCATGTCCCCTGCCTCCTGTTACCATTAGCCTTAGACACACAGTTCGGGACCCCCTACCCGAGATCCGCCGGTTTTGACACCGACACATGTCGCCCCCAAATTTAACGCATGGTCGGCCTGACCAATCACTTTCGATCGCAGGGATCATCCGAGTAGTATCCGGCACGGAGGTTCGGCCGCCTTGGTGCTCGATCCAATAATTGACGGATACCATCTCGTGGACGGCAGCAGGAGTCTGAACCTGATATATCAGGACACTGTCCGCAAGATGGGGATAGACCCGTCAAGAATCAGCCAAAGTTATACTACCTTTAAAGGAGTAATAACAGGCGTAGAAGCCCACTGCACGGGCTCTCTAATACTAGAGGTTGTATTCCGTTTGCCCGCCAACTTCGAAAGCGAAGAACTAATCTTCGACATCGCTCCATTCCGAAGCGGCTACCACGCACTACTCAGAAAAATGGCCTCATTTCAATGTAGTTCCGCATTACGCTTATCTTAAACTTAAGATGCCCGGTCCATGGGGCATGATAACAATTAGCGGAAATACAGAGCGTTCCTTACGTGCGGAAGAATATGTGGCGGCTCTAGAAACCGAACCACTGAACGCCCCCCCCCCCCCCAATCTGAACTAATGATCGGTCGTAAAGACCACGGACACGGCTAGACATGTCCGGCGCACCACTAGTTATAGCAGCCCAGATAAACTTGAGTTTGGGTCGATCAATATACCCCTATATGTGGTGCTAGGGGCTGCCTACATGTAAAAGGGCCCATAGTTCGGCCCGACCCTGTTAATACAAATAATGGAGTGCATTTTCATGGTTCATTAAGAGTAACCAACTTTTCGCACGATCATACCAGATTCTTTCACATGGGCTTTTTTCCTTTTTTTCAGACGATCATCGTGCTACACCCTTCCAGGATACTGCACAATGGAGACAAAGGCGTAGACGTGCAGCAGGGCCCTGTTCAAAGGTTTCTTTTTAGATTAAGACCCTGTGTAAACCTTTTTATTGTCTCTTGTTGCTTCACACCCTCCGGATACTCAAATCAACCAAGAGGGATACTTGCGTTATTGGGAAGGCTTTTTTCTCACGCCAGATTAATGCATGTACCTGGAAATTCAGGGCTCATTATCGAGGGCGGTACTCAGCCCAGTATATGATATAAAGTCCGAATACCTTAGGGAGTGTTCGGCGTCGCGAGTTTGGCCTTATATGCATCAGCTCTGAATCATGTCTTTGGTCAATAGTTGGGTCTGCCCGGCTCCCGTGTTTTGCTACCTTACGTTCCGGTATATTGGCTAAGGTGGCACCGGGAGAACTAATGCGATTGTGCCCCGGTTCATCTGGATGAGCACCTCGGTAGATAAAGCCGAAAACTAACTGTCATGATAAAGCGAGAGACTGGTCAACCACTCGAGGACTCAGCGGAATCTTCATGTTTCCTCTGCATTAACGAAGGATCGGTTTCCCGGTCATGTACGTATGCGCACCGTATTCAGATGAACACGGAAGTACCAGGGGCTATATAGTAGCCCCACCGTCAAACTTTGGCTAAGTGAAAGTGTTAAAGCTATATAGTCTGATTGCCTTGTTCACCGGGCTATCACCTCCTTAACGGACCAGGACGTTGGATCAAGTTTGATTACGCGCTTTACTGAACACCCCCGCATTATATGCGTGGGGGCTGAAGCCGACGACTGCAAACTTTCAGGTTATATGCATACATACATAAACGGCCGCACAGGAGGCACTATAATACTTTAAGGGCAAAAGTATAAACACGGCCTTTATAATCAAAATAGCATTGTTTTTACAATCAAGATACATATCATTGGAACATGGTACTCTTTGAGAACTGAGCCTCTATTAAACGGGCACCTTCCAGGACTTCTTCAAAATAGTGCTCGGGCGAGTTCTGACCCCCCAGGCGGACCCCTGGTTGCACCAGCGGTGGCCTCCATCTCTGCCCAGTATTTTTTTAACACGGGCAAGAACCATCCGCACACCCTCTATGCACGCCGACCTCTTAATAGCGTCGATATGCGGCAGAGCATGAAGAAATCGTTGCAGTAAACCAAAAGAACTATCCGGACTTAGTTCCTTCGGCCAAAGATGATCCACGACAGACCTCATGGCAAGCCCGGACAACCTATGGAGCTCGGCATATTCGGCCATTTGCTCATTCAACAGCAGCGGACGCTTGGGAGCGCTGAACTGCGACCAGAACAATCTTTCCACCTCATGATCTTTCTGATCTTTGAAATACTCAGTCGGATCAGCAACACTCTTTGCTAAGTCCAAGTATGCATCCGCAGCACTCCATAATTGATCCAGAGGGGCATACTTTGGATCGCCGAACTTCGTCTGCAATAAAAAGGGCCTCCCAGCCATGATATCTCCAGCTTGACGAAGCTCCTCCCGTGCCGCCCTGATTTCAGAGCGAGTCTCCTTGGCCGCTTCCAAGGCCTTCTTTAGATCATCTGCCTTCTCTTGGCTCTCCCTTTAAAGAAGCTCATATCAGCTGGCGGCATTTTTTAGCTCAATAGCCATTTTGGCAAGTTTGTCTTCGCTCTGGCGATGAGCAGCCTGTTCGACTTTTAACTCTTCTGCCGCCTTTAGGGCGCCTGCATCACTTCTCCTGGCTTGTTCCTTGGCTCCGGCAAGTTTCGCCCGAAGGGTCTCCAAGGTGGCAGCTCCATCTGCAGTCAAAGCGTATTATAGATACTAGCATCATGATCCTCTTAATATTTACCGACCACCAGAATGTACATACCTTGTGCCTCGTCAAGCCGCTTGTTCACAAGCGTGATATCGGCATCCGCCACGTCAAGTTGCCGCCTTAATTCGGCAAAATCAGCAGTCCGGTCAGCCACTGGACCCTCAGCCACCTGCACATGAAAGCAGCGCAATCATTACCTAGGACAATAATCCTCTGTTTGCCGCCTCTGGACGGCAATCAGAGTCTCAGGGGCTACTATCTATACAGAGCACACCTAGCGTGTGCGGTACAGTCAAATATATATATATATATTACATTGCGTACCTCAAAGCCTCTTAGCAGGCTCGTAAAAGCCTCATTCAGCCCACTTTTGGTGGATGAGATCCTCTCAACCACCGTACCCATTAAGGTACGATGTGCCTCTGAGATAGCCGCTTACTCCAGAAGATCCATCAATGTGTCCGGTTTTACACCGGACAAGCCCGGGCTCTTTTTGTTGCCCTCCTTAGGAGCCGAATACTCCGGACTTTGGGCGGCCGAAGAGTTACCTTCTGGCCTTTACGGATCAGGAGAAATCCTCCGCGACGACACCTCGGGGTCGTCCACCCCATGAGGCGGGGAGGCAGGAGGACGCGTTTCGCTCTCCATCATCTCCAGAAGAAGATCCCTCAAAGATGAACTTTGTTGAGGAGGGCTACGAGTCGGACTACAAAATATATGTCTCGGTTATTATTCTCAGAGAAAAAGCAGGATATATTTACCAAAGTGCTTTTGTTCACTTACAGCTCGGTTGATGGCTGGCCCCCTGGCGGGCGCTGTACGGTAACGACGCCCTCTTGGGCAGGACCCCCTGGCGAAGGTTTCTTCCCTCATTTGGAAGCCTTCGCTTCCAAATCTTCAGGAGCGCCCCTTTTCTTCCCGTGGGGAGAAGGGATTCTAGATTCACCTCCCCGAACATCGTCCTTCGCGGAGACACTAATTCCCCCGGTCTGGATGTCTAACATACGAACCCCACCTTCGGCTTCTTTATTCCTCCCCTCATCTTCTCCTGATGGCGCTTGATACGGCGCGTGAGCCAGCATCCTGGTTAGAACAGGATCTGGCGAGCCTTCGGGAAGAGGGGTCGAACACCTAATCCTCTCCGCCTTCCTTATCCCGTCATGGCAGAGGGCAATTTTTCAGAATGATGATGTGACGAATATGACAACAGCAGGTTCGGTCGTGGAGTTAGTTACTTGGGTATCTAGAAAGTTGCAGTTCGGACCCGCATCCTCGGTGGTGTCCGAACACTTTATTTCTGATCTGAAGAACAATCGATACATCCCTTCGAGCATCACGCCGAAGCAGTGTTGAATAGTTCACGGTCCTTCTAGGTTGAACTCCCACATATGGAGAGATCGACGTTGGCATGGCAGGACCCGACGAACTAGCGTTACCTGAATCACTTTGACGAGACTGACATCCCTCTTGAGGAGATCTTGGATGCGGCTTTGTAATGTCTGCACATCACTTACTGGCCCCCAGTCCAGCCCTTTGTTGACCCATGACACCAGTTGGGGCGGAGGGCCCGGGCGGAAGGCTGGGGCAGCCGCCCGCTTTGTACCTCGGGGTGCTGTGATGTAGAACCACTCCCGTTGCCCTAAGTCGAACACATCCAGGAAGGAGCCCTTTGGCCATAGGGCGTCGGCACCTTTGCTTACTATAGCACCTCCGCACTCCGCGTGCACCCGTCGATCATCTTCGGCTTCACATTGAAGGTCTTCAGCCACAAGCCGAAGTGTGGTGTAATGCGGAGGAAGGCCTCACACACGACGATAAACGACGAGATGTGAAGGATGGAATCTGGAGCTAGATCATGGAAATCTAGCCCGTAATAGAACATGAGCCCTCTTACGAAGGGATCAAGACTAAAGCCAAGCCCTCGAAGGAAGTGGGAAATAAATACGACACTCTCGTTGGGTTCGGGAGTGGGCATAACCTGCCCTGGAGCAGGTAGCCTGTGGGGGATTTCGGCGGTCAGATACCTAGTCTCCCTAAGCTTCTTGATGTCCTCCTCTGTGACAGAAGAGGCCATCCACCGACCTTGAAGGTTGGATCCGGACATGATTGAAGGTCCGAAGCACTTAGCCTGAACCTTGGGTGTTGGAACTCGAGGTAGGGGAAGGGAAGGATTTGGCGTGGAAAGAAAAGGACGGGTCTGGACCTCTTTATAAAGAGGGTGAATATCAAGCATCCTCCGCATGGCCGTTTGGAACTCGCCAAAAACCGAGGAGTTATACTAACAACACGATTGGGTTACCCACGCCCGTATTGATGAGAATCCCGTGATAAGGGGGACACGACCTCTGCTTTGACAAGACGTGCCAATAAAACTGCCTCGCAATACGTGAAGTAGCAGGCTGGGGGAAAACGGTTCGTATAATGACCGGGCCGCGACAGGATGTCACGCAATGAAAAGTTGTCAGTAGATTAGATTTGTGGAATATTATGCTCTCTACGGCGGTGTGTGAAATTTGTTTCGCAGAGCCGGAGACGATCCTTTTGTTCAAAATCTTCTATGGAGTATTCGGAGAAGGAACCCGTCTTGCAATGCCGAAGACAATCTGCGCGCCGGACTCATCGTCATTGAAGCCTGGTTCAGGGGCTAGTGAGGGAGTCCTAGATTAGGGGGTCCTCGGACAGCCAGACTATATACTTTGGTCGGACTGTTGGACTATGCAGATACAAGATTGAAGACTTTGTCCCGTGTCCGAGTGGGACTCTCCTTTGCGTGGAAGGCAAGCTTGGCAATTTGGATATGTAGATCTCCTTCTCTGCAACCGACTCTGTGTAACCCTAGCCCCCTCCGATGTCTATATAAACCGGAGGGTTTAGTCCGTAGGATAACGACAATCATAATCATAGGCTAGCTTCTAGGGTTTAGCCTCTACGATCTCGTGGTAGATCAACTCTTGTAATACTCATATCATCAAGATCAATCAAGCAGGAAGTAGGGTATTACCTTCATTGAGAGGGCCCGAACCAGGGTAAACATTGTGTCCCACGCCTCCTGTTACTATTAGCCTTAGATGCACAGTTCGGGACCCCTACCCGAGATCCGCCGGTTTTGACACTGACAATTGGTTCTATTTTAAGAAAATTGCCTTCTTCTTATGTGCCATTATCGACAATTTTTTTTCCAAATAACCAATGGCATAAAGGCGAGCAACATTACCCATCGAAACCCCAATCAACCCTTGGAGGTACTAGCCAGAAAGGTCAAAGCCTTGTTGTCCACCCCTCTCCTTCGCTGACCATTCATCTAATTTTCTATATTCGTCGCAAGTTTTAAAAACACATAACAAATCAAGCGGTTATTCGCGGGCTAGACCAAAGGAGTACTGCTTCTTCGTCTAAGTATTGTGGTGCTATTATGGAATGCAAGAACGGTAGCATGCATGTTAACTCCACAACCGCACACCACCTAACACCATCCAACCCTCATAGGTCAAATGGCCACAAAATCCATTGACCACACGAGGTCCTCCTTCCTATCCCCCCCTCCACACCTTTGCCCCCATCCGGAATTCAAATTTTCCAAACCATCCGCAACCTAAAACCTAGACGAGGCAGTAGGAACAAAACAGAACCAACCAGAACCAGGTGAGAAGAGCCCATCATGGAAGAAAAGCACCAAAAGCGGAGACAATTAGCACACACTAACATCGGCGCAAAGCAAGTGATAATCTGATCCGATCGCCCCCCCCCCCTTCCCACTAGTCATGCCCTACTAATCTAACTATACTAGCTAGAGGGGAGGTACCGTTCGCTTGTCCACCAGAAAGTATAGTCACTCCCCCTCCCAACCGCCGCTCCCCCCTCCCACCAACAGTGCAACCCATGCTATCCGATTCACCTCGATGAGGTTTACCTCTCACTTTCTCTCACGCCAACCACATCGCGCCACATTGTGTCCCTCCTCTCTCCCCACTCGAGCACATGAAGAAGGAGGCCGGAGACTAGCGTCACCCTAAGCCTTGAGTGACTTCAAGGCTATGGATCTCGACAGTTAGGCCTACATCATCATGAGGATGTAATAGTTCTTGTCAACACTAATGTGGTTGACCTCCTCATTGTCCTAGGCTATTGCCGAAGAAGGCTCTCCCTTCGAGATGAGGCTACTCGAGCCTGGTGCCTTGAACTGCTCCACCACCTGTGCTTGCAGTTGATTGCACAGGTCCTCAATCTTGGCATCCCTTGACATGACGTAGGTTTATAAGTGTATGCTCTTGAAGACGACTGGCTTGGAGATGACAAACATAATAATAGTGTGGTGAAGTTGAGATAATGCAACAACACATATCTTTCCCTTGGACACAAAAATCATTGAACTGGAGCGCCGTGATGTTTTGGGAGTTTCTATTACATTAGATAGTATATTGATTTCAAATTGGAGTTTATTGACGTGGGCATAAGATTTGCAACCAAGCAAGGACCCCAAAAGAAACAAAGGCTATAAAGAAGAAATACAACAATAGGCTATTTTTTCAATTGTCAATGCAACAGTGGCATGCATGCTAAGTCGACAATCACACACCACCTAACATCTCATCCACCCTCTCACAACTCTAAGTGACCACAGATCCATCGACCACACGACATCCTCCTTCATAGTCTCCCCTACACCTTTGCCCCATCCGAAATTCAAATTCTCCAAACCATCCGCAACCAAAAACTCATATCAGGCAGAAGAAACAAAACGAGACCAACCAAAAACCTAGAGGGCAAACCCACCGCAGAAGAAAAACACGAAAAGAGCAAACAATTAGCCTTCACTAATGCCCGCCCATAGCAAATGATAATCCGGTCCTGTCACCCATTTGCCCACTAGTCCGGCCGCACTAAGCCGAGCCACATCTCGCTAGATAGTAGTACCGTTCACTCGTCCACCAGCGAGTGAAGTCTGGAGTGCAAAGTAGGCTCCAAGACTTGGTCACAAAAATTAATGGATGGATAGCTAATGCATTTACCAACCTTCCTTGGTGTAAGCATGATTGGCCCATATAAAGGGCACACTCCTCTCGCGTGTCTTACATGTAGCATGTAAGTAAGTTACCAAGATAGTACTAATAGCCAAACAAACGCAATGAGGATCGAGGCGCTCAAGCCAGAGAGCACTAGAGCTAAAACAATGGGGTTGAGTCAATCAATCGATTGTGAAATAATAATGAGAGGCATATGGGAACACATCATGTTCAAAAATCATATAAGGCATAGCAGCATCCACAGGGCAAGTATTTGCCAGGAGGGAAGGCATGGGCGATACTAATGTAGTTGTGGAGGAACTAGAATGAAAAGATGGAGATCTACCGAGAGTAGTCCTGAGCGAAAGAGTGACATGCGGAAATTGAATAGGAGGTGAGATGCACTTTAATTTGGTAAAAACAAAATTGCACTATCTGTCGGATCTTGGTTCTTTAAAAAAAATCCGCCTTCTTCTCCATGTGCCATTATCGATACCTTTTCACCAAATGGCCAATGGCATAAAGGCGAGCAACATTACCCATCTGAACAGTCAACCCTTAGAGGTACATGCCAGAAAGGCCAAAGCGTCGTCACCCATGCCCCTCCTTCGCTGACCCTTCATCTAAATTCTAAATTATATATTGCTCACACGTTAAAAAAACACAGAACACGCCCTTCGAGATGAGGCTACTAGAGCCTGGCGCCTTGAACTCCTCCACCACCTATGCCTGCAGTTGATTGCCCAGGTCCTCGCATCCCTTGACATGATACAGGTTTCTAAGTGTGCGGTCTTGTAGACGTCTGGCTTGGAGATGGCAAACATAACAATAGTGTGGTGACGTTGAGAAAATGCAACAGCAAAAATCATTGAACTGGAGCACCGTGACGTTGGGAGTTTCTATTTTCTTAGATAGTATATTGATGTCAAATTGGAGTTAATTGACGTGGGCATAAGATTTGCAACCAAGTGAGGACCCCAAAAGAAAACAAAGGCTATAAAGAAGAAAGACAACAACATGCTATTTTGTCAATTGTCAATGCAACAGTGGCATGCATGTTAAGTCGACATTCACACACCACCTAACATCTCATCCACCCCTCACAACTCGAAGCGACCACAGATCCATCGACCACATGAGATCCTGCTTCATAGTGTCTGATACGTCTCTAATGTATCTATATTATTGATTCTTTCATGTTGTTATTTTATCATTCTTGGATGTTTCATATTCATTTTATAGCAACTTTATATCATTTTTTGGGACTAACGTATGACATAGTGCCCAATGCCAGTTGCTGTTTTTTGCTTGTTTTTACTTCGCAGAATATCAGTACCAAATGGAGTCCAAATACCACGAAACTTTTTGGAGATGTGAGAACATTTTTTGAAAACACAAACTTTTTTCCGAATTTGTGAACATATTTTTTGAAAACACAAGTTTTTAAAAACCCCGAACATATTTTCAAATTTTCGAACAATTTTGAATTCTAAACATTGTTAAATTTGCGCATTTTGAAAAAAGAAAGAGAAAAAGGAGAGGAAAAAAGAAGAAGAAATAAACTGAAAAGATAAAAACGAAAATGAAAATAAAAAAGAAACAGAAAAGGACAAAAATGAAAAAAAAACGAAATGAAAACCAGCCTCAAAATACAACAGGAAATAAGAAAAACTGATTCGGGGAACCTTCTAGAAAGTTCCCAAAACCGGAGAATACCGTAGCTATGGTAACCGCTAACGGGCTGGCCCAGATTGCGTCGCTCCCTCATGAATCTTGTGCGAACCCTCGACATCTTGACGCAACCTCCGTCACATAGGATTTTCCATCCCTGAGAGTCGGCCTAGATAGCCGGGCATAAACCAGGAAGAGATTCTAAGCAAATCATATTCTTCGACTAAGGCGGAAAATAATAGCCTAGTCTTCCATGTGAAGCGTCCATAGGTCAACTCGTATGTTCGGCAATTTTTCATGTTAGGCACGTGCCCAGGGTTTCTTTCGGTTTTGCACCGCATTTGCTAATTTTCTATCAGTTTTATGTTTTCTTTTCCATTTCTAAACATTTCTCTTTTCTAAAAAGTTAAATATTTTTAATGTGTTGGATTTTTTAAAACAAATTTTTAACGCGTGAACACTTTTTAAATGCACGACCACGTTTCGAACTCGTGAATGTTTTTAATTGAATGACGTTCTTACACTCGCGAAAAAATTTAACATGTTGATATTTTTAAGTAGGTGCATATTTTTAACACCAAAAAACTCCCCTAAATATACAAACTTGTCTCTCGGAGCACATTACATTGACAATTTTGTAAAAACACATATTCAAAAAAAATAGATAAACAATCTTTTGAGTATAGACTTTAAATTTCTTCTATGATTCGTGCAAAAAAAAGCACACCATCATTTTTAAGAATAGAAATGAAATTAGAGAAAAAAAGGAAGTAACCATGCGCGGATGTGGCTATATGGGCCTGACCCATTCCATCTGCCTTGTGCTATTTCAATGTTATTCTCTGTTTAAAGCGGAGAATAGGAGCACTCGTGTATCCAGGAGGACCTCCTATTTATGTGTGCCCTGTGCTATTTCGACGTTGGTCGCTGCATCAGCAACATAGGCCCACTTGTCAGCCCTTGCGAATCTGCGGATGGTCTGGGCGTTGGCCTAGGTAGCCACACTTAAACTTGTAGGGGATTTGTTAGAGGTGCTCTTATGTCACGGCCGTGTTCTCAGCCAGGACAGGAGATGGTGTTCCGGTGCGGTGCTGGCTAACCCATGATTAACAACAGATGTATTTTGCATTTGAACAGTCCAACTATAACTTAGATCTAGAAAATTAACAACAGACATATTCATAGATCCTTCCTTTATTTATAGGCTTACTAGATGACATGAAAGTGAACAAAAAGGCTTACTCCAATTGAAGGTACGGCCATCTGGTCATGCTTGGGACAACTCATCTTCTCTTGGACGAACTAGCAGTAGATGCTGGTGTTCGTGAACCAAAGAAAAGAAAATCAAAGGTGCATATGCTTGGGAACTTTTGCGAAAAACAGCATGATATTTAACACACAGCCGACTATTGTGCCATAATAAGGCCTAAATTTTCTCTACACTTAATTAAGTTTTCATATTTGCTGGTAAATAAAATGAAGAAAAATCCTGGACGGCATATATAGTAATAAATTATCCTATTTCCATTTATTGTACTAGTCGTCAACCCGTACATCTGCACGGGCTAGCAGTTTGAAGACCACTAAGTTGTATTTGATGTTTGTGAAAATGCGATAATTTTTTTTTTGAAATGTTGGTACTAAAAAGTTTTATTGGTCCATGGAAGGATAATAAAGAATCATATGCATTCACAAAATTGTTTCATGGTGCTACGTTCTTGTGGAAATTGTTTTATCTGTTAGATCCCTCACTCTAATTTGAATATTGTTACCTGATGTAACTGAGTATCTTCTCACTACTATGTATTGTGATGCATTTCTCTTTTTTGTGATGTATTTATTTTGTATTTTTATTGGACATGTAAAGATGCACGCAGACCCTAGAGCATATTTCAGTCATATCTAACTTTGACATTGCTAAGTTTAGGCAAACTGATCCTTGTATAGAAATGTGTCAACGTAACAAAAGCCAGGACATAATTATGGTAAAAGTAGCAAAATATAGATGATATGCTAGATGTAAATGTATAAACACTAAAGTGTAGAAAATCTCAACTGCATGTGGTGTAAATCAAATACATACCTCACAGTTCGTGCCCTTCATTAAATTGAATCTATGGACTTCATTTTACTTCCAGCATTAATATGTATATGAAATCTAAGACATGGGTAATGTTTGTATACATATGCATGTGATTGGACCATTGGATAATCTACATAGATAGGTGTGTGATACTTTTTTTGCGAACTTGAGATTTGAAGGTATTTTCGTACAATAGCATGATATATTGAGAAGGGATTCTATCATTAGTAACAAATCATTGCTAAGCGATCAATGGGAATATGATGAATATGATAGGCCAGACATAAGAGCAGAAACTGCTATGTGCACGAATATGATGAATAAGTACTACATGCATATTTCTCACGCATCAATGGGAATCTTGTGGTGAATTATGTTATTGAGATGACTCATGTGAGATATCATGCAAACAAACCGACCATGTAAACTACCATTAGTCCATCACCGACTTGTGTTTCTGTTTGTTCCTACCACCAAACATCTTCCAGTAGAAATGCTAGTTTTGAAACTGGTGTTGTAGGCCCACGACACCGACAAAGATCATTGATATATCTTTATCAGGGGCATCAAGTACCTCTTAATATCCAGCCTGTAAAATTCCTGGGACCATGGGACGTCGTCAGCCGGTCACCGTCTGAGCCTTTCAAACTTCTGCCTTATTTTGTAAGATGAATCTTCTGTCTAAACCAACAATTCAACATCTGAAGCATCTACAATCGAATATGCACAAAAGCAAATCCTGTGTGCGATAAGCTAAAAGTAGCATTAAATTCGCACCAAAAATACATGTGAATACGCCATAAACCAAGCAGTGTATGACAAATATTAATGGAGATTTAAATAGGGATAATAGTTTATGTAATATGAGTGGGCAGGCAGTTGCAATATGATGTGCAGTCTAGCATGATAAATTACTTGTTTATAAGTTTTTGCTGCAAAAAACATTTTTCATATAATGTTACATACCAAACTGCACAACATGCGGGAAAAAAGGTCAAACTTTGTTTGGCCAAATAGTTAAGTAAAGATTATATTTCGATAAAGTTTAGTAAAGATATGCTGGTGTAAAACACTTGGTTGTGTTTTTTATTGGTCGCACTTCATGTTACAATTCCTAATATGGTTCATCTGTATGTTTTTTCTTGGTGAACAAATCCAAGACGTTGCATGTGCATGTGCCGTCAAAAACAAACATACAATCTTCTGATGGAAACGCACGTACGTACATAAGCAGTTTGCATTTGCATGACGGATACATGGTGGCTTATATCATTATTACTAATTCAGTTGCATCTATATGCTGCTAAATTAATTATACGCAGGATTTAGGGATACCTTCAGGCCAAAATGATGCAGCCACACTAGTAGAAAAGGAGGCAATGGTCCAGGACGGGTCAGCCCATTAGTCCCGGTTCAATCCAGAACCGGGACCAATGGGGGCATTGGACCCGGTTCGTGAGCCCCGGGGACCGGCCGGGCCACGTGGGCCATTGGTCCCGGTTCGTCTGGACCTTTTGGTCCCGGTTGGTGGGATGAACCGGGACCAATGTGCCTTGCTCCTGGCCCACCACCATTGGTCCCGGTTGGTGGCCTGAACCGGGACCAAAGGCTTCCCTTTAGTCCCGGTTCAAGCCACGAACCGGGACCAATTAATTGCCTATATATACCCCGCGAGCAGAGCACTCTCACTGCTCTTTTTTTCGTGGCCGGCGAGGAGAGAGCTTTGTGGTGCTCTAGATCACCTCCTATACACACGAGGTGTTCGATGGAATGCCCGAGCCACACTACTTAAGCTTTCTCCTCTCCAAGCTCGACCTCCAAACTCCATTTTCCTCAATATTTGTCTAGGTTTAGCGGCCCGTCACGTCCCGTCCCCGTCTTCACCGCCGTCGATCGCCCGCGCCGATCTCGTCGCCGGCACCACCGTGGTGAGCCTCTTGTTCTTATCTTCTTTCTGAAAGAAAAAAAAAAAATCTTACTTGTATGTTTATATAGATACTTGTATAATTTTCTTACTTTTATTACTGCATCTCATATAGTGCGATGGTTTTGGTATCCGCCCCCGTCGGTCCTCGTCCTGTCTATGGTTCAGATGTGGTATATATTATATTTTCATAACTATTGGTTCATCTATTGTTTATGACAATTATGCCGACCAACGTGACATAGATTTTATTTATCTAGGAGGTTGTTGAACCGGAAATTCCATCCGACCCTATTGTCGAGAGGTTAAATTTAGTTGAAGAAGAAAACAATTTCTTGAAGGAAAAAATTAGAAAATTTGAGGAGGAGAAGATGATATTGGAGTTGCATGTTGCGGATGTCGTGGATGATCACAAGATCAAGATGGATGTAATGCGCTTGAAGGTTAGAAAGATTAGAAAATATGCCATTCATACCGAGGCTTGGTATCATTATGCCGTTGGATCAGTTGTTACATTGGTTGCGATTATGATCACATTTGTTTTCGCATTGAAATGTTTTACATAGTTTCAATGTATGATTTAATTAATTTAGATTCTCTGCAGAGCTTTATGTTGTTAGATGAGAACTATGTATGTAGTTTGGTTTTAATGTGATGATGAACTTCTATTAATTTGGTCACTTAATTATCTATTCATGATGTTTTGTAATGATTTTTGACACACTTAATTATATATAATGCACGCAGATGAACCGGCAATGGATGTACGGTTCAAGACACACCTCCGAGTACATTAAGGGCGTGCATGAATTTCTGGAAGTGGCTGAGGCAAACAAGCAGAATGGTTTTATGTGTTGTCCATGCCCTATATGTGGGAATACGAAGTCTTACTCTGACCGGAAAATCCTTCACACCCACCTGCTTTACAAGGGTTTCATGCCACACTATAATGTTTGGACGAGGCACGGAGAAATAGGGGTTATGATGGAAGACGGCGAAGAAGAAAAGTACGATGACAACTATGTGCCCCTGAATACGGTGATGTTACTGAAGATCAAGAGGAACCAGACGATGTGCACGATGCTGCTGCAACAGGAGAAGCTGCTGAAGATCAAGAGGAACCAGACGATGTGCCTGATGATAATGATCTCCGCCGGGTCATTGTCGATGCAAGGACGCAATGCGAAAGTCAAAAGGAGAAGCTAAAGTTCGATCGCATGTTAGAGGACCACAAAAAGGATTGTACCCCAATTGCGAAGATGGCAACACAAAGCTCGGAACCGTACTGGAATTGCTGCAGTGGAAGGCAGAGAATGGTGTACCTGACAAAGGATTTGAGAAGCTACTGAAAATATTGAAGAAGAAGCTTCCAAAGGATAATGAATTGCCCGACAGTACATACGCAACAAAGAAGGTCATATGCCCTCTAGGATTGGAGGTGCAGAAGATACATGCATGCCCTAATGACTGCATCCTCTACCGCAGTGCGTACAAGGATCTGAACGCATGCCCGGTATGCGGTGCATTACGGTATAAGATCAGACGAGATGACCCTGGTGATGTTGACAACGAGCCCCCCAGGAAGAGGGTTCCTGTGAAGGTGATGTGGTATGCTCCTATAATACCACGGTTGAAACGTCTGTTCAGAAACGGAGAGCATGCCAAGTTGATGCGATGGCACAGTGAGGACCGTAAGAAAGACGGGAAGTTGAGAGCACCCGCTGACGGGTCGCAGTGGAGAAAAATCGAGAGAAAGTACTGGGATGAGTTTGCAAGTGACCCAAGGAACGTATGGTTTGCTTTAAGTGCGGATGGCATTAATCCTTTCGGGGAGCAGAGCGGCAATCACAACACTAAGCTTACCGCTGGAAGGATCATAAAATTAATCCTTTGCAAGTGACCATGATAGCCGCTGGAAGGATCATAAAATTAACACTAAGCCTACCGATCTATTAGCTCTTTCGGACGGTTGCTGCTCACCGTTCTTTTATTTTGTGTGTTTTATTGATCCTTCCCGAGTCTAGCAGCACATGCACTTCGGTCTTGTTTCTCGCCGCCCCACCGGGTACAGCGTGACCAACGCATATACTTCCGTTCACCTCAAGAGACGCAGCCTTGGCAAGAATTTCAGCAGATGAGAAAGAAGAACAGTATCAGCTCCAGAGCCCTGATTGGCAAGCACGGTATCTCTTTTTAGATGGGAAAGACTGCAATACAAAACCTCGTTTTTGTGATGACTGGCAAGGGACGCTCCTCATCTCTGCGGCACCTGGTCTCAGACTTCGTTGTGGCTCGTCAACAGCCATGCGGGTAGAAGGGTAGAAAAATGCACTTGATGTGAAGAGATGGAAAATCATATTAGGGTTTAAGGGGAGGAGAAGAAAACGATGGCTTTTTTAATTCACAATATTTTTTTTCTGTACGCAATCTGGTTGGAGAGGGCGTACCTGTCGTCTATTTTTGTATTTTAAATGTGGAATATTTTTCTCCACCTTGATTGTGGATGCTTTTTTCCTTTTTTTTGATAATTTCCTTGCTTATCTATCATGGAGGCTTCTTGCGTGGAGGTTTATAATTTTGGACGCTGATAACTGCCACACCTGCGGTGTATCGGGTGGTTGGGCCGCACGCCTCGTGTGGCATGGAGAAGAACCCGCCCGCACGACCGCATCCGGGCGCAGGCAGCCACAGCCCGCACGTCCGGTGTGTGGCAAAACCGCCCACACGTCTGGGCCAAACGACCGCGCTACCCGCACGACCCAGCACGCCGGCCGTCCCGGCCTCCTTTTGATCCCCAGTCCGACCTGCCGCCATCTTCTCCTACCTCTCGATCCCCTACCTCCATCGCCTTCCTTCTCTGGTTGCCATGGCGACCAGAGCAGATCCATAGCGCCTTCCCACCGCTAACCACCCCCCCCTCCAACCCGCCCTCCCAAGACGACCAGCTAAAAACAGGTGAATCTCCGATATCCTTCTGTTTCTCGTCCTTCTTCTGGCCAGGAATTAGAAATTGCAAATTTCCCAACGAAGATGGCGACTGGATACACGCTATCGGGGCAAAACACCCCACGGAATTATGTGTATTCGCACTTGCCAACTAGCATATGCCAGATCTGCCATGTAGTATGCTAGAGTTGAGCTAAGATTCTCGGTTGGCTTGGTGCAAGTAGTTGGTAATGAAGGATGCATAGGAATCCCTAAAAAAGGGAGAGAAATGAGAAATTTGGCATAGGGAGGTAAGAAAAATAGTTTCCACTTGGGTCTAACATCAGTTGCCACCTATCGTTGCCGGTAACTGCCACCATGTTATCTTGTGGCTTGCCATCCTATTTTAGTGGTTGTTGCCATCGCTTCAAAATGATAGTTGGCACCCAGATTTCAGAAAAGAGAGTCGATGTGCGAGTCCTACTTGCCATGACGTGTTGATTGTCTACGCAGGAAATGTGATAAGATTGCCGTGTTATCTTCTACGTGCAATCAGCAAAAAATGCATTTTTTGCAGATTGTCGATGCGTTCTTGTTCATGCAGTGACTGAAAACACATTGGCACAAACAAAACGCGGAAGAATGAATCACGAAGGCGGCGCTGATCCTTGATATTCTCAAAGGCCAGAAACGCCCCCTTGGGATGCAGCAGAGTACAGTCAACTCATTTCTGCAGGGCCGTTGCTGCCACTATTAGAGCATGATAACAAAAAAACATTTGCCATATTCGCGACGATGAAGATGACATTCTACTTATGTCCTACAATGTCATTTTTCGTAGGTTCTTATGACCAAAATACATTCAGGGGGCACCATGGCAAGTTCAGTCACATGGCACTAATACTGACAAATGTACGGGCAACCAACTTCAAGTAGCTAATGTGGCAAATCAAGGTAACGCAAACGAAAAAGAAACATACTAGTGTGGACATGAAAATTAAACTTGCAAATGATGGGAAAAGACTCACGAGTTATATCGGATAAAATGTACGACCTTCATGCAGCACGTGGCATCAGGCGACAACCATGTACCTGCCATCGACATCATACACAGGTGAGTCCATAAAAATAATGTTGCGGACGGTGAATTAGGAGAAGGAACATTGCTGACAGCTGCAGTTGCCATGCCTGGATAGCTGCAGTTGCCATGTACAATCAAATATGATTGCAATGTCTAAACAACCATGGATGACAAGTTTGAACAAATCTGTGTGGCATGGTTGGACCACTATGTGTGCCATGTTGAACAAACTACAGTTGCCATGCAATGACCAATTGATACCATGATCATAGGTTGTTATGGTGGGACCACATCGGCAAACGTCTCATGGCAAGCTTGACAATTGCAGGACATCGCTATTGCAGATAGAGCACATCAAATTGGAATGCAGACCACACAAGATCGGCACATGCGGCACAACAAGGTAAAAAAAATTGAACGAGAAAGCAGTACTGCATTTGTTTTTGTGGGAATAGCATGTGAGGAAAAGTATATTTGTAACAGTGGTGGTGGAAAAAACAAACAGAAAATGCTACCAAGTGGTCGTGTGCAAAGAGTCATATATTGTCTTCGGGATTTGCCAATTGCTAAAAGAGTGTGTGCAACACTAATGATTGATCGCATTTGCCTAGTGAGCTCAAGCCTAAAATACAAGTTTCGATGCTAGAATATACTGGTTGCCATGTATTGGCAGTAGTAGTTGCCATGTATGTTGGACTGCAGCTGCCATGGCTATAGAATCCAAGTTTTGGTACTGAAAGAAGCTGGTTGCCATGCATTGGCAACAGTAGTTGCCATGTTTGTTGGATTGTAGCTGCCATGACTGGAGAACTACAGTTGCCATGCATTGCCATATGCAGACTCACGACTTACTGTGTGAATGATGTCATGCCAAATCACATGCAGTTGCTGCACTCCGTTACGATAAACATGTCATTCAAGCAAAATCTTATGCTCGTACCTGTTTTTTTATTACAGGAACTTCAACTACAACCAATAGCGGCGCGGGGACATCTACTGCGGGGAGCTTTGAGCGCACGAAATACGCGTTCCACCAGCCAGCCAATAATCATGCCACAAACAATGTCGAGTCAGTGTCGGAAATGGCAATCATTCCAGCAATGCCGACAAGCACACCTTTGAACACCAGCACAAGCAACACTCAAGCAGATGAAACAGCCGCAGATACTGAAGTGAATGATGAAACTGATGACGAAGCACAAGGGGATGAAGATGGTGGGCAATCAGAAATCATGGTACCTCAGCCATCATACGTTGGGCAGAGATTTGATTCGTTCGCAGACGCAAAGGAATTATACCAGACATATGCAAAGTTCCATGGGTTTGCGGTCAACATCGAATACCATAGGAAAATTAAAAAACTAACGAGTACAACAGAGGTGAGATGAGATGCTACAAGGCAAGAAAGAACAAGAAGGGTAAAGGTGTTGCGCCTGTCATTCCGGAACGAAAGAGAGGTATCATTCTCAAGACGGAATGCCTTGTCCGGTCTAAGCTGAACGTAGATGGAGCACGGTGGGTGGTCTCTGAATATTTTGACGAGCACAACCACGAACACATAAAGAAGTTCGACCTGGTAAATTTCTGACCGCCCATAGAGGATTCACCCCCCTCGAGAAGAAATTCATAAAGTTGTTACATGATTGTAACGTCGGTCCATCAAGAATAGTCCAGATACTATCCCTCATCCACAGCAAAAATGGGACTCTGAGTAGCATGCCCTACATACCAGCAGACGTCACAAACCTAAAGGCAAAGTACCATAGAGAGAGCAAGTTGGCTGACATACAAGCCACGATAGCCTACTTCGATGAGAAAGCGGAGGAAGATCCAGATTTCTTCTACATGATAAGATTGGACGATGAGGACCGTGTCAGGAACATGTATTGGGTGGATGGTGTTGCACGAAGAGCCTACAAACATTTTCGAGATTGCATTTCATTCGACACGACATATCTCACTAATATGTACAAGATGCCATGCGTTCCATTCATAGGAATAAATAACCACAATCAGTCATTGCAGATCGGATGCGGGCTCGTTCATAACAAAGACACGGATGGGTACACTTGGCTGTTCAAGACCTTCTTGGAGTGCATGGGTGGACTTTCTCCGATGAACATAATAATAGACCAGGATTTGAGCATGCGTGCAGGCATAGAGGAGGTCTTTCTGTTGGCAGTGCACAGGCACTGCAGGTGGCACATTATAAAGAAGGCTGAGGAGATGCTAGGATCGTTCTTTGCTGACCGTCCAGAGCTGCACAAGGCATTTGAGCTGTGCATGGACCACAGCTTGACGGTGGAGGAGTTTGACAGGAGCTGGATGGCCATGATTGAAACATATCAAGTCCAAGACAACGAGACACTTGCTAGCCTGTGAGAGAATTGAATGTACTGGGTGCCTGCCTACTTCATGGAATGCTTCTTCCCGTTTCTGCAGACTACGCAGTGCAGCGATGGGTTCAATGCTATTTTGAAGCAGTACATGAGCCCTGGCAACTCATTGCTACAGTTTGCCAAGCAATACACCGTTTTGCAATAAAAAATACTAGGATCTAAGCTACAGCAAGAAGCGAACACCGCGCTAAAGCAGCCAAAATTGCTAACGTATTTACCGATGGAGAGGCAGATGAGCAAGATATACACCAACAAGATCTTTAACAAGGAAGTCAGTTGTGTTACAATCTTATTTGCACAAGCATGAAGGTAGTAGGTGCCATGTAGAATGCAATGCAATTGAAAAGCTTCTTTGAAAATGATGATTTTTTGAAAAGTAGCCATTGAGTACAGAGTAACCATGATATGTAGTTGCCATGTTTAATGAACTACAGTTTCCCATGTTTACTCAACTACAGCTGCCATGTTTACTAAACTGCAGTTGCCATGTTTACTCAACTGCAGTTTCCATGTTTGGTGAACTGCAGTTGCCATGGGTAATGAACTGTACCTCCATTGGCCATGATGGTATGTAAATGCAAATGCCAATTAAAGATGTTATGCAAATTTCCATGTTTAATGAACTGCAGTTGCCATGTTTAATGAAATGTAGTTGCCATGTTTAATGACCTGCAGTTGCCATGTTTACTCAACTACAGTTGCCATGTTTAATGAACTGTAGTTGCCATGTTCAAACGAAATGTACTTCCATTGGCCACAACAACATAAGGTGCTACAAAAAATATCACACAAGAGTTTAACAAAACCACACAAAACTTGCAGATTCCAGGAAGAAATAAAGCGTGCCAGCATGTACACGGCTTTCCAGGTGGACGAACATATGTTCAAGGTGTGTTCTATATTGGGCATGTCAGATTCAGAACCTGAAGACCCGGACAAGGGAAGGAACTACTTTGTGAAGGCCTCGATAAGCATAGGCGAATACTAATGCCAATGCTGCAAATTCGAATGGGGTGGGATTGTGTGTTGTCACATACTAAAAGTAATGGACATGAATGCGGTGACACGAATGCCCCGCCATTTCATAAGGCGGCGATGGACTTGGGACGCTGACGATGCATTGGTGCCGCAAACATCAAATGCAGTTTTGGTTGTGCATGACGAGAGACTGGAGTCAACCATGGAAGCGGTGAGGCACGTTGTGTTGATAAAGAACTATGTTGAACTAATGGATGAAGCGTGGAAGAGTGATGAGACAGCGAGGGTCGCAGAAAAACACAGGAAGGCCCTGAAAAGAGAGCTTGATGAGATCAAGAAGAGGAAAGCTGAGGAAGCCTTACACAGGTTCCCCCGCACATCAAGTGTGCCTTCGTCCACGGGGCCATCATATGAAAACTCGGACGTAGGATCTGGAACAGCAAGCACACAAACCCAGGTCAGGAACCCGCCCCGTTCCATCACAAAGGGGCGTCCAAAAGAGATAAGATACAAATCGGGATTGGAGATTCAAGAAAAACACAAGAAAACAAAGAAAGGGACGGACAATCCATAAGCAACATTGGAGCACTGTGACTTGGTCCTTGGTGACATTTTTTTGTAATCTAGATGTTCTAACACTACTAGGGAAAAGGCTAGCAGCAGCGCGGGTTTTAGGTGTATCAGTGGCGCAGGGAGTGGTGCTACTAATAAGGCGCTATAGCTAACACATAGAAGTAGCGCGTGCTGACCGGTGCTACTGCTAGACAAGTGTAGCAGTAGCGCGGTTAGTGGAAGCTCGCTACTGCTAGTAGATCTAGCGCGCTTTGCCTGGACATGCTACTGCTATCGCGGCGCTGCTGCTAACTTTTATACACTCGCTAATGCTAATTTAAATAGTTTTTTGGTTTTTTTCGGCATATTTGTTTTGTATTTGAATAGGCTTTATAGAAGAATCTTTAGCACATAGAAATGTCATCATGATACACATACAAATGCCTGCGAGACCACAAATGTAATCATAGCATATACATACAAATAGTCCCATCATAATCATCATCCAACACAAAGTGGTATCTTGTCATCATCTCAAAAATAGCGATACATGCAAGTCTCGAATACTTGCAACTACAACAATGTCATCCATCTAAACAAAGGTATACGCAAGAAGAGCTATCACTATGAGTGAGAGCGGAACTATGCAGTACATGAGGTGGCGGTTATGAGTCCTCTCTCGCGCTAGCGTCAACCTCAAGTAACTAGCTTCTCCTTCTTGTCTTCTTTTGAAGCCTTTATGGTTGGCGCCCGTGAACCCATTCACTTGCGCCTGACACTCATGCCACTTGTTGTAAACCCCCGGAACCTTCCCTTTGTACACGACATAGCAATTCCATCTCGCCATCAAGAAACTAGGTACCTGTTAGAGATGCATGTTCATGAAGAGGATGTACAATCATGTATATGCAACAAAATATAATAGAGCAACACCGAAAAAGAAAGGGTTAGCAACTAGATGCAACATACAGTATGTAAATTAATTAACTAGAGGTACGCAGGTCATCGTACGCAAACTAACAAAGTAGCGTTACGCAAGTTCGGCAGGGACCATGGACATCACAAAGTTTCATCGCTACAAAAAGTATACAAGTTCAACCGACACATATCATCATCATCGGCATCATAAATCACTAGAAGTTCCATCCTTCCATATCATCGAGGATGAACCCTAGCTTCTCGAATGGCGTGAGGTCTAGACATTGCATGCGTATGCGAGTTCGGACGTCAGCTCGCGTTATAGGGCCGTGGTGGAACATCCCCTTCTCATCGACGACTTCTTTCATAATGATCGTCACAATGTCGCTTTGGATGCGAAAGAATTCATCACTAAGTTTATAATCCGCTTCTCCATGAGATTCTAGCCACTTGTGGATATGGTCCTCATTTCCGCTTCTCATGCGAAGCTTTTGGTGATCCGTGTTGAACTGAATCATGAGATGGACGATGTAGAATCCATCCTTCTTGCTTGGTTTTGGGACATGGATACAGGAGAAGTTAGTTTTATGCACGAAACCCACCTTGTTCCTTTGTTTCCTGATCTGCACGTGGCCACCTCTAAAGCTGAAGCCTTGGAGAGCATCATCTAGAATATTCATTATGTGGGTGTAGTCTTTTTTCTCGTAGTCTCTGGAAGGTTCAAAATACACAGCGTGGGAGACTTGCGGGTAAAGAACGATAAGGACGGCGCGCCCGTTGCTGCGGGGAAAAGACACCTCAAATTATTCCCCATATGAGAGAGAAGGAATGATTGAAATGTACGAAAGGGTTGTCCGGAACTGACTTACTTTGGATGATCAGGCACGAGGACAATTTCCCGGTCCTTATTCTGTACCATGAAGTTTTGGAGGTACTCCCTAGCAGTTTCACGCTCAAAGTCGCCGAGACTCAAGAAAGACTCGTGCATGTAGTACGGATCCGCCACACAGATTTGCGAGACTTCTTCACTCTTCATGACGGAGCTCATATGTAGCGCAAAAAGGCGGACGATTGTAAAATCGAGCCGCCTTGTTAGAAACATCTCAAAGATATGGTCAAACCGTAGGAAGAACAACTCCGCGGGCCGTGTCTCGACGTAGCACTTCCCCTCAGGCACACGAGCCGTGTATGTCGGACATCCTGGATCCTTTGAGGCTAGTAGGCTTTTCTTAGTTGACAGCACATGGTCATGCAGTCTCCTGAGATCCCCTGATAGTGCCTCCAGCGGTTTCGGTGGTAGCATTGGCTCGCCCGTGAGATGGAACATGAACGCACCTTTCACGGGTACACGCTCCTCAGAATGCATCGTCTGGCTGCTATGTGCTCTGGCTTGTTTGGAGGCAGTTATCTTCCCCAATCTCTTCCTCTCCTTTTTCTTGGGCACACCTTCCAGACCCTTCCTTAACCCCTTCCCTAGTGTTCCCGGGCTAAGTACTGTACGACCCTCGCGCCCGACTAGTTGAGCCTGTGTTGAGGCGGCATCTTCAGGCGTGTCATGTGAGGATTTCATGAAGAGAGACTTTTTGCAATCCCTACTATGACCCTGCCCGGGCATATCATCCATATCCTCATTAGCAAGCTGATAGCCCGATTCGTCATATGGTTGACTCATCATATCTATGTCACAGTCATACGCGTTTGTATTGAGGTAATCCATAGGGTCAAACTCCATCTCATCATCCATTCTCTGTTCTACAGGAGAAATTACATCAGCCAATACTATTTCAGCCCCTTCATCATGTCGTCCGCCGCTCTGACCCGGCACTACAGGAGCTGGTAATTGCGTAGGCGGGGCGATGGTCTTCGCACATGCTTGTTGATGTGTGGTTATTGGTGTGCTCTCGGCCGACTCTTCTTCGGCCATAGCAGCACCCAACCCTTGCTGCTTCCAATCTGCGGCGGGGTCTCGTCGTCCGCTCCCACATGCTGTACTGGAGGAGGCAAATCCTTGTGCCCCGATTTCACATTGGTCAAGCTAACCCTGAAGTGCCCAGCGGGGATCGGCTGGTTGTGGAACGTGGGTTGCGAGGGGTCCATTATCATCCCCTTTCCCACGTCCACCTTCTGTCCTTTGATCAAGTAGAGTATGGTGCACGGGGTTTCTTTCGCCTGCAAACACATATGTCTGTGGCGTAAAACAACCGAAACGCAACAAAAATGGAATATTATATATATATATATATATATATATATATATATATATATATATATATATATATATATATATATATATATATATGTTTGTGCGACATGTAATTACCGTGACGGTGTCGAGCTCAGCCAAAGACGAAGGCCCACCTAGCGCGCCTGAGACTGAGGACGGGCTGCTATGAGCGGGAGCGGCTGCGAGAGGAGGCCCTATTGTGTGAGCAAGTGATGGTGCGATGGTGTTGTTGTTCATGGAGTTGCTCCCGACGAAACTGGGCAACGGGAAATCATGTACCGTCTTATCTGGATTTTCCTTCATCCAGTTGATGATAACTGGAACCAAGTTAGTAGCGAAATCATTTCTGCAGGCAGTTACAGCTGAATTGACTGCCTGCTGTAGCAACTCATATTTGTCCTTGGCTGCTTTTTTCGCGTCCTCAGCTGCTTTTTTCTCGACCGCAAGCTTCACCTTCGCGTTGATGTCCGCCTGACTAAACTTCTTTTTCTGCTTCTTGGCCTCCGGGCCCTCGTTGTAAAACACCTTCCACGTGGCGCCGTCTCCGGCGCCGTGCACACGACCATATTGCGGCCGCTGGCCCAAAGGGAGTCCCTTAAGTTCGTTCAAGGCCCGGTTGAGAGCAGTGTCCCACTTGGGCCTCATCAGAGAAGTAGGGCTTTCGGCTGCAAGCTGGTGTTGCCTCTCCAGTAGTCTAATCAATTTCCTCGTGATCTTGTCTGTGTAAAAAACCTTTTTCTCCTTGTCCCACTTGTACTAGGCCCTGATGAAGTCATGCTCCAAGGGGTTGGTGAACTTCGCGAAGGGGTCTGGGAGACCCGCGGCTTCACGTTCCACGTCCTCCTTATCCCATATGGGCCTTTTACCGAGGTAGCCACGGCTTCCGAGGCGATGCTTCCCCGTGTTCCTTTGCTGAAGGCTCTTGAATTTCGCAGCCCTAGCCTTGGCTGCCTCGGTAGCACAAGTGTCCTTGAACTTTTTGAACTCCTCTCCCATAAGTGTCGGATTTTCCTCCAGAATCTTGGACAGGGGTCCATCAGCCTCAATAGGTCGTTTCACCCTCCCTTTCCAGGAGGCCAAATCATTGCTGAACATGCCCATGGCGTGATTGTTAATCTTTTTCATCTTCGGATCATCCCACGGTTGTTCTATGTTATCATCCTCGTCGGGGAACTTGAATCTCTTGTGCAACTTCGTTAGGAGCAACTGCGTAAAATGTTCTTTACTCCTTAAGTCATCATCGTTGATGCTCGCGCATTCCCGTAGGATGCATCCTACTTGGTTCCCATAGCACTTGCGAGGTTCTTCCAGCTCTAACGGCTCAAACTTGCCAGGTGCCATCTTTGTGATCACAAGTCGTCCAATCCCTAGTTTGTTAGATTTTCGTATCCTCTACTTCTTATGCTTCCTCTTTTCGGTAGCGGCATCGGGGCCGGTACCTTCCCCGCCGGTATCTTCCCCGCGGTACCTTCCCACCGGTCTCGGCGCCGCCATCGGTGCCGGCGCCGTCGGCGTCGATGTCGATGTCGGCGTTGGTACCATCATCGGGGCCGTCCTGCAAACCTTGCTTAGCAGTCAAATAGTCGAGGTACTCTTGTTCACCCTCATAATCCATCTCGTCTGCATCTTGGTCAGAAGGCCCAGTTTCTTTGTTCTTTGACATGTTTCCTATGATTAAGTGTCCTCATTTATTTCTAAAAGTATGAATAAATGATAAATTACATAAAAAGAAATCTATGTGCCAGCACTCGATATGCCAACTATGTAGCACAAATCATGCCTTTATTCACGGGAAATTTCGGCATGACCTTTGCTAAAAAATGGACATATCGAGCACCTGAAATTCACCGGAACGGAAATGAATCAACATTCCAGCGTAACATAGGCCACTCGGATCATTTTCCAAACATGATATGTCCAAAACATGACATATCCACATATCACATGTCCAGTTCAAATTTGCATATAAATTCAGCTAATTTTGAAACCTAGCTAAATTCACAACTAAATAGATAACCTAATTAACATACTGCCCTAACTAAAACCTAAGTAAATTAACCGAAGAACCCTAGCAGAGAGAGAGGGGGGGGTTACAGAGGATGCAGGGGCAAGGAGGCAGGCCCGACGACGGCCGAGGTTGGGAGGGGAGGAAGCAGAGGAGGGAGGCGAGGGCCGACGGGTCGGGGGCGAGCGCGCCGGGGTCAGGGGCAAGCGCCTGGGTCGGGGGAGAGCGCCGGCGCCGGGGTCGGGGGCGAGGGCCGGGTTGGGGGCGAGCGACGGGGTCGGGGTCGGGGGCGAGGGCCGGGTCGGGGCGAGCACCGGGGTCGAGGGCGAGCGCCGGTGCCGGGGTCGGGGGCAAGCGATAGGGGAAGAGAAAGTGGGGATTTGGGGGGAAAAGGCGGGATGAAGCAGGGATAGTGAGAATTTTGGGTTAAGTGGACATAGCAGCAGCACATTTGGACAAAACGCGCTGCTACTACCTTTAGTAGCTGTAGCGGTTTATACGAAATGCGCTACTACTACCTTCAGTAGCTGTAGCGGTTTATACGAAATGCGCTACTACTACTGCCAGTTTTCCTTTTTCTTTTCCTTTATTTTCTCCCACTTTTATTTACCGAGAGCAGTGAATGAAGGGAGGGCGATATATATTGCATCATTTGACGGTTAAATATGTATGCAAAATAGGAACATATATATTACACCATTGGACCCATGCATAATAATGGCTAAGTGTGTAAACAAAATAGGAACATATATATATATATATTACATTATTTGACCGATAACATACAGTTCCTCAGCGCTGATGTTTTCGTTTTTGAGTCAGCTTCTTTCCCTTCTTGTTCGTCGAAGAATAATTGAGCCCCTCATTGTGACTTTTCATTTTCCATGGAGTATGATTTTTCTTAGGTAATGTAGTATTGATTCTTCTTTTGACGTATACTTCATCATCATCGTCATCTTCCCTCATTGGGTTGCCGTACTGATCATAGTCTTCCTCGTTGGCGACTCCATCCATTCCAATGATGTTCCTTTTGCCTCTCCTCGTTGGCGACTCCATCCATTCCAATCTTTGGGGTGGCTGTGATGTTTGGCATGAGGAAAATCTACTTCTTTCCTCTTTTGAATCGACACTCCGCCAAGTTCAGTATTGGGGCCATCACAAAATTCTGTACGGCAGTTCAAGTGGAAGAAGTCTCTAAAAAGGTCAACAGTCGGTTCCTCTTGCAAATAAACTTCAAGAACACTTGGAAGTTGCAAATATTGGACACATAATTCGGTCAATGTCTTGAGGGTGGAGTTGGAAGCTGGCAAGTACATCCCGGAAAAACTTTGATCCGGGAGGACTAAATCCTCGGTCCAGATGCTGCATAAACACAACCACTTCTCCATCTTGAGGTTCAGGAGGATTCTCACTACCAGGGACTCGCCAATGAATGGCCTCCTTCTTGGCTAAAGCGCCAGTCATAACATATCCAGTAAGTTCCTCTTCTTTGATCTAGGAAGGAATCCAATTGCAAGAAGAGAATTGTTTGGCCATTTTTTGCTGACAAACTGTAAAGGAAATTCAAATGATGGTTCACGGTTCAAGATTGATATACATAAACTGGTGCCAAACCGGGGATTTTGTTGAAGCATATATACATGTTAAACCGGATATTTATGTTCAGGTAAAGTTGGCGGTTTAAGTGAGGGCTAATGGTACCTGGTGGATTATCATCTTCTAAAGGTTGAACCGCCTACAGTGGAAGAAACAGATCTGAAATTTGCTAAGTGCTACACAAACAGGTTTCGCAAGCTAAGATTATTATTATGGATCTAGCATAGTTCAGGAAAAGGAACAATATCAAAGCCCTAAGATGGTGATAGTAGGACAACAAAGGTTCAGATAGGATCTACTCATAGCCAAAGGATATTATGACAAGACAAGATAAACTACAGCTCCAATCGCAAAAGAAAAATGCCAAGCTTATCTAGATTTGATGAGACTGTAGGATTAAAGTAACGAACACAATTGAACATTAATGAAAACGGATGAACACCGAAGCCCTAATGAAGATCTAGGGTTTAAGGAAGGAGACTTACCAGATTCACAGGAGGGGCGGAGAAGCACCGTGGATCTCTGGTACGTTCAGGTCGATGTAGCGGCCAAGAATGGTGCAGAGCTCGAAGGTCGAGGGCGGCGGCGGAGCTCGAGTTCTTCGGAGTCACGAGGAGGAAGAAGAGATGAGAAGGCACGGAAGGGAAAAGACAGAGACCGTCTGGTCCTATTTATAAGGAAATGGATAAGTAAGGCGGCATGAAAATCGAGGAGCCTAAAAAGGGGGATTAGGGCACAACTGTCGCCTCGATCTTCGGAGGTCAATTAAATAAAAGAAATTTTTATGTGTTTTTTACGTAGATGACGTCATGGTGGTTTAATGTGATTCTAGAAGATGATGTCACGGCGGTTTACAAGGACAACATGAAGATGTTCAAATCAGAATTTCTCTAAGTTGAAGATTGACATGAACAACTTCAAATCATTCTGGGGCCTAATGTTGGGGATATGACTATTGAGTTAAACTGCCCAGGAGGCGGCGGGTTAACTCACAAGAAATCCGGTACAAGAGCCCATGACGATGAAGGCTAAGGCTATGGAATTTTAACTATGAAGACTTAGAGGCCCAGAAGCCCAATGGCGGATTAGGGCCCATAGTAGTAAACCGCCATAGATGTATAACTTGTATTGTAAGTCGGGGAAAGGAGAAACCGAACCGGACACTTGTATGAGCCGGCCTCAAAATTTTGTAGACCGGCCGGGCGTCAACCTATGTATATAAAGGGACGACCCGGCGGCGATTCAGGGACAAGAAACAATAACTCGAGAAAGAGGCAAAGCATATTTGCTCCCTGGTAATCGAGACCACATCAAGAACACCACAACTGGATCGTAGGCTTTTACCTTCACCGCAAGGGGCCGAACCAGTATAAACTCACTGTGTCCTTTATCCGGTTTAAACCCTCTAAGCTAACCCGGTTGCGATGGCTCCACGACTAAGTCCTTTCACTAGGACATCTGACGTGATAATTCCACGACACTTATCTTGCGTATTTTAGAGTATCCACTTTTGCTTGTCTATGAACTGTACAGGCAACCCAGAAGTCCTTTACCGCGAACACGGCTATTCGAATAGATAATGTTAACCCTACAGGGGTGTACTTTTTCACACACGCTCTCACCACTTATCGTCGTTTACACGTCATGTACTTGGCAACCTTCAAGCAAAAGCCCAGCGAGGGTGTCGGCCACGACCTGATTAACCACACAAGTCTCTCGTCCAGGTTTATTGCCTATTCGGGTTCCATCCGCAAGGAGATCCAGCCGGGGTGTCGCTCACGGCCCCAAACGATGTGAGCAAGGTTCCCAAGCCCACCATCTGGGTGCCACTTGGTACACCGTGCCACTGTGCCTAGTCTGTCCCAAGCCCACCTATACCAGGTGCCACTTGGTAGACTACTAACACTACCTACAAACACCAGAAACTAGTTGCAACTCTTGGACAGAGATCAGGTTGATTAATAAGTCGAGAGGGACCGAGTTACCAGAACCCAATGTGTGGTAGTAACTGTTCATGGATCACAAACACATAACTCGGTTCCTAAGGATGGTTTCAATCAGACAACCCAGCATGTACTCCTACATGGCCTCTCATTTCTACCTTTACCGAATCATGTTCACACACTTAGCTCTCAAGAGTAGGACATGTTCACCACATTCCAATTCATCCCCGATGAATCAGACCTGACACAACTCTAAGCAATAGCAGGCATGACAAACAAGCATGAATGAGTAGGCACATCAGGGCTCAAACAACACCTACTCATGCTAGTGGGTTTCATCTATTTACTGTGGCAATGAAAGGTCATGCAGAGGAAAGGGGTTCAACTACCGCAGCATGTAACAGTTGAATTGTTGTTGTCCTAATGCAGTAAAAGAGAGCTGGATCGAGAGAGTGGGATTGTATCGGAATGAACAAGGGGGTTTTGCTTGCCTGGCACTTCTGAAGATAGTATAGTTCTTCGTTGGTGTCATCAAACTCATCGTCGGTACGTCGTCTACTGAGAGGGGACAAACACCGGCAACACAGAAGGAAATACAATCAATGTAATGCACAATATGATGCATGATCATGACATGGCAATATGAGTGTGTTGGCCTAATGCAACTACTACCAGATGGGTTTGGGTCATTTTGAACAAAAGGTTCAATCGCAAAATCAATTTATGAATTTAAATAGTGCCCTATCATGTTTTGCACTAAGCAGCAAGGTTAAGTTGATTTATCATGCACTCAACATCTCTTGATCTGAGACACGAGGCACACAACCAAAGGAATGGAGTGAAACAGATGACAAAGGCTCACTAGGTAGGCAACAATTCCATGCTTAAGGAGGTGGTGAACGGTTGTCAACGTAGCGAGAAGTTGAGTTGCCATGATTCTATAACGAGACATCTTAGAGGAGGTGACTCATGGAATCATCACTTAAGTGGCAAAAAGAATTACCTTTCATTTGAAGATCATTGAAACTCTTTATACCAGCTTAAGGCAAATCACAATGGATCATTTCGAAGAGTTTGGTGGAATGACATACTCGGACTAGTATGAACGATGTGGATTAACTTGTTGAAGACAACGCAATGGATGATTTTGCTTATCACCGGAAATGGATGGGACCCTGATACGTCTCCAACGTATCTATAATTTTTGATTGTTCCATGCTATTATATTACCTATTTTGGATGTCTATGGGCTTTATATTACACATTTATATCATTTTTGGGACTAACCTACTAACCGGAGGCCCAGCCCGTATTGCTGTTTTTTTGCCTATTTCAGTATTTCAAAGAAAAGGAATATCAAACGGAGTCCAAACGGAATGAAACCTTCGGGAGCGTGATTTTTGGAACGAACGTGATCCAGAGGACTTGGAGTGCAATTCAAGAAGCAGCCGAGGCCTCCACGAGATAGGAGGGCGCCCCCCCCCCCCCAACTATAGGGCGTGCCCCCTGTCTCGTGGGCCCCTCGGGCGTCCACCGACGTACTTCCTCCTCCTATATAAGCCTACGTACCCCAAAAACATCAAGGGAGTAGACGAAACACAATTTCCACCACCTTGGAGCCTTCGTCGGCACTCTACCGGAGGGGGAATAGACCACGGGGGATTCTACATCAACACCATAGCCCTTCCGAAGAGTTGTGAGTAGTTTACCACAGACCTATGGGTCCATAGTTATTAGCTAGATGGCTTCTGCTCTCTTTTTGGATCTCAATACAATGTTCTCCCCCTCTCTTGTGGAGATCTATTTGATGTAATCTCTTTTTGTGGTGTGTTTGTCGAGATCCGAAGAATTGTGGGTTTATGATCAAGTTTATCTATGAATAATATTTGAATCTTCTATGAATTATTTTATGTATTATTGAGTTATCTTTGCAAGTCTCTTCGAATTATCAGTTTGGTTTGGCCTACTAGATTGATCTTTCTTGCCATGGTAGAAGTGCTTAGCTTTGGGTTCAATCTTGCGGTGTTCTTACCCAGTGACAGAAAGGGTTGCAAGACACGTATTGTATTGTTGCCATCAAGGATAAAAAGATGGGGTTTATATCATATTGCTTGAGTTTATCCCTCTAGATCATGTCATCTTGCTTAATGCGTTGCTCTGTTCTTTGTGAACTTAATACTCTAGATGAAGGCAGGAGTCGGTCGATGTGTGGATTAAAAGTAGTAGATGCAGGCAGGAGTCTGTCTACTTGTTGCGGACGTGATGCCTATATACATGATCATGCCTAGATAATCTCATAATTATTCGCTTTTCTATCAATTGCTCGACAGTAATTTGTTCACCCACCGTAATACTTATGCTATCTCGAGAGAAGCCTCTAGTGAAACCTATGGCCCCCGGGTCTATCTCTAATCATATTTTCTACCAATCTACTTTCATTTGCATCTTTACTTTCTGCATCTATATTATAAAATACCAAAAATATATTTACCTTATCATACTATCTCTATTAGATCTCACTTTCGCAAGTGGCCGTGAAGGGATTCACAACCCCTTTATCGCATTGGTTGCGAGTTATTTGTTTGTTTTTGTAGGTTCGTGGGACTTGTTGAGGAGCCTCCTACTGGATTGATACCTTGGTTCTAAAAAACCGAGGGAAATACTTACGCTACTTTGCTACATCACCCTTTCCTCTTCAAGGAAAACCAATGCAAGCTCGAGACATAGCAAGAAGGATTTCTGGCGCCGTTGCCGGGGACGTCTTCCCTCAAGTCAAGACATACCAAGTACCCATCACAAACTCATCTCCCTCGCATTTACATTATTTGCCATTTGCCTCTCGTTTTCCTCACCCCCACTTCACCCTTGCCGTTTTATTCGCCCTATCTTTCCCAATCTCCTCTCTCTTTTGCTTGCCTTTTTTTGTTTGCTTGTGAGTCGTATTACTTGTTGCCATAGTGCAAGATAATACCAAATTGTGTGCTTTCTCGAATACCAATAATAATGATTTCCTTAGTACTCCGATTGCTCCTCTTAATGATGTTGAGTCTTGTGAAATCAATACTGCTTTGCTGAATCTTGTTATGAAAGATCAATCCGGCCTTCCTAGTGAAGATGCCGCTACTCATCTAAACAATTTTGTTGATTTGTGTGATATGCAAAAGAAGAAAGATACGGATAACGATATTGTTAAATTGAAGTTATTTCCGTTTTCACTTAGACATCATGCTAAAGTTTGGTTTTCGTCTTTGCCTAAAAATAGTATTGATTCTTGGAACAAGTGCAAAGATGCTTTTATATCTAAGTATTTTCCTCCAGCTAAGATTATCACTCTTAGGAACGATATTATGAATTTGAAACAACTTGATCATGAGCATGTTGCCCAATCTTGGGAAAGAATGAAATTGATAATTCGCAATTGCCCTACTCATGGTTTGAATTTATGGATGATCATACAAAACTTTTATGCCGGTTTGAACTTTGCTTCTAGAAATCTCTTAGATTCGGCCGCGGGAGGCACATTTATGGAAATCACGTTAGGGGATGCTACAAAACTTCTTGATAATATTATGGCTAATTATTCTCAATGGCACACCGAAAGATCTTCTAGTAAAAAAGTGCATGCTATAGAAGAAATCAATGTTTTGAGTGGAAAGATGGATGAACTTATGAACTTGTTTGCTACTAAAAATACTCCTCTTGATCCCAATTATATGCCTTTTTCTACTTTGATTGAGAATAATAATGAATCTATGGATGTGAATTTTGTTTGTAGGAATAGTTTTGGAAACAATGCCTATAGAGGAAACTTTAATGCTAGACCGTTCCCTAGTAATTCCTCTAATAATTATGGAAATTCCTACAATAATTCTTATGGTAATTTTACTAAGATGCCCTCTGATTTTGAGAATATTGTGAAAGAATTTATGATTTCTCAAAAGAATTTTAATGCTTTGCTTCAAGAAAAATTGCTCAAAGTTGATGATTTGGCTAGGAACGTTGATAGACTTTCGCTTGATCATGATTCTCTTAAAATTAGATCTTCTTCTCCTAAGTTGATGATTTGGCTAGGAACGTTGATAGTCTTTCCGTTGATGAGTGTAAGGAAAGAATTGCTAGATTGCGTGCTAAAAAATATAGCTTTATAAAAGCGTGTTCTTCTAGTTTACATGAAAATAATGATGAAGATCTCAAAGTTATTGATGCGTCTCCTATTAGATCTATGTTTTGCAATATGAATCTTGATAATTATGGGACTGATGATGAGTCAACTTTACCTAGAAGGCGTCCCAAGAATTCTGAGTTTTAAGATCTTAATGCTAAATTTGGTAAAAGTGGGATTGGAGAGGTCATGACTTTAAATAGTATTGAACCCACTATCTCGGATTTCAAGGAATTTGATTATGACAATTGTTCTTTAGAAGGTTGTATTTCCTTGTTGCAATCCGTTGTTAATTCTCCTCATGCTTATAGTCAAAATAAAGCTTTATCAAACATATCGTTGATGCCTTGTTGCAATCTTATGATGAAAAACTTAATTTGGAAGTTCCTATACCTAGAAAACTTAATGATGATTGGGAACCTACTATAAAGATTAGAATTAAAAATCATGAGTGTTTTGCTTTGTGTGATTTGGGTGCTAGTGTTTCCATGATTCCGAAAACTTTATGTGATATTCTAAGTTTCCATGATCTTGATGATTGCTCTTTAAATTTGCACCTTGTGGATTTCACCATTAAAAAGCCAATGGGAAGGATCAATGATGTTCTAATTGTTGCAAATAGAAATTTGGTGCCCGTTGATTTAATCGTTCTTGATATAGATTGCAATCTTTCTTGCCCTATTATTCTTGGTAGACCTTTCTTTAGAACAATTGGTGCAATTATTGATATGAAGGAAGGGAATATTAGATTCCAATTTCCATTAAAGAAAGGCATGGAGCACTTTCCAAGAAATAAAGTCAAATTACCTTATGAATCTATCATGCGGGCTACTCATGGATCAAGTGCCAAAGATGGCTGTCGGTGTCAAAACCGGCGGATCTCGGGTAGGGGGTCCCGAACTGTGCGTCTAGGCGGATGGTAACAAGAGACAAGGGACACGATGTTTTTACCCAGGTTCGAGCCTTCTCGATGGAGCTAAAACCCTACTCCTTCTTGATTAATACTGATGATATGGGTAGTACGAAAGTAGATCTACCACGAGATCAGAGAGGCTAAACCCTAGAAGCCTCTGGTTTATAAAGACACCGGAGAGGGCTAGGGTTACACAGAGTCGATTACAATGGGAGGAGATCTTCATATCGTATCGCCAAGCTTGTCTTCCACACCAAGCAAAGTCCCATCCGGACACGGGACGAAGTCTTCAATCTTGTATCTTCATAGTCCAGGAGTCCGGCCAAAGGTCATAGTCCGGCTATCCAGACACCCCCTAATCCAGGACTCCCTCAGTAGCCCCTGAACCAGGCTTCAATGACGACGAGTACGGCATGCAGATTGTCTTCGGCATTGCAAGGCGGGTTCCTCCTCCGAATACTTCATAAAAGATTTTGAACACAAGGATAGTGTCTGGCTCTGCAAAACAAGTTCCACATACCTCCATAGAGAGAATAATATTTACACAAATCTAATCTGCTGACGTATTTCGCAGCATGACATCACGCCATGGCCAAGCCTTTATTCTTTTTACCGTCCCACCTCAGCACGTTTAGCGAGGTGGTTTCGTTGGCACGTCTTGCCAAAGCAGAGATCGTGTCCCCTTATTCCGGGATTCTCATCAACACGGGCGTGGGTAACCCAACCGTGCCTGTTGGTATGTCTCCCAATTGAAGGCAAGTCCCAAACGGTCATGGGGAGGGCTCTTGGTATTCAACCTCTTTATAAAGAGACCAGGGCTCCACTTCTTCCTTTTCAATCTCAATCAAATCCGCCTCTTGCCTTGAGTTCCAACACCCAAAGCTCCAGATTCAGGCGCTTCGGACTTCCGACGATGTCCGGCTCCGACCTTCAAGGCCGGTGGATGCCTTCCTCCGTTACGGAAGAAGACATGCTAAAGTAAAGAGATGTCAGGTATCTAACCGGCAAAATCTCGCATAGGCTTCCTGCTCAAGGGCAGGTCATTCCCACTCCCAAGCCTGGTGAGAGCGTGGTGTTTGCGTCTCACTTCCTTCGGGGGCTAGGCCTCCGGATTGACCCCTTCATGAGGGGGCTCATGTTTTACTACGGGCTGGAATTTCACGACTTAGCTCCGGAGTCCATACTCCACATCTCATCGTTCATTGTCGTGTGCGAGGCCTTCCGCCATATTACTCCTCACTTTGGATTGTGGCTAAAAACCTTCAAAGTAGAGCCAAAGATGATCGAGGGGCAGCACGCAGAGTGCGGAGGTGCTGTTACAAGCAAGATTGCCGACGCTCCATGGCCCGAGGGCACCTTTCAAGAGGAGTTCAGCTTATGGCAACGAGAGTGGTTTTATATCACAGTTCCCAGAGGCACCAAATGGGTGGCGCCACCTGCCTTTCGCTCGGGTCCCCCACCACATCTAGCGTCATGGGTCAATAAAGGGCTTAACTGGGGTCCGTCCAAGGACGTGCCCTTGTTGCAGGGCCGCATTCGAAATCTCCTAGAAGGGGATATCAATCTGGCCGTAGTGACGCAGGTTATGTTGATTCGCCGCATACTACCCTGCAAACGTCGCCCCCTCCGCTTGTGGGAATTTAATCCGGAAGGACCGCGAGCCCTCCAACATTTTATGGGCGCGACGCCCATGGAGATGTACAAATTGTTCTTCGGATCACAAGCAATGTGTCCGGACTCGTCCGAGGATGCAGGTCTGAGCTGCAATCGCCCGGATACTCAGGTAAGTAGCCCTGTACCCAGACACATTATCCGTATATTGATCATAAATTACCCTTAAAAGAGCTATCCTTTAAACTGGAGTAGATAGCGAAAGCAAAGCTTATCAGGTGTCCGGCTCCCCTCCCTGAGACCACGCCAGATCCCGTGTTAACTAGGATGCTGGAGGTTGCGCCTTTGGAAGAAGGTGAAGAGGGGAACAAGGAAGCTACCGCCTCCGCGAAGGAGCCTGTCAGGAAAGGAGGAATCGAGAATTCCTCTAACCAGGGGAAGAAGAGGACCGCCTCTGAAGACCCAGAGGCGATGGCCTCAAAGAGGGGGAAGAAATCTTCGTCAGAGGGTCTGACGCCGGGGGGTGCCTCGGTCGCATTGCGCCCCAAGGGGATCAACTCTCCATCGAACCGTAAGTAAAGAGAGGGGTTTTTTAAAATGAGAGACAAGAGCTATGTATTGTTTATTAAAAAGGGCTGCTATGAAAGCAGAACAATACAAATAGTGCGATAAGCAAGAGATGGGATTATTTGACATGTCCCCCTCCAGGGGCAAGCTGCGAGACTTTAAGTAAAACAGGTATTTAGCTCGTTATAGAGACCACCTGGACATTTGACGTGGCTTGTTGTCTCCCTGGCTGTTGCATCTTGTATTCGGCGAGTGTATTGCCGGACAGGCCTTACGAATAGTTGGGTCCTGAAAGTATATAAAAAAAGAAACGGAAAAATCGGGAGCCCCTAGTGCGGTTGAGCCGCATTCTGGGCGTGCCGTGGTTGTGCCACTCCCCTTATGCCCATGGTATTTCCAGAGCGTAGTTATGTACGCGTGGTACTGCTATTGCCATCTTGCGAGGGCTGGGGTTGGGGCCGCACTGCTGTGCTTGCTCGGAACGTGCTAGCCTGTTTTGTTGTAGGTTACTTCGGGCGTGCTTGACGTTCTCCGGACGTTTAACAGCCGGATTGGAGAATTGCCTTGAGAGGCTACTTTGTACTTCCGCCGCCAGGGCCGCCGTGTGCTCCTCTGTTCGGAGAGAGCGTTCGGTGTTTCCATTGACCGTAATGACTCCACGAGGGCCTGGCATCTTGAGCTTGAGATATGCATAGTGCGGCACCGCATTAAATTTTGCGAATGCGGTTCATCCGAGCAGGGCGTGATAGCCACTGCGGAATGGGACTATGTCGAAGATTAACTCTTCGCTTTGGAAATTATCCGGGGATCCGAAGACCACTTCGAGTGTAACTGAGCCTGTACAGCTGGCTTCTACACCTGGTATGACGCCTTTAAAGGTTGTCTTTGTGGGTTTAATCCTTGAGGGATCTATACCCATTTTTCGCACTGTATCCTGGTAAAGCAGGTTCAGGCTGTTGCCGCCATCCATGAGGACTCTAGTGAGGTGAAATCCGTCAATGATTGGGTCTAGGACCAATGCGGCGAATCCGCCGTGACGGATGCTAGTGGGGTGGCCCCTTCAATCAAAAGTGATCGGGCAAGAGGACCATGGGTTGAACTTTGGGGCGACTGGCTCCAACGCATAGACGTCCTTGAAAGCACGCTTCCGCTCCCTTTTGGGGATATGGGTTGCGTATATCATGTTCACTGTCCGCACTTGTGGGGGGAAGCCCTTCTGTCCTCTGTTGTTTGGCGGCCGGGGCTGCTCCTCGTCATCGCTATGCAGCCCCTTGTCTCTGTTTTCAGCACTTAACTTGCCTGCCTGCTTGAACACCCAACAATCCCTATTGGTGAGATTGGCTGGTTGTTCGGGGGTGCCGTGTATCTGGCACGAGCGATCGAGTATCCGGTCTAAACTGGATGGGCCCGGAGGATTTCTTTTGAATGGCTTCTTCCGCTGACTGGGTTTAGAGCCTCTGAATCCGGCATTAACTGCCGTATCCTCAGTATTATCGCCGTTGATGTGGCGCTTGTGCTTGTTACGACGTGACCTGCCGTTGTTGTCCTTGGTATCTGAGTTACCAGGGCTCTTGGTTATGTTATTGCTACGGGCTAGCTAGCTATCTTCTCCCGTGCAAAAGCGGGTCATGAGTGTCGTGAGGGCTGCCATAGATTTCGGCTTTTCCTGTCCTAGGTGTCGGGTAAGCCATTCATCTCGGATGTTGTGCCTAAAGGCTGCAAGAGCCTCTGCGTCCGTACAGTCGACTATTTGATCTTTCTTGGTTAGGAACCGCGTCCAGAATTGTTTGGCCGATTCTTCTGGCTGCTGGATTATGTGGCTTAGGTCATCGGCATCTGGTGGTCGCACATAAGTGCCCTGGAAGTTATCAAGGAATGGGGATTCCAGGTCCTCCCAGCAACTAATTGACTCTGCTGGCAGGCTGTTAAGACAATGCCGAGATGGTCCTTTAAGCTTGAGCGGGAGGTATTTGATGGCGTGTAGATCATCACCACGGGGCATGTGGATATGAAGGAGATAATCCTCGATCCATACCGCAGGATCTGTTGTGCCATCGTATGATTCGATGTTTATGGGTTTGAAACCCTTCGGGATTTGATGATCCATTACTTCGTCTGTGAAGCATAGTGGGTGTGCGGCGCCCCTCTACTGGGCTATATCGCGACGTAGCTCGGATGAGCTTTGTCTGTTGTGTTCGGCCTGGACGTATTTGTCATATCCGGCGTGACGGTTACCGTCACGTGACGTGGGGCGCCCACGCGATCCGTAGATTGATCTTGTTTGCTTTGCCTTATCCTCCAATATGTCTCGCAGGTCTGGTGCGTTTCCCCGTGCTCTGATATGTTTTGAGCGGCGCCGGGGTGCAGCTTGAGTTGAGGGCCGAAAGGTCTCTCTGTCGCGGCCACGGGGTGGCTGATCGGTTGCATCATACGCTGGTGATGTGGGTTTAGTTGCTTCCTCCTCTAGTTGGGGTAGCAGCCCGCGCTTTGGGTAGCTCTTGGAGGGGCATTCGAGTTTATACTCTTCGGCCGCCAGGACTTCAGTCCATCTGTCGGCTAGCAAATCTTGGTCAGCTCTAAGCTGCTACTGTTTTTTCTTGAGGCTGCTTGCCATGGCCATAAGCCTGCGTTTGAAACGCTCTTGTTCGGCGGGATCCTCTGGCATGACAAATTCGTCATCGTCGAGGCTTGCCTTGCCTTCGGAGGGAGGCATGTAATTGTCGTCCTCGACCTCCCTGTCTGCCGCTCTCTCATGAGGGCTGGCTTCTCCGTCCTCCTGCGCTAAATCCTGCTGGAGGGGGTTGTCTTCGACACTGTCCGGGGTGTTGTTATCTCCAGTGTCGGACTCGCCATTTTTGCTTTGGCGGGATTTAGAGCGGCGCCGCTGACGTCGGTGCTTTGGTTGCTTCTTGGAGGGGTCATCCTCCGTTTTTTCATCGCCATTCCCTGCTTTTGGGGTGTCCACTATGTATATGTCATATGATGAGGTGGCCTTCCAGTGCCCTATAGGTGTTGGTTCTTGTTCTTCTCCTTCATCGGCGTCCATACCGTCGATGTCTTCGGAGTCGAAGTCGAGCATGTCGGTTAAATCATCGATAGTGGCTACAAAGTGGGTGGTGGGTGGGTTTCGAATTTCTTCGTCGTTCGCATCCCAACCTTGCTGACCATAGTCCGGCCAGGGCTCTCCTGACAAAGAGAGGGACTTTAGTGAATTCAGGATGTCGCCAAAGGGCGAGTGCTGAAACACGTCCGCGGCGGTGAACTCCATGATCGGAGCCCAATTGGGTTCGATCGGAAGGGGTGTGGAAGATCCGGAGTCCGGAAAGGAGTCCGGCACCTTGGAGTCACGGGCCTCACAAAGGACTAGGCTGGTATTCGGCTCGATCGCCGTAGAGATTGCAGCTTCCGTGGTGGCATCCAACCGTTCGTCCCAGATTGGCGTGGTCGGCTCCGAGCTAAGGGTCGGAGAGGACACCTAAGCGGTGCTCTGAGCGCTGTCCGACGACAGAGCTAGATCATGCCCGTCGTGAAAGTGCGGTGCGCTCGGCCGTGGCTCGAATCCGTCGAAGATCAAGTCCCCGCGGATATCGGCCGTGTAGTTTAAGCTTCCAAATCTGACCTGATAGCCAGGGGCGTAGCTTTTGATCTGCTCCAGATGGCCAAGAGAATTGGCCCGTAGTGTGAAGCCGCCGAACACAAAGATCTGTCCGGGGAGAAAAGTCTCACCCTAGACCTCATCGTGGTTGATGATCGAAGAAGCCATCGAGCCTAAAGGTTACGACACAGAGGAACTGTCAATGAAAGCACCAATGTCGGTGTCCAAACCGGTGGATCTCGGGTAGGGGGTCCCGAACTGTGCGTCTAGGCGTATGGTAATAGGAGACAAGGGACACGATCTTTTTACCCAGGTTCAGGCCCTCTCGATGGAGGTAAAACCCTACTCCTGCTTGATAATATTGATGATATGGGTAGTACAAGAGTTGATCTACCACAAGATCAGAGAGGCTAAACCCTAGAAGCTAGCCTATGGTATAATTATTGTTTGTCCTATGGATTAAAACTCTCCGGTTTATATAGACACCGGAGAGGGCTAGGGTTACACAGAGTGGGTTACATTGGAAGGAGATCTACGTATCGTATCACCAAGCTTGCCTTCCACGCCAAGGAAAGTCATATCCGGACACGGGACGAAGTTTTCAATCTTGTATCTTCATAGTCCGGGAGTCCGGCCAAAGGTCATAGTCCGTCCATCCGGACACCCCCTAATCCAGGACTCCCTCGGTGAGAAAGGTTTACACAGTGTCTTAATCTGAAAAGAATCCTTGGAACGGGTCCCTACTGCACGTCTGCGCCTGTGTCTCCGTTGTGCCGTATCCTGGACGGGTGTAGCACGGTGTTCATCTGTAAAATAGAGGAACTTAGTTGAAAACGATCGTACAAAAATCTATGTTATATTAAATAAACAAAGTATAATTCAAAAAAATAGGTATAATTGAGCTTTATTGTCTCTTTTTGTACACGTGCGGAGCCCCTTGTACTGGGGTATGCGGCTAGTAAGCCCTTGCATGTTTACGCGGGACTCGTCTAGCCATGTCCGGGGTCTGGATGACCTGTTTAGGTGCTTTGAATAGTGAAGCTGGTTTAGTGTGTGGCTGTCAAGGCAGCCGCACAGATTTCCGCGCTCGAGGAACACTCGATATTCCCTTTAATGAGATGATGCCTCGCGGACCGGGCATTTTAAGCGTAAGGGATGCATAATGCGGTATTGCGTTAAAGTGGGCGAAAGCTTCGCGTCCCAATAGTTCTTGATAGCTACTTGTGAATGGGGCGATGTGGAAAGTTAGCTTTTCGCGTCGGAAGTTGTCGGGGGAGCCGAACATAACTTCCAACAGGAGAGAACACGTACAACGGGTATTTGGGCCTGGCGTTACCCCTTGAAAGGAAGTGTTGCCATGGCGAATTTTTGTTGGGTTTATCCCCATTCTGCGGATTGTGTCCTGATATAGCAGGTTTAGACCACTGCCGCCGTCCATTAGGACTTGTGTAAAGTGGAGTCCGTCAATTATTGGATCTAATACCAAGGCAGTCCAGCCTGTGTTCTGGATACTTCTAGAGTAATCCTGATGGTCGAAGGTGATTGGTTGTAACAACCAGTGTCGGGACTCCTCAGGCTATATGACGCGTGTCTCTATAGGCGCCACTCTGTTTTTCCGTTTTGTCATGTGAAGTGAGTTTACTGTTTTGACTTCTTGTGGGAACTTCTTTTGTTCTCCGGTGCTCTGCTTGTGGGGTTCGTCATCGTCCTCGCTTGGTGTGTCGAGCCCCTTGTGTTCGGCGTTGAGTTTGCCGGATTGCTTGAAGACCCAACAATCTCTGTGGGTATGATTTGCAGGCTTCCCGGGAGTACTGTGGATTTGGCATATTTTCTCCAAGATTTTGTTGAGGTTAGATAGCTCGTCCCTGTTATCCTTGGGGGGCAGCTTTTTCTGATTCTGTCGAGAGCTTTTGAATCCGGCATTGACTGTCGTGCTCTTCGGGCTGTTTCCCTTGGTTCGGCGCTGGTCCTTGCTACGTCACCGTTTCCCATTTCCATCCCTAAATTCGGATGTACTTGGGTCGCTGGTACTGCTTCTTGCCAACCAGCTATCCTCTCCTGCGCGAAAGCGGGTCATGAGGCTTGTTAATGCGGCCATTGTTCTTGGCTTTTCTTGGCCGAGGTGTCTGGCGAGCCATTCGTCTCGAACGCTGTGTTTGAAAGCTGCTAAGGCTTCGGCGTCCAGACAGTCGACTATCTGGTTCTTTTTGGTAAGAAATTTGTTCCAGAGTTTCCGGGATGACTCTCCGGGTTGTTGAGTTATATGACTTAGATCGTCTGCATCCGGAGGTCGGACATAGGTCCCTTGAAAATTTGCCCGGAAAGCATCCTCGAGCTCTTCCCAACTTCCTATAGTGTTTTCGGGAAGGCTTTTAAGCCAATGCCGGGCTGGCCCTTTGAGCTTGAGGGGTAAGTATTTTATGGTGTGGAGGTCATCTCCTCTAGCCATGTGTATGTGGAGGATATAATCCTCGATCCAGACTCCAGGGTCTGTTGTTCCTCGTATGCCTCTATGTTTACGGGCTTGAAGCCCGCTGGAAATTCATGGATCCAGCACCTCATCGGTGAAACATAGGGGGTGTGCGGCACCCCAATATTTGGGTGTGCCGTGATGTTCGGATACTTGTTGCGTTGCTTTGCTTACTAGAGCTTTCTTTCTTGGCACGTAGATAGATCTGGCTGGGCCATCTTTTTTATGTGAATCCTTGTGCGGATCGCGTGCTGGCTTGAGTGCGGCTCCCTTTGCCACTTTATGTTGGCCATGGGGTCGTTTATCCGACCGGGTGTCTTCTTTATTTTTTGATTGCGGGGGCTCTAAGGCCTCCTCGTCAAATTCCGGCAGTAATTTCCGCTTCGGATAGCTCCTTGAGTGCATCTTCCGTTGTTTTGAGCTTCCGCTTATGCTTTTTCAGGCTACGCGCAGTGGTGACAAGCCTTTTGTGGAGGTTCTTCTGCTCCAGCAACTTGTCCGGTGTGAGATCGTCCGGACTATTATCTTCGCCAGGGACGGGTTGTTCGGTTTGTTTACCCAAGTTGCCCTGTTCGGACGGTTGCTCGATGGCATGTTCGTCATCTGCTGGTTCGCCCTGCTCTGTGGCTGGGTCTCTGTCAAGGTGGGGTTTGGCGCGGCGCTTACGCCACCGCTTTGATTGCTTTTTGAGGGAACGATCCCTCGTTGCACCACTTTGTTCCTCGTCGTCGTCTCTTTTAGCTGTGTCCACCATGTATACATCGTGAGATGAGGTGGTTGTCCAGTTCCCTATAGGTGCTGGTTCCTGTTCGTCTCCTACATCATTGTCCATACCGTCGATGTCTTCGGAGTCGAAGTCTAGCATGTCGGTTAAATCATCGATAGTGGCTACGAAGTGGGTGGTGGGTGGGCTTGGAATTTATTCGTCATCCACATCCCATCCTTGCTGTCCATAGTCCGGCCAGGGCTCTCCTGATAAAGAGAGAGATTTTAGTGAATTCAGAATGTCCCCGAAGGGCGAGTGCTGAAAGATGTCCACAGCAGCGAACTCAATGATCGGTGCCCAACCGGGTTTGATCGGTGGGGGAGCGGAAGGTTCGGAGTCCGGAAAGGAGTCTGGCACCTTGGAGTCACGAGTTTCGCGAAGGACAAGGCTGGTGTTCGGCTCGATCACCGTAGAGATTGCAGCCCCGAGGCGGTGTCCAGCCACCCGTCCTCGATTGGCGCAGTCGGCTCCGAGCTAAGGGTCGGAGCGGACACTGGGGCGACAGAGCTAGATCATGCCCATCGTGATAGTGCGGCGCGCTCGGCTGTGGCTCGAACCCGTCGAAGATCAAGTCTCAGCGGATGTCACCCATGTAGTTCAAACTTCCAAACCTGACCTGATGGCCAGGGGCGTAGCTTTCTATCTGCTCCAGATGGCCAAGCGAATTGGCCCGCAGTGCAAAGCCGCCGGATACGAAGATCTGTCCAGGGTGAAAAGCCTCACCCTGGACCGCATCGTTGTTGATGATCGGAGGAGCCATCGGGCCTAAAGATGACGACACAGAGGAACTCTCAATGAAAGCACCAGTGTCGGTGTCAAAATCGGCAGATCTCGGGTAGGGGGTCCCGAACTGTGCGTCTAGGCGGATGGTAACAGGAGACAAGGGACACGATATTCTTACCCAGGTTCGGGCCCTCTCGATGGAGGTAAAACCCTACGCCTGCTTGATTAATATTGATTATATGGGTAGTACAAGAGTAGATCTACCACGAGATCAGAGAGGCTAAACCCTAGAAGCTAGCCTATGGTATGATTTTTGTTCGTCCTATGGACTAAAACCCTCCGGTTTATAAAGACACAGGAGAGGGCTAGGGTTACACAGAGTCAGTTACAATGGGAGGAGATCTTCATATCGTATCGCCAAGCTTGTCTTCCACGCCAAGGAAAGTCCCATCCAGACACGGGACAAAGTATTCAATCTTGTATCTTCATAGTCCAGGAGTCCAGCCAAAGGTCATAGTCCGGCTATCCGGACACCCCCTAATCCAGGACTCCCTCAATGGCACCACTTAGATCTATCTTCGCTTTTATGTCTAGCTAGAGGCGTTAAACGATGGCGCTAGTTGGGAGGCAACCCAATTTTCTTTGTTTTTTTGTTTTTGTTTATGTTTAGTATTAAGTTTTTGCTTCTACTTTCCGTTTAGATGTGTTTTTATCTTTCCTTTAGTGTTTGTTCCAAGTAGAACCTATCGGATAAACTATGATGATAGTTGATTTGATTCTGCTGAAAAAACAGAAACTTTGCACTCACGAGCAAAAATTCAATAAATCACAGGAACGAGCTTTTGCATTGATTCTTGTTGCTGCTAATCAATAAACAAATTTTCCAGTATGTTATATTTTGGTAGGAATTTTAGAGTTCCAGAAATTTGCGTTAGTTACAGATTGCTACAGACTGTTCTGTTTTTGACAGATTCTGTTTTTCGTGTGTTGTTTGCTTATTTTGATGCATCTATGGATAGTAAAATAGTTTATAAACCATAGAGAAGTTGGAATAAAGTAGGTTTAACACCAAAATAAATAAAGAATGAGTTCATTACAGTACCTTATGTGGTGGTTTTGTTTTCTTTCACTAACGGAGCTTATAAGATTTCCTATTGAGCTTTGTGTTGTGAAGTTTTCAAGTTTTGGGTAAAGCTTTTATGGACTATGGAATAAGGAGTGGCAAGATCCTAAGCTTGGGGATGCCCAAGGCACCCCAAGATATTCAAGGATAGCCAAAAGCCTAAGCTTGGGGATGCCCCGGGAAGGCATCCCCTCTTCCGTCTTCGTTCATTGGTAACTTTACTTGGAGCTATATTTTTATTCGCCACATGATATGTGTTTTGCTTGGAGCGTCGTGTATTATATTAGACTTTGCTTTTTAGTTTACCACGATCATCGTTTCTGTACACACCTTTTGGGAGAATCCTACTTGATTGAAACTTGCTAGAATGCTATCTGCTTCACTTATATCTTTTGAGCTTGATAGTTTTTTGCTCTGGTGCTTCACTTATATCTTTTAGAGCATGGCGGTAGATTAATTTTGAAGAAATTGCTAGTCTCTCATGCTTCACTTATATTATTTTGAGAGTCTTTTAGAACAGCATGGTATTTGCTATGGTTACAAATTTGGTCCTAGAATGATGAGCATCCAAGTTGGGTATAATAAAAACTATCATAGAAGAGAATTGGATGCTATGATCAATTTGTTGCTTGATAATTGTTTTGAGATATAAAGGTAGTAATGTTAGGGTCATGCTAGTGGATAATTATGAAATTGCGAAATACTTTTGTTGAAGTTGGCAAGTCCAGTAGCATGCACGTATAGTAAAAGTTGTGTGACAAATTTGTTGCATGAGGTGCTCTTTTGATTGTCTTCCTTATGAGTGGCAGTCGGGCATGAGCGATGGATTTTTCCTACCAATCTATCCCTCTTGGGGCATGCGTAGTAGTACTTTGCTTCGAGGGCTAAGTAGATTTTTGCAATAAGTATATGAGTTCTTTATGACTAATGTGAGTCCATGGATATACGCACACTCATCCTTCCACTTGGCTAGTTTTTCTTTTACCACGCAACTTTCGCTGGTAGCATGTACCCATTATTTACCTTCCTCAAAACAGCCACCATACCTACCTATTATGGAATTTCCATAGCCATTCCGAGATATATTGCCATGCAACTTTCCACCGTTCCGTTTATTATGACACGTTTCATCATTGTCATATTGCTCTTTGCATTATCATGTAGTTGACACCGTATTTGTGGCAAGGCCACCTTCATAATTTTCATACATGTCACTCTTGATTCATTGCATATCCCGGTACACCGCCGGAGGCATTCATATAGAGTCTTATCTTGTTCTAGCTTTGAGTTGTAATTCTTGAGCTGTAAATCCATAAAAGTGTGATGATCTTCATTATTAGAGCATTGTCCCAGTGAGGAAAGGATGATGAAGACTATCCCCCACAAGTCGGGATGGAAGAAAAAAAAGAAAGAAAAAAAGGAAGAAAAAGAAAAGAAAAAAATGAGAGAAAAAGAGAGAAGGGACAATTGCTACTATCTCTTTTTCCACACTTGTGCTTCAAAAAATAGCACCATGATCTTCATGATAGAGAGTCTCCTATGTTGTCACTTTCATATACTAGTGGGAATTTTTCATTATAGAACTTGGCTTGTATATTCCAATGATGGGCTTCCTCAAAGTGCCCTAGGTCTTCGTGAGCAAGCAAGTTGGATGCACACCCACTTAGTTTCTTTTGTTGAGCTTTCATACATTTATAGCTCTAGTGCATCCGTTGCATGGCAATCCCTACTCACTCACATTGATATCTATTAATGGGCATCTCCATAGCCCGTTGATACGCCTAGTTGATGTGAGACTCTCTTCTCCCTCTTTTTGTCCTTACAACCACCACAATAGACCACCATAGTACTATGTCCATGGCTTGCGCTCATGTATTGCGTAAGAGTTGAAAAAAGCTGAAGCGTGTTAAAAAGTATGAACCAATTGCTCGGCTCGTCATCGGGGTTGTACATGGAAATGATGCATGGCCTAACTATATGATTTTGTAGGGATAAGTTTCTTTGGCTATGCTATTTTGATAGGACATGATTATTTGTTAGTATGCTTCGAAGTATTACTATTTTTATGTTTTGTAAGATTTTATCTTGAATCATTTGGATCTGAACATTCATGCCACAATAAAGAAAATTACATTGAGAATTATGCTAGGTAGCATTCCACATCAAAAATTTCTTTTTTATCATTTACCTACTCGAGGACGAGCAGGAATTAAGCTTGGGGATGCTTGATACGTCTCCAACGTATCTATAATTTTTGATTGTTCCATGCTATTATATTACCTGTTTTGGATGTCTATGGGCTTTATTTTACACATTTATATCATTTTTGGGACTAACCTACTAACCGGAGGCCCAACCCGTATTGCTGTTTTTTTGCCTATTTTAGTATTTCGAGGAAAATGAATATCAAACGGAGTCCAAATGGAATGAAACTTTCAGGAGCGTGATTTTTGGAACGAACGTGATCCAGAGGACTTGGAGTGCAAGTCAAGAAACAGCCGAGGCCTCCACGAGATAGGAGGGCGCCCCCCCACTATAGGGCATGCCCCCCTGTCTCATGGGACCCTCGGGCGTCCACCGACGTACTTCCTCCTCCTATATAAGCCTACGTACCCTGAAAACATCCAGGGAGCAGACGAAACACAATTTCCACCACTGTAACCTTCTGTATCCGTGAGATCCCATCTTGGAGCCTTCGCCGACACTCGGCGGGAGGGGGAATCGACCATGGAGGGCTTCTACATCAACACCATAGCCCTTCCGATGAGTTGTGAGTAGTTTACGACAGACCTATGGGTCCATAGTTATTAGCTAGATGGCTTCTTCTCTCTTTTTGGATCTCAATACAATGTTCTCCCTCTCTCTTGTGGAGATCTATTTGATGTAATCTATTTTTGCGGTGTGTTTGTCGAGATCCGATGAATTGTGGGTTTATGATCAAGTTTATCTATGAATAATATTTGAGTCTTCTCTGAATTCTTTTATGTATGATTGAGTTATCTTCGCAAGTCTCTTCGAATTATCAGTTTTGTTTGGCCTACTAGATTGATCTTTCTTGCCATGGGCGAAGTGCTTAGCTTTGGGTTCAATCTTGCGGTGTTCTTACCCAGTGACAGAAAGGGTTGCAAGACACGTACTGTATTGTTGCCATCGAGGATAAAAAGATGGGGTTTATATCATATTGCTTGAGTTTATCCATCTACATCATGTCATCTTGCTTAATGCGTTGATCTGTTCTTTGTGAACTTAATACTCTAGATGCAGGCAGGAGTCGGTCGATGTGTGGAGTAATAGTAGTAGATGCAGGCAGGAGTCAGTCTACTTGTTGCGGACTTGATGCCTATATACATGATCATGCCTAGATAATCTCATAATTATTCGCTTTTCTATCAATTGCTCGACAGTAATTTGTTCACCCACCGTAATACTTATGCTATCTCGAGAGAAGCCTCTAGTGAAACCTATGGCCCCCGGGTCTATCTCTTATCATATTTTCTTCCAATCTACTTTTATTTGCATCTTTACTTTCTTCATCTATATTATAAAATACCAAAAATATATTTACCTTATCATACTATCTCTATCAGATCTCACTTTCGCAAGTGGCCGTGAAGGGATTGACAACCCCTTTATCGCGTTGGTTGCGAATTCTTTGTTTGTTTGTGTAGGTTCGTGGGACTTGTTGAGGAGCCTCCTACTGGATTGATACCTTGGTTCTCAAAAACTGAGGGAAATACTTACGCTACTTTGCTGCATCACCCTTTCCTCTTCAAGGAAAACCAACGCAAGCTCGAGACGTAGCAGACCCATGGTAGACTGGCACAACGACAGGTGCAAGCTGGGAACAAAAATGTAAATGCTAGGAATGATTCTAGTAATTGGAAGAAACTCAATAGTAGAGAGTGAGTCCATGTTTGAAAAGGTATAGCATAATCGAGTGAACTGAGAGCAATCCCTGTATGTACTGGTGGTAACACGTAGTGCTTGTGTGTGCTCTCAAGAACTTGAGCATTTCCATATTCATCAAGGTTTTATCGATATCCATGACAAGGATCCTGATAACACAACATACCACCATGATGAATACCGGTGGAGGATGCAGATGCAAAAGAAGATAACACCTTCTCGGATTTCACCTTAGCGAAGCCAAGGAAACAAAATCTGGATGATCGATCGAGAAACATTTAGCACTCCGCTTCTAATGTTCTCCTTGATGTGCTAGTGTAACCCTTCTATTGAAATGGTTTGGTATCTAGAACATCAAGTAAAAGGTCAGACTTCGGAAGCACAAGAATCCATAAGGAGTAACTACTAGAGTAAATCCTACGAAATCCTTATGGGGAGGTGGCCAACTTCCTCAATCAAGATACTACAACAATAGGTCTTCTGGCTGGGTGTGTTGGCCATGACATCCACTTTACCGGGTTATAGAGAGACCAATATTATAGTTCTTGGGAAACGTTCCAACCATCATATCTGCCTGAGATTCATATATGGTTGGTGTTGGAATATTTCAGCCTCGTGAATCTAGAAAGAAAAGTGAAAGTTTGCAACACAAATCGATGAGATGTCATTGCGAGATTCTCGGGAAATGAACTATGATAGCAAGCTCCAAAACATGAGCTGGTTCTGCTACACACATGTGAACACGCTATCCTAGACAGGCATGACCACAGAGTAGTCTTATAATAAAACATTACCGAGTTCTGGTTGGGAACCATCAATGAGGATATCGAAGTTCTTTCATAAGTCCGGATTAGCTCTTATGAAGGAACTCCTTCTCCTTCAACAAATCAGTCAGTGGCTTGGTGTGCTAGGGACACATATAGAATGGAGGTAGCGAGCCTATCAAACCATAGCATACCTCGCACATGCATAACTGACTTGGGATGATTCTAGAGGAGGTAAAACAAGCCTTCTCAAATTCATGGCGGCAACTTGCATCAAATGAACATGAAGTAGAGGGACTCACTTCTTTCATCCAAACATAGGCTTCATGAACAGAACACGAAGATAATGCTTACAAAAGTTTCCAACACTAGCTTGATGTTCAACATGAATCATGGAGGAGACAGAATGTTGCTGATGGGCTCAATAGCAACTCATCGAAATTTCCATATCACTAGACTTCCACCATTATGTGAACACGGTGATAGCATTGGTCAGACCAAAAGATATAATGGAGTATACTCGAGGAAAAACCATGAGTAAGACAACATTACGAGCATCGTTGGTTCTGATTTGATTTGAGAATAGCCCACACTCAAATCAAAGATTGGATAAGATGATAGGTCCATTAACTGATCATAGGGACCAATCAGTGAAGATATCATCTTTCTTCAACACACACACACACACAAAGATATCCCTTTGGAATGAGATAAGTCGGACAAGCTTTCATCTTCCAACTCTCCAAGTTTTTGTTTAGCTTAACCAACCAGCTCAGGGGTATGCAACACAGATTCTTGGAGAAGGGGTGGTTACAAGCAACCAACTTGCTCACGAACTCAACATAGCGGTCAGGTGACGTCCTGGTGATACTTCCGAGAGAATATTCAGAAAATCATGAACCACCAATATGTTACTAAGCTCGAGAACAATCTTGCTTTTCAGGGCAATAAGATATGATCAATAGAGCGAGGATTTGAAATAATCCGAACTCGTCGATTCAGGAGTGCACCAGGAGAATGGACTAGGTAGCACGATCAATCTTAGAATGATGATTCCATAACCAACACACTAAGAATGAGATTATCGTCCATTAATCACTATGCAAGATGGTTGCTAGGAATAAAGATTTCACACATTATGATTCACTTGTCAGCACTCCGGTTGCGACAACACGGAACCAAGGAATGAATAATGATGGCGAGAAGTATCACTATGTCAAGAATCCATAAGAGAAGGTGCAATACTCATGACATTCTTGACATAAAGTGGGTAATACTTCAGGGTAGAACAGAATCAGTGGATGGATTGGCATTTTGATCTACGGAATACAACTACTTTGACCCAATCCTGGATATGGAAGAGGTACTGGAGTTTGTTTCTCCTAGTCATCCCGGAATGGAATGTCTTGATGGACCACAGGAGTAAAAGGCATCAATGAACACGAATGCACAACCACTCCTGACTGTCAATTGATAGACAAGGGCCAGAAAACAACTAAAGAGGGACAATCCCAAAAGAACATATGATTTTCCGAGTTGTGGATGCATGGACTAGCATGTCGAACGAGTTCAACATATTTCTTCCGGATAACCCATGCAAAAAGGTTGAGCTGGCAGAGTCACAATATAGAATGAAGAACTCATCGAGAGCACTCCTGTTGTGGTATTTTGATCCAACAAACTTCTGCCATAAGTGGTTCATAGTATTTGGAAGAAGGAAATACCACGGACCTCGAGGACTAATGCAAAGGTTACTAATATCCTAGAGGGACTAGCAACACTATCAACATGAAGTAAGTAGGGTGAATCTCGGGTTTGGAGACCCAGGAGTAGAATGCCTAGTAACTATGTGGCATCACGGGATGCCTCCGGGAATGATGGACAGGGTTATCACATTGGAAACACAGAACATGGCTAGATCACTAGGTGATACTCTAGACATCTAGGGTCATAACAATAGCTCCAACATATACGTCGAGGCAATAGAGTACCTCAAATCACTGTTTAGTGTGGTTAATCTGGCCCAAAGGGACATCGAAACGGGAGGAAGGGATTTTGCAAATGCTTCAGACTATTTAGAAACCTGGGATGACTTGGACAGCATAATGGCTGTAAATGCACGAAATGATTTGAGACATGCTACAAAAATGGTGGCATAACCACTCGGTCATCATAATATCAAGGTTCTGAGATCAACTATGAACATATAGAAGATAGTAGGAACTAAACTCAAGCTTAGAACCATCAATCCTATAGGTGTACGGATTAGTAACACGTGATCCTGATGGAAGAAGGGAAAACCTAGTTCCTTAACCCCGTAGGAAAGATAGGATGACTCAGATCAGAAGGGCATAAGGTAAAGGAGTAAAAAGAGCCATATGTTCCATCCCACAATCAGTTCCCCTACATATAACTAAAGCACTTCTAGACTCAAGTTCGACCAGTTTGGCTTGGTAATCCTACAGGCAGCCAGGCTCTGATACCAAAGCTGTCAGGACCCCGACTCAATGCCACATCGATCTAGCATACCTCATATCACTTTGCGGCCTCATGCACGGTATTCCCATGGGTGACGCCTTACCAGGCCTGGGATCGTTTGCGCCTTTTGGCACACGTATATGATAGTGTCGCTAGCATCCATATGACAAGGAGCCCGGGCTGACATGGCTAGTCGTGAACCCAAAGTGGCACTAACTTAAAGGGACAGGCATACATGACCCAGCAACGAACATGTCGATCATCAGCGAGTGAATCCGGGCTGTAGCAACTGGGCTAATAGGACTCCGGTAAACCGAGCTGTAGCAGGCTAACATGACTCTGGTACACACCGCGTGACATTTCCATGAAGGGACGGACACCGGAATGAAGAAGGACACATGCCGGCCAGCCTAAGTGTTCCGGACCAGTAGCAAGCTACCAAGGCTCAGTGGAAGCACTAGGAGGCATTTCCCGGTAAGAGAGGCTACCAAGAATAAACAACTAGATAGTCAGATCCCACACATACCAAGCATTTCAATAACATACACACAGTATGCTCGATATGTGCAAATACAACATGGCATCACAACATGACTCTACAAATCAATTATTTTATTCAATAGGCGCCAAGGAGCGAGATATTACAAACATGGGTCTCCTGACCCAACATTCGGAGCACACAAGTCAAAGCACAAACGGAACCTTAACATGTCTGAGTACAGACATCTGGAAATGAAAAAGACTGAGAAGCCTGACTATCTACCAGATCCTGCCGAGGGCACAAGATTGTAGCTGAGGTAACCAGCTAAACGTCGAACTCCACGCGGAACTACTAGCGAGACTGAAGTCTCTCTGCAAAACATAAAATAGGCAAATGTGAGTACAAATGTATCCAGCAAGACTTACATCAGAACTATCTACATATGCATCAGTATCAACAAAGGGGTGGTCGAGTTTAACTGCAGCAAGCCAGCTTTGACTCGGTGGCTATCCTGAACTACGACTACAAGTAACTCTTTTGAGGTGGCGCACACGAGTCCACATATTCACCATGTCAATACACCACTATGGATCCGCTCCCGCCTCCCTACAAGAACGCCATCCATAGCACTCACACTTATCTTGCATATTTTAGAGTATCCACTTTCGCTTGTCTATGAACTGTATAGGCAACCTAGAAGTCCTTTACCGCAGACACGGCTATTCGAATAGATAATATTAACCCTGCAGGGGTGTACTTCTTCACACACGCCCTCACCACTTATCGCCGTTTACACGTCATGTACTCGGCAACCTTCAAGCGGAAGCCTAGCGAGGGTGTCGGCCACGACCTGACTAACCATACAAGTCTCTCGTCTAGGTTTATCGCCTATTCGGTTTCCATCTGCAAGGAGATCCGACCGGGGTGTCGCTCACGGCCCCAAACGATGTGAGCAGGGTTCCCAAGCCCACCATCCGGGTGCCACTTGGTACACCATGCCACTGTGCCTAGTTTGTCCCAAGCCCACCTGTACCAGGTGCCACTTGGTAGACTACTAACACTACCTACAAACACCAGAAACTAGTTGCAACTCCTGGACAGAGATCAGGTTGATTAATAAGTCGAGAGGGGCCTAGTTACCGGAACCCAATATGCGGTAGTAACTATTCATGGATCACAAACACAGGACTCAGTTCCTGAGGACGGTTTCAATGAGACAACCCACCATGTACTCCTACATGGCCTCTCATCGCTACCTTTACCAAATTGTGTTCACACACTTAGCTCTCAACAGTAGGACATGTTCACCACATTCCAACTCAGCCCCGATGAATCAGAACTGACACAACTCTAAGCAATAGCAGGCATGAAAAACAAGCATGAATGAGTAGGCACGTCAGGGCTCAAACAACTCCTACTCATGCTAGTGTTGGAAATATGCCCTAGAGGCAATAATAAATTAGTTATTATTATTATATTTCCTTGTTCATGATAATTGTTTATTATCCATGCTATAATTGTATTGATAGGAAACTCAGATACATGTGTGGGTACATAGACAACACCATGTCCCTAGTAAGCCTCTAGTTGACTAGCTCATTGATCAATAGATGGTTACGGTTTCCTGACCATGGACATTGGAGGTCGTTGATAACGGGATCACATCATTAGAAGAATGATGTGATGGACAAGACCCAATCCTAAGACTAGCACAAAGATCGTAGTTCGTATGCTAAAGCTTTTCTAATGTCAAGTATCATTTCCTTAGACCATGAGATTGTGCAACTCTCGGATACCGTAGGAATGCTTTGGGTGCACCAAATGTCACAACGTAACTAGGTGGCTATAAAGGTGCACTACGGGTATCTCCCAAAGTGCCTGTTGGGTTGGCACGAATCGAGACAGGGATTTGTCACTCCGTGTAAACGGAGAGGTATCTCTGGGCCCACTCGGTAGGACATCATCATAATGTGCACAATGTGACCAAGGGGTTGATCACGGGATGATGTGTTACGGAACGAGTAAAGAGACTTGCCGGTAACGAGATTGAACAAGGTATCGGCATACCGACGATCGAATCTTGGGCAAGTACAATACCGCTAGACAAAGGGAATTGTATACGGGATTGATCGAATCCTCGACAACGTGGTTCATCCGATGAGATCATCGTGGAACAAGTGGGAGCCAACATGGGTATCCAGATCCCGCTGTTGGTTACTGACCGGAGAATGTCTCGGTCATGTCTGCATGGTTCCCGAACCCGTAGGGTCTACACACTTAAGGTTCGATGACGCTAGGGTTATAAAGGAAGTTTGTATGTGGTTACCGAATGTTGTTTGGAGTCCCGGATGAGATCCTGAACGTCACGAGGAGTTCCAGAATGGTTCGGAGGTAAAGATTTATATATGGGAAGTCCTTTTTTGGTCACCGGAAAAGTTTCGGGTTTTTATCGGTAATGTACCGGGACCACCGGGAGGGTCCCGGGGGTCCACCAAGTGAGGCCAGCATCCCCGGAGGGCAGCATGGGCCAAGTGTGGGAGGGGACCAGCCCCATGTGGGCTGGTGCGCCCGCCCACAAGGGCCCAAGGCGCCTAGGGTTTGGGGAGGGGGCGCACCCACCTTTCTTGGGGGGCAAGTTTCCCCTCTCCCCCCCCCCCTTGATCGCCCCCCTAGATGGGATATAGGGCTGGCCGCCGCCCCTAGGGGTGGAAGGCAAAGGGGCAGCCCAACACATGAAGTTATTCTCCTGTTGGCGCAGCCCTACCTCTCTTTCTCCTCCTCTCCCGTGGTGCTTGGCGAAGCCTTGCAGGATTGCCACGCTCCTCCACCACCACCACGCTATTGTGCTGCTGCTGAATGGAGTCTTCCCCAACCTCTCCCTCTCTCCTTGCTGGATCAAGGCATGGGAGACGTCACTGGGCTGTACGTGTGTTGAACGCGGAGGTGCCGTCCGTTCGACACTAGGATCTCTGGTGATTTGGATCACGACGAGTACGACTCCTTCAACCCCATTCTCTTAAAGTCTTCCGCTTAGCGATCTACAAGGGTATGTAGATGCACTCTCCTTCTCCTCGTTGCTAGTCTCTCCATAGATAGATCTTGGTGACTCGTAGGAAATTTTTTGAATTTTTGCTACGTTCCCCAACAGTGGCATCATGAGCTAGGTCTATTGCATAGGTTCTACGCACGAGTAGAACACAAAGTAGTTGTGGGCGTTGATTTTGTTCGATATGCTTATCATTACTAGTCCAATCTTGTTTCGACGGTATTGTGGGATGAAGCGGCCCGGACCGACCTTACATGTACTCTTACGTGAGACAGGTTCCACCGACTGACATGCACTTGTTGCATAAGGTGGCTAGCGGGTGCCAGTCCACTTTAGTCGGATCGGATTCGATGAAAAGGGTCCTTATGAAGGGTAAATAGCAATTGACATATCACGTTGTGGTTTTTGCGTAGGTAAGAAACGTTCTTGCTAGAAACCCATAGCAGCCACGTAAAACATGCAAACAACAATTAGAGGACATCTAACTTGTTTTTGCTGGGTCTGCTATGTGATGTGATATGGCCAAGAAGAATGTGATGAATGATATGTGATGTATGAGATTGATCATGTTCTTGTAATAGGAATCACGACTTGCATGTCGATGAGTATGACAACCGGCAGGAGCCATAGGAGTTGTCTTAATTTATTGTATGACCTGCGTGTCATTAAACAACGCCATGTAATTACTTTACTTTATTGCTAACCGGTAGCCATAGTAGTAGAAGTAATAGTTGGCGAGACAACTTCATGAAGACACGATGATGGAGATCATGATGATGGAGGTCATGGTGTCATGCCGGTGATGATGATGATCATGGAGCCCCGAAGATGGAGATCAAAAGGAGCAAAATGATATTGGCCATATCATGTCACTATTTGATTGCATGTGATGTTTATCATGTTTATACATCTTATTTGCTTAGAATGACGGTAGTAAATAAGATGATCCCTCATTAAAATTTCAAGAAAGTGTTCCCCATAATTGTGCACCGTTGCGAAAGTTCGTCGTTTCGAAGCACCACGTGATGATCGGGTGTGATAGATTCTAACATTCACATACAACGGGTGTAAGCCAGATTTACACACGCGAAACACTTAGGTTAACTTGACGAGCCTAGCATGCACAGACATGGCCTCGGAACACAAGAGACCGAAAGGTCGAGCATGAGTCGTATGGTGGGTACCATCAACATGAAGATGTTCACCGATGATGACTAGTCCGTCTCACATGATGATCGGACACGGCATAGTTGACTCGGATCATGTAATCACTTAGATGACTGGAGGGATGTCTATCTGAGTGGGAGTTCATAAGATGAACTTAATTATCCTGAACATAGTCAAAAACCCTTTGCAAATTATGTCATAGCTCGCGCTTTAGTTCTACTGTTTTAGATATGTTCCTAGAGAAAATATAGTTGAAAGTTGACAGTAGCAATTATGCGGACAGTAGAAGGCTTATGTCCTTAATGCACCGCTCGGTGTGCTGGACCTCGAACGTGGTCTGTGAATGTTGCGAACATCTGACATACACGTTTTGATGACTACATGATAGTTCGGTAATGTTAAATGGTTTAGAATTGAGGCACCGAAGACATTTTTGAAATGTCACAGAACATATGAGATGTTCCAAGAGCTGAAATTGGGATTTCAGGCTCGTGCCCACGTCAAGAGGTATGAGACCTCTGACGAGTTTTCTAGCCTACAAACTAAGGGAGAAGATCTCAATCGTTGAGCTTGTACTCAGATTGTCTGGGTACAACAATCACTTGAATCGAGTGGGAGTTAATCTTCCATATGAGATAGTGATGTTTCTCCAAAGACGTTGTCACCAAGCTACTAGAGCTTCGTGATGAACTATAACATAACAGGGATAGATATGATGATCCTTGAGCTATTCGCGATGTTTGACACCACGAATGTAGAAATCAAGAAGGAGCATCAATTGTTGATGGTTAGTGAAACCACTAGTTTCAAGAAGGGCGAGGGCAAGAAGGGGTACTTCATGAAATGGCAAATCAGTTGCTGCTCCAGTGAAGAAACCCAAGGTTGAACCCAAACCCGAGACTAAGTGCTTCTGCAATGAGAGGAACGGACACTGAACCAGAACCACCATAGATACTTGGTAGATAAGAAGGCAGGCAAGGTCGATAGAAGTATATTGGATATACATTATGTTAATGTGTACTTTACTAGTACTCCTAGTTGCACCAGGGTATTAGATACCGATTCGGTTGCTAAGTGTTAGTAACTCGAAATAAAAGCTACGGGATAAACTGAGACTAGATAAAGGTTAGCTGACGATATGTGTTGGAAGTATTTCCAAGGTTGATGTGATCAAGCATCGCACGCTCCCTCTATCATCGAGATTGGTGTTAAACCTAAATAATTGTTATTTGGTGTTTGCGTTGAGCATAGACATGATTGGATTATGTCTATCGCAATACGGTTATTCATTTAAGGAGAATAATGGTTACTCTGTTTATTTGAATAATACCTTCAATGGTCTTGCACCTAAAAGAATGGCTTATTGAATCTCGATCGTAGTGATACACATTTTCATGCCAAAAGATATAAGATAGTAATGATAGTACCACTTACTTGTGGCACTGCCATGTAAGTCATATTGGTGTAAAACGCATGAAGAAGCTCCATGTTGATGGATCTTTGGACTCACTCGTTTATTGAAAAGTTTGAGACATGCGAACCATGTCTATTGGTGTATACGCATGAAGAAACTCCATGCAGATGGGTCGTTTGGACTCACTTGATTTTGAATCACTTGAGATATGCAAATCATACCACATGGGCAAGATGACTAAAAAGCCTCGTTTTCAGTAAGATGGAACAAGATAGCAACTTGTTGGAAGTAACACATTTTTGATGTGTGCAGTCCAATGAGTGCTGAGGCATGCAGTGAATATCGTTATGTTCTTACTTCACAGATGATTCGAGTAGATGTTGAGTATATTTACTTGATGAAACACAAGTCTGATTTATTGAATGGTTCAAGTAATTTCAGAGTGAAGTTGAAGATCTTCGTGACAAGAGGATAAAATGTCTATGATATGAACATAGAGATGAGTATCTGAGTTACGAGCGTTGGCACGCAATTAAGACACTGTGGAAATTGTTTCACAATTAATACCGCATGGAACACCATAGTGTGATGGTGTGTCCGAACATCATAGTTGCACCCTATTGGATATGGTGCGTACCATAATGTCTCTTATCGAGTTACCACTATCGTTCATAGGTTAGGCATTAGAGACAACCGCACTCACTTTAATAGGGCACCACGTAATTCCGTTGAGACGACACCGTTTGAACTATGGTTTGGAGAAACCTGAGTTGTCGTTTCTTAAAAGTTTGGGGCTGCGATGCTTATGTGAAAAGGTTTCAGGTTGATAAGCTTGAACCCAAAGCGGATAAAATGCATCTTCATAAGACACCCAAAACAGTTGGGTATACCTCCTAATTCAGATCTGAAAGCAATAGGGATTGTTTCTTGAATCGGGTCCTTTCTCGAGGAAAAGTTTGTCTCGAAAAATTGAGTGGGAGGATGATGGAGACTTGATATGGTTATTGAACTGTCACTACAATTAGTGTGTAGCAGGGCACAGGAAGTTGTTCCTGTGGCACCTACACCAATTGAAGTAGAAGCTTATGATAGTGATCATGAAACTTCAGATCAATTCACTACCGTACCTCGTAGGGTGACGAGGATGCGTACTACTTCAGAGTGGTATAGTAATCCTGTCTTGAAGGTCATGTTGCTAGAAAACAATGAACCTATGAGTTATGGAGAAGCAATGGTGGGCCCATATTCCAACAAATGGTTAGAAGCCATGAAATCCGAGATAGGATCCATGTATCAGAACAAAGCATGGACTTTGGTGGACTTGCCTGTTGATCGGCAAGCCATTGAGATAAATGGATCTTTAAGAAAAAGACGGACGTGAACGGTAATGTCACCGTCTGTGAAGCTCGACTTGTGGCGAAGAGTTTTTCACAAGTTCAAGGAGTTGACTACGATGAGATTTTCTCATCCGTAGCAATGCTTAAGTCCGTCGGAATCATGTTCGCATTAGCTGCATTTATGAAATCAACCAATTGGATGTCAAAACGAGTTTCCTTACCAGTTTTCGTAAGGAAAGGTTGTATGTGATACAATCAGAAAGGTTTGTCGATCCTAAGGATGCTAAAAGGTATGCTAGCTCCAGCGATCCTTCTAAGGACTGGAGTAAGCATCTCGGAGTTGGAATGTACGCTTTGATGGAATGATCAAAGATTTTGGGTTTGTACAAAGTTTATGAGAAACTTGTATTTCCAAAGAAGTGAGTGGGAGCACTATAGAATTTCTGATAAGTATATGTTGTTGACATATTGTTGATCAGAAATGATGTAGAATTTCTGGAAAGCATATAGGGTTATTTGAAAAGTGTTTTTCAATGGAAAACATGGATTAAGCTACTTGAACATTGAGCATCAATATCTATGAGGATAGATCAAAAACGCTAAATGGTACTTTCAAATGAGCACATACCTTGACATGATCTTGAAGGTGTTCAAGATGGATCAGTCAAAGAAGGAGTTCTTGCCTGAGTTATAAGGTATGAAGTTAAGAGTTAAAGCTCGACCACGGCAGAAGAGAGAGAAAGGACGAAGGTCATCCCCTATGCTTCAGACGTAGGCTCTATAGTATGCTATGCTGTGTACAGCACCGAAAGAGTGCCTTGCCATGAGTCAGTCAAGGGGTACAAGAATGGTCCAGGAATGGATCATTGGACAGTGGTCAAAATTGTCCTTGGAGTAAATAAGGACATGTTTCTCGATTATGGAGGTGATAAAGAGTTCGGCGTAAATGGTTACGTCGATGCAAGCTTTAACACCTATCTGACTGAGTCTGAGTAGCAAACCGGATACGTATAGTGGAGCAACCATTTGGAATAGATCCAAGTGGAGCGTGGAAGCAATATTTACAATATGACCTAGAGATTTGCGAATTACATACGGATCTGAATGTTGCAGACCCGTTAACTAAAACCTCTCACACAAGCAAAACATGATCAAACCCCATAACACATTGAGTCTTAATCACATGGTGATGTGAACTAGTTTAGTGACACTAGTAAACTCTTTGGATGTTGGTCACCTGGCGATGTGACATGTGAGTGTTAATCACATGGCAATGTGAACTAGATTATTGACTCTAGTGAAAGTGGGAGACTGTTGGAAATATGCCCTAGAGGCAATAATAAATTAGTTATTATTATTATATTTCCTTCTTCATAATAATCGTATATTATCCATGCTATAATTGTATTGATAGGAAACTCAGATACATGTGTGGGACATAGACAACACCATGTCCTTAGTAAGCCTCTAGTTGACTAGCTCGTTGATCAATAGATGGTTGCGGTTTCCTTACCATGGACATTGGATGTCGTTGATAATGGGATCACATTTTAGGAGAATGATGTGATGGACAAGACCCAATCCTAAGCTTAGCACAAAGATCGTAGTTTGTATGCTAAAGCTTTTCTAATGTCAAGTATCATTTCCTTAGACCATGAGATTGTGCAACTCCCGGATACCGTAGGAATGCTTTGGGTGCACCAAACTTCACAACGTAACTGGGTGGCTATAAAGGTGCACTACGGATATCTCCCAAAGTGTCTGTTGGGTTGGCACGAATCGAGACTGGGATTTGTCACTCCGTGTAAACGGAGAGGTATCTCTGGGCCCACTCGGTAGGACATCATCATAATGTGCACAATGTGACCAAGGGGTTGATCACGGAATGATGTGTTACGGAATGAGTAAAGAGACTTGCCGGTAACGAGATTGAACAAGGTATCGGCATATCGGCGATCGAATCTCGGGCAAGTACAATACCGCTAGACAAAGGGAATTGTATACGGGATTGATCGAATCCTCGACATCGTGGTTCATCCAATGAGATCATCGTGGAACATGAGGAAGCCAACATGGGTATCCAGATCCCGCTGTTGGTTACTAATCGGAGAACGTCTCGGTCATGTCTGCATGGTTCCCGAACCCGTAGGGTCTACACACTTAAGGTTCGATGACGCTAGGGTTATAAAGGAAGTTTGTATGTGGTTACCGAATGTTGTTCGGAGTCCCGGATGAGATCCCGGACATCACGAGGAGTTCCGGAATGGTCCGGAGGTAAACATTTATATATGGGAAGTCCTGTTTTGGTCACCGGAAAAGTTTCGGGTTTTTATCGATAACGTACCGGGACCACCGGGAGGGTCCCGGGGGTCCACTAAGTGGGGCCACCATCCCCGGAGGGCAGCATGGGACAAGTGTGGGAGGGGACCAGCCCCAGGTGGGCTGGTGCGCCCCCCACAAGGGCCCAAGGCGCCTAGGGTTTGGGGAGGGGGCGCACCCACCTTTCTTGGGGGGCAAGTTTCCCCTCTCCCCCCCTTGGCCGCCCCCCTAGATGGGATATAGGGCTGGCCGCCGCCCATAGGGGTGGAACCCTAGGTGTGGGCGCAGCCCCCCTCTTCCCCTATATATAGTGGAGGCAAAGGGGCAGCCCAACACATGAAGTTATTCTCCTGTTGGCGCAGCCCTACCTCTCTTTCTCCTCCTCTCCCGCGGTGCTTGGCGAAGCCCTGCAGGATTGCCATGCTCCTCCACCACCACCACGCCGTTGTGCTGCTACTGGATGGAGTCTTCCCCAACCTCTCCCTCTCTCCTTGCTGGATCAAGGCATGGGAGACGTCACCGGGATGTACGTGTGTTGAACGCGGAGGTGCCGTCCGTTCGACACTAGGATCTCCGGTGATTTGGATCACGACGAGTACGACTCCTTCAACCCCGTTCTCTTAAACGCTTCCGCTTAGCAATCTACAAGGGTATGTAGATGCAGTCTCCTTCTCCTCGTTGCTAGTCTCTCCATAGATAGATCTTGGTGACTCGTAGGAATTTTTTTGAATTTCTGCTACATTCCCCAACAGCTAGTGGGTTTCATCTATTTACTGTGGCAATGACAGGTCATGGAGAGGAAAGCGGTTCAACTACCACAGCATGTAACAGTTGAATCATTGTTGTCCTAATGCAGTAAAAGAGAGCAGGAGTGAGAGAGTGCGATTGTATCGGAATGAACAAGGGGGTTTTGCTTGCCTGGCACTTCTGAAGATAGTATAGTTCTTCATCGGTGTCATCGAACTCATCGTCGGTACATCGTCTACTGAGAGGGGGAAAACACCGGCAACACAGAAGGAAACACAATCAATGCAATGCACAATATGATGCATGATCATGACATGGCAATATGAGTGTGTTGGCCTAATGCAACTACAACCAGATGGGTTTGGGTCATTTTGAACCAAAGGTTCAATCCCAAACTCAGTTTATGAATTTAAATAGTGCCTTATCATGTTTTGCACTAAACAGCAAGGTTAAGTTGATTTATCATGCATGAAATTAGTACAGATGGATAGATTGGATTTTTCTGATCATTTTTCATATATAAATTATTTAATTTGGAGTTACGGTTGAATTTCTATGATTTTTAGAAGTTTAGATCATTTTCTGAAATTTATAATCATTTCTAATTTATATTAATTCCAAAAAATGTTTACTACGTCAGCATTACGTCATGCTGACCTCAGCAGGTCAACAGGGCTGCCCCAGGTCAAACCTGCCGTGTGGGTCCTGTGTGTTAGTGACTAACCTACTTACCTAGGTTAATTAGCATTTTCAACTTAAGCTAACCTTGGTTAATTAGGCGGGCTGGGCCCGCATGTCAGTGACCCAGGGGAAGGTCAAATCCCTCGTCAGCGAGGTCAAACTTGCCGGCGGCTAACAGCCGGCGACGACAGACGCGACGGAGGGCTCGGAAACCCTCTTCCGGCGACCATTCGAGCAGCGGAGCAGCGCTACGTGACCAGCGCACTGCGGCGCATCGGAAGGAGGGAGCGGCAGGTGCTGGGGTGCAGTGTAGCAACGGCGGCGACAAGGCCAGCGGCGGCCGGAGCTCGGGCAACATTGGAGATGGCGCTATAGGGCACGGCAAGGCAAACCCGTGGGTGTTTCGGGTTCGCAGGAGCGCGGCGAGCATGCTGGTGATGCTCGGGCGAGCGGCCGAGCTCAGGAGCGCAGAGCCTGCTGACCATGGTGGCGGCGAGCCTCGGCGGAGGTGGGGAATGGAGCTCGAACAAAAATGCGAGTGGGAGAGGAGGGGGAATAGGTCCGTGAGCTCACATAGAACACACAGAGCGGGTCGGCTGGCTCGGGGGAGGCCCGAGCTGAGCAGGCCGGTGAAGACGATCTCAGACACCCGAGGTTGAAGACGAGGGCGATGCAGGCGCTGTGGTGCGTCTCCGGTTGCGTGGGGCGTCGAGGAGGAAGACGGAGCCGAGGCGGTTCTCTTGGACACGCTGGGTGGCCTAGGGAGGGCCGGTGGCCATGACTACGGTGAGCACCGGCGACGCTGGCGCTCGGGTGGTTGTGTGCGAGAGGGACAGAGGAGGGGAGAGGCGATACGAGAGGTCGAGGGGGTTCCAAGGGTGTCATGGCATCCTCAGGGCGATGGGAAGACAGACAGGCTGGGTGGAGGTGGCCGGGGCACGTTGCGGCCATGCGCTCTGCCTACTGGCCTGGGAAAGAAGACGACAGGGAGCCCAGGTGGGCTGGGCCAGCGAGCTGGGCTGCCAGCTGGGCTGGCCAGGTAAGTGACCCAGGTAGGATTCTCTCTCTCCCTTTTATTTTCTGTTATTTTATTTTGATTTAGTAAAAACACCAAATCATTTCTATAAATCCTGAAAATATTCATGAGCACTTCCTGAATTATTTCAATGTTCCACAAATAATTCCAACATTATTTGAGCATTTAAATTATTTATAGTGTTTAAATGCCCAAAGTCAAATACAATATGATTTAATTCAAAAATCCAGAAATGACCTAGAAATATGTTCATCATATTTGGCAGAGGTTTTTACCTTTATCAGAAACGATGAACATTTCCAGAGGGCATTTTGGGTTCATTGAACATATTTCATTTTGATCCTAGTTGGATTCTTTCTGATGCTAGGGTTTGATCGATCCCAATTTCAGGTTTAAGAGAAAATTAAACATGATGCAACACCAGATGATAGCACTAAGCATTACCAGAACTAGGGATGTGACAGAAATGTAGGTACAAAAAGTAGGTAGTTGCCATGTGGAGGCAACTCCAGTTGCCATGTGTAGTGCATTGTAGTTGTCATGTGACAACAACTACAGTTGCCATGTTGTACCAACTAAAGTTGCTATGTGGTTGCCGAATGGAAAATGCAGCATGGCAACAAAAATATAGGTGACATTGTGCAGCAAATCCAGTTTCCATGTCATCAGATAACAGTTGCCATCACAAGTGAGAACCCAAAAAAATGCTTGGGACAATAGTCAGACTAAAAAGATGTATACAAGAAAATGACAAACACAGAAGAAATGTACATTGCATGATTGGCTGTGCGAACTTGACAGCCTTCCTGCCCTCGACCATTGGCTGCGCCATCATTGCGGCCATACCTGCCGGTAAAGCAAAGGCAACTGGCACAGGATCTTGCACCACTGGTTGATCTTGACTGATGCCAAGGCTAAAGCTCGGTGGGGTGAAGGCCATTGGGTGCCTCTCCTGCCTACTGGCCGAACCGCGAACAACTTGCTGGGCAGAATCCAAGGGTGAAAGATCAACAAACATTTCTAAATCAGCTGCTACAGAATAATCGGGCTTATTCATAGGGCGGGGCGTGTTGTCAGCGGTATCAGTTGCAGCTTCCTTGACAATCTTCTTGTTTGGGATGTAGGGGACACCAACGTTGACTGGGAGCTTAGAAGTGTGCAGATTTAAGCTGGGGTTCTCCACGGCGGGTAAAGACGCAGTCTGCTCTGGACGTTCACCTCCGTCAGTCGTGCCCGGCTTGCCACCTAGGTCAGTTGTACTCCGGTCTTCTGGTTTCTCCATAACATTGCTTTTGGCAGGTCGTGGGAACACTGTGGACGCGGGCACATAACCATAATCATCTCTGCTTCTCCTAGCTACAGCCAGCGCATTGGGTATATCTGCTGGTTGCTTGCGGGAGCTACGACGCCTAGGTGGAAGGCCAGCTCGCAAAACGGTCGCGTTAGCAACCTCTGGACCACCAGAAGCTGGAATGTTGTGCCAAGACTCTCACCTGTGGATGGCATATCATTATGAACTTTCACCTCAGCCACTTCTGTCATGGACACAGAAGTGCTACCACCCACGCGCTTGGAATCCATGTCAGATGAGCGGGAATCTTCCTTGCTTAGGTTGATCTCGGGGGCGTCCACTTCAACATTTGCTGATCGGGTGGCATGGCTCACAGCAGCATCCTTCATTGCCAGCAGAGTGGGCAATATTTTAACAGTCCTGGCAGATACCGACTCGTCACTCCCAGATGTGAGGATGCATTTTATTGTAGCCGGCACATCTGCAACCGGCGTAGATGGTCGGCCGCTTGTGTCGCAGCTAGTGGGAACAGTTGACGGTGCAACCGTAGTTTTGTCGACTGGCGCCTCATGAACATCTGAGTTGCCACCTGTCGACAACTTTGAATGAAGGCGTTCGAGTGGGTCCCTACGCGCGTATAGTAGTCTTCTTCACCCTGCAAAGAAAAAGCACATGAAAAGTATTAAAAAATGAACAAAAAAATATTTGTCATGGTAGCCATCTTAAAAAATGAAAAAAAGTGTGTGATGTGCCAGGGCTGCCATTTCAAAACTAGGTATGGGTGAGCACACAAGCCAATGGAAAGCTGATAGTTGCCATGTAGGTGGAATAAGAATTGCCATGTGGCATAGTTAGCAGTTGCCATGCAGAACAAGCAGGAGTTGCCATGGTAGCCATCCTGAAAAATGAAAAAAAAAATGGTTGATGTGCCAGGGATGCAATTTCAAAACTAGATATGGATGAGCACACAAGCCAATGGAAAGATGATAGTTGCCATGTAGGTGGGATAAGAGTTGCCATTTGGCATAGATAGCAGTTGCCATGCAAAATAAGCAGGAGTTGCCATGCAGTTAAAAGAAAGAGATCATTGGAAAAACAGCAGTTGCCATGTGGGACTGGTGGCAGTAGCCCATGTGGCAAGCTGAACAGTTGCATTGAAAAGAAAAAATATAGCACTATGGCAATGAAAGAACAGGGATAACCTACTTCTTGACTGGCTTCCTCAAGTCAGGCAACACGACAGGATCCCCGGTGTTGGACGTCGTCGTACGAGGAGATGACCTGGTGGAAGGGGTGTCACCAGCAATGGGGGCACCCTTGTTCAATCGAGCAGAAACACGGGTTGGCATTGGTGCTTGTTTCTTCGTAACTGCTCGTCCACCAGCTGTCGCCTCACTGCACGTATAAGAAAGTGGCAAAAAAGGTGCCAAGTGTCAGATATGAAAATCATTGCCACGCTTAGCAAAACAAATGGAAAAAAGGGTCAGTCTATTCAAAAGGTGAGACAAAACAAAACACTAAAATAGAAGTCGAACCTCCTCCTAGCAGCTACGGGATCGGCCCTAGACCTCTTGCCAGGAGAGCCCTGCCCAACATCCTCTGGAGCCCTCCCCCTCTTTGAGGGCGACACCCCCTTGCCTCTCGCAGTTGTATGTTCTTTGACTTTCTCTGATGAGGGGACATCTGGTGCAACCTTGCCCTTCTTACCACCTGCACGAACTTCAACATGTTCATCATCATCGGTGTCGTGCTACACGTTCTCCATGTCATCGTCATCGTCCTTGTCGAGAGCAGCATCTCCATCTAGTTCATCTTGTGTGTCAGGAAGCTCCTGGGAACTGTTGTAGTCGTACCAGCCACGGCAACCAGTTGGCCGATGTGTCCGGTCTGCAACAAATGTAGTGAACTGTCTCGCAACCGCGTCGCTGTCAGAGCCATTAAGGGACGTCCAACCCTCAACCAACTTCTCGAGCAAGCTGGTCATTCCAGATGCAAACTGCCCAATTAGATGCTCAACAGGTGCCCTCGCCTGTGCTCGAAACAAGAAGCAGAAGTAACCAACCATATTAGAGTCACGTGCACAAGATCAAATAAACCAAAACAACCATAGATATATATCCTTGATTACCTCAGTAGGACGAGACGGAGCTGAGTGCATGTCCATCCACTTTCTAAAGTTTTGAGGCCCACCAAACACGCTGTAGTCTATAGCATGCTTGGCCATCAGCTGGAAATAACCAAAAAACAGTTAGGATGTAAGAGAGAAAATAATGAACACTAACTAACACTTCATGTATTGAAAAAAAATAGGAAGAGGATAGAAGTTTCAGCATGGATGACAGAGTTGCCACATGGCGTGAGACATGGATACCATGCGCAAACAGCCATGTCTAACAAGGTAGTCTTCTCTTGTTAGCCACAGACGGTTGTCATATGAGGATTTTTTTTCATATGTTATGCAGCAACAAAATTGAAAGAATGCCGTGTAAAGAAAGAAACTAGAACTAACCTGCAGTTTCCCATATTTCGTATCAGTTACCCTGTCTACAACAAGCACAACCTTGACAGCATCGTAAGTCCACGTAGAAACAACAAACTTGTGTGTAGGCGGCGGGCCTCTTGTCCCAGTAAAGTCCACGATGGACAGATCAAGACAATCGACGTACATGAGCTGATGTACAACAATTTAAAAAGGAAAAAAATATCAATTGCCATCATGGTATTTTGCAAAAACAAGCTAATGTATGTTCCTTCAATCATCATGTTGAAGGGCATGAAAAGAAAGAAAATGTTGACATCTATATGTGTTAGTTGCCATCATGTTGTGCTGGCAGTTGCCATCTTGTTATGATGTTAGTTGCCACAATGTCACCATCATGGTTGCCATGCATACTCAAGGTGTTAAGAGTGCTTGCAAAGGAGTAGTAAAAAAATACCATTAAATGGAGTCGACAACCCTTCTGGTACATCTTGTTTGAGAATGCATCATGCAGGAAGTCCGCAATGAACTTACACCCATTCATGTTCTTCACATCTTTCAGTTTCGCCTGCACGGCACAAATTTGAGGACAAGAAGTTGCCGCATCAGAAATCAAATGAAAAAACATCAAAATAACTGGTGGTGACTAGCTTACACATGACATCGGAGCCAAAAGATTGAAGGAAACAAAGGAGTAGAGATAGACCATTCATCAGGATGGGGAAGCATTTGTTGCTTGGGCGAAGAGAAGTGGTCGGCGCAAAAACAGTTGAGATTAGGTACATGAGTAGCTTCATCTTAAAAACCTCGCCATGGGTTATCATGTGCCTCCGGCGAATTTGACAGGAAAGTCGTGTTTGGCATGGATGCCATCCCAGAAAACAAACGGCAAACAACGTTTCTTCAATCTTATTATTGACCTCATACGGGATTTTGATTTCTCCACGGGGCACACCCAAAGTGCAGAACACGGATTCCTCGTCCAACGGCAGTCTTCCATGTCCCGGAATCACAAATTCCTTGGAGGCGGGGTCGTAAATCTCACCAAGCCAGTCGCATACAGGGTTCACTAGATTCTTGCACCGAACATCCATTAGAGCCTAAATACCCATCTCAGCAGCAGCTCCCTTCTGCTCGTCGGTAAATCCCTCGGTCAATGTAGTCAGGCGTTCCTGTGAAGCCCTATTGTGATTACGTTTCTTCTTCTGCAAAATAGACAAATGATCATTTGTTGCCATGTTTTCACTATCATGAAAATTTATTTCCTAACAGACGATTGCAAACTCAATGTGACATTCAAAACATATGGGGGGAGGAGGGGATGGACAGTTACCTCATCGTCGTGTTTTGTCCATCAAGTTGCCCGATTCTGCTGCGGTACATCCATGAAATCATCATCATCATCATCTTGATGATCGCCGCAAGCCATTCTGCTGAGGTAAGAACAAACCAAAATGTCAGGGTGAAAATGAAAGTATGAAGTAAGTAGTTGCCACCTAACAGAATGTACTTGCCACATGGGCTCAATTGAAAGAGGCAAATAGTGAAGGCAATATCATATGAACACACAAACCCCCTATGATTGTCCAACCATAAATATGGCAACTAAACACATTGGCTTCATTTGAAAAATGTACAGACCATAAGGCACTTAAAACAAAATGTTAAAGTTGCCATGTTAGCATAATAGGGATAGTATGAAGAAAGGCACGAATCTTTCACTACACAAACATATAATGTGGCAACTCACACCCTGTCCTCATACAAAAATGAGTTGCCATGTGTTCAAAGGCAAAATGTGCTAGGTTGAAATTGCCATGTTAAAATGCAAAACAATTCAAGAAGTGTTGAAAACATCTACTTAACAACCTGTAATGGCAATTCACACACTGACCTCATATTAAAAATGAGTTGCCATTTAATACGGCCAAATATGTCCATATATCACAAGTCAGCGTGGCAACAACACAAAATTGGGTCTGTAGTATAGTGAACTTGCCACATTATCATGCCTACATCATGGCAACAGCCATAGTGTGTTCACAGAAATACTTGCCACATGGAAAGCATATTTGTGGCAACTGACACAGTTGATCAGGAAATTAGTTGCCATCCAGTGAACATTGTTGCTGAAACTGCCATGACTACCTATTTACTACACTTTATCATGCCTACAGCATGGCAACAGCCATAGTGTGTGTGCACAAAATTAGTTGCCACATGGAAAATATATTTTTGGCAACTGTCACAGTTGATCAGGAAATTAGTTGTCATACAGTGCATATAGTTACTGAAACTGCAATGTCTGCCTTCATACTGCACTTTGAAAAACAACTACCTAGATCTAGGGTTCATTAGCAACTATCATAACCTGAAATTCATCAACAAAAAACTTCCTGCACTGATCGCGAATAGCATTTCGAGACGAAACATAACTAACGGCTAGAAAAACGCCGGCTCAATCCCAAGGCAGAACCAGGATATGGCTGTGGAGAGGCCGAACCACACCGGCATGACAGCCACCGTGGCGGCCACGAAACTGTTCAATGCCATCGAAAACGGCAAGCACATGACTCCGCCGCCGCGGGAACGCCGGCGCATCGCGAATCCGCCTGAATCTCGATGAATCTCGAGCGGAACATTGACCACGGAGGATAGGGGAGAAGTGCAAGCAAGAAAATGTGCGCGTGGGAAGGAGCATTACCTTCAATCTGCAGGCACTCCGACGAAGACGTTCCGGTCTGGCGAGTCCCACCGACAGTCGTGAATGCCGTCGACTCTTCCGCCTCCACCGTCGCCTTCTCCTCTCGCCTTCTCTTCCAATCGAATGAACTGCGGGTTGGGTTGTGTGAGTAATGAAGTGGAGAGTAAATGCAACCGTGGGTGGAGGGAGGCGAAGTGCGTGACGTGGTTGATGACTACATGATAGTTCGGTAATGTTAAATGGTTTAGAATTGAGGCACCGAAGACATTTTTGAAATGTCACAGAACATATGAGATGTTCCAAGAGCTGAAATTGGGATTTCAGGCTCGTGCCCACGTCAAGAGGTATGAGACCTCTGACGAGTTTTCTAGCCTACAAACTAAGGGAGAAGATCTCAATCGTTGAGCTTGTACTCAGATTGTCTGGGTACAACAATCACTTGAATCGAGTGGGAGTTAATCTTCCATATGAGATAGTGATGTTTCTCCAAAGACGTTGTCACCAAGCTACTAGAGCTTCGTGATGAACTATAACATAACAGGGATAGATATGATGATCCTTGAGCTATTCGCGATGTTTGACACCACGAATGTAGAAATCAAGAAGGAGCATCAATTGTTGATGGTTAGTGAAACCACTAGTTTCAAGAAGGGCGAGGGCAAGAAGGGGTACTTCATGAAATGGCAAATCAGTTGCTGCTCCAGTGAAGAAACCCAAGGTTGAACCCAAACCCGAGACTAAGTGCTTCTGCAATGAGAGGAACGGACACTGAACCAGAACCACCATAGATACTTGGTAGATAAGAAGGCAGGCAAGGTCGATAGAAGTATATTGGATATACATTATGTTAATGTGTACTTTACTAGTACTCCTAGTTGCACCAGGGTATTAGATACCGATTCGGTTGCTAAGTGTTAGTAACTCGAAATAAAAGCTACGGGATAAACTGAGACTAGATAAAGGTTAGCTGACGATATGTGTTGGAAGTATTTCCAAGGTTGATGTGATCAAGCATCGCACGCTCCCTCTATCATCGAGATTGGTGTTAAACCTAAATAATTGTTATTTGGTGTTTGCGTTGAGCATAGACATGATTGGATTATGTCTATCGCAATACGGTTATTCATTTAAGGAGAATAATGGTTACTCTGTTTATTTGAATAATACCTTCAATGGTCTTGCACCTAAAAGAATGGCTTATTGAATCTCGATCGTAGTGATACACATTTTCATGCCAAAAGATATAAGATAGTAATGATAGTACCACTTACTTGTGGCACTGCCATGTAAGTCATATTGGTGTAAAACGCATGAAGAAGCTCCATGTTGATGGATCTTTGGACTCACTCGTTTATTGAAAAGTTTGAGACATGCGAACCATGTCTATTGGTGTATACGCATGAAGAAACTCCATGCAGATGGGTCGTTTGGACTCACTTGATTTTGAATCACTTGAGATATGCAAATCATACCACATGGGCAAGATGACTAAAAAGCCTCGTTTTCAGTAAGATGGAACAAGATAGCAACTTGTTGGAAGTAACACATTTTTGATGTGTGCAGTCCAATGAGTGCTGAGGCATGCAGTGAATATCGTTATGTTCTTACTTCACAGATGATTCGAGTAGATGTTGAGTATATTTACTTGATGAAACACAAGTCTGATTTATTGAATGGTTCAAGTAATTTCAGAGTGAAGTTGAAGATCTTCGTGACAAGAGGATAAAATGTCTATGATATGAACATAGAGATGAGTATCTGAGTTACGAGCGTTGGCACGCAATTAAGACACTGTGGAAATTGTTTCACAATTAATACCGCATGGAACACCATAGTGTGATGGTGTGTCCGAACATCATAGTTGCACCCTATTGGATATGGTGCGTACCATAATGTCTCTTATCGAGTTACCACTATCGTTCATAGGTTAGGCATTAGAGACAACCGCACTCACTTTAATAGGGCACCACGTAATTCCGTTGAGACGACACCGTTTGAACTATGGTTTGGAGAAACCTGAGTTGTCGTTTCTTAAAAGTTTGGGGCTGCGATGCTTATGTGAAAAGGTTTCAGGTTGATAAGCTTGAACCCAAAGCGGATAAAATGCATCTTCATAAGACACCCAAAACAGTTGGGTATACCTCCTAATTCAGATCTGAAAGCAATAGGGATTGTTTCTTGAATCGGGTCCTTTCTCGAGGAAAAGTTTGTCTCGAAAAATTGAGTGGGAGGATGATGGAGACTTGATATGGTTATTGAACTGTCACTACAATTAGTGTGTAGCAGGGCACAGGAAGTTGTTCCTGTGGCACCTACACCAATTGAAGTAGAAGCTTATGATAGTGATCATGAAACTTCAGATCAATTCACTACCGTACCTCGTAGGGTGACGAGGATGCGTACTACTTCAGAGTGGTATAGTAATCCTGTCTTGAAGGTCATGTTGCTAGAAAACAATGAACCTATGAGTTATGGAGAAGCAATGGTGGGCCCATATTCCAACAAATGGTTAGAAGCCATGAAATCCGAGATAGGATCCATGTATCAGAACAAAGCATGGACTTTGGTGGACTTGCCCGTTGATCGGCAAGCCATTGAGATAAATGGATCTTTAAGAAAAAGACGGACGTGAACGGTAATGTCACCGTCTGTGAAGCTCGACTTGTGGCGAAGAGTTTTTCACAAGTTCAAGGAGTTGACTACGATGAGATTTTCTCATCCGTAGCAATGCTTAAGTCCGTCGGAATCATGTTCGCATTAGCTGCATTTATGAAATCAACCAATTGGATGTCAAAACGAGTTTCCTTACCAGTTTTCGTAAGGAAAGGTTGTATGTGATACAATCAGAAAGGTTTGTCGATCCTAAGGATGCTAAAAGGTATGCTAGCTCCAGCGATCGTTCTAAGGACTGGAGTAAGCATCTCGGAGTTGGAATGTACGCTTTGATGGAATGATCAAAGATTTTGGGTTTGTACAAAGTTTATGAGAAACTTGTATTTCCAAAGAAGTGAGTGGGAGCACTATAGAATTTCTGATAAGTATATGTTGTTGACATATTGTTGATCAGAAATGATGTAGAATTTCTGGAAAGCATATAGGGTTATTTGAAAAGTGTTTTTCAATGGAAAACATGGATTAAGCTACTTGAACATTGAGCATCAATATCTATGAGGATAGATCAAAAACGCTAAATGGTACTTTCAAATGAGCACATACCTTGACATGATCTTGAAGGTGTTCAAGATGGATCAGTCAAAGAAGGAGTTCTTGCCTGAGTTATAAGGTATGAAGTTAAGAGTTAAAGCTCGACCACGGCAGAAGAGAGAGAAAGGACGAAGGTCATCCCCTATGCTTCAGACGTAGGCTCTATAGTATGCTATGCTGTGTACAGCACCGAAAGAGTGCCTTGCCATGAGTCAGTCAAGGGGTACAAGAATGGTCCAGGAATGGATCATTGGACAGTGGTCAAAATTGTCCTTGGAGTAAATAAGGACATGTTTCTCGATTATGGAGGTGATAAAGAGTTCGGCGTAAATGGTTACGTCGATGCAAGCTTTAACACCTATCTGACTGAGTCTGAGTAGCAAACCGGATACGTATAGTGGAGCAACCATTTGGAATAGATCCAAGTGGAGCGTGGAAGCAATATTTACAATATGACCTAGAGATTTGCGAATTACATACGGATCTGAATGTTGCAGACCCGTTAACTAAAACCTCTCACACAAGCAAAACATGATCAAACCCCATAACACATTGAGTCTTAATCACATGGTGATGTGAACTAGTTTAGTGACACTAGTAAACTCTTTGGATGTTGGTCACCTGGCGATGTGACATGTGAGTGTTAATCACATGGCAATGTGAACTAGATTATTGACTCTAGTGAAAGTGGGAGACTGTTGGAAATATGCCCTAGAGGCAATAATAAATTAGTTATTATTATTATATTTCCTTCTTCATAATAATCGTATATTATCCATGCTATAATTGTATTGATAGGAAACTCAGATACATGTGTGGGACATAGACAACACCATGTCCTTAGTAAGCCTCTAGTTGACTAGCTCGTTGATCAATAGATGGTTGCGGTTTCCTTACCATGGACATTGGATGTCGTTGATAATGGGATCACATTTTAGGAGAATGATGTGATGGACAAGACCCAATCCTAAGCTTAGCACAAAGATCGTAGTTTGTATGCTAAAGCTTTTCTAATGTCAAGTATCATTTCCTTAGACCATGAGATTGTGCAACTCCCGGATACCGTAGGAATGCTTTGGGTGCACCAAACTTCACAACGTAACTGGGTGGCTATAAAGGTGCACTACGGATATCTCCCAAAGTGTCTGTTGGGTTGGCACGAATCGAGACTGGGATTTGTCACTCCGTGTAAACGGAGAGGTATCTCTGGGCCCACTCGGTAGGACATCATCATAATGTGCACAATGTGACCAAGGGGTTGATCACGGAATGATGTGTTACGGAATGAGTAAAGAGACTTGCCGGTAACGAGATTGAACAAGGTATCGGCATATCGGCGATCGAATCTCGGGCAAGTACAATACCGCTAGACAAAGGGAATTGTATACGGGATTGATCGAATCCTCGACATCGTGGTTCATCCAATGAGATCATCGTGGAACATGAGGAAGCCAACATGGGTATCCAGATCCCGCTGTTGGTTACTAATCGGAGAACGTCTCGGTCATGTCTGCATGGTTCCCGAACCCGTAGGGTCTACACACTTAAGGTTCGATGACGCTAGGGTTATAAAGGAAGTTTGTATGTGGTTACCGAATGTTGTTCGGAGTCCCGGATGAGATCCCGGACATCACGAGGAGTTCCGGAATGGTCCGGAGGTAAACATTTATATATGGGAAGTCCTGTTTTGGTCACCGGAAAAGTTTCGGGTTTTTATCGATAACGTACCGGGACCACCGGGAGGGTCCCGGGGGTCCACTAAGTGGGGCCACCATCCCCGGAGGGCAGCATGGGACAAGTGTGGGAGGGGACCAGCCCCAGGTGGGCTGGTGCGCCCCCCACAAGGGCCCAAGGCGCCTAGGGTTTGGGGAGGGGGCGCACCCACCTTTCTTGGGGGGCAAGTTTCCCCTCTCCCCCCCTTGGCCGCCCCCCTAGATGGGATATAGGGCTGGCCGCCGCCCATAGGGGTGGAACCCTAGGTGTGGGCGCAGCCCCCCTCTTCCCCTATATATAGTGGAGGCAAAGGGGCAGCCCAACACATGAAGTTATTCTCCTGTTGGCGCAGCCCTACCTCTCTTTCTCCTCCTCTCCCGCGGTGCTTGGCGAAGCCCTGCAGGATTGCCATGCTCCTCCACCACCACCACGCCGTTGTGCTGCTACTGGATGGAGTCTTCCCCAACCTCTCCCTCTCTCCTTGCTGGATCAAGGCATGGGAGACGTCACCGGGATGTACGTGTGTTGAACGCGGAGGTGCCGTCCGTTCGACACTAGGATCTCCGGTGATTTGGATCACGACGAGTACGACTCCTTCAACCCCGTTCTCTTAAACGCTTCCGCTTAGCAATCTACAAGGGTATGTAGATGCAGTCTCCTTCTCCTCGTTGCTAGTCTCTCCATAGATAGATCTTGGTGACTCGTAGGAATTTTTTTGAATTTCTGCTACATTCCCCAACAGCTAGTGGGTTTCATCTATTTACTGTGGCAATGACAGGTCATGGAGAGGAAAGCGGTTCAACTACCACAGCATGTAACAGTTGAATCATTGTTGTCCTAATGCAGTAAAAGAGAGCAGGAGTGAGAGAGTGCGATTGTATCGGAATGAACAAGGGGGTTTTGCTTGCCTGGCACTTCTGAAGATAGTATAGTTCTTCATCGGTGTCATCGAACTCATCGTCGGTACATCGTCTACTGAGAGGGGGAAAACACCGGCAACACAGAAGGAAACACAATCAATGCAATGCACAATATGATGCATGATCATGACATGGCAATATGAGTGTGTTGGCCTAATGCAACTACAACCAGATGGGTTTGGGTCATTTTGAACCAAAGGTTCAATCCCAAACTCAGTTTATGAATTTAAATAGTGCCTTATCATGTTTTGCACTAAACAGCAAGGTTAAGTTGATTTATCATGCATGAAATTAGTACAGATGGATAGATTGGATTTTTCTGATCATTTTTCATATATAAATTATTTAATTTGGAGTTACGGTTGAATTTCTATGATTTTTAGAAGTTTAGATCATTTTCTGAAATTTATAATCATTTCTAATTTATATTAATTCCAAAAAATGTTTACTACGTCAGCATTACGTCATGCTGACCTCAGCAGGTCAACAGGGCTGCCCCAGGTCAAACCTGCCGTGTGGGTCCTGTGTGTTAGTGACTAACCTACTTACCTAGGTTAATTAGCATTTTCAACTTAAGCTAACCTTGGTTAATTAGGCGGGCTGGGCCCGCATGTCAGTGACCCAGGGGAAGGTCAAATCCCTCGTCAGCGAGGTCAAACTTGCTGGCGGCTAACAGCCGGCGACGACAGACGCGACGGAGGGCTCGGAAACCCTCTTCCGGCGACCATTCGAGCAGCGGAGCAGCGCTACGTGACCAGCGCACTGCGGCGCATCGGAAGGAGGGAGCGGCAGGTGCTGGGGTGCAGTGTAGCAACGGCGGCGACAAGGCCAGCGGCGGCCGGAGCTCGGGCAACATTGGAGATGGCGCTATAGGGCACGGCAAGGCAAACCCGTGGGTGTTTCGGGTTCGCAGGAGCGCGGCGAGCATGCTGGTGATGCTCGGGCGAGCGGCCGAGCTCAGGAGCGCAGAGCCTGCTGACCATGGTGGCGGCGAGCCTCGGCGGAGGTGGGGAATGGAGCTCGAACAAAAATGCGAGTGGGAGAGGAGGGGGAATAGGTCCGTGAGCTCACATAGAACACACAGAGCGGGTCGGCTGGCTCGGGGGAGGCCCGAGCTGAGCAGGCCGGTGAAGACGATCTCAGACACCCGAGGTTGAAGACGAGGGCGATGCAGGCGCTGTGGTGCGTCTCCGGTTGCGTGGGGCGTCGAGGAGGAAGACGGAGCCGAGGCGGTTCTCTTGGACACGCTGGGTGGCCTAGGGAGGGCCGGTGGCCATGACTACGGTGAGCACCGGCGACGCTGGCGCTCGGGTGGTTGTGTGCGAGAGGGATAGAGGAGGGGAGAGGCGATACGAGAGGTCGAGGGGGTTCCAAGGGTGTCATGGCATCCTCAGGGCGATGGGAAGACAGACAGGCTGGGTGGAGGTGACCGGGGCACGTTGCGGCCATGCGCTCTGCCTACTGGCCTGGGAAAGAAGACGACAGGGAGCCCAGGTGGGCTGGGCCAGCGAGCTGGGCTGCCAGCTGGGCTGGCCAGGTAAGTGACCCAGGTAGGATTCTCTCTCTCCCTTTTATTTTCTGTTATTTTATTTTGATTTAGTAAAAACACCAAATCATTTCTATAAATCCTGAAAATATTCATGAGCACTTCCTGAATTATTTCAATGTTCCACAAATAATTCCAACATTATTTGAGCATTTAAATTATTTATAGTGTTTAAATGCCCAAAGTCAAATACAATATGATTTAATTCAAAAATCCAGAAATGACCTAGAAATATGTTCATCATATTTGGCAGAGGTTTTTACCTTTATCAGAAACGATGAACATTTCCAGAGGGCATTTTGGGTTCATTGAACATATTTCATTTTGATCCTAGTTGGATTCTTTCTGATGCTAGGGTTTGATCGATCCCAATTTCAGGTTTAAGAGAAAATTAAACATGATGCAACACCAGATGATAGCACTAAGCATTACCAGAACTAGGGATGTGACAGAAATGTAGGTACAAAAAGTAGGTAGTTGCCATGTGGAGGCAACTCCAGTTGCCATGTGTAGTGCATTGTAGTTGTCATGTGACAACAACTACAGTTGCCATGTTGTACCAACTAAAGTTGCTATGTGGTTGCCGAATGGAAAATGCAGCATGGCAACAAAAATATAGGTGACATTGTGCAGCAAATCCAGTTTCCATGTCATCAGATAACAGTTGCCATCACAAGTGAGAACCCAAAAAAATGCTTGGGACAATAGTCAGACTAAAAAGATGTATACAAGAAAATGACAAACACAGAAGAAATGTACATTGCATGATTGGCTGTGCGAACTTGACAGCCTTCCTGCCCTCGACCATTGGCTGCGCCATCATTGCGGCCATACCTGCCGGTAAAGCAAAGGCAACTGGCACAGGATCTTGCACCACTGGTTGATCTTGACTGATGCCAAGGCTAAAGCTCGGTGGGGTGAAGGCCATTGGGTGCCTCTCCTGCCTACTGGCCGAACCGCGAACAACTTGCTGGGCAGAATCCAAGGGTGAAAGATCAACAAACATTTCTAAATCAGCTGCTACAGAATAATCGGGCTTATTCATAGGGCGGGGCGTGTTGTCAGCGGTATCAGTTGCAGCTTCCTTGACAATCTTCTTGTTTGGGATGTAGGGGACACCAACGTTGACTGGGAGCTTAGAAGTGTGCAGATTTAAGCTGGGGTTCTCCACGGCGGGTAAAGACGCAGTCTGCTCTGGACGTTCACCTCCGTCAGTCGTGCCCGGCTTGCCACCTAGGTCAGTTGTACTCCGGTCTTCTGGTTTCTCCATAACATTGCTTTTGGCAGGTCGTGGGAACACTGTGGACGCGGGCACATAACCATAATCATCTCTGCTTCTCCTAGCTACAGCCAGCGCATTGGGTATATCTGCTGGTTGCTTGCGGGAGCTACGACGCCTAGGTGGAAGGCCAGCTCGCAAAACGGTCGCGTTAGCAACCTCTGGACCACCAGAAGCTGGAATGTTGTGCCAAGACTCTCACCTGTGGATGGCATATCATTATGAACTTTCACCTCAGCCACTTCTGTCATGGACACAGAAGTGCTACCACCCACGCGCTTGGAATCCATGTCAGATGAGCGGGAATCTTCCTTGCTTAGGTTGATCTCGGGGGCGTCCACTTCAACATTTGCTGATCGGGTGGCATGGCTCACAGCAGCATCCTTCATTGCCAGCAGAGTGGGCAATATTTTAACAGTCCTGGCAGATACCGACTCGTCACTCCCAGATGTGAGGATGCATTTTATTGTAGCCGGCACATCTGCAACCGGCGTAGATGGTCGGCCGCTTGTGTCGCAGCTAGTGGGAACAGTTGACGGTGCAACCGTAGTTTTGTCGACTGGCGCCTCATGAACATCTGAGTTGCCACCTGTCGACAACTTTGAATGAAGGCGTTCGAGTGGGTCCCTACGCGCGTATAGTAGTCTTCTTCACCCTGCAAAGAAAAAGCACATGAAAAGTATTAAAAAATGAACAAAAAAATATTTGTCATGGTAGCCATCTTAAAAAATGAAAAAAAGTGTGTGATGTGCCAGGGCTGCCATTTCAAAACTAGGTATGGGTGAGCACACAAGCCAATGGAAAGCTGATAGTTGCCATGTAGGTGGAATAAGAGTTGCCATGTGGCATAGTTAGCAGTTGCCATGCAGAACAAGCAGGAGTTGCCATGGTAGCCATCCTGAAAAATGAAAAAAAAAATGGTTGATGTGCCAGGGATGCAATTTCAAAACTAGATATGGATGAGCACACAAGCCAATGGAAAGATGATAGTTGCCATGTAGGTGGGATAAGAGTTGCCATTTGGCATAGATAGCAGTTGCCATGCAAAATAAGCAGGAGTTGCCATGCAGTTAAAAGAAAGAGATCATTGGAAAAACAGCAGTTGCCATGTGGGACTGGTGGCAGTAGCCCATGTGGCAAGCTGAACAGTTGCATTGAAAAGAAAAAATATAGCACTATGGCAATGAAAGAACAGGGATAACCTACTTCTTGACTGGCTTCCTCAAGTCAGGCAACACGACAGGATCCCCGGTGTTGGACGTCGTCGTACGAGGAGATGACCTGGTGGAAGGGGTGTCACCAGCAATGGGGGCACCCTTGTTCAATCGAGCAGAAACACGGGTTGGCATTGGTGCTTGTTTCTTCGTAACTGCTCGTCCACCAGCTGTCGCCTCACTGCACGTATAAGAAAGTGGCAAAAAAGGTGCCAAGTGTCAGATATGAAAATCATTGCCACGCTTAGCAAAACAAATGGAAAAAAGGGTCAGTCTATTCAAAAGGTGAGACAAAACAAAACACTAAAATAGAAGTCGAACCTCCTCCTAGCAGCTACGGGATCGGCCCTAGACCTCTTGCCAGGAGAGCCCTGCCCAACATCCTCTGGAGCCCTCCCCCTCTTTGAGGGCGACACCCCCTTGCCTCTCGCAGTTGTATGTTCTTTGACTTTCTCTGATGAGGGGACATCTGGTGCAACCTTGCCCTTCTTACCACCTGCACGAACTTCAACATGTTCATCATCATCGGTGTCGTGCTACACGTTCTCCATGTCATCGTCATCGTCCTTGTCGAGAGCAGCATCTCCATCTAGTTCATCTTGTGTGTCAGGAAGCTCCTGGGAACTGTTGTAGTCGTACCAGCCACGGCAACCAGTTGGCCGATGTGTCCGGTCTGCAACAAATGTAGTGAACTGTCTCGCAACCGCGTCGCTGTCAGAGCCATTAAGGGACGTCCAACCCTCAACCAACTTCTCGAGCAAGCTGGTCATTCCAGATGCAAACTGCCCAATTAGATGCTCAACAGGTGCCCTCGCCTGTGCTCGAAGCAAGAAGCAGAAGTAACCAACCATATTAGAGTCACGTGCACAAGATCAAATAAACCAAAACAACCATAGATATATATCCTTGATTACCTCAGTAGGACGAGACGGAGCTGAGTGCATGTCCATCCACTTTCTAAAGTTTTGAGGCCCACCAAACACGCTGTAGTCTATAGCATGCTTGGCCATCAGCTGGAAATAACCAAAAAAACAGTTAGGATGTAAGAGAGAAAATAATGAACACTAACTAACACTTCATGTATTGAAAAAAAATAGGAAGAGGATAGAAGTTTCAGCATGGATGACAGAGTTGCCACATGGCGTGAGACATGGATACCATGCGCAAACAGCCATGTCTAACAAGGTAGTCTTCTCTTGTTAGCCACAGACGGTTGTCATATGAGGATTTTTTTTCATATGTTATGCAGCAACAAAATTGAAAGAATGCCGTGTAAAGAAAGAAACTAGAACTAACCTGCAGTTTCCCATATTTCGTATCAGTTACCCTGTCTGCAACAAGCACAACCTTGACAGCATCGTAAGTCCACGTAGAAACAACAAACTTGTGTGTAGGCGGCGGGCCTCTTGTCCCAGTAAAGTCCACGATGGACAGATCAAGACAATCGACGTACATGAGCTGATGTACAACAATTTAAAAAGGAAAAAAATATCAATTGCCATCATGGTATTTTGCAAAAACAAGCTAATGTATGTTCCTTCAATCATCATGTTGAAGGGCATGAAAAGAAAGAAAATGTTGACATCTATATGTGTTAGTTGCCATCATGTTGTGCTGGCAGTTGCCATCTTGTTATGATGTTAGTTGCCACAATGTCACCATCATGGTTGCCATGCATACTCAAGGTGTTAAGAGTGCTTGCAAAGGAGTAGTAAAAAAATACCATTAAATGGAGTCGACAACCCTTCTGGTACATCTTGTTTGAGAATGCATCATGCAGGAAGTCCGCAATGAACTTACACCCATTCATGTTCTTCACATCTTTCAGTTTCGCCTGCACGGCACAAATTTGAGGACAAGAAGTTGCCGCATCAGAAATCAAATGAAAAAACATCAAAATAACTGGTGGTGACTAGCTTACACATGACATCGGAGCCAAAAGATTGAAGGAAACAAAGGAGTAGAGATAGACCATTCATCAGGATGGGGAAGCATTTGTTGCTTGGGCGAAGAGAAGTGGTCGGCGCAAAAACAGTTGAGATTAGGTACATGAGTAGCTTCATCTTAAAAACCTCGCCATGGGTTATCATGTGCCTCCGGCGAATTTGACAGGAAAGTCGTGTTTGGCATGGATGCCATCCCAGAAAACAAACGGCAAACAACGTTTCTTCAATCTTATTATTGACCTCATACGGGATTTTGATTTCTCCACGGGGCACACCCAAAGTGCAGAACACGGATTCCTCGTCCAACGGCAGTCTTCCATGTCCCGGAATCACAAATTCCCTGGAGGCGGGGTCGTAAATCTCACCAAGCCAGTCGCATACAGGGTTCACTAGATTCTTGCACCGAACATCCATTAGAGCCTAAATACCCATCTCAGCAGCAGCTCCCTTCTGCTCGTCGGTAAATCCCTCGGTCAATGTAGTCAGGCGTTCCTGTGAAGCCCTATTGTGATTACGTTTCTTCTTCTGCAAAATAGACAAATGATCATTTGTTGCCATGTTTTCACTATCATGAAAATTTATTTCCTAACAGACGATTGCAAACTCAATGTGACATTCAAAACATATGGGGGGAGGAGGGGATGGACAGTTACCTCATCGTCGTGTTTTGTCCATCAAGTTGCCCGATTCTGCTGCGGTACATCCATGAAATCATCATCATCATCATCTTGATGATCGCCGCAAGCCATTCTGCTGAGGTAAGAACAAACCAAAATGTCAGGGTGAAAATGAAAGTATGAAGTAAGTAGTTGCCACCTAACAGAATGTACTTGCCACATGGGCTCAATTGAAAGAGGCAAATAGTGAAGGCAATATCATATGAACACACAAACCCCCTATGATTGTCCAACCATAAATATGGCAACTAAACACATTGGCTTCATTTGAAAAATGTACAGACCATAAGGCACTTAAAACAAAATGTTAAAGTTGCCATGTTAGCATAATAGGGATAGTATGAAGAAAGGCACGAATCTTTCACTACACAAACATATAATGTGGCAACTCACACCCTGTCCTCATACAAAAATGAGTTGCCATGTGTTCAAAGGCAAAATGTGCTAGGTTGAAATTGCCATGTTAAAATGCAAAACAATTCAAGAAGTGTTGAAAACATCTACTTAACAACCTGTAATGGCAATTCACACACTGACCTCATATTAAAAATGAGTTGCCATTTAATACGGCCAAATATGTCCATATATCACAAGTCAGCGTGGCAACAACACAAAATTGGGTCTGTAGTATAGTGAACTTGCCACATTATCATGCCTACATCATGGCAACAGCCATAGTGTGTTCACAGAAATACTTGCCACATGGAAAGCATATTTGTGGCAACTGACACAGTTGATCAGGAAATTAGTTGCCATCCAGTGAACATTGTTGCTGAAACTGCCATGACTACCTATTTACTACACTTTATCATGCCTACAGCATGGCAACAGCCATAGTGTGTGTGCACAAAATTAGTTGCCACATGGAAAATATATTTTTGGCAACTGTCACAGTTGATCAGGAAATTAGTTGTCATACAGTGCATATAGTTACTGAAACTGCAATGTCTGCCTTCATACTGCACTTTGAAAAACAACTACCTAGATCTAGGGTTCATTAGCAACTATCATAACCTGAAATTCATCAACAAAAAACTTCCTGCACTGATCGCGAATAGCATTTCGAGACGAAACATAACTAACGGCTAGAAAAACGCCGGCTCAATCCCAAGGCAGAACCAGGATATGGCTGTGGAGAGGCCGAACCACACCGGCATGACAGCCACCGTGGCGGCCACGAAACTGTTCAATGCCATCGAAAACGGCAAGCACATGACTCCGCCGCCGCGGGAACGCCGGCGCATCGCGAATCCGCCTGAATCTCGATGAATCTCGAGCGGAACATTGACCACGGAGGATAGGGGAGAAGTGCAAGCAAGAAAATGTGCGCGTGGGAAGGAGCATTACCTTCAATCTGCAGGCACTCCGACGAAGACGTTCCGGTCTGGCGAGTCCCACCGACAGTCGTGAATGCCGTCGACTCTTCCGCCTCCACCGTCGCCTTCTCCTCTCGCCTTCTCTTCCAATCGAATGAACTGCGGGTTGGGTTGTGTGAGTAATGAAGTGGAGAGTAAATGCAACCGTGGGTGGAGGGAGGCGAAGTGCGTGACGTGGTTGACGGCAACCGCAGTCGGGCGTGGCGTGCGGGCGCAAAGTAGTTCCACCGCACACCCCTGAGTGGCAACTGTTGACCGCGGGGAGGCAACCGGCGTGTGGGCGAATTCTCTCACTTGTCCTACGTGACACACAAAATCAGTCAAAATGTGGCAAGATTCATGCATAAACTGTTGAACGGCGATGAAGGCGTGTTGTTGAGTTGGCTAACCACCACACGTGTGGCCGTTAGTGTTTTCGATAATTTTTCACTACTCGTGGAGATCGTGGAGCTTTCATGGATGGAGGCTCATATTTTTTTCCATCGCTGGTGGACGTTTCAGATCCTTTTTTTACAGTAGTGGAGGCTCATATTTTTTCCACCGCTGGTGGACGTGTCAGATCTTCTTTTTACAGTACGTGACAGATCTTTTTAAAGGACTGTGGAGTTTTCACGGGTGGAGGCTTCTATTTTTTTTCCACTACTCGTGCACATGACAGATCCTTTTATTCTGGACCATCTTTGTTACGCAACTTTTCATTTATCCTGGCCATAAATTTTCTAATCAAACGGTAGAATTAATATTGATGATATGGATTAATTAAATAATTTGAAAGGTGCCTTCAATTAGTAAATACAAGATAAGATGGCACGATTATTTAACATAATGATATTATGCCGAACTATCGAGCTAAAATCGAGCGAGCTAGTATTAGCTCAAGATTGGCTCATTTCTCAACCAAGCTACAAAAAATGTTTGTACTACTCAGCTTATTTCTTTTTGAGTTGATCTCGAGTCGAGCAAAAAAAATCGATCTTGAGCAGGTTACTAGCCTCGGGCTTTTCTTGCGGCCCTAGTCACGCATAATCAGTGGATCGCCTGCACCTAGGATGACCTTCGTACATCTGTGCACCTGGGCGCGGTCGTGCCTGGATGGAGGCATGCTACTGCTACCAGTAATGTAAACGCAGTGGACAAGAGAAGTGTTGACTTCTCAAGTGTAGTAGGAGTAGGATCTCGCCGACAGCGCCATAAATGTAACGATTGCGATCGAGCCCAACCACAAATCGTTGGTGCCGGAGTACGGGGCATACCCATCGCACGCACGGCGCTCATCATTACCGCATTAACTAATCCCATCCTTAATAATCAGACACCATAACAACAAAATTAACGAGAGACGTTCCAACGTCACAAGGCACAGCACGGCGCAACTACTTGAACTTGCCAGTACGACTGCAGACCAACCCCACACGCGCGTGCGTCCCGATCTTCTAGAGGGCCGGAGCGGAGCGGTCAGGTCGGCGGCTGGTAGGTCACCCGCGCCTGCTGCATGGTCCGACCGATGCCGTCTCCCCTCGTCAATCCTCGACAGCGAGCTCCCAACCCCGATCCAGCAACTCGACCTCCCGTGCATTGCCTCTCCCCGACCCCACCCGCTGACTGACAGGTGGGCCACGGCCGCGCGCCGCGCCTCACGAGGCAGCGGCGCCGTAGCGCCGAGGCAGGGGCTCCTTCATGGCGTTGTTCTAGTTTCCTCCGACAACGCCGGTCGCCGTCGGGCGCCCGGTGAGCGAGGGCTCAGTACTGTCTCCTGCACCGGGTCTACGAGCGACTCACCGGCTCACTCTTCCGGCGACCCTCGGCTCGCGCCATAGCACGGTCGTGATTTACGCGAGGGCACGTGGCCGAGCTGGACAAACTTCGTGCGAGCGTGCGTGCGTGCATGCACCCGTTCCAGTGGTCACAAAACGTATTTATATAAACCCAAAAAAATTACAGATCAAAATTCAAAATACCTATTGACAAACAAAAATGACAAATCTAAAATGAATAGTGTCAAAAGAGGACAACAACATGAACAGTGTCATAAATGACACTTTTCACATATAGATTGTCTTTTCTGTTTCTCAATTTATATTTCGAATTGTGGTCTGAATTTTTTTAGTGGTCATAGACATATCTTTGTGAACATCCAGAAAAAAAATCAGAATTTTCTAAAACATCTAAATATGACTTATGAATTTATTTATATTTTTTGCGGGGAGACTTATGAAAATTTGTACCACAGGAGCATGTAAAAGGCGGTATCACCTGATATCCACCCTCGCCGGCTATTAGGGTTCAATATTTTATTTTTATTTTCTTGACTGTAATACGTAGTCGGCGAGCGGGTTGGTCATCACAAGAAGCACTGAAGCATAGGAGGCCACTGGCTCGGTTTTGGATTAAAGAATGTCTTGATTGCGTTGGCATATGAAAGGTCAACTCATGGCGACACAATAATAAAGATCTTCATAACGCAAAGTGAATAGCTCTACATTTATACAATAATTATCTTTATACAAACAAGTGTATTAGCCAAGGTAGTCAGAGTCGGGATTTGGAGTCGGATCGATTTTCCTCAGACAAAATCGAGTCATAAGATCGAGTCGCAGAATCGAGGATTCTACTAGATTTACTCAAATAAGATATTTTGTATGCACACAGCAAATTTATATGGGTTCTATAGAGTTTTGACACTAAATATGGAGCAAAGAACGTATACATCAATGCTAGTTGTATTCCACTTATTTTTATGGCTAACCTGCCATCTAGCTCGCATGTATGGAACATATATGAGAGGGAAATATATAGAATATTTAAACCTTCAATGCACGAAATTTACTTAGGTTCTTTTTAGAGTGTGTGAATAGTCGATTACTTGTCTATCTGAGGTGCAGTGCTAAACCTTGAAGGGTCTTGCTCTCCTTCTCCGATCAATCTTGAAGGATACCCCTTTTCACGCCAATTCCATCTGTTGACAAGCCTGATCCTCAGTTTCGATCTAGGGTTTCAAAGAGCTAGATCAAAGGTGTCGGCGGCTGAGCGTTTGGGCTTGGGAGTGGAATAAAGGTCCATGAGGTATATGAAAAGGGTTTTGGATGATTGCATTCTATTCTGCTTCAACTAAACAAACGGCTTAGATAAATTAGTAGAATCGAACATAGTCCATAGCATAGTCGGGATTGTACAGTTTTGTACAGGATTCTATGATTTGAATCGCGACTCAACATGGATTCTACCTGATCCGGATTCATAGTGGGATTTGGATCGACATGCTTCTGTAGGGTCGTGAAGTCGTAGGATTCTAGCCGTCGAGTCGGGATTCTGACTACCTTGGTATTAGCTTTTGCGTGCAACCTCAATATGTAAGGCGCATGCAGGCGACTTCATGTCCATAGCAGCTAAAGGCACGCTAGGATCGCTAATTTCCTGCAGATCGTGCATGCCTCCGGAAAGTATCCTTTTGAGCTCGAGCTCATTTCAGCATGGACGAACAGTAAATTTGTAAAAAAAATTTCAAAAAAACTGATTTTTTTTTGTGGTATACTTTGGTAAATGTTCTAAGTGTTTGCAAATTTTCATCATGCATTTGTGAAAGGTGTGGTAAAAAAATCAGTGTTCCAAAATGCTTTCGAAAGTAGCATTTTCAGAACATTGTTTTTTTGTCATGCCTTTCTCGAATGTGATCTCATGATGAAAATCTGCAAGCTCTTAGAAAATTTGTCAAAGTTTATCAGAAAAAAAATTCATAATTTTTTAAAAAAAATTTCATTTTTGATTTTACTGTTCATGCAGCCTCATTTGAGCCCGAGCTCAAATACTCCACGTCACATGCCTCCCTATTTCTTTCATTTTTTAGTCATGGATGCCTTCCTCTCTACAACATGTTCGTTGGTTCAATTAACAATCAACACGCGCTAATTTTCATGTTGAAAAAATAAGTCCAACAATATGGGAAGGAGGGAGTATATAATACTCAGTATGAGCTTTTTCAAGATGCACTAAGGCTGATCGTAGTGTGAAGTATTATATAGTAGTATCATGCATATAATACTAGTGTATGATATTAGTTTGGTAATGCATAGTATCGTAAGTTAGTATCCTAGGTTGCCTTATTAATTGTCATGTATGACACAAAGTAGAACAACATTTAGTATGATAAGGTATCATGATATGATACCACACCTTTTCTTTTCTCGTTTCATTGTGTGTCACATCATCAACTAAGTCTAGTTGGGCATCCATGATACCACTTATGTTACTGCCATTACGACTAGCCTAACAACTCTAAGGAGGTAAGAGTTGGTTTCTATCATGGCAGTTGATCTTAGACTATTCATTTCGGATACCGAAATACTACTGGCTATTTCCTGTTAATACATATACATCATAACAACAAATCATTGATGTCAGTGGAGATTTATCTATTCTTTCAAACTGTAATCATACATGCTATTTGCAAAACATAGTTCGCGGCTGCACGTAGTTCAATGTCAGCCTCTGCTTCAATTTGCTTCTCATCTCTACTAGGTTAATTGTACATCTTCTCTTTAAATGTCTACTTAATCCGCAGCCATCTCATACATTACTACAGAAAAACTTTTATGAACCAAACTAATCCACCTTCTCCTACAGGAGCGGCTAGCTAGGGAGAAGCTTCATCCCCTCTAAGCTCCATCGACGAGCCCATGGACTCGCCTCCCCTCTATCCGTTGATCCAACGGCTGGCGGCAGGGAGGGGAGTCCGAGTAAATCGGTATGGCTAGTAGTTTACGTACAGTTTTATTAGTCCTCGCAAGGGAAATATTGTGGTGGTTATCTTCGAGTTGGTTTTCGAATATCTGATTTTCTTCGAGTCATTCTGTCGGAATGGACTCGAAGGAGCTCCCGTGCACATTCTTCATCATTTCTTGTTTTAATCCATGTGACAAACAAACTTGAAAATCCTCTCACAATGCTTGTAGTTGGGAATAGCATTAAAAAGTTGGCAAGGATGACATATGTATTGTATCAAACATGACGTGCATTTGAGAACAAAATTTGCCCAATTGATTCAGTTTTTTTCACTTAAGAGCATGCAGCTTACTGATCCTTAGATGTTAAACGCTTATGAAACCTACATGGCAATACTAGTCAGCGACATACAACCTACAACTATGAAATTGCAACATTCAAGATAACATGATAAATAGATCGATTTACAACCTAACGCCCTATTATCAGGACACAATTCAACCTAGCAACACCTAGGTAGTCAATTCCATGATGGCGCTAACAACGTCACCATCCTTAACCTTGAGCCCTTGCATGCCCTGGATACACGGAGGCTTGCATATCACAAGCTTGACAAAGTTCTTGTTAGTGCTAATGTATCGACCTCCTTGTTGGCCCAGGCTTTGAGACGAGGCTACTCGGCCGATCGGGCCCAACACCTTGAACTGCTTCGCAGCCTGTGTATGTAGCTGATTGCTATGGTCCTCAATCTTCGCATCCTCAAACATGATGTTGATCTCTGAATATCAGCTCTTGAAGACATATGGTTTGGAGATGGCAAACATAAACTTGCAATGGTGTGGCGAAGTTGAGAAGATGAAACAACACATGTGTTTACCTTGGATGCGAAAACCATTGAATTGAAGCACCATGGTGTTGAGATTTTATATTTGATGGTATATTTATTTCAAATTGGATTTAGTTGATGTGAGGATAAGATTTGCAAACTAACAGGGAGCAAGAAGGCTACAAACAAGGAAGACAACAGTAGGCTATGCTGTTGACGCAAACATGCATGACCCGACGATTTAAATCTTAAAGGCAACCTGCAATATGAGGGTTGGGAGGCGAAGATTCAAGCATTTTTCAACTATCACAAATTGTAGATGGTGTATGAGGCTATAATGTTGGGCATGTCTCTACCTTTTTGTATAGGATCCGAATGCACCCTTCCCACCATCTCGACAAATCAGTGTTGAGTGTAAATGCTATGGTGAGCTTGGACAATTAAGCAGAGCACACTTGTGTAGCCAAGCCTCTTTGGATCAAGGAAAATTAAGGCTCGTGTGCGAAGCAGGCTCCAAGACTTAGTCATAATATTGACTGATGGATAGCTAATGGCTAATGCGCTCACCAACTTTCCTTAGTGTAATCATGACCGACCCTTATAAAAGACACACTCCTGAGCTAAACAAAGACAATGGGGGTTGAGGCTCCCGAGACAGAGGCACTTCAGATAAATCGCGAGGGTGGATTGATGCAGTCCATTATGAAATAAGAATGGGGGGCATATGGAAACACATCATCTCCAAAAATCATGTGTGACATAGCAAAACTGAAAAATCAAGTATTTGCTAAGAGGGAAGGCAGGGGGCAACACAAATGTGCACACGAAGGAGAAAACATGAGAAAATGGAAATCCTTCAAGAATAGTTCCGAGAAAGAGGGCGACATGTTTTTTTTTTGAATTTTCACCGGGGGGGGGGGGGGAGGGGGGCCCCTCCACCACCTGAATATATTACCCAAAAAAGGACCGCGGCCCTGAGCACACAGAAGTGAGATGTACATAGCGAAAGAGAGAGAGGGAGGGGAGGGGGCCGAAACTACTTAACCCCTAAGAACAGACAGCCACACGTCAATATGAGCGCGGTCACCGGAGGGCAGCCTCGCCCGCCAGAGGACGGCATCGTCGCGGCAGGCTTTGTGGGTGGTAGGGAGGGACTGTCGATCATTGTGGAAGACGACCGCATTCCGACGTTTCCAAAGCCTCCAGCAGCAGAGGAGGATGAAGGCAGCAGGCGACGCCGCCCCCACAGCGGGCGACGCGTCCAGGCGGTGGATGGACTCCACCGTTCTCCCCTCCATTGCAATATCGAGGCATCGCTAGAACTGCGCTGCAAATGGGCACCCGAAGATGAGGTGGTTCGCAGTCTCCAGCGCGGCCGAGCAGCATGGACACCCCGCCTCTGCCGCCGTCAGGATGGTTTTCCGCAGGAGCACATCCCTCGTATGAATGCGAGCCAGGGACAACAGCCAACCGAAGAACGCCACGCACGATGGAGCCCGGGACGTCCAGAGGAAGGGCGCCGGCGACCACCCCCCCCCCCCCCCCCCCCCGAAGCGTATGAGGCCGTAGACCCCTAGAGGGCGAGATGTGAAGCATTACGACTTGGACTCGATGAGTTTTAGAGATTTGCGAAGGAGAAAGTGGTGGCTGCTGCAATTGTCAGACGTCTTTCTAAGGAACAACCCCCGCTCGCCTAACGCCTGGTCCGACTCCCCTCCTCAATCCTCATCCGACTTCCTCGTCAGCTACAGCGACTCCGACGGCCCTCCGAACACCGATGCATACTACCACCACTCCAAAGATGACAAGGGGAAGAAGTGTTGAAATTTATACCTATCTATTATCAACTCGTTTCTAGTTGATTGTAGTCGTGAACTATCTATGTTCTGAACTTGCTTCCTACTGTGGTATAATGAACTTGCATGTTCATTCGTATCGATGCTATATGTTCAATTTGTCTGCGTTATAGTTGTATGGTATTGTATAGATTTGGGGGTTTGGATAAGAGAGGGATGGCTGTAGACATAGACAAATATTGGTCGAGCCGACACTGTCCACAGACAATAGTTAGAGATGGAACATGAATAAAACCACCGATTCTCCAAATGCAACATTAAATATGACACGACCAAAGACATGATCTAATATCCTCCATCATAAACGAATGCTAACTACAAGTTTGCCCCCAGCTCGCATGTAACTCACGGCCACGACCCCTAACAATCATTAGACCGGTCATAATGGGAGTACATAGCTAGAATCATGTATGTCAAGTTGTCAACTAGACCTTTTTTACTAAGGTGTCACATAATTCACATAATTAAATGAGGAAAGAAAGGATTGAGTATCATGGTATGATGTCGTATCATATTAAATGATGTGCTATTATGTGTCATACATGAAAATAAATGAGATCACTATGATACGATTCGCTCCACTCTCCGTCTCCTCCTCTCCTTGTCCCATCCCCTTCCGATCCAATGTCAAGCCCCGATAGTGCAACACCCCATGGAGGATACGACAATGATGACCCAATAGACTGGGAGTCAATCTTGCGTGAGGCGGCAGCGGACGACAACAAAAAGGTCATCGATGACACCACGCTGCGTCGGCCGTGGCTGGATAGGGACATAAGTGGAAGCTCTGGTTCCACGCTATCCACCATCGCCTGACAATGCAGTGTAGATGATAGTTCTGACCCATCGCGACAACGCAACTTCGGGCGCTCCGCGCCCCTTCTGGTCCCAACCCAATGTCCTCTCTGGGCCCTCGTGTGCCTGCTCTGGCTCGTGTCCCGGCCACATTTGGGTTCTTGTACCGGCTGACCCCACTATGGATGTGGATGTACAAATCCAAAGTGTGTAGCGCACTCCGTGAGAGGCAGCGAGAGAGGGAGAGATCGGCGATGGCAGAAACGATGTCTTCCCACCGGTTGCGCATGAGCGCGCTGGTAGGTCGAATGACTAGATCCTCGTGCAGGTCCTCCGCCGCTTGCTCACCACGACAGAGACTGGCACACAACATCTCCATCGCAAGAACGCCAAGGAGCTTTGACTTGCCATTGAGCAGTTGAAGCGCGAGGCAATGTTGGATGCGACGGCCAAAGCCAACGCGACTCTACTTACGAAGGAGCAAACACACGTTCTCCATCGGTTGGCCGGTGTCATCTCCTCCTTGACGACTCTGGAGTCACTGACGACGACGCCGGCCCCTCCCGCTGCCAACGTCAACACGGAGTGCTACAACCGCACCGGCGACCGGAAGGTGGAGGGATCGGCGGGGGAAGTGGTGATGTCCCGGTGCCCCTCCCCGTCTCCGTTTCTGTTTTTGGTTAATGTAATTTTTATCTATGTTCGTATGCCGCTGATGAACTAGATCTTTTGGTTCAAAGAACTGTGTTTGTATGCTCGTATGGATTTTTGTGAGAAACTTCTAATATATTCATCTTCAATCATCACCACTAGAGAAAAGCTTACCAGTAGCGCTTGTTTTTGTGCTACCAGTAGCGCGGGTACCAGCGCTACTGCTACGGCGCTACAACTATTTTGTAGCAGTAGCGCGTTTCTAGACCAGCGCTACTGGTAAGTGCAACTACTAGTAGCGCGTTTTTAGGCCAACGCTACTGCTAACATTTATGTTTTTTTAATATTTTGGCGTTGTACATGTTTAAACAGATATATCTTTTATACAATAACAACTCATCATGAATTAGTCTGTTTAAATAGCATATTCATTACCAGTAGTCATCACCACCAAACAATGTTCGTCAATGAGACATCATATATATAACAAGTTGGTCACTAGTCATAATCGCTACTCCTCATCCTCCTCATCAACTCTAACACATTATAGCACATAATAACACATTCTACCTAGGACCTACTCCTCTCATAGGACCTACTCTACCCTCTCTTAGGTAAAATATCATAAAACAAGATAGGCATTGACTCTTTATTAAGGAAACTGAACTCTCCATAATGAAGAATGGAGATTATTCTGTCTCCAAGTCTTGGCCTACGCACAATGTTGCTTCCAAGTAGCTCTCTACGATAGTTGAAACATTTTTTCCAATCATTTATTATCATGGCTTCCTCGCTTTTAGAAATCCGGTATGGACAGGAGTGATGTGGATACTGTGGCTGACCTGGCCGTGGTGGCCGTAAGCTCATAACTGGTGGCCGTAAGCTCATAACTTCAACGCGACCTCTTGGCAACATCAGATGAGGCACACAATCCATCGGGATTTTCTGTTCAAAAACATAGTAATAACTTTGTAGTTAGCAATGTTCAAAGATGCATGGATGTCGTAATAGTAGAAAATCTTACCATGATATCTCCATTGATGTTACCGTAGCACACCGCGTGCACTAGTGGCACATATGGACCATAATTTTGAGGAATTCGATAATATCTGTTGTAATTCTCAAGATCAGTAAAAAATGTGATAAGACCTTCTTTCTCCTTATAAGTTAATTGTGCTTCATCATTGTAGTAGTAGGTTCTGTCTACCATCTTCCGTATATTTTTTGAAGAATAAAAATAAGCTGTCAATGAAAATAAGCTGTCAAATATTTTGAAATAAACTATATAAATTACTTAGTAAATATGTTTAAGAAACTCACACAGCGGTAGAACTGGAAGCATGTCAACAAGGACCCAAATGGTCATATCATTTTTGTCGATGTCAGGATCACCAAGATTGAAGGTGAGAAGCATACCCTCATGAAAATCATACGCCTTGCAAAGGGCTTCCCAATTCGGGCAACGAAAATTGGATGAGTTCACATAATTTTATAGTTTTACAGCAAAATCATAACCATGATGGGTCCTTAGTTGAATTATCTTTGTCTCCGTGCTTTCATGATCTTCAAAACCCATCTTCTCCAAGACATAGCGTCTTGCATGGCATGGGATAAGCTAGTCGAATTGTAAAAGACGGAAATTACACGTTGAAGAAGCAGAGCAGTCGTGAAAAAATAACAAAAAAACACTTGTCATCATTGCGTACCATATCAACATCGAAGGTCTCTTGGAGCTTGATGCTGAAGCGCCGACCTTCTATCAGGTGAGGCCTGTCGCACATACCACGCTTATTTTCGCAGTAATCGCACATAGCGAATTCCCTTTCATCGTCAGACATTTCCTAATAGGTAATTAATAATCCATCATGAATACACATGTAGTAGTTTGTAGCACAAACCGCGCTCATCTTTTGCATTCAATAAGCAAATAACTAATAGGTAATTAATAATCCATCATCGAATACATATATAGTAGTTTGTAGCAAAGATCATCATATAATATCACTAATACATCTCGAATAATAGTTCCTCTAGGTTCAGTGGGCCGCGGTGGACACCCAAAGAGAAGGAACCATCACCGGATCATAGCTCCGGTGAGATCCCCAAATAATCTGCCAGGTATTGGAGAACCGGCCGTTCGCCAACACAACCAAGTAGCGCTGGACGTGCGCGTTCTCCTTCGTGACACAGTGTTGAACCACCTGCGCGGGGGACTGAAGCCTCTCCACAGATGCAGGCCCACGTGACCGCCACCAAAGAAGCTCCAGGTCGACGACGGTCTGGCTCCTCACTAAGCTGCGCTCACCAGAAGGTAGCACAACCCAATACCAGCCCGGCGGAGCCCAGGCCCGGACATGGCCCCTCGGCTCAAGCAGGAGTCCTCCGCCGAGTCGACGACGAGGATGCGGGATAGGCATCGTCGATGTCGAGAACAAAATGCTTAATTATGAAAACAAAACTAATAAACACTTAGCAAAATTTGACATGACCTTTGCTAAAAACATGACCAATCGAGCGCCTGAAATTTGCCAGAACGTAAACGAATCGACATTTCTGGTAAAACATAGGCCACTCGGAAAAATATGACATGTCCAAAATGTGACATGTTCAAAATATGACATGTCCACTGCAAATTTGCATATAACAGGAAAAATTGCTTTAACTAAAAAATAACAACAATTGCTTTAACTAAAAAAATACCTAGAATTTTGTTAACTACACCTAAGACAACTAAAACACCTAAAATTATGTTAACCACACCTAAAACAACTAAACCACCTAAAATTCTGTCAACTACACCTAAAATTCTGTTAACTACACCTAGAACACCTACATTATTCTAAGAACCTACCTTTTTAACTAAAACACCTACAAATTTAACTAAAACACCTAAAAATTCAACCAAAACACCTACATTATTTAACTAAAACACCACCAAATTCAACTAAAACACCTACAAATTAACTACTCTCTAATAACTATAACTAGTGAGGGAGGGAGGAGGAGGAAGGAAGGAGGAGTATACCTCTCGGTGGAGGAGGGTCGGCGCCGGGGGGCGACAGGCGGGGGAGGATGGCCGGTGCGGGGGGCGGACGGCAGGGGAGGATGGCCGGTGCGGGGGGGGGGGGGGGCTGGCAGGGGAGGAGGGCCGGTGCGGGGGGGCGGCCGAAAGGGGAGGAGGGCCGGTGCGGGGGGGGGGGGGCAGGGGAGGATGGTCGGCGCCGGGGAGGGCGGCCGGAGTAGGACGCGAGGGCGGCGGCCGGATCGGGGGACGACTGAGGGATTCGATCTGGTGTGAGCGTGTGAGTGTGAGTGAGGGGAGGGGTGGTGCGCGGGCCTGCGCGGGAGGAAGCAGAGAGGTGGGCTTAGAGGCAACGCGGGGTAGGCGGCCCAGCGCTATAGCTAAAGCTGCAACGAGGGCCCGAGAGCGTGGCCCATTAGCAGTAGCGCTGGCTGTGAAATCCAGCGCTACTGCTAACGTGCACTTGTAGCGCTTGTGCTGGCCGGCGCTACTGCTAAATAGCAGTAACGATGGGTATCTAACCAACGCTACTGCTAAATGTCTACCTATAAGCATTTTACTAGTAGTGCATGGCAGTACAAAAGAACAACGGAGGTAATAAAAAATACAACCATGTCCGTGGACCACCTAGCGACGACTACAAGCACTGGAGCGAGTCGTTGAAGGCGTGCTGCCGTCATCGCCCCTTCCTCACCAGAGTCGGGTAAACCTTGTTGTACTAGACAGTTGGAAAATCGTCGTGCTAAGACCCCATAGAACCAACACACCAAAGTAGCAACCATCACCGATGAAGGAACTCATAGATCAGAAGGATCAAACCTTTAAACACCCGAACAAAGACGAACGAAGACCGGATCCAAACAGAAATACCAGCACCGACTGAATCCCGCGAGATCCGAGGGAGACACACCTCCACACGTCCTTCGACGATGCTAGACGCACCATCAAGACGGGAATAGAACGTGAGAGACATTATTCCTATTAAGCGACATCGTCGCTGCCACACAGCCCTAAAGAAGACGTTGAACCTAGCAAGAACAAGAACGGGGTCCCTCACGTTGATGGGGGGCCGAGATCCTCCGTACCTCCATGGCCTAGAGGCCAACGAAGATGGGGCGGACCGGCGCCGACGGGAGGAGAAGACCACTATGTTCAACTATGTTCGTCTGATGATCAACGCAGCTTCTCAAGTTACATGGATTGCTTCGTTTTGAGGGGCTGGATTTGAGGTATCTAGTTGTTTGACGCGGCCATGTGAGAGCTAACTGATCACTGTCTGCTGACGCGCCTATGAACAGTCGGGCGGCTAGATTTGCTATATCCGGCTCTAGATGCCCTTAGCCCTGCACCTTTGCCCTCCGTGTCATATCTGACCGCTCTCACCGAACTCAACCAAAATCTCTCGACTTGCCAGTTTTGAGTGATGTGCTAGTAGGAACCGAGGTGAACACCAATGTACCAGTCGCACGTTGCAAAGCTCATTACCGCATTAACTAACCCTAACCTTAGTTAGTCACCATTCATAACAACTAGATTAAGACGAGCAAGAGTCGAAGATGGCCAACAACTCTGGCGCGGGGGCGCTCCGAGTCCGGCGGCCGCTCACCCGTCCAACGATGTGGAGGCAGATGATCGGCTGCGCCACCGCATTGGTGCGATCCAACATTCTTCGCTTGCGTTGCGCGGTTGATGGATAGGCACAGCTTCTCCGAAAGCGGCCGCCCATGTTAGCGCAATTATTTTGGGGTTTCCTTGTGGCGACACGTAGTTGGCTCGCGGGCTGCTCATCAGTAGAAGCGCACACACGAGTCCACTAGCTCGGTTGGATTAAACAAACGTGTTTTTTCTTCTTCTGATAATCGGATTAAACAACCTGTTGATTGCACTGTGTGGAGTGTCGACTCAAGGTTAAAATGTTTTAGATACGCCCTAAAAATGTTTTAGATACTAAAATATATTTCCTTAGCTCCCGGCAAAAAATAACTCTTCATACGACAAGGTGAATAGCTCTACTTTTATATAACTTTTTTTACACGAAAAAGTGTATAATACTACTTCAAAAAAGTACTCCTATATAATACTCAGTATAACTCTTTTTTTAGGGGTTACTCTGTATGACTGGTGGACCCACATTGGGCCGAGTGGGGGCCTAGACCTAAGTCAATTTCTATTTTTTTTCTGTTGTGAAGCCAATATTTTTCTCGTTGGGCCATTATAAGCCTACTAATACATGTGGAGCAACTAATCGGTAAGTACTCCTTTGGGAGCCCCGCAAGAGACATTTTCTGTAGGCTGGGAGGACACCACTTGGCACGTTATCAGCCGCCGTCACGTGTCGCGCTCTGCGCACTTCCTTCAGATTTTATATATTTTTATTTTTCTATAAGCATTTTCGGCTTTTAGAGGGGGTTTTTTTCCTGCTTTCTGGTTTCTCTTATGTTTTGGACAAAAAAAATGCGTGAAAAAACACATCTTTTTTTCCTTCCGTGGGATGCATAGATTTACTTCTCGCGGAGGCATGGATTTGCTTCCGCGGAGTACCCTTTACATTTCCTCTGGATTTCCTCCAAATAAAAACCCTAAAGCCTCTTTTTGTTCATAGGACAAAAATAGGATGAGAATATGAAAACCATAAGAATTGAGATGACATGCATTCAATTCCTACAAGAAAAGAGATGTTATTTGGTTCATATGATGGGATCTTTTTTCATTGGGTCTAGGCTAATGTTTTTTGCTCCTTTGAAATACAAATCACTCCTTTCTATCCTCTAGGCTAATGTTCCTACAAGATTACTATCCTTTAGAATTCCTACAAAATTACTGTAAACCAAAGGAAGCCTAAGGGTTGGTCTGACTCATGGCCATTGATCTTAGACTATTCATTTTGGATATGAAAATACAACCGGTTATTTGTTGTTAATATGTACACCATAATGAAAATTCAGAAATGTAAATGGAGATTCATTATCCTTTCAAACCATAATCATACATGCAGTTTACAAAACATAGTTCACTGTTGCACCTAGTCCAAATTTTCACCCTCTACTTCAGTTTGTTCACCGTCCCTTGGCCGCTTGATGTCTCTTGGTCTCGGTTGAAGTCCATTGCGCATCTTCTTTACATACCTCCATCAATCGCCTTCTTCTCATAAAGTACTATAAAATGGTTTTACTAAGCGATCGATTCCTCCCCCTCCCGTGATAGTTGCTACGGAGAAGCTTCGTACCCTCCAGGCTCCACTGCTAAGCCTATGGACTGCCCTCTCTTTTGTTCATTACTCTAATGCGGTTGGCACAGGAAGGGGAGTCCTGGTACATCGGTCCGGTTAGCAGTTTAGGTTAGGATTCTTTTACTCCTCATGGGGGCGACATTGTGGCGGTCATATCTTACATCTGGTCTTCCGGGCTTCGGGCTCATCAATTTAGTTCATGATAATGGAGTTGATCGAGCTCCCGCGTAGATTTTTGTGAAGGAAATATGCCCTAGAGGCAATAATAAATTTTTTATTTATATTTCCTTATATCATGATAAATGTTTATTATTCATGGTATAATTGTATTAACCGGAAACTTGATACATGTGTGAATACATAGAAAAAACAAAGTGTCCCTATTATGCCTCTATTTGACTAGCTCGTTAATCAAAGATGGTTATGTTTTCTGACCATAGACATGTGTTGTCATTTGATGAACGGGATCACATCATTAGGAGAATGATGTGATGGACAAGACCCATCCATTAGCTTAGCATTATGATCGTTACAGTTTTATTGCTACTGCTTTCTTCATGACTTATACATGTTTCTCAAACTATGAGATTATGCAACTCCCGAATACCGGAGGAACACCTCGTGTGCTATCAAACGTTACAACGTAACTGGATGATTATAAAGATGATCCACATGTGTCTCCGAAGGTGTTTGTTGGGTTGGCATAGATCGAGATTAGGATTTGTCACTCCCTGTATCGGAGAGGTATCTCTGGGCCCTCTTGGTAATGCTCATCACTATGTGCCTTACAAGAAATGTGACTAATGAGTAAAGAGACTTGCCGATGACGAGATTGAACTAGGTATGATGATACCAACGATCGAATCTCGGTCAAGTAACATACCGATGACAAAGGGAACAACGTATGTTGTTATGCGGTTTGACCGATAAAGATCTTCGTAGAATATGTAGGAGCCAATATGAGCATCCAGGTTCCTCTATTAGTTATTGATCGGAGATGTGTCTCGATCATGTCTACATAGTTCTCGAACCCGTAGGGTCCACACCCTTAACGTTCGATGATGATTTGTATTATGAGTTATGTGTTTTTGATGACCGAAGTTTGTATGGAGTCCCGGATGATATCACGGACGTGACGAGGAGGCTCAAAATGGTCGAGACATAAAGATTGATATATTGGAAGGCTATGTTTGGACACCGGAAAGGTTTTGAATAGGGTCAGGCATTTTTCGGAGTACCGGGAGGTTACCGAAACCCCCCTGGGGATTAATGGGCCTTCATAGGCCTTGGTCGAAGAGTGGAGGCGGCGGCTAGGTGGAGGAGTGCCCCCCCTAGGCCAAACCGAATTAGACTAGGGGAGGGGGCGCGGCCCCCCTTTCCTCTTTCTCCTCCACCTCTTTCCCTCTCTCCCCCCTTGGAAAAGGAAGGGGACTCCAACTAGCTAGGATTAGGAATCCTAGTAGGACTCCCCCTATAGGCGCGCCCCTCCTAGGCCGGCCTCCTCCTCCTCCCTCCTTTATATACTAGGGCAGGGGGCCACCCCAAAGGATAAAAGTAGTTCTCTTAGCCGTGTGCGGTGCCCCCCTCCACAGTTCAACACCTCGGTCATATCGTCGTAGTGCTTAGGCGAAGCCCTGTGCCGGTAATATCATCAACACCGTCGCCACGCCGTCGTGCTGACGAAACTCTCCCCCATCCTCAACTGGATCAAGAGATCGAGGCACGTCATCGGGTTGAACGTGTGCTGAACGCGGAGGTGCCGTACGTTCGGTACTTGGATCATGAAAACGTTCGACTACATCAACCGCGTTATCTAAACGCTTCCACTTTCGGTCTACGAGGGTACATGGACACACTCTCCCCTCTCGTTACTATGCATCTCCTAGATAGATCTTGCGTGATCATAGGGAAATTTTGAATTACTACGTTCCCCAACATTTTGATCTTTGTTTTCATCATTTACTTGTTTTGAACCATGTGAAAAAGAACTTGAAAACCCTCTCACAGTTGTTGTAGTTGGTAATAAAATTCAAATGCTAGCATGACTGACATATTTGTCTCAGACATGATGAATTGCATTTGGAAACAAATTTTTGCACAATCAATTTTTTTCCATAAGATGATGCATCCTTTTGATCCTCATATGTTAAACGCCTAGGAAACCTACGTGCCAGTACTAGTTAGTCAGAGACACACAACCTTCAATTCTACAACTACAACATTCAAGATAACATGATAAAAATAATGCTTTGTGACCCAATACCCTATTATTAAGGCACAATTCCACCTTTCAACACTTATTATTCAAATCCATGATGGTGAGCCTGGAAAATGGAGCAAAGCACACCTGTGTAGCCAAACCTCTTTGGAGAAAGGAAAATTAAGGCTCAAGTACGTAGCAGGCACCAAGACTTAGTCACAAAATGAATGGTTGGATAGCTAATTCGCTCACCACTCTTCCTTGGTGTAAGAATGATGAAGCATTATAAAAGGCTAGGACTATCCTAGAAAGTGGAGCAGAGCGCACATGTGTAGCCAAATTTCTTTGTAGAAACAAAATTTAAGGCTCGAGTGTGAAGCGGACTCCAAGACTAGGTCAAAAAATGATTGGATGGATAGCTAATGCGCTCATCAACCTTCCTTGGTGTAAGCATCATCAACACTTATAAAATATGCATTCCTCTCAGCGGCCTCCTTGGCCTCTAACTGTATTATCGGGAGAGTACTAGCAGCCAAAACAAAACACTTTGATGGTCAAGGCTCCCGAGCTAGAGAGAATTGAAGACAAACAATGGGGTTGGGTCGACACGTTCCGGTATGAGATAAGAATGGGAGGCATATGGAAACACATAATATCCAAAATTCAGATCAGGCATAGTGAGAAGAATCGACCAGGTATTTGTTAAGAGGGAAGGTAGGGGTAAATTAATATACTCGTGAGCGAACAAACATGAGAATATGGAGATCCGCCAAGATTATTCCAAAGCGAGAGAGCGACATGAAAAAGTTGAAATGGGGGTGTGATGAGTTGCACTTTGTCGCAACTGTAGTTCGCTTCTGACTAACCTTTATAATTGATCTTGGTTATTTTAAAAAGACACCTTCTTCCCTGCACCATTATAGATACTTTTGCATCAACGACCAATGACATAAAGGCGGGGCAACTGGCCAACACCTCCTCGCCCATCTCCCACCTTCATTGCCCCTTGTTTCATGCTCCTCCACCCAAATTATATATTGTCTGATTTTTGCATGCTAAGAAAAACACACGACAATCGTATAGTTACTCGCGGTCCAGGCCAAACTACATTTTCTTCCTCTAAATATTGTGATGCTACTATGGAATGTAAGAATAGTGCCATACATGTTAAGTTGACAACCACACACCACCTAACATCCCCCCCCCCCCTCTCAAATCAAGTGACCAGACGAGGTCCATCATCCTCCGCACACCTCCAATTAGACGTAGAGTTGTGCCAATAGCTCAATCTGGTCAAAAAAAATCATTGTCTTTGTCGAGCTTACGAGTTCTATTTCTTCGCACTCGTTTAATTCTGTAATTTTCCTATGTTCAAAGAAATTCTCCCCATATTCTTTCTTTGTGATTGTTTTGAATACTATTGCGAGTACTTTACTATTTTCGTTGCATGCAAAATGCTATGTTTCGTTTTTGCTGCTATTGTACTTAATGTAGTTTGTTTCTTTGCCAGACTTTGCTATATGCACTGCTACTTAGTTGTTCTTCTGTCTAACTAGTTGAGATCCATATCTCAGTCATAGTAGGTTATCATTCCTCTGAGTTATTTCCGGTGTTGCGTAGTTTTATGTCTATTTGGTTCCATTGTTATTCTGCATACTATGTTTTTCTTCTAAAAACTTGCTTTTTTGAAGACACTGTCGAATCTCTCATTCACCCCTCAGGTCGATATCTCATCTTACAAACTTGATAAACGACATTAATCCTCACTAATCCTATTGTCATCAACACCAAAATAACATTTGGAAAAAGTGCAATTTCAACCTCGAATTCCACAATTGCAGCATTCAAGATGACATGACAAAAAAGACTACTTTGCAACCCAACACCCTACTATCATGACACAATTCTAGGTTCCAACATCTAGCTAGTCAAGTCCATGATGGCGATAGCAATGTCGCCATCCTGAGCCTCGAGTGCCTTCATGCCTCTAGATCTCCACTCGGAGGCCTATATCATCATGCACTTGATGCACTTCTTATCAATGCTAATGTCGCCGACCTCCTCATAGTCCTGGGATACTGCCACAAAATACTCGCCCTTCAAAATAACGCTACTCAAGTCCATGAAAATGTTGAAGACGGCTACACTACTTGTGTCTGCTACTAAGTACTTAGGTCCTTGATCTTGGCATCCACGAAAATGTTGTAGGTTCCTGAGTGTGGGCTCTTGAAGACGACCGACATGGAGATAAGAAACATAACTTGCATTTGTACAGTGAACTTAAGAAAATGCAACAACACATGTGTTTTGCTTGGATGCATACACCATTTCAACTGTAGCACCATGATGTTGATATTTTGTATTCTAAAACCATTTGCATTTTGTTAGATGGTATATTGATTTCAATTGAGATAGTATATTGAAACCATTAGTATATTGATATACAAAAACCATTTTTATTTTGTTAAATGATATATTGATTTCAAATCGAAGTTAATTGATGTAGGGATAAGATTTGCAACCTAAAGGGACCAAAAAAGAAAACAACAGCTACAAAGAAAAAGATAGACGTAGGTTATTGTATCAATGAAAACATACATGCCATGTCATTGTCAATCCTAAAGGCCATCTGCAGTTGCGAGGGTCGGGAGGGGATATTGTTGAAGATTCGGGAATTTTGCTCCTTCCACAAATTTCAGATGGTGTATAAGCCTATGAGCATGCCTATGTATTTTCGTATTAGCTTCAAATGCACCTCCTCCCAACAACTCGACAATTCTGTGTTGAGTGTAAATGCTAGGATGAGCTGGACAGTGGAGCAGAGCGCACATGTGTAGCCAAACCTCTTTGAAGGCTTGGGTGCGAAGCAGGATACAAAACACGGTCACAAAATTAATGGATGAATAGCTAAAGTGCACACCACCCTCCATTGGTGTAAGAATCATCAATCCTAATAAAAGGCCAGGATGATCCCGGGCAATGGAGCAAAGCACACATCTGTAACCAAACCTCTTTCTAGAAAGAAAAATTAAGCCTCGAATGAGAAGCATGCTCCAAGACTTGGTCAGAAAATGAATGGATGTATAGTTAATGCCCCCACCAAACTTAGCCTCTAGCGGTGTTACCAGGATAGTACTAGCAACCAAATAAACATGGCGCGGGGGTCAAAACTCTCGAGCCAGAGAGCATTGAAGATAAACTCTGGGGTTGGATTGATGCAATCCCGTTATGACATAAGAATGGGAGGCATATGGAAACACATCATCACCAAATATCATATTGGTTGTACCAGAGTCAACTGAAGCTGTATTTGCTAGGAGGGAATGCAGGGGCAACACTAATGCACTCGCAAAAGAACGGACATGAGAAGGTGGAGATCCGCCAAGAGCACTCCCGAGCAAGAGAGTGACATGCAAAAATTGAAAATGTGGTGAGATGAGTTTCACATTGTAAAAACATGATTTCATCTATCAGCGACCTTTATAATTGGATGTTGGTTCTTTTGTGTGTGTGAAAACTGCCTTCTTCTGTTTGTTCCATTGTCGAGACTTTTTCACCAACGGCCAATGACAAAAAGGGGTCGCAACTAAAAATCGACTCCTCTTGCACCCCCTCATTCGCCGCCCCTTCTCTCATGCTCCTTCGTCCAGATTCTAGATTGTGCGGGTTTTCACATGTATAGGAAAACATGCGACAAATCAAGATGTATTTGCGCGCTAGAACAAAATCGCGCTACTTCTGTTTGCACATATACCGTGGTGCTACCCCCCTCACAAGTGACCACAGCGGATCCTCCTTCCATTCCCCACTACACCTTTGCCCCCATTAGGAATTCAAATTCTCCAAACTATCCACAACCAAAAATCCAGACCTGGCAGATGAAACAAAATGGAACCAACCAAAAAAACTCACCACAGAAGAAAAGCACCAGAGACCCGCCCCCCCCCCCCCCCCCCCCTCCTGGCCCCCGCGTCGCTCCGCTTCGGGCAACACGGGAGGCGACGAAAACCATAGCCGCCGGCCCCCTTCCCCCCTTCTCCCCCTTGTCACCGCCCAAGGAGGCCTTGGACAAAGCCCGCGTGCTCTCCCAAGACGGCGGTGGCGAGGATCTGGCTGCTTCGCTACTTGCGGAGGGCTTAGGGCGCCGAGGCAGCGACCCCGGGTGGTGCGGCGGTGCCATTTCTGCGGCGAGCGGCGTCGTGGGTGTTGTCCTCCCGTCTCCTTGGTCGCGAGGGCGGCGAGTGACGGCGGGCGCTGTCGCCGGTCGCAGCGGTGGCGCGGCCTCCTTGATCGCGTACGGATCTGAAGGTTGCTTCCACTGGCCCATGCAGCGCTCCTCCTTGTCGGATCTGGTCGCCAACGGCCTCTGGACGCCGGATCCGTCGAAGGTAGGGATGCCTGGAGCTACAGAACAGGACTGGGAGAAATCCTTGGCTGATTCTCCGGCCACAGCGACACATGCAGTCTATGTAGCAGTGATGTCCCGCTTCCTTAGTGATCTATTCATAGCCCGATCTTTGTTTGCTTGCTCGCCGGTTTTGGTGCCATAGTTCTTGGGCAGGGACGGGATAGGATTCCTATCTTTTGCTAGGAACAACTTGATGCGGTGGCTTGGGCACGGAGCCGACTCCTACGGGCTTGATCTGCTTCCAGCAAGGTTGATCCATCTTTCTCGTTGTTCGTATGTTTAGTGGCAGCGCCCTTGTGCAGTTTTTCCTCTTGATCGTTTGTAGCAATGAGTCACGGTGTGGCAATTCGTCTGGTTATCCTCGTGCAGAGGCGTGTTGGGTTGAGAATCTCCCATGGTGCCCAAAATCGTGTCCAATCCTTGCTCTAGGGTGAGATTTTCCATCTTCCAGCAGTCCGGCGCCTTTCGAGCCAAGGTGAGGGGCAGGGGTCCCCTTTGGATTTGGAGAGGAGCGGATCAACCAAGGTGTCCACCTTTTGATGTAGATGAGGGCGCGGCCTTCGCTGGACTTTGTCTCCGTATGAAGAACCTCCTCGTTTGCTCTACTTGATCTACTTCACTTGGAGGACTCCATCGACTACTAGCTAGTGCTTAGTCTGCTTATATTTATAGGGCTTGTAGTCTTTGGTGCTTGTAAGCTGCTTTGGCAACACTATGTATCTTTTGTTTTTCTTTCTTGCTCTTGTTACCACCTGTTCGCAATTGTTAAGTGGTTGTAGCGATGGCCTTGTGTAATCCATGGCCGGTTGATGGCTTTGTTTATTAAAAGCCGGGCTCTTCTTGAACCTTCGCTCTAAAAAAACATCAAAAAGCAAACAATTAGCCCGCACTCAGGCCGGTGCAAAGAAAATGATAATCCGACCCGATCGTCCCTCTGCCCACTAGTAGCAGGGCCTTGTGTCCCAAGTGGGCCGGTCTGTCTCCCATGTTCTACTCTTCCCCGCCGGAGACTGCTTCTTCACTTCACAGGTTTTGTCGCCGCTCATGGAGACGGTGGATGGAGGACGCGGTCGCCGTAGGGGACCAACAAGGATTTGGATGACGGTCCCCCCCCCCCCCCCCGTAGTCTAGGTTTAGGTCCGGTTCCTCCCCCCCCCCGTAGTCTAGGTTTAGGTCCGGTTCCTCCCCCCCCCCCCCCCCCCCCTTTGAATGAAAACTATTTGAAATGTAATGAATGTGCTCCGGTTTATTATATGAAAATCATTCGGGTTGCATGTAATTCGTCCAGTTTGTTTAAAGAGTGTTTGAAATGTATGCGGGTAGCGTTGGATGTAATGCACCTACCAACCTTCCTTGGCGTGACAAGATCGTCCCTTATAAACAGCACACTCCTCTGGGTCGTCTACTTGTAGCCTTTGATTATGTTACCAAGATAGTACAAACAACCAAACAAACATGATGGGAATCGAGGCGCCCGAGCCAGAGAGCACCGAAGACAAAACAATGTGTTTGAGTCAATCAATCCTTTACAGAAATAAGAATAGAAGGCATATGGGAACACATGATCTCCATAAATCATACGAGACATGGCAAGAGCCATCAGGTCCGTATTCGTTAGGAGGGAATGAAGACCAGAAGAAGCAGAACCGCCGAGAGCGGTACGTAGCCAGAGAGCTCCATTCCAATTCGCGGCATGGCAGAAAGACCGTGCGTGTAATCAAACGGTTACTCGCTGGCTATAACGAACAGCACTGCTTATACTTGTTCAAGTACTATGGTGCTACCATCGAGTGTAAGAACAGTGGCATGCACGTTAAGTGGATAGCCACCCACTGCCTAACAACATCTCATCCGCCCCCCACAACCCCAAGTGACCAGACCAGAAATCCAAGACCGCACAAGATCCGCATCCTCCGTACACCTTCCATACCTTTGCCCCCTCCCGTATCAAATTCTCCAAACCATCCGCAGCAGAAATGCAGAAGAAACAAAACGGAACCAACCAAAATAGACCCAGGGGACAAAGCCCACCACAGAAGAAAAGCACCAAAAGCCCAAACAAAGCAATTAGCCCTCACTCACGCCGGCGCAGAGGAAATTATAATCCGCTATTCCAATCCGATCGCCCCCCTGTTTTCCCACTAGTCACACCCCACTAAGCTAACCGAGTAGTACTGTACTAGCTTGGAGTAGTAGTGTTCGCTCGTCCACCAGCGAATCGAGTAAAGTCACTCGCCCCCTCCCAACCGCCGCTCCCCTCCCCCCACCAGCAGCTCGTGCTCTTCGATTCACCTCGACTCGCCGTGGTTTACCTCTCACTTTCTCCCACCTTCCACACCCACCGCACCGCTTCCTCCCCGCCGCCCCCTCCTTAAGCAAGCCACCGACCGCGGCCGCGAAGCAGGGGACTTGGACCACCACCTAGCAGCAGCTCACCCACTGACCCGCTCGGTAGTCAGGCAATGTCCCTCCTCTCCTCGAAGAGGGTGGTGGCGGGCCGGGATGCGTGAGGTTCCTTTCTCCTTTATTTAAGGAAATTATCTATAGCGGGGGTTCAAAGAATGCGCTACTGCTATATTAGTTATAGCGCTTGTTCTGAAAGCACGCTACTGCTACGCCTGTCATCTTTATTTTTATTTTTATTATCTTTTCAATCACATTTTCTTTTTTCATTTCCCTTTTTTCTATTTCTTTCATTCTCATTACTTTTCTATATGTTTTTAATTTTTTTTATTTTCATTAGCAGTAGCGCTTTTCCCAGAAAACGCGCTGCTACAACCAACTTAGCAGCAGCGCGCTTTACCTAAGCTCGCTACTACTATTCCTAGCCTACCGAGAATAGTGTGGGAATTGTAGTAGTACCGCTTCTTCCTACAGACGCGCTACTGCTATAACCTTAGTTGTAGCGCGTTTTGTGACTAGGCGCTACCGGTAAATAGTAGTAGCGCCTTTTTTTGACCGGCACTATCGGTAAGCTTCTGTGTGTAAGGTTTTCCATTATGAAATAAGAATGGGAGGCATACAGAAACACATCATCTCTCGAAATCATAGGGGCATAGCGGGGATCGACAACCATGTATTAACTCAGAGAGAAGGTAGGGGCAACACAAATGCACAAGCAAAGGAACAAACATAAGAAGGTGGAGATCCACCGAGAGTACTCCTGAGGAAGAGAGCGACATGCATACATTGAAAAAGGAGGGGGCGAGATGAATTTCTCTTTGTAAAAAACTGGATTTCATCAGTGAACACCATTTATAATTCATGTTTTTTAATGTGTTCTTCTCTTTGTACCTTTGTTGGCACTTTTTCACCAATGACCGATGACATAAGGGCTCAGGGTCGTCTATCTTGGAATCCCCGAACATGATGTACTTTGATGAGTGTGGGCTTTTGAAGACGTTTTGCTTGAAGACAAGAAATATATCCTACGAGTGTGTGGCAAAGTTGAGAAAAATGCAACAACACACATGTTTTTCCCCTTGGATGCATAAGCCATTTGGATTGAAGCACCGTGATGGTGACATTTTCTATTTTATTAGATGGTATACTAATTTCAAATTGGATTTAATTAATGCAGGGATAAGATTTACAACCTAGTAAGGATCCAAAAGGAAAACATATGCTATAAAGAAGAAAGATGACAGTAGGCTATCTTGTCAGTGCAAACATGCATGGCATGTAATTTTCAATCTTGAAGGCCATCTGAAACTGCGAGGGTCAGGAGGTGATGTTGTCAAAGATTAGAGAATTTTGCTCCTTCCACAAATTTCAAATGATGTATGAGGCTATAATGTTGAGCATGTATTTGCCTTTTCATACAGGCTCCCGAACGCACCCTATCCCACCAGCTCATCAAACCGGTGTTTAGTGTAAAGGCTAGGGCTAGCACAGAGAATGGAGCAAAACACACACGTGTACCAAACATCTTTGTAGAAAGGAATATTAAGGCTCGGGTGCGAAGCAGGCTCCAGGACTTGGTCAAAACATTAATCGATGGATAGGTAATGCACTCACTAAACTTGCTTGGTGTAATGATGATTGGCCCTTATAAAAGACACACTCCTCTCAATGGTCTCCTTGTAGCCCCTAAATGCGTTATCACGATAGTAATACAAGCCAAACAAACACGTTGGGGTCAAGGCTCCCGAGCCAGACAACACCGAAGATAAACAATGGGGTTTGGTCAATGCAATCCGATATGAAATACGAATGGGAGATATATGGAAACACGGTCGATGGCTGGAAGCAAGGAAATTGTATTTGCTAGGGGGGGGGGGGGGTGTAAGGGCAACACTAATGTACATGCAAAGGAGCGAACATGAGAAGACCGAGATCCGCCGAGAGTACTCCAAAGTGAAAGAGCGACATGCGGATATTGAAAAGGGGCTGAGATGAATATCACTTTGTAAAAACCGCATTGCACTTCCGGTGAACCGTTATATTGGATCTTGGTTCTTTTTTAGAACTACGTCTTCTTCTCTCGTCACCATTGTCGATACTTTTTCCACCAACGGTCAACCATCAAAACCCTAATCCTCCTCCTTCGCTACTCCTCCACCCGATTTCTACATTCTGTGATTGTGTCACATTAAGAAAAAAACCTACGACAAATCAAGAAGTTTTTCGCAGGCCGCACCAAAGGCGCACCGGTTCTTGGTCTAAATATTGTGGTGCTACAATGGAATGTAAAAACAATGGCATGCATGCCAAGTCGACATTCACACACCACCAAACATCTCATCCACCCACTCACAACTCTAAGTGACCACAAATCCATCGATCACATGAGATCCTCCTTCATAGTCTCCCCTACACCTTTGCCCCCATCCGAAATTCAAATTCTCCAAACCATCTGCACCCCAAAGCCCATATCAATCAGAAGAAACAAAACGAGACCAACCAAAAACCTAGGGGGCAAACCCACCGTTGAAGAAAAACACAAAAAGAGCAAACAATTAGCCCACACTAACGCCCATGCAAAGCAAATAATAATCCGATCCGATCACCCATTTGCCCACTAGTCGGGCCTCACTAAGCTAAGCCACATCACACTAGAGAGTGGTATCGTTCACTTGTCCACCAGCGAGTAAAGTCTTGAGTGTGAAGTAGGCTCAAGACTTGGTCACAAAATTAATGGATGGATAGCTAATGAACTTACCAACCTTCCTTGGTGTAAGCATGATCGATCCATATGAAAGGCACACTCCTCTCGGGTGTCTTACCTTGTAGCATATAAGTAAGTTACCAAGATAGTACTAGCAGCCAAACAAACAAAATGAGGATCGAGGCGCTCGAGCCAGAGAGCACTAGAGTTTAAAAAATGGGGTTGAGTCAATCAACCCGTTATGACATAAGAATGAGAGGCATATGGGAACACATCAACTTCAAAAATCATGTGAGGCATAGCAGCAGGCAAAGGGCAAGTATTTGCCAGGAGGGAAGCACGGGCGATACTAATGTACTTGCGAAGGAACTAAAATGGGAAAATGGAGATCTACCAAGAGAACTCCTGAGAGAAAGAGTGGCATGCAAAAATTGAAAAGGAGGTGATATGCACTTCAATTTGTAAAAACAAAATTGCACTTTCGGTCGAATCTTGGTTCTATTTTTTTTTTAAATAGCCTTCTTCTCCATGTGGCATTATCGATACTTTTTCACCAAATGCTCTAATGGCATAAAGGCGAGCAACATTACCTGTCTGAACCCCAGTCAACCCTTGGATGTACATGCCAGAAAGGCCAAAGCTTCGCCGCTCATCCCCCTCCTTCACCGACCCTTCGTCTAAATTATAAATTCTATGTTGGTCGCATGTTAAAAAACACAGAACAAATCAAGCGATTATTCGCGGGCTAGACCAAAGGAGTACTGCTTCTTCATCTAAATACTATGGTGCTACCATGGAATGCAAGAACATTAGCATGCACATTAAGTCGACAACCACACGCCACCTAACATCATCCACCCGTCACAGATCAAATGGCCACAAAATCTATTGACCACACGAGACCCTCCTTCCTATCCCCCCTACACCTTTGCCTCCATTAGGAATTCAAAAACTCCAAACCATCCGCAACCAAAAACCCAGATGAGGTAGAAGAAACAAAACAGAACCAACCAGAACCAGGTGACAAAATCCCACCATGGAAGAAAAACACCAATAGAGCAAACAATTATCTCGCACTAATGCCGGTGCAGAGCAAGTGATAATCCGATCCTCGCCCCCCTTTGCCGACTAGTCACGCCCCACTAAGTTAACTGTACTAGCTGGAGGAGTAGTACCGTTCACTTGTCCACCAGCGAGTAAAGTCGCTCGCCCCCTCCCCGACCATCGCTCCCCTCCCACAACCAGCATAGTCGTGTTCTTCTATTCACCTCGCTGAGGTTTACCTCTCACTTTCTCTCACCTTCCTCGCCCACCGCACCGTGCCACATTGTGTCCGCCCTCTCTCCATTCCCAAGCACACGAGGAAGAAGGCCGGAGACCATCATCATCCTCATCTTTGAGCGCCTTCAATGCTAGGGATCCCGACAGTGAGGCCTACATCACCATGAGCCCGTAATAGTTCTTGTCAACACTAATGTGGTTGACCCCCCCCCCCCCCCCCCCCGGTTGTCTTGGGCTATTGCCAAAGAAGGCTTGCCCTTCGAGATGAGGCTACTCGAGCCTAGCGCCTTGAACTGCTCCACCACCTGTGTCTGCAGCTGATTGCACAGGTCTCGCATCCCTTGACATGATGTAGGTTTCTAAGTGTGGACTCTTGAATACGTCTGGCTTGGAGATGACAAACATAACAATAGTGTTGTGAGGTTGAGAAAATGCAACAACACATGTTTTTCCCTTGCATGCAAAAATCATTGAACCGGACCACTCGTAATGCTGGGAGTTTCTATTTTCTTGGATAGTATATTGATTTCAAATTGGAGTTAATTGACGCGGGCGTAAGATTTGCAACCAAGCAAGGACCGAAAAAGAAAACAAAGACTACAAAGAAAAAAGACAACATTAGACTATTTTATCAATGCAAACGGTAACGTCATGTCATTTCAATCTTGGAGGCCATCTTCAACTGCGAGGGCTAGGAGGCGTTGTTGCGGAAGATTTGAGCATTTTGCCGCTTCCACAAATTTCAGACAATATATGTGGCTATAACATTGAGCATGTCTCTGCAGTTTTCATACAGGCTGCGAACGCACTGTCTCCCACCATCTCAGACAATTAGTGTTGAGTGTAAAGGCTAGGGAAAGCCCGGACAATGGAGCAGAGCACACATGTGTAGCAAATCCCTTTGCAAAAAGAAAATCATGTCTCAAGTGCAAAGTAGGCTGCAAGACTTGGTCATAGAATTAATGGATGGATAGCTAATGCACTTACCAACCTTCCTTTGTGTAAGCAAGATGGGCCCTTATAAACGACACACTCCTCCGGGCCGTCTACTTGTAACCTCTGACTATGTTACCAAGGTAGTACAAACAACCAAACAAACATGGTGAAAGTCGAGGCTCCTGAACCAGACAGTATTGAACACAAAACAATAGGGGTTTAGACAGTCCATCCTTTATGGAATATAAGAATGAGAGGCATATGAGAATGAATGATCTCCAGGAGTCATACAAGGCATAGCAAGAGCCAACAGAGCCGTATTCGTTAGGAGGGAATGAGCACCACAAGATGAAGAACCCCCAAGAGTAGTCTGTGGCGGGAGAGCGACAACCGTGCGACAAGTAGAGCCGTTATTCATGGGCTAAAACAAGGGCTAGAAGAAACTGCACTGCTTACACTTGTCCAAGTACGGCGGTGCTACCATGGAATGTAATAACAGTGGCATGCACGTTAAGTCGATAGCCACACGCCACCTAACATCTCTTGAATCCCTCACAACCCCAAGTGACCAGACCACAAACCCATCGACCACACGAGATCCACATCCTCCCTACACCTTCCATACCTTTGCCCCCTCCGGGATTCAAATTCTCCAATCCATCCACAGCAGAAACCCAGAAGAAACAAAACGGATCCAATCAAAACAGACCTAGGGGACAAAAACCCACCACAGAAGAAAAGCACCAAAAGCCCAAACAAAGCAATTAGCCCGCACTCACGCCGACGCAAAGCAAATGAAAATCCGATATTCCGATCCGCCCGCCCCTGTTTGCCCACTAGTCACACCCCACTAAGCTAACCTAGTAATGTACTAGCTTGGAGTAGTCATGTTCGCTCGTCCACCAGCGAAGCGAGTAAAGTCGCTCGCCCCCTCCCAACCGCCGCTCCCCCCCCCCCCCCCCACCTGCAGCTCGTGCTCTCCAATTCACCTCGCCTCGTCGCGGTTTACCTCTCACTTTCTCCCTCCTTCCTCTCCCACCGCACCGCATCCTCCCCATCGTCCCCTCCTTAAGCAAGCCACTGACGGCGGCCGCGAAGCCGTGAACCCAGACCACCACCTAGCAGCAGCCCACCCACTGACCCGCTCGGCAGTTAGGCAATGTCCCTCCTCTCCTCGGCAAGGGTGGCGGCGGTATGGGATGCATGAGGTTCCTTTCTCCTTTATTTAAGAAAATTATCTATAGCGGGGGTTCAAAGAACGCGCTACTGCTACATTAGCTATAGTGCTTGTTCTGAAAGCACGCTACTGCTACTCTTGTCTCCTTTATTTTTATTTTTATTTTATTTTCCTTCACATTTTGTTTTTTCCTTTCCTCCTTTTCTATTTCTTTCATTTTCATTTACTTTTCTATATGTTTTTAATTTTATTTTCTTTTCATTAGTAGTAGTGCTTTTCCCAGAAAACACGCTGCTACAACCAACTTAGCAGCAGGGCGCTTTACCTAATCTCGCTACTACTATTCCTAGCCTGCCGAGAACAGTGCGGGAAATGTAGTAGTAGCGCTTCTTCCTGCAGACACGCTACTACTATAACCTTAGCTGTAGCGTCTTTTTTGACCATGCGCTACAAGTAAAATAGCAATAGCGCTTTTTTTTTTTGACCGACGCTACTCGTAAGCTTCTGTGTGTAAGGTTTTCCCCAGCAGTGATGGGGTTGGATTGATGCATGACGTTATGAAATAAGAATGGGAGGCATACAGAAACACACCATCTCCCGAAATCATATGGGGCATAGCGGGGATCGACAACCATGTATTAACTCGGAGCGAACGTAGGGGCAACACAAATGCATAAGCAAAGGAACAAACATAAGAAGGTGGAGATCCACCGAGAGTATTCCTGAGGAAGAGAGCGACATGCATACATTGAAAAAGGAGGGGGCGAGATGAATTTCTCTTTGTAAAAAACTGGATTTCATCTGTGAACACCATTTATAATTGATGTTTTTTTAAATGTGTTCTTCTCTTTGTACCTTTGTCGGCACTTTTTCACCAATGACCGATGACATAAGGGCTCAGGGTCGTCTATCTTGGAATCCCTGAACATGATGTACTTTGATGAGTGTGGGCTTTTGAAGACGTTTTGCTTGAAGACAAGAAATATATCCTACGAGTGTGTGGCAAAGTTGAGAAAAATGCAACAACACAAATGTTTTTCCCCTTGGATGCATAAACCATTTGGATTGAAGCACCGTGATGGTGACATTTTCTATTTTATTAGATGGTATACTAATTTCAAATTGGATTTAATTAATGCAGGGATAAGATTTACAACCTAGTTAGGATCCAAAAGGAAAACATACGCTATAAAGAAGAAAGATGACAGTAGGCTATCTTGTCAGTGCAAACATGCATGACATGTAATTTTCAATCTTGAAGGCCATCTGAAATTGTGAGGCTCAGGAGGTGATGTTGTAAAAGATTATAGCATTTTGCTCCTTCCACAAATTTCAAATGATGTATGAGGCTATAATGTTGAGCATGTATTTGCCTTTTCATACAGGCTCCCGAACGCACCCTATCCCACCAGCTCATCAAATCGGTGTTTAGTGTAAAGGCTAGGGCTAGCCCAGAGAATGGAGCAAAACACACACGTGTACCAAACATCTTTGTAGAAAGGAATATTAAGGCTCGGGTGCGAAGCAGGCTCCAGGATTTGGTCAAAACATTAATCGCTGGATAGGTAATGCACTCACTAAACTTGCTTGGTGTAATGATGATGGCCCTTATAAAAGACACACTCGTCTCAATGGTCTCCTTGTAGCCCCTAAATGCGTTATCACGATAGTAATACAAGCCAAACAAACACGTTGGGGTCAAGGCTCCTGAGCCAGACAACACCGAAGATAAACAATGGGGTTTGGTCAATGCAATCCGATATGAAATACGAATGGGAGATATATGGAAACACGGTCGATGGCTGGAAGCAAGGAAATTGTATTTCCTACGGGGGTATGTAAGGGCAACACTAATGTACATGCAAAGGAGCGAACATGAGAAGACCGAGATCCGCCGAGAGTACTCCAAAGTGAAAGAGCGACATGCGGATATTGAAAAGGGGCTGAGATGAATATCAGTTTGTAAAAACCGCATTGCACTTCCAGGGAACCGTTATATTGGATCTTGGTTCTTTTTTAGAACTACGTCTTCTTCTCTCGTCACCATTGTCGATACTTTTTCCACCAACGGTCAACCATCTAAACCCTAATCCTCCTCCTTCGCTACTCCTCCACCCGATTTCTACATTCTGTGATTGTGTCACGTTAAGAAAAAAACCTACGACAAATCAAGCAGTTTTTCGCAGGCCGCACCAAAGGCGCACTGGTTCTTGGTCTAAATACTGTGGTGCTACAATGGAATGTAAAAACAATGGCATGCATGCCAAGTCGACATTCACACACCACCAAACATCTCATCCACCCCCTCAGAAATCTAAGTGACCACAAATCCATCGATCACACGAGATCCTCCTTCATAGTCTCCCCTACACCTTTGCCCCCATCCGAAATTCAAATTCTCCAAACCATCTGCACCCCAAAGCCCATATCAATCAGAAGAAACAAAACGAGACCAATCAAAAACCTAGGGGGCAAACCCACCGTTGAAGAAAAACACAAAAAGAGCAAACAATTAGCCCACACTAACGCCCATGCAAAGCAAATGATAATCCGATCCCATCACCCATTTTCCCACTAGTCGGGCCTCACTAAGCTAAGCCACATCACACTAGAGAGTAGTACCGTTCACTTGTCCACCAGCGAGTAAAGTCTTTAGTGCGAAGTAGGCTCGAGACTTGGTCACAAAATGAATGGATGGATAGCTAATGAACTTACCAACCTTCCTTGGTGTAAGCATGACCAATCCATATGAAAGGGACACTCCTCTCGGGTGTCTTACCATGTAGCATATAAGTAAGTTACCAAGATAGTACTAGCAGCCAAACAAACGCAATGAGGATCGAGGCGCTCGAGCCAGAGAGCACTAGAGTTTAAAAATGGGGTTAAGTCAATCAACCCGTTATGACATAAGAATGAGAGGCATATGGGAACACTGTTGGAAATATGCCCTAGAGGCAATAATAAAAGTATTATTATTATATTTCCTTGTTCATGATAATTGTCTTTTATTCATGCTATAACTGTATTATCCGGAAATCGTAATACACGTGTGAATACATAGACCACAATATGTCCCTAGTGAGCCTCTAGTTGACTAGCTCGTTGTGATCAACAGATAGTCATGGTTTCCTGGCTATGGACATTGGATGTCGTTGATAACGGGATCATATCATTAGGAGAATGATGTGATGGACAAGACCCAATCCTAAGCCTAGCACTAAGATCGTGTAGTTCGTTTGCTAGAGCTTTTCCAATGTCAAGTATCTCTTCCTTAGACCATGAGATCGTGTAACTCCCGGATACCGTAGGAGTGCTTTGGGTGTATCAAACGTCACAACGTAACTGGGTGGCTATAAAGGTGCATTACAGGTATCTCCGAAAGTGTCTGTTGGGTTAGCACGAATCGAGACTGGGATTTGTCACTCCGTGTAAGCGGAGAGGTATCTCTGGGCCCACTCGGTAGGACATCATCATTTGCGCAATGTGACCAAGGAGTTGATCACGGGATGATGTGTTATGGAACGAGTAAAGAGACTTGCCGGTAACGAGATTGAACAAGGTATAAGGATACCGACGATCGAATCTCGGGCAAGTAAAATACCGCTAGACAAAGGGAATTGTATACGGGGTCGATTGAGTCCTTGACATCGTGGTTTGTCCGATGAGATCATCGTGGAACATGTGGGAGCCAACATGGGTATCCAGATCCCGCTGTTGGTTATTGACCAGAGAACGTCTCGGTCATGTCTACATGTCTCCCGAACCCGTAGAGTCTACACACTTAAGGTTCGATGACGCTAGGGTTATAAAGGAAGTTTGTATGTGGTTACCGAATGTTGTTCGGAGTCCCGGATGAGATCCCGGACATCACGAGGAGTTCCGGAATGGTCCAGAGGTAAAGATTTATATATGGGAAGTCCTATTTTGGCCACCGGAAAATGTTCGGGATTTTTCGGTATTGTACCGGGAAGGTTCTAGAAGGTTCCGGAGTGGGGCCCACCTGCATGGGGGGACCCACATGAACGTGGGTAGTGGGGGCAAGGCCCCACACCCCTGGTCAAGGCGCACCAAGATCCCCCCTTAGAAGGAATAAGATCATATCCCAAAGGGATAAGATCAAGATCCCTAAAAAGGGGGGATAGCAATCGGTGGGAAGGAAATGATGGGATTTCTTTCCTCCCACCTTTGCAAATGCCCCAATGGACTTGGAGGGCAAGAATCCAGCCCCCTCCACCCCTATATATAGTGGGGAGGCGCATGGGAGCTTCACCCTTGCCCCTGGCGCAGCCCTCCCTCTCCCAAGTGCTCCTCCTCTCTCGCGGTGCTTGGCGAAGCCCTGCAGGATTGCCACGTTCCTCCACCACCACCACGCCGTTGTGCTGCTGCTGGATGGAGTCTTCCTCAACCTCTCCCTCTCTCCTTGCTGGATCAAGGCGTGGGAGACGTCACCGGGCTGTACGTGTGTTGAACGCGGAGGTGCCGTCCGTTCGGCACTTGATCATTGGTGATTTGAATCACGACGAGTACGACTCCATCAACCTCGTTCACTTGAACGCTTCCGCTTAAAGATCTACAAGGGTATGTAGATGATCTCTCTTTCTACTCGTTGCTGGTCTCTCCATAGATAGATCTTGGTGATACGTAGGAAATTTTTTGAATTTATGCTACGTTCCCCAACAGTGGCATCATGAGCTAGGTCTATTGCGTAGATTCTTTGCACGAGTAGAACACAAAGTAGTTGTGGGCGTTGATGTTGTTCAATATGCTTACCGTTACTAGTCCAATCTTGTTTCGACGGTATTGTGGGATGAAGCGGCCCGGACCGACCTTACACGTACTCTTATGTGAGACAGGTTCCACCGATTGACATGCACTTGGTGCATAAGGTGGCTAGCGGGTGCCAGTCTCTCCCACTTTAGTCGGAACGGATTTGATGAAAAGGGTCCTTATGAAGGGTAAATAGCAATTGGCATATCACGTTGTGGTTTTGCGTAGGTAAGAAACGTTCTTGCTAGAAACCCATAGCAGCCACGTAAAACATGCAAACAACAATTAGAGGACGTCTAACTTGTTTTTACAGGGTATGCTATGTGATGTGATATGGCCAACAAGAATGTGATGAATGATATGTGTTGTATGAGATTGATCATGTTCTTGTAATAGGATTCACGACTTGCATGTCGATGAGTATGACAACCGGCAGGAGCCATAGGAGTTGTCTTAATTTATTGTATGACCTGCGTGTCATTGAACAACGCCATGTAATTACTTTACTTTATTGCTAACCGGTAGCCATAGTAGTAGAAGTAATAGTTGGCGAGACGACTTCATGGAGACACGATGATGGAGATCATGATGATGGAGATCATAGTGTCATGCCGGTGACGATGATGATCATGGAGCCCCGAAGATGGAGATCAAAAGGAGCAAAATGATATTGGCCATATCATGTCACTATTTGATTGCATGTGATGTTTATCATGTTTATGCATCTTGTTTACTTAGGACGACGGTAGTAAATAAGATGATCCCTTACACAATTTCAAGAAGTGTTCTCCCCTAACTGTGCACCGTTGCTACAGTTCGTCGCTTCTAAGCACCACGTGATGATCGGGTGTGATGGATTCTTACGTTCACATACAACGGGTGTAAGACAGATTTACACAGCAATACACTTAGGGTTAACTTGACGAGCCTAGCATGTACAGACATGGCCTCGGAACACGGAGACCGAAAGGTCGAGCATGAGTCGTATAGTAGATACGATCAACATGAAGATGTTCACCGATGATGACTAGTCCGTCTCACGTGATGATCGGACACGGGCTAGTTTGACTCGGATCATGTGATCACTTAGATGACCAGAGGGATGTCTATCTGAGTGGGAGTTCATAAGATGAACTTAATTATCCTGAACATAGTCAAAAAGACCTTTTGCAAATTATGTCGTAGCTCACGCTATAGTTCTACTGTTTAGATATGTTCCTAGAGAAAATATAGTTGAAAGTTGATAGTAGCTATTATGCGGACAGTAGAAAGCTTATGTCCTTAATGCACCGCTCAGTGTGCTGAACCCCAAACGTCGTTTGTGGATGTTACGAACATCAGACATACACGTTTTGATAACTACGTGATAGTTCAGTGAAACGGTTTAGAGTTGAGGCACCAAAGACGTTTTTCGAAATGTCGCGGAACATATGAGATGTTTTGAGGGCTGAAATTGGGAATTCAGGCTCGTGCCCACGTCAAGAGGTATAAGACCTCCGACGATTTTCTTAACCTACAAACTAAGGGAGAAAAGCTCAATTGTTGAGCCTGTGCTCAGATTGTCTGAGTACAACAATCATTTGAATCAAGTGGGAGTTGATCTTCCAGATGAGATAGCGATGTTTCTCCGAAGTCATTACCACCAAGCTGCTAGAGCTTCGTGATGAACTATGATATATCAGGGACATATATGATGATCCTTGAGATATTCGCGATGTTTTGACACCGCGAAAGTAGAAATCAAGAAGGAGCATCAATTGTTGATGAAACCACTAGTTTCAAGAAGGGCAAGGGCAAGAAGGGATACTTCATGAAACAGCAAATCAGTTGCTGCTCTAGTGAAGAAACCCAAGGTTGAACCCAAACCCGAGACTAAGTGCTTCTGTAATAAGGGGAACAACCACTGGAGCAGAATTACCCTAGATACTTGGTAGATGAGAAGGCTGGCAAGGTCGATAGAAGTATATTGGATATACATTATGTTAATGTGTACTTTACTAGTATTCCTAGTAGCACCAGGGTATTAGATACCGGTTCGGTTGCTAAGTGTTAGTAACTCGAAATAAAGGCTACGGAATAAACGGAGACTAGCTAAAGGTGAGCTGACGATATGTGTTGGAAGTGTTTCCAATGTTGATATGATCAAGCATCGCACGCTCCCTCTACCATCGAGATTGGTGTTTGCGTTGAGCATAGACATGATTGGATTATGTCTATCGCAATACGCTTATTCATTTAAGGAGAATAATGGTTACTCTGTTTATTTGAATAATACCTTGAATGGTCTTGCACCTAAAATGAATGGTTTATTGAATCTCGATCGTAGTGATACACATGTTCATGCCAAAAGATAGTAATGATAGTACCACCTACTTGTGGCACTGCCACGTAAGTCATATCGGTATAAAACGCATGAAGAAGCTCCATGTTGATGGATCTTTGGGCTCACTCGTTTTTGAAAATTTTGAGACATGCGAACCATGTCTATTGGTGTATATGCATGAAGAAACTCCATGCAAATGGACCGTTTGAACTCACTTGATCTTGAATCACTTGAGACATGCAAATCATACCACATGGGCAAGATGACTGAAATCCTCGGTTTCAGTAAAATGGAACTAGAAAGCAACTTGTGGGAAGAAATACATTTTGATGTATGCAATCCAATAAGTGCTGAGGCATGTAGTGGATATCGTTATGTTCTTACTTCACAGATGATTCGAGTAGATGTTGAGAATATTTACTTGATGAAACACAAGTCTGAATTATTGAATGGTTCAAGTAATTTCAGAGTGAAGTAGAAGATCATTGTGACAGGAGGATAAAATGTCTATAGAGATGAATATCTGAGTTACGAGTTTTGGCACACAATTAAGACATTGTGGAAATTGTTTCACAATTAAAACCGCCTGGAACACCATAGTGTGATGGTGTGTCCGAACATCATAGTTGCACCCTATTGTATATGGTGCGTACCATGATGTCTCTTATCGAATTACCACTATCGTTCATGGGTTAGGCATTAGAGACAACCACATTCACTTTAATAGGGTACCACATAATTCCGTTGAGACGACACCGTTTGAACTATGGTTTGGAGAAACCTAAGTTGTCGTTTCTTAAAAGTTTGGGGCTGCGACTCTTATGTGAAAAAGTTTCAGGTTGATAAGCTCGAACCCAAAGCGGATAAAATGCATCTTCATAGGACACCCAAAACAGTTGGGTATACCTCCTAATTCAGATCCGATAGCAATATGGATTGTTTCTTGAATCGGGTCCCTTCTCGAGGAAAGGTTTCTCTCGAAAAGTTGAGTGGGAGGATGGTGGAGACTTGATGAGGTTATTGAACCATCACTTCAACCAGTGTGAAGCAGGGCACAGGAAGTCGTTCCCGTGGCACCTACACCAATTGAAGTGGAAGCTTATGATAGTGATCATGAAGCTTCAGATCAAGTCACTACCGAACCTCGTAGGACGACAAGGACGCGTACTACTTCGGAGTGGTACAGTAATCCTGTTTTGAAGGTCATGTTGCTAGACAACAATGAACCTACGAGCTATGGAGAAGCAATGGTGGGCCCAATTCCGACAAATGGTTAGAAGCCATGAAATCCAAGATAGGATCCATGTATCAGAACAAAGCATGGACTTTGGTGGACTTGCCTGATGATCGGCAAGCCATTGAGATAAATGGATCTTTAAGAAGAAGACGTACGTGGATGGTAATGTAACCATCTATGGAGCTCGACTTGTGACGAAAAGTTTTTCACAAGTTCAAGGAGTTGACTACGATGAGATTTTCTCATCCATAGCGATGCTTAAGTCCGTCGGATTCGTGTTAGCATCAGCTGCATTTATGAAATCTGGCAGATGGATGTCAAAACGAGTTTCCTTACTAGTTTTCGTAAGGAAAGGTTGTATGTAATACAATCAGAAAGGTTTTGACGATTCTAAGGATGCTAAAAGGTATGCTGGCTCCAGCGATCCTTCTAAGGACTGGAGTAAGCATCTCGGAGTTGGAATGTACACTTTGATAAGATGATCAAAGATTTTGGGTTTATACAAAGTTTATGAGAAACTTGTATTTCCAAAGAAGTGAGTGGGAGCACTATGGAATTTCTAATGAGTATATGTTGTTGACATATTGATGATCAGAAATGGTGTAGAATTTCTAGAAAGCATATAGGGTTATTTGAAAGGTGTTTTTCAAATAGAAAACCTGGATTAAGTTACTTGAGCATTGAGCATCAAGATCTATAAGGATAGATCAAGACGCTTAATGGTACTTTCAAGTGAGCACATTCTTTGACATGATCTTGAAGGTGTTCAAGATGGATCAGTCAAAGAAGGAGTTCTTGCCTGAGTTGTAAGGTATGAAGTTAAGACTTAAAAAGCTCAACCATGGCAGAATAGAGAGAAAGGACGAAGGTCGTCCCCTATGCTTAAGACGTAGGCTCTACAGTATGCTATGCTGTGTACCGCACCTGAAGTGTGCCTTGCCATGAGACAGTCAAGGGGTACAAGAGTGATCCAAGAATGGATCACAGGACAGCGGTCAAAGTTATCCTTAGTAACTAGTGGACTAAGGAATTTTCTCGATTATGGAGGTGGTAAAAGAGTTCGTCGTAAAGGGTTACGTCGATGCAAGCTTAACACCTATCCGGATAGCTCTGAGTAGAGATACCGGATACGTATAATGGAGCAACAATTTAGAATAGCTCCAAGTAGAACAGTTATTTGGAATAGCTCCAAATAGAGCGTGGTAGCTGCATCTAGGAGATGACATAGAGATTTGTAAAGCACACACGGATCTAAAAGGTTCAGACCCGTTGACTATAACCTCTCTCACAAGCATAACATGATCAAACCCAGAACTCATCGAGTGTTAATCACATGGTAAATGTGAACTAGATTATTGACTCTAGTAAACTCTTTGGGTGTAAGTCACATGGGGATGTGACCTTGAGTGTTAATCACATATCGATGTGAACTAGATTATTGACTCTAGTGCAAGTGGGAGACTGTTGGAAATATGCCCTAGAGGCAATAATAAAAGTATTATTATTATATTTCCTTGTTCATGATAATTGTCTTTTATTCATGCTATAACTGTATTATCCGGAAATCGTAATACACGTGTGAATACATAGACCACAATATGTCCCTAGTGAGCCTCTAGTTGACTAGCTCGTTGTGATCAACAGATAGTCATGGTTTCCTGGCTATGGACATTGGATGTCGTTGATAACGGGATCACATCATTAGGAGAATGATGTGATGGACAAGACCCAATCCTAAGCCTAGCACTAAGATCGTGTAGTTCGTTTGCTAGAGCTTTTCCAATGTCAAGTATCTCTTCCTTAGACCATGAGATCGTGTAACTCCCGGATACCGTAGGAGTGCTTTGGGTGTATCAAACATCACAACGTAACTGGGTGGCTATAAAGGTGCATTACAGGTATCTCCGAAAGTGTCTGTTGGGTTAGCACGAATCGAGACTGGGATTTGTCACTCCGTGTAAGCGGAGAGGTATCTCTGGGCCCACTCGGTAGGACATCATCATTTGCGCAATGTGACCAAGGAGTTGATCACGGGATGATGTGTTACGGAACGAGTAACGAGACTTGCCGGTAACGAGATTGAACAAGGTATAAGGATACCGACGATCGAATCTCGGGCAAGTAAAATACCGCTAGACAAAGGGAATTGTATACGGGATCGATTGAGTCCTTGACATCGTGGTTCGTCCGATGAGATCATCGTGGAACATGTGGGAGCCAACATGGGTATCCAGATCCCGCTGTTGGTTATTGACCAGAGAACGTCTCGGTCATGTCTACATGTCTCCCGAACCCGTAGGGTCTACACACTTAAGGTTCGATGACGCTAGGGTTATAAAGGAAGTTTGTATGTGGTTACCGAATGTTGTTCGGAGTCCCGGATGAGATCCCGGATGTCACGAGGAGTTCCGGAATGGTCCGGAGGTAAAGATTTATATATGGGAAGTCCTATTTTGGCCACCGGAAAATGTTCGGGATTTTTCGGTATTGTACCGGGAAGGTTCTAGAAGGTTCCGGAGTGGGGCCCACCTGCATGGGGGGACCCACATGAACGTGGGTAGTGGGGGCAAGGCCCCACACCCCTGGTCAAGGCGCACCAAGATCCCCCCTTAGAAGGAATAAGATCATATCCCAAAGGGATAAGATCAAGATCCCTAAAAAGGGGGGATAGCAATCGGTGGGGAAGGAAATGATGGGATTTCTTTCCTCCCACCTTTGCAAACGCCCCAATGGACTTGGAGGGCAAGAAACCAGCCCCCTCCACCCCTATATATAGTGGGGAGGCGCATGGGAGCTTCACCCTTGCCCCTGGCGCAGCCCTCCCTCTCCCAAGTGCTCCTCCTCTCTCGCGGTGCTTGGCGAAGCCCTGCAGGATTGCCACGTTCCTCCACCACCACCACGCCGTTGTGCTGCTGCTGGATGGAGTCTTCCTCAACCTCTCCCTCTCTCCTTGCTGGATCAAGGCGTGGGAGACGTCACCGGGCTGTACGTGTGTTGAACGCGGAGGTGCCGTCCGTTCGGCACTTGATCATCGGTGATTTGAATCACGACGAGTACGACTCCATCAACCTCGTTCACTTGAACGCTTCCGCTTAGCGATCTACAAGGGTATGTAGATGCTCTCTCTTTCTACTCGTTGCTGGTCTCTCCATAGATAGATCTTGGTGATACGTAGGAAAATTTTTGAATTTATGCTACGTTCCCCAACAAACACATCAAGTTCAAAAATCATGTGAGGCATAGCATCAGGCAAAGGGCAAGTATTTGCCAGGAGGGAAAGCATGGGCGATACTAATGTACTTGCGAAGGAACTAAAATGGGAAAATGGAGATCTACCAAGAGAACTCCTGAGAGAAAGAGTGGCATGCAAAAATTGAAAAGGAGGTGATATGCACTTCAATTTGTAAAAAGAAAATTGCACTTTCGGTCGAATCTTGGTTCTTTTTTAAAAAAATAGCCTTCTTCTCCATGTGGCATTATCGATACTTTTTCACCAAATGGCTAACGGAATAAAGGCGAGCAACATTACCTGTCTGAACCCCAATCAACCCTTGGATGTACATGCCAGAAAGGCCAAAGCCTCGCCGCTCATCCCCCTCCTTCACCGACCATTCGTCTAAATTATAAATTCTATGTTGGTCGCATGTTAAAAAACACAGAACAAATCAAGCGATTATTCGCGGGCTAGACCAAAGGAGTACTGCTTCTTCGTCTAAATACTATGGTGCTACCATGGAATGCAAGAACATTAGCATGCACATTAAGTCGACAACCACACGCCACCTAACATCATCCACCCCTCACAGATCAAATGGCCACAAAATCTATTGACCACACGAGACCCTCCTTCCTATCCCCCCTACACCTTTGCCTCCATTAGGAATTCAAATACTCCAAAGCATCCGCAACCAAAAACCCAGATGAGGTAGAAGAAACAAAACAGAACCAACCAAAACCAGGTGACAAAATCCCACCATGGAAGAAAAACACCAATAGCGCAAACAATTATCTCGCACTAATGCCGATGTAGAGCAAGTGATAATCCGGTCCCCGCCCCCCTTTGCCGACTAGTCACGCCCCACTAAGTTAGCTATACTAGCTGGAAGAGTAGTACCGTTCACTCATCCACCAGCGAGTAAAGTTGCTCACCCCCTCCCCGACCGCCGCTCCCCTCCCACCACCAGCATAGTCGTGTTCTCCTATTCACCTCGCTGAGGTTTACCTCTCACTTTCTCTCACCTTCCTCGCCCACCGCACCGTGCCACATTGTGTCCGCCCTCTCTCCATTCCCAAGCACACGAGGAAGAAGGCCGGAGACCAGCATCATCCTAAGCTTTGAGTGCCTTCAAGGCTAGGGATCCCGACAGTGAGGCCTGCATCATCATGAGCACGTAATAGTTCTTGTCAACACTAATGTGGTTGACCCCCCCCCCCCCTTGTTGTCTTGGGCTATTGCCAAAGAAGGCTTGCCCTTCGAGATGAGGCTACTCGAGCCTAGCGCCTTGAACTGCTCCACCACCTGTGTCTGCAGCTGATTGCACAGGTCTTGCATCACTTGACATGATGTAGGTTTCTAAGTGTGGACTCTTGAATACGTCTGGCATGGAGATGACAAACATAACAATAGTGTTGTGAAGTTGAGAAAATGCAAGAACACATGTTTTTTCCTTGCACGCAAAAATCATTGAATCGGACCACTCGTGATGCTGGGAGTTTCTATTTTCTTAGATAATATATTGATTTCAAATTGGAGTTAATTGACGCGGGCATAAGATTTGCAACCAACCAAGGACCGAAAAAGAAAACAAAAACTACAAAGAAAAAAGACAACAATAGACTATTTTATCAATGCAAACGGTCACGTCATGTCATTTCAATCTTGGAGGCCATCTTCAGCTGCGAGGGCTGGGAGGTGTTGTCGCGGAAGATGTGAGCATTTTGCCGCTTCCACAAATTTCAGACAATATATGTGGCTATAACATTGAGCATGTCTCTGCAGTTTTCATACAGGCTGCGAACGCACCGTCTCCCACTAGCTCAGCAAATTAGTGTTGGGTGTAAAGGCTAGGGAAAGCCCGGACAATGGAGCAGAGCACACATGTGTAGCAAATCCCTTTGCAAAAAGAAAATCATGTCTCAAGTGCAAAGTAGGCTGCAAGACTTGGTCACGGAATTAATGGATGGATAGCTAATGCACTTACCAACCTTCCTTTGTGTAAGCAAGATGGGCCCTTATAAACGACACACTCCTCCGGGCCGTCTACTTGTAGCCTCTGACTATGTTACCAAGGTAGTACAAACAACCAAACAAACATGGTGGAAGTCGAGGCTCCTGAACCAGACAGTATTGAAGACAAAACAATAGGGGTTTAGACAGTCCATCCTTTATGGAATATAAGAATGAGAGGCATATGAGAACGCATGATCTCCAGGAGTCATACAAGGCATAGCAAGAGCCAACAGAGCCGTATTCATGAGGAGGGAATGAGCACCACAAGATGAAGATCCCCCAAGAGTAGTCTGTGGCGAGAGAGAGACAACCATGCGACAAGTCGAGTCGTTATTCACGGGCTAGAACAAGGGCTAGAAGAAACTGCACTGCTTACACTTGTCCAAGTACGGCGGTGCTACCACGGAATGTAATAACAGTGGCATGCACGTTAAGTCGATAGCCACACGCCACCTAACATCTCATCCATCCCTCACAACCCCAAGTGACCAGACAACAAACCCATCGACCACACGAGATCCACATCCTCCCTACACCTTCCATACCTTTGCCCCCTCCGGGATTCAAATTCTCCAATCCATCCACAGCAGAAACCCAGAAGAAACAAAACGGATCCAATCAAAACAGACCTAGGGGACAAAAACCCACCACAGAAGAAAAGCACCAAAAGCCCAAACAAAGCAATTAGCCCGCACTCACGCCGACGCAAAGCAAATGATAATCCGATATACCGATCCGCCCGCCCCTGTTTGCCCACTAATCACACCCCACTAAGCTAACCTAGTAATGTACTAGCTTGGAGTAGTAGTGTTCGCTCGTCCACCAGCGAAGCGAGTAAAGTCGCTCGCCCCCTCCCAACTGCCGCCCCCCCCCCCCCCCCCACCAGCATCTCGTGCTCTCCAATTCACCTCGCCTTGTCGCGGTTTACCTCTCACTTTCTCCCACCTTCCTCGCCCACCGCACCGCGTCCTCCCCATCGCCCCCTCCTTAAGCAAGCCACCGACAGCGGCCGCGGAGCCGTGAACCCAGACCACCACCTAGCAGCTGCCCACCCACTGACCCGCTCGGCAGTCAGGCAATGTCCCTCCTCTCCTCGGCAAGGGTGGCAGCGGTATGGGATGCATGAGGTTCCTTTCTCCTTTATTTAGGAAAATTATCTATAGCGGGGGTTCAAAGAACGCGCTACTGCTACATTAGCTATAGCGCTTGTTCTGAAAGCACGCTACCGCTACTCCTGTCTCCTTTATTTTTATTTTTATTTTATTTTCCTTCACATTTTCTTTTTTCCTTTCTCCCTTTACTATTTCTTTCATTTTCATTTACTTTTCTATATGTTTTTCATTTTATTTTATTTTCATTAGTAGTAGCGCTTTTCTCAGAAAACACGCTGTTACAACCAACTTAGCAGCAGCGCGCTTTACCTAATCTCGCTACTACTATTCCTAGCCTGCCAAGAACAGTGCGGGAAATGTAGTAGTAGTGCTTCTTCCTGCAGAAACTCTACTACTATAACATTAGCTGTAGCGTGTATTGTGATCATGCGCTACAGGTAAAATAGCAATAGCGCCTTTTTTACCGACGCTCCTCGTAAGCTTTTGTGTGTAAGTTTTTCCCTAATAGTGATGGGGTTGGATTGATGCATGGCGTTAAGAAATAAGATTGGGAGGCATATAGAAACAAACCATCTCCCGAAATCATATGGGGCATAGCGGGGATCGACAACCATGTATTAACTCGGAGCGAACGTAGGGGCAACACAAATGCATAAGCAAAGGAACAAACATAAGAAGGTGGAGATCCACCGAGAGTATTCCTGAGGAAGAGAGCGACATGCATACATTGAAAAAGGAGGGGGCGAGATGAATTTTCCCTTTGTAAAAAACTGGATTTCATCAGTGAACACCATTTATAATTGATGTTTTTAAAATGTGTTCTTCTCTTTGTACCTTTGTCGGCACTTTTTCACCAATGACCGATGACATAAGGGCTCAGGGTCGTCTATCTTGGAATCCCCGAACATGATATACTTTGATGAGTGTGGGCTTTTGAAGACGTTTTTCTTGAAGACAAGAAATATATCCTACGAGTGTGTGGCAAAGTTGAGAAAAATGCAACAACACACATGTTTTTCCCCTTGGATGCATAAGCCATTTGGATTGAAGCACCATGATGGTGACATTTTCTATTTTATTAGATGGTATACTAATTTCAAATTGGATTTAATTAATGCAGGGATAAGATTTACAACCTAGTAAGGATCCCAAAGGAAAACATACGCTATAAAGAAGAAAGATGACAGTAGGCTATCTTGTCAGTGCAAACATGCATGACATGTAATTTTCAATCTTGAAGGCCATCCGAAACTGCGAGGGTCAGGAGGTGATGTTGTCAAAGATTAGAGCATTTTGCTCCTTCCACAAATTTCAAATGATGTATGAGGCTATAATGTTGAGCATGTATTTGCCTTTTCATACAGGCTCCCGAACGCACCCTATCCCACCAGCTCATCAAATCGGTGTTTAGTGTAAAGGCTAGGGCTAGCCCAGAGAATGGAGCAAAACACACACGTGTACCAAATATCTTTGTAGAAAGGAATATTAAGGCTCGGGTGCGAAGCAGGCTCCAGGACTCGGTCAGAAAATTAATCGCTGGATAGGTAATGCACTCACTAAACTTGCTTGGTGTAATGATGATTGGCCCTTATAAACGACACACTCCTCTCAATGGTCTCCTTGTAGCCCCTAAATGTGTTATCACGATAGTAATACAAGCCAAACAAACACGTTGGGGTCAAGGCACCCGAGCCAGACAACACCGAAGATAAACAATGGGGTTTGGTCAATGCAATCCGATATGAAATACGAATGGGAGATATATGGAAACACGGTCGATGGCTGGAAGCAAGGAAATTGTATTTGCTAGGGGGGTGGGGGGGGTGTAAGGGCAACACTAATGTACATGCAAAGGAGCGAACATGAGAAGACCGAGATCCGCCGAGAGTACTCCAAAGTGAAAGAGCGACATGCGGATATTGAAAAGGGGCTGAGATGAATATCACTTTGTAAAAACCGCATTGCACTTCCGGTGAACCGTTATATTGGATCTTGGTTCTTTTTTAGAACTACGTCTTCTTCTCTCGTCACCATTGTCGATACTTTTTCCACCAACGGTCAACCATCAAAACCCTAATCCTCCTCCTTCGCTACTCCTCCACCCGATTTCTACATTATGTGATTGTGTCACGTTAAGAAAAAAACCTACGACAAATCATGCAGTTTTTCGCAGGCCGCACCAAAGGCGCACTGGTTCTTGGTCTAAATATTGTGGTGCTAAAATGGAATGTAAAAACAATGGCATGCATGCCAAGTCGACATTCACACACCACCAAACATCTCATCCACCCCCTCACAACTCTAAGTGACCACAAATCCATCGATCACACGAGATCCTCCTTCATAGTCTCCCATACACCTTTGCCCCCATCCGAAATTCAAATTCTCCAAACCATCTGCACCCCAAAGCCCATATCAATTAGAAGAAACAAAACGAGACCAGCCAAAAACCTAGGGGGAAAACCCACTGAGGGAGTCCTGGATTAGGGGGTGTCCGGATGGCCGGACTATGACCTTTGGCCGGACTCCCAGACTATGAAGATACAAGATTGAAGACTTCGTCCCGTGTCCGGATGGGAATTTCATTGGCGTGGAAGGCAAGCTTGGCAATACGATATGTACATCTCCTCCCATTGTAACCGACTCTGTGTAACCCTAGCCCTCTCTGGTGTCTATATAAACCGGAGGGTTTTAGTCCATAGGACAAACAACAATCATACCATAGGCTAGCTTCTAGGGTTTAGCCTCTCTGATCTCGTGGTAGATCTACTCTTGTACTGCCCATATCATCAATATTAATCAAGCAGGAGTAGGGTTTTACCTCCATCGAGAGGGCCCGAACCTGGGTAAAAACATCGTGTCCCCTGTCTCCTGTTACCATCCGCCTAGACGCACAGTTCAGGACCCCCGACCCGAGATCCGCCGGTTTTGACACCGACATTGGTGCTTTCATTGAGAGTTCCACTATGCCGTCGCCATCAGGAAGGATGCCACATCCCGTCTTTAAAGACGGCGTTGTTGCTAAAGGAGCTTTGGCTATCGGCCAAACTCTCCGGCTAGGCGGTTTTCTTATGACCGCCTGTTCGGCCGCCGCGCCGATGATGACTTCTCGGGTCATCGAAAGCAATCTCCACGTCGACTCGGAACTCGCCGAGCAGTTAGATCCGATGGAGCTCTCTTCCTTAAACGAGCTCTTGGATCGCATCGCCGCCCTGGGAGTCGCTACAGACAACGATCAGATTGGGCTTAAACCCGATCCAAGAGAAACTGACTCTCCCCAGGTCACCCACCACGTCGCAGTGGTGGAGGAACAATGCGGCGAATCTATACCCATCTTAAGGACCAAATATGTTCGGATTCCCGATCCCTCCAAGCCGGATACCCGCAGAGGGGAGGACGTCACTCAAGTCCTGAATCTAAAGTCAGGCAGCGGGCCAGATTCATTGGACAACATCCAAGAACCCAGCTTCCGAATTCGGAAACTCCTTGACCTCTGAGCCTCAGATCGGGCGAGGTTCCGAATTTAACTCCACCCGCCCACCCTAACATAAGGGATCTATCCCAAATTCGGCAAGAGCCCACGGAAACAGTACATCATTACTGGGCCAGATTCCTCCTGGTTATGAACAGGATAGAAGACTGCCGCGAGGAGGATGCAATTTCATCCTTCTACAATAATTGCATGGACATCGGAATCCTCAACACCATAAGTCGCCGTGATATTACACGCTTCGCTGACTTGGCATCCATGGTACAAAAATACAGTGCAATGGAAAGCGTCCGAAAAACCGAAATAAAATTCTGGGACGATTCGGCCCTGAATACAACCCCAGTCTGAAATAAAAGGGCGCATTATCGCCATGCACAGGGGTTAATCACCAAAAAACAAAAACCCTCTATAGGGTATGGAACCGTACTGGAGGGATGGCTCAATGGACCCTGTGAAATTCATAGTACAGAGGGCGTCACACCAACTCATAGCCTTAGAGCATGTTGGATGCTCCGGCAGGTAGCCAGAAGTGGCGAGGAGCTTCTAACTCCAGAATCCGCAGAGCACCAGCCCAGGAATACCAATACGGTATCAACAGCCTTCGAGACTTTCGCATCAAACAATATGCGAAAACGAACACTCCGCAACCTTACCGAAGTCTACCAGGTAGCAACAATAAACCCATGGAGTGACACGGCTATTACCTTTAATGCCAGTGACGAACCTAAATTCCGAACAGCCCGAGCACCAGTCGCATTGGTCCTCAGTCCGATAGTGGACGTCTTTCAACTTACCAAGGTACTCATGTACGGTGGCAGCGGATTGAACCTCATTTATGAGGAAACCCTTCGAAAAATGGAAATAGACTGGAGCCGCATTGAGCGAAGCAACACAACCTTTAGAGGAATAATCCCCAGTCGGGAAGCATGCTATACAGGAAAAATCACACTGGATGTGGTGTTCGGCACGCCAGAAAATTACAGGTCCGAGGAGGTTACATTTCAAGTGGCCCCGTTCAGTAGTGGATACCACGCTCTGTTAGGGCGAGAGGCATTCACAATTTTTCAAGCTATACCCCATTATGGGTACAGGACGCTCAAAATGCCCGGACCCAATGGAATCATCACTCTTGCTAGTAACCCGGACATAGCACTCCGCGCCGAAAACAAGACAGCCGCACTGGCCCTTGAGGCATTATCCGAAGCCCTAGCGGTCGAGGAACTGACTGCGCTGCGGTCCACGGTGGACAGGGACGATGTGATACTCGACAAGAGATCCAAGTCCTCCTCCTTTAAACCGGCAGACGAAATAGTCAAATTCCAAGTCCATCCAACGGACCCTACAAAAACGGCCTCCATCGGGGCACAATTAAACCCTGATGTAGACGCCGCACTACAAGAATTCCTACACGAAAATTGGGACATTTTTGCCTGGCACCCTTCAGACATGCCAGGAATCCCACGCAGGCTGGCCGAGCACAGCCTAAACATCCTAAAAGGATTCAAGCCTGTTAAGCAAGCTCTTCGGTGTTTCTCTGAACCTAAGAGACAATCCATGGGAGAGGAGCTAGCCAAACTACTGGAAGCCGGATTCATCAGAGATATAAAACATTCGGACTGGTTAGCAAACCTGGTGATGGTACCAAAGAAGGACAAATCCTGGCGCCTATGCATCGATTTCAAGGACCTCAACAAGGCTTGCCCAAAGGATCCCTTCCCCCTCCCCCGCATTGATCAAATCATCGACGCTACCGTAGGACACGATTCATTGTGTTTCCTCGACGCATACTCTGGCTACCATCAAATTAAGATGGCAGAGCCAGACAAAGCCGCAACGGCATTTATCACCCCATAAGGCCCATTCTGCTTCAACACAATGCCCTTCGGGCTCAAAAATGCCGGCGCAACATATCAGCGCATGATTCAGACATGTCTGGCCAACCAGATCGGCAAAACAGTTGAAGCATACGTGGATGACGTGGTCGTCAAAACCAAGCATGTTGAAACTCTAGTAGACGACTTGAGGCTCACGTTCGATAACCTCCGAACATATGACATCAAGCTTAACCCGGAAAAATGCGTTTTCGGCGTACCAGCCGGAAAGCTCTTGGGCTTCATTGTCTCCGGTAGAGGAATTGAAGCAAACCCAGCCAAGATCCGAGCTCTGTCACAATTGGATATTCCAAAGGACCTCAAACAAATACAAAAATTGACTGGATGCGTGGCGGCTCTAAGCCGCTTCATCTCCCGCTTGGGAGAAGAGGCATTACCCCTTTATCGCCTCCTCCGGCGCACCGAACACTTCAAGTGGACGGATGCTGCCACGGCCGGACTCGAAGAAATAAAAGCCATATTGGCAACAAACCCGGTCCTGGCCGCGCCTAACATTGGCAAACCAATGCTATTATACATTGCGGCAACTCATCTAGTTGTAAGCGCAGTGCTCGTCGTCGAACGAGAAACGGACGGACACAAATTCCCCCTTCAAAAACTAGTCTACTACGTGTCCACTATCCTCACTCCATGCAAGTCACGGTACCCGCATTACCAAAATATAGCGTACGCAATGTTCATGGCGTCCCGGAAGCTACGACACTACTTTCAAGAGTGTTCAATAACAGTAGCCTCCGAAGTACCTCTTAATGATATTATAAACAACCGCGACGCGACAGGCCGGATTGCCAAATGGGCCATTGAGCTCCTCCCGTTCGACATAACCTATAAGCCACGGCGAGCTATCAAGTCGCAAGTTTTGGCCGACTTTGTCGCTGAATGGACTGAAGCCGAACTCCCTAAAGAGTATGGCACATATTCCAACTGGATCATGCACTTCGACGGCTCCAAAATGCTAGCAGGTCTGGGGGCTGGCGTCGTTCTGATGTCCCCAACAGGAGATACAGTTCAATATGTACTCCAGATAATATATACGGACTCTAATAATGCAGCCGAATACGAGGCCCTTCTACATGGTCTTCGGATGGCAGTCTCCATGGGCATTCAACACCTAGAGGTGCGTGGGGATTCGAACCTCGCGGTATCCCAAATAAATGGAGATTTTGATGCCAAGGATCCGAAAATGGCAGCTTATCGCAATGCCGTCCTAAAAATGTCAGCTCGGTTCGAGGGGCTCGAATTTCACCATATAGCCTGGGAAAACAATCAGGCAGCAGACGTCTTGGCACGCATCGGCGCAAGGTGCAATGCAGTCCCTCCCCAACATTTTCTTGGAGAGGCTATTCAAGCCATCCTTACAATGGGAAGGGGAATCCGGAAATAACAACCCGGACTCAGCCGCACCACCTGACACCGAACATTTTGACACAACGGGAGGCTCTGCCAACGAAGTAACATCCTCAGCCCACGTAATAATGGAAGTCATTGCCCCGTGGACAGAACCATTCTTAGCCTACCTAATTAGGCAGGAACTCCCCGAGGACCAAAACGAGGCACGCTGCATAGTGCGGCGATCTAAAGCCTACAAAGTCCATGAAGGAGAGCTTTATAAGAAAAGCACCACCGGAGTCCTTCAAAGGTGTATCTCCGTAGAGGAAGAGCAGAACCTTCTGGCTGAAATTCATGCCGGACTCAGCGGGCACCTTGTAAGCAAGGCCTTCCGTATTGGATTTTATTGGCCGACGGCCCGGGCAGATGCTCAGGACTTAGTCCAATGATGCGTCGGTTGCCAATTATTTGCTAACCAAAGCCATATGCCACCCACCGCCCTCCAAACTATACCCATCACCTGGCCCTTCGTGGTCTGGGGGCCTGACATGGTCGCACCCCTTAAAGGGGGAACCCACAAGAAAAAATACTTATTGGTCATGGTTGACAAATTCACCAAATGGATAGAGGCCAAGCCTGTCAAGACGGCTGAATCCGGACCAGTGATAGACTTCATATCCGGGATCGTACACTGTTACGGAGTCCCCCACAGCATCATCACTGATAACGGCACGAACTTTACGACCGACGAGGTAAGACTCTGGTGCAAAAACATGGGCATCAAGCTCGACTACGCTTCAGTCTATCACCCACAAACTAACGGTCAAGTCAAACGGGCAAATGGTCTAATCATGAGCGGCATCAAACCCAGGCTAGTGCGGTCCCTCAAGGAATCTAAGACACACTGGGTAGAGGAGCTCAACTCCATATTCTAGGGGCTGCGGACCACGCCGAATCGCACTACCGGATTCACACCATTTTTTATGGTATACGGTGCAGAGGCAGTCCTGCCCTGCGACATAATTCATGACTCACCTCGCGTGCGCATGTATGAAGAAAGAGAAGCCGAACTCGATCGGCAGGACAGCTTGGACGCATTGGAGGAGGAGCGCGACGTGGCGAAAGCCCGTTCCGCATTCTATCAACAGCAGGCTCGAAGATACCAAAGCAGAGAAGTACGGGCCAAAACTTACAATGTTGGCGAATTAGTTCTACGCCTGCCGGACAAGAAAAAGGACAAACTCAAGCCCAAATGGGAAGGTCCCTTCATAATCGACCAAGTCCTGACTGGTGGAGCATACCGTCTGCGAAATGCATCGGATAACTGACTCGAGCCGAACCCATGGAACGCAGCACGCCTACGAAGATTCTACGCCTAGCGCCGGACTCCGTGTTCATCTCCTTCCTCTATCTTTTTTTTACACATTAGCTGTCTTATATTTCTCTCCTTCTCCCTCTTTTTCTATTACAACCTTCTAAGGGCTCGTTTGCGCCTCGGTCGCACACAATTGATGCACTATCCGCGCTCACTATACCTGGGGGCTTCTTTAACATAAGCTTGTTTATACGGGCCTCACGCCCAACACATGTGTCACACTTCCGCATGTACCTTTTATTCACCATTATATGCATCGATATGACTTAAGTTTTGGCCAAGCTGGGTTGCCTGGCTCCTGTGCTTACCCCTACGTTCCCGATTGTTCGGCTAGGTGGTAAAGGGAGCACCTCTGCGATTGTTACTGCCGGTCAGCCGGATGTGTACCTCAGACTGGGTGAAGCCGAAAGCTAGCGTTCTTAAGGGAATATTCGATCGGTAAACTAAAAGATGATTTTTACCTCGTTTATTTATCCGCCCCCAGATGCTTTTCTGCTTTTTTCGCAGTTCGGACATGCACTTTAGGGCATGCCTCCCAGGGAAAGGAACCCCTAACGGAACTATTCTCCCTGAAAGATGTTTCTTACTAACCATGTAATATAACATAACACTTGTCTGATAAAACACTAATGACCCCTACGCCTGGTCTCCACGCATGCCCCGGTTCTTACATAACCGAAAGGGTATTCGGACACACTCCGGACTATCCGGTCCTGAGGTTGAAGCGAAAAGGTCCGCTATGACAAACGATCTACAATCTGGCTAGAAGGCATTTTACACGTCATTTTAAATTACATAGTCAATTTGACTGGGTATATTCCTCTTCAATACCATCCAACAGGCTATCTAGTTTACAGTCCTGCTGGGAATATTTTGCGGCCAACTCTACCTGGCCGTACACTAAACTGATAGGGATCTCCTTCCCATCGGGCCCCACAGGTCCGACCTCGGCCTTGTGGTTTGGGTCATCCTTCGTGTACCGCGTCTTTACCATGGCCCGGGCTTCCCTGGCGCCTTGACGACAGGCTGATATCTTCCATAATCGGAAGCGCCGCCGCGCTCCCTTCAGCCTCTCTGCAAGCTCTCCAAGGCCTTCGGGCACGGAGATGGAAGGCCACAAGGCCTGGGCGACGCCTTGCATCACCTGCCGAACTCGTTCGTGCAGTTGTGAGAGCTCGGGAAGAAGGTCACCCATAGAACTGGGCATTTCCTCCGCAGGTCGACCTGTCAACATACCTACAGACATAACGCTGTCAATTCGACTTCCTCATTGAACTCTTCTTTTCATAGTTCGTTCAAGAACTTACTAAAAATGTCGGGTCGAAGCCACCTATTCTCCTTCACGGAATCCGAAAGTTGAGCACGAACATCCTTTAGTTCCTCGCCCAGTTGGGTGTTGGCATCTTGAAGCTTGTTCTTCTCTTGCCTCGCCCTTGTAAGCACGCTCTCGCCGGCCTTTAACTGGCGCCACAGTTGTTGCTTGTCCGGATCCACTCCGGCGCCATCTGCACTGTTATTGTCAGAATTGCACACATGCCGCACTTCACAACATACTTATCTTTCGAAGCGTATATTACCAGAAGGGGTCTCTTTGGCCTTCCTTGGTGCGGCTAGTGCGGCCTCAAGTTGGGCTTTGCACTCTTCCAGCTCCTGGGACAGTCGGGTATTCTTTTCTGTAAGATCTTGCATAACAGATGATCCTTAAATCAGTCATTCTAACTGTTTCAAGTCTCGGGGGCTACTGACATATATAACCATCAAATTTTCTCACCCGTATGTCTTTTACATACTGCTCTGTGGCTCTGGCTAGACCATTTTGAGCGGCACGGAGGTACGCGTCTCCCGTATTAAAAGCGTCCAACGCCTCTTGGGAAAATCAAGCGTCACGAAGAACAGTCCGGCGACGCCTGTGGTTCATGGCACTCTCCACCTCAGAATTGGTGGCAGACAGCGCGTCCGCATCCTCTGTCGGAGGAGCGTCCGGTGCACGCCCCGTGTTCGCCTCCGCTTCCGGACCCGGCCTTGAAGCCCGGCCGGTGGACATAGTCCGGCGGGCGATCTTCTTCCTGAAGAGAGCATGAGCGTTAGTATGCCTTGAGGGCATAAACCCTGGGCATTAAAATTGCACGTCGTACCGTTGCGCCGGCGTCTCGATCCGGTCCGCACTTCTTTTTAGCCCGCTGGGCCTCGATGGCCCTTGTTGGCTAGCCGCCGCGGACTCGGCCCTCCGCCTCAAGGACTTCTCCTGCAAAAAACGCCGTTGGTATACGAAAATAAGCACGAATGGATCCTCTTGAAAATACTCGGACTTCGGTCTCAGTTACCTTTGAGGCTGGAAGTAGTCTGGGATAATCGGTCGTAATGGCCACTAAGGTGTTGTCCTTACTCAATTGATGAAACACCCCATCAATCAGCTCCACACATAAATCCGGGTCCTCTTGGGAGTCCGGGTCGAGGGACCGTTCCGGGTCCTCGGGTTGTGGAGGAGGGTTGTTTATCTCCTTTACAGTCTGGCATAGCTCCTGCGTTGAAATTGCTAGACTAAGTACTTAACTATGGGAATATGAAAACGGATGGGCAAGTGAAAGTGTTCGCATACCCAGCTTGGAGGATTGTACATAGAAATTCCGCCCCATGGGTTGACGTGGAGGAATTCCTCCTCTTCTCCCTTGTACAAAGCGGACAAGATCTTCATTAGAGTGGCAGCCGAATCCGGCCCCTTACGGCCGCACCGGGTGGCGTCGTCCTCCCCGTTGAAATCCCACATGGGGTGGCCTCTGTACTGAAGTGGCTGCACCCCCTGTGTAATGCATGTGGCCATGACCACGACCATGGTCAGTCCGGAATGAGCTAACAACCTTATCCGGCTCATCAGGTAAAGGATGTCCCTGTCATTTTCGTTCTGAGGGCTCCGTGGGCGCTAGCTCAGGCGCTTCTTCAAGGGAGCATTATCGAACTCAGGGAGGCCGATCCGTACAGGGTCCGGCAGAGGGACATCTTCTATATAAAACCATTCTGAAGGCCAGTCTTCGGACGCCTTCTTTGGGGTTCCGGATAGATATCCGGTCCCGGCGATGCGCCATAGTTCGGATCCGCCCACTTGATATATCGACCTCTCCTGAGAACGGGGCACGAGGCAGAACAACTTCTTCCACAGCGTGAAATGGGCCTCGATGCCCAAAAACAGCTCGCAAAGGGCTACGAAGCCCGCAATATGCAATATGGAGGCAGGCGTAAGGTTGTGTAACTGGAGGCCATAGAACTCCAGGAGCCCCCGGAGAAACGGATGAATTAAATAAGGGACAAGGCATATCCGCTCTCCTTTGGAGGGATTGGGGACACTCTCCGCTTGCTCTCTGCCATTATAGGTGGCAATCCCGGCTCGAACTGGGACCATGTAAGCTAGGGGGGAGAAGCCCCTTGGTTGGAGCGCTACTAGCTCGCTGTGCGGGGCGGAACACCTCTCCCAATCTCCAGGCTGAGGGCTGCGGGGCGAGAGGAGGAGCTGCGTCGACCGGCCATGATGGAATGGATCTCTGTTGAATGCGCTCCGATGAATGCTCGTGGAGGGAAGATGGTGTGATTCGGATCTAAATCCCCGCCTCTTTTATAGGCGGCCCATTTTCACAGCTAGGGGGGTAAATGAAAAAAACACCCTATCTTTTCGCATTCTTTTGACACGTGGAAGATGGCCATTTTTGCGCGCAGAAGCCAAGGAGCACAACATTCATCAGAAGTCGGACACTATTCGATAGTTATATGGGATTTGCAGAAGAACCCGCCTTGCAATGACGAAGACAAATCTGCGCGCCGGAATCTTCGTCATTGTAGCCTGGTTCGGGGGCTATTGAGGGAGTCCTGGATTAGGGGGTGTCCGGATGGGCGGACTATGACCTTTGGCCGGACTCCCAGACTATGAACATACAAGATTGAAGACTTCGTCCTGTGTCCGGATGGGACTTTCCTTGGCGTGGAAGGCAAGCTTGGCAATACGATATGTAGATCTCCTCCCATTGTAACTGACTCTGTGTAACCCTAGCCCTCTCCAGTGTCTATATAAACCGGAGGGTTTTAGTACGTAGGACGAACAACAATCATACCATAGGCTAGCTTCTAGGGTTTAGCCTCTCTGATCTTGTGGTAGATCTACTCTTGTACTACCCATATCATCAATACTAATCAAGCAGGAGTAGGGTTTTACCTCCATCGAGAGGGCCCGAACCTGGGTAAAAACATCGTGTCCCTTGTCTCCTGTTACCATCCACCAAGACGCACAGTTCGGGACCCCCTACCCGAGATCCGCCGGTTTTGACATCGACACCCACCATTGAAGAAAAACACAAAAAGAGCAAACAATTAGCCCACACTAACGCCCATGCAAATGATAATCCGATCCGATCACCCATTTTCCCACTAGTCGGGCCTCACTAAGCTAAGCCACATCACACTAGAGAGTAGTACCGTTCACTTGTCCACCAGCGAGTAAAGTCTTGAGTGCGAACTAGGATCAAGACTTGGTCACAAAATTAATGGATGGATAGCTAATGAACTTACCAACCTTCCTTGGTGTAAGCATGACCGATCCGTATGAAAGGCACACTCCTCTCGGGTGTCTTACCCTGTAGCACATAAGTAAGTTACCAAGATAGTACTAGCAACCAAACAGATGCAATGAGGATCGAGGCGCTCGAGCCAGAGAGCACTAGAGTTTAAAAAATGGGGTTGAGTCAATCAACCCGTTATGACATAAGAATGAGAGGCATATGGGAACACATCAAGTTCAAAAATCATGTGAGGCATAGCAGCAGGCAAACGGCAAGTATTTGCCAGGAGGGAAAGCATGGGCGATACTAATGTACTTGCGAAGGAACTAAAATGGGAAAATGGAGATCTACCAAGAGAACTCCTGAGAGAAAGAGTGGCATGCAAAAATTGAAAAGGAGGTGATATGCACTTCAATTTGTAAAAACAAAATTGCACTTTCGGTCAAATCTTGGTTCTTTTTTTAAAAAAAATAGCCTTCTTCTCCATGTGGCATTATCGATACTTTTTCACCAAATGGTTAATGGCATAAAGGCGAGCAACATTACCTGTCTGAACCCCAATCAACCCTTGGATGTACATGCCAGAAAGGCCAAAGCCTTGCCGCTCATCCCCCTCCTTCATCGACCCTTTGTCTAAATTCTAAATTCTATGTTGGTCGCATGTTAAAAAACACAGAACAAATCAAGCGATTATTCGCGGGCTAGACCAAAGGAGTACTGCTTCTTTGTCTAAATACTATGGTGCTACCATGGAATGCAAGAACATTAGCATGCACATTAAGTCGACAACCACACGCCACCTAACATCATCTACCCCTCACAGATCAAATGGCTGCAAAATCTATTGACCACACGAGACCCTCCTTCCTATCCCCCCTACACCTTTGCCTCCATTAGGAATTCAAATACTCCAAACCATCCGCAACCAAAAACCCAGATGAGGTAGAAGAAACAAAACAGAACCAACCAGAACGAGGTGACAAAATCCCACCATGGAAGAAAAATACCAATAGCGCTCCCACTAATGTCGGTGCAGAGCAAGTGATAATCCGATCCTCGCCCCTCTTTGCCGACTAGTCACGCCCCACTAAGTTAGCTGTACTAGCTGGAAGAGTAGTACCGTTCACTCATCCATCAGCGAGTAAACTCGCTCACCCCCTCCCCGACCGCCGCTCCCCTCCCACCACCAGCATAGTCGTGTTCTCCAATTCACCTCGCTGAGGTTTACCTCTCACTTTCTCTCACCTTCCTCGCCCACCGCACCGTGCCACATTGTGTCCGCCCTCTCTCCATTACCAAGCACAAGAGGAAGAAGGCCGGAGAACAGCATGATCCTTAGCTTTGAGCGCCTTGAAGGCTAGGGATCCCGACAGTGAGGCCTGCATCATCATGAGCACGTAATAGTTCTTGTCAACACTAATGTGGTTGAACCCCCCTCGTTGTCTTGGGCTATTGCCAAAGAAGGCTTACCCTTCAAGATGAGGCTACTCGATCCTAGCCCCTTGAACTGCTCCACCACCTGTGTCTGCAGCTGATTGCACAGGTCGCGCATCCCTTGACATGATGTAGGTTTCTAAGTGTGGACTCTTGAATACGTCTGGCATGGAGATGACAAACATAACAATAGTGTTGTGAAGTTGAGAAAATGCAACAACACATGTTTTTTCCTTGCACGCAAAAATCATTGAATCGGACCACTCATGATGCTGGGAGTTTCTATTTTCTTAGATAGTATATTGATTTCAAATTGGAATTAATTGACGTGGGCATAAGATTTGCAACCAAGCAAGGACCGAAAAAGAAAACAAAGACTTCAAGGAAAAAAGACAACATTAGACTATTTTATCAATGCAAACGGTCACGTCGTGTCATTTCAATCTTGGAGGTCATCTTCAACTGCGAGGGCTGGGAGGTGTTGTCGTGGAAGATTTGAGCATTTTGCCGCTTCCACACATTTTAGACAATATATGTGGCTATAACATTGAGCATGTCTCTGCAGTTTTCATACAGGCTGCGAACGCACCGTCTCCCACCAGCTCAGCAAATTAGTGTTGAGTATAAAGGCTAGGGAAAGCCTGGACAATGGAGCAGAGCACACATGTGTAGAAAATCCCTTTGCAAAAAGAAAATCATGTCTCAAGTGCAAAGTAGGCTGCAAGACTTGGTCACAGAATTAATGGATGGATAGCTAATGCACTTGCCAACCTTCCTTTGTGTAAGCAAGATGGGCCCTTATAAACGACACACTCCTCCGGGCCGTCTACTTGTAGCCTCTGACTATGTTACCAAGGTAGTACAAACAACCAAACAAACATGGTGGAAGTCAAGGCTCCTGAACCAGACAGTATTGAAGACAAAACAATAGGGGTTTAGACAGTCCATCCTTTATGGAATATAAGAATGAGAGGCATATGAGAACGCATGATCTCCAGGAGTCATACAAGGCATAGCAAGAGCCAACAGAGCCGTATTCATTAGGAGGGAATGAGCACCACAAGATGAAGATCCCCCAAGAGTAGTCTATGGCGAGAGAGCGACAACCGTGCGACATGTCAAGCCGTTATTCACGGGCTAGAACAAGGGCTAGAAGAAACTGCACTTCTTACACTTGTCCAAGTACGGCGGTGCTACCATGGTGAGGGAGACCTGGACTAGGGGGTGTCCGGATAGCCGAGCTATCATCATCGGCCAGACTCCAAGACTATGAAGATACAAGATTGAAGACGTCGTCCCGTGTCCGGATGGGACTTTCCTTGGCGTGGAAGGCAAGCTTGGCGATACGGATATGTAGATCTCCTACCATTGTAACCGACTCAGTGTAACCCTAGCCCTCTCCGGTGTCTATATAAACCAGATGGCTTTAGTCTGTAGGACAGATAACAATCATACCATATGCTAGCTTCTAGGGTTTAGCCTCCTTGATCTCGCGGTAGATCTACTCTTGTAATACCCACATCATTAATATCAATCAAGCAGGACGTAGGGTTTTACCTCCATCAGGAGGGCCGGAACCTGGGTAAAACATCGTGTCCCTTGTCTCCTGTTACCATCCGCCTAGACGACAGTTCGGGACCCCCTACCCGAGATCCGCCGGTTTTGACACCGACATTGTTGCTTTCATTGAGAGTTCCTCTCTGTCGTCATCGATAGGCTCGATGGCTTCTTCGATCATCAACAATGACACAGTCCAGGGTGAGACCTTCCTCCCCGGACAGATCTTCGTATTCGGCGGCTTTGCACTGCGGGCCAATTCGCTTGGCCATCTGGAGCAGATCGAAAGCTACGCCCCTGGCCGTCAGGTCAGATTTGGAAGTTTGAACTTCACGGCTGACATCCGCGGGGACTTGATCCTCGATGGATTCGAGCCACAGCCGAGCGCGCCGTACTGTCACGACGGGCATGACTTAGCTCTGCAGGCGGACAGTAACCTGGAGGCCGCACACGAGTCCGCTCCGATCTTCAATTCGAAGCCAGCTGTGTAGATCGAGGACGGGTGGCTAGACACCACCTCGGGGGCTGCAACCTCTACGGCGATAGAGCCGAACACTGACCTTGTCCCTCATGAAGCTCGTGACTCCGAGGTGCCGGACTCCTCGCCGGACTCCGAACCTCCCGCGCCCCCTCCAGTCGAATCCGATTGGGCGCCGGTCGTGGAGTTCACTGCTGCGGACATCTTTCAACACTCACCTTTCGGCGACATCTTGAGTTCTCTAAAGTATCTCTCGTTATCAGGAGAGCCCTGGCCGGACTGCGGTCAGGACGGTTGGGATGCGGACGACGAAGAAATTCAAAGCCCACCCACCACCCACTTAGTAGCCACTGTCGACGATCTAACCGACATGCTAGACTTCGACTCTGAAGACATCGACGGTATGGACGACGATGCCGGAGACGACCCAGAACCAGCACATACTGGGCACTGGAAAGCCACCTCATCATATGACATATACATGGTGGATATCCCAAAGGATGGGAATGGCGAAGGAACAGTGGAGGATGACCCCTCCAAGAAACAGCCCAAGCGCCGACGTCAGCGGCGCCGCTCTAAATCCCGCCACAGAAAGAATGGATATTCCGGCACCGGAGATAATAACACCCCAGACAGTGCCGAAGACAACCCCCTCCAGCAAGATTCAGCGCAGGAGGACGGAGACGCCAGCCCACATGAGAAAGCAGCAGACAAAGAAGTAGAGGATTACATGCCTCCCTTCGGAGACGAGGCAAGCCTCGACGATGACGAATTCGTCGTGCCTGAGGATCCCGTCGAACAAGAGCGTTTTAAACGCAGGCTTATGGCCACGGCAAACAGCCTCAAGAAAAAGCAGCAGCAGCTTAGAGCTGATCAAGATCTGCTAGCCGACAGATGGACTGAAGTCCTTGCGGCCGAAGAGCATGAGCTCGACCGCCCCTCCAAAAGCTACCCTAAACGCAAGCTGCTCCCCCGATTAGAGGAGGAGGCATATGAACCTGCATCACCAGCAGACAATACGGCTGACCGACCACCCCATGGCCACGACAGAGAGTCCTCTAGGACCTCCACCAGAACAGTACCTCGGCATCGCTCGAAAAGCACAAGGCCACAGGGGAATGCTCCGGACTTGCAAGATATATTGGAGGATAAGGCAAGACAATCAAGATCAATCTATGGATCGCGTGGGCGCCCCATGATATGCGACGACAACCGTCGCGCCAGACACAGTAAGTCCGGCCGGGCTGAACAAAATATACAAAGCTCTTTTGAACTCCATCGTGATATCGCCCAATACAGAGGCGCCGCACACCCACTATGCTTCACAGATGAAGTAATGGATCATCAAATCCCCGAAGGATTTAAACCTGTGAACATTGAATCTTATGATGGCACAACAGACCCCGCGGTTTGGATCGAGGACTATCTCCTTCATATCCACATGGCCCGCGGTGATGATCTCCATGCCATCAAATATCTCCCACTCAAGCTTAAAGGACCAGACCGGCATTGGCTTAACAGCTTGCCAGCAGAGTCAATTGGGATCTGGGAAGACCTGGAAGCCGCATTCCTCGATAACTTCCAAGGCACGTACGTGCGACCAACAGACGCTGACGACCTAAGCCATATAATTCAGCAGCCAGACGAATCGGCCAGACAATTCTGGACACGGTTCTTAACCAAGAAAAATCAAATCGTCGATTGTCCGGATGCGGAGGCCCTCGCGGCTTTCAAACATAACATCCGCGACGAGTGGCTAGCCCGGCACCTGGGACAGGAAAAGCCGAAATCCATGCAGCCCTCACATCACTCATGACCCGCTTCTGCGCGGGTCAGGACAGCTGGCTAGCACGCAGCAACAACCTCAGTAAAAATTCTGGCAGTCCAGATATCAAGGACCGCAATGGCAGGCCGCGTCGCAACAAAAACAAATGCCGCATTAATGGCGACAATAGTGAGGATACGACAGTCAATGCCAGATTCAGAGGCTCTAAACCCGGTCAACGGAAAAAGGCATTCAAAAGAACTACTCCGAGTCCGTCCAATTTGGACCGAATACTCGACCGCTCGTGCCAGATACACGGCACCCCCGAAAAGCCAGCTAACCACACCAACAGGGACTGTTGGGTATTCAAGCAGGCAGGCAAGTTAATTGCCGAAAACAACGACAAGGGGCTGCATAGCGACAATGAGGAAGAGACCCGACCGCCGAACAATAGATGACAGAAGGGTTTCCCCCCACAAGTGTGGACGGTGAACATGATATACGCAACCCACATACCCAAAAGGGAGCAGAAGCGTGCACTCAGGGATGTATACGCGATGGAGCCACTTGCCCCGAAGTTCAATCCATGGTCCTCCTGCCCAATCACTTTTAACCGAAGGGACCACCCCACCAGCATCCGCCACGGCGGATTTGCCGCATTGGTTTTAGACCCAATCATTGATGGATTTCACCTCACCAGAGTCCTGATGGACGGCGGCAGCAGCCTGAACCTGCTTTATCAGGATACAGTGCGCAAAATGGGCATAGACCCCTCAAGGATTAAAACTACAAAGACGACCTTTAAAGGCGTCATACTAGGTGTAGAGGCCAATTGTACAGGCTCGGTTACACTGGAAGTGGTATTCGGATCCCCAGATAACTTCCTAAGAGAAGAGTTAATCTTCGACATAGTTCCGTTCCGCAGCGGCTATCATGCTCTGCTCGGACGCACCGCGTTTGCAAAGTTCAACGCGGTACCACACTACGCATACCTTAAGCTCAAGATGCCAGGCCCTCGAGGAGTCATCACGGTCAACGGAAACACTGAACGCTCTCTCCGAACGGAGGAACATACAGCGGCTCTCGCGGCAGAAATACAGTGCAGCCTCTTAAGGCAATTCTCGAGTCCGGTCGTTAAGTGACCGGACACGGCTAAACGCGCCCGGAGTAACCTACAACAAGACCACCTGGCACGTTCCGAGCACGCGTAGCAATGCGGCCCCAACCCCAACCCCTACAAAATTTCAAGACGGGTCCTTCACGTACATCATTACGCTCTGAAGATACCACGGGCATAGGGGGAGGGGCACGACCACGATAGGCCCAGAATGCGGCTTAACCACACGAGGGGCTCTCAAGTGTGTCGTTCTTTTTTCTTTTCTTTTTTTTACCCACAGGACCCCGTTCATCAGAGGCCCTGTCCGGCAGTGAACCTGCCGAACTCACGATGCAACAACCAGGGAAGGAGAAAGGCTACGACGAATATCCAGGTGGTCTCCATTATGAGCATTAAATCTGTTTTATACACCATTCCGCAGCCTACCCCTGGAGGGGGACATGTTTAATAGTCCCATCCCCTGCTTATCGCACCATTTGTATCGTTCTGCATTCACAACAGTATTTCTTGAATAAACAATGCTTACAATTGCATTCCTTTCTTATACACATGTTCATTTATGACATGTTGCATCCGTACACTTTGGTACGGCTAAATACACCAGGGGTTTATGTTTCCTGCATCATGGTGCGATAAGTCCGAACACTTTCACAAGTGCGGCACCCCGAACTTATAGCATTATATGCATCGGCTCCGAATCATGTCTTGGGTCAATAGTTGGGTTTGCTCGGCTCCCATGTTTTGGTACCTTATGTTCCATTGTATCGGCTAAGGTAGCACTGGGAGAACCACTGCGATTGCGCCCCAGTTGAGCTGGGCGAGCGCCTTAGTGGAGAAAGCTAAAACTGACCGTCATGATGAGGTGAGAGCCGGTCGCTGTTCGAGAGGTTTTTTCGAGTCCCTAAAGACTTATGTCGCTTAGAGCGAGGAACCGGCTTTGTCCGGCCCAGGCGTGGATAGCGCCCCAAATTCGGCCTTCCGAACACTAGGGGCTTCGCCGAAATTTAAAATTATAGAATTCTATGGCTAAGTGAGAGTGTTCAAGCATTATAAGTCCGATTGCCTTGTTCGTTGTGTTGAGCGCCTCCCTAGATGGACCCAAAAATGGGAACAAGAGTGCTCAAATTTATCCCGAACACCCCAGCACTCGTGGCATGGGGGCCAAAGCCGACGACTTGCCATCTCTCAGATTTGATAAACGGCCGCACAGAAGGTAATATTTTAAATTAACAAGCGTTGCTTAGCGCATATGAACAAAATTTTCAGCGCATAGGATAACAAAATGCGAGTCTACTCAAATATTACATCTTTGGAGCACTCACCCGCAATAGTGCGGGCACCCTTCAGAACAGTCTTCTAATACATCTCGGGAGTACGATACTCCTTGCCCAGTGGTGGCGCGTCCGTCACAAGCTTCTCAGCATCCATCTTGCCCCAGTGCACCTTTGCGCGGGCAAGGCCCCGACGGGCACCTTCAATATAGGCGGAGTGCTTGATGACTTCAACCCATGGACACGCATCCACCAGCCGCCGGACCAGGCCGAAGTAGCTCCCAGGCACGGCCTCCTTAGGCAACAGCCGAACTATGAGGCCCCTCATGGCCTGTTCGGCCACCTTGTGGAGCTCGACCAGCTGCTTCAGCTGGTCGCTAAGGGGCACCGAATGTCCGGCCTCGGCATACTGAGACCAGAAGACCTTCTCTGTCGAGCTCCCCTCCTCGGCCCGGTAGAAAGCGGCGGCATCGGACACGCTGCGAGGAAGATCTGCGAACGCTCCTGGAGAGCTCCGAATTCGGGTAAGTGATAGGTAATTCACACTCACATGCTTACTTTGCATGAAAAATGCCTTACCCGCTGCTATTTTCTTCAACGCCTAGATTTCTTGGAGGGCCTTGTAGGCTTCGGCCTTAGCAGCTTTGGCACTCTCAAGAGCCGATGCAAGCTCAGACTCTCGAGTCTTCAAGTCACGCTCCAGGCTCTCATGTTTTTCCACGAGATCCTGGAGCTCTTGCTGTACCTCCGCCACCCGCGCCTCCTGCTTCTCTCGCTCGGTGCGCTCCGCGGCCGCATTACGTTTGGCCGTGGACACCGCCTCCTTCAGGGTCGCCACGTCGGTCGTGGCACCTGCAATACCCATGTTATCCTTGTCAATTTTCTTGCAACCAAATCCTTTTCTGTAAGGTACAATCTTAATACGGTGTTATTCACCTTCCTTGTCCTCGAGCTGCTTCTTGGCACGGCCGAGCTTGTTCTCGGACCGCTCGAGGCTTTGCTTCAAAGTATTAACCTCCGCAGTCAGTGCGGCAGAGGTCAGCAGCACAGCCTGCAACCCCATATTGACATATTTCATAACTCCTGCGTATATCTTTTTAGATCCTTAGTCCGGCTTTTCTTTCCGAATACCGAACCGACCATCAGGGGTTACTGTCATGTGGTACTATTGTACATATATCAAAATTCTTACCTCAAAGCCTGTTAGAAGGCTGCTGCAGGCTTCGGTCAGCCCGCTCTTGGCGAGCTGAACCTTCTGAATCACCGTACTCATGAAGGTGCGGTGTTCCTCTTCGATGGAGGTGCCGTTGAGCGCCTCCAGCAAGCTATCCGGCGCCTCCGGTTGGACGGAGGCCGCTGGCGTCGCGGTCTTGCCCTTCTTACGAAGGGGCCGCCCGTCGGACTCCGGAGCCACTTCAGGTTCCGGTGCGGAGTCCGGCGCAAAGTCCGGGAGGTTGCCCTGCGGCACCTCTGGGGCCTCCCCCTCCTGGCGGGTCCCTTCCCGGGATCCCACCTCGGCATTGTCCGCATCACGGGGGGTGGAGGCGCTCGGGAGGGAATCCATATCCGACGCACCCAAGGACCTGCTCGACGAAGCGGGAAAATCATCCTTGGGCGGACTCCAGGGTTGTATGCGGCATTAGAAAGACACTATGTGGCGAAAAGAAAAACCATGAAGTTATTCGGGAGTCCGGATACTTACGATCTTGCCAGGGGCTTGGCCCTTGGAGGCCAATCCTCGTTGTCATCACTGGCGTTGGCGGAGCAGTCCGGGGGAAGAGTCTTTCCCTTCTTGGACCCTTCGGCCTCCCTCGTTAGGGAAGCCTTCCTTTTCTTCCCTCCCCCCGCTGGGGGAGAGGCCTTCTTCTTCTCCTCCTCGCCTTTGTGGGAGGAGTCTGCCTTGGAGTCATCGTCTGATGACACCTAAAAACGGGAACTCTTCTGAGTGCCCGTAGCCTTCTTCTTGGCCTTCTTCTCCGGCACCACGTGGGGTGCCGGGGCCAGCAGCCCCGTTAAGCGGGCGTCCGCTGGGTCCTCTGGCAATGGGGCCGGACAGATAGTCTGTTCAGCCTTCTTCAGCCAGTCCTGTCAAAGGAGAGGGAGTTTAGATCCCGCATAGAGTCAAACTATGGAAAACAAGTGTCCCGTAAAGGGCAAAATCGCTTACCTCGCTAGCCGGATGCTGCGATCTGAATCTGCGATCTTCGGTAGCGGATGCGGGGGCCTCGGCACCTTTAAACAGCACCCTCCAGACATCTTCGTACGTAGTGTCGAAGAGCCCGCTCAAAGTCTGGTGCTGCGCCGAATCGAACTCCCACATACTGAAGCCCCGTCGTTGGCACGGGAGAATCCGGTGGATAAGCATGACCTGGACTACGTTGACAAGCTTGAGCTTCTTGTTGACTAGCTTTTTGATGCAGGCTTGGAGTCCGGTCAGCTCCTCCGAATCACCCCATGTCCGGCCGCTCTCTTTCCAGGAGGTGAGCCGTATGGGGATGCCAGATCTGAATTCGGGGGCCGCTGCCCATTCAGGGTCACGCGGCTCGGTGATGTAGAACCACCCCGATTGCCACCCCTTAATGGTTTCCACGAAAATGCCCTCAAGCCAAGTAACGTTGGGCATCTTGCCCACCATGGCGCCTCCGCACTCCGCTTGGCTGCCCTTTACGACCTTCGGCTTGATACTGAAGGTCTTGAGCCACAAGCCGAAGTGGGGCTGGATGCAGAGGAAAGCCTCACACACGACGATAAACGCCGAGATATTGAGGATAAAATTCGGGGCCAGATCATGGAAATCCAGGACGTAGTAGAACATGAGCCCCCGGACAAAGGGATGGAGTGGGAAGCCCAGTCCGCGGAGGAAATGGGGAAGAAATACTACCCTCTCGTGGGGCCTGGGGGTGGGGATAAGCTCTCCCTCGTCGGGGAGCCAGTGCGCGATGTCGCTGGACAGATATCCGGCGCTGCGTAGCTTCTGGATGTGCCCCTCCGTAACGGAGGAGGCCATCCACTTGCCTCCCGCTCCGGACATAGTTGGAGAAGGTTGAGGTGAGATGTGCGGACTTGGGCGCTGGAGCTCGAGTTCGCGGAGATGGATAAGCCAAGGAGGAAGAAGGTGCAGGTAAAAGGGTTGGATCTTTATCCCCTTATATGGGCGGACGGAAACATGCGTCCCCACCGGCCTGATAAAACTCGCTTATCTCCCCAATGGAGCAGTTGGGTTACCCACGTCCGTAATGATGGGAATCCCGGAATAAGGGGAACACGATCTCTGCTTCGACAAGACGTGCCAAGGAAACCGCTTCGCTAAACACGCTGAGGTGGTACAATAAAAACGATTCGAGTAAAGGCTTGGTAGTGGTGTGACATCACGCCACCAAATACGTCAGCAGATTGAACTTGTGTAAATATTATTCTCTCTACGGTGGAATGTGGAATTTATTTTGCAGAGCCGGACACTATCCTGGTGTTCACAATCTTCTATAAATTATTCAGAGAAGGAACCCGCCTTGCAATGCCGAAGACAACATGCGCGCCGGACTCATCGTCATTGAAGTCTGGTTCAGGAGCTACTGAGAGAGTCCTGGACTAGGGGGTGTCCGGATAGCCGAACTATCATCATCGGCCGAACTCCAAGACTATCAAGATACAAGATTGAAGACTTCGTCCCGTGTCCGGATGGGACTTTCCTTGGCGTGGAAGGCAAGCTTGGCGATACGGATATGTAGATCTCCTACCATTCTAACCGACTCTGTGTAACCCTAGCCCTCTCCGGTGTCTATATAAACCGGATGGCTTTAGTCCGTAGGACGGACAACAATCATACCATAGGCTAGCTTCTAGGGTTTAGCCTCCTTGATCTCGTGGTAGATCTACTCTTGTAATACCCACATCATCAATATCAATCAAGCAGGACGTAGGGTTTTACCTCCATCAAGAGGGCCCGAACCTGGGTAAAACATCGTGTCCCTTGTCTCCTGTTACCATCCGCCTAGACACACAGTTCAGGACCCCCTACCCGAGATCCGCCGGTTTTGACACCGACACATGGAATGTAATAACAGTGGCATGCACGTTAAGTCGATAGCCACACGCCACCTAACTTCTCATGCATCCCTCAAAACCCCAAGTGACCAGACAACAAACCCATCGACCACACAAGATCCACATCCTCACTACACCTTCCATACCTTTGCCCCCTCCAGGATTCAAATTCTCCAATCCATCCACAGCAGAAACCCAGAAGAAACAAAACAGATCCAATCAAAACAAACCTAGGGGACAAAAACCCACCACAGAAGAAAAGCACCAAAAGCCCAAACAAATCAATTAGCCCGCACTCACGCCGACGAAAAGAAAATCATAATCCGATATTCCGATCCACCCGCCCCTGTTTGCCCACTAGTCACACCCCACTGGATAGCATAAAAGGATACTTGAGTAAAAGTTTTTCAATGAAAGACCTCGGTGAAGCTACTTACATATTGGGCATTAAGATCTATAGAGATAGATCAAGACGCTTAATTGGACTTTCACAAAGCACATACCTTGACAAAGTTTTGAAGAAGTTCAAAATGGATCAAGCAAAGAAAGGGTTCTTGCCTGTGTTAAAAGGTGTGAAGTTGAGTAAGACTCAATGCCCGACCACTTCAGAAGATAGAGAAAAAATAAAAGAAGTTCCCTATGCTTCAGCCATAGGATCTATCATGTATGCAATGCTGTGTACCAGACCTGATGTGTGCCTTGCTATAAGTTTAGCAGGGAGGTACCAATGTAATGCAGGAGTGGATCACTGGACAGCGGTCAAGAACATCCTGGAATACCTGAAAAGGACTAAGGATATGTTTCTCGTTTATGGAGGTGACAAAGATCTCATCGTAAATGGTTACGTTAATGCAAGCTTTGACACTGATCCGGACAATTCTAAATCGCAAACCGGATACGTGTTTACATTGAACGGTGGAGCTGTCAGTTGGTGTAGTTCTAAACAAAGCATTGTGGCAGGATCTACATGTGAAGCGGAGTACATAGCTGCTTCGGAAGCAGCAAATGAAGGAGTCTGGATGAAGGAGTTCATATCCGATCTAGGTGTCATACCTAGTGCATCGGGTCCAATGAAAATATTTTGTGACAATACTGGTGCAATTGCTTTGGCGAAGGAATCCAGATTTCACAAAAGAACCAAGCACATCAAGAGACGCTTCAATTCCATTCGGGATTTAGTCCAAGTGGGAGACATATAAATTTGCAAGATACATACGGATCTGAATGTAGCAGACCCGTTGACTAAGCCTCTTCCACGAGCAAAACATGATCAGCACCAGGGCTCCATGGGTGTTAGAATCATTACAGTGTAATCTAGATTATTGACTCTAGTGCAAGTGGGAGACTGAAGGAAATATGCCTCTACTTGACAAACAGAGTGTCACTAGTATGCCTCTACTTGACTAGTTTGATATCAAAGATGGTTATGTTTCCTAACGATAGACATGTGTTGTCATTTGATTAACGGGATCACATCATTAGGAGAATGATGTGATTGACATGACCCATTTCGTTAGCTTAGCACACGATCGTTTAGTATATTGCTATTGCTTTCTTCATGACTTATACATGTTCCTATGACTATGAGATTATGCAACTCCCATTTACCGGAGGAACACTTTGTGTGCTACCAAATGTCACAACGTAACTGGGTGATTATAAAGGAGCTCTACAGGTGTCTCCAAAGGTACATGTTGGGTTGGCGTATTTCGAGATTAGGATTTGTCACTGCGATTGTCGGAGAGGTATCTCTGGTCCCTCTTGGTAATGCACATCACTTAAGCCTTGCAAGCATTGCAACTAATGAGTTAGTTGTGAGATGATGTATTACGAAACGAGTAAAGAGACTTGCCGGTAACGAGATTGAACTAGGTATTGAGATACCGACGATCGAATCTCGGGCAAGTAACATACCGATGACAAAGGGAACAATGTATGTTGTTATGCGGTCTGACCGATAAAGATCTTCATAGAATATGTGGGAGCCAATATGAGCATCCAGGTTTCGCTATTGGTTATTGACCGGAGACATGTCTCGGTCATGTCTACATAGTTCTTGAACCCGTAGGGTCCGCGCGCTTAACATTACGATGATAGTTTCATTATGAGTTTATATATTTCGATGTACCGAAGGTTGTTCGGAGTCCAGGATATGATCACGGACTTGACGAGGAGTTTCGAAATGGTCGAGACATAAAGATAGATATGTTGGACGACTATATTTGCACACCGGAAAGGTTCCGGGTGAGATTGGGACAATACCGGATCACCGGGAGGTTATCGGAACCCCCCGGGAGGTATATGGGCCTTATTGGGCCTTATTGGAAAGGAGGGGAAAGGAGCAAGGGAGGGAGTGCGCCCCGCCCCCAAGCCCAATCCGAATTGGGAGCCCCCCCCCCCCCCTTTCCTTCCTCCCTCCTTCCTCTTCCTTCCCTCTCCTACTCCTAATAGGAAAAGGGGAGTCCTACTCCCGGTGGGAGTTGGACTCCCCCCCTTGGGCGCGCCACCCCCCTTGGCCGGCCCCCTCCTCCACTCCTTTATATACGGAGGAGGGGGCACCCCATAGACACAACAATTGATCCCTTGGATCTCTTAGCCGTGTGCGGTGCCCCCCTCCACCATAGTCCACCTCAATAATACTGTAGCGGTGCTTAGGCGAAGCCCTGCAACGGTAGAACATCAAGATCATCACCACACCGTCGTGCTGATAGAACTCTTCCCCGACACTTTGCTGGATCGGAGTCCGGGGATCGGCATCGAGCTAAACGTGTGCTAGAACTCAGAGGTGCCTTAGTTTCGGTGCTTGATCGGTCGGGCCGTGAAGACGTACGACTACATCAACCGCGTTGGTATAACGCTTCCGCTATCGGTCTACGAGGGTATGTGGACAACACTCTCCCCTCTCGTCGCTATGCATCACCATGATCTTGTGTGTGCGTAGGAATTTTTTTTGAAATTACTATGTTCCCCAACAGTGGTATCAGAGCTTGGTTTTATGCGTAGATGTCATATGCACGAGTAGAACACAAGTGAGTTGTGGGCGATATAAGTCATAATGCTTACCAGCATGTCATACTTTGGTTCGGTGGTATTGTTGGATGAAGCGGCACGGACCGACATTACGCGTATGCTTACGCGAGACTGGTTCTACCGACGTGCTTTGCACACAGGTGGCTAGCGGGTGTCAGTTTCTCCAACTTTAGTTGAACCGAGTGTGGATACGCCCGGTCCTTGCGAAGGTTAAAACAGCACCAACTTGACAAACTATCATTGTACTTTTGATGCGTAGGTAAGAACGATTCTTGCTAAGCCCGTAGCAGCCACGTAAAACTTGCAACAACAAAGTAGAGGACGTCTAACTTGTTTTTTCAGGGCATGTTGTGATGTGATATGGTCAAGACATGATGCTAAATTTTATTGTATGAGATTATCATGTTTTGTAATAGAGTTATCGGCAACTGGCAGGAGCCATATGGTTGTCGCTTTATTGTATGCAATGCAATCGCCCTGTAATGCTTTACTTTATCACTAAGCGGTAGCGATAGTCGTAGAAGCATAAGATTGGCGAGACGACAACGATGCTACTATGGAGATCAAGGTGTCGCGCCGGTGACAATGGTGATCATGACGGTGCTTCGAAGATGGAGATCACAAGCACAAGATGATGATGGCCATATCATATCACTTATATTGATTGCATGTGATGTTTATCTTTTATGCATCTTATCTTGCTTTGATTGACGGTAGCATTATAAGATGATCCCTCACTAAATTATCATAGTAAAAGTGTTCTCCCTGAGTATGCACTGTTACGAAAGTTCTTCGTGCTGAGACACCACGTGATGATCGGGTGTGATAGGCTCTACGTTCAAATACAACGGGTGCAAAACAGTTGCACACGCGGAATACTTAGGTTAAACTTGACGAGCCTAGCATATAACAGATATGGCCTCGGAACACGGAGACCGAAAGGTCGAGCGTGAATCATATAGTAGATATGATCAACATATTGATGTTCACCGTTGAAACTACTCCATCTCACGTGATGATCGGACATGGTGTAGTTGATATGGATCACGTAATCACTTAGAGGATTAGAGGGATGTCTATCTAAGTGGGAGTTCTTTAGTAATATGATTAATTGAACTTAAATTAATCATGAACTTAGTACCTGATAGTATCTTGCTTGTCTATGTTGATTGTAGATAGATGGCCCGTGCTGTTGTTCCGTTGAATTTTAATGCGTTCCTTGAGAAAGCAAACTTGAAAGATGATGGTAGCAATTACACGGACTGGGTCTGTAACTTGAGGATTATCCTCATTGCTGCACAGAAGAATTATGTCCTGGAAGCACCGCTGGGTGCCAGGCCTGCTGCTGGAGCAATGCCAGATGTTATGAACGTCTGGCAGAGCAAAGCTGATGACTACTCTATAGTTCAGTGTGCCATGCTTTACGGCTTAGAACCGGGTCTTCAACGATGTTTTGAACGTCATGGAGCATATGAGATGTTCCAAGAGTTGAAGTTAATATTTCAAGCAAATGCCTGGATTGAGAGATATGAAGTCTCCAATAAGTTCTACAGCTGCAAGATGGAGGAGAACAGTTCTGTCAGTGAGCATATACTCAAAATGTCTGGGTATAATAATCACTTGATTCAACTGGGAGATAATCTTCCAGATGATAGCGTCATTGACATAATTCTCCAATCACTGCCACCAAGCTACAAGAGCTTTGTGATGAACTATAATATGCAAGGGATGGAAAAGACTATTCCCGAGCTCTTCATGATGCTAAAAGCTGCGGAGGTAGAAATCAAAAAGGAGCATCAAGTGTTGATGGTTAACAAGACCACTAGTTTCAAGAAAAATGGCAAAGGGAAGAAGAAGGGAAACTTCAAGAAGAGCAGCAAACAAGTTGCTACTCAGGAGAAGAAACCCAAGTCTGGACCTAAGCCTGAAACTGAGTGCTTCTACTGCAAGCAGACTGGTCATTGGAAGCGGAACTGCCCCAAGTATTTGGCGGATAAGAAGGATGGCAAGGTGAACAAAGGTATATGTGATATACATGTTATTGATGTGTACCTTACTAATGCTCGCAGTAGCACCTAGGTATTTGATACTGGTTTTGTTGCTAATATTTGCAACTCGAAACAGGGACTACGGATTAAGCGAAGATTAGCTAAGGACGAGGTGATGATGCGTGTGGGAAATGGTTCCAAAGTCGATGTGATCGCGGTCGGCACGCTACCTCTACATCTACCTTCGGGATTAGTTTTAGACCTAAATAATTGTTATTTGGTGCCAGCGTTGAGCATGAACATTATATCTGGATCTTGTTTGATGCGAGATGGTTATTCATTTAAATCATAGAATAATGGTTGTTCTATTTATATGAGTAATATCTTTTAAGGTCATGCACCCTTGAAGAGTGTTCTATTTTTATTGAATCTCGATAGTAGTGATACACATATTCATAATGTTGAAGCCAAAAGATGTAGAGTTGATAATGATAGTGCAACTTATTTGTGGCATTGCCGTTTAGGTCATATCGGTGTAAAGCGCATGAAGAAACTCCATACTGATGGACTTTTGGAACCACTTGATTATGAATCACTTGGTACTTGCAAATCGTGCCTCATGGGCAAGATGACTAAAACACCGTTCTCCGGTTCTATGGAGAGAGCAACTGATTTATTGGAGATCATACATACAGATGTATGTGGTCCGATGAATGTTGAGGCTCGTGGCGGATATCGTTATTTTCTCACCTTCACAGATGATTTGAGCAGATATGGGTATATCTACTTAATGAAGCATAAGTCTGAAACATTTGAAAAGTTCAAAGAATTTCAGAGTGAAGTTGAAAATCATCGTGACAAGAAAATAAATTTTCTACGATCTGATCGTGGAGGAGAATATTTGAGTTACGAGTTTGGTCTACAATTGAAACAATGTGGAATAGTTTCGCAACTAACGCCACCCGGAACACCACAGCGTAATGGTGTGTCCGAACGTCGTAATCGTACTTTACTAGATATGGTGCAATCTATGATGTCTCTTATAGATTTACCGCTATCATTTTGGGATTATGCTTTAGAGACGGTCGCATTCACGTTAAATAGGGCACCATCAAAATCCGTTGATACGATGCCTTATGAATTGTGGTTTGGCAAGAAACCAAAGTTGTCGTTTCTGAAAGTTTGGGGTTGCGATGCTTATGTGAAAAAGCTTCAACCTGATAAGCTCGAACCCAAATCGGAGAAATGTGTCTTCATAGGATGCCCAAAGGAGACTATTGGGTACACCTTCTACCACAGATCCGAAGGCAAGACGTGTGTCGCTAAATTCGGAAACTTTCTAGAGAAGGAGTTTCTCTCGAAAAGTGAGTGGGAGGAAAGTAGAACTTGATGAGGTAACTGTACCTGCTCCCTTATTGGAAAGTAGTATATCGCAGAAACAGGTTTCTGTGACACCTACACCAATTAGTGAGGAAGATAATGATGATGATCATGAAACTTCATATCAAGTTGTTACTGAACCTCGTAGATCAACCAGAGTAAGATCCGCACCAGAGTGGTACGGTAATCCTATTCTGGAAGTCATGTTACTAGACCATGATGAACCTACGAACTATGAAGAAGTGATGGTGAGCCCAGATTCCGCAAAATGGCTTGAGGCCATGAAATCTGAGATGGGATCCATGTATGAGAACAAAGTGTGGACTTTGGTTGACTTGCCCAATGATCGGCAAGCAATTGAAAATAAATGGATCTTCAAGAAGAAGACTGACGCTGACGGTATTGTTACTGTCTACAAAGCTCGACCTGTCGCGAAAGGTTTTCGACAAGTTCAAGGGGTTGACTACGATGAGACCTTCTCATCCGTAGCGATGCTTAAGTCTGTCCGAATCATGTTAGCAATTGCCGCATTTTATGATTATGAAATATGGCAGATGGATGTCAAAACTGCATTCCTGAATGGATTTCTGGAAGAAGAATTGTATATGATGCAACCGGAAGGTTTTGTCGATCCAAAGGGAGCTAACAAAGTGTGCAAGCTCCAGCGATCCATTTATGGACTGGTGCAAGCCTCTCGGAGTTGGAATAAACGCTTTGATGTGATCAAAGCATTTGGTTTTTTACAGATTTTGGACAAGCCTGTATTTACAAAAAAGTGAGTGGGAGCTCTGTAGCATTTCTGATACTATATGTAGATGACATATTGCTGATCGGAAATGATATAGAATTTCTGGAGGATACTTGAATAAAAGTTTTTCAATGAAAGACCTCGGTGAAGCTGCTTACATATTGGGCATTAAGATCTATAGAGATAGATCAAGACGCTTAATTGGACTTTCACAAAGCACATACCTTGACAAAGTTTTGAAGAAGTTCAAAATGGATCAAGCAAAGAAAGGGTTCTTGCCTGTGTTACAAGGTGTCAAGTTGAGTAAGACTCAATGCCTGACCACTTCAGAAGATAGAGAAAAAATAAAAGAAGTTCCCTATGCTTCAGCCATAGGATCTATCATGTATGCAATGCTGCGTACCAGACCTGATGTGTGCCTTGCTATAAGTTTAGCAGGGAGGTACCAAAGTAATCCAGGAGTGGATCACTGGATAGCGGTCAAGAACATCCTGAAATACCTGAAAAGGACTAAGGATATGTTTCTCGTTTATGGAGGTGACAAAGAGCTCATCGTAAATGGTTACGTTGATGCAAGCTTTGACACTGATTCGGACGATTCTAAATCGCAAATCGGATACGTGTTTACATTGAACGGTAGAGCTGTCAGTTGGTGCAGTTCTAAACAAAGCGTTGTGGCAGGATCTACATGTGAAGCGGAGTACATAGCTGCTTCGAAAGCAGCAAATGAAGGATTCTAGATGAAAGAGTTCATATCCGATCTAGGTGTCATACCTAGTGCATCGGGTCCAATGAAAATATTTTGTGACAATACTGGTGCAATTGCTTTGGCGAAGGAATCCAGATTTCACAAAAGAACCAAGCACATCAAGAGACGCTTCAATTTCATTCGGGATTTAGTCCAAGTGGGAGACATATAAATTTTCAAGATACATACGGATCTGAATGTAGCAGACCCGTTGACTAAGCCTCTTCCACGAGCAAAACATGATCAACACCAAGGATCCATGCGTGTTAGAATCATTACAATGTAATCTAGATTATTGACTCTAGTGCAAGTGGGAGACTGAAGGAAATATGCCCTAGAGGCAATAATAAAGTTATTATTTATCTCCTTATATCATGATAAATGTTTATTATTCATACTAAAATTGTATTAACTGGAAACATAATACATGTGTGAATACATAGACAAATAGAGTGTCACTAGTATGCCTCTACTTGACTAGCTTGTTGATCAAAGATGGTTATGTTTCCTAACCATAGACATGTGTTGTCATTTGATTAACGGGATCACATCATTAGGAGAATGATGTGATTGACATGACCCATTCCGTTAGCTTAGCACACGATCGTTTAGTATATTGATATTGCTTTATTCATGACTTATACATGTTCCTATGACTATGAGATTATGCAACTCCCGTTTATCGGAGGAACACTTTGTGTGCTACCAAACGTCACAACGTAACTGGGTGATTATAAAGGATCTCTACAGGTGTCTCCAAAGGTACATGTTGGGTTGGCGTATTTCAAGATTAGGATTTGTCACTCCGATTGTCGGAGAGGTATCTCTGGGCCCTCTCGGTAATGCACATCACATAAGCCTTGCAAGCATTGCAACTAATGAGTTAGTTGTGAGATGATGTATTACGAAACTAGTAAAGAGACTTGCCGGTAACGACATTTAACTAGGTATTGAGATACCGACGATCGAATCTCGGGCAAGTAACATACCGATGACAAAGGGAACAACGTATGTTGTTATGCGGTCTGACCGATAAAGATCTTCGTAGAATATGTGGGAGCCAATATGAGCATCCAGGTTCCGCTATTGGTTATTGACCGGAGACGTGTCTCGGTCATGTCTACATTGTTCTTGAACCCGTAGGCTCCGCACGCTTAATGTTACGATGATAGTTTCATTATGAGTTTATTTATTTTGATGCACCGAAGGTTGTTCGGAGTCCCGGATATGATCACAGACTTCACGAGGAGTCTCGAAATGGTCGAGACATAAAGATCGATATATTGGACGACTATATTTGGACACCGAAAAGGTTCCGAGTGAGATTGGGACAATACCGGATCACCGGGAGCTTATCGGAACCCCCCGGGAGGTATATGGGCCTTATTGGGCCTTAGTGGAAAGGAGGGGAAAGGAGCAAGGGAGGGGCGCCCCCCCCCCCAAGCCCAATCTGAATTGGGAGGGCCCCCCCCCCCTTTCCTTCCTCCCTCCTTCACCATAGTCCCCCTCGATAATACTTTAGCGGTGCCCCCCTCCACCATAGTCCACCTCGATAATACTTTAGCGGTGCTTAGACGAAGCCCTGCGACGGTAGAACATCAAGATCGTCACCACACCGTCGTGCTGACAGAACTCTTCCCCGACACTTTGCTGGATCGGAGTCCGGGGATCGTCATCGATCTGAACGTGTGCTAGAACTCAGAGGTGCCGTAGTTTCGGTGCTTGATCGGTCGGGTCGTGAAGACGTACGACTACATCAACCGCGTTGTTATAACGCTTCCGCTATCGGTCTACGAGTGTACGTGGACAACACTCTCCCCTCTTGTTGCTATGCATCACCATGATCTTGCGTGTGCGTAGGATTTTTTTTGAAATTACTATGTTCCCCAACATGAGGTTCCTCTCTCCTTTATTTAAGAAAATTATCTATAGCGGGGGTTCAAAGAACGCGCTACTGCTACATTAGCTATAGCGCTTGTTCTGAAAGCACGCTACTGCTACTCCTGTCTCCTTTATTTTTATTTTTATTTTATTTTCCTTCTCATTTTCTTTTTTTCCTTTCCCCCTTTTCTATTTCTTTCATTTTCATTTACTTTTCTATATGTTTTTCATTTCATTTTATTTTCATTAGTAGTAGCGCTTTTCCCAGAAAACACGCTGCTACAACCAACTTAGCAACAACGCGCTTTACCTAATCTCGCTACTACTATTCCTAGCCTGCCGAGAACTGTGCGGGAAATGTAGTAGTAGCGCTTCTTCCTGCAGACACGCTACTACTATAACATTAGTTGTAGCGTGTTTTGTGACCATGCGCTACAGGTAAAATAGCAATAGCACCTTTGTTTTGACCGACGCTCCTCGTAAACTTCTGTGTGTAAGGTTTTCCCTGGTAGTGATGGGGTTGGATTGATGCATGACGTTATGAAATAAGAATGGGAGGCATACAGAAACACACCATCTCCCGAAATCATATGGGGCATAGCGGGGATCGATAACAATGTATTAACTCGGAGCGAACGTAGGGGCAACACAAATGCATAAGCAAAGGAACAAACATAAGAAGGTGGAGATCCACCGAGAGTATTCCTGAGTAAGAGAGCGACATGCATACATTGAAAATGGAGGGGGCGAGATGAATTTCTCTTTGTAAAAACTGGATTTCATCTGTGAACACCATTTATAATTGATGTTTCTTAAAATGTGTTCTTCTCTTTATACCTTTGCCGGCACTTTTTCACCAATGACCGATGACATAAAGGCTCAGGGTCGTCTATCTTTGAATCCCTGAACATGATGTACTTATATGAGGGTGGGCTTTTGTAGACGTTTTGCTTGAAGACAAGAAATATATCCTACGAGTGTGTGGCGAAGTTGAGAAAAATGCAACAACACATGTGTTTTCCCCTTGGATGCATAAACCATTTGGACCGAAGCATCATGATGTTGACATTTTCTATTTTGTTAGATGGTAAACTAATTTCAAATTGGATTTAATTAATGCAGGGATAAGATTTACAACCTAGTAGGGATTCAAAAGGAAAACATACGCTATAAAGAAGAAAGATGGTAGTAGGCTATCTTGTCAGGGCAAACATGCATGACTTGTCATTTTCAATCTTGAAGGCCATCTGAAACTGCAAGGGCCGGGAGGTGATGTTGTCAAATACTAGAGCATTCTGCTCCTTCCACAAATTTCAGATTATGTATGAGGCTATAATGTTGAGCATATATTTGCCTTTTCATACAGGCTCCAGAATGGACCCTCTCCCACCAGCTCGTCAAATCGGTGTTTAGTGTAAAGGCTAGGGCTAGCCCAGAGAATGGAGCAAAACACACATGTGTACCAAACCTCTTTGTAGAAAGGAATATTAAGGCTCGGGTGCAAAGCAGGCTCCAGGACTTGGTCAAAAAATTAATCGTTGGATAGGTAATGCACTCACTAACCTTGCTTGGTGCAATGATGATTGGCCCTTATAAAAGACACACTCCTCTCAATGGTCTCGTTGTAGCCTCTAAATGCGTTATCATGCTAGTAATACAAGCCAAACAAACACGGCGGGGTCAAGGCTCCCGAGCCAGAGAGCACCAAAGATAAACAATGGGGTTAGGTCGATGCAATCAGATATGAAATACGAATGGGAGATATATGGAAACACATCATCTCCAAAAATCATATGGTCCATGGCTGGAAGCAAGAAATTGTATTTGCTAGGGGGGGTGTAAGGGCAACACTAATGTACACGCAAAGGAGCGAACATGAGAAGACCGAGATCCGCCGAGAGTACTCCAAAGTGAAAGAGCGACATGCGGATATTGAAAAGGGTTGAGATGAATATCACTTTGTAAAAACCGCATTGCTCTTCTGGTGAGCCTTTATATTGGATCTTGGTTCTTTTTTAAAACTACGTCTTCTTTCTCTCGTCACTATTGTCGATACTTTTTCCACCAACGGTAAACCGTCCAAACCCTAATCCTCCTCCTTCGCTGCTCCTCCACCCGATTTCTACATTTTTTGATTTGTGTCATGTTAAGAAAAAACCTATGACAAATCAAACAATTTTTCGCAGGCTGCACCAAAAGGCACACTGGTTCTTGGTCTAAATACTCTAGTGCTACCATGGAATGTAAGAACAGTGGCATGCATGCCAAGTCGACATTCACACACCACCTAACATCTCATCCACCCCTCACAACTCTAAGTGACCACAAATCCATCGACCACACGAGATCCTCCTTCATAGTCTCCCCTACACCTTTGCCCCCATCCGAAATTCAAATCCTCCAAACCATCCGCATCCAAAAACACATATCAGTCAGAAAAAACAAAACGAGACCAACCAAAAACCTAGGGGGCAAACCCACCGCAGAAGAAAAACACCAAAAGGGCAAAAAATTAGCCCACGCTAACGCCCACACAAAGCAAATGATAATCCGGTCCGATCACCCATTTGCCCGCTAGTCGGGTCGCACTAAGCTAAGCCACATCACACTAGAGAGTAGTACCGTTCACTTGTCCACCAACGAGTATATGGTCAAGACTTGGTCACAAAATTAATGGATGGATAGCTAATGCACTTAAAAACCTTCCTTGGTGTAAGCATGACCGATCCATATGAAAGGCACACTCCTCTCGGGTGTCTTACCCTGTAGCATGTAAGTAAGTTACCAAGATAGTACTAGCAGCCAAACAAACGCAGTGAGGATCGAGGCACTCAAGCCAGAGAGCACCAGAGTTTAAATAATGGGATTGATTCAATCAACCCATTATGAAATAAGAATGAGAGGCATATGGGAACACATCAAGTTCAAAAATCATGTGAGGCATAGCAGCAGGCAAAGGGCAAGTATTTGCCAGGAGGGAAGGCATGGGCGATACTAATGTACTTATGAAGGAACTAAAATGAGAAAATGGAGATCTATCGAGAGAACTCCTGAGCGAAAGAGTGGCATGCAAAAATTGAAAAGGAGGTGAGATGCACTTCAATTTGTAAAAACAAAATTGCACTTTCGGTCGAATCTTGTTTTTTTTAAATCCGCCTTCTTCTCCATGTGGCATTATCGATACTTTTTCACCAAATGGCCAATGGCATAAAGGCGAGCAACATTACATGTCTGAACCCTAGTCAACCCTTGGATGTACATGCCAGAAAGGCCAAAGCCTCGCCACTCACCCCCCTCCTTCACCGACCCTTCATCTAAATTCTAAATTCTATGTTGGTCGCATGTTAAAAAACACAGAACAAATCAAGCGATTATTCATGGGCTAGACCAAAGGAGTACTGCTTCTTTGTCTAAATACTATGGTGCTACCATGGAATGCAAGACCATTAGCATTCACATTAAGTCAACAACCACACGCCACCTAACATCAGCAACCCCTCACAGATCTAATGGCCACAAAATTTGTTGACCACACGAGACCCTCCTTCCTATTCCCCCCTACGGCTTTGCCTCCATTAGGAATTCAAGTTCTCCAAACCATCCGCAACCAAAAGCTCAAATGAGGTAGAAGAAACAAACACTAGTAGAAAAAGGACCTAATATGAGACACATTAGTGCCGGTTTGGTTTTGAGCCGGCACTTTCGCCGGTTGGTTGCAGAAACGTGCCCTGAATGATGGCGATATTCAAAATGACATGTACTCGCTGTCCCAGTTACCATCTTCGAATATAATTACTTTCAAAGGGTACCAGATAAATGGGAATACATTTTACACGATCGCCCAAGATAAGAAGAGCACCAACCAAAATAGTGGTGTCCGCTTTGATGCAACAACCAACACGGGAAAGGAAACATATTATGGTTACATAGAGGACATATGGGAACTTAATTATGGATCAGGTGATTTGAAGGTCCCTTTGTTTCGGTGCAAATGGGTCAATATGACACGAGGTGGGGTAATGGAAGACCCGCAGTACGGAATGACAACAGTGGATCTCAACAATCTTGCGTATGCAGACGAACCATTCGTCCTAGCTAATGATGTGGCGCAGGTTTTTTATGTGAAAGACATGTCTACCAGGCCGAGAAAAAGAAAAGATAAGGAAGCGAATGGATCATACGACGAGCCAAAGCGCCACATAGTTCTTTCAGGAAAAAGAAACATCGTGGGAGTGGATGACAAGACAGACATGTCAGAAGATTATGAAAAGTTTGATGAAATTGCTCCATTCATAGTGAATATTGACCCGAGCATCCAGTTAAATGATGAAGATTTTCCATGGCTACGACGCAAAGGGATAGACGCGAAGAAAAAGTCTCACACCCAAAGATCTGGGATGTGATCGGCTTCACTATCATCACTTTCTTCTGTGTTTCACACCCAGGAGGGAATGTCTGTAATAGTTAGGGTAGTTATGTGTTTTGGCATTTGAAACGCGAAGAAATTTTATGTGCAAATAAATTCTTTTCATGCATGCATTTACTTATTTTTTTCCAGCTGAATGACCCTGAAATTGAAAACCATTTCAAATGAACTCAGAAAAGGTTGAAAGTTGGCATGGTATCATAATTCCATAATAATAGCATGTGCAAGAAAGTAGAGGGGGTTACGGCAAAAACTGGATGCACTTCGTGTACAAAATGGACAATCTCTTTCGAAGTATCAGGGTTTCCGACGAAAACTGAACTGTTACAAAGGCATTTCATTTTTTAAATATCCTAAGCATTACCAAAATGAATATAATGATAAAACACACTAATATTAAACATAAAAAAAAGAATCACTGAAAAACTTTTTTCAAAGTTAAGTTATTCACAAACTAGTGATTCACACAAATTTCAAATAATTCAAAATTTAAACTATTCACATTTGAAATCTACCGGCACTAATAGAAAGTTTGTAATTTTTTGCACCTAAAGCAAAAATATTCACAAAGAAACTCTAAATACAGCAAAAAACAACTCAAAAATAAATAAAACAAAAATAAGTAAAGCGAAAAAAAATTAGAAAATAAAAAAGCCCACCTATTGGGCCAAAGCGGCCTGCATACGACTAGGAACGCAATCTTTTGTTGGGCCAGGATGCAGGCCCGCAAAGGCCCAGTAGGCCCATTGGGCGAAGAGGACAGGTAGGCCCAGTAAGCCTGACTAGGAGAGGAGCTCGAGAGAGCTACCGCACTGGAGCTTATAAAACAGTGCGGTAGCCTCTCGGCTAGCGAGGTGGGACTAAACAGTGCGGTAGCCTCTCGGCTAGAAATGTTAGAAATTATTCTGTTTTTTAGTTATATAAATATTAGAAATGTTAGTTTTATAGAAATGTTATAAATGTGTTATGTTTTTTAGTTATAGAAATATTTATAGAAATGTTAGCAATTTTTCTGTTTTTTAGTTATATAAATATTAGAATTGTCATGGAAATGTTAGTTATATAATCAGGAAATTTTAGAATTAGTTTTAGTTAGATGAATTAGATTAATGTCAAATTGTTAGAATTTGCATATATATAGAATTTTTGTTATCACAATCCAATCATTTAAAAAATGTTACTTTTTGCGGGCATATAGTATTTGTTCTCGACGATATGTCTGGCCCGCATCCTCGCCGTCGACCCATTCGCGATGACGTCATGCTTCAGGGGACCCATGTCCAGGACTGGGCTCCGCCGGGCTGGCACTGGGAGGTGCTACCTGGAGGGGCACGCCGCTTGCTGAGGAACCCGACCTCGGGTCCCGTCGTCGACCCTGATCTTCTTTGGTGGCGTTCGCGTGGGCCACATTCGGTGCAGAGGCAGCTGGCCCCGCCGGAGGTGGTGCGTCGCCGTGTCAGGGAGGAAGATGAGCACGTCCATCGCTACATGGCTACTATGGATGACGTCAGGTTCTCCACTACTTGGCGGGTTCTTTGGGCAGATGACTGGAGATATGATCCTGTGATGGTTCCTTCTCTTTGGGTGTGCACCGCCCGCGCCCCAGGAACCGCGAGTGGCGCCCTAGATTCTTCTATAGTATTCGGTCTTTATTAGGTACCTAGCCAGTGATGTATTCGATATATAATATTCGAGACGATGTATTCGAGATTATATATATTAAGATGATGATGTATTCAAGATTATATATTTGAGAGGATGTATTCGAGATTCAGATTTTCCTTATTGATTAATCGCATCCATGCATTGTAATTTGAATACTAAATTGTTTTATATTTCTTCTGTATTATTAATAAAGTAAAAGCTATGGCGGACAATACCGGCAGAGAGAGAGAAGAGGAATTGTTCGACATCATACGCAGCCCTCACAGGCTAGATGATCTGAATGAAGCAGATGACGGCTCCCAATATCTTAACAATACCGGAGAGGGTGATGAAAAGATATTCGATCTCGACGACCGGGCTGATGAAGTCATGAACTATGATTATGATTATGACACACACACAATGTTTGTGATGATACAGACAATGCTGATCTTCAAATAACAAACACTACCGGCGAGGTATATTTATATAAGCATGCATCATGGTGATCATCACATGTTTTTTTATTGAAGATATATTAACGAATCGATCTTTCTTCTTTCAGCCCTCCGGATCGAGCAAATCTGCTTCTACAGACAGCAAGACAAAGCGAGGCCCGGGAAGATTGTTGAAGGATGGTGTAAAGTACCACATCGAATCCATCAAACGTAGTGGCGAACCCCTCACGCCTAAGAAAATTGCGAACAAGTGGACTCGTCAGTGCGGAGTTCTTGTCAAGGACAAACTCCCAATCTCCATTCAATAATGGAAAGAGCCAAAGACTAAACGTCCAGGTGTTACTTGGGTCGACAAAAGAGCCAAAAAAGACCTTGTGAAATCTCTGATGGAACATTTACCCTACCAGATCATTTCACTGAAGCAGGTGTGGAGGAAGTCAAGGCCGCTGCTCTTAAGAAGATGGAAATTGCATTCAACGCCCACAAGAAAAACTGTATGGGCCAACTACCTCGCTAATGAAAGGAAGACTCCAGAATTCACGAGAACACTAGAGAAGCAAAGAGATCACTGGGACGATTTCGTCACCTTCAAGGATTCAGAAATATCTAAGGAACGGTCGATGAAAAACAAGGCAAATGCCGCAAGAAAGACGCAGTTCCATAGGCTGGGTCCAGGTGGCTACGCGGTGGGATTGCCTAAGTGTGATAAGTCTGAGCAAGAGATGGAGGATGCAGGGGTCACTCCGGTTACCCGGCACTAGCCCCTCAGGTGCAGAACTTGGTTCTATGCGCATGGGGGAGCGTTGGACCCGAAGACAGGCGGAGTTTCGCGGAAGGCAAGTCTAAAAGGAGCCGAACAAAAGATAATTGACGCAATAGATGAAGCTCGAAGGGGGGTGTTCACGCCCAACAGAGAGAACGATGAGCTTACGCGCGCCCTGGGAAATCCTGAACACCCGGGAAGAACACGAGGCATGGGCGTTATTCCCTGGTATGAGGGCTTTTTAGAATGGAACAAGGACTATAGGAGCCGTGCAAGAAGGAAGATGGAGGAGGAGAAGAAAAGGAAGCTGGAGGAGAAGCAGAGGAAGCAGGATGCAGAACGCCTTCAAGGCCTAGAAGCAAGGCACGCGGACCTGGCACTCAAATTCCAGCAGCAGCAACAGCAGATCGACTCACTTAGCCAGGAAAGGGGGTCTCAGCAGCGGCAGCAGCAAGCGGATGATCGTCCAGCATTGGATAGCACTGTCCCATCCATGCCGAGAAGCAGCGTTGGTTCTGCCCCGGGCGACACACTGCTGGATAAATACCCTGTGGATAACATCATAGAGAACACTAACTGCGAGCTACACTCCAAAATGAAGAACATATCCATGAAGGTGGCGGACGACATTGCTTTTCCAGTTACCCCCGAAGCAACCTACCATTGCATCCCGATTCCAGAGGGCTATGCTCGTGTCATGGTTGATTAAGTGGTGACCCATATTCAGGGCTAACGCTTGACATTCCTGGAGGTGAAGACGAGCGCACACTGGGAGAGGCCATACATCGTATCATCCTATGGAGAAAGGATTGCATCATCTTTCGAAGTCCATCGACACCGCGTCGTCTGCCGACTCCTCGAAGTCCGCCACCGAGTCAGCAGACTCCCGCTCCTCCAAGTCCACGAACGCGTGAGACGACTCCTCCTCGAAGTCCGCCACCTCCTCCAAGTCCCCAAACGCGTGAGCTGACTCCTTCGGTTTCAAGCCCGGCACAGCATCATGCCACTTCTCCGGTTGCAAGTCCGGCACCGTGTCAGGCCACACCTCCTGCTTCAAGTCCGGCACATCATCAGGCCACTTCTCCTGGTCCAACTCCACGTCCGCCCTCTCAGCAATCGCAGAAGAGACATCCCGCAGCTTTGGTGCGTAGCGGTACGAGTCGAGGTAGTTCAGGAAGTACAGGCGAAGGCAAGCGATATAAATATGGTCCAAGCCTCGCTCCTCTTCCTCAGAGGCCTTATGACATGACTAAGGAGCAAAACACAGCCATAGTGCAAGCCCAAGTGGACGCCCATTTTGGACCGAAACCGGCACCGCTGCCAAAGGAGAAAGTGCCTAAGAAAGTAATTGACCACTTCATTCGTATGGCTAGAGAACCAGCTCCCAAGTCTGTTGACTCAGACTATGAGCGCCAAATCAGGAAGGCACGTCGAGCACGACTACAGAAGGAAGCGAGCTCAAGCTCGAGCCAACAAGCAGCTGGCAAAAAATGCAGGAAAATCGTTCCCCGGTTGGGAGAACAGGCGGCGCAACCGATCCCCCCGCTTGTTGTGCCAACAACACATGAGAGGAGTAGTACGCGCGCCAAATATTATTGTGGGCAAACCGTTAGCGTTTCCCAGCATGGCGATGTGGTAATAACAGAGGATCATATAATGCAGGCTCAAATGCTCAATATCTCTGTTGGACAACTCCTCGACATCGAGCCCATGCCTGCGCTTAAAAAATCGGAAATAGCATGGCAATATGTCCGGGGCAAACCTTTGGTCCATCCAGACAAGGTCAAGGACCTCCCAACGAGAATGTATCAATTGCATCAATGGTACATGAACATTACCAAGATTTCAAATCGAGAGTCCCTCATGGTGAATGTCAAGCATGAGCATTATTACCATGAGAAAGCTCTGGCCATTGAGTATCCAGAACTATTTCAGTTATTTAATCAAGACGCACTCGACAAGTCTATCTTCAGTTGCTATTGTCTGTAAGTGATTTCTTTCTGTAATTTAAGTCTCAAGCTAGTTATGTAGTGATAATTTTGATCAATCATTACATGTAATTATCCTAACTATATTCTTTTTCTGTGGTATTATATGCAGGATGAAGATGTATGAAATGAAAAAATCTGGATGCTATGGCGTTGGGTACATTGACCCAAATACCATTAATGAGGACATATGGCAGATAGAACATTGTCAAGCTGAAGTAGAGGAAAGCATGCTAGAGTTCTTGAAGCGCCTCAATACCAATGAAGATATACTACTTCCATACAACTTCCCGTGAGTCACACTGTCTTGTACTACAAATTCTGTTTTTGCTTACTAGCTAGCTAGATGTTAATAATTAAGTGTATACGGTTTACGGTAGTTGATTAATTTTATGCACATGCCCACTTAATTAAGACATGCAAACGTGTGCGTATGCAGTTGGCACTGGGTCTTGTTAGACATTAAAGTTGAGGAAGGAAAATTTGAATTACTGGACTCACTAACTAAAGAAGATAAAGACTACACCATCGTGAAGGGGATAGTCAACAAGTAATTTCAATCATTATTAACTATTAGTTCCTGATATGAACTATTTAATAACCCTTTTATTAATTTTCTTTGCCTGCGGGCAGGGCATGGGCAAAGTTCATCAAGGTCACTCCAGGCACATGGCCAAAAAAGATGTTTTGGCATCGACCCAAGGTAAGTAATTAAGTAGTACTAGCACTAGTGCAGAACCGGGCTTTAGTGCCGGTTCGTGACGGCCTTTAGTGCCGGTTGGCGAACCGTCACTAAAGAGTGGAGACTAAAGCCCCCCCCCCTTTAGTACCGGTTCGTCACGAACCGGCGCTAAAGTGCAAACACGTGGCACGAGCCAGGCCCGTATGCGTGTAGGACATTAGTACCGGTTGGTAACACCAACCGGTACTAAATGTTTGGGTGTTTTTTTTAATTTTTGCTTTAATTTTGTGTTTTCAATTTGGCTTTATTTTCCATTTAATTCTTTTTTGTTTGCTGGTATTTCACGATACTACAAATTGTACACGTTATGCATATATATTAAATAGATTTTCTCGTACGTAGAACCGCATATATATATATATATATATATATATATATATATATATATATATATATAATATAAATCATCGAATGTCTCACAGCCAACACCATTAACTATTCACACATATACACATGTATATACATATACAATTTCTACTACTTGTTGCCTTGGTGCCTTCAGAGCACGATGACAAGTGGTTCATGGGGGCGGTAGCAGGTAATAGTATTCCCCTTTCAGATCTATGACCTGGTCAAGCAAAAATCCGGCTATTTCCTCTTGAAGTGCTTGTATGCGGTCCGATGGTAGCAGCTTATCCTGCACCGATCTGAACTGTTAAGAAGGAGATCAATATGCATGTGTGTTAGTTGTGTGACTAGCTAGATATCGATAATGGTGTGAATAGTGTTCTGACAAAAACGTACCCAGTCATGTCTATCAGATCTGCTCCTTTAGCACGTCATCATGCGAATGTTCTCGCAAACATAGTATGCACACAGATTATTCCCTTTCGCCTGCCTCAGGGCCTTTACGAGAATGGAATTGAATCAGATAATGATTAATCAAGCATAATAATTAATTAATGATATTGAAACAAGAATTAAAGAGATGGTAGCTAGCTAGTACTACTTAATTACTTACCTTGGGTCGATGCCAAAACAACTTTTTTGGCCACGTGCCTGGAGTCACCTTGATAAACTTTGCCCATGCCCTGCCCGCCGGCAAAGAAAATTAATAAAAGGGTTATTAAATAGTTCATATCAGGAACTAATTAATAGTTAATAATGATTGAAATTACATGTTGACTATCCCCTTCACGATGGTGTAGTCTGTATCTTCTTTAGTTAGTGAGTCCAGTAATTCAACTTTTCCTTCCTCAACTTTAATGTCTAACTAGACCCAGTGCCAACTACATACGCACACGTTTGCATGTCTTAATTAAGCGGGCATGTGCATAAAATTAATCAACTACCGTAAACCGTATACACTTAATTATTAACATCTAGCTAGCTAGTAAGCAAAAACAGAATTTGTAGTACAAGACAGTGTGACTCACGGGAAGTTGTATGGAAGTAGTATATCTTCATTGGTATTGAGGCGCTTCAAGAACTCTAGCATGCTTTCTTCTACATCATCTCAACAACATTCAATCTGCCATATGTCCTGATTAATGGTATTTGGGTCAATGAACCCAACGCCATAGCGTCCAGCTTTTTTCATTTCATACATCTTCATCCTGCATATAATACCACAGAAAAACAATATAGTGAGGATAATTACATGTAATGATTGATCAAAATTATCACTACATAACTAGCTTGAGACTTAAATTACAGAAAGAAATCACTTACAGACAATACCAACTGACGATAGACTTGTCGAGTGTGTCTTGATTAAATAACTGAAATAGTTCTGGATACTCAATGGCCAGAGCTTTCTCATGGTAATAATGCTCATGCTTGACATTCACCATGAGGGACTCTCGATTGGAAATCTTGGTAATGTTCATGTACCATTGATGCAATTGATACATTCTCGTTGGGAGGTCCTTGACCTTGTCTGGATGGACCAAAGGTTTGCCTCGGACATATGGCCATGCTATTTTCGATTCTTTAAGCGCAGGCATGGGCTCGATTTCGACGAGTTGTCCAACAGATATATTGAGCATTTGATCCTGCATTATATGATCCTCTGTTATTACCACATCGCCATGCTGGGGAACGCTAAAGCTTTGCCCACAATAATATTTGGCGCGTGTACTACTCCTCTCATGTGTTGTTGGCACAACAAGCGGGGGGATCGGTTGCGCCGCCTGTTCTCCCAACTGGGGAACGGTTTTCCCGCATTTTTTGGCAGCTGCTTGTTGGCTCGAGCTTGAGCTCGCTTCCTTCTATAGTCGTGCTCGATGTGCCTTCCTGATTTGCCGCTCATAGTCCGAGTCAACAGGCTTGGGAGCTGGTTCTCTAGCCATACGAATGAAGTGGTCAATTACTTTCTCAGGCACTTTCTCCTTTGGCGGCGGTGCCGGTTTTGGTCCAAAATGGGCGTCCACTTGGGCTTGCACTATGGCTATGTTTTGCTCCTTAGTCATGTCGTAAGGCCTCTGAGGAAGAGGAGCGAGGCTTGGACCATATTTATATCGCTTGCCTTCGCATGTACTTCCTGAACTACCTCGACTCGTACCGCTATGCACCAAAGCTGCGGGATGTCTCTTCTGCGATTGCTGAGACGGCGGAGACGGCTGACGTGGAGTTGGACCAGGAGAAGTGGCCTGACGATGTGCCGGACTTGAAGCAGGAGGTGTGGCCTGACACGGTGCCGGACTTGCAACCGGAGAAGTGGCATGACGCTGTGCCGGGCTTGAAACCGGAGGAGTCAGCTCATGCGTTCGGGGACTTGGAGGAGGTGGCGGACTTCGAGGAGGAGTCGTCTCACGCGTTCGTGGACTTGGAGGAGCGGGAGTCTGCTGACTCGGTGGCGGACTTCAAGGAGTCGGCAGACGACGCGGTGTCGGTGGACTTCGAAAGATTATGCAATCCTTTATCCATAGGATGATACGATGTATGGCCTCTCCCAGTGTGCGCTCGTCTTCACCTCCAGGAATGTCAAGCGTTAGCCCCGAATATGGGTCCACCACTTCATCAACCATGACACGAGCATAGCTCTCTGGAATCGGGATGCAATGGTAGGTTGCTTCGGGGGTAACTGGAAAAGCAACGCCGTCCGCCACCTTCATGGATATGTTCTTCATTTTCGAGTGTAGCTCGCAGTTAGTGTTCTCTATGATGTTATCCACAGGGTATTTATCCAGCAGTGTCTCGCCCGGGGCAGAACCAACGCTGCTTCTCGGCATGGATGGGACGGTTCTATCCAATGCTGGACGATCATTTGCTTACTGCTGCCGCTATTGAGACCCCCTTTCCTGGCTAAGTGAGTCGATCTGCTGCTGCTGCTGCTGGAATTTGACTGCCAGGTCCGCATGCCTTGCTTCTAGGCCTTGAAGGCGTTCTGTGTCCTGCTTCCTCTGCTCCTCCTCCAGCTTCCTCTTCTTCTCCTCCTCCATCTTCTTTCTTGCACAGGACCTGTAGTCGTCATTCCAGTCCGAAAAGCCCTCATACCAGGGAATAACACCCATGCCTCGTGTTCTTCCCGGGTGTTTAGGATTTCCCAGGGCGCGCGTAAGCTCGTCGTTCTCTCTGTTGGGCGTGAACACCCCCGCTCGAGCTTCTTCTATTGCGTCAATTATCTTTTGTTCGGCTCCTTTTAGACTTGCCTTCTTCGAAACCAGGCCTGTCTTCGGGTCCAACGCCCCCCCATGCGCATAGAACCAAGTTCTGCACCTGGGGGGCTAGTGCCGAGTAACCGGAGTGACCCCTGCATCCTCCATCTCTTGCTCAGACTTATCCCACTTAGGCAATGCCACCGCGTAGCCACCTGGATCCAGCCTATGGAACTGCGTCTTTCTTGCGGCATTTGCCTTGTTTTTCATCGGCCGTTCCTTAGATATTTCTGAATCCTTGAAGGTCACGAAATCGTCCCAATGTTCTCTTTGCTTCTCCAGTGTTTCCTTGAAATCTGGAGTCTTCCTTTCATTAGCGAGGTAGTTGGCCCATACAGTTTTCTTGTGGGTGTTGAATGCAATTGCCATCTTCTTAAGAGCAGCGGTCTTGACTTTGTCCACATCTGCTTTAGTGAAATGATCTGGTAGGGTGAAATGTTCCATCAGAGATTTCACCAGGTCTTCTTTGGCTCTGCCATCAACCCAAGTAACACCTGGACGTTTAGTCGTTGGCTCTTTCCATTCTTGAATGGAGATCGAGAGTTTGTCCTTCACAAGAACTCCGCACTGACGAGTCCACTTGTTCGCAATGTTCTTAGGCGTGAGGGGTTCGCCACTAGGTTTGATGGATTCGATGTGGTACTTTACACCATCCTTCAACAATCTGCCCGGGCCTCGCTTTGTCTTGCTGTCTGTAGAAGCAGATTTGCTCGATCCGGAGGGCTGAAAGAAGAAAGATCGATTCATTAATATATCTTCAATAAAAAAACATGTGATGATCACCATGATGCATGCTTATATAAATATACCTCGCCGGTAGTGTTTGTTATTTGAAGATCAGCATTGTCTGTGTCATCACAAACATTGTCCGTGTCATAATCATAATCATAGTTCGTGACTTCATCAGCCCGGTCGTCGGGATCGAATATCTTTTCATCACCCTCTCCGGTATTGTTAAGATATTGGGAGCCGTCATCTGCTTCATTCAGATCATCTAGCCTGTGAGGGCTGCGTATGATGTCGAACAATTCCTCTTCTCTCTCTCTCTGCCAGTATTGTCCGCCATAGCTTTTTCTTTACTAATAATACAGAAGAAATATAAAACAATTTAGTATTCAAATTACAATGCATGGATGCAATTAATCAATAAGGAAAATCTGAATCTCGAATACGTCCAACGGAATATATAATCTCGAATACATCATCGTCTTAATATATATAATCTTGAATACATCGTCTCGAATATTATATCTCGAATACATCACTGGCTAGGTACCTAATAAAGATCGAGTACTACAGAAGAATCTAGGGCGCCACTCGCGGTTCCTGCGGCGCGGGAGGTGCACACCCAAAGAGAAGGAACCATCACAGGATCATATCTCCGGTCATCGGCCCAAAGAACCCGCCAAGTAGTGGAGAACCTGACGTCGTCCATAGCAGCCATGTAGCGATGGACGTGCTCATCTTCCTCCCTGACACGGCGACGCACCACCTCCGGCGGGGCCGGCTGCCTCTGCGCCGTATGTGGCCCACACGAACGCCACCAAAGAAGATCAGGGTCGACGACGGGACCCGAGGTCAGGTTCCTCACCAAGCGGCGCGCCCCTCCAGGTAGCACCTCCCAGTGCCAGCCCGGCGGAGCCCAGTCCCGGACATGGGTCCCCTGAAGCATGACGTCGTCGTGAACGGGTCGACGGCGAGGATGCGGGCCGGGCATATCATCGAGAACAAATACTATATGCCCGCAAAAAGTAACATTTTTTAAATGATTGGATTGTGATAACTAAAATTCTATATATATGCAAATTCTAACAATTTGACATTAATCTAATTCATCTAACTAAAACTAATTCTAAAATTTCATGATTATATAACTAACATTTCCATAACAATTCTAATATTTATATAACTAAAAAACAGAAAAATTGCTAACATTTCTATAAATATTTCTATAACTAAAAAACAGAAAACATTTATAACATTTCTATAAAACTAACATTTCTAATATTTATATAACTAAAAACAGAATAATTTCTAACATTTCTATAACTAAAAAACAGAAAAATTTATAACAAACAAACTAATGTGTGTAGTGTGTGTGTGTAGTGTGTGTGTGTGTGTGTGTGTGTGTGTAGTACTGTGTGTGTGTGTGGACATTGGCGGCCGTGGCGAGCTCACCGGCGAGGCGACGACGGGGCGGCGACGAAGGGGCGACGGGACGGGGCGGCGACGACGGGGCGACGGGACGGGGCGGCGACGATGGGGCGGGGCGGCCGGGGCGACGGGACGGGGCGGCGACGACGGGGCGGGGCGGGGCGCGGCGACAGGGACGACGGGGACGGGGACGGCCGGGGCGGCGACGTCGACGTGGGCGGCGACGAGGGGGGGACGGCTGGGGTCGGCGACGAGGGGCGGGGGCGGCGACGATCGGGGCAGGGCGGCGCGACGGAGGAAGGAAACAGAGGGAAGAACAGAGGGAAACTGAATTTTTTTCAAGTGTTCTATATATAGGATGGACCTTTAGTACCGGTTGGAGCCACCAACCGGTACTAAAGGTTTGTTTTGGCCAGGCCAAGCGGCGGGAAGCGCACCCCCTTTAGTACCGGGTGGTGGCTCCAACCGGTACTAAAGGCCCCCCCTTTAGTACCGGCTGGTGCCACGACCCGGTACTAAAGGGGGTGCACTGGCGCAGTGCGGTGCGGCAAGTTTAGTCCCACCTCGCTAGTCGAAGGGCTACCGCACTGGTTTATAAGCCCCAGTGCGGTAGCCCTCTCGAGCTCCTCTCCTAAGCAGGCATACTGGGCCTATCAATTCATTGCTGCCATGTGGGCCTACTGGGCCTTTGCGGGCCTGCATCCTGGCCCAACAAAAGGTTGAGTTTCTAGTCGTATGCAGGCCGCTTTGGCCCAGCAGGCGGGCTTTTTTATTTTCTTAATTTTGTTTGCTTTTTTATTTGTTTTATTTATTTTTGAGTTGTTTTTTGCTGTATTTAGAGTTTCTTTGTGAATATTTTTGCTTTAGGTACAAAAATTTACAAACTTTGATCTGTTAGTGCCGGTAGTTTTCAAATTTGAATAGTTTAAATTTTGAATTATTTGAAATTTGTGTGAATCACTAGTTTGTGAATAACTTAACTTTGGAAAAAGATTTTTCAGTGATTCTTTTTTTTATGTTTAATATTAGTGTGTTTTATCATTATATTCAATTTGGTAATGCTTAGGTTATTTAAAAAATGAAATGCCTTTGTAACATTTCAGTTTTCGTCAGAAACCCTGATACTTTGAAAAAGATTGTCCATTTTGTACAAGAAGTGTATCCAGTTTTTGCCGTAACCCTCTCTACTTTTTTGCACATGCTATTGTATGAAATTATGATACCATGCCAACTTTCAACCTTTTCTGAGTTCATTTCAAATGCTTTTCAATTTTAGGGTTATTTAGCTGGAAAAAAATCAGTAAATGCATGAAAAAGAATTTGTTTGCACATAAAATTTCTTCGCGTTTCAAATGCCAAAACACATAATTAACTACCCTAACTATTACAGACATTCCCTCCTGGGTGTGAAACATAGAAGAAAGTGATGATAATGAAGCCGATCACATCCCAGATATTTGGGTGTGAAACTTTTTCTTCTCGTGTGTCCCTTTGCGCCGTAGCCAGGGAAAATCTTCATCATTTAACTGGATGCTCGGGTCAATATTCACTGTGAATGGAGCAATTTCATCAAACTTTTCATAATCTTCTGACATGTATGTCTTGTCATCCACTCCCACGATGTTTCTTTTTCCTGAAAGAACTATGTGGCGCTTTGGCTCGTCGTATGATCCATTCGCTTCCTTATCTTTTCTTTTTCTCGGCCTGGTAGACATGTCTTTCACATATAAAACCTGCGCCACATCATTGGCTAGGACGAATGGTTCGTCTGCATACGCAAGATTGTTGAGATCCACTGTTGTCATTCCGTACTGCGGGTCTTCCGTTACCCCGCCTCGTGTCATATTGACCCATTTGCACCGAAACAAAGGGACCTTCAAATCACCTGATCCATAGTTAAGTTCCCATATGTCCTCTATGTAACCACAATATGTTTCCTTTCCCGTGTTGGTTTTTGCATCAAAGTGGACACCACTGTTTTGGTTGGTGCTCTTCTTATCTTGGGCGATCATGTAAAATGTATTCCCATTTATCTGGTACCCTTTGAAAGTCATTATATTCGAAGATGGTAACTGGGATAGCGAGTACAGGTCATTTTGAATATCGCCATCATTCATGGCACGTTTCTGCAACCAACCTGCGAAAGTCCTCGTTTGTTCGTGTGTAATCCAGTCGTCAGACTTCTCCGGGTGTTTGGACTATAGAAAATTCTTGTGTTCCTCCATATACGGAGCCACCAGGGCGGAATTCTGTAGAACTGTGTAGTGTGCTTCAGTGAGAGAATGCCCGTCCATACATATTATTTGATGCCCTCCTAGCGTGCCCTTTCCTTCCAGTCTGCCCTTATGCCGCGATTCAGGAACACCAATCGGCTAATGTCAGGAATAAAGTCAATACAAAACTCAATGACCTCCTCATTTTCATGGCCCTTTGAGATGCTTCCTTCTGGCCTGGCACGGTTATGAACATATTTCTTCAAGACTCCCATGAACCTTTCAAAGGGGAACATTTTGTGTAGAAATACAGGACCCAAAACGTTAATCTCTTCGCAAAGGTGAACTAGGACGTGCGTCATGATGTTGAAGAAGGATGGTGGGAACACCAACTCGAAACTACCAAGACATTGCACCAAATCATTCTGTAACCTTGGTATGATTTCTAGATCGATTACCTTCTGAGAGATTGCTTTGAGGAATGCACATAGCTTCACAATGGCCAATCGAACGTTTTCCGGTAGCAGCCCCCTCAATGCAACCGGAAGGAGTTGCGTCATAATCACGTGGCAGTCATGAGACTTTAGGTTTTGGAACTTTTTCTCTGCCATATTTATTATTCCCTTTATATTCGACGAGAAGCCAGACGGTACCTTCATGCTGAGCAGGCATTCGAAGAAGATTTCCTTCTCTTCTTTAGTAAGAGCGTAGCTGGCCTGACCCTGATGTATGTCGTCTTTTTCGTGCATACGTTGATGGTCCTCCCGTGCCTCTGGTGTATCTTTTGTCTTCCCATACACGCCCAAAAAGCCAAGCAGGGTCACGCAAAGATTCTTCGCCACGTGCATCACGTCGATTGCGGAGCGGACATCTAGGTCTTTCCAATATGGCAGGTCCCAAAATATAGATTTCTTCTTCCACATGGGTGCGCGTCCGTCAGCGTCCTTCGGAACAGGTTGTCCGCCAGGACCCTTTCCAAAGATTACCTTCAAATCCTTGACCATATCATGTACATCAGCACTAGTACGGTGGCGAGGCTTCGTCCGGTGATCCGCCTCACCTTTGAAATGCTTGCCTTTCTTTCTTACGGGATGCCTGCTCGGAAGAAATCGACGATGTCCTAGGTACACATTCTTCTTACAACTATTCAAATATATACTATCGGTATCATCCAAACAGTGCGTGCATCCGCGATATCCCTTGTTTGTCTGTCTTGAAAGGTTACTGAGAGCAGGCCAATCATTGATGGTCACGAACAGCAACGCCTTTAGGTCAAATTCTTCCCCCATGTGCTCATCCCACGCACGTACACCTGTTCCATAACACAGTTGTAAGAGTTCTTCAACTAATGGCCTTAGGTACACATCAATGTCGTTGTCGGGTTGCTTAGGACCTTGGATGAGCACTGGCATCATAATGAACTTCCGCTTCATGCACAACCAAGGAGAAAGGTTATACAACATAGAGTCACGGGCCATGTGCTATGGTTGCTGCTCTGCTCCCCAAAAGGATTAATGTCATCTGCGCTTAGACCAAACCATACGTTCCTTGGGTCACCTGCAAACTCCTCCCAGTACTTTCTCTCGATTTTTCTCCACTGCGAACCGTCAGCAGGTACTCTCAACTTTCCGTCTTTCTTACGGTCTTCTGCGTGCCACCGCATCGCCTTCGCATGCTCTTTGTTTTGGAACAAACGTTTCAACCGTGGTATTATAGGAGCATACCACATCACCTTGGCAGGAATCTTCTTCCTAGGGCGCTCACCCTCGACATCACCAGGGTCATCGCGACTGATCTTATAACACAATGCACCGCATACCGGGTAAGCATTCAAATCCCCGTACTCACCGCGGTAGAGGATGCTGTCATTAGGGCATGCATGTATCTTTTGCACCTCTAACCCTAGAGGGCAGACAGCCTTCTTTGCTTCATACGTACTCTCGGGCAATTCGTTGTCCTTTGGAAGCATATTCTTTATCATTACCAGCAACTTTCCAAATCCCTTGTCAGATACACCATTCTCTGCCTTCCATTGCAGCAATTCAAGTGTGGTGCCCAACTTTTTTTGTTAGCTTCGCAATTCGGGTACAACAATTTCTTGTGATCCTCTAACATGCGTTGCAACTTCGTCCTCTCCAGATCACTTGCGCAGTTTCTCTTTGCATCGGCAATGGCCCGACCTAGATCATCAGCGGGCTCATCTGATGCCTCTTCTTCAGCTTCTTTCTGCATTGTCGGCTCAGCTTCTTCCCCCATTGTTGTATCATCGTATTCAGGGAACCCATGGCCAGGATAGCCGTCGTTGTCCTCTTCTTCTTCATTGTCTTCCATCATAACCCCTATTTCTCCGTGCTTGGTCCAAACATTATAGTGGGGCATGAAACCGGACTCAAATAGGTGGATGTGAATGGTTCTTGACGTAGAGTAACCATGACCATTCTTACAGCCGGCACATGGACAAGGCATAAAACCATCCGCCCGCTTGTTTGCCTCAGCGGCAAGCAGAAAGGTATGCATGCCATTAATGAACTCGGGAGAGCATCTGTCATCATACATCCATTGTCGGCTCATCTTCATTACACAACACCGAATAGACCAAATTAATACAAGTTCATACATAAAGTTCATATACAACACTTAATTAAATGCAACATACAAATAACTCTCTAGCTAAAGAATTTAAATGCAACAACAAATGCGATGAAGATCGCAATTAAGGTAACAATTGATCCAACAACATAATGATACCAAGCCACACTATCAATGGCATATTTTCTAATCTTTCTAATCTTCAACCTCATTTTCTCCATCTTGATCTTGTGATCATCGACAACATCGGCAACATGCAACTCCAATTCCATCTTCTCCCCCTCAATTCTTTTCAATTTTTCTTTCAAATACTCGTTTTCTCTTTCAACTAAATTTAACCTCTCGACAATAGGGTCGGTTGGAATTTCCAGTTCACATACCTCCTAGATAAAAATATCTATGTCAACTTGATGGGCATAATTTGTCATAAACACAAAATGCAACAACTAGTTTTAAAAGAGAATATACCACATCCGAATCATAACACGGACGAGGGCCGATGGGGACGGATATCAAAACCATGGCACTATGTATAACAAACAACGTACGGGTAAGATAATTATACGAGTAACTATATATCCAAATCACATAAACATCAATTTGGTAATGTAAAACATTCATGAACATGAGCCTCACCAGAAGGTGGTGCCGGCGACAGGACGGTGCGGGCGATCGACGGTGGTTACGACGGAGATTTAGAAGGCACTAAGTCAACCACACCTACATATGCAAACTAAGTGTTATTTTTGTGCTCAAATTGCATATAAATCAAATACTAGCAAATATAATTATTCCTCCCAAATTAATCACTATACAAAGCATTGCAAGAGCTAATCTAGCAATGAGAGTTGAAAGGACAAAGTTGCTAACCTTTGTGATCATTTGAATGGATGGGGGCCTTCAAATCTTGACAAATTTTGGGCAAAATTTGTGAGGAGCTCGCGGAGAGAGGGGGAAGAACAGAGGAAGTGAGGGGAAAGGGGAAGAACAGAGTGGCTCGGGGGGACGAAGGGTTTATGTACGTCGACCTTTAGTACCGGTTCGTGCCACGAACCGGTACTAAAGGTGCTGGACGGGCCCCAGACTGACAACACCCTGCCACCACCCTCTTTAGTACCGGTTCGTGGCACGAACCGGTACTATAGGTTCGCCACGAACCGGTACTAATGAGAATGGCCGGCTAGCCGTTGGAACCGGTACTATTGGACACATTAGTGCCGGCTCAAAACCAAACCGGCACTAATGTGTCTCATATTAGGTCCTTTTTCTACTAGTGTAGCTAGCTACCATCTCTTTAATTCTTGTTTCAATATCATTAATTAATTATTATGCTTGATTAATCATTTTCTGATTCAATTCCATTCTCGTAAAGGCCCTGAGGCAGGCGAAAGGGAATAATCTATGTGCATACTATGTTTGTGAGAACATTCGCATGATGACGTGCGAAAGGAGCAGATCTGATAGACAGAACTGGGTACGTTTTTGTCAGAACACTATTCACACCATTATCGATATCTAGTCACACAACTAACACACATGCATATTGATCTCCTTCTTAACAGTTCAGATCGCACTACTAGGAAAAGGCATGCTAGTGGCGCACCAGTTTTGCCTTCTAATGGCGCACTACTGGTGCGCCACTAGCATCACGCCATTAGAATTAAATTCTATTGGCGCACCACCGGTGCGCCATTAGTATCTGGTGTTCTAATGGCGCACCATGTAGTGCGCCATTAGTATAGGCCACGGTGCGCCATTAGTATTTTTGAATTTTGAAGGCGGGAAAATAGTAGTGGCGCACCGTCTAACCCCCACCGTGCGCCATTGCTATTTTTGAATTTTGAATTTGGATCTGGATCGCGATTTTTTTGCCCATTTTTTGCTCGTTTTTTTTGCTCATTTTTTTGCACGATATTATTTCAAATTTAGTTCCCGTTTTTGGATCTTGTACGTTCTTTTGCCGTGTTCTTTTGCCGGAGAGGAGTTCGCCGGAGAGGAGGAGGAGGAGCTGACATGAGAGGAGGGAGGAGGAGCTCACCGGAGATAAGGGAGGAGGAGCTCACCGGAGAGGAGGAAGGAGAAACCGTGAGGGGAGGGGAGGGGAGGAGAGGAGAGGAGGGAGGAGGATGTCGCCGGAGAGGAGGAGGAGGTCGCCGAAGAGGAGGAGGAGGAGGTCGCCGGAGAGGAGGAGGACAAGGTCGCCGGAGAGGAGGAGGAGGAGGTCGCCGGAGAGGAGGAGGAGGAGGAGGTCGCCGGAGAGGAGGAGGGTAGTATGGTGGAGGAGAGGTGGAGTGGAGGAGAGGTGGAGTGGAGGAGAAGAATGAGGAGGTAAGGAGGAGAGGACAAGCCCAGCCATATATACGGCATACTAATGGCGCACCGCGAGCAGGTGCGCCATTAGTAACTTTTTTTTATTTTTTTGATTTATTTTGAATTTTGAAGGCGGGAAGATACTAATGGCGCACCACGGGCAGGTGCGCCATTAGTAACTTTTTTTAGTTTTTTGATTTATTTTGAATTTTGAAGGCGGGAAGATAGTAATGGCGCACCACGGGCAGGTGCGCCATTAGTAAGTTTGAATTTTTTTGAATTTTTTTGCCTCTCCAAATCTTAAAAGGCCCGTAACTTCTTTTCTGTTAGGTTTTTGAGGATTTTGAAAATGTCTAACGGGGTTCCCCCGTAAATTTGGATGTAACTTTTCGAGTAGATGATTTTTCATATAAAAAACTTTTTCATCCGAGTTAGTATGCAAAAGTTATGCCCATTTTTACAAATTCTCGAGAGATTTTGCAAAAAAGTCGAAAATTCATGTTTGTAAATTTTGCTAACAACTAGACCACATATCACATGGAAATATTATTTTCTTTTATTTTTTTGACATTTTCATCAGTTTCTTTTATTTTTTTTAAAACTGAAAAGGTGATCAGGGGGGTGCATTCGGGGAATGTTTGGGCCAAAATACTAATGGCGCACCGTTCAACTAGTAATGGCGCACCACTCCCACGGTGCGCCATTAGTAGTTTTGAAAAAATTAAAAAAAAAATTACTAATGGCGCACCGTGGGGTGTGGTGCGCCATTAGTATTTGCATACTAATGGCGCACCAACACATGGTGCGCCATTAGTATTTAGTAATGCCGCACCACATGTACAGTGCGTCATTAGTGTCCATCCCATCTATAGCCCTTTTCCTAGTAGTGTCGGTGCGGGATAAGCTCCTACCATCGGACCGCATACAAGCACTTCAAGAGGAAATAGCCGGATTTTTGCTCGACCAGGTCATAGATCCGAAAAGAGAATACTATTACCCGCCACCGCCCCATGAACCACTTGTCATCGTGCTCCGAAAGCACCAAGGCAACATGTAGGAGAAATTGTATATGTATATACATGTGTATGTGTGAATAGTTAATGGTGTTGGCTATGAGACATTCGATGATATTATATATATGTGTGTGTGTGTGTGTGTGTGTGTGTGTGTGTGCGGTTCTATGTACGAGAAAATCTATTTAATATATATGCATAACGTGTACAATTTGTAGTATCGTGAAATACCAGCAAACAAAAAAGAATTAAATGAAAAATAAAGCCAAATTGCAAACACAAAATTAAAGCAAAAATTAAAAAAAACGCCCAAACATTTAGTATCGGTTGGTGTTACCAACCGGTCTAATGTCCTACACGCACACGGGCCTGGCTCGTGCCACGTGTTTGCACTTTAGCGCCGGTTCGTGACAAACCGGTACTAAAGGGGGGGGGCCTTTAGTCCCCACTCTTTAGTTCGCCAACCGGCACTAAAGGCCGTCACGAACCGGCACTAAAGCCCAGTTCTGCACTAGTGAAAACAGAACCAACCAGAACCAGGTGACAAAAGCCCACCATAGAAGAAAAACACCAATAGCACAGACAATTGTCTCGCACTAATGCCGACGCAAAGCAAGTGATAATCCGATCCTCGCCCCCTTTGCCCACTAGTCAAGCTCCACTAAGTTAATTGTACTAGCTGGAGGAGTAGTACCGTTCACTCGTCCACCAGCGAGTAAAGTCGCTCGCCCCCCTCCTCGACCGTCGCTCCCGTCCCACCACCAGCATAGTCGTGTTCTCCTATTCACCTCGCTGAGGTTTACCTCTCACTTTCTCTCACCTTCCTCGCCCACCGCACCGTGCCACATTGTGTCCGCCCTCTCACCATTCCCAAGCACACGAGGAAGAAGGCCAAAGACCAGCATCATCCTTAGCTTTGAGCGCCTTCAAGGATATGGATCCCGACAGTGAGGCCTACATCATCATGAGCACGTAATAATTCTTTTCAACACTAATGTGGTTGACCCCCCCCCCCCCCCTCGTTGTCTTGGGCTATTGCCAAAGAAGGCTTGCCCTTCGAGATGAGGCTACTCGAGCCTAGCGCCTTGAACTGCTCCACCACCTGTGTCTGCAGCTGATTGCACAGGTCTCGCATCCCTTGACATGATGTAGGTTTCTAAGTGTGGACTCTTGAATACGTCTGGCTGGGAGATGACAAACATAACAATAGTGTTGTGAAGTTGAGAAAATGCAACAACACATGTTTTTTTCCTTGCACACAAAAATCATTGAACCGGACCACCGTGATGCTCGGAGTTTCTATTTTCTTAGATAGTATATTGATTTCAAATTGGAGTTAATTGACGCGGGCATAAGATTTGCAACCAAGCAAGGACTAAAAAAGAAAACAAAGGCTACAAAGAAAAAAGACAACATTAGACTATTTTATCAATGCAAACGGTCACGTCATGTCATTTCAATCTTGGAGGCCATCTTCAACTGCGAGTGCTGGGAGGTGTTGTCGCGGAAGATTTGAGCATTTTGCTGCTTCCACAAATTTCAGACAATATATGTGGCTATAACATTGAGCATGTCTCTGCAGTTTCTTATAGGCTGCGAACACACCCTCTCCCACCAGCTTGGCAAATTAGTGTTGAGTGTAAAGGCTAGGGAAAGCCCGGACAATGGAGCAGAGCACACATGTGTACCAAATCTCTTTACAGAAAGAAAATCATGTCTCAAGTGCAAAGTAGGCTCCAAGACTTGGTCACAAAAATAATGGATGAATAGCTAATGCACCTACCAACCTTCCTTGGTGTAAGCAAGATCGGCCCTTATAAACGGCACACTACTCCGGGGTGTCTACTTGTAGCCTCTGACCATGTTACCAAGATAGTACAAACAACCAAACAAACATGGTGGAAGTCGAGGCTCCTGAGCCAGAAAGTGTTGAAGGCAAAACAATAGGGGCTTAGTCAGTCCATCCTTTATGGAATATAAGAATGAGAGGCATATGAGAACGCATGATCTCCAGGAATCATACAAGACATAGTCAAAACGATCAGATCCGTATTCGTTAGGAGGGAACGAGCACCACAAGATGAAGAACCCCCAAGAGTAGCCTGTGGCGAGAGAGCGACACTGAGGCTTGTCGCACGGTCAGAAAATCGTGCAACAAATCGAGCCGTTATTCGCGGGCTGGAGCAGGGGCTAGAACAAAATGCACTGCTTACACTTGTCCAAGTACTGTGGTGCTACAAAGGGATGTAAGAAGAGTGGCATGCACGCTAAGTCGATAGCCACACGCCACCTAACATCTCAGCAAGTTAAAGTGACCACAGGTGCATCGACCACACAAGATCCATCACCTTACACGTCCTCTACACCTTTGCCCCCTCCCGGTTTCAAAATCTCCAAACCGTCCGCAACAGAAACACAGAAGAAACAAAACAGAACCAGCCAAAAAACCCAGGGGGAATTCGTCTGGTTATCCTCGTGCAGATGTGTGTCGGGTTGAGAATCTCCCATGGTGCCCGAAATCGTGTCCAATCCTTGCTCTAGGGTGAGCTCTTCCATCTTCTAGCAGTCCGGCGCCTTTCGAGCCAAAGCAAGGGGCAGGGGTCCCCTTTGGATTTGGAGAGGAGCGGATCGACCAAGGTGTCCACCTTTCAGTGTAGATGAGGGTGCAACCTTTGCTAGACTTTGTCTCCGTATGAAGAACCTCCTCGTTTGCTCTACTTGATCTACTTCACTTGGAGGGCTCCATCGACTACTAGCTAGTGCTTAGTTTGCTTATAGGGCTTGTAGTCTTTGGTGCTTGTAAGCTGCTTCGACAACAATATGTATCTGTTGTTTTTCTTTCTTGCTCTTGTTACCGTCTGTTTGCAGTTGTTAAGTGGTTGTAACGATGACCTTGTGTAATCCCTGGCCGGTTGATGGCTTTTTTTATTCAAAGCCGGGCTCTTCTTGAGCCTTCGTTCTAAAAAAAGCACCAACAAGCAAAAAATTAGCTCGCACTCAGGGCGGCGCAAAGCAAATGATAATCCGATCTGATCGCCCCTCTGCCTACTAGTAGCAGGGCCTTGTGTCCCAAGTGGGCCAGTCCGTCTCCCATGTTCTACTCTTCCTCGTCGGAGACCGCTTCTTCACTTCACAGGTTTTTTCACCGCCACTCATGGAGATGGCGGATGGAGGACGCGGTCGTCGGAGGGGAACAACAAGGATTTGGATGACAACCGCCCCCCGTAGTCTAGGTTTAGGTCCGGTCCCTCCCCCCCCCCCCCCCCTTTGAATGAAAACTATCCGAAATGTAATGAATGTGCTCCGGTTTGTATGAAAATCATCCGGGTTGCATGTAATTTGTGCGGTTTGTTTAAAGACTGTTTGAAATGTATGCGGGTAGCGTTGGATGGCCAGTTTTCGCATCCGTGTCCGCGGATGAATGCGGGCGAAAATTTAGGGGCCAACGTTGGAGATACCCTTTGATAGTATGTTGATTTCAAATTGGAGTTAATTGGTGCGGGCTAAGATTTGCAACCAAGCAAGGACCAAAAAAGAAAACAAAGTCTACAAAGAAGAAAGAAAACATTAGGCTATTTTGTCAACGCAAACGGGCATGGCATGTCATTTTAATCTTGGAGGCCATCTTCAATTGCGAGGGCCGGAGGTGTCGTCGCAGAAGATTTGAGCATTTTGCCGCTTCCACAAATTTCATACAATATATGTGGCTATAACATTGAGCATGTCTCTGCCGTTTCGTACAAGTTACGAACACACCCTCTCCCATCAGCTTGGCAAATTAGTGTTGAGTGTAAAAGCTAGGGAAAGCCCGGACAATGAAGCAGAGCGCACATGCGTAGCCAAATATCTTTGTAGAAAGAAAATTATGTCTCATGTGCGAAGTAGGCTTCAAGACTTGGTCACGGAATTAATGGATGGATAGCTAATGCACTTACCAATCTTCCTTGGTGTAAGCAAGATCGGCCCTTATAAACGGCACACTACTCCGGGGCGTCTACTTGTAGCCTCTGACTATGTTACCAAGATAGTGTAAACAACCAAACAAACACAATGGGAGTCGAGGCCCCCGAGCCAGAGAGTAGTGAAAGACAAAACAATGTGGTTAAGTCAGTCAATCCTTCATGGAATAAGAATGTGAGGCATATGGGAACACAGGATCTCCAGAAACCATGCGAGACATAGCAACATCAAAACGGGCTGTATTCGTTAGGAGGGAACGGATACCAGAAGAAGAAGATCCGCCGAGAGTAGCCCGCAACGAGAGAGCTGCATCCCCATTCGTGGCACGGCAGAAAGACCACACGAGTATTCAAACTGGTACTCGCCGGCTAGAACGAACCGCATCGCTTATACTTGTCCAAGTACTGTGGTGCTACCATGGAGTGTAAGAACAGTGGCATGCACGTTAAGTGGATAGCCAGACACTACCTAACCACATCCAATTCGCCCCTGACAACCCAGAGTGACCAGACCACAAATCCATCGACCATAGGAGATCCGCATCCTCCCTACACCTTCCATTCCACACCTTTGCCCCTTCCCGGATTCAAATTCTCCAAACCATCCGCAGCAGAAACGCAGAAGAAAAAAAGACATAGGGGACAAAGCCCACCACAGAAGAAAAGCACCAAAAGCGCAAACAAGACAATTAGCCCTCACTCACGCCGGCTCAAAGCAAACGATAATCCCATAATTCCATATTCCGATCCGATCGCCCTCCCAATTTGCCCACTAGTCACGCCCCACTAAGCTAACCCAGTGTACTACTAGCTAGTGCTTAGTTTGCTTATATTTATAGGGCTTGTAGTCTTTGGTGCTTGTAAGCTGCTTCGGCAACACTATGTATCTGATGTTTTTCTTTCTTGCTCTTGTTACCGTCTGTTCGCAGTTGTTAAGTGGTTGTAACGATGACCGTGTGTAATCCCTGGCCGGTTGATGGCTTTTTTTATTCAAAGCCGGCCTCTTCTTGAGCCTTCGTTCTAAAAAAAAGCATCAAAAAGCAAACAATTAGCTCGCACTCAGGCCGGCGCGAAGCAAATGATAATTCGATCTGATCGCCCCTCTGCCCACTAGTAGCAGGGCCTTGTGTCCCAAGTGGGCCGGTCCGTCTCCCATGTTCTACTCTTCCTCGCCTGAGACCGCTTCTTCACTTCACAGGTTTTGTCACCGCCACTCATGGAGATGGCGGATGGAGGACGCGGTTGCCGGAGGGGAACAACAAGGATTTGGATGACAGCCGCCCCCCGTAGTCTAGGTTTAGGTCCGGTCCCTCCCCCCTTTTTGAATGAAAACTATCCGAAATGTAATGAATGTGCTCCGATTTGTATGAAAATCATCCAGGTTGCATGTAATTCGTCCAGTTTGTTTAAAGAGTGTTTGAAATGTATGAGGGTAGCGTTGGATGGCTAGTTTCCGCATCCGTGTCCTCGGATGAATGCAGGCGAAAATTTTGGGACCAGCATTGGAGATGCCCTTTGATAGTATGTTGATTTCAAATTGGAGTTAATTGGCACGGGCTAAGATTTGCAACCAAGCGAGGACCAAAAAAGAAAACAAAGGCTACAAAGAAGAAAGAAAACATTAGGCTATTTTGTCAATGCAAACGGGCATGGCATGTCATTTTAATCTTGGAGGCCATCTTCAATTGCGAGGGGCGGATGTGTCATTGCAGAAGATTTGAGCATTTTGCCGCTTCCACAGATTTCAGACAATTTATGTAGCTATAACATTGAGCATGTCTTTGCCGTTTCGTACAAGTTGCGAACGCACCATCTCCCATCAGCTTGGCAAATTAGTGTTGAGTGTAAAGGCCAGGCAAAGCCCGGACAATGAAGCAGAGCGCACATGTGTAGCCAAATCTCTTTGTAGAAAGAGAAATTATGTCTCAAGTGCGAAGTAGACTCCAATACTTGGTCACGAAATTAATGGATGGATAGCTAATGCCCCTACCAACCTTCCTTGGTGTAAGCAAGATCGTCCCTTATAAACGGCACACTACTCCGGGGCGTCTACCTGTAGCCTCTGACCATGTTACCAAGATAGTACAAACAACCAGACAAACATGATGGAAGTTGAGACTCCTGAGCCAGAAAGTATTGAAGACAAAACAATACGGGTTTAGTCGGTCCATCCTTTATATATGGAATATAAGAATGAGAGGCATATGAGAACGCATGATCTCCAGGAATCATACAAGGCATAGCAGGAGCCATCAGGGCCGTATTCGTTAGGAGGGAACGGACACCACAAGATGAAGAACCCCCAAAAGTAGCCTATGGCGAGAGAGCGACACTGAGGCTTGTCGCACGGTCAGAAAACCGCGCGACAAATCGAGCCGTTATTCGCCGGCTGGAACATGGGCTAGAACAAACTGCACTGCTTACAATTGTCCAAGTACTGTGGTGCTACCGTGGAATGTAATAACAGTGGCATGCACGCTAATAAGTGGATAGCCACAAGCCACCTAACATCTCATCCATCCTCCTCCTCTACGCCTTTGCCCCCTCCCCCTCCCCCTCCCGGATTCAAAATCTCCAAACCGTCCGCAGCGGAAACGCAGAAGAAACAAAACGGAACCAGCCAAAACCAGGTGACAAAAGCCCACCACAGAAGAAAAGCACCAAAAGCGCAAGACACAATTAGCCCGCACTCACGCCGGCTCAAAGCAAACGATAATCCCGTATGCCGATCCGATCGCCCCCCCCCCTCCCCTTTGCCCACTACTAGTCACGCCCCACTGAGCTGAGCCAACCGAGCAGTACTCCTCCGACTGTACCAGCTGTAGGAGTGCTGGAGTAGTAGCGTTCGCTCGTCCACCAGCGACGCGAGTAAAGTCGCTCGCCCCCTCCCCAACCGCCGCTCCCCTCTTTCCTCCCCCCACCAGCAGCTCGTGCTCTCCGATTCACCTCGCCTCGCTGCGGTTTACCTCTCACTTTCTCCCACCTTCCTCGCCCCCTCCTTAAGCAAGCCACCGACGCCGGCCGCGGAGCAGGGGACCCGGACCACCACCACCTAGCAGCAGCCAACCACTGAGGCACCCGGCAGGCAGGCAATGTCCCTCCTCTCCTCGACTAGGGCGGCGGCGGCGGCGGCCGGCGGGGATGCGTGAGATCGCGGCCCGGGCGCATGGGGAAGGAGGCCGGGGACCAGCGCCAGCGCCCGCCCGACGGGGGCGCGGGCGAAGGCGGCGCCGAAGGTAACGGGAGATGCGGGTGTGGGGGCCGACGCGTGCTGCGGCTGCAATGCGTGGCGGCGCTCGTGCTGGGCGCGGCCGTGCTGCTGTCCGCGCTCTTCTGGCTGCCGCCCTTCGCGGGCCGCGGCGGGAGGAGCCCGCCCGGCGCGCCGGATCCCTTCGCCGACGGGTTCAAAGGTCAGTCAGTGCGGGATCTCCCCTCAGGATCCAGCGGCATTGCCAGATCTCGCCTCGGTTTCCGCCGCTACCGGCCGCCGGCCCGGTCTGCGCCTGCTCCGTACGGCCCCGCGCGGCTCTGGATCTGGCTGTACGGACCGCCGGGCCGCGGCCGCTGTCGGTGGAGTTTTTGAATCCGTCGGCTGCGGGGAAAGCGGTCTGCTAGTGTGACATGCTAGTCTCACCTGCTAATTTTAGTCGCATGCGGCTGGTTGCTTGATCCGCGCTGCTTAGGCATCTGTCGGTGCTGCTTTTGGGAATTGAGTAGGTTCAGAAAACGTCCACAGTAAATTTGCTACAGTCAGCATGGATGGCTACCGTCCAGGCGTCCCCAGAAGCTTTGACCGATTCGTTTCGGTGCCAGTGTTGTATTTGGTTTTGATTTTGCGTCGTAGTCCGGCATCATCTTTGTAGCCTTGTTAGTCGACATAGTTAATTTTTCATCTGGCTGTAGAATTATCTGTGGTGAAAGCTACTTGAGCTGCTAAAGTGATGGAGTTGCTGTCACTTGCTATTTCGTGTTGTTGCAACAGCTGTGATGAAGGATTGAGCAGCAGCAGTAATTGATTACTGTTCGTCAATTTTAGGTGTGACATATTGCCAAACAATATATGACTGTCCATGAATTTTAGGTGCGATCTATTCACAAACGATATATGAGTCCTTTCCAGTGGTCTAAAGCAAGAACTTTGACCTCCAATGAATCCTTGCCAATTTTAGGTGGCACCATCTGAGCGTCATGGTTCCAATTTAGTTTAAGCACATGCGGTGATCGCTGTTCTTTGTTTTATTGGGTAAGAGTACTAGATATATTGATGTATGGATGTATCATGTGTCTAATGAAACTGTTTTTCTTTTCAGATGATATAGTGGCAAGTTTTAGGCTGCAGAAGAATGTTTCCGAGCTCAGGGGAAACATGTCCAAGCTCGTATTGGACATCTATGCGGAAGTCGGCGTCCCTAACTCCATTGTATGCCCCACCACATCTTTTATTTCACTTTGTTGATACTTTCTTCCGCAAGTGTTGACTGATGCTTGGATGCAAACACAGGTGGCTGTGGATTTCCTACATCCATTAGCTGGATCGAACTGGACAAATGTCATTTTCAGCATTGTGCCCTATCCAAAGAACTTGACTATATCATCAATGGGGTTGAGCATTATTAGGTCATCTTTTATGTCCTTGGTTGTGCGGCAGTCATCACTCCACTTGACCAAGTCCCTGTTTGGGAATTCATCATCCTTTGAAGTGCTTAAATTCCCTGGAGGAATAACAATAATTCCTCCGCAGCACGCTTTTCCTCCTGAAACACTCCATGCAACTTTTAATTTTACTCTGAATTTCCCAATCTACAAAGTGCAAGACAGAACTGATGAATTAAAGGATCAAATGAAGACAGGACTACTACTCAATTCTAATGAGGTTAATGCTTCCTTCTGGTCCTGTTTCTTGTTTATCCATCATAATCATTGATTTATTTATATGTCTGGACTCTGGAGTATTTGGGTATTTGTTTGTTTCTTTATGTAGTTCTTGCATTTACATCTGCATGTAATACTCTGTTAGGAGGAACTCAGTGTCGCTCTTCATCTGCAAAGTGGTGCATGCACTGATTAGCCGTCGTTTATCTCCACCTTGCACAGACACTTAAAAGTGTCATATATCTAAGTTTCCCTACATATTGAGGTTATTAAGATGTCAGTTTCTTAGCAACATACCAAAACCCTCCGTGTTGTTGGGTCTAGTGTGGCAAATAATTTATCCTCAGCGAGCACATCGGTTCCAGCTAAGCGGTTCAAGAGTGTACTTTTTCCAGCATTTATATATCCCACCTGATTTTTTTGGAAACTTTATCTATTAATAACAAATAATAAAAAGGAACTTTCTATTAGACTCAGCAAGAATTCCATGGTTATACCAGAGAAACATCAGGAATAGGCACCGACTGTCGACGGTTACGATGCACACATACATCCTTTTAGTTGTGTGATCTTGCATTCTGTTTTTGATATCTGGGATTATGTAAGAACATTGGTGTCTTTTGCTCATACTGCCTCCGTCCCAAAATAAGTGTCTCAACCTATTTTGGGACGGAGGGAGTATTACTTTGCAGGGCGTGAGTGCAAACGTAGTCGTATGAGTATGAAACCACTTTCATGCAGTAGAACTTATAGGGTTGTGCGATATAATTGTCATCCCATGTATTTAGCAAGCATCACGTGGATTGAAAACTGGTAGTTATGCTTAGTTTTGTAGTACCATAGTGGTCTAAAAAACACATACTAGCAAGTCTATGTTTTTTATCTTAATGCAAGCTATCTCATTCTCTAATCTTCAAATGCATTTCTCCCTATGATCTGGTTGTAAGCTTATTACATTGCCCTGCCTTTTCTTCCTCAATTGAATTTGAGATATTGTGCATTGCAGAATCTTTATATCAAATTGGGAAATTTGCAAGGATCAACAATTCTTCCTCCAACTATTGTTGAGACCTACATTGTTCGTGTTGTTGGGAATCACCAGCCATCTGTACCAAGGATGAAGCAGTTGGCGCAAACAATTACTAATTCATCTAAAGGGAACCTTGGTCTGAACCACACCGTATTTGGCAGAGTAAAGCAGATAAGCCTTTCCTCCTATCTTAATCGTTCTTTACATAGCAGGGGCAGTTCTGATGCACCTAGTCAAGCACCAATGCAACATCATGGTCATCACGGCCATCATCACCATCACCATGGTCATGAAAGCAACAGGCATTTGGCTCCTGCTCCTCTCCCTGTACATACACCCAGATATGTTGCTCCACCTCCATCTGGGTGTCCATATGGCAACAGAGCGAGCAGGGTTCCTGTGGCGCCAGCTGCCGAGCCTGTAGCCAATGATCACCGTTCTACTCATCCTGCCGCTTCACCACCTCATCCATTATCACCTTCTTCTGTTCGTCATCCTCCACGTGATCCTAATATGCACAGTAGATCCCCCGTTCCGTCCCCTCCAGTTCTTCCAGAGCCGCCTTTGCCCACTGTTTCTTTTAGTCATGCACACCCTCCAAGTGAGCGTGCGACAGGAACTGGTCCTTCTGCTGGAATGTCTGTGGCCCCTGCACCGCATTCATGTGAGTTCTTTTCTCCTCTTTATTTTCCCATAATTATAAGTGATTGTTATTTCCAAAAGACTCATTGTAAAATACATGCAAAGGAAGTAAAACATTGTCCAAAGGGGTAACTATTTGACTGATACATACTCGGAGGAGGATTTTGATGCTTCATCCAAGTTTTAGTTGTTCTAGTCATATATCTGCTCCTGTGGGTAATACAATAAGTCCTGTTCTAGTCATATATCTGCTCCTGTGGGTAAGACAGTAAATTCACTTCATTTGGTTGGTACCTTATCAGTATTGATCTTAGTGCCCAACTGATAAGTTGGATCAATTTTTTTCCAAGGTTTTCTTTCCGTTGATTTATTCCCCGTGCGTGTGTTTATACCGCTGTCAGGTATTTTGAGTTCCAAGATGAGCTCACAGTTTGTTGAGATGAATTTAATTATTTCATAATAACCTAGAGCAAAGATAACAGTCAAATTGAACATTTCATTTCTGGATTTTGGCTTTCCATCTGTAATGTCTCATGTGCAATTTGAAATATGTTTGACCCACTCTGCCATTTATGGTTCGTTTCTTTAGTACTCCCTCCGTCCCATAATGTAAGACATTTTTTGACACTACACTAGTGTGGAGTAGTTTATTACTGGGTATTTTTCTTGGATAGCTATGGATGGGTATTTGTATCCAGCTATTGATAATTCCGTTAAGATGCCACTGTCCTACCTAGCCTAGAGTATATTTTCGGGTCGATCAAGCAGTCTTTCGTTTTTTTGCATGTCTACCTCATGTAGCATTTTTTTCTCCGAAGAATCATGTCCTCGCTTTCACTAACTATCGTGTCCCATTGACCTACACTCTGCAGCTAATGCTAGCCGGAGGCTCTCCTATCACTTGGTCCTGGTACCCCTCATATATAGCCTGCTTTGGAGCCTGCTATGACAGAAGACAACCCGCGGCTAACCAGACGATTCGAAATAGAGATTTTCCAAGATAGAGGACAAGGCACCTCTCGGTTTTCTTCTTTTCCGGTTTACTACAGTCGGCCGGGCGGGTGGTGAAGCACAAGGCAGCACCCCCCTTGCCTCAGGCACGCTGTTGTTTGTTATACGTACTTGTTAGTGGGATGTAAATATGGAATGGGTATAAGGCAAGTAAGCAAGGCAAAGAATGGGCAAGCAGCTGTGCTTGTAGTGGTCAAAGCCACAGCGGTGGCAGGCCCTTCTCTAGCACATGCATATGCTTGGCCGGGTTTGCCGTGTACTGCTGCTGTTCAGAAGAGGATTGTTCAAATGTAAAAGCTTTCTTTTTACATGAGATGGCATGGCTTTTGCCACCGGTCTCCTGTGGCTTGGTTCTGCTTATAGTTTTGAGATGCTTGATCTTAAGCGTTGTTGCCTCTGAAATTCTGTCGATTTTCGCTTTTCTTTATCTTCATGCTGATGCTGATGCTGTTGCCTACAGAGTTGTGGCAGGAAAAAGTTTCAGAAACTGCATGACTATGCAATTCCAAGGTTTATTACAGGTTCATTGTGATCGAACCTTTCAAGTCCTATACTTGGCACTTATCTAATGACCCATGTTCTGAGTGAATTACCGATACGCCACATTTTGCCTTGCTTGCCATACCTTACAAAATGAATATCCCGTCTAGGTCATTACAACTCGTTTGCACGAAATGGTTCTTTGTGCCTATATAAACACATGTATTTTGTACACAACAGTTACATGCTTCCCTGCACTGTGAAGGACGGCTCTCGGTCTGCAATCAGTTTTGTCCCTCTGCTACCCGTGTATACTCCAGATACGCAGAAGGCTGGGCAAATGGAAGGAACGCCTCCATGGAGGATGTATTTCCGAATACCTCGAATTTGGAATGCACTAATATTGCAGCAAGTGAGACAATTGGAAGCAAAGCCTCAGCCGAAAACGTAACTCCGCACACCTCTCATTCCCAATGCATACTTATCCAGTATAGCAAATTAGCACTACTGTTTTGGACATCTGATATTGATCTCCTTTGCTAGCCATGGTAAAAGGGGCTATGGTAGGCATGACCACCAGAGGTATATAAGGCTACGTGCAAGCATATGAGGCAGCCATGCTTGCTCGGAGCTTTATAAGCGTGACACAACAAAAAAGGTTGGTAGGCATGTTAATTATGCACGAATCGTGATAATTTCCTGATCTTGAAAATGCGAAATGCGTGATCATACAATAAATATATGCAATCCCAATATATGGATCACTTAAATCTAAATCTCCTCCCCTCCCCTCCCGCGACGCTCCCGCAGGCGTCCGGGGGGCAACCCTAGCGCCGCTGCCGCCACCCTCCCCTTCTCTCTCTCCTCCCTTGCCGCCGCCAAGGGGCACGAGCGGGCGAAGCCCGGTCGTCGCCAGCGGCGGCGGGGCCATATCGTCTCCTTGCGTGGGGGGTGCGGCGCGGGCCGGATCTCACCGGTGGGGATGCTGCGCTCGTGCCGGGCGTAGCAGTGCGGCGGCGCTCCGGAGTAGGCCAGCGACGGCGGCGTGGCGTCGGGCGACAGGCGGCATGGTGGTGGTGCAGGCCGGCGGGTGGTGGCCGCGGCGACTGCTTCGCAACAGCGCCTCGGCGCCTCGTCTGGCGCTGCGGGTCGCGGGCGACCGGGTCGCGGGCGGCCCTTCTCGCCGTGGCTCTCAGGTGGAGGGGCGGCGCGGCAGCGGTGGAGGTGGGCGGCCCTTGTCCAGCCGGGCCCCTGCGGCTGGACGGCGGCGCTCGGCGCGGGAAGGCCTCCCCGGTGGCCTCTCATGGATGCAGCTCGGCGGATCCGTGCGCCCTCCTCCTCGGCAGCGGGCAGTGGCCGGCGCTCTCTTGCGGATCTGGGCCATAGGCCGCTCCTCCTCCTCCCCCTTCCCCCGGCCATCTGGGCTCGGGTCCCCTTGAGGCAGTGGTCGCCGGCGGTTCTGAGGTGGTTGGGCTCATGGATCTTGTCCAAGGCGTGACCTTTGGGGCTTCTCGGGGTGGTCCGGTGGCGGGGCGGCGGCCCTGGCGGTGGGAGTCGCGTGGGTCGTAAGCGGACTGCGCGACTCGGATGCGGGCGTGCAACCACGGCCGCTTGGGTGACATGGTTGCAGGTGGTTGGCCGACCGGGGATGCAGCGGATGGGTGGAGCACCGGGGTTCATCACTTACCTGTCCGTACACGGGTCGACGGTGGCGGCGTCCGCGGATGTCGTGTTCCTCCCTGCAGGCTCCGTCGTGGTGCTCTCACTCCTCCCGTCGTGTTCCGGGTGAAAACCTGATCTTTGGATCGGACGATGGCGACAGTCCGTGGTCGTGCCCTTCTTGGAGGCATCGTCTTGGAACCCTCGGTCCGGCGTGGTCCGTTGCACTTCTTCCCGGACGATCTCTCATCTTGATGGTGGTCTCTGTCGGCTACAAGCGGTTCTTTTTCTCATTTCTGTTGATTCTTGGTAGTCGTTGAAGTTGTGTGTCGGTGCCCGGCATTCTTGTATCTTGCCTTGGGTTGTGTGGCGTGCGTTTGTATCGGTTACTTGGATGTAAGTGTTGGTGCTTTATTTATAAAGCGGGGAGAAACCCTTTTTCGGAATATATGCAATCTTACATATATACTCCCTCCATTCAAGTATACAGGGCACCCACAAAATATAAAAAAAACTCCCGTATACAAGGCTAACGACGAACTCCACCCTCTTTTCGCAGTTATTTCCTCATACGCAGGTGCAACTCAAAGTCGTTCCGAGGGAGTAGAATCATCATTTTTACATGAGATGGGATGGCTTTCGCCTCCGGTTTTGGTGGTGGCTTTGGTTCTGCTTATAGTTTTGAGCTGCTCGATCCTAAGCATTGTTGACTCTGAAATTCTGTCAATTTTCGCTTTTTCTTGCTGATGCTGTTGCCTACGTAGTTGTGGTGGGAAAGAAGGTTCAGAAACTGGGTCTACAGAGATTGAATTTATGGACGCACCACCACAACAGTGAGTTCTTGTATTAAAAAGTTGCCAACATATATTATATTCAATACCTTAAATTTGAATTTAAGCAATTTTAAATGAAAATTTTGTTGATTTGCTCGAAATGTTTTTTTAAATTTCGGAAATTTCGGTGCTTTCGAGGGTGAGCGAAATTTGGTTGGTCTCGAAAGTCAAAACTATGGGTTCAAGTCCTATACTTGGTTAACTAGCATGCCCATACCTAAGGAAATGAATGTCCCTTCTAGGTCATCACAACTCCTTTGCAGGATGTCTTTTCGTCTTTGTAGCTATGTGTTCCATGTCGGTGGCCAGGTTGGCCGGTGGTACCCATGTTACGTGGGTTGGGTTGTATCAGTTTTAGACCGGTTTTCATTCGATTAACTAGGCAAGTCTCACTCCCTTGTTAATCAATGAAAATGGCAAGTCTTTTGCCTCATTTCAAAAATCTTATATAGTGCTAGTGATGCACGAAAAGGTTCCTTGTGCCTATCCACGCACTGTGAAGGACCATTCTCAGTCTGAAACCAGCTTTGTCCCTCTGCTACCCGTGTATACTCTAGACAAATGGAAGAAACGCCTCCATGGAGGATGTATTTCCAAACACCTCGAAGTCGTAATGCACTAATATTGCAGCACGTGAGACAATTGGCGGGAAAGCCTCAACCAAGATCGTATTTCCGCACACCTCTCATTCCAAATGCATACTTATTAGCACTACTGTTTTGGACATCTGATATTGATCTCCTTTGGTAGCCATGGTAAAAGGGGCTATGGTAGGCAGGGCCGCAAGAGTGTATATAAGAAGGCTACATGCAAGGATATGAGGCAGCCATGCGCGCTCTGAGCTTTATAAGCGTGACACTACCGAAACGTTTGTTGGCATGTTAATTACCCACAAATCGTGAAAAGGTGACATTTCACATAATTTCCTTGTCTTGAAAATGCAAAATGCATAAACATACAATAAATATATGCAATCCTACATATATACTCCCCCACTAAAGTATACAGGGCAGCCACAAAATATAAAACACTCGTATACAAGGCTAACATTCTCGTATACAAGGCTAACGACAAACTCCACCCTATTTTCACACTTATTTCCTCAGACGCAAGTGCAACTCAGAGTCGTTCCGAGGGAGAGTAGAATCATCGTGCAACTAAGACATGGGAAATGCTTTTGTTCTTCACAATAAGATTGATGGCGGCGCGATTTCTGTTCCATCGTCTTCCTTGTTTTCCACTCTATCACAACATCATGTCCAACAATGAAGACGTGTTAGGGTTATTGGCACAACCTCTAAACCGGGATTTGGTAGGTGATATCGATGGAAAAGTACATGACTAGATTGCGGGCATAGGGGACACCCACCACGCTTCCTCTCTCTGCCACCGCTGTTGCTAGGAGTGGCACATCGATTCCGGCGACTAGTGATGCACGACATGCGCTGAGGTATACTCCCCAAGTCCCCGTTCTCCCGCTTTGCCCATGTACTGTAAAATCTTGTTCCTGGGTCTGAATGTGCATGAACAGTAGATCATCATGAGGAGATTGAGGGGGTTGAGGAAGAGAGGCAGAAATTGACCGAGGTTTTACAAACGAAATACTTTGTCCCTCTTGCAGTATCTGCATGTCGCTGTTGTGCAGTATCTCACTTTGGGCATATCTATACTGCCGTCTTATTATGTTGGCTCCTCCGCAGGCACATCACCATTGCCACTGCGTTCTCTCCTCGGAAATACAGGACTGTTTCTTTTTGCGACGACCCATGTGATTTATCTAGATGATGTATTTCCATATGCCTCCAATTCATATTTCATAGCGGATAGCATCGTTTATCGTCATTTCTCTCGATCTCTCTCACTCTGTAGCTCAGGACCCTGTGATGCTATTCGTCTTTGTTTCTCTGCTAGTACTATCCTACATAGTTAGAGGTTACAAGAGACAACAGGGAACCATGCATCCTTTATAAGTGCCGCTCATGCTTCGGCTAAGAGAGCTTGGTGACCACATTAGCTATTCACGTATTCATTTTTCTACCAAGTCTTAAGAGTCTGGGTTGAGCCTTAATTCATAGTTTCCCAAAGAGGTTTGGCTACCCATTGCCCCTACTACCCAATTAAACTGATGAACTAAATGATCAAATGAAGACTAGTCAATTCTAATGAGGCTAGTGCTTCCTTCTGGCCATTCCTTATATTTGTCCATCACACTCATTTTTATTTATATGTGTGAAGGATTTGGATATTTTCTTTCTTTATGTAGTTCTTACATTTATATCTGTATGTAATACAATCCACACATACAACTTTATTCTTCTTTGAAAAGGACGTTGAAACCCCCTACATCCAAGGATGCACACAACCATTTTTATTATATTATTCAATAGTATCACAAAATAAATACACGGATCAATCCAAAGCCACCTTCTTGACGAGCTCAGTCACTACACCTATAAGCTTGATGAAGTGCCCCTCGTATCAACACACACCATCTAATCCGGTAGCCGCACCAAGCCGTCCAACGGCGAGCCGAGAGGACCAACCGATCTAGGCGACGCTCAGCGCGCACCGTGTGAGCATGCTCTAAAATTCGCCATCGCTATATTCAGTTGTCCCATCTTCATGAGGGATCAATAGATTGACCTTGCGGGCCTCTTTGTCGTTGATGCCACCACGATGCCAGACAGTGCCAACCTCTGATATCTTGCGTTCTGTTTTTGAATTTTAAGATTATCTAAGAACATCGGTGTCTTTTTGAGTTGCTCATAGCACTTTGTTGGGGCTTCCTATGGTGAGGCAGTGTGCACATGCATGGTAGATATTGTGAGGTGACTTGACGCACGGTCTGCACGCCCTAGAGAGCACAAGTGAGAGAGACTTGGATAACCTAGCATTACCATCGTACTAGTTATGGATGAACATGGGGGAGCTCCATAAACCATGGAGTGAGTTCAACATCCGAGTTTTGGGTTTAGGGGATTGTTCAAGGCATCCACTTTGGCGCTCGTCGAAGATGTCTATAATACCCTATTATGGGCGGCTAGATAGCTACACGACCTCCGAGTCCACAGTTCAGAACTCTACTCGTTTCCTTCCCCCAATTTTTGTCGGCATACATCCGTGCATCAAGTCAAGACGTACAGTGGCACTGTTGCTGGCGCAATCGCTGGCCGCCACTGGATTTCTTACGAGAGTCGAGTTGGCGCCACAGTGTTATTTTTGCGGAGATGGTTAACGAACTAATAGACAAGGCAAGATGGAATTCATGTGTGCTATTGACCTGCCCTTCTTTGCCTGGGTGTTGTCATGCAACAAATGTTAGATTTTTTATAGGCCAGTGAGTGTGGACTTCCACACTGGCCCTTTTAGTGATCATCATGAGGAGACTATTGATGCATTTTGACTTCTTTGGTTTAGTTTGTGGTGTTCCCGCCTTTAGGGCGTGTCGATGGGTTCACTAGAAATGATTTAGTTCAGAACTTGTGAAGATGTTCACAAGCAGCTCCACAGGGACAATAGATGAATTGTGCAGTGCGGCACAATGGGAACTTGGTGAACGCCCCTCGTACCCCTTGGGTCGCCCCCGTGGGCGACCAGGGGGAAACCCTAGCCGCCGGCGCCCGGACTCCCCCGCATCTCCTCCATCCTCGCCGCCGCCAGTAGCGCCGCCGGGCGAAGCCAGGCCGGCAGGGGCGGCGGCGGGGCTCCCTTCCCCTTCCCCCGAATGGGCTGGCGCGGGACGGCCGTTCGAGAGGAGGCGCCGTACTTTTGCGGGGTGCGGCGGCGCTGCAGATGGATCCTGGCCGCGACGTGCACTGCGCGCCGGCGGTTGGGGTTCGTGCTCGCGGCGTGGTGCGGCCGCTGGATCTGGTGGTCGCGTGCGCCGTCGGTCTTGGGTCCGATCCTTCTGGATCCGGTGCCTGATAGCCGTCGGCCGGCGCAGGATGGTGGCTTTCGTCGCTGACCAGGTCGGGTCTTCCTTGATCCGGCGCCTGGATGGATCTACGCCGGAGGTGTTGAGCCTTATGGTGCTTCCCTCACTGGAGTTTTCGGGTCTTGGCTGCTGCCAGATCCAAAGCAGATGGAGATTGGTGGTACAGGAAGAGGACCGGAGGAAACTTTGGTCGGCTAGCTCGGCCCGGCATCGGCGACGGCTTTGACGTTGTTACCCATCTTTGATGGCGAAGTCGAGGTCCCTCCTATCCACCTCCGTCCCGTTCCCGGACGAAAGTCCAAAATCCGTCTTGGATTGGACGGCGGCGGCGCCCTTTGCGTCGTAACCTCCATGGAGGCGCCGTCTTGGGAGGCTTGGGCGTTCGGGGGAGTTGCTATGGGTGAAGGGCTTCGTGTGTCAGTTCCAGCAGCGGCAATGGTGTGGAGGTTGGCAGGAGGAGCGGCGTTCTAACCGCGTCAGATGCGTCTGGTAAGAGATGTCAAGTCATGCCTGGCCGACAGGTGCTACGCTGAGTCATGCCTAGTCGGCAGGTGCTACACACAACAGATCTTTCAGAGTGTCCGTGTCGGGATGGACGAGCGCAGAGCGGTGGAGCTGTCTGGCGTCGTGGTGGCGTCGATGGTAGCTAGACCGTGCAAGGTAGATGCAACAGTACTGCTCTGAAGATGGTTTGGTGGCAGGTGGCTGCGGCGGCCTCATACCCGGCAGGCGTCCTGGTTGAGGAGTGCGCCGGACTGGTAGGTACCCCATACCCGGCAGGCGTCCTGGTTGGGACCTCAGGTCTTAAATGTTTAGGTTTGGCTGCGATGTCTGTTTGGTATGAGGCCCAGACTATCAGCGCCCCTTCATCGATTGGATAGGTGTAGCGACAGTTGTTGCTGAGAAAGTGGCTTTAGTCTTGCTGTTGTATGTCTTTGTAAGGTCTTGTGAGAATAATTAATAAAATGACCGTATGCATCGCCCAGATGCAGAGGCCGGGGGTCATCCTCCTTTTCTAAAAAAAAAACAGGGACAATAGATACCCACACACTATCACCAACGTACCTTGTGTTTTCGTAACTAGGGAACTATCGGAACGAAACTGTCTTCAACCATAAGGTTCCTTCAGCTACTACACTGGTATTCGTAAGTAGTGCTTCTTGTTTCTGACCCCGGCCCTTCTTTAGGTCGTGTGATGCCGTGTGGCCGCTTTATCAATAATAAAATTCCAAAAATGTAGTCTATATTAAACATTGCCCATGTGTGTGCTCTGGTGGTGTGTTGTCTATGGTTTACTAGCTATAATCACATTAGAGTTCACTCGCCGTCGGGTTAGTCTGTACAAAATCCCTCAAACCAAAAGGAATCATACATTACTTACAACAAGTGTGGAAAACACAGGACGATACGATCATTTGCAGTGAGAGAACACATACTAGCAACATTCAAATGAGATGGATTGTAAGTGCCTTTGTCCTTGGTAGAGTAGGTATACTTTTAGGGTTTCCCTCTGATCGGCGGCTGTGAGATGACGATGACTTTGTCGGCATGTAATAAAGTCTCCCCGTGTTGTTGTCGTTCCATGGTGATTTGTATCATAAAGAGGCATGTGGAGGTAGTGGTCCTCACATTACGACTCTCGATGGATGGCGGCGCTTCGTCATCGAGATGGTGGTCTAGGCTCCGATTTTTTCAGGGACATAATCGACGGAGCTCCAGCTCTACATATAGTCCAACCATGTCTAGTGTTTCTAGGAAGATGTAAGTGTATTTTTTCCCCTCAACTTGTCATGAATTGTACCTTTCGTACATGAACTTATTTTTGGTGTGGTTTTTCTCCCAAACTATCAATCAAACCCAGTTTTGACATGACGTGGCGTGGTTTTGGCTACATCATCATGCGAAGGTGACTATAAGCCCGCGAGTCATTGAGAAAATCAGTTTCATTCCCATCTTTTTATTTTCTCACCCATTTCCTCTTTCGACTCGTCATGGCTACGGATACAACTAGAACAGCATGTCACCTTCTGCTTGATTCAAGCGGTTTTGCGATGCCTTACCTGCAAACCGTGCCACATCTAGCCTCACTTGTAGGACCAACATGAACAATAGTGCGCAGACAAAGCGATGAGTGACAGTGGTGTGTGCGCGGTGAAAGCATGGACCTACAGTATGTGAGCAACATAGTTTCGCTCTCCATGACTCTCCAACTCGTCAGGCTTTGCCATGCTGTGGTTTCTGTTTAGGCAACCTGATGACTTCTGATCACTACCCCACAAAGATAGTTTGCATGCCACTACTCTTCTGGGAAGTTAGCATTGAGCCATTGACCAATGGAGGGTAGGTTTTTCTTGATCCCTCTCATTCCCAATATGCATGTTGCACATGTATGACTACTCTCGAGTCTCGAGTTGTCATTTCTCTTTGGATTCTCAACTTTGTCCACGCATGAAGAGTTAAGACATGTATGAGGCCTAAGGTAGAAGGCTACAAAGGTAGTAGAGGGCCTTCTCTATAATGGAGGGCCATATCCAAACAAAGGTAAGGCTGGTAGATACATGGGCTACACATCAAATCTAAATTAAGATCATAGCACTTCTAGTAAGGACGTGAATATCTCAAGTTTTAACAACAAGTAGGCACACTTCAATCATGTCAGAACATAGTGATGCTGCAATTCATTGTCTGCCGCACCCGGTGGAAGTATATCAAAGATATGAGATATCATTGAAATGACATAGGTGAGGTAAAAATAATCAGTAGATGACTTGTAGTGTGGTCTTCTATAAGGAATTAGAACAGATCCAGGCAGTACAATAACTAGGAGGTTATTATAGAGGGGGGATACAAACCACATCGAAGAGGAATAACTGTCAAAGATGAAGATGAGCTTCACACCAATATGGGCAACAAACAGGGCTCGCCGGTTCCTTCAGATCGATGCTCTTACCCCCAAAAAATCCCATGAAAGACGAACATGAAACTAGCTACACCTTAGACTACACAGGGGAATGGGTCCCTCACCCAACTTGATGTCAGCAAGCTGGGGAGGGGACGCCAGAAGAGGATCTAGAGGAGTGGGAAGGGAGCAGGTGGAGGGAACGAGGAGAGAAAGAAAGAGGCCGCTCTCCAAGTACGCTCTTGTGTTGCAATCTGCCAGCATATAGGTGAATGAAATCATGTGACATTGTTTCCTCACTATCTCTAACAAGTGTTTCGTGTTGCGGAGATACCATATGTTTCTAGGTTAGTTTGATGCTTTCCCGCCAAAGTTGTAAATTGGACTCTCCTCAAATTGTTTTTGTATAGCGTACTAGTACCGAAGAAAAAAGAGAATTGTAAGTTGTTTTTTTAGCAATAGTTTTATTCGAGGGAATTTTTTAGCAATAGTTTTTTTAGACAATTTTGAGCAATAGATGTAAATTGTACACTTCCTTTCTTTTGTCTCGACTAAGTTCGCTTCTGGCCCGGCCCGGCACAGTCGTCTCCCTGCGCGTTTCATCTCGCCTCCAGCGGCCCCGATGGCGAGCTGGCGACGGCACCTCCTCTCAATCTCTGTTTCTCAAAAGAAAAAGAAAAACCTCCTCTCAATCTCTGCCTCTACCTCGCGGGCCCACCCACCACCGTCGCTAAGAGCGGCACAACTATTCCGGCAACCAGTGATGCAGCGGCATGCGCCGCGGTACACGGTATACCCCCAAGTCCCCGTTTGTCCCGCTTTGCTTGTGTATTGTAAAATCTTGTTCGTCGGTTTGAATGTACACGAGCGCTAGATTCTCATGAGGAGATTGAGGGGTGGGGAAAGAGAGGCAGAAATTGACCCAGATTTTACAATGCGAAATTCCATGTCCCCTTTTTAGTATCTGCTTGTCACCGTCGTGCCGTGTTGCACTTTCGGCAGATCTGTAATACCGTCTTCTTATGTTAGCTCCTCGGTGAGCCCATGAGCGTTGGCGCTGCATTCTCTCCTCGGAAATACAAACGTGTTTTCTGCCACGACGTCTCATACAATTTTTTGAGATGATGTGTTTCCATATGCCTCCAATTCACATTTCATAGCGGGTAGCATCGTTTATTGTCACGTCCCTCTCCCCCAATAGCTCGGGAGCCTCGATGCTTTCCGTTGTTGTTTCTCCGCTGGTACTATACTACATAGTTAGAGGCTACAAGAGACAACAGGGAGCAATGCTTCCTTTATAAGTGCCGCTCATGCTTTGGCCGAGAGAGGTTGGTGAGCACATTAGCTATTCACCCATTCATCTTTTGACCAAGTCTTGGAGTCTGTTGTACCCGAGCCTTAATTGCAGTTTCTTCAAAAAGGTTTGGCCACATATGTGTTCTTTTGCTCCACTGCCCCTACTACTGAACTAAACTGGTGAATTAAAGGATCAAACGAAGCCATGACTACTACTCGATTCTATTTATGTGGTTGAGAGAGGTTTGCCCACATGTGTTCTATTTATATGTTTTTTTACGGAAAACAATGAGCGCTGATTTCATTTCATTAAGAGAAAAGCCGAGAAGGCTGAGTTACAGAGTTAAAAGTTAGCAGCTAACTATGTACTGTATGCTAAGAGTTAGAATCATGTAAGTTTGTGCATTAGTGAGGGGGCAACCACATCGCTCCCACCAAGCTTGCATTGGACCACCGTCTTGAAATAGGCTTTCGTCCCGCTTTATAAATAAAGCACTGGTCCATAGAATCCAAATCCGAACATCACCAAACAAACGATGGCTGGGGCCACAACACAATCACACCCAAGAAAACCCCAGAGAAATAAGAAAAAAAGCCGCCTAGTGGCGGGTGCCAGAGGGCGACGACGATAAGCGGCGCTCCGAAGCCAGGAGCGCATCCAACATGAGGCTGAGCCGATCGCGATCACGCTGTCTTGAGGGCGGGTGTCAGTGCTACAGAAAAGCAAGGAATTTGAAGAAGGAGTCAGACGCCTTCCTCGGAAAGACCTTCTCAATCACCATCTTATTACGCGTCGTCCACAGAGTCCACAATATTGCCGCAAAAAATAAGCCAAACCTGGCGGCGATGTCGCGACTGCCGAAGAGCTGTATGTCGGAGAAAGTCAGCGAGATTTTGGGCGTCCCAGTCGGGCCCTAACGCCTCGCGAACGAAAGTCCACAACACCCTCACCGTCGTACACGAGAAAATGATATGGGTCCCGGTCTCTGGTACCGCACAAAAGGGGCACATGCCATCTCCAGGTCCGTGCCACTCAAGTACTTCTGTCCCCGAGGGGAGGCTATCCCGTAATAGCTGCCAAACAAAGATCTTAATCTTAAGGGGTATGGGGGCCTTCCACAGTGGGAATAGCCACGGCGTGGTCGCGGCGGGCAGAGCGCCTGGTATGCCGTGCTCATCGAGAATTCTGCCATCGGTGCAAGCTGCCAAGATACCATGTTTGGATAGTCTGGGAGCAAGGATGGCAAGGTGGCTCACAGTCTTGTCCAATCGTCACTCTCTGCTTGTCCAAAAGGTACGACAGAACCGGATGTTCCACTATCCATCTCGAAATGCCGTGAAAACTAGTACATATGGGTCCAAACAAATCGCGAACAAGCCGGGGAAGCAGGTACATACTGGCTCAGTACCCAACCAGGGGTCTTGCCAAAATTGGATCCCGTTGCCATTCCCTAAGGAGAAGGAAATCCCTATGCGGATGTCCTCCTTGATCCTTTGGATGGATCGCCAGAATTGTGAGCCTCCTGGTTGGTTACATGCCAGGAGAGGCTCAACCTTAAGGTATTTTGCCTGAATTAGCTGTAGCCAGAGCCCACCGTCGCTATGTAATATCCGCCATACCCATCTCAGCATGAGCGCGACGTTCATCCAGTGAGAAGCAGTAATGCCCAAGCCACCACTGTCCTTGGGCATACATATCTCTGTCCACTTAACCATGTGGTATTTTTGGGGGCCGTAGTCCGAATGCCAAAAGAACCTAGTGAGGTCCTTATCAAAGACACTATGAACACCCTACGGAAGGATATACAAGCCCATCTTGAACATGGGGAGGCTCGCTAGGTTAGAGCTAATAAGGATTGATTTGCTCCCTTTGGAGGCAAACCGCCCTCACCACGGCTCAGGCCACGATGCCACTCGTCCCAGCAATGGGTCGAATTCACTTATCAAAATCTTCAAGTCGGACATCAGCATTCCCAAGTAGGTGATTGGGAATGAGGTTAGTCTGCAATTTAGGTTATCCGCAATCTGTTGTTGTTCCTTCGCCAGGAAGCCCAGGACGATGACCTTGCTCTTGTCAAAATTAATCTCGAGCCCAGACATAACCTCAAAGGAGAGGAGCAGGAACTTAAGATTAATTATGTCAAGAGCGGACCCTTCCACCGTAATCATAGTGTCATTGGCGTACTGAAGGTGGGTGACTCCGCCTCCCGGGATGAGTTGCCCAACAACCCCCGAGGGATGGCCAGCCCTCCTAGCTTTATCCAGGATGCCCGCCAACGCATCAAGGGCGAAGTTGAAGAGAAGAGGGGATATCGGATCCCCTTGATTCACTCCCGTCGAGGCGTAAAGAATGGTCCCACCTCATCATTAACGTTAATCGCCGTTTTGCCCGTCTGCACCAATTGCATAATCCAGTTGCACCATCTGTCGCTAATGCATCAGTGCTGCATGACTAGCCGCAAGAAGGTACAGTCCAGCCGATCATAGGCTTTCTGGAAATCCAACTTGACGAAGACACCCTTATGACAGCGCGTCCGCACCTCGTGGACAATCTAGTGAAGGGACAAGATCCGATCATGGATCCGGCGCCCCTTCAAGAATGATGTCTAGAGTGGGTGATCCAGTCGCTCAGCAATGGGTGCCAGTCTAGTCACGCATACTTTCAGGAATATGCAGTCAAGCACGTTGATAACCGTAATAGGTCTAAATTGCCTAATATCCGTCGCTCCAACTAGTTTGGGGATCAGGGTGATGACACCAATATTTATTTGCGACATGTCAAATGTTCCAATGTAAAATTCATGGAACATTGGCATGATCACATGTTTTAGGACAGTCCAGAATTTCTGGAAGAAGGCAACTAGCAGGCTATCAGGCCCCGGTGCCGACCCTGCCTTCATAGAGGTGATCGCCCTACCCACCTCTTCCGGTGAGAACGGGATAGTTAATTCCGTGTTCTCAATACAGAAACCCTGTCCGCAGGGGGCCAAAAGTTCTTCGCCAAGGATGCCCCACCATGGGGTTCCACCGAGAAGAGCCCCTTAAAAAGGAGTAAATATGGGCTCTAATCTCATTTGGGTGTTCTAGGAGGGTATCTCCCTCCCAGAGGCACGGGATGGAACATTTTCTTCGCCGCCCATTAGCAATCGCCTGGAAGTAGGCGGTGTTAGCATCGCCTTGCAGGAGCCACTTTTGGCCCCCTCGGCGTTGCCAGAATAGTTCCCCCCATTGAAGATCTCCATTAGGGAGGCTTCGAGGGAGTATCGCCTCAACCATTCGTCGGCCGAATCCGTAGTTGAGACCAGAGCCTTAATCTGGTCCAACAGGCCACCTTGCATGCCCTCAGGCCAGCGCCCAGGTTGGCACCCCAACCCCGCATAAACTGGCAGGTGATCTTAGAGCAGTGATGCGAGGTGTCTGTGGCGCAGAATACCCTGGGTGGACTATTCGATGCGAGCACCCACCGATCACAAACCATCTCAAAGAACCCCAGTTGTAAAAGCTGGATCATGGAGGCGGCCCTTCCCCTGACACAAATAGTGGAGGGACGTGGTCAGAGCCCATCCGAGTGACAGCCCTGAGGGAACACAATGGGAATATAAGGTCCCACTGCACGGACACCAGGACCGGATGCAGAACACTCAGGATAGGGTCCACCTGCTTATTGGTCCATGTGAATCTAGCCCCGACCCGGGCTATCTCGTGCAGGGCCATATCAGCTATGCAATCGTTGAGCAATTGCATATGCAATCGGTTGATATTTGGCGAGAAAAATGCGAAATGTATGATCATACAATAAATATGTGGAATTCTACATAAAAAGTCATTCCGTTCCGATACAGGCGGCCACAAAATATATTTAAAAAAACATGTATACAAGGCTAAATACGAACTTCACCCTATTTTCACAATTAGTTTCCGAGACACAGGAGCAATTTAGAGCAGTTCCTAGGAAGTAGAATCATTGTGCAATGAAGACGGAAAATGCATTTATTCTTCAGGGTGAGATCCATGACGATACCACTTCTATTCGTCCCATCCTCCACCTTTTTTTCCACTCTATTGCAACATCATGTGCCCATGTTTGAAGATGAGTTAGGGTTTCTGGCACACCCTATGAACTAGGATTCCGTACTTGAGATCGATGGAGAAGTACATGACTAGCTTGTGGACATGGGGTGGGGAACATATAGGAGAACGGCGCCTTTGGCATGGTGGATGCGGTGACAATGATCATCACTGTAGAGGAACATGACACAACTGTCATGGCAGAGGCCAAGGTCATCATCAAAGAAAAGATCGTGGCTAAGGCTATGGTGGCCGGGAGGGATGAACATGACACCAGTGGCGGATGCCTCATTCGACATGGAGAAAAGCCAATACATCTTCATCAGCGATTCAGACATGGTGACACAAGATGACACCGAAGAACACGACCCCACTGGCACGGTGGATGACTCGGTCGACGTGGACAATCCATCATTATTTTTGTCACGTGCATATATGTTGATATATGTAGTCAAAGTTTAACAAGTACGAGAGAATCAACAATTGGTATGGCAGTTCCTCCTCGTTATGGATGTGTTCCATTGCCTTTCCGTCCGACATGTTTCGATTCATCATGTGACATTGTTGTGTCCTAAATATCTCTAAGAAGTGTTGCGTGTTCTGTAGATACAATATTTTTCTAGGGTAATGTGATGCTTTTCTAATAGTTTCTAGGCACTCTGCGCCGATCGGCCGGCCCAAATTTGGCCGATTCAACCCTGACCATTAGGTGCATTGCGTAGAAACCGTCAAATTGAAGCATCCCATCCTCACTCCTGCATTCCCCGCGCGCACGACTCTCTCTTCCCCACCTCCACATCTCAAATCGGGAGATGACCGGCCTCCAAAGTTCCCTGGGTCGCTGCAGCTCACGGGATCGCTGCCACTCGCCAGATCGGCGCCCTCTCTCCTGGGTTGCATCAAGCCTCCTCCCTCCCCCACCCCCAAGACCGCGGTTCTGGTAGCCCTAGCGACTACGCTTGCCTCACGTCCATCGCGGCTCGCCATGGTAACTATCGCAACTCACCGCGGTGGTCGCTTTAGTTATCACAGCTTTAGAATCACTGGTTCTAATAGAAAAAAATGTTGGTTGAAGCAAAATTTCTCGCCGGCCGCATCAAAAGATGTTCCCGATCCTAGCAAAAGGAAAAAAGGCATCTCTGAAAAACGCTGGCTCCAGTAAAAATGTATGATGGTTCCAGCATAAAAGATGGCTAGCTGAAGCAAAAATTCTCACTGGCCGCATAAAAAAGTGCTCACAAATCCCAGCAAAAGAAAAATGCTTTCATACTCGTATCCATGAAAATCGCTGGTTCCAGCAAAATGCTTGACTGTTCCAGCAAAAACAATGGTTGTTGAAGCAAAAATAAAATCTGTTGGAGGACGCGACTGTTGGTTCCAACATTTTGCTGACATGGTTGCAGCACCTCCGGTCACCAGTTCCAGAAAAAAATTGGCCAGTTTGAGCATCCTTAGCGCATCGCCGCACTTCGCCCCACCCTGTTGCACCTCTTTCAATGCATGGTTGACGGTTGCAGCAGGCCACACCGTGGTTCTAGCTTTCTCCAAGGCCGGTTGCAACACGTCTCGTTGTGGTTCGCGAGTTCTCCGGTCACCGGTCGCTGCTCGTAGCACGGCCTCATTGGAGCGTGCAGCGCGACGTCAGAGGGCAATGGGGTGTGGTGGTGCACGGCCAGTCCATCGCCCCAGGCGAGCGCCTGTCCGTCCTGGCTGGTTGTGGCACGTGGTCCCAGCCCCCGACTCGACGCCGGCGACCTCACCTGCCGGCAACGGGTGGCCGGTGTGTGGTGGGCGGCCATTGCCGGTGAGTGCTTAGGTAGGAAAGCCAAGATACGGGAGGAGGAGAAACAAATGAGTAGTTGGAAGAGCTGTGAGAGTATAAGGCACTACTAGGAAAAGGCTAATTAGTGGCGCACCTATTTTGGCCATTAATGGCGCACTACAGGTGCGCCACTATCATCACGCCACTAGTAATTTTTAGTAATAGAGCACCTGATAGTAATGGCGCATCTATAGTGTGTCATTACTATGCCTAGAGGTGCGCCATTACTATCTGGCTTAGTAATGGCGCACCACATAGAAGTGTGCCATTACTAACAAATTTTTTTCAACTTTATTTTTAGAATTTTTTTTCATTTTTTCCTTAATCTCGGGTCACTATGGCTTAATCTCAGGTCAATATGCTTAATCTCAAATCAAATCGCACTCAGTGGTCAAACTTCATGAAAGGTCACCCATCCTCACACTACTCCAGCCCAAGCACGCTTAACTTTTGAGTTCTATCCAACCCCAGCACCAGCTCATTTAACAGACACTTGTTGATATATCTAGCATATCAATTCTATTAAACCTTATTGATGTCTAAGACTTTGTTCATGTTCATTAGTATGATGAAATTTTAAAAAAATATTTCAAACTTCCGTTCATATTACGTATCATATTTTGAACATTTTTTCCAAAAAAATTAAAACTAATTTTTTTCTGTTACTAGTGGCGCATCTAGCAAATGGTGTGCCACTACTAAGTTTGATTTTTTTTTCATTTTCCCCCTCTAGATCTTAAAAGCCTCGTATCTTTTCTTCTGTTAGGTTTTTGGGGATTCTAAAATTCAAATGTAACTTTTGGAGTAGATGATTTTTCATATAAAAAACTTTTTAATCCGAGTTCGTATGCAAAAGTTATGCCCATTTTATAAATTCCAGAGAGATTTTGCAAATAAATTCAAAATTCATATTTGTAAATTTTCCCAACAAGTAGACCACATATCACATGGAAAACTTATTTTCTTTTATTTTTTTGACATTTTCATCATTTTCTTTTATTTTTTTAAACTGAAAAGGCGGCCCAAGGGGGGTGCACTCGGTGGAATTTTTGGTCAATAAGTAATGGCGCACCGTGGGTGCGGTGCGCCATTACTAGTTTTGAAAAAAAAAATTGTCAGTAGTGGCACACCGAGGGTGTGGTGCGCCATTACTAGTTAAAACTAGTAATGGCGCACTATCCCTGGTACGCCATTACTAGTTTGAAAAAAAAAATTTGTTAGTAGTGGTGCACCGAGGGTCTGGTGAAACTAGTAATGGCGCACTATCCCCTGGTGCGTCACTACTAGTTTTGAAAAAAAATAAAAAAAAAATTTGTTAGTAGTGGCGCACCGTGGATGTGGTGCGCCATTAGTATTTGGAGTTTAATGTCGTACCTATATATGATGCGCTATATAGCAGTGACGCACCTCATACGTGGTGCGCCATTAATGTCCATATTAGCTATAGCCGTTTTTCTAGAGTTCGGCTCCTCTACAGTCATGTTATTACTGCACGCGTGTTGCTAGGATCCATCGTTCATTTTAATCCAATGGTTCAATCGTTGTGCGACAAACCTCGCACCGGCCACTCATTAAAAAAAAGACCCACACGCCACACTGTTCGCCCTCTCTGTCTTATCTCCTTCCTCTAGAGAGGTCTGGCCACTCTTATTCCCCAACGCAAGCTAATCCGGTCAGCTTGTACTGCTCCGGCGATGCCTTCCCTTAGTAGGCTCACCTCTTTGCGCTGCTTCTTAGGGCATCTCCAGCCGCGCCCCCAACAGGCCCCCCAGGCCACTTTTTCGGCGCCGGCGCCGAAAAAACGGCCCAGTCGCGCCCCCAGGACGCCGAAAATCGCCGGTTCGGACCTTTTTTCCGCCCGGCGGTCACAGGCCGAACCCGGCGCGCTGGGGAGCCGTTGGGGGCTCCGGCGCTAGGGAAAAGCATGCCTGACCCACACCGACAAGGGAAAAGTCAAGGTTTTCTTCCCCCGACTCGCCTCGCACCCCCCGCGCCCCCAGCCACCACTAGCTATATCTCGGCGACGGCCGCCGGCCTACTCCGCTAGATAGCCATTCCCCGCCGGAAAATAGCAGCGCTTCGCCACGGCAGCCCCTCCTGCAGCAGCTGGGCGTTTCCGGCCGCGGAGGCGCGGTTTAACGGCGGGTACACGCCCACCGAGCGCAAGGTGTTCGGCGTTTTGACTGACTCGACGATGGACAGCGATGAGGATGCTTGCATATGGAGCTCCCGGTGATTCACTCGACGACTATGGGCGCATGGCCGAGTCCACCAGCATAGAGTGTTTCTACAAGTTCTGTCGGGCAGTGGTGGTAGTGTTTGGGCCACAATACTTGAGAGCACCCAATGCGGAAGACACTGCTCGGATCCTAGCCCAGAATGCAGCAAGAGGATTTCCTGGGATGCTTGGAAGCATCGACTGCATGCATTGGAAATGGAAGAACTGCCCATTTGGTTGGCAGGGGATGTACAAAAGCGCCAAAGGCGGTTGTAGTGTGGTGCTTGAGGCGGTAGCCACACAGGACCTCTGGATTTGGCATTCCTTCTTTGGTATGCCAGGAACTCACAATGACATCAACATGCTGCAGTGCTCTCCTGTTTTTGCCAAGCTCGTTGAGGGCCATTCTCCTCCGGTGAACTTCGAGATCAATGGGCACCAATACAACAAGGGGTACTATCTAGCTGACGACATCTATCCGAGATGGTCGACATTTGTGAAGACGATCTCAAACCCTGTGGCAGGAGGCAAGAACGTCTGGTTTGCGAAGCTTCAGGAGGCAGGAAGGATGTCGAGCGGGCATTTGGTGTGCTCCAATCTCGATTCGCTGTTGTTCGGTACCCCGCTCAGACCTGGTCGAAAGATCAAATGTGGGAGATCATGACTTGCTGTGTCATCTTGCACAACATGATCATCGAGAGCGAGCAAGAAGACCCAGTGTTTGACACTGAACCATACTACAGGCAGGGTCCTCTAGCCGAAGTTGATCACCAGCTACCGGCAACTTGGACTGCCTATCTCAGTATGCGTCAAGAGATCCGAGACCCACAGGTGCATCATCAACTGCAGAAAGATCTGATTGAGCACCTATGGAGGCTCAAGGGGGACGCCGCGTGATGAAATACGAGTTTTTATTTGTTGAATTATATAATTTGTATTGAACTATTTGTTGTTGTAGTATTTTGTTGAAGTATTTGATTTTTCTGTGATGAAATATGTGATAAGGAATAATTGTGTTGATAATTGAACGCCGAGACACGGCGAAACCACGTCGAATATGGGCCTATTCTCGCCCATATGGGTCGTTTATTCGCCGAAATTGGGCTGCAAAGTGGGCCAATTTCGACGCCTGGGGGCGAGCTGGGGACGACGACTGGGCACAAAACCGCCCCCACACCGAGTGTATCGCCGGCTCACCCTCAGGGGGCGATTTTTGTGCGTCCTGGGGGGCCAACGGCTGGAGATGCCCTTATCCATCCCCGTGCCCCCATGGCTTCTACCGGCTGCTGCAAGGAATGGCCGGGGGATGAAGGTGCTGCGCGAATCGACCTGGGACGCTGCTGCCGCAAAACGGCGAGCTCAACGAGCCCGACGACGACGGCAAGCAGCGACCTGGAAGGGGAGGAGGGGCACGCCTGGGCCGCCGAGCTTCCTCGACCGCTGCAACGCCCTCCATGATGGGCACCCCAAGACTCTTCGGCCGCAGGAGGCGTCTGCCGGCAGCGGCGCGTCTCCGGCCAAATCCGGTCAAATCCAATGGAAAAACAGCCCTCCTGCCCGGCCAAGCGACCAAGCCCCAATAGCAGAACCCAATAGTCCTCGCGCAGCAGGTGAATTACTTGCTGTTAGTCTGTTAGTTAGAACTGATTTCTTCCTTTCTTCATTGTTTGTTCATCTTGTACTGCTGCTTTCTTGATGTTAGAAGAGTCAAAGCAGAGCAAGTGAGAGCATGTGATTGTTTCTGCACGTCCATTAATTCTTCACGGCCATATGATTAGTCAGTAGCCAGTAGAGGTACATGCATGTGTACTGAGTTTAATTTCAGTAACTTTGTGGTCACTTGCGTCTCTGTAAAATTATTCAGATCACTAGCTGAAGAAGTAGTGCCCATGCTTATAATCAACTAGTGGTACTAGGTTACTAGCAGTCCATGTTGTATCTGATTGTACACCCTATATGGAGATAAAAAAAACATACTTGGGTACATATCTGTAGCTATGTCACTGGAAATGTTAAAAATGATGAGCACTCAACAGATCAGTGTTGCAGCTAACTGAAATTAAACTGATTGTGCATGTCTTCATAAACCAAGAGTTAACTGAAATTAAACTGATTGGAAATGACGAGAAATCAACGGTCAACTGATTGCACCTTATGTGTGCTGATTCAATTATCCCTTCTGCATCATCTGTCGATCTAACAAGACAGCACAACACACATGCATCAACCTATTGTCATATCCCATGATAGTTTTGCAAGTCCCAAAGATCACCGGCTTCACTCTGAAATTAAAGGGAGACATAACTGATTAGACAAGAAATCATATTGCTTAACACTAAATTTAAGGAATTTTAGACATGATAAGTGAAATACCATCAATAAACGAGCATAGTGCCCATACTCTTGCAATCCGTTTGCACTTGTTCCAGCCATTTGCTCTTTAGGTGATTGGTATTGTGCCAGTTGAATGTCATTCTCTCTTCTCTATGAAAAGAAAACCGAGCACATATTAGTCTATATTGAGCTGTTTCTATATTAGTGTTTTTAGCAAGTACTCTGGTTAGATAGGTGCAAGAGATTTACCGGATGAGTTTGATTTTTTGGTACAACTTTATTTGTCTCCTTCTTTTTATTGGGGTGCTGGTTGTCAAGCCATGATTTCTTTCGTCTCGAATTCTTCTTCGGAATTTCTTTTTTCTTTAGGCAAGCGGCATGTAGACAATCCTCAGGTTCTTTAGATATATCTTCAGTTGTGCATGTAGTAGCAGGAGCTTTTTCTTCAACTTGCTTCCTAAGAATCCTCAAAGCATCGTCTACTAGTTTGATACACTCTTTTGATGCAACTGCTGGGGAAGCTATGCCATGGAAATCGTGCATGAAAAACTTCAACTGTTCCCTATCTTTCGATCTAGGGTCTTCCAAAACAATGTTTCCATGACTGTTTTGAATAGTTCCACTTCGTGCTTCTCGAGTCCATCGCTTCAAAATATAGTGGCCTGGAAGATATTTAATATTCATGACATCAAGGGCTTTCAGAGCATGACTACACAATATACCAACTCTTTCAAATTGCCCACAATTGCATAGAACCTTGTGCTCTTCATAGTCTACAAGAACTTTGCACTCTTCTTCATATGAAAATTCTGGGTCAAGATTTGCAATCGCAACAGTATAAACATTGTGTTGTACCGATGGCTTGATGTATGCTGAGATGGATCTTTCATATTCATTCTGAAAATCTTCAAATATGTGTGGCGTGTAAACTTTGCTTGCTTGTATTACCATAGGAGTCCTCATTCTGACTCTAGGTAATTCTTTCCTAGACTCATATTCCTCATTTACCTCGTTATCTCTTTTTCCTTGCACAACCCTCTCTACGTGCTTGAAAAACCGAAGGATATCAAGACTAGACTTTAGATGTTCTTTCAAGTCACTGTTCAAGCTCTCACTTAATGTGTGCTTCTCATGCCTATAGTGTAAGCATTCCTCATGTAACATCTTTCCCATTTCTCTTTTACTTTGTAGATGCTGTCCAACCAAGTTTGTGTTTCCACATTGCTTCTTATGGCATTGAAAGCGTCTTCAAAGGCTTCCTCTTCCTCATACTTGTACATGCAAGCACTGAAATCAGAAAGTACATTTGGTCCATCCTCGTCTTTTTTCTTATGAGGTAAGTGCCTGATGGCATTTTGCATTATGTGAAAAGTGCACAATCCATGCCATGCTTCGGTAAATACTGCCTGAATTGCATTACCCATTGCTACATCTTGATCAGTAAAGATTGTTCTTGGTTGCTTTCTGTTATGCACTGATAGGAACGTGTTGAACAACCATTTGAATGATTCAAATGTCTCATCATATAAAAGTGCAGCACCAAAAATGACCATTTCTCTGAAATGGTTGAAACCAACAAACACACCGAAGGGTCTGTACTCTTTGTTTGTCCCAAATGTTGTATCGAAGGTAACAACATCACCGAAATGAGCATAGTCAATTATCAACCTTGCATCGGCCCAAAAGATATTTGCTATATTTTCATCGCAATCTAGTTGCATGTCATATTCAAATGCAGGATTCTCATTCTTTTTATCTCTAAAATACTTGAGCATACTTCCAGCTTCACCATACATCAAGTCCCTTTGTCGCCTGGTTCGCAAGTGGTTCTTGCGATCACGACATGTGTATCCAAGGTTCAGTGGACCACCAACTTGTCGACTTGCTAACTCATGGGCTTTTCTAGGTACAATTCCTGAATCATCTGCTGTTTCAATTTCAAATCCTTGCAAGGCTGAAATCTTCCTCTGTGATGGCATCAAGTGGCTTGTCCCAGGTAACTGCAAGACATGGTTGTGTTCAACAACTAACTCATGCACCTCATAATTTCGTGCTTCTCGGTCTATAGTAATTCCCATTCGAACATTGCAGCCGGTCCTTGTTTCTGCACGAGGACGCTTTGTATTATTATCCCTTTTGTCTTTTCTTCTGTAGCCCTCATTGGAACAAACATATCTTGCTGAGGTGATTACTCCATCGAGTTTGCTCTTGTTTTCATAATTTATCCTTACATCAAAACCAGTATGACCTCCATAACATGGACAAAAGTTCCAAGCCTCTTTTGTGGAATTGAATTTCATACCAATCTGAGGCATCCAACTAGGAACCACATTTGTCCTGTAAAAGTTACACATAACTTATTTGTTTGTATGTTTACACTACAATCATAAGGTGATATAACCTGAGAATTTAACAAAATTGCCGGTACCTGTTAGCATCCTCATTACAGCTAGTCATATTCTCCATTAGACTTTCTCTTCGTTTTTGTTGCTAGGAGAAGGACAACGAAAGGGAGATCATCTGCATTAATCTCCTGTCATGTTTTGGAAATCCCAGGACTTGATGAGCAAATTATCTGTTTACAAGCAAATATTTGAATATATTCATGCATTTTATCTTGAGCTTGTCCAAAACAATTGAGATCACTTCTATTAATTTTTTTCACTCTTAACATAATCTAAAAGATGCAGAAAATAAGTTTTGCATCTTGCCCTTATCATCCTCCATTAAGAAAATAGTAGCATAGCAAACTCAATCTACAAATTGTGTGCCTTGAGAACATGAATATAATCAGAGCATATGTCACATACCTTCAGATTAATTGTCTTCTTTTTTGTTGCTAGGAGAATCTTTATCGCCTACGGATCAGCTTGCCTTGGTTTCGCTCTGAACATGGATGACAATCAGAAGAAAGATAGGGCAAAAGGGAGTTGATCTGCGGTGGGGTTCGGCTCCTTAGCTTGCCTTGGTTGGGCTCGGAACATGGAGGACAATCAGAAGAAAGATAGGGCAAAAGGGAGTTGATCTGCACCACGTACAGATCACCGATCAACGTACCTTTGTCATATTATTTTACAAGGACGAGCAGGAGGAACGAGGAAGATGAGCGGGACAAAGGCAAAGGGATCGCTGTTTGGCGCCAAGGAGGTTATCAGGGTGTGTTTTGTTTGGCGCCAGGTTCTGTTTGGCGACAATCCTGCAGCCGTACGAGATTTTCTACCACATAATTAGCTGTTTGTTTCCATTTATTAACAGAATCGAGTGGGGGTAATGAGAGCCGTTAGATTTAAATGGATGGCTGATGTGGGTTGGTACAATACCCGTGCAGTGATAACGTGACTGTAGAGGAGCCGAACCCGTTTTCCTAGTAGTGAGGGATGGGAGGTGGGCCTACTAGTAGCAAGACCTAAGCGTGCGCGGGCGCGACCGGACAAAGTGGAATGTGAATGTTTACCTTTCTGATAATTATAAGGCGTAAATTGTACTCCCATCAACTTTTATTTTGTTGTGAAGTGTACTACTGGAGAAGAGAGAATTGTAGATCCACTTGCTCCATTTTATTTTTTGAGAATCTCCACTTGGATCTCCTATGTGACGCACTCTGCGTCAAGTTGCTACGGTTTCGCACAGGCGGGTCTTCGACTGGGCCGGCCCATGAAGATAGCGAACAACATGGAGAGTGCTTAGGGAGGAAAGACTAGATGCGGGAGGAGGAAAAACAAATGAGTAGCTGGAAGAGCTGTGAGAGGATAAGGGATGGGAGGTGGGCCTACTAGTAGCAAGACCTAAGCGTGCGCGGGCGCGACTGGCCAAAGTTGGATGTGAACGTTTACCTTTCTCATAATTCTAAGGCGTAAACTGTACTCCCGTCAACTTTATTTTGTTGTAAAGTGTACTACTGGAGGAGAATTGTAGATCCACTTGCTCCATTTAATTTTTTGAGAATCTCCACTAGGATCTTCTATGTGACGCACTCTGCGTCAAGTTGCTGTGGTTTCGCATAGGCAGGTCTTCGATCGGGCCGGCCCATGAAGATAGCGAACAACACAGAATGCACACTGTAAAATCAAAAAATTTAAAGCCGCGAGGATTCGGACACAGGATGGACTGTTATACACAACACGTTCCTACCAGCTTAGCTAGCGATTGTATGTGCTGAGATAGGAGCACCAAACATGAGGAAGCAAACACGTTGCGCAGATCTGAAATAGTTTAGGAATTTTGAAAGCAATTATTTTTGAAAACCGGAATGTTCTGTGAAATCCAAACACTTTCCAAACTTGTGAACAATTTTTCAGAAAAAACTATAACATTTCTTTAAAATAGAAAGATTTTTTGAAAATCATGAACAATTTTTTTAAAGCCGGAACACTTTTCAAATTCTGAAACAAAATTTGGAAACACGATTTTTTTAAACATGTGAACAGTTTTTGAAATTGGAACATTTTTTCAAACTTTTAAAAAAATGAAATGTGATTTTTTTGAAACTCGTGAACAATTATTTAAAATATGAACATTTTTTTAAAAAATCAACAATATGGAAAAACATATTTTTTTAAAACAAGAACATTTTTTGAAATTTGCGAACAATTTCGAACATTTTTTTTGAAAATTTGAACTTTTTTAAATACATTTACATTTTTTGAAAATTTCGAACAATTTTCGAAAGATGATCTTTTAAAAATAAACTTGAAAAAGAAATAATAAACGAAAAAAAAAACAAAAAACAAAAAAGAAAGAAGAAAAAGAAATAGAAAAACGGAAAGAAGAAAAGAAAAGAAAAAACCAAAAAACATGAAAACCGTTTAGGGGGCTGGAAAACTCTAGAAGGTTCCCAGAACCGTAAACACTAGAAATTCTTAAATGGGCCGGCCCAATCAGAACAATAGGTCGATTCTCCTGCGAAAAGCAACGACGTTTTGACACAAATGCGTCATATAGGGATTTCAATCTCCACTTGCTCCATATGGAAACGAGACCACACGAGAGCCTTCCTCTGCCTCTGCTTAGTTCGCTTCCGGCCCGGCACTGCCCGTTCGTCTCGCTGTCAGCGGCGCGGCCCCGGCGGCGAGCCCACCCACCACGCTTCCTCCCTCTACCACCGCCATCCCGTTTGAGCGACTAATGATTCGGCGGCCTACGGCGAGGTATACTCCCCAAGTCCCCGTTCTCCCCCTTTGCTCGCATACAACAAAATCTAGGTCCTCATGAGTAAACTGAGTCGGTTGAGGAGGAGAAGGAGGAGAGATATAACTGGATCCAGGTTCTACAAAGTGAAATTCCTTGTTCCCCTTCTAGTGTCTTCATGTTAGCGGTGGAGACATGTGTCGCTTCGGGCAGATCTGTCATGCCGTCCCCTTCTGTTGGCTCCTCCGTGGATTCGTCGGAGCTGCCGCTGCTTTCTCTCCCCTTTCGTCTCATATGATTTCTGGAGATGATGTGTTTTCATATGCCTCTCATTCATATTTCATAGCAAATTGCATCGTTCCAACCCGTCATTTATTATCTCCGCTCGGCTCTCTCTCGCTAGTGAGCCTTGACTCTGTTCATATTTATTTGCCTGCTAGCACTATATCCTAATAAAATCCTTAGAGGCTACAAGAGACTACAGAGAGCAATGCTTCCATTATAAAGTGCCGGTCGTGCTCTGATTGAGAAAGGTTGATGAACACATTAGCTATTCGCCCATTCATTTCTGACCAGGTCGTGGAACCTGCGTTGTACCACAGACCCATAGTCTTAATTGCCATTTCGCCAAAGAGGGTTGACTATATATGTGTACTTTTTCTCCACTGCCCCCTGGCCTCTACACTAATCACTGATTTGCCAAGCTGGTGAGAGACGATGGCATTTGGAGCCTTAACTATAAACCAAAGCCATGCACCAACATTATAGCCTCGTACACCATGTAAAGTTTGTTCAAGTAGCGAAGTGCTCCAATCTTCAGTGACACCACCTCCTGCCCCTTGCAGTCGTAGGTGTCCTTCAAGATTGCAAACATGTCGTCCCTGTTTGCATTGATAGAATAGCCTACTGCTGGCATTCTTATTTGTAGCCTCTGTTTTCCTTTTTGTCTCCACGGGGTTCTAAATCCTATCCATACATTAATTAACTCCCAACTGAAATCAAAATGCAATCTAGCACAACAGAAAATCTCAATATCATGACTCTTCAGTTCATTTTTGTTTTTTTTTTCATCTGAGCAGAATAGAGAAGTTCGTGCGGCACGAAGGCACTGAGCTATGTCTGGCAACAGTTCCAGCATCAAACTTGTAGTTAGCATTTGTGGTAGGATGAAAGTTCTAGATTGAAGCCTTCCCTTGATGTAGTTAGCATTTAAATGGAGGTTTTATTCATGTATCATTCCAAACTATTGGCATGTAGCTTTCCTAGTCCTTTTAACGTCTGACCATCTATCATTTCAAACTATTAGCATGTAGCTTTTCTAGTCCTTTTAACGTCTGACCATAACCTTCCAGATTTTGTTTCCAAATGCATGTTGTATATATTGCTTCTCCATCAATTTGCCAATGCCATTCTAGCTTTTGGATTTTATTCCCAACTACAACTATTGTACTATCCCAAGATAACTATTCTGAACACTCCTCGATTTGAAATCAGGAATTTGCAGAATACTTGATAGGCGATGTATCAGGTGAAAACGCACATTCAGTGAAAATCTGAAAACTATTGTTTTGGGGCGTGAGATCGGCAACGTACGGTGATAGATCGCAGGTGGGATTGCCTCCAGATCCACTTAAGAGTGTTTTGCAGATAAGCCATCCCTCCTTAATTGTAGGCAAATTATTTGGGAGGTCCTGCGTCGTTCTCCTCGACCCGTCTGTTTCTATTCACAGGGAGCTATCGTCGCCGCCGATGAAAGCTCCTGCCACCACTGCCGCATGGGGCTTCTCCTCCGCCGCCGCTGCCAGATGGCGAACGTCATATCTTAACGCCACAGGAAGATTCCCCTGAGGGCCGAGGAGGAGGGCGAGCTGGTCGCCGACTTTAGAGCGAACGACGCCGCTGAATCAACGCGACGCAGTTCTGCCGTGCTCATTCGTTGAATGCGTACAAGTTCAGAAGCTTTTATTTAGAAATTTCATCTCGTGTGCATTCCCACATATGATATATATCCAACCGGTTCACAACGACTCAAAGTAGAGAATCAGGAATTCAACTTTCACGGCACCAAACATCGACAGATTACACGGACGAGAGCATGGCTTGCACGAGATATTAAAGAACATACAAATTCAGTTAAAAACAGAAAATTAATCATCCACGTGGAAGCGGCTCACTGTGCGCGTGAGCACACACCACCACGTGAGGCAGAGACATGCCCGTCGAGCCGCCTTTGCGTCGGGCAGCGGATCCGTTCTCGCATCAATGTCGGCGACCAACTCACCCTTCTCTCTTGAGGGCAACTCCCTGCAGCGGCGGGGTTCCCCTTCGAGTGGCGTCGGCGGCATAGCTCCATGTGGAAGTGTCTGCGGCCACGGCGGTGGCATCAGCCCCTCATGGCCGCCACATCTTCCATTAGCCGCGACGGCGACTCCCTATGGAATAGAAACAGACGGGCACTGACCGAAGGAAGACGACGCAGGACCTCCAGATAATTTGCCTATAATTAAGGAGAAAGGGGTTATCTGCAAAACACTCTTAAGTGGATCTGGAGGCAATCCCACCTGTGATCTGTCACCGTGTGTTGCAGATCTCACGTCCCAGAACAATAGTTTCCAGATTTTCACTGAATGTGTGTTTTCACCTGATACAATCATATATTATATTTTTCATTATGGAAATTTATACGGAAATCGAGGATTTTATCTAACTTGTCATTGAGGAGTCGAAAGGCTTACTGAAGCAAGAAAAGTCGATTTACCCCTAGGGTGCATTACGTGTTGGTCCACAGCTTGGCCTTAGTAACCAGACTGGGAGCTGGCCACCACGTTCTCTACCCCTTTCTGCCCACCCTCCACGTACGCTACCTTCTCCATCCAACTGAGCTGCCACTCTCGGCAACAACTATCCTCCTCTAAAGGGTACTTCCACACACCTCGATATACGATATTATGCTACGTTGCTAATGTCTCCTCTTCTTCGAGGAAATAAGTGGTATTGAGTTGTTTCTACATCCATATAGATCGTGGCATGTGATGTAATTTAATATGCTTCCCATTCATAACGTATTGAACCGTAACAATCCATGATGATTGTAATTGCTCACACTCTCTCCCGAGCCTTGATTACCTTCAACTTAGTTTGGGTGGTAGTAATGTCCGATAAGATAGGTACGATGCTATAGAGGCATGCGTCCTTTATAAGGGTGGGTCATGCTTAGATTTGCAAGGTTGCTGAGCACATTAGCTATCTATCCATTAACCCTAAACAAAAGTCACCATATCATCTCTTATAATAGAAAATCTCAATATTAAGGTTCTTCAGTTTGATGCCTCAGCATCTAATAAAAACATAGGAAAGGTACATTTTAAAAGATATGGTGAAGCGAGAGAATAGGCTAATTATTGCAGATTGGCCGTGAGGCATCACTGGTAAGCGTGGTCGTGCGCCAGCACAACATTGCGGTGAGTCCGGCAGTGCTTCCATGCTATTATAGTGGCAAGCTGCAGCTTTGTGTGTATCTGTGCGAGCAAGAAATCACCCAACCTAGTCAATTGCTCAAGTACTAAACTGATTCGTCCATTCATTGTTAGATTGCTTCAAGGACTTCAGTGTCTTTTTGAAACCGAAGCATTTGTAGTGTTGTGTTGTTATACCATGTGTCTCAACAAAAGCTCTTTTTAGTCCCTGTTTTGAGATATTCTGAAATTAGTAACACCGTGATTAAACTGTTCTCGCACGAAAATTTCAAATCTGTTCATTCTCTCCTTTGTTCGGTGTCTTTGCGGGATCAGAGGTCCAGTCCGTACCAAAGAAGGCCAAAAACACGATACGCTTTTCTAGAGATCAACTGATGGGGTCAGCATTTGTTGCATTTAGCATCATATTATTTGTAGGTTTCTTCTCAGTTGCCCGTGACGTTTAGCCATGGTGGACGGGACGAGCATGCACAACTGAACGGAACCGAAAGTCGTGAGAGTCGATGTATCACAGTATATTACGTTAGTGGTTATACATAGATTCTTTTACATCAGTTCAACCTAGAAGCCCAATATGACAAAGCTGATTCCATTCCGTTTTCTTGATCTGAGTTCCACTAGCTCGTCTATTGTGGAAGTATGATCAACAACCATGTGGTATTCTTCCAAATTCTCCGAGTTGAGCCATCATTATCCACAGCCGATGGTAGATGGGTTGGCCATTGGCCTCCACTCAGGGGCGGCAGAGAGGCCGACTTGAGAGGCAAACAGATGGCAGATGCGATACACGAGCGATGGTGGTACCGCGTAATTCAGACGAGCGCTGGCCGCCACTACGTGTGCCATAGCGTTATTCCAGCCTTATGCAAAAAAGTTTAGAATGCCCTAAAAAATTGATGGTCAGATTTAGCTTATACTGCTCACCCCTCTCAGCAGTATAAGGTACCGTAAAGGTACCCTTGCAATCAGTAAAAGCTGTTTATTTCTCTTGATCTGATGTTGAGGATTAATCCACACTGCTAGTTCACCTGCACCGTGTACCCCCGCGTCGCCCCGCTAGGTCGACACGGGGGTGATCTCGCGCCGCCGCCGCTAGACTTCCCCGCGCCTCCTCCTTTCCTCGCCGCTGCCCGAGGTTGGCGCCGGGCAGGCCTTGGACGCAACCAAGGAAGGTGGCGGCGGGGAGCTTCTCGCGCTCGGGCAAGTGCATGGATCGGATCCGCCAGATCCGTCCGGCCGTTCGGAGGAGCTTGCCTCTGCGTGGTCAGCCGGTGCGGCGATCCGGGGTAAGCCCATGGATCGGACCTGGCTGTTCCGTCTGATCCTTCTGGCCATTCGGGACACCGGCGGTTGGGCTCGCCCGGCGATGCCTGATCTGGACCGGGACGCCTTGTAGCCTTTGTCCCCTGCTAGGTGTGCTTCTCCATACGGGATTGGGTCACAAGACTTGCCGATCCTTGATGCGGACGGAGTTGGAGGTGAGGATTCAGATCGGGAGGAATCCCTAGTCGACCTTTCGGCCACGGCGGCGGCGACGCCCGAGGGCGCCACTTTCTTCTCCATGGAGACGCTCATCAGATCTGCTTCTACTTCCACAACGTCATTTGTCTCTCGGGTGAAAGCCCTACCTAGGGTGGGTGGTGACGGCGCCTTCGGCGTCGTTCCCTTCTTGAAGGCGCCGCCTTGCGAGCTGTGTGACTATGGACACCGTTGGGAGGGCGTTGGCGGCGATTTGGAATAGGAGGTGGAGCGGTGTTTCATCATACGTATTGACGCCGACAGATCTCGGCAGCGTGGTGCAGTGAAGTCTCGATGTCCGATGCAGGTTGGTGGACTCGCGTAGGAGGACGATGCTGTCTGGCGTCGTGGTGGCGTCGATGGCAGAGAGGCCTGGCAAGGTCGGTGCATTAGTTCTGCTCTGAGGATGGATAGATGAAAGATGTAGGTGACGACCTTTGCAGCATGTGGTGCTCACTGGGAGTGTGCCAGACCGATGTATGACCCAGTCCAGGTAGTAGCTTGGATGGGGCATCCGGCTTTAGATGGTAGGTTTTGGTATTAGGCCCGGACATTCGGCACACCTTCATCGAGAGGATAGGAGTAGCAATAGGCGTTGCCAAGATGGTGACTTCAGGCTTATTGATGTATCACCTTGTATGGTCTTTGCGAATAATTAATAAAATGGTTGCATGCATCATCCAGATGCAGAGGCCGGGGGTACATCCTCCTTTTCTAAAAAATACTGACGTTATTGCAAGGAAAGCTTCAGCCAAGAACATCTTTCCTCACACCTCTCATTCCCAACGCATACTTATCCAATGTGGCAAATTAGCACTGCTAGTTGGGGCATCTGATATTGATCTCCTTGTTGGCGCAATAAGCCATGCCCCTGCGGCGGTGACCGGCGTCGGGCGCGCCAGGCCCGGTCCGTGGGCGTGTCGAGCCTATTCTGGGCATGGCCTGACCATTGCATAGGCATAGTCTGACTTGTATATGGTCTGTGTGCGTGCGTGTGTATGTGGCGCAGGGTGTGCATGTGTGCGCGCACTTTATGCGTGGGTTAGTTGGTGATAATAGCGGGGGTGATGGGTGACCGCAGCGTTCTGTTGGAGTCCGGCCACGTTGATCGCGTCTGCGCGTGACCTGGGCGCGGGCCAGGGCGTGCGGAGCGCGCGGGCGTGGTGGAGTGGGGAGCGCGGTGTCGTGTGGGCGCGCCTGCGTATAAAGCTCCACCCCGTGTACTGATGTAACTTGTAGCTGTGGGTTGAGTTCGAGCTCAAGGAAAACGCCGTTGTTGCGTCGGGGGTTCGTGCGCTAGGGAAGACCGCCATGTCATGTGTCTTCTTCTTCCCTCCTTCCTCCTCGGTTCAAGCCAAAGAGAGAAGTGTGCAGAGAGACAGAGAGAGGTAGAGCTAAGGTTCGGGCCTCTACCCCATCATTTGGCATCAAAGCTACCAGGTACGGGGCCCTGGCGAGCGACGACATCCGCGGCGCGCGACGAGTACACAGTGGTGCAATGTGATGTTGTGCGCGCGAAGAGCATGATGGTCGCGGGTACGAGGAGGTCGGGGAGGACCTGCTTGGTGGCGTAGAGGTCGCGGCGGCTCGGCGCCACGACCGTGGAGGCACAGTGGCGTGGCGTGGCGCGGCGGCACACGAGACTACGGACTACTGCGGCGGCAGTGAGCAGCGACTCGTGCCAGAGGCGCGCGCGGGCGTCATGGCTTAGGGGTGATTGTTGGCGCAATAAGCCATGCCCCTGCGATGGTGATCGGCGCCGGGCGCGCCAGGTCCGGTCCGTGGCCGCGTCGAGCTTGTGCCTGGGCATCGTCTCACCATTGTACAGGCGTAGTCTGACTTGTGTGTGGCATGTGTGCCTGCGTGCGTGTGTGGCGCGGGGTGTGCGTGTGTGCACGCACATGATGCGTGGGTTAGTTGGTGATAGTAGCGGGGGTGACCGTGGCATTTTGTTGGAGTCCGGCCGCGTTGATCGCGTCTGTGCGCGACGTGGGCGCGGGCCAGTGCGTGCGGAGCGCCCGGGTGTGGAGGAGTGGGGAGCATGGCGTCGAGTAGGTGCCTGCTTATAAAGCTCTATCCCTTGTCTGTTGTAAGTGTGGGTTGATTTCGAGCTTAAGGAAAACACCGTTGTCGCGTCTGGCGTTCGTGCGCTAGGAAAACCACTGTGTCCTGTGTCTTCTTCTTCCCTCCTTCTTCCTCCTCGGTTCAAGCCAGAAAGAGAAGTGTGCAGAGAGACAGAGAGAGGTATAGCTACAGCGAGCTAGGGTTCGGGCCTCTACCCCATCACTCCTTTGGTGGCTATGGTAAAAGGCGCTATGGTAGGCAAGGGTGTATATAATAAGGATACGCGTGCAAGGATACGATCGAGGGGGCAATGCGCGCTATATGCTTTATAACTGTGACGCTACTGAAAGGTTGGTTGGTATGCTAATCAGCCTCGATGCGAAATGCTAAATATATACTCCCTCAATTATAACCCCCCCCCCCCCCCCCCCCCGGTCCGTACTTGTCGGAGAAATGCATAAAAATGGATGTATCTAGAAATAAAATAGTATCTCCGAACAGAGTACATCTAGATACATCCATTCCTCCGATAAGTATCTCCGAACAGAGGAAGTAGTTTACAGGGCAGCCACAAAAATATAGAACTCCCTATACAAGGCTAATGATGAACCCCGCCCTGTTTTTGCAGTTATTTTCTGAGATGCATGAGCAACTCAGAGCCGTTCCCAGGGAGTAGAATCATCGTGCAATTAAGATGGAGCAAATGATTTTATTCTTCACAGTGAGATTGATGACGACGCTAGTTCTGTTTGTCCCATCCTCCTCCATGTTTTCCACTATATCGCAAGTTCGCAACACCATATGTCTAACAACGAAGATGAGTTGGGGTTTCTGGCGCGCCCTCTAAACTGGGATTCAATGGATGAGATCGATGGAGAAATACATGACTAGATTGCGGGCACAGGGGACATAGCGAAGATGATGCCTTTGGCATGGTGGACGCGATGATCATCACCGTCGAGGAACACGACACTAGTGTCATGGCGTGTCATGGCAGTGACCATCATGAAAGAACAGATCACGATCGAGGCTACGGTGGCGGGGAATGATGGACATGACACCAATGGAAGAGGCTCATTCGACATGGCAAAAGCCAATACATATTCGTCAATGATTCAGACATGGAGACACAAGATGACACCGAAAAACAAGACGCCATTGGCGCAGCAGATGGCTTGGTCAACATCGACCGTCCATCAATATTTTCGTCACATGCATGTATGGCACACACGTAAATATCTTTTGAGATGAATATATACACATATGAATTTGAAGCACCTAATCCAACAACGTTGATACATGTAGCTAAAGTTTTAAAAACTATGAGAATCAACATTTGTTCTGGTAGTTTTTCAATGTGGTGTTACATTGATTCACTACTAGGAAAAAGCCTAGCAGTAGCGCGGGTTTTGGGCCTATTGCAGTAGCGTGGGTAAAAACCGCGCTACTACTAATCTGTAATCTCTAATTTTTTTTTGAATTTTTCGAATTTCCCCTCCTAATTTTCAAATTTCTGAATTATTTTAACCTCAAATCTCTAATCACCCCTCATCGCTGCTCAATTTAATCTCTAATCACCCCTCATCATTCCAAATCATCTAACTTCCCGGACGGTCACCCATCCTTTCACTACTCCAGCCTAAGCACGCTTAACTTCCGGGTTCTATTCTCCCTCGTTTCCAAGTCTGCACTTGTTGTTTTCCTAACAATAGTAAGATGTCAATCCTATTAACCTCAGAAATTTAGCTTGAGCATGTAGTCACACATTTCACTGTTTGAGTTTGAAACTATTGTTCTAAAAAATTAGTAACACTAATATTTCTTGAATAATTAGTTTGACCACAGTTTGACCATAGTTTGACCAGATTTGACCACAGTTTTACCAGATTTGACCAAAATTCAAAAAAACTAAAATAATTATTTAGTAACACTAATATTCTTGAATAATTAGTTTGACCATAGTTTGACCAGATTTAACAAAAATAAAAAAAACTGAAATTTGATGAATTTTTTTGCCTCCAGATCTTAAAAGCCCCGTAACTTTTTTTTCTATTAGGTTTTTGAGGATTTTTAAAATGTTTAACGGGGTTCCCCCGTTAAATTTGGATGTAACTTTTCAAGTAGATGATTTTTCATATAGAAAACTTTTTCATCCGAGTTAGTATGCAAAAGTTATGCCCATTTTTACAAATTCTCGAGAGATTTTGCAAATAAAGTCGAAATTCATATTTGCAAATTTTCTCAACAACTAAATCACATATCACATGGGAAACTTATTTTCTTCTATTTTTTTTACATTTCCATCATTTTATTTTATTTTTTTAAACTGAAAAGGCGATCAGGGGGGTAGAGTTTGAAAATGGGACCTTTAGTAGTAGCGCGGGTTTTTACCCCTCGCTACTACTATGGCTAAAACCAGCGCTACTGCTATCAACTTAGTAGTAGCGAGGGCTAAAAACCAGCGCTACTGCTATCAACTTAGTAGTAGCGAGGGTTAAAAATCCGCGCTACTACTATGGCATGTCCCGGGGGGCACGGTAGAGACCGCTTAGTAGTAGCGGGGGTTTAGCGAGGGTTAAAAACCCCCGCTACTGCTACTTACTAGTAGCGCAGGTTTAAAAAAACCTGCGCTACTAGTAAGTAGCAGTAGCGGGGGTTTTTAACCCTTGCTACTAGTAAGATTCTGTGTATAGACTTTTCCCTAGTAGTGATTTGTCGGCCATGCAATACAGCTCTGTGCTCATGTCGGATTAGATCATTAACTTTTTGACTTGTCAACGATGTTACAGTCTTCTTGAGAAGTTGTAAATTGTACTCCCGTCATTTTCGTTTTGCTGTAAAGTGTACTACCAGAGACAAAGAGATAATCACCCGCAATAATAAAAAGGAGAGAAATTTAGATTGAAAAAAAAATGTGCTGCTTGCTTTTTTTTTTTGGGAGGGAAGATTGTACACACGAGCCTTTCTTGGCCTCGGCTAAGTTAGCTTCTGGCCCGGCCCGGCCCGTCTGGCCGTCGCCTCCAGCGGCCCGGACGGCGAGCCGGGGACGGCAGCCATCTCAATCTCAACGGAGCGGCACATCGATTCCCGGCGACCAACGAAGATGCGGCGGCCTGCGGCGAGGTACCCTCCCCAAGTCCCCCTTCCCCCCTTTGCTCATGTAGTGTAAAATCTTCTGGATTTTAGAGCATGTACTGTAAAATCTTGTTCGTCCTTCCGGATGTGCACGAACCCTAGGACCTCAAGAGGAGGTAGAGGGGGGTGAGGAGGAGGAGAGGTGGAATTGATCCAGGTCTTAGAAAGCGAAATTACTTGTCCCCCTTTCAATATGTGCATGTCGCTGCTGGGCACTATAGAACTTTCGGCAGATCTGTACTGTCGTCTGCTTATCTTGGCTCCTTCGCAAGAGCGCCGGATCCATCGCTGCCTTCCCTCCTTGCAAATAGTCTAATTTTACTTTGTCCTACGACGCAGGTGATTTGCTGGAGACGATGTGCTTCCATATGCCTCTCATTCACATTTCATAGCAGATTGCATCGGTTCAACCCATCGTCTCTTGTCACTGTTCACTCTTGCTGGGGAGCCAGACCCGGTTGTGTTTGTTTGGCTTCTAGTACTATCCTGATAAGATAGTTAGAGGCTACAGGAGACTGCATAGGGCAAAGCTTCCTTTATAAGTGTCGGTCATGCTTTTGCTGTGAATGGTTGGTGAGCACATTAACTATTCATCCTTGCTAGGTCATAAATCATATCCCTAGCTTCAACTGACTCCAAACCACACACCTTGGTATTACACTACATTGCTACTTCCCTTCTTCTGCTCGAAAATCAGTGGTGTTGAGGTATTCCTACGGCCATATAGAGTGTGGCATGTTTCTTTATGCTTCCCATTCATAATGTACTGCAGCGTAATAACCCATCATGATTGTCATCTCTCTCTCTCTCTCTCTCTCTCTCTGCGCTTGATGGTACAGTTGAAAGGCCCAATCTAAAACAATTATATCATCTAGTACAGACTACAGTAGAAGATCTGAATTTGAAGGATCTTCAGTTTGATGGTTCTGCATCTAATGAAAACAGAGGAAATGTATTATTTTAAATGATGTAGCAAAGCGAGAGAATAGGCTAATGATTGCTGGTGGAGTGTGAGCGTCACTGCCTCACTGGCAGGCATGGTCATGTGGCAGCACAATCTTGTGCAGAGGTTAAATGCTAGCCGCGTGAGGCTGCAACTTTGAGTACCTGTGCGGCAAGCAATCACCCAACGCTAGTCAGTTGCTGAAGTACCAAACTGTTTTGTGCATTCATTATTTGACTGGTTCAAAGACTTCAACGTCTTTTTGAAATCGAACAAGTGGTATGTAACTGATATATCTATTTGCTTAGTATATTTTTGCTAAATTTATCTGAACAAGAGTTGTATCAAGTCCTGTTCTGAGAGATACTGAAATTTGTAACATAGTGGTTAAACTGTTCTCTCATGAAAAGTTCAAATTTACTGATTCTCTCCTTTGTTCAGTGTCTCTGTAGGATCGAAGCTACAGTCCGTGGCAAAGAAGTCCAAAGAGATGATACACTTTTCTAGAGATCAGCTGATGGGGTCAGCATTTGTTGCATTTGGCATCATATTATTTGTGGGTTTCTTCTACGCCGCTGTTGTGTCCAAAATGCTCCCGCCTTACGAGAACTGGCTTCTAGCTGCCATCCAAAATGACAGGTAAAGATTTCAAAACAAAATAGATGATCACCAAATTGCTTTTTTTGTTTCCATTGCAGTTGATGTTTAATTGTGGACTTTTCACTTAGTTTTGTAAACTATTTAGCAGAATACGTAATTTTTTACATAACTGCTGCCATATTGTAAACTAAGTCGGATCTAGTTAGAAGTTAATGACATTTACTTTGATCTTTCACTTACCAGGTATTACTGCCTACTCGTGCCCTTGACACTTCCTGTGATAATTGTGGCTGTCTATCTGCATTGGCTAAGCATGAAGATGTTCAAGCATGCCTGAAGAACTGCACATCTGTTTTGCAGAAGAAGCCAGTTTTCAAGCGTAAATTGATGGCAATTTACTAAATTGACCTCATAGTGTCACTACTAGGTATTAAAATGAGCACATTTATGTTTAGAAAGTGTAGTTGTATTTGTGAAATGCTTATGATGGGAAATACATATTTACTTGTTAAATGTTTATATGATGGAAAATGCACTCATAGTTCTTATATAATTTTTCTTTCTCAATGGTGGAATTCACAAATGTAGGGAAATGTAGGGAAAGGCTGCGTACTATAGACCCAAAGTGGTCGGACCCTTCCCTGGACCCTGCGCAAGCGGGAGCTACATGCACCAGGTTGCCCTTTAATGGTGGAATTCCTTGCTCTCGTTTAAATACATACTAGGTTTATAGATAGATTTCTATGTGTCTTGTGCATATGCTTATGCCCTGTGTACCATATATCCTGTATTGACCCTACAAATGTGTTAGCATAGTTTTGTGCTGTCAACACAAACAACCGTTTCTTGTTATGTAGAAACTCTTCTCTTGTTCCTTTGGTGTGTCACTTTGTTTTATTCTCTGCTGATGTTACTTAGTAGCATTGCTCGCATCTTGAAGCTGGAAAGACAATGCCATGGCGTTTTTTAACCCCTTCTGCATAATCGCAGATGGCTAACTCTGTTCTCTATTTCTATATATCTTCCCTATCTATATATTATATCTTTTTTGGCGCGCGCGTGTGTGTGTGCGCGCGCTCCCGCCCTCCTGCGTACCTTCTTGTTGCATACCCTTAGGGAGTCCTTTCTTGTTGCATACCCTTAGGGAGTCCTTTCTTGTTGCATACCCTTAGGGAGAGGAGGTGATGATGATGAGGATGAAAATGTCTCTGTAATAGTTATGAATGTTATTTTTCTTGGACAGTTATCCAAGGGACCATGGCCATCTATGGATAATTTTATAAATATGCCATTGTCCGACCAAAGCTTACTATATATTTGCTGCATCGGTCAATCAGTCTTTCATTTCTTTAGCATGTCCACCTCATGTAACATTTTTCTACCAAAGAAATCATATAGCATCTTTCACTAACGACTGTGCACCATTAAGCTATTGGAACTAATGCTAGCTGTAGGCTCTCCCGTCACCCGTGTGCTGGTAATCTTCAGATGTGCCCACTTTGGAGCCTACAATGACAGAGAAATCCGACAGCTAACGAAACAATTTGAAAGTAGAGATTTTCAAAAACAGAGGACAAGGCACCACTTGGTTTTGTTTCTTCTCTGGTTTACTACACTTGGCCGGGTTTGCCCGTATACTGATGGTGTTCAGAAGAGGATTGTTCAAATATAAAAACTCCCTTTTACATGAGAGGGCAAGGCTTTCACCTCCAGTTTCGGTGGCTTGGTTCTGCTTATAATTTTTAGCTGCTCGATCCCTATGCATTGTTGCCTGTGGAATCCTGTCGCAATCGACAGAATTCCTCTGTCTTCTTATGTTTGCTCCTCCGTGAGCACATCAGCGTGTTCTCTCCTCGGAAATACTGCTCGGTTTTCTTTCACGACGTCATATATGATGTCTTGAGGTGATGTGTTTCCATATGCCTCCAATTCATATTTCATAGAGGATAGCATCGTTCATTGTCACGGCTCTTTCTCCCTCTCACTCGAGAGCTTTGATGCTGTTCGTCATTGTTTCTCTGCTAGTAGTATCCTATATAGTTAGTGGCTACAAGAGACAGTAGGGAGCATTGCTTCCTTTGTAAGTGCCGGCATGCTTTGGCTGAGAAAGGTTGGCGAGCACATTAACTATTCACGCATTCATTTTCTGACTAAGGGTCAGTATGGTTCGTCCTGGACACCATGCCTGAGAAATTTTGGTGCCTGGCCTGGGTGTGAGAAACTGAATTTTTTTTTGCCTGATCAAGATAGTATCGAAGGAGATATTTGGTTCATGGCCTGGCCTGGTGGAGTCAAAGCAGTCAATATTTTGTTCCCATCCACCTCGATTCCTGTAGTATTTGTGATTCAAACGTGTGATTAGTCCTAGGCTGCTGCACCAGGCACGTCCGGGCTTCCAAAATGGGTTGCCTGGACTAGGCTAAACATGTTGCCTAGTTCTCCAAGCCAGGCTAACCACGTTGTCGCGTTCTCCAGGCCAGGCCTACTGCCTCATCGTGAGGAGATCATCTAAACATGCACCGGACAGATCCAGGGTAGGCGTCACAGGCTGTGGACACGAACCAAACTGACCCAAGTCTTGGAGTCTGGATCGAGCCTTAATTCCCTTTTCGAATGAGGTTTGGCTACATGTGTGCTTTTGCTCCACTGCCCCTACTACTAAATTAAGCTGATGAATTAATTGGTCAAACGAAGAAAGGATGACTAATCAATTCTAATGAGGCTAGTGCTCCCTTCTGGCCTTGTTCCTTCGTTGTCCATCACCATCATTTTTATTTATATGCCTGAAGGATTTAGGTATTTGCTTGTTTCTTTATGGACTTCTTGCATTTACATCTGCATGTAATACAATCCAGACATAGAACCTTTTCAATGTGTGATATCTTGCATCCTGTTTTTTGAATTTTTGGATCATGTAAGAAAATCGGTGTCTTTCTGAGTTGCTCATAGTACTTTGCAGGGCATGCATGCAAATGTAGTCCTATGATTATGAGAGATCTTTCATGCGGTAGAACTATAGATTTGTGCGGTGTAATTATCATCCCAAGTATTTAGCAAGCAACACATGGATTGAAAACAGGTTGTATGCTTAGTTTTGTGCCATAGTGTTGTTCTAAACAACACATTCTAGCAAAGTGTATGTTTCCGATCTTAACGCAAGCTTATCTCATTCTCTAATCTTCGAAATGCATTTCTCCATTCTTCTGTCCCACTCTACTAGACACAATCTGGAAAAAGGAATAGGGTTGAGCTGGGACTTCAATTTATATGAGAAATTTCATTGTGCAAGAAGTTGGTGTGTGGTAGCTTACATTGCCCTGCTTTTTCTTCCTCGATTGAATTGTGATATTGTGCATTGCAGAATCTTTATATCAAATTGGGAAATTTTCAAGGATCAACAATTCTTCCTCTAACTATTGTTGAGACCTACATTATTCGTGGTGTTGTGAATCAGCAGCCATCTGTACCAAGGATGAAGCAGTTGGTGCAAACAATTACTAATTCATCAAAAGGGAACCTTGGTCTGAACCACACCGTATTTGGTAGAGTAAAGCAGATCCTTTCTTGGTATATTAATCGCTCTTTACATAGGAAGGGCAGTTCTTATGCGCCTAGTCAATTACCAATGCAAAGTCATGGTCATCCCGGCCATCATCACCATCACCATGGTCATAAAGACAACAGGCATTTGCCTCCTGCTCCAGTCCCGAGACATATCCCTGTACACACACCCAGATATGTTGCTCCACCTCCATCTGGGTACCATATGGCAACAAGGCAAAAAACAGGGTTCCTGTGATGCCAGCTGCCGAGCCTGTAGGCAATGATCACCGGTCTACCCATGCCGCTGCTTCACCGCCTCAACCATTATCATCTTCATCTTCATCCCAATATGCACCGTAGATCTCCCGTGTTCTTCTGGTGCCACCTTTGCCCACTGTTTCTTTTAGTCATGCACATCCTCCAAGTGAGCGTGCCATAGGAACTGGTCCTATTGCTGGAATGCCGCATGTGCCCCCTGCACCGCATTCATGTGAGTTCCTTTCCCCTTTTTATTTATCCGTACTTGCCAGTGATTGTTATTTCCAAAAGATTCATTGTAAAATACGGGCAAAGGAAGTGAAACATCGTCCAAAGGGGTACTATTCAACAGTTACATACTCGGAGGAGAATTTTGATGCTTCATCCAAGTTTTAGTTGTTCTAGTCATATTTTCTGCTCCTGTGGATAATACGATAAATCCAGTTCATTTTGTTGGTACCTTGGAAATATTGATCTTAATTGCCCAACTGATAAGTTGGATAAATTTTCCCCAAGGTTTTCTTTCTTTGATAATTGCTCGTGCATTCATTTATTTATACCTCTGTCAGGTAATTTGAGTTCAAGATGAGCTCAGTCCGTTGGGATCAGTACAACTACGTTGGCATAGATGAATTTAATTGTTTCATGATAAAATACAACAAAGATGCTTGGGTATCTTGGGACACAATGACGATGGCGAAGTACAGTGGGGGAATAGGTTTCCGTGACATGGAGCTTTTCAACTTGGCATTGCTTCCACGTCAGGCGTGGAGAATCATTCAAGAACCCGACTCACTAAGTGCCAGGGTGCTAAAAGCAGTGTACTACCCTGATGGAGAATTCCTTTCGGCCGAGCTGGGTAGGAATCCATCTCAAGTTTGGCGTGCTCTCTGTGAAGGAAAGGATGTGCTGAAATTGGCTATGATCAGAAGGATAGGGGACAGCGGAGATACGAATATTTGGATGAACAATTGGCTGCCACGAAATTTCAAATTGCGTCCTATATGTGTAGTGTCACAGAACACTCCCGAGAAAGATTCAGATTTCATTTGCTCAGTATCACACACGTGGGATACTGCTGCTCTGAACATGCACTTGTTACCGATGCACCTTGAGGTGATCATGCAAATTCCAATGAGCCATGTATATAGCCGGGATTGTTGGGTGTGGCATTACGAGAAGGATGGGGTTTTTCACTGTTCGTTCCTATTATAGGCTACTGGTTGAAACCAAGTGTCAACGTGAAGCATGGTTATATGAAGAGTCAGGTAACTCCAATGTATAGAGTCGGGAAGCAGGCTGGAAAAGACTTTGGAAAACAAGGGTGCCGCTTAAGCTTAGAACCTTTGCATGGCGCCTTGCCCGTGATAGCAGCAAGCCATGCCCGGATGGCGGCGTTCGCGTCGGGAGCACCAGGCGCGTGCATGGGCGCGGCCGGCTCCGTGGCGTGGGTGTACGTAGGCGTGTGTGTGTGGCGTAGTGGTACAGCCATGTGATCTAGCTAGGTGGTTAGCAATGCGTTGGAAGCGGCCGCGGTGAGCGCGTCGTGGGCGCATGCGGCCGGGCATGCAGGTCGTGTGCGTGGGGCGGGCCGGCGGGGTGGGCTGAGTCGTGTGCATGCGCCAGCCCGGGTATAAATCCCGTAGAGACCGCGTGATGGTTGAGCCGAGGAAGCCATGTAGCCGGGTGTTGAGTTTGTGCTCAAGGAAAGTCGAGTACGGTGCTCGAGGGGCGTTCGTGCGCCGGGAAAGTCTTTGTGTTTGTGTGTCCATCTCCTTCCTCTAGTCTTCTTCTTCCTTGAGTGAGCCACGGCGAGAGTGAGCAAGCTGAGTGCCAGAGCGAGGAGGGCAGTGGCGAGCAGGAGCGGCAACATCAGCCCGGGCATCCCTCCTGACTGGCAAAGTCCATGCGCACAGGAGGATGAGAACAACGCCGGTTTGTGAGATCCTTGGGGCGACAAATGACACATGGAGGCATTCATAATTGCTTGACTGTAACATGGCAAAGAGTGTATGGGCACCTAGGGATGATGACTCGTCGTTACCAATTTATGGAGATGGGACGCCTGACCTAAGCTTTGGTTGTTCGGCCTCAGCGAAACACTTAGTAACAACAAGTTTATCGAGGTTTCTTGTCATCCTATGGTCCATCCATTTGGTATGCGAGGAGGCGTGCGAACCATGAACAAGAATATCAAAGTACGCTGTCAACCCACTTGTTCATTAGCAGGTACATTGATGAGATTACCAACCTTGATACACGTGGATCATGGAAAGCTGCTCCTGCTGTTGTACCACGCTGGATAACCCCGCCACCTGAATACATGAAGTTGAACATCGATGGTGTGGAAGCAAAGTCTCAAAACAAGGGGGCGGTTGGTGTAGTCTGTTGGGATGAACAGGGTACTTTACATCGAGCTTCTGCAGTGACGTATTACTGATCCAGAGACGTTGGAGGCACTAGCTTTCCCTGAAGCCATTTCTTTGATTGAGGTCCTGGATCTTGAAAACATGCATATTTTACAAAAAAGGGTTTTCTCCGCTTTATATATAAAGCAACTATCACCGAACAAGCCGATACAAACACACACCCCACACCAACCCAACACACACCCAAGGCTAGATACAAGGACCCTGAAAACAGCTACACCACTCCAAACTACTCCAAACAAACATGGGATGAAACACTAAGCACTACTATGAAGTCGTTGGGGCCCTCAACCATGGATGAGCCACCATGATGAGGAGAAGCCGTGCATGACAAACAATGGGCTCCAAGGTGGTGCCTTCAGGAAGGGAATGATACCAGAGCGCCGCCACCGTCCAATCCAAGGATTAGGGTTTCCTCTGGAGCACCACGGCGACAAGTGAGATACCGCACAACACCTTCAAGAAGGAGACAACGCTAGAACGCCGCCGTCGCCAACCTGACAAGACAGAGCGGGTTTTCACCCCGGCCAACACTCACCGTCAGCAAATTGGCGTACGGACTACCGCGCCACCACCACTAAACGACACACCCTGATCACCATGCCGCCCACACAGCCATGGTGACCGGACAGCGCCCGAGCCGCGTCCTCCGCCCATGAGTACCCCGGCTACCACTAGCAGGCCGCCGCCCAAGCATCCGAGCCCAACCCTGGTCCATGAAAACACTGGAATGACGCTGCCAACCGAAAAGGGGCGGAAGACCCCCTTCCACCCCAAAGCAGACACCTTAGCAGGGTTGGTGGCCTCAGCAACCAGATCTGGGCCAGGGAAACTCCGGCAGCCTCACGGTACAGCCGCCAGATGCAACGGAGGGCCACGCGTACCACCTTCCCGGAGTCCCTTGTGACCCCCGACAAGCTGTCACGCGCACCAACACCGTACCATGGAACCACCCCTACCTGTCAAGCCCATACCTGAATCCGTAGAGGAGGGAGGAAGTCCACCTGAGTAAGCCGCAAACGAACAGACGCTGGAGCAAATCCCTTTGTCGCCACGATGATTAGACCGGCCGACCACGTGGTTGTAGCCACGACACTGCAAGCCACCTCCACGCAGAGCCCACAAGGACCTCCACCATCATCCCGCGCCGCCCACCACCGCCAGGGACCAAAATCGCGAGGATCTGGCCGGAGGGGCACCGGCCCACCACCGCCCGATCTGACCTTGCCGCAGCCGCCATGCCGCAGATGCCCACCAGGTCACCGCCGTGCCACCACCAGGGCCCCCGGACGCCACCGCGATAGAGCACCACCGTGCCCCTCGCCGCCGCCATAGGCCAGCGCCCCCGCTCGAGAAGTCGTTCCGTGCCGGCCATGGACCACGGGCAGAGGGGAGAAGAAGGCCCCGCCACTGCCCCTGCCAGCTGGGCTTCGCCCGACGCCGGCGAGGTAGGCGGCAGATGAGGGGAGAGAGGAGGCGGCAGGTTAGGTTCGCCTCAGGGCGCTTGCGGGAGCACCGCGAATGGGGAGGGGGGTATCTCTAGTTGATCATTTTTTAAAGATGCATATTTCATTGGACGGTCTGAGGATCGTTTGGGAACTTATACCTGCAAAGAATATGGGTGGACATTGCATGATAATCCAAGAGATCAAGAAGTGAAGTGCTTCATTTCCGTCACGCATTTTCAAGTTTGAACAGCACAACAGCAATGGAGAAGCACATAGACTTCTGGCAGTTTGCTAGCTGTGGGACGACATGTCTGGTTTACTTCTCCCCTGAAAACTTATTTATCCCTGTAAACTTTCATAGGATAGAATAAATTGTGCTGTTTGTCTAAAAATAACTATTCCGGCGACCAGTGACGCGACGGCATGCACCGCGATATGTGGTATACCCTCAAGTCCCCGTTCTCCCGCTTGTGTACTGTAAAAATCTTATTCCTGGGTTTGAATGTGAATGAACACTAGGTCCTCATGAGCAGGTTGAGGGGGTGAAGGAAGAGAGGCAGAAATTGACCCAGATTTTACTATGCAAAATTCCATGTCCCTCTTTTAGTCTCTGCTTGTCGCTGGTTCGCGGTGTAGCACTTTTGGCAGATCTGTAATACCGTCTTCTTATGTTGGTTCCTCCGCCAGAGCATCAACATTGCCACTGTGTTCTCTCCTCAGAAATACATGTCGCTTCCCTCTCATGACGCCCCATATGATTTCTTGAGATGGTGTGCTTCCTTATTCCTCCAATTCATATTTAATAGCAGATAGTACCGTTTATTGTCATGGCCCTCTCCCCTTCTCGGCCGGGAGCCTCGACACTGCTCATGTTTGTTTCTATGCTGGTACAATCCTACATAGTTAGAGGCTACAAGAGATAACAGGGAGCAATGCTTCCTTTATAAGTGCGGGTCATGCTTTGGCTGAGATAGGTTGGTGAGCACATTAGCTATTCAGCCATTCATTTTTTGACCAAGTCTTGGACTTCAATATATATCAAAAATGTTATTCTGCAAAAAGTTGGTGTGCACTGAGACTGGGACTTCAATATATATCAGAAATGTTATTGTGCAAAAAGTTGGTGTGCGGTAACTTACATTGCCCTGCCTTTTCTTCCTTAATTGAATTGTGATATGGTGCATTGCAGAATCTTTATTTCAAATTGGGAAATTTGCAAGGATCAACGATTCCTCCTCCAACTACTGTTGAGACCTACATTGTTCATGTTGTTGGGGATCACCAGCCGACCGAATTCACTTTTTTGACCCTTTGGACATACTTTAGCCCATTCTGACCCCACCTGCGATGTTTTTTCGGATCTGACCCTTTTCCTACCGCCACCCGATCCGGTGGTAGGGTAGAACATGCTACGCTACAGGCTCAAGCGGTAGCGTTCGGATCAACACAGACGGCGCCGTCTGACCGCGTTGACTTGGATAAGTGCCTTCCGCCACAGCCAGATGCGGTTGGTTGTGGTTCTCTAATGACAGAGTCTGTGGTGGTAGGGTGCCGGAAAGCTTTTCTCCCGTGTGTGGCTGCGGGCAGGCCCCACCCACCCACCAGGCGGTTCTTCCTCCTCTCGTCGTCACCAATAGAGGCCGATGGCGCCTCTCGCCTTCTCTCGACCCCCCCAGTCGATCTCCCTCTTGAGTCCACCATTTTTGCTGATTTTTGGGGAAAACGAAGAGGCCGGTAGGCTCCTCCATCCCTCCAATCAGTTTTTTGCAATAAGTTTGTGCTTTTGAAGATTTAATTGGCTCTAGGTGCAACCTAGGTTTTCATGTTGATTCTTTTATGTTGTTTCAGTTGTTTAGTAGCATATGATTGAGTAGTAGGCTTATGTAAGGATGTGGGTGAAAGCATTACAAGATATGTGAGGATATGTTGTTGAATGCATTGGTCCATTTTTTTCAGTGGTATGTATATATGAACTATATGAGAATTGATAAAACTTTCTCTATGGTGAATGCAAGATTGTGAGGATGAATGCATTGGAAAATTGCTAGATGGTTAATGCATTGCAAAACTATGAGGATGAATGTGTTACAAAATTGGTAGGTGGTTAATGCATAGTTTGAAACTTTGTGTATTTCATAAAAATGCAAGTGTGGTGATGGGGAATGCATATTAATTGATTGTTATTTTCCCTAGTTTTGCAGTTTATAATTGATGATTTATGGATATAGTTTCTTTCTATTCATATGTATAGACGATGGTGTCTAATAATTGGAAGAATTATATATGTTAGGATGGCCGAGGATGAGGACAGTGGGCGTTTGTATACAGAGCTTGATATTGATTTTGACAAGGATCATCGTGCCTGTGCTATCGAGCGTGGAGAGGTAACAATTTTGACAGAATTGCTTTTGACATATTCATGTTATTGTTTTTTAATAAAGGAAGCTTCTGACATATTTCTTCAATTTTTACAGAAACTTGCGGTAGTGCGAATGAGGAGCCACACGTCGGCTAACCAAATGCGATATGACGTGCGCTATGAGTCGTACTTTGAGCTTGCCGGGATCCTAACGTTTGTTCTTTAGTTCAAGCGCGTGTCGCCGTCGATGTGCCATTCAACCTCTCACCGCCCAGGTTGATCGTTGGCGGCTGAAGACACACGGTTTTCATCTCCCTTGTGGTGAGTTGAAGGTGACGTTGGAGGACTTTGCCATGATCATTGGGCTTCCCATTGACGGAAAGGCTCTCACCTGACGCGTGGACAACAAGGACTTGCGTGGGAGGGTTACCGCTCTCATCGGTGACTGCTCGACCCCTCTTAGTCTCCAGGGAAGGACTGACAACAGGACAAACGGCGTCCCATTCCCTTTGCTCGAGAACATAGGTCGGGATGCCCTGCAGATGCCAACGAGGAGATCCTGGAGTAGTATGCTCGACCGTACATGTGGCACGTCCTATAACAGGTGGTCTTTGGAGACTGCTTTGGAGACGTTGCTCCTTGGATGTTTCTTGACTTCTTGGTCAACTGGGACGAGAAGTACAACCGGGGGTCTGTTGGCTCACCTACTTATACCGTAAGGTAACAAGTTAGGCAATACTCATTAAGCATGTTAGTATGTTTTCATGAATTTTGTGAAACTAAGCATGGATGAATTGTTGGTATGCAGCTTGACATCATATGTAGGAAAACCACCAAGAAACCATGCATGGGCAGATGTATTTGGGGCCTCTCGGTCTGGATGTGGGAGCGTTTTCCTGTTGGACGTCCTGAAAAGCATCCTTCACCGAACGTGTGGGTAGGCCTTGATGGAGAAGATGACGGTTTTTCGACTCCCCACCGTGGAATTCTCTTGGGACATGATTAATTTTTTTGGAAGCAATAACAAGTCTTTGTACAAGAGCTTTATCAACGAGATGGACAACCTCACATATCTTCAGGTATACCGATTCATTGATTCTCTCAGCTTTCATCGAATCCATTGGACGAACTTACCAGCTCTTTCACAGGTTAACTAGAGGCCTTGCAAGGAAGAAAGTGGTTTTATATTGAACCAAATGTGTACTAGGGATGCCCATCTTTGGTGGATCAGGTGCCCTCTCATATGCATTTATGTTGTCAAGTGGCATCTACCACATCGAGTGGCGTTGCAATTTGGTATTAGGAAATGCACCCCACCGGAGCCAGCAAGCATGGGTGGACTTGTGCTTCACAAGTGAGTTACCTAACCGAGGCTATGTTAACCAACAATACAAGGTTTCAAATTGTTTCTTATACCTTGTTGTTGTCGTTCTTTGCAGTTAGAACTGAATGAATAATCAGAATGTGGTTCAGTGGGGACAACACCATGCTAGGTATGCTTAGATGTGGATGCAGAGGCTCGGTTCAAGAGAGACGGATATAAATTTGGCCGACATGAGGGATACAAAGAAATTCATCTAAATTGTTATGACAATGGGAGGCGATTTCGGGTGCGTTTGAGTCCAAGGTGGACCAACGCAGATCATGATGCAAACAATAGCTCGGACGATGAGTACGATGCCATCGTGAGAAGTACACAAGGTTCTCACAGAGTGTATGCGCCCTTGATTGATAGAGTGTTAAGTCTTGTGAACTACTACCTCTTGAGCACTGCGTTGGATTTCCCCGAAGAGGAGAGGATGATGCAGCAAAGTAGCGTAAGTATTTCCCTCAGTTTTTGAGAACCAAGGTATCAATCCAAATAAGTTGAAGACGTCTTCGAGCTTACGTATCCAAATAAGTTGAAGACGTATCATGAACTTATTTGGATATTGGATTGATATTATCTTGATTGTGCATACTTTCGAGCTTACGTTGGATTTCCAGACCTTTGAGCTCAATAGAAGTATCATCGAAGGCTCGAATGCACTCATCCATAACCTCGAGACTGCGGAGTCGGATGCTACCTTGAGGGAAATGATGAAAGTAAACACCCGAAGTCCTTACCCTCTTTTTTACTTCACGAATAATCTTTATCTGTTGAGGAAGAGGTGAACTCATAGGATGAGAAGGCACGAAAGAGATGAATATGTCACAAATGATGGATGCACCACTGGTTTCCCACCCTCATGCGGATCCATTTATCCCGAACACATTCCAAAAAGAGGTTCCTCGTCGCCTCAAGATGACCGTGAATGGGGGGTGCTCTAAGAGAGGAAGAAAGTGATGTTGAGCTAGTGTTTGATGATATCAAACTTGGTACTATTATTTAGCTTTTAGTTTGCTTTAGACTTGAATGTTGGACTTATGTGTAATGGTTAAAGTTGGACTTATGTGTAGTGGTTAAAGTTGGACTTGTTTCTAGTATTTGTGCTCCAATTATTAGGTATTATGAATTTCTATATTCTGCTGCGAAAACTGGTGCATATATGTTGCTGTTTGCTGGCAAAACTCTCAAAACTAGTGTTGGCAATTGTGTTCCGCGGCTGGTGTGAGGGCAGGGCCCTACCGATATAGTCTTTGGTGGTAGGCTACAGCAGACCTACCACCAGAGACTATGGCGGTAGGGTCCTGCCCTCACACTATCCATAGAAAAAGGATAAGGCACACCCCCTCTCCACCCACTCCACTCATTCATCATCTTTCTTCTTCCCCGAGCTGGTCTTCTCTTTTTCACCTCCATCCCCAATTGAAGCCCTCCCAAATCCATCTTCATTCTTTGAGATTTGTCCGGCGGATCCGGACTATTTTCATCTTTGAAGGTATCTCTGTCACCCCTCTCATTTATGTTGGTTGGAATCATCTCATTTGGTTGCATTGTTCAGTTTGTTGTAAACCCTAGTTTTAGTCATTTTGTTTTAAATCAACTATGAAGTTGGTTTGTAAGGTTATATATGTGCTTACTATAGTGCCAAGTTAGTGGATTTGATACTTCATAGTAGAAACTAGGGTTGTGGTTAGGGAGTTCGTTGTGGTTACACTAGTAGAAAAGGGGGCAATGGTCCAGGCCGGGCCACCCCATTAGTCCCGGTTCAGTCCAGAACCGGGACCCATGGGGGCATTGGACCCGGTTCGTGAGCCTCGGGGGCCGGCCAGGCCACGTGGGCCATTTGGTCCCGGTTGGTGGGACGTGTTGGGTGACGTAGTAATTTCAAAAAATTTCCTACGCACACGCAAGATCATGGTGATGATATAGCAACGAGAGGGGAGAGTGTTCGTCCACGTACCCTCGTAGACCGTAAGCAGAAGCGTTAGCACAACACGGTTGATGTAGTCGTACGTCTTCACGATCCGACCGATCCAAGCACCGAAGGTACGGAGCCTCCGAGTTCAGCACACGTTCAGCTCGATGACGATCTCCGGCCTTCGATCCAGCCGAGCTTCGGAGATGAGTTCCGTCAGCACGACGGCATGGTGACGATGATGATGTTCTACCGGCGCAGGGCTTCGCCTAAACTCCGCGACGATATGACCGAGGTGGAATATGGTGGAGGGGGGCACCGCACACGGCTAAGGAACGATCCGTAGATCAACTTGTGTGTCTATGGGGGAGGGGGAAGGAAAGGGGGGGGGGGCGCCGCCCCCCTCCTAGTCCAATTCAGACCAGAGGGGGGAGGGGGCGCGCGGCCCATGCTGGCCGCCCCTCTCTCCTTTCCCCTAAGGCCCATAGGCCCAATACTCTCCCGGGGGGTTCCGGTAACCACCCCGGCACTCCGGTTTTCTCCGAAATCACCCGGAACTTTTCCGGTGTCCGAATATAGTCGTCCAATATATCAATCTTTATGTCTCGACCATTTTGAGACTCCTCGTCATGTCCGTGATCACATCCGGGACTCTGAACAAACTTCAGTACATCAAAACATATAAACTCATAATAAAACTGTCATCATAACGTTAAGCGTGCGGACCCTACGGGTTCGAGAACTATGTAGACATGACCTAGAACCATTCTCGGTCAATAACCAATAGCGGGACCTGGATGCCCATATTGGTTCCTACATATTCTACGAAGATCTTTATCGGTCAAACCGCATAACAACATACGTTGTTCCCTTTGTCATCGGTATGTTACTTGCCCGAGATTTGATCGTCGGTATCCAATACCTAGTTCAATCTCGTTACTGGCAAGTCTCTTTACTCGTTCCATAATACATCATCTCATAACTAACTCATTAGTTACATGCTTGCAAGGCTTAGGTGATGAGTATTACCGAGAGGGCCCAGAGATACCTCTCCGACAATCGGAGTGACAAAACCTAATCTCGAATTATGCCAACCCAACATGTACCTTCGGAAACACCTGTAGAGCACCTTTATAGTCACCCAGTTACATTGTGACGTGTGGTAGCACACAAAGTGTTCTTCCGGTAAACGGGAGTTGCACAATCTCATAGTTGCAGGAACTTTGTATAAGTCATGAAGAAAGCAATAGCAGTATACTTAAACGATCAAGTGCTAGGCTAACGGAATGGTTCATGTGAATCACATCATTCTCCTAATGATGTGATCTCACTAATCAAATGACAACACATGTCTATGGTTAGGAAACATAACCATCTTTGATTAATGAGCTAGTCAAGTAGAGGCATACTAGTGACTATTGATTTGTCTATGTATTCACACATGTATCATGTTTCCGGTTAATACAATTCTAGCATGAATAATAAACATTTATCATGATATGAGGAAATAAATAATAACTTTATTATTGCCTCTAGGGCATATTTCCTTCAGTCTCCCACTTGCACTAGAGTCAATAATCTAGATTACATAGTAATGATTCTAACACCCATGGAGTCTTGGTGCTGATCATGTTTTGCTCGTGAGAGAGGCTTAGTCAACGGGTCTGCAACATTCAGATCCATATGTATCTTGCAAATCTCTATGTCTCCCACTTGGACTTGGTCCTGAATGGAATTGAAGCGTCTCTTGATGTGCTTGGTCCTCTTGTGAAATCTGGATTCCTTTGCCAAGGCAATTGCACCAGTATTGTCACAGAAGATCTTCATTGGTCCCGATGCACTAGGTATGACACCTAGGTCGGAAATGAACTCCTTCATCCAGACTCCTTCATTCGCTGCTTCCGAAGCAGCTATGTACTCCGCTTCACATGTAGATCCCGCCACGATGCTTTGTTTAGAACTGCACCAACTTACGGCTCCACCGTTTAATAAAAAACACGTATCCGGTTTGCGATTTAGAATCATCCGGATCAGTTTCAAAGCTTGCATCGACGTAACCATTTACGACTAGCTCTTTGTCACCTCCATATACGAGAAACATATCCTTAGTCCTTTTCAGGTATTTCAGGATGTTCTTGACCGCTGTCCAGTGATCCACTCCTGGATTACTTTGGTACCTTCCTGCCAAGCTTATTGCTAAGCATACGTCAGGTCTGGTACACAGCATTGTATACATGATAGAGCCTATGGCTGAAGCATAGGGAACATTTTTCATTTTCTCTCTATCTTCTGCTGTGGTCGGGCATTGAGTTTGACTCAACTTCACACCTTGTAGCACAGGCAAGAATCCTTTCTTTGCCTGATCCATTTTGAACTTTTTCAAAATTTTGTCAAGGTATGTGCTTTGTGAAAGTCCTATTAAGCGTCTTGATCTATCTCTATAGATTTTGATGCCCAATATGTAAGCAGCTTCACCGAGGTCTTTCATTGAAAAACTTTTATTCAAGTATCCCTTTATGCTATCCAGAAATTCTATATCATTTCCAATTAATAATATGTCATCTACATATAAAACTAGAAATGCTACAGAGCTCCCACTCACTTTCTTGTAAATACATGCTTCTCCAAAAGTCTGTATAAAACCATATGCTTTGATCACACTATCAAAGCTTTTATTCCAACTCCGAGATGATTGCACCAGTCCATAAATGGAACGCTGGAGCTTGCATACTTTGTTAGCACCTTTTGGATCAACAAAACCTTCCGGCTGCATCATATACAACTCTTCTTCTAGAAATCCATTCAAGAATGCAGTCTTGACATCCATTTGCAAAATTTCATAATCATGAAATGCAGCAATAGCTAACATGATTCGGACAGACTTAAGCATCGCTACGGGTGAGAAAGTCTCATCGTAGTCAACCACTTGAACTTGTCGAAAACCTTTTGCAACAAGTCGAGCTTTATAGACAGTTACATTACCATCAGCGTCAGTCTTCTTCTTAAAGATCCATTTATTCTCAATGGCTTGCCGATCATCGGGCAAGTCAACCAAAGTCCATACTTTGTTTTCATACATGGATCCCATCTCAGATTTCATGGCCTCTAGCCATTTTGCGGAATCTGGGCTCATCATCGCTTCCTCATAGTTCGTAGGTTCATCATGGTCAAGTAACATAACTTCTAGAATAGGATTACCGTACCACTCTGGTGCGGATCTTACTCTGTAGACCTACGTGGTTCAGTAGAAACTTGATCTGAAGTTTCATGATCAATATCATTAGCTTCCTCACTAATTGGTGTAGTCGTCACAGGAACCGGTTCTCGTGATGAACTTCTTTCCAATAAGGGAGTAGATACAGTTATCTCATCAAGTTCTACTTTCCTCCCACTCACTTCTTTCGAGAGAAACTCCTTCTCTAGAAAGGATCCATTCTTAGCAACGAATGTCTTGCCTTCGGATCTGTGATAGAAGGTGTACCCAACAGTCTCTTTTGGGTATCCTATGAAGACACATTTCTTCGATTTGGGTTCGAGCTTATCTGGTTGAAGTTTCTTCACATAAGCATCACAGCCCCAAACTTTAAGAAACGGCAACTTTGGTTTCTTGCCAAACCACAGTTCATAAGGCATCGTCTCAACGGATTTTTATGGTGCCCTATTTAACGTGAATGCAGCCGTCTCTAAAGCATAACCCCAAAACGATAGCGGTAAATCGGTAAGAGACATCATAGATCGCACCATATCAAGTAAAGTACGATTACGACGTTCGGACACACCATTTCGTTGTGGTGTTCTGGGTGGCGTGAGTTGCGAAACTATTCACATAGTTTCAAATGTAAACCAAACTCGTAACTCAAATATTCTCCTCCACGATCAGATCGTAGAAACTTTATTTTCTTGTTACGATGATTTTCCACTTCACTCTGAAATTCTTTGAACTTTTCAAATGTTTCAGACTTGTGCTTCATTAAGAAGATATACCCATATCTGCTCAAATCATCTGTGAAGGTGAGAAAATAACGATATCCTCCACGAGCCTCAACATTCATCGGACCACATACATCTGTATGTATGACTTCCAACAAATCTGTTGCTCTCTCCATAGTTCCGGAGAACGGTGTTTTAGTCATCTTGCCCATGAGGCACGGTTCGCAAGTACCAAGTGATAATCAAGTGATTCCAGAAGTCCATCAGTATGGAGTTTCTTCATGCGTTTTACACCGATATGACCTAAACGGCAGTGCCACAAATAAGTTGCACTATCATTATCAACTCTGCATCTTTTGGCTTCAACATTATGAATATGTGTATCACTACTATCGAGATTCAATAAAAAATAGACCACTCTTCAAGGGTGCATGACCATAAAAGATATTACTCATATAAATAGAATAACCATTATTCTCTGATTTAAATGAATAACCGTCTCGCATTAAACAAGATCCAGATATAATGTTCATGCTCAACGCTGGCACCAAATAACAATTATTCAGGTCTAAAACTAATCCCGAAGGTAGGTGTAGAGGTAGCATGCCGACCGCGATCACATCGACTTTGGAACCGTTTCCCACGCGCATCGTCACCTCGTCCTTGGCCAGTGCTCACTTATTCCGTAGTCCCTGTTTCGAGTTGCAAATATTAGCAACAGAACCAGTATCAAATACCCAGGTGCTACTACGAGCTCTAGTTAGGTACACATCAATAACATGTATATCACATATACCTTTGTTCACTTTGCCATCCTTCTTATCCGCCAAATACTTGGGGCAGTTCCGCTTCTAGTGACCAGTCTGCTTGCAGTAGAAACACTCAGTTTCAGGCTTAGGTCCAGACTTGGGTTTCTTCTCTTGAGCAGCAACTTGCTTGCCGTTCTTTTTGAAGTTCCCCTTCTTCTTCCCTTTGCCTTTTTTCTTGAAACTAGTGGTCTTTTTGACCATCAACACTTGATGCTCCTTCTTGATTTCTACCTCCGCGGCTTTTAGCATTGCGAAGAGCTCGGGAATAGTCTTGTTCATCCCTTGCATATTATAGTTCATCACAAAGCTCTTGTAGCTTGCTGGCAGTGATTGGAGAATTCTGTCAATGACACTATCATCAGGAAGATTAACTCCCAGTTGAATCAAGTGATTATTATACCCAGACATTCTGAGTATGTGTTCACTGACAGAACTATTCTCCTCCATCTTGCAGCTATAGAACTTATTGGAGACTTCATATCTCTCAATCCGGGCATTTGCTTGAAATATTAACTTCAACTCCTGGAACATCTCATATGCTCCATGACGTTCAAAATGTCGTTGAAGACCCGGTTCTAAGCCGTAAAGCATGGCACACTGAACTATAGAGTAGTCATCAGCTTTGCTCTGCCAGACGTTCTTAACGTCGTCAGTTGCATCAGCAGCAGGCCTGGCACCCAGCGGTGCTTCCAGGACGTAACTTTTCTGTGCAGCAATGAGGATAATCCTCAGGTTACGGACCCAGTCCGTGTAATTGCTACCATCATCTTTCAACTTTGCTTTCTCAAGGAACGCATTAAGATTCAACGGAACAACAGCACGAGCCATCTATCTACAAACAAACATAGACAAGCAAGATACTATCAGGTACTAAGTTCATGATAAATTTAAGTTCAATTAATCATATTACTTAAGAACTCCCACTTAGACAGAGATCTCTCTAGTCATCTAAGTGATCACGTGATCCAAATCAACTAAACCATAACCGATCATCACGTGAGATGGAGTAGTTTTCAATGGTGAACATCACTATGTTGATCATATCTACTATATGATTCACGCTCGACCTTTCGGTCTCCGTGTTCCGAGGCCATATCTGCATATGCTAGGCTCGTCAAGTTTAACCTGAGTATTCCGCGTGTGCAAAACTGGCTTGCACCCGTTGTAGATGGACGTAGAGCTTATCACACCCGATCATCAGGTGGTGTCTCGGCACGACGAACTTTGGCAACGGTGCATACTCAGGGAGAACACTTCTTGATAATTTTAGTGAGAGATCATCTTAAAATGCTACCGTCAATCAAAGCAAGATAAGATGCATAAAGGATAAACATCACATGCAATCAATATAAGTGATATGATATGGCCATCATCATCTTGTACTTGTGATCTCCATCTCCGAAGCACCGTCGTGATCACCATCGTCACCGGCGCGACACCTTGATCTCCATCGTAGCATCGTTGTCGTTTACGCCATCTATTGCTTCTACGACTATTGCTACCGCTTAGTGATAAAGTAAAGCAATTACAGGGCGTTTGCATTTCATATAATAAAGCGACAACCATATGGCTCCTGCCAGTTGCCAATAACTTCGGTTACAAAACATGATCATCTCATACAATAAAATATAGCATCACGTCTTGACCATATCACATCACAACATGCCCTGCAAAAACAAGTTAGACGTCCTCTACTTTGTTGTTGCAAATTTTACGTGACTGCTACGGGCTTAGCAAGAACCGTTCTTACCTACGCATCAAAACCACAACGATAGTTCATCAAGTTGGTGCTGTTTTAACCTTTGCAAGGACCGGGCGTAGCCACACTCGATTCAACTAAAGTGAGAGAGACAGACACCCGCCAGCCACCTTTAAGCACGAGTGCTCGTAACGATGAAACCAGTCTCGCGTAAGCGTACGCGTAATGTCGGTCCGGGCCGCTTCATCTCACAATACCGCCGAACCAAAGTATGACATGCTGGTAAGCAGTATGACTTGTATCGCCCACAACTCACTTGTGTTCTACTCGTGCATATAACATCAACGCATAAAACCTAGGCTCGGATGCCACTGTTAAGTGACGTAGTAATTTCAAAAAATTTCCTACGCACACGCAAGATCATGGTGATGATATAGCAACAGAAGGGAGAGTGTTTGTCCATGTACCCTCGTAGACAGTAAGCGGAAGCGTTAGCACAACGCGGTTGATGTAGTCGTACGTCTTCACGATCCGACCGATCCAAGCACCGAACGTACGGAGCCTCCGAGTTCAGCACACGTTCAGCTCGATGACGATCTCCGGCCTCCGATCCAGCCGAGCTTCGGAGATGAGTTCCGTCAGCACGACGGCGTGGTGACGATGATGATGTTCTACCGGCGCAGGGCTGCGCCTAAACTCCGCGACGATATGACCGAGGTGGAATATGGTGGAGGGGGGCACCGCACACGGCTAAGGAACGATCCGTAGATCAACTTGTGTGTCTATGGGGTGCCCCCCCGCCCCCGTATATAAAGGAGCAAGGGGGGAGGCCGGCCAGCCCCTTTGGGCATGCCAAGGGAGGAGGAATCCTCCTCCTAGTAGGAGTAGGACTCCTCCTTTCCTACTCCTACTAGGAGGGGGAAGGAAGGGGGAGAGGGGGAAGGAAAGGGGGGGCGCCGCCCCCCTCCTAGTCCAATTCGGACCAGAGGGGGGAGGGGGCGCGCAGCCCATGCTGGCCGCCCCTCTCTCCTTTCCCCTAAGGCCCATAGGCCCAATACTCTCCCGGGGGGTTCCGGTAAGCCCCCCGGCACTCCGGTTTTCTCCGAAATCACCCGGAACTTTTCTGGTGTCCGAATATAGTCGTCCAATATATCAATCTTTATGTCTCGACCATGTCGAGACTCCTCGTCATGTCCGTGATCACATCCGGGACTCCGAACAAACTTTGGTACATCAAAACATATAAACTCATAATAAAACTGTCATCGTAACGTTAAGCGTGCGGACCCTACGGGTTCGAGAACTATGTAGACATGACCTAGAACCATTCTCGGTCAATAACCAATAGCGGGACCTGGATGCCTATATTGGTTCCTACATATTCTACGAAGATCTTTATCGGTCAAACCGCATAACAACATACGTTGTTCCCTTTGTCATCGGTATGTTACTTGCCCGAGATTTGATCGTCGGTATCCAATACCTAGTTCAATCTCGTTACTGGCAAGTCTCTTTACTCGTTCCATAATACATCATCTCATAACTAACTCATTAGTTACATGCTTGCAAGGCTTAGGTGATGAGTATTACCGAGAGGGCCCAAAGATACCTCTCCGACAATCGGAGTGACAAAACCTAATCTCGAATTATGCCAACCCAATATGTACCTTCGGAAACACCTGTAGAGCACCTTTATAGTCACCCAGTTATGTTGTGACGTTTGGTAGCACACAAAGTGTTCTTCCGGTAAACGGGAGTTGCACAATCTCATAGTTGCAGGAACTTTGTATAAGTCATGAACAAAGCAATAGCAGTATACTTAAACGATCAAGTGCTAGGCTAACGGAATGGGTCATGCCAATCACATCATTCTCCTAATGATGTGATCTCACTAATCAAATGACAACACATGTCTATGGTTAGGAAACATAACCATCTTTGATTAATGAGCTAGTCAAGTAGAGGCATACTAGTGACTATTGATTTGTCTATGTATTCACACATGTATCATGTTTCTGGTTAATACAATTCTAGCATGAATAATAAACATTTATCATGATATGAGGAAATAAATAATAACTTTATTATTGCCTCTAGGGCATATTTCCTTCAGTACGAACCGGCACCAATGGGCCTCGCTCCTGGCCCACCAACATTGGTCCCGGTTGGTGGCATGAACCGGGACCAAAGGCTGCCCTTTAGTCCCGGTTCATGCCACCAACCGGGACTAAATGGTTGGTCCTCGTTGCGGCCAGAGTTTAGTCCCATCTCGCCAACCGAAGGGCGCTAACACCGGTCTATAAGTCCCTCCCTCTCTGCCTTGTTGAGCTCCTCTCAAAGTGAAAATAGATGCCCTTATACAGGGAATTTGACCTAAATTCATAGTGAATTTCTCTGAAGTTAGTAGAAATTTATTATGAATTTATGTTGAATTCTCTCTACAAGCGCATCTATGCTCATTTTTTAGTAAAGTTAATCACAACTATTTTTTCTTCTATTTATTTCTGAGTAGTTTTTTATATAGTTTTTTTCTTTTCTGCTATATTTATTTTTTTCTATTTTTTTCTGAGTTGTAGTAAGTCATTAAAAATAAAAAAGAGGCGCAATGCTCGTTAATTAGCTTCAAGCCTTTCGGAATAGTGTAAACTGCACTGCACATAGCTCCATGCAGTCTACCCTATTCCTTAAGGCTTGAAGCTAAGCAACGTGCAGGTGAGCATTGAGCCTCTTCTTCATCGTCTCTGCACTCAGGGCTTATAAACCCCTGCGAGTACCTCTCGCTTCGCGAGGTGGGACTAAAAAACAGCTACAGAAAGAATCAATTAAAAAACTCTTTTACCGGTTCATGCCACGAACCGGTACTAAAAGGTGCTTGTGGGGCACCAGCCTTAAAACCTATACCAAAAATGCCTTTGTAACAGCCTTAGAACTGGTACTTAAGGAATTAACTAAAAAGCTTTTATAAACCTCTAGTATTATTGAAACTAAAAGAAAATAAATAAGTAATTAGAATTTTGTTACAAACTTTAATAGTAAAAAGAATTATCATAAAAGAAAATAAATAAGTAATTAGAATTCTGTTCAAAACATTAAAAGCAAAAAGAATTATCATAAAAGAAAATAAATAAGTAATTAGAATTTTGTTACAAACTTTAATAGCAAAAAGAATTATCATAAAAGAAAATAAATAAGTAATTAGACGGGTGCATTGGTACCGGTTGGTGGCACCAACCGGGACCAATGACCCACCTTTAGTCCCGGTTGGTGCCACCAACCGGGACCGAAGGTCTCTGTTTCCCGCCCTTTGGGCTGCTGAAAAGAGGCCTTTGGTCCCGGTTGGTGGCGCCAACCAGGACTAAAGGGGGGCACTAGTCCCGGTTTGTGCCATAAACCGGGACCAATGCCTTTGCTATATAAGTAGCACTTAGGAAAATTTCAGAACCGCCCATCCCCACTTCGATCTCTCCTACTGCTCTCCCCCGACGGCGGCGAATCCATCCATGACGCCAGCAGGCTGCCCGAGCAAGCCCTCGCCCCGCGCCGCCTCGTCCCGCACCACCCCAGCCCGCGCTGCCCCGTCCCGCGCCGCCCCGATGCCATCCCACGCCGCCCCGACGTCGTCGCCGTCCCGCCCCGCCCCGCGCCGCACCTCGCCGTTGCCGTCGCCGTCGCCATCGCCGTCGCCGTCGCGGTGAGCAACTAATTTAATTTGACGTTAGCAGTAGTTAATTTAGATGTGTAGTTAATTTTGTTAGATTTATTTTTAGATTTTTTTGTAGTTCATAGATTTTTTTGTTAGATGTGTAGTAATTTAGATGTGCAGTTCATAGATTTTTCTGTTAGATTTTTTTCATATTGTGTAATTAATTTGTTCATATTGTGTTAAATTTTTTTCTGTTAATAGATTTTTTTGGTGATATTATTGTTGAATATGCATGTTTGTATGTTCATATATATGCAATGATCGAATATGTCAAATTTGTATGATTTTTTTCTGTTCATAGAATTTTTATGATTTTTTTCTGTTGTAATTTTGTTCATAAAATTTTAATAATTTTTTTGTTCATAGTATTTTCTTTGTCAATTTATTGTGTATGTATAGGAAAATTGTGAATGATATAAGTCATTGAAAAAGGAAAAAGAAAAGAAGAGAAAGTGTTTAATATAATTAGTTAGAAAATAATAGAACTATAGTTAAACTAGTTTATTTTTAGTAAGTACTACTTTATTTTATTTATAGTAAGTGCTTCATATATAGTTGAACTAGCTAGTTGATTTAATAAACTACTTTATTTTACTACATATAGAAGTAGTTTGTTTTTAGTAAGTACTACTTTATTTATTTATAGTAAGTGCTTAGTAGTTGAACTAGTTGATTTAATTAATAAAACTACTTTATTTAACTATATATAGAAGTAGTTCCCTCATCGACGTCGGCGACGCCTATCCCGCATCCTCGTCGTCGTCGACTCGATGGTGGAGGCCTGCTTGATCAGGGCCATGCTCGGGACTGGGCTTCGCCGGGCTGGTATTGGGAGGTGCTACCTTCCGGGAGACGTAGGTTGGTGAGGAGGCAACCCGTTGTTGACCCGATCCTTGTTTGGTGGCAGTCGCGTGGGCCAGTAATGGTGCCGAGGCTTTCGGACACCGCGGAGGTGGTACGTCACCGTGTCAGCGAGGAGGACGAGCACGTTCGTCGCTACATGGTTGCATTGGAGGGCAGGTTCGACAATACCTGGCAGATTCTTCAGGGATCTCACTGGAGCTATGATCCTGTGATGGTTCCTTGTCTTTGGGTGTCCACCGCCCGCGACGATACCTGTCGGGCGCTAAGGTTCTAGTTGTATTAGTGATGCTATATTAGTGATAATATTCGACGATGTACGGACACCAAGAGATGATGTACTTTTGCTTATAATTGAATGCATGCTAATTTGAATACTACTTTATTTTATTATTTGGTTTTGCTTATTTTATGATTTGGTTTTGCTTATTGAATGCTCATATTGGAAAAGTTCTCCTTCATTCCCGTGTGCTAGACAATTTGGTGTAATAATGCACTCGGGAATGAAAGGAGGAGCTACGTACCATCACCGTTAGTCAACCCGTGATTAATAATGATCTAGTTTAATATTTGAATTATGAACATAGGCCGGAAATGTCGTACTCGGACGACGAAAACCGCCCGGGGGAGTGCGACTGGTGCCACGACGACCGAGGTATGTGTGACAGGTTTATGGAGCTGGACGAAGATCGGCGCTTCAGCATTAAGCTCGAGGAGACCTTCGATGTGCATACGGTACGCAACAACGACAATAGTTTTTTTCGTAATTAAGCATGACTTCAACTATTTTAACGTGTATTTTTCATCTTTTCCAATTCGACTAGCTTATCACATGCTATGCAAGACGCTATGTCTTGGAGAGGATGTGTTTTGAAGACCATGAAAGTATGGAAACCAAAAAAATTCTCCTAAGGACCCATCATGGTGTGGATTTTCAAGTAAAGCTGTACAATGCTGAGAGTGTAACCCATTTTGGTTGCAAAAATTGGGAAGCACTTTGCAAGATGTATGGTTTTGATGAGGGTATGCTTGTTACCATGGATCTTGGTGCTCCTACAATCGCACAAGACAGACCATCGATTTGGGTCCTTGTGGATACACCTCCAATTCTTCCCCAATGTGAGCTTAACATAGTTATTAAGTAATTTATATTGTTTATTTCAAAATAGTTGACATCTTATTTCCATTGACAGCTTATTTTCATTCTTCAAAGAATGTGCGGAAGATGGTAGACAAAACCCACTACACCGATGTGTAGTATTGATCTTGAGAGTTACAATGTCTACAATCGAACTCCTTAACATTATGGTCAATACGTGCCACTAGTGCACGTGTTGAACTACGGTAACTACCATGGAGATACATTGGTAAGATTTTTTACTATTACGACATCCGTGCATCTTTTTGCACACTTCTAAAACTAGTACATCATTGCTAACTACGAAGTTATTACTATGTTTTTCAACAGATAATCCCGAATGATTGTGTGCCTCATCTAATGTATACACACACTAGCCTTCATATTTTGAACATACAACCAGGTCTTCCTACGAATCTGAACTGTCCATACCGGGTTTCTAAAAGAAGTGGAGACATGACAATCAAAGAATGGAAAAAATGTATGGACAGTCGTAAGGAGCTTCTTGGAAGCAAAAGGCAGCGAAGCGCAAGAATTGGAGACAGGATGATCTCCATTCTTCATAATGGAGAGTCAGGATCTATATTATTTTATGCTATTTTACCTTAAGGGTGTTTAGGTCCTACCTAATACTGATGATCATGTGCTAAGAACAATTATGTAGGGTCGGGTTCGATGACTATGAGGATGATGATCGTATGACTTATTATTAATAACAAGTAGAAGTTGTATGATGATGCATGATTAGTAGGACTTGTTATTATATATGATGATGTACGATGCGAGCATGCATGAGTTATTATATCAGCGGGTGAAATGAATATAGCAGCAGCGTTGGTAAACCAAGGACGAAGATATATGAGAGAACACTTCTCTCTATTAGCTAGCTAATAACAACCTAAAAATAACCCCCCGAACCCCTAAAGCAGCCAGTTTTTTTTAAAACATCGCCTTTTGGTCCCGGTTGGTGCCACCAACCGGGACCAAAGGGCCCCCTGCCTGGGCTCGGCGCACCGGCCACGTGGAGGCCCATCTGTCCCGGTTCGTGTTTGTACCGGGACTAAAGGGGGGAGGTATTAGTAACGACCCATTAGTCCCGATTCATGAACCGGGACTAAAGGCCCTTACGAACAGGGACAAATGCCCCCTTTTCAACTAGTGTTAGCTTAATGATATTTAATGATAACAGTTAGGAGTCGACTGAAGCTGACGGTAATAATGATGCATTTGGTTTGAAGATCAAATGTGGGGTGGTGCTGTGCTAGGATTAGTGGTAAAGGTTATGCTTATGATGACCGTTATAGTGACCCCTCGAATTGTAGGATGGGACCGATCCTCTTCTTTGAGATTTCTGCTGAGGCGGCGGGAAGCGTGAACGCGAAGTCATTGAGGAAAAGATGAGCGAGTGGGTCGACTCCGTCGATGCATTGAATGCGGCTTCAAGGGATTTTTCAAAGTACTATTTATGCAAGCACGACGACAATGAGAAGGTGATCGAAGATAAAGAGAAACAGATAAACAAGCTCAGGAGAAATGAGAAATGTTGTAGATGTGATCTTTCAAGGCAAATTGCATTGGTTGCAACAGGGTATGAAGTGCGCCATCTAGACTTGACAAACCCTGGACAGATCATTTACTGGCTAGTTAGGCAACCATCATTGCCGATAGCTAGGCAGGCTTCTCATTGGGCTTGGGTCCTTGGAAGAAATGATGTCATTTGTTGCAACCTGTGGCCGTACGACAGCGACATTGTATTGATGGCCGTATAAGAGGGGTTGAAAACATGATGTCGTAGAGTCATTTGAACTATAATGGCATGTACCCCTCCTATTCGGCCATTTCAACAAACACACAAGGTAGCTCATTTGCTTTGGTTGAACTGCTCCTTATGTTTAATGTAACCTTTGTTATTTGAACTCCTTAAGAACTTTGTGCTTGTATGCTATTTTAAATAAGCTACCTTGTGTGTTTGTTGTGGGTCACTTGATTTAAGTTATCTTTTTGTGTATGTCATTTAAGTTATCTAGAGCGGGATGCACAAATTGAGCATATCAAAAAGTTCAGGAGCTATTTCCCGATGTAGAGAATTTATGCTTAGGATTCTACCGGGCATGATTGGTCATTTGAACTACCGGACATGATGTGTGTCATTTGAACTACCGGTATCAGACTGATGTGTGATGATGACCCACAAGTATAGGGGATCTATCATAGTCCTTTCGATAAGTAAGAGTGTCGAACCCAACGAGGAGCAGAAGGAAATGATAAGCGGTTTTCAGCAAGGTATTCTCTGCAAGTACTGAAATAAGTGGTAACAGATAATTTTGTGATAAGATAAATGGTAACGAGCAACAAGTAACAAAAGTAAATAAAGTGCAGCAAGGTGGCCCAATCCTTTTTGTAGCAAAGGACAAGCCTGGACAAACTCTTATAATAGGAAAAGCGCTCCCGAGGACACATGAGAATATCGTCAAGCTAGTTTTCATCACGCTCATATGATTCGCGTTCGGTACTTTGATAATTTGATATGTGGGTGGACCGGTGCTTGGGTACTGCCCTTACTTGGACAGGCATCCCACTTATGATTAACCTCTATTGCAAGCATCCGCAACTACAACAAAAGTATTAAGGTAAACCTAACCATAGCATGAAACATATGGATCCAAATCAGCCCCTTACGAAGCAACGCATAAACTAGGGTTTAAGCTTCTGTCACTCTAGCAACCCATCATCTACTTATTACTTCCCAATGCCTTCCTCTAGGCCCAAATAATGGTGAAGTGTTATGTAGTCAATGTTCACATAACACCACTAGAGGTTAGACAACATACATCTTATCAAAATATTGAACGAATACCAAATTCACATGACTACTAATAGCAAGACTTCTCCCTTGTCCTCAGGAACAAACGTAACTACTCACAAAGCATATTCACATTCATAATCAGAGGGGATATAATGTGCATAAAGGATCTGAACATATGATCTTCCACCAATTAAACCAACTAGCATCAACTACAAGGAGTAATCAACACTACTAGCAACCTACTAGCACAAATCCCGGACTTGGAGACAGGAATTGGATACAAGAGATGAACTAGGGTCTGGAGATGAGATGGTGCTGATGAAGATGTTGATGGAGATTGCCCTCTCCCGATGAGAGGAGCGTTGGTGATGACGATGGTGATGATTTCCCCCTCCCGGAGGGAAGTGTCCCCGGCAGAACAGCTCTGCCGGAGCCCTAGATTGGTTCCGCCAAGGTTCCGCCTCGTGGCGGCGGAGTCTCGTCCCGAAAGGTTCTATGCTATTTTTTCTCATCGAAAGACTTCATATGGGAGAAGATGGGCGTCGGAGAGCCACCAGGGGGCCCACGACGTAGGGGGGCGCGCCCAGGGGGGGCGCCCCCACCCTCGTGAGCAGGGTGTGGCCCCCCTAGCCTTCATCTTTGGCGACGATTTTTCTTTATTTATTTTAAGGTGTTCCGTGGAGTTTCAGGACTTTTGGAGTTGCACAGAATAGTCCTTCAATATTTGCTCCTTTTCTAGCCCAGAATTCCAGCTGCCGGCATTCTCCCTCTTCATGTAAACCTTGTAAAATAAGAGAGAATAGCCATAAGTATTGTGACATAACGTGAAATAACAACCCATAATGCTCGATATAAAAGCATGATGCAAAATGGACGTATCAACTCCCCCAAGCTTAGACCTCGCTTGTCCTCAAGCGAAAAGCTGATAACAATAAATATGTCCTCATGATTAGAGGTAGAGGCATCGATAAAAATAAAATACGGACATGAAGGCATCATGATTACTTCATAACAGCAACATATATAAATTTTTTCATATGATTACTTATGTTCTAGTGATGATCTTTTCACAAAGACAAAAATATGAATTAGAAACTTTATTGGGCACCAACAATTATAATCTCAGTCATTGAAGCAATTGCAATTTATCATAACATCGGAAAGAGTCTATGTCAGAGCTTAAAATCAAGCCCACATACTCAACTATCACTTAGTCCTTCATAATTGCTAACACTCACGCGATACTTGTGGTTATGGAGTTTTAATCGGACACAGAGAAAGATAGGGGCTTATAGTTTTTGCCCCACAACCTTTTACCTCAAGGGTAAGGTCAACAATAATAATTCACGCTCCCCCACATCCAATTAGATATATATATATCATGTTCTTTCCAACATGCTGAGCTTGCCAAAGAAGGAAGGGTGAAGATCACCATGACTCTTGCGTAAGGTAGAGGAAAATAATAAAAGATAGGCCCTTCGCAAAGGAAAGCAGAGGTTGGCATGCGCGTCTAGGGTTGATGCACAAAATCTTAATGCAAAAGAACGTCACTTTACATTGCCCCTTGCATGTGAACCTTTATTATGCAGTCCGTCGCTTTTATTGCATCCACAACAAGTTCGTGCAAAGTTTATTTTCTCCGCACTAATAAGTCATGCATATTTAGAGAGCAATTTTTATTGCTTGCACCGATGACAACTTACTTGAAGGATCTTACTCAATCCATAGGTAGATATGGTGGACTCTCATGGTAAAACTGGTTTAAGGGTATTTGGAAGCACAAGTAGTATTTCTACTTAGTGCTGAGAATTGGCTAGCATGAGGGGGAAAGGCAAACTCAACACGGTAGAGGAACCATGACAACATACTTTATCTCAGATGTAAGAGAACATAACTCAGTATGTTGTCTTCCTTGTCCAACATCAACTCTTTAGCATGTCATATTTTAATGAGTGCTCCCAATCATAAAAGATGTCAATGATAATATATCTATATGTGAAACCTCTCTTTCCTTATTACCTCCTATTAATTGCAACGATGACCAAAGCTATATTTGACAAGTTTTAATCATCATACTCTTTCTATGTGAAGTCATTACTTTCAATAAGATCAATATGAACTCTTGATTCTTTTTATTCTTTTTCTTCTAATCACCCAAGATCATGGCAAAATAATCAAGCCCTTGACTCAACACTAACCTTTATTATATAGCTCACGGACTTGATTACAAAGAAGGATCATAAAGCAAAACTCAAAACTATATCATGCCATGACTTTATTCTACTAAATCAAGATAATACTAATAGGATCGAACTAAGGAAAACGGTAAAGATAGGAGTTGTGATGGTGATACAATACCAGGGCACCTCCCCCAAGCTTGGCAGTTGCCAAGGGGAGTGCCCATACCCAGATGATTATGTCTCCTTCCTTGTTGTTGGCGGTGGAGGTGTTGATGATGATGCAAGATTGTCGTCCACCTTCCATGGCATAGGTTCACCATCATAGAAGGATGATCGAGTCTCCAGAATCCTCAAATCTGTAGCCAAACTCATCCTTTTGAATCTATATTCATACTCACAGTTTTGGTTTTGCAGATCATAGATTTGGTCTTGGAGGTGCTCGATCTTCTCATGTAGCTTATAGATGGCTTCCTCGGTCTTCTTGGCATCCGTCTCATAGTTGTTGGTGAACTCCGTGAGCATCTTGTGGGTAGCATTGATTCCACGCTCCACCATCCCCTGGCACTTGAAAACTTGTTGCTCCATTGCTTCGAGCCTCAACTCCACGTTTTCGGTTCCCTTTGGTCCCTCAACATCGCGGATGTGCAACAACCCATCACGCATCTCAATGGTTTGGGGGTGTCGCAGCACCTCCGCGAGGTAAGGGTTGATAACCTTCTCGAAGAACTTGTCCTTGGAAGCACTTGGGGTCGTCATGATGATCTAGACCTGTTAGAAAAATAGCTCGAAACAAGAACAGGGGAGATTTGCGTGATACGAGAGTCAAAACCTTCGGGAGTATATATAATGAATTTTTACTGACCAAAATATGTATCGTGCAAGGAAACGGAGTCCGGAGGGCACACGAGGTGATCACGAGGTAGGGGGGCGCGCCCAGGGGGGTATGGTGCGCCCTCCACCCTCGTGGAGGCCTCGTGTCCTCCCTGGACTGCTACTTATTTTTCTATTTTTCTAAATATTCCAAAACGGAGAAATATTGCCTTAAAAATTGTTTTGGAGTCGGTTTACTTACCGTACCACATACATATTCCTTTCCGGGGTCTGGAACGTTCTGGAAAGTGTCCCTTATGTATTCCTCTGGGGTTACGGTTTCAATAACATTAGTTTCAACATTTATAGGATTACCTGAGATATAGTGTTTGATTCTTTGACCGTTCACCACCTTCGGATTTGTGCCTGCGAAGTTGTTGATTTTTATGGCACCGGAATGATAGACCTCTTCGATAACATAAGGAACTTCCCATTTGGAGAGAAGTTTCCCTGCAAAAAATCTTAAACGAGAGTTGTATAGCAACACATAATCACCTACATTAAACTCACGCTTTTGTATCCTTTTATCATGCCACCTTTTAACTTTTTCTTTAAACAGCTTGGCATTTTCATAAGCTTGGGTTCTCCATTCATCAAGTGAGCTAATATCAAACAACCTCTTCTCACCGGCAAGTTTGAAGTCATAATTGAGCTCTTTGATAGCCCAATATGCCTTATGTTCTAGTTCGAGAGGTAAATGACATGCTTTTCCATAAACCATTTTGTACGGAGACATACCCATAGGATTTTTATATGTAGTTCTATAGGCCCATAATGCATCATTCAGTTTTTTGGACCAATTCTTTCTAGACCTATTGACAGTCTTTTGCAAAATTAATTTGAGCTCTCTATTGCTCAATTCTACCTGACCACTAGACTGCGGGTGATATGGAGATGCAATTCTATGATTAACGTCGTATTTAGCAAGCATCTTACGGAAAGCACCATGAATAAAGTGTGAACCACCATTAATCATTAAGTATCTAGGGACTCCAAACCTCAGAAAAAATAACTTCCTTAAGCATTTTAATAGAGGTGTTATGATCAGCACTACTAGTTGGAATAGCTTCTACCCACTTAGTAATGTAATCAACAGCAACTAAAATATGAGTGTAACCATTAGAGGCAGGAAAAGGTCCCATATAATCAAAGCCCCAAACATCAAATGGCTCAATAACAAGTGAATAATTCATAGGCATTTCTTGACGTCTACTGATATTACCAATTCTTTGACATTCATCACAAGACAAAACAAACTTACGGGCATCCTTGAAGAGAGTAGGCCAATAAAAACCGGATTGCAATACCTTATGTGCAGTTCTATCTCCAGTGTGGTGTCCTCCATAGGCTTCGGAGTGACACTTGCATAGGATCTGTTCCTGTTCATGCTCAGGTACTCAACGTCTAATAACACCATCTACTCCTTCTTTATAAAGATGTGGGTCATCCCAAAAGTAATGTCGCAAGTCATAGAAAAACTTTCTCTTTTGTTGGTATGTGAAGCTAGGCGGTATAAATTTAGCAACAATATAATTGGCATAATCAGCATACCAAGGAGTGCTACGAGAAGTACTTATGACATTTAATTGCTCATGAGGAAAGCTATCATCAATATGTAGTGGGTCATCAAGAACATTCTCTAGCCTAGACAAGTTGTCAGCAACGGGGTTCTCAGCTCCTGTTCTATCAGCAATATGTAAATCAAATTCTTGAAGCAAGAGAACCCATCTAATGAGTCTAGGTTTTGCATCTTTCTTTTCCATAAGATATTTAATAGCAGCATGATTTGTATGAATAGTTACTTTAGAATCAACAATATAGGGCCTGAATTTATCACAAGCAAATACAACCGCTAAAAGTTCCTTTTCGGTAGTAGCATAATTTCTTTGAGCATTGTCTAGAGTCTTACTAGCATAATGGATAACTTTCAATTTCTTATCAACTCTTTTCCCTAGAACAGCACCTACAGCATAATCACTAGCATCACACATAATCTCAAAGGGTAAATTCCAATCAGGTGGCTAAACAACAGGTGCAGAGACTAATGCTTTCTTAAGTATTTCAAATGCTTCTACACAATCATCATCAAAGACAAACGGTACATCTTTTTGTAATAAATTAGTCAGAGGCCGAGAGATATTTGAGAAGTCCTTGATGAACCTCCTATAAAATCCGGCGTGACCAAGAAAACTTCTTATACCTTTGATGTCCTTGGTACATGGCATCTTTTCAATAGCATCAACCTTGGCTTTATCAACTTCAATACCTCTTTCAGAAACTTTGTGCCCCAAGACAATACCTTCATTCACCATAAAGTGGCACTTTTCCCAATTCAAGACAAGATTAGTTTCTTCACATCTCTACAAAACTCGAGCGAGATTGCTCAAGCAATCATCAAAAGAGGAACCATAGACGGAAAAGTCATCCATGAAGACCTCACAAATTTTCTCACAAAAGTCATAGAATATAGCCATCATGCATCTTTGAAAGGTAGCAGGTGCATTACATAAACCAAAAGGCATACGTCTATAAGAAAAAGTACCAAAAGGGCATGTAAAAGTAGTCTTTGATTGGTCTTTAGCCGACATAGGTATTTGAGAAAACCAAGAGTAACCATCTAGAAAGCAATAATGTGTATGTTTGCATAGTCTTTCTAGCATCTGATCAATAAAAGGTAAGGGGTGATGATCTTTCTTAGTAGCCTTATTTAATTTGCGGAAATCAATTACCATCCTATAACCTGTGATAATTCTTTGCGGAATCAATTCATCTTTATCATTAGGGACAACAGTAATACCTCCCTTCTTAGGGACACAATGGACAGGACTTACCCACTGACTATCAGCAACGGGATAAATTATACCTGCCTCCAGAAGCTTGAGTATTTCTTTTCTTACCACTTCTTTCATTTTAGGATTCAAACGTCATTGAGGATCACAAACTGGTTTGGCATCAGCTTCCAAATTTATTTTATGTTGACATAGAGTGGGACTGATGCCCTTAAGATCATCCAGAGTATATCCAATAGTGGCACGATGCTTCTTCAGAGTTTTCAATAATTTTTCTTCTTCATGCTCTGAAAGGTTAGCGCTAATAATAACATGATCTATTTTCTTTTCATCAAGATAAGCATATTTAAGATTATCAGGCAACGGTTTAAGCTCAAACACGGGATCACCCTTGGGTGGAGGAGGATCCCCTAGGATTTAAATAGGCAAATTGTGTTGCAGAATAGGTTCCTATTTAAAAATAATTCATCTATTTCCCTTCTTTCATTCATGAACATATCATTTTCATGGCCTAGCAAATAGTGTTCTAAAGGATCACTAGGAGGTACAGCAATAGAAGCATGACCAATAATTTCATCCTTACTAGGCAATTCTTCCTCACGATGTTGTTTACTAAATTTAGAGAAATTAAACTCATGGACCATATCATCCAAGCCAACAGTAACAACATTCTTTTTGCAGTCTATCTTATCATTAACAGTACGCAAGAAGGGTCTACCAAATATAGTGGGACAAAAGCTATCTTGTGGAGAACCAAGAACAAGAAAATCAGCGGGATCTTTAGTTTTCCCACACAAGACTTCAACATCTCTAACAATTCCCATTGGAGATATAGTATCTCTATTGGCTAGTTTAATTGTAACATCAATATCTTCTAACTCAGCAGGTGCAATCTCATGCATAATTTCTTTGTATAAGTCAATGGGTATAAAACTAGCACTAGCACCCATATCACATAAGCCATGATAACAATGATCTTCTATTTTAACAGAAATAACAGGCACGCCTACCACAGGACTATGTTTATCTCTATCACAGGGTTTAGCAATTCTAGTAGTTTCACCAGTGAATTGAATAACATGCCCATCAATATTATCAGAGAAGAGATGTTTAACAATAGCAATATTGGGTTCTACTTTGACTTGCTCAGGAGGTGTATAAGTCCTAGTATTGCTTTTACGAACAACAGTTGAAGCTTTGGCATGATCCTTCATTCTAACATGGAAAGGGGGTTTCTCAACATAAGAAGTAGGAACAATAGGATCATTATAAGTGACAATCTTTTCTTCAACTTTAATAGGTGCAGCTACTTTTACTTCTATGGGAGGATGATATTTAAACCACTTCTCCTTGAGGAGATCAACATAAGTAGCAAAAGATTCACAGAAAGAAGCTACTATCTCAGAGTCAAGTCCATATTTAGTGCTAAACTTGCGGAAAATATCGGTATCCATAAAAGATTTAACACAATCAAACTGAGGTGTCATACCTGACTCCTTACCTTCGTCGATGTCCCAATCTTCAGAGTTGCGTTTAATTCTATCCAATAAATTCCATCCAAATTCAATAGACTTCATCATAAAAGAGCCATCACAAGAAGTATCGAGCATGTTGCGATTATTTTCAGAAAGCCGAGCATAAAAATTCTGGAGAATTGTCAATTTTGAGAGCTCATGATTGGGGCATGAACATAACATTGATTTAAGCCTCCCCCAAGCTTGAGCGATGCTTTATCCTTCGTGAGGCCAAAAATTATATATATATATAATTGCGATCATGATGAACAAGATGCATAGGGTAATACTTTTGATGAAATTCCAATTTCACTCTTTTATAGTTCCATGACCTCGTATCATCACATAGCCTATACCATGTCAATGCGTCTCCCTCCAAAGATAAAGGGAAAGCCTTCTTCTTAACGGCATCATCGGGTATACCTGCAAGCTTAAATAGTCCACAAATATCATCCACAAAGCGTAGATGTTCGTCAGGATGCTTTGTTCCATCTCCTGCAAAAGTGTTAGGTAGCAGTTTTTCCATCATACCCGAAGGAATCTGAAAAGAAGTTTCATCTTCAATAGATTCACTAGGTTGAGGAGCAACTCTTGGCTCAACCGGACGGGGTGAAGATACCCCGAACAAGCCCCTCAAACAATTACTTTCCATAGTAACAAGTGATAGAAAATTTCAGCACACTAAATAAAATTTTTCTTACCAAATTCCACCTACCAAAGGCGCTTCACTCCCCGGTAACGGCGCCAGAAAAGAGTCTTGATGACCCACAAGTATAGGGGATCTATCATAGTCCTTTCTATAAGTAAGAGTGTCGAACCCAACGAGGAGCAGAAGGAAATGATAAGCGGTTTTCAGCAAGGTATTCTCTGCAAGTACTGAAATAAGTGGTAACAGATAATTTTGTGATAAGATAAATGGTAACGAGCAACAAGTAACAAAAGTAAATAAAGTGCAGCAAGGTGGCCCAATCCTTTTTGTAGCAAAGGACAAGCCTGGACAAACTCTTATAATAGGAAAAGCGCTCCCGAGGACACATGGGAATATCGTCAAGCTAGTTTTCATCACGCTCATATGATTCGCGTTCGGTACTTTGATAATTTGATATGTGGGTGGACCGGTGCTTGGGTACCGCCCTTACTTGGACAAGCATCCCACTTATGATTAACCTCTATTGCAAGCATCCGCAACTACAACAAAAGTATTAAGGTAAACCTAACCATAGCATGAAACATATGGACCAAATCAGCCCCTTACGAAGCAACGCATAAACTAGGGTTTAAGCTTCTATCACTCTAGCAACCCATCATCTACTTATTACTTCCCAATGCCTTCCTCTAGGCCCAAATAATGGTGAAGTGTTATGTAGTCGATGTTCACATAACACCACTAGAGGTTAGACAACATACATCTTATCAAAATATCGAACGAATACCAAATTCACATGACTACTAATAGCAAGACTTCTCCCTTGTCCTTAGGAACAAACATAACTACTCACAAAGCATATTCATGTTCATAATCAGAGGGGATATAATGTGCATAAAGGATCTGAACATATGATCTTCCACCAATTAAACCAACTAGCATCAACTACAAGGAGTAATCAACACTACTAGCAACCTACTAGCACCAATCCCGGACTTGGAGACACGAATTGGATACAAGAGATGAACTAGGGTTTGGAGATGAGATGGTGCTGACGAAGATGTTGATGGAGATTGCCCTCTCCCAATGAGAGGAGCGTTGGTGATGACGATGGTGATGATTTCCCCCTCCCGGAGGGAAGTGTCCCCGGCAGAACAGCTCTGCCGGAGCCCTAGATTGGTTCCGCGAAGGTTCCGCCTCGTGGCGGCAGAGTCTCGTCCCGAAAGGTTCTCTGATATTTTTCTCTCATCGAAAGACTTCATATGGGAGAAGATGGGCGTCGGAGAGCCACCAGGGGGCCCACGACGTAGGGGCGCGCCCGGGGGGGCGCCCCCACCCTCGTGAGCAGGGTGTGGGCCCCCTAGCCTTCATCTTTGGCGATGATTTTTCTTTATTTATTTTAAGGTGTTCCATGGAATTTCAGGACTTTTGGAGTTGCACAGAATAGTCCTTCAATATTTGCTCCTTTTCCAGCCCAGAATTCCAGCTGCCGGCATTCTCCATCTTCATGTAAACCTTGTAAAATAAGAGAGAATAGCCATAAGTATTGTGACATAACGTGAAATAACAGCCCATAATGCAATAAATATCGATATAAAAGCATGATGCAAAATGGACGTATCATGTGTCATTTGAACTAACACTATCGGACATGATGTGTGTCATTTCAACTAACTACTGGGTGTTGCATGTCATTTGAACTACCATTCGTTGCTAGTTTCTTTTTATTTTTTCATTTTGCCCTGTGCAACAAAGTTGACAATGAAAAGATACACATTGTTTTTCATTTACCCTGTCTACGCTACTAGGTAAAAGCCTGGCAGTAGCTCGTGTTGGAGGCGTAGTAGTGGCGTGGGGGGCGCACTACTTACAGCTAATGTTCAGCAGTAGTGCGGGTTGGGGCGTGCTACTACTATACTGCATAGTAGCGTGTTTCCCCGCCCGGCGCTATTACTACACCTTCCTAGCAGCAGCGTCTTTCTCGACCCAACGCTACTACTACACCTCCCTAACAGTAGCGCCTTGTGGGCTACCAGTGCTACTGGAAAAGTTTGCTGTTTTTTTCCACTGCATATTGCCGCTGTATTTGTATTGGTTTATAGTAGTCTCATCATATGATTTTATGATCATGATGAGTTATTATTTCAGTGGGTGAAAAGACATGGATTAGATTCAAGTGGAGTAAGCATCATGATTTTATGATCACTTAATTTTGGATTAGTATTATCAAATTTGGATTAGTAGTACTTTTGATCTGCACATGTGTTGCCTCCACTTGAATCTAATCCATGTTTATTTCACCCACTAATATATATAATAACCCATCATACTCATAATGATATAACAACTAAGCATCATCATCATCTTTTATATATATTGGAGGCACCATAAGGATCACCACGTTAATCTTAGGAAACATTCACATGTGGGAGTTGGAAAGGGACACGTCAAGGTCATTCATATTTTTTTCTTTTTGCGGCAAGGTACTTGATCTGATGGTTACAGGTAGCTAATGGATAAATCAATATTCAATGGTTCGTGCAGCGGCAGAGGAGATTGTAGTGATGACGGTTTGAAATAGATTAGGCGGCCACCGGCATTGGCGGTGTCACCGACAGTCTGGCTGTGTGAAGGAACAGAAGCAGCAGACTGGTGGTGTCTCAACCCTTGGGTCCTCCTATTCTCTAGCTATAGGTTTTCTGTAGCTCAGGCTACATGGTATCCTTTATCTTTGCCATCCATTTCTGCATCGCGATCCATGCAGATGCATTTGTCTTTTTGTTTCTCTCAAACGGCACAACATATAAACTTCAAATTTTGCAGAACAACAATACATTCTAACTACAATCTGGGAAAAACTTTCAGATTTTTTCATGCATTTTAAATACTTAAAATAATATTTTTAGTCAAACAAAATCTCATTTTCTATATTTATATCAGACCAAAAAATCTGAAAGTTTTTTCACACATTGATGTTCTAATGTTTGTTCGATCTGCAAAGTTTGAATTTCATATATTATTTCATTTTAGAGAAAAAAAAGAAAAATCTGCTTGTTCTAACTTAGTTGGAGAGTACGGATCTCAAAGCAAGGCTGGAGGGTTGAGCATAAGAGGTTCCATGTAGCCTGAGCTACAAAGAAACATTGTGCTATTCTCTATGCTTTAAGCTCACCCTAGAAGAAAGAACTATGCATACACTTGACAACTGAAGTTTTACCAAGAAAAAATATCTGTTTTGTAGATATGTATCCATGAGCACTCCTCTTGAGTCTGGACTCGATTCTGTGTTGTAGGGACAGGAAACATGCCAGTTGGGGTGTGGTCTGCAACTCTGCATCCCCTCCAGCGGAACCATATAATCGAAACAGTATGCCTCCAATCGGCCATTTCACTTTGATGTTTATACATGACTTAACTTATGGATGATTGCCAGCGTAATTAGTTCATGCGTTTCTTATCTAGCAGATTAGAGTGATGTATGTATTTATTTCAAGTGCATGCTAAATCTTCGATAATTTCCATGGTATATCTAATCATCCTTCTTCCTAGCATTAAGTAATGGAATGATGCTTACGGTTTGAAGACTTTCCACATACTTTACTGCTAGATTGTATATGTTTTTGTTGTTACATCAGGTTGTCGGATTTTGTAACTATTGGCTATATACAGATAACTGCAAGTAGTATTTGAACTGCACATGTTTCTTATATAGTGACATGGTTCACGTGATTTAGAGGATTTGGATGTTGATTATCTGCACTAGTCGTGAACCCGTGCCACTGCACGGGCTAGTAACAAAAAACATAGATTACCTCAGTTTCTGTAACGCTTTTTTTTCTATGTATTATTTAGCTATTAGATTATATGGAGAATAGAGAACTATCTTTTGATTTGATGTAGAGTACATGTGTGTGAAGTCCTACCTATAGATGTAAGTTAGACATATATAACCCAGATATGAGAATGCACTGATTAATCACCCATCGAATTTTTTGATTAAACAAATAAATTATTTCTTAGATTAACGGGGTTGCTGACTCACACCTACATCTTCGGACTGTGCCACTGCAACATCCACATTAACCATGCATAATCCAAACATTCGAGTAATCCGACCCCTTTGTGTTTCTGTGTATAAACCAAATATTCAAGTAATCCGACCCCTTTGCAATTGACGTTGAGAATGCTTGACTTAACACACGTATTATTCAGCACACTACATATATGTATAAGAGTCAACTGGGAGATGAAAATATATAAAAGTATTCTTAAAGCGAATTGAAAAACCTGATCCATACCGTATCTCCTTTATCACCCAGTTAGAGGCATCATGTCGAGTACAACTTTTTTTATCACATGTGCTGAGAACTAAAAACATCATATATCAAACACATTTGTACTAACTAAACTGTAGCTGCAACTAAAAATGTCCAAAGCAACATGGCTGGATTATTTAGACAGCTTGAAAAAGTGAGGGTTCTAAAACTCCAAAAAGAAACTAAATCTATTAGTAATATTTTTTGTCTGAAATGAGAACTTCAGGGATCATGCAAACACCACAATGGACTGACCGATGAGTAAAAGCAGGATCGGGATACTCTGTCTGGAATGCGCCAGTAATCTAGTGCTAGCTTCTCCGTCAGGTTGCTTGAATCCATATGGAAACAGAGAAAAACTGAAGATATTCAAGATGAAACATTGTTGAATAAACCCCAAGTCTGAAGGTTTTAGGCTAGTGTCGATTTGCTCTTTTCTTCAGTTTCGTCAGTTTCGTCAGGTAGAGTTAGACAGCGAGATTAGCTCGTTTCTGTTAGCGTGTTGATCGAGTCCTGCGCCCCCTCCTGATCGCTCGTGGGATGGCACGAGCACCACGATTGGTGGTGGCGCAATGCAAGGGGCCATGACCCCGTTTTCCTTGTTGGTTGAGAAATAAAAGGAGTCGAAGAAGACCAGAAAAGCTGCAAGTTTTACGCAGCACAAAAACCTCCCTGTTCTTCCTGTTCTTGTTATTCTTCAGAGAGATCGGGGCGAGGTGAGACAGATAGGCTAGAATTAGCCAACAAACATCACCCACGGTGGAGAAACCTTCATAGATTATGCGAGATGGGTCGGCTGAGGAGCAGAGCAAGATCGGTTTGCAGTAGTCATCAATTAAAGATGTGAGGGGTGTTGGTGATTGGGATGAAGGGTGGGGTGGTCGAACGATTGCAAACATATGCTTGCAGTGTAGAGATCACCTGGGAGCCTGGACGCGTGTGCATGCCATTGTCAAACCACAGGCCACCACATGTACTCGTCCATGAATTGCTCCTGACTGGCGACCGACGGCGACGTGGACTGATTTCTCAAATTCCTATTTCAATTGCTATTGCTGCAGCCCGCATGTGGATCGCGGATACTTATTGCTAGCGGCATGGAGGGGCATGAGTACTTGTAGATTGCGTCGGAGGAGACTTCTCCGCACCTGTGCTCCGGCCAATATTGTAGACCGCTGGTGCTGCTTTGCTTGCCACGTCGCCTGCCAGATTGTACTCTATTACGGAAAAGACATGGGAAGACAAAATCTGCTTCTCTAGTAGGGGTCCTCTTCTTTTCTTTTCGAGGGAGATGACGATCATAATTCCTGTTTTCTTTTTCTTCTCGACGGAAAGAGTGGAGAGGCCAAGGGGAGCACGGCTGGGTGGAGAGGGCAAGTAGAGCACTGCATCCTAATTCATGACATTAGAATTATACTAAAGTGCGAGTATATGTGAGCCAGAATTTCTATATTAGTTAACTTCTTTTCAATTACATTCACAAAAAAAACTTCTTTTCAATTGAAAATCTCCACAATCCAATCAGAAGAAATAACCATAATATTGGTGCATTGGTGTTATATTACACGTTACCTCAAATACATGGTGAGCAGGACCAATTGCTGCATGGAGGAGATGTGATTGGAACAGGTTAGAGGAAAGAGGCTAGAAGGCGTAGCTCTGCTGGGTCCTGGGGATTGATTTCGTCCTCATTGACGTTGAAGTTGAGCTTCTGGTGCTGCTTGCCAGGCATGTTAGTGGGCGTCCTTTGTGGTTACAGGCAACCTTGTGTTAGGATAATCATGATTGAGTCAGTTGATTAGGTCGTGTGTGTCATGCACGTAGGTTGGTTAGACTTCAGAGTTGTTAGGCTAGCATGCGTATGTGTGTCATGACGGTGTATGTGCACCTGAGTCCACCATCACTAGTAGAAAAGGGGGCAATGGTCCAGGCCAGGTTAGCCCATTAGTCCTGGTTCAATCCAAAACCGGGACTAATGGGGGCATTGGACCCGGTTCATGAGCCCCGGGGCCGGCCGGGCCACGTGGGCCATTGGTCCCGGTTCGACTGGACCTATTCATCCCGGTTGGTGGGACGAATCGGGACCAATGGGCCTCGCTCCTGGTCCACCACCATTGGTCCCGGTTGGTGGCGTGAACCGGGACCAAAGGCTGCCCTTTAGTCTCGGCTCGTGACGCGAACCGGGACCAATTAGTTGCCTATATATACCCCTCGCCCGCGAGCAGAGCACTCCCAGTGCTCTATTTTTCGTGGCCGGCGAGAGGAGAGCTTTGTGGTGCTCTAGCTCACCTCCTATGCACACGAGGTGTTCGACGGAATGCCCGAGCCACACTACTTAAGCTTTCTCCTCTCCAAGCTCGACCTCCAAGCTCCATTTTCCTCAATATTTGTCTAGGTTTAGCGGTCCGTCACGTCCCGTCCCCGTCTTCACCGCCGTCGATCGCCCGCGCCGATCTCGTCGCCGGCACCAACGTGGTGAACCTCTTGTTCTTATCTTCTTTCTGAAAGGAAAAAAAATTCTTACTTGTATGTTTATATAGATATTTGTATAATTTTCTTACTTTTATTATTGCATCTTATATAGTGTGATGGTTTTGGTATCCACCCCCGTCGGTCCTCGTCCTGTCTATGATTCGGATGTGGTATATATTATCTTTTCATAACTATTGGTTCATTTATTGTTTATGACAATTATGCCGACCAACGTGACATAGATTTTATTTATCTAGGAGGTTGTTGAACTAGAAATTCCAACCGACCCTATTGTCGAGAGGTTAAATTTAATTGAAGAAGAAAACAATTTGTTGAAGGAAAAAATTAGAAAAATTGAGGAGGAGAAGATGATATTGGAGTTGCATGTTGCGGATGTCGTCGATGATCACAAGATCAAGATGGATGCAATGCGCTTGAAGATTAGAAAGATTAGAAAATATGCCATTCATACCGAGGCTTGGTATCATTATGCCGTTGGATCAGTTGTTACATTGGTTGCGATTATGATCGCATTTGTTTTCACATTGAAATGTTTTACATAGTTTCAGTGTATGGTTTAATTAATTTAGATGCTCTGCAGAGATTTATGTTGTTAGATGAGAACTATGTATGTACTTTGGTTTTAATGTGATGATGAACTTCTATTAATTTGGTCACTTAATTATCTATTCATGATGTTCTGTAATGATTTTTGACACACTTAATTATATATAATGCACGCAGATGAACCGGCAATGGATGTACGGTTCAAGACACACCTCCGAGTACATTAAGGGCGTGCATGATTTTCTCGAAGTGGCTGAGGCAAACAAGCAGAATGGTTTTATGTGTTGTCCATGCCCTATATGTGGGAATACGAAGTCTTACTCTGACCGGAAAATCCTCCACACCCACCTGCTTTACAAGGGTTTCATGCCACACTATAATGTTTGGACGAGGCACGGAGAAATACGGGTTATGATGGAAGACGGCGAAGAAGAAGAGTACGATGACAACTATGTGCCCCCTGAATACGGTGATGCTACTGAGCATCAAGAGGAACCAGACGATGTGCACGATGATGCTGCAACGAGCGAAGCTGCTGAAGATTAAGAGGAACCAGACGATGTACCCGATGATGATGATCTCCGCGGGTCATTGTCGATGCAAGGACGCAATGTGAAAGTCAAAAGGAGAAGCTGAAGTTCGATCACATGTTAGAGGACCACAAAAAAGGGTTGTACCCCAATTGCGAAGATGGCAACACAAAGCTCGTACCATATTGGAATTCCTGCAGTGGAAGGCAGAGAATGTTGTGCCTGACAAAGGATTTGAGAAGCTACTGAAAATATTGAAGAAGAAGCTTCCAAAGGATAATGAATTGCCCGACAGTACATACGCATCAAAGAAGGTCGTATGCCCTCTAGGATTGGAGGTGCAGAAGATACATGCATGCCCTAATGACTGCATCCTCTTCCGCGGTGCGTACAAGGATCTGAACGCATGCCCGGTATGCGGTGTATTACGGTATAAGATCAGACGAGATGACCCTGGTGATGTTGACGGCGAGCCCCCCAAGAAGAGGGTTCCTGCGAAGGTGATGTGGTATGCTCCTATAATACCACGGTTGAAACGGCTGTTCAAAAACGGAGAGCATGCCAAGTTGATGCGATGGCACAGTGAGGACCGTAAGAAAGACGGGAAGTTGAGAGCACCCGCTGACGGGTCGCAGTGGAGAAAAATCGAGAGAAAGTACTGGGATGAGTTTGCAAGTGAGCCAAGGAACGTATGGTTTGCTTTAAGAGCGGATGGCATTAATCCTTTCGGGGAGGAGAGCAACAATCACAGCACCTGGCCCGTGACTCTATGTATGTATAACCTTCCTCCTTGGATGTGCATGAAGCGGAAGTTCATTATGATGCTTCCATTGTTTTGGTATATGTACACATATTAATTACTCTTGTCTTTCTTCCTTATAATTTCTAGCCCTCCGGATCGAGCACAACTTCGGTAAGGAGACGAGGCCCGAAGAAAAAATTGAGCTCGGATGAAAAGTTTGAGATCATAGAAATCGCGCCCGACGGCGAACCGATTGAACCTATCCGGACAAGGAAGGCATTTTCTGCTCAGTGCGGGGTTCTTGTTAGGGACAAGATCCCGATCAGCATGCAGCAATGGTATAAGCCTAAGGAGGAAGACCCTGAGGTGTCTTATGTCAATAATATGCAGAAAGAAGATCTTTGGACTGAGCTGAAGGCAAATTTCACCCTACCGCCAGAGGAGGATCCGGAGAAGCCAGTTAAAGAGCAATTAATCAAGTCTTGTGCTCTTAAGAAGATGGCAACCCTAACGAGGAGGTGGAGGAAAGAGCTGAACCAGTTTGTCGAAAAAAAAGACACCAGAATTCATCGGCAAATATGAGAAGATCAAAGATCACTGGCCCACATTTGTGGCCCACAAGACATCGGAAAAAGAGTAAGAAGATGTCGGTGACAAACAAGAAAAATGCTGCAAAGAAGAAGCTTCACCATCGCACGGGGTCAGGTGGCTACCTCAAAGCCCGGCCTAAGTGGTCCAAGGCTGAGCATGATCTGCTTGAAAAAGGGATCGAACCAGAGACAATGTACTTGCCAGACCGTTGCCGGACTTGGTTCTTCGGGGCTGGCGGAACCTTGGACCCTGTAACAGGGAAGTGCCAGTGGACGGACGAGCAACTGCAAATACCAGTCAAGAACCTTCGACACTATATGGATGCAGCGCAGTGAGGGACGTTCCTTCCAAACAGGGAGAAGGACGAGCTCACAATGGCCCTTGGGAATCCTGAGCACCCTGGACGGACACGAGGCACGCCAGGCTCCATTCCGTGGAAGGTTGGTTTTCCGGACGTAGAGGGTTACAAAACCCACGAGAGGAGGAAAAAACTGGAGCAGGACCAACTGCAGGCGCTGCACGAAAGGGTAATGGGGCTAGAGGAACGAGAAGAGGAACGAGAAGCAGCAGATCGTAGCAAACGACCTGCCGAAGCTTCCCTCGAAGCTACCCCACCATCTCAGCGGAGAAGCAGCATGGCTTCCACCGAGCTGCTTCAGCCGGAGCACGTCTTGACGGCTCCTGCCAGCTATCCCGTGGATGGTATCACGGAGTCTCAACATTGCCACATTATGGCGCGATGGATGAATTTGAAGGTCAAGGCGGCTGTTGGCCAAGTTTATCCTAGTGGACCCGGCACAACTTATCACTGCCAGCCGATTCCAGAAGGATATGCTAAGGTGATGGTGGATGAAATAACGGAGGGATTTGAGGACCTCCCGCTTGAGCATCCTACCGGTGAAGGGGAGACTAGGCTGGGTTCTGCTATGAAGACTCCATGCCTATGGCGGAAGGAGCTCATCAACCTTCCGAACTGGACGCCTCCGCCTCCTCCTCCTCCTCCTGTGAGTCAGGGCACTCCGCCTCCTCCACCGCATCCTCCTCCGGCGAGTGACGATCAGGGCATGCGTGGCGGCACTCCGCTTCCTTCTCTGGCGTGTGGCGGCACTCCGCCTCCTTCTCCGCTTGCGCCGGCGCTCCCAAGCAGCCAACAGCCTCCTCCTTCTCCGCCTCGCCAGCAAGGGCGGAAGAGACCTGCCGCCGCCCCGGCTGCTCCGGCGCGTCGTACTCCTTCTCCTCCGCCTCGTAAGCAAGCACGAAAGAAGACAGACGCCGTAGCCGCTCCATTTGCTCCGGCGTCTAGAAGCACAACCAGAGGCGGGAGGCAATACAAATACGGTCCATCTCTCAAGCCTCTAGAGAAGTTACCGTACGAGAGGTTCGAGGAGGAAAACGATACGATTGTGGGGACCCACGTGAAGGAGTTCTTTGAAGGGGTGAAAGCAAAGAGACATCCACCTCCGGAGGAGAAGGTAGATCCGGTGAAAGCAAAGCGCACTATCGATGCCCTGAGGAAACCACCAAAGTCTCCGCCGAGAACCAACTATGAGCGCATTACTGAACAGACATATCTCCAAGCCCAGCGGTCGGGAACTACTGTCAGTGATAAAAGGTTAAAAGAACGAGCAAAGGGGAAAAAATTGCCCATCTCGGCGAACAAGCACAGCAATCGTGCCCCCCCGCTCAATGTGTCTAATGCTCCAGGGACGGTGGCCGGTTATGGCAATCTTGAAGATTACTTGCCTGACGATGCACTTCCTGATTTCATGGAGGTGGATGAACACAGATACGAGTACGGGAAGCCTCTCGTCAAAGATGAAAAATCTCTGACAACAATGATGCGAAGATTCCATAGTTGGTACATGAAAACCTGCAGAGAGTCTGAGGGGACGAACAGTTTGTATCTGAACATTAAAAAGGAGCACGACCTCGTTTTAAATGATCTGTTGTATGTTCCATTTGATGAGTTCTTCGCGTTCTTCAATCAAAAGGCCCTCGATAAATTAATGGTCTTTTGCTACTGCCTGTAAGTACTATTTCTGTCATTAAGTCTCTATATATAGCTCGGCTCTTTCATTGCATGTATTTATAATTAATTATCCACAATATATTATGCAGATTGAAGATCGTCGAGTGCAAAAAACAAGAAATTTATGATATTGGGTTCATTAACGCAAATATCATAGATGTATTTCTGGTTGAAAAGAACGTCAAAGAGGCCGAGGACAACTTGCTACGATCGTTGATCAAAAATCAAAACAAAGATACCATACTCTTTCCTTACAGCGGCAAGTGAGTGTTACTATCCTGTGCATATTCGGTTTCCCTTATTACTCGAGCAAGGTTATAGTAATTAATTGATGAGTTATGCATGCATGCGCAGGTACCACTATATTCTTCTGGAGATTAAGCTTGAGCGGACACTAGTAACCGTCTTAGACTCGAGACGGAAAGATCCCGAAACCTATGCGGACATGACTGAAATGCTCAGCAAGTAAGTTCAATCGATCATTATCGCACCATATCGGCAACTTTTTGTTCATTTCCTGATATCTCAATTAATAATAATTATTTTCTTTGTCTTGCAGGGTTTGGAAACAGTTCACCGCAGAAGCTCCGGGACTGCCGAAGGAGCTATGATATACATACCCGAAAGTAAGTACTACTGGGCTAGCTAGTTGCACGCATCTCCCATTGATTCTATAGCTATACTTTCATCAATGCCATTTATAATGCTTCATTATCAGTTTGATTGACCTCTATTTCTCGTAAAGTGCTTGTGGCAGGAGGAAAGGAATGATTTCTATGGATACTACGTGTGTGAGTTCATCCACACGCGACTTTGAAAAACAAGCGGGGCTACTCTAAAAGATAATATGAAGTGCGTAAGCAATAATATTCATAATTTCATTTTATTACCATCATTTCTGTTGAGTTTCATTCATATATATGTATTAATTAACCCCCTTCTTCAAATTAGACGTGGCAGATGCGGAATAAACTCCTAGAACCAGATCGCATGAAGCAATTTAAGAGGAATTGGCGGGATTCTTTCTTGACCACGTCATCAGTAAAGCCGGAGAATACCATGTGGAAATTGATTTCAAATGCTAGGGGTTTGTAATTAAGAGATCTTATACATATTGTATATGTATGTAGCCAGTAGCGTTGGATACATGATACGAAAACTTGTTGTTCGACCAATCTCTCGGAGAAGGAGAGATCGATCGATCACTTCTCTCGGTATGCATGACGAACTTCTGTACTGAATGGTTCTCTCGATCACTTATGTATATATAGTACGTAGCGTCGACCAAGCACGGACATAAGAGAGGACACTTCTCTCTATTAATTAGCTAGCTAACACAATATATGAAACACCTAAATTAACCCCCCAAAACCCCCAACCCCCCCTCCTTTCAAAAAAAAAACAAAAACCCCAACCACTGGAATGCTGACGCGTGGATGCCTTTTGGTCCTGGTTGGAGCCACCAACCGGGACCAAAGGCCCCCTGACTGGGCTCGACGCACAGGGCCACGCGAAGGCACATTGGTCCCGGTTCGTGTTTGAATCGGGACTAATGGGTGGAAGTATTAGTAACGACCCATTAATCCCGGTTCATGAACCGGGACTAAAGACCCTTACGAACCGGAACTATTAGGTGTTTTTCTACTAGTGCATGTAGGGCACTAGGGCTGCAGCCGTTGGTGAGCGGATCGCACGCGGCGAGTCCTCAGGCGCTGCGTGCGTGCGTGAGCAGCCGAGGGCTACAAAGCCGGCCCATATCCAGGTGGCTAGCGATCTGATGCGTCCAGGTTGTTAGCTTGTTAGCCCGCTATAGTGGTGGCTGGATTACTACGTGTATGCGTGAGTTAGTTGCCGGCCAGGTGTTATGCATCGGGTATAAAAAGCCCCACCTGTTGTACTGGTTTGTCCAACGCTTGTGGTATGTGCCCAGAAGAAAAAGAATAGGTCGTGCGTGCGGCCGAGGCGCCGTTCGTGCGGCATACGACGTTCGTCGCCTGAAAAACTCTAGTGTGTTGTGCTTCTTCTTCTACCTCCGTTCGAGAGAGAGAGAGGTTCGTCAAGTGTTCATGTCGCCGGAGGATTTCTCCCAACACCTTGATGTTTGCCTCACAACTCAGTCCGGCACCATGTCCTGTATGACATGTCTCCAACACAATGATTTCATCTTTCTCCCCATCCTTGTATCGTATTTGATTCGTGCCAGGTTTTGCCTTTAGAAAAAAACTTGATGTTGAAGGGGCGATGGTGTCCATGAAGTGCATGGGAGGAGCGACAGGAGGCAGTGTATAAGCGAATATTGTTTGATGCAGCCTCACCAACAATGGATGCCGCCTGCCTGATTCAAACTAACGCCCACGGATCTCCTACCCCATATCATGGATTGCAATGTGGTAAGACTTAAGCTTAAGAAATTTGAAGGATCTCCTGCTCTGTACGGTGGATTGCAGCATGGTTGGGCAGAAGAGAGGAAGGGATCGGAGAGAGACTGGTCTGGATAATTCATTATGGACTGAACGTAGATGGAACTTCAATGTTTAATACGTCATGGAGGTTGGAGAGGGGACATGCAAGGAGGATGATTATGTGGAGCGGCATTGGGAATTTTAGATCTGTCCATGACGTAGCTGATGCCATGGTGGAGGAACGGCTGAGTGAGCGATTATGTGATGGAGATAAATTTTTTATGGGACGTGATGGAGATGTTTTTATTTGGTAAGATTACGTGATGGAGATGTTTTTATTTGGTAATCTCTCCCTAATCTCTCCCTAATAATAAAGCACGGATTGGGTCTCCGGGTTCACCGTCACAATACGCTTCTTTCCGTGAATTTACGCTTTCAATTTTTTCCATCTCTATTATTTTCTACATCCGAGGCCTAATATACGCTTCTTTCCGTGAATTTACGCTTTCAATTTTTTCCATCTCTATTATTTTCTACATCCGAGGCCTGATAATAAAGCACGGATTGGGTCTCCGAGTTCACCGTCACAATACGCTTCTTTCCGTGAATTTACGCTTTCAATTTTTTCCATCTCTATTATTTTCTACATCCGAGGTGGTACTATTTTATCTTTTTGTTAGTCTGCCCGTCCGCTGCTTGGCTGGGCCTGCGACCATCAACAGGGTCATGTCTACTTGGGCCTTCAGCTCCTGCCCCGCTAGCGTAATCACAAAAGGTTCGCGTGTGTTTGCATCATCAAATCGTATAAGTAACGGACTCATGCAATCAATCGGGAAAGACCCGGTTCTCTGCGTCGATATAAACTAGGGCACCTGACTCCACGATCAAATTGCCCGGACCTCTCTTCCGGGACCTCGTCTCATCCTTCGCTCCCTTCCTCTTTTCTCGAGAGACTAGGGTTCGTCGATCGGCTCGGCTTGGCTGCCATCGCGAGTCCCCGCAAGCTCGGTTTGATCCTACCTCGACTGCAACCGGGGCAAGCACGATCCCAAACCTGCGCGAAGGAACGATCGAGCTCCATGGCCAAGCGTTGGATCGGTATAGAGCCGCAGACTAGAGGAGGTGGTGAACCATGAGAGCTTCGTGGATTCATCGCGTCCTGTCCTGGTCTAGCCGTGAAGGAGGAACACTCACCCAGGATCGACGTCCAGCATGATGATGATGACAACAAATAGTGCCAGACGCTGGGAACCGATGAGGACGATAGGGCCAGTAGCATTGGCCGAACCGACTTACTAAAGGCCGCCTACGAGCCAATCAAAGCCACTTCCGAGGCCCAATTATTGCTCTTCTTCTCCAACTATGAATAGTCCTCTACAAGTTTTACGTTGTTATTGGCAGGTAAATATGTCGTACAGTGCCCCTGAGTGCCTTGATTCTCATCCATGCCGGATGCAGTTGTTTGTTTACATATAGTATCCATGCGCCTGTTTATCTCCGTCGACAGTTGTGATCAGTTCTACTTTGGGCAACGATCTGCCGACGGCGAGGCAACGTGGAGCGATGGAGGTAGTGGTATGCCATGTTCCTACAGTCCTATGGTAAGCCTGTGTTGATCTCGCCGGCACGGAGCCGCCAAGCTGGAACTCTCTCCAACCCAAAACTTCCATCAGGTACTTGTGAAAGAATGGCGTTGCATGCTTACGTCGTGGTGTTGATCGACGTCTCTTTGACCTTAGGAGCATGCATGCTCGGAGTGGACGACAGCTTCATCATCTCATCCTATTTTGGTTTTGTTCTCTACACGTGTATGTAAGGAGGTGACGGCAAGTACTTGACGGCGGAAGCTTTATCATCTGCTTCTGTTTTATTTTTGTCACTGGATACACACGGTGCGTATCTCCTGATGTATGCAATGGTGTAAATCATGCAGGTTTGATATACATATGCCCGTCCTCAAAAACGGCTGGTGAGTTTGTAGAGATTGGTTTTTAGCTCAGATATCCCGACACCCTCATGATTCATGAACAGTAATATTTTTGGCGAAATAAATCTGAAACTTCGTGACATAAAAAACGTCTGGTGAGTTTTGTAATTCATGAACGGTAACTTCAAAAAGATAGAAAACAAAATATAAAAAAACTGAAACTTCCATTTTTTGGCGAAATAAATCTGAAACTTCATGACATGAAATATTCTCAATCTTTTCAAACTTGCAAGTTTGATGCATAAATTCACGGGCAGATTTCTTTTTAAGTTTGATGCAGAAAAAACATTCGAATAAGATGGAAGATTGATTTGGGCTTCACTTTTATTCGCATTTGAGGGGACGGAAAAAGAAGGAGAAACTGAGAAGGAGAGATGATTCGAGCCTAGGCCATTGAGTGCTTTGTGTTGAAGTAGAAGGTGTGGACCTGCTTTGGGTGGGGGAGGGATTGATGCATACTTAGGCCTTATACAATGGGAGGTGCTTAGGGAGATGCTTAGAAAAATAAACCGGGTTTTTCTGAAGCACCGGTGCCTATTTGTACATGATAGACGCTTAACTAAGCGTCTATCATGTACAAATAGAGAGAAGTCTGGTTTATTTCTCTAAGCACCTCCCCTAAGCACCTCCCATTGTATAAGGCCTTATGGGCTTACAATTATGTGACATTTTCTTCCGTTGCAATGCACGGGCATATTTCCTATATAATAATAATAATCTTTCCCTAATAATAAAGTATGAATTGACTTTGTGGGTTCACCGTCACAATACGCTTCTTCTCATGAATTTACGCTTTCAGTTTTTTTTTCTATATCCAAGATGACTCCGTCGGGTTCTCCGTCGTTCTTTTTTTTATGGTCGCTTCCTTAAAAAACACAGAGAAAAAGTTGACATTGAACGACCAACTCAGCTAGCCGATTGTATGTTTAGAAGAACAAGGATTAACCTCTTAGTCTATCACGCCAGGAGGACTTTCAGCCGCCAGGCCACATTATTCCGGCCCACCCTGCCAAAGGAAGGCCGCACAACCTAACGGGGCTAAGCTGGCCCACAGCCTGGTGCAAAAATGTATTCGATGGTGGGCTGAATTGAATTCTGAACCACATATACAATAACCAGAGTCGCTACCAACTTGCATAGCTCGCGGTGTGTTATATTTAGACAGTTGATTCACCTTTTAAATAGTCCCATACCGTTCGCTTAATAAACTAAATCTTTGTAATTTATATACATCTTCGAGTTTTCTCGGTATCAAGGAGCCATCTCGGGAACCAATAAAAAAGGAAGATTTCATGTGGAAAGAGGAGGGGGATTTCATGTCCTATGGCAGAACAAGGAAGGAAAGAGGGCAGGGATTTCATCTCTAGACAGAGAAAAAAATGGAAAGTGGAAGTTGTCCCATAATAAGGTAAGGAAGGAAATACGGAAAACTAAAAAAAGGAAAGAGAGGGTCTCCAAATGGGATATAATGGCACTAACGTCTCCATGCATGGAATGCCAATAGTATCAACGGCATTAGGCAAGTTGAACTACTTTTTATATATGAATTGTTGATGTCAAATTTTAACTCAAAAGCAAATTATGTTGGAATTGTTTAACATGCGCAAAAAAATACTATGTCTAAATCACAATAAACAGGACTCATTCTATATTGGTCATGTACAATATTTTTCTAAGAAAAAACAAATCTTTGCTCTTATTTTTCTGCTCGACACACTAGCGCCCGTCACAAACTCTTCCAATGCTCCTAATAAAAATAATTTCGGTCACCAAAGCACAAGCAGTCGGACTCCCTGCTGTGTGCGACACAAACTCCGCACTTTACTTTGTTATATTAGCCACTGATGAAGGATCTTTGTATGCTCCTAATATCATTGCCCCGCAAAAAATGCTTCTAATATCAACGGACAAAAATAGTGCTATGCTACCCGGTCCCTAAACCTAGCCAACACTGGTTCATGGAAATCTTTGTTGCCTCCGAAGTGAAGCTAGAATGTTGTACTAAGACTTTACTGCTTTTTATTATAGTGTGATATTTTTTAGGCTAAGCAACGTCAACAAATACGTGAAGAGATACTCGCGACCATGTAGATATTTCTGTGATTTAAATTGCACACACCTTCAGTAAACTTACGAATTCCTTTCACGGTTATATTTTTGCACAACACATCTTTTCATGTTGTTTCTCATGTGGCAGTGTGGAAGATTTCAAAGAGTTTACTGATGTCACCATGTCTGGCAGTCGGTCGTGGGAGGAGGAGGAGGGGGAAGGGTCTTGAGCTATTGGGCTAAGGAAGTACGGTTTTTTTCTTCTCCCGTTGCAACGCACGGGCATTTGTGCTAGTAAGTAACTCATGATGATAGAGTTCCTTAAGAACCTTGAGGTGGGATAACACGTGAGGACTCCAATATTTCATCCGATGGCTGTGAATAATTAATACCGAGATCCTACAGACAATTAGATTAGTTTTTGAGGGTTAACGTGGAGGCTCGTATGGTGCTTCCGATTAGTAAATATAAGATATAAGATATCAAAACTAACAGTTCTGTCTACCAGGATTAAGACAAGGAATGATGCTTGGACTATGAATATTTTCTATAAACATTTGACATATATTACCGATTTCTGAGATGTTTCTAAATCAGTCTAATAGTGAGTATTTTTTTTGCCAGATTTGTATTAAGATTTTAACGTTGTTGCTCATGCAAAAGTTCATCCACATGAAATTTTCCTGCAATTGTAACTATGGAATCCATATTTCCTTGGTTTTGCTTTAATAACATGTATGATCTTTCCTTTGTAGTTCTATTATTAAAATTTTATAGCTGCGACTTAGTGAAAATATAATAGGTTAGACATTTTCAGCTAGGAATATCTGAGAGCCCATTTGGTCATTTTACTATTTACAGCAATGAGTTATGTAAGTCATAATGATCCAAATACTATCAGCTAAATCTTCTTTCACCAAATTAGTAGATCTATGTGTTTCATTGTACGCAGCAGAATAGTGTATTTTTTCAAAAGGGAGGCTTACCCCCGGCCTCTGCAATTTTTTTTTAGAAATGAAGGTGTACCCCCGGCCTCTACATCATAATGATGCATGCAACTATCTTATTAAAAATCCCACGAAGTAGCACAAAGTCATAAAGGAATTACAGCTCGCAAGCGGAGCGAAACAAAAAGAAAAAAGAAAAATACATGCTGACAATCACAACTGGTACGGCAATATGAATGATAAGCTCCCTAGACTCCTATCCTCTTATGCGACCGCCATCCGAACCGGTTGAATATAGCCCGTGCTACCATCTCCCACTGGTTGCACCCAGTAACCAAAGGCTCCCTGGAGTCCACATGAGTGAGTAAAGACCACTTACGGATCCATACAGTAGCTCTGAAGATGACTTGCAAGAAAGTTAAAGTGTGTTGTCTCACTAGTGGAAAAAGGGGGCATTTATCCCGGTTCGTAAGGGTCTTTAGTCCTGGTTCATGAACCGGGACTAATGGCTCGTTACTAATACCTCCACCCTTTAGTCCCGGTTCAAACAAGAATCGGGACAGATGTGCCTCCACGTGGCCGGTTCGCCGAGCCCAGTCAGGGGGGCCTTTGGTCCCGGTTGGTGGCACCAACCGGGACCAAAAGTCCATGTTTTTCTTAAAAAAAGTGGCTGCTTTAGGGGTTTTGGGGGTTATTTTTAGGTTGTTATTAGCTAGCTAATAGGGAGAAGTGTCCTCTCTTATATCTTCGTCCTTGGTTTACCAACGCTGCTGCTATGTTCATTTCACCCGCTGATATAATAACTCATGCATGCTCGCATCATACATCATCATATATAATAACAAGTCCTACTATTCATGCATCATCATACAACTTCTACTCGTTATTAATATAATAAGTCATACGATCATCATCCTCATAGTCATCGAACCCAACCCTATATAATTGTTCTTAGCACATGATCATCAGTATCAGGTAGGACCTAAACACCCTTAAGGTAAAACAGCATAAAACAATATAGACCCTGACTCTCCATTACGAAGAATGACGATCATCCTATATCCAATTCTTGCCCTTCGCTGCCTTTTGCTTCCAAGAAGCTCCTTACGACTGTCCATACATTTTTTTCCATTATTTGATTGTCATGTCTCCACTTCTTTTAGAAACCCGGTATGGACAGTTGAGATTTGTAGGAAGACCTGGTTGTATGTTCAAAACATGAAGGGTACCATGCGTATACATCATATGAGGCACACAATCATTCGGGATTATCTGTTGAAAAACATAGTAATAACTTCGTAGTTAGCAATGATGTACTGGTTTTAGAAGTGTGCAAAAAGATGTACGGATGTCGTAATAGTAAAAAATCTTACCAGGGTATCTCCATGGTAGTTACCGTAGTTCAACACGTGCACTAGTGGCATGTATTGACCATAATGTTGAGGAGTTTGATTATAGATATTGTAATTCTCAAGATCAGTACAAAATGTGACCAGATGATTTTTCTCCTGATAAGTTAATTCGGAGCCTTCTATGTAGTAGGTTTTGTCTACCATCTTCCACACATTCTTTGAAGAATGAAAATAAGCTGTCAATGGAAATAAGTTGTCAACTATTTTGAAATAAACAATATAAATTACTTAATAACTATGTTAAGCTCACATGGGGGAAGAATTGGAGGTGTATCCACAAGGACCCAAATCGAAGGTCTCTCTTACTCGATTGTAGGATCACCAAGATCGATGGTGACAAGCATACCCTCATCAAAACCATACATCTTGCAAAGTGCTTCCCAATTTTTGCAACCAAAATAGGTTACACTCTCAGCATTGTACAACTTTACTTGAAAATCCACACCATGATGGGTACCGTGTGAACAAATTAATTACACAATCTAAAATAACATACTATGAACTACACATCTAAATTACTACACATCTAATCTAACAAAAAAATCTATGAACTACAAAAAAAATCTAACAAAATCTAACAAAAATCATAAAAAGTTGCTCACGACGACGGCGACGGCGAGGTGCGGCGCGGGGCGGGGCGGGGAGGCGACGCCGTCGGGGCGGCGAGGGCCGGGGCGGCAGGGGACGGCGGCGTCGGGGCGGGGCAGGGCGGTGACGGCGCGGGCCGAGGCAGCAGTGACGGCGGCGTTGGGGCGGGGCGGCTACGGCGTCGGGGCGGCGAGGCAGGGCGGCAGGGGATGGCGGCATCGGGGCGGGGCGGTGACGGCGCGGGCCGAGGCGGCAGGGGATGGCGGTGTCGGGGCGGGGCGGGGCGGCGACGGCGCGGGCCGGGGCGGCAGGGGATGGCGGCGTCGGGGCGGGGCGAGGCGGTGACGGCGCGGGCTGGGGAGGCAGCTGGGGACGGCGGCGTCGGGGCGGGGCGGGGCGGCGATGGCGTCGAGGCGGCAGGGGACGGAGGCGTCGGGGCAGCGCGGGGCAAGGGCTGGCTCGGGCAGCCTGCCGGCGTCGAGGATGGATTCGCCGCCATCGGGGGATGCGGGGTTCTGAAATTTTCCTAAGTGCTACTTATGTAGCAAAGGCTTTGGTCCCGGTTCATGGCACAAACCAGGACTAATGTCCCCTTTAGTCCCGGTTGGTGGCACCAACCGGGACCAAAGGCCTCTTTTTAGCAGCCCAAAGGGCGGGAAACAAAGACCTTTGGTCCCGGTTGGTGGCTCCAACCGGAACAAAAGAGGGGCATTGGTCCCGGTTGGTGCCACCAACCGGGACTAAAGAAGGGCATTGGTACCAGTTGGTGGCACCAACCGGCACCAATGCACCCGTCTAATTACTTATTTATTTTCTGCAGTTGTTTTTTAGTTGATTCTTTCTACAGATGTTTTTAATTAGTCCCACCTCGCCAAGCGAGAGTCACTCACAGCGGTTTATAAGCCCTGAGTGTAGAGACGATGAAGAAAAGGCTCAATGCTCACCTGCACATTGCTTAGCTTCAAGCCTTGAGGATTAGGGTAGACTGCACGGAGCTATGTGCAGTGCAGTTTACACTATTCCGAAAGGCTTGAAGCTAATTAACGAGCATTGCGCCACTTTTTTATTTTTAATGACTTATTACAACTCAGAAATAAATAGAAAAAAATAAATATAGCAGAAAAGAAGAAAAACTATATAAAAAACTACTCACAAATAAATAGAAGAAAAAATAGTTGTGATTAACTTTACTAAAAAAATGAGCATATATCCTTATTTTTAATGACTTATTACAACTCAGAAATAAATAGAAGAAGAAATAGTTGTGATTAACTTTACTAAAAAAATGAGCATAGATGCTTATTTTTAATGACTTATTACAACTCAGAAATGAATAGAAAAAAATATAGCAGAAAAGAAAAAAAAACTATATAAAAAACTACTCAAAAATAAATAGAAGAAAAAATAGTTGTGATTAACTTTACTAAAAAAATGAGCATAGATGCTTATTTCTAATGACTTATTACAACTCAGAAATAAATAGAAGAAAAAATAGTTGTGATTAACTTTACTAAAAAAAATGAGCATAGATGCTTATTTTTAATGACTTATTACAACTCAGAAAAAATAAAAAAATAAATATAGCTGAAAAGAAAAAATAAACTATATAAAAAACTACTTAGAAATAAATAGAAGAAAAAATAGTTGTGATTAATTTTACTAAAAAAATGAGCATAGATGCTTATTTTTAATGAGTTATTACAACTCAGAAATAAATAGAAGAAAAAATAGTTGTGATTAACTTTACTAAAAAATGAGTATAGGTGCTTATTTTTAATGACTTATTACAACTCAGAAATAAATAGAAAAAATAAATATAACAGAAAAGAAAAAACTATATAAAAAACTACTCAGAAATAAATAGAAGTCAAAATAGTTGTGATTAACTTTACTAAAAAAATGAGCATAGATGCGCTTATAGAGAGAATTCAACCTAAATTCATAATAAATTTCTACTAACTTCAGAGAAATTCAGTATGAATTTAGGTCAAATTCCCTGTATAAGGGCATCTATTTTCATTTTGAGAGGAGCTCAACAAGGCAGAGAGGGAGGGGCTTATAAACCGGTGTGAGCCCCCTTTGGTTGGCGAGGTGGGACTAAACTCTGGCCGCAACGAGGACCAACCCTTTAGTCCCGGTTGGTGGCATGAACCGGGACTAAAGGGCAGCCTTTGGTCCCGGTTCATGCCACCAACCGGGACCAATAGTGGTGGGCCAGGAGCGAGGGGCATTGGTCCCGGTTCGTCCCTCCAACCGGGACCAAAAGGTCCAGACGAACCGGGACCAATGACCCACGTGGCCCGGCCGGCCCCCGGGGCTCACGAACTGGGTCCAATGCCCCCATTGGTCCCGGTTCTAGACTGAACCGGGACTAATGGGCCGGGTCTGCCTGGACCATTGCCCCCTTTTTTACTAGTGTCTGTTAAAAATCAAATCATTCCTACAGTTCCATATAGCCCACAGAAGCACACATATTCCAATCTGATTACGAGCCGTAGTAGTATGCTCAAACCAGCTAACGACGTTCCAAAAAACGACTCAATGTCAACTGGAGGATTAATGTTGAAGGCTATATGAATTGTTCTCCAAAGCAATTTGGGAGTGGGCATTCAAGCAATTTGGCGAGTGGCGGATTGGTACACCTAGCAAAAATGGTGTTTTGTACTATTGCCTTAAATAACATAGAGCTTACCAATATAATTTTTTTAAAATTATTTCTTAATTTTTTTCATGATATTTAAAAAATGTCCACAAGTTTATATTCTGTTCCTTGCATTTTTAACAAAACATGAAATGTAAAAATTTAGTTTGGATAATATTTCATGAAATTACTACCATTAAAAAAAATTATTCGCATAATTGTACAAAAACTATATAATTCAAAAAAATGTTTATGCAATATTAATATTTCCACACCTTTGAAAAACATTCTTCCCATTTTTTAAGAAAACATGAATTAAATGTAAAAGTTTATCAGCGTAAATTTTCGAACTCACATATATTCAACCCTATCTGCACTCCGGATGAAACCCTAGACGCACTCCACTCCACTCCACTTCCGTCCAATTTCCTCCGCCCACAAGCTTATTTCGTCCGATCTCTATTCGTCTTCGAAATATCGGGTAGCGTATCTGAGTCTTACACCTCCCAATACTTTGACTATTGGGAACTCGTCCCACGAGACTCCGATGAGGAGATGTCCATCTGCGTTGCACTCCGCCACTCACGGGAGGAGTCCGCCGGACAACGGTTGGACTTGATCTAGCAGGAATCCATTCCGTCCGCCCAAATGATGCATGGATCTGACGCGAGGCGCTTCGCCTTTGCCTCGTGGGTGGTAGTGCAGTCTGTCTGGCATCTGAACACCATGGCGGACGTGCTTATCAATTTGGTACCAACTTAAAATTTCTCTAAACAGAAGATTAGGTGGAATGCGTGCAAGGTGTGATAGTTTCTTCTTCTTTGGAAACAAGATATGTTAGTTTAGGGGGTTAAAGCTTGTGGGTTGCCTGAATTTTGTAGTAGTGAACCACAATGCGCATGTTGGAGGCCCAAACCAGAACATGCGTTGTTGCCTTGTCTGTGTGCACCACGCTTGGTCTCGCCTCAAAATAAAAATAAAGAAAATGTTAGCTAAGCGACAGAGATGGCAGCGGCAGCGGTCCGTTAGGTGGTGGACAAGGCGCATCAAGTCGGAGGATGGTCCAAGGAATGGGTGCACATCGAGGCACGTCTGCGCGTCGATACAGCAGCCGGGACTAGGGATGCAGTAGGCAACCACGGCAAGCAGCAAACCCATTACTTCTCAGTTCTTGTGCTCGTCTTTTCAACTATAGCATGCGGTATTTTTGGTTTGCTCTGTCAAACTGTACTTGTTCATTCCCCTAAAAAACACTATACTTATTCATATACTTACAAAACTGGGACAACCCAGCTCGCTAAAACCATTTCTTAAATGAGGCAACCATAAGAATGTACAACCGAAATGTTCAACTATTCTTTTCTTAGTAAGGTCAGAGCCCAAGATGATGTGTGGTCAAAATGTAAGAATCTTGCCAAAAATATCAACACAAAGTAGCTCCAGACGATACATTGTTCACATGTCAAATATTCCTGTTGCTATATTTCGAAATGTGTGGAGAACATATATGAATGTCGTATTATCTTGAAATGTATTGTCGATAGATTAGATGAAGTGGCAGATACAGAATTTCGATACCATGAAAGCCTAGGTTAGTAAGAAATGTTTAAGTAGTTCAGAAAATAAGTTCATGGCATTTATTAGAAATTTTTTATCAAATGTAAAATTTTATTCACACAATAGCCACAAAAATATTTCATTCAGATTTTTTTGTGAAATTTAGAAAATGTCCACACATTTGAAAAATGTTCCTCCCATTTATAAAAAACCAAGAAATGTAAAAAATTCGTGAGTGTAATATATGAATAAGTTCCTACCATTTAAAATCATTATATTTAAAAATAGTGAAAAAATTAATAAATATGTTCATGAAGTTAGTATGATTGCCTCCTTCTGATAGAGGTTGGTTTGTTTGTGCATTTAGTTCCTTTTTATGGACATATTTTCTCTCACAAGTTGACTGGGTATTCTTCTCCTTGGAGGCTTTGTAGTTGTAGACTTCTGTGTTTTTGTTATTTTTCTTTCTTTAAGGACCTTAGGCCTATGATGTCCTCTTAGTTTTTTTACCTGCTTTTCTAGTGAAGCCAATGCCTACATGGTAACCATGATCATTATTAGTAGTATGTTGATTACTATATAGATTCTCAAATAGCATAGGGGTGACATCTCTTGTCCCCAGCTCAATGGTTGAATTCAGCTTAGATGAAATATAAAAACTAGAGAAACTTGGACCATCTTTGTAACGCAACTTTTCCTCTTATCTTGGCCGTAAATTCTACGATTGAACAATTCAATTAATATTGATTATGTGGATTAATGAGACAATAAGAAATGTGCCTCCAATTAGTAAATATATATAAGATATAAGATTGAAGTTTTAAGTGTGAACTCAGGCAGCCTATACAAAATTATCAAAACAAGATGGGTGGTGCTTGGAAAAATGTATATTCACTTTGTTGTACAAATGTAATGGACCTGAATTTGCATCATCAGAACCAAAAAAATCAACTTCTTGAAGAGGTACCAGTACATATATCTTGATTACCAATCTTGACCATACAAATGTGTCATTGCTAAAGAGAGATTTCCCGACTACTCAAAGTCCAAGTATAGTATGTCAGTAATAGTAAGGATTTATACTACTACTTTGATTGTACAGTAAGTGTCATATGGTGCATGCTAAAAAAAGGATGGGTACACCTAGCAAAAGGGTGTTTTGTACTAATGCCTTAACTAACATAGAGCTTACCAATATAATTTCTTTTTAAATTATTTCTTAATTTTTTTCATGATATTTAAAAAATGTCCACATGTTTACATTGTTGTCCGTGCATTTTTTTTAACAAAATGTGAAAATTTAGTTTGCATAATATTTCATGAAATTCCTACCAATAAAAAAATGTTATTCGCACAATTGTATAAATACTATATAATTCAAAAAAATGTTTATGAAATATTTAAGATGTCCACAACTTTAAAAAACATTCTTCCCATTTTTTAAGAAAACATGAATTAAATGTAGAAGTTTGTCATCGTAAATATTCAATCTCACATGTATTCAACCCTATCTGCACTCCGGATGAAACCCTCGCCGCACTCCACTCCACTCCATTCCCCTCCACTTCCCTCCACCCACAAGCTTACTTCCTGCGATCTCTATCTGTCTTCGACATGGTGGGTAGCGCATCTGAGTCTTACACCTCCCAATCAGTTGACTATTGGGAACTCGTCCCACGAGACCCCGAGGAGGAGATGGTCGTATACGTTGCGCTCTGCCACTCACAGGAGGAGTCCGCCGGACAACAGTTGGACTTGATCTAGCAAGAATCCATTCCGTCCGCCCAAATGATGCATGGATCTGGCGCGAGGCGCTTCGCCTTTGGCTCGTGGGTGGTAGTGCAGTCTGTCTGGCATCTGAACACCATGGCGGACGTGCTTATCAATTTGGTACCAACTTAAAATTTCTCTAAACAGAAGATTAGGCGGAATGCGTGCAAGGTGTGATAGTTTCTTCTTCTTTGGAAACAAGATATGTTAGTTTAGGGGGTTAAAGCTTGTGGGTTGCCTGAATTTTGTAGTCGTGAACCACAATGCGCATGTTGGAGGCCCAAACCAGAACATGCGTTGTTGCCTTGTCTGTGTGCACCACGCTTGGTCTCGCCTCAAAATAAAAATAAAGAAAATGTTAGCTAAGCGACAGAGATGGCAGCGGCGGCGGTCCGTTAGGTGGTGGACAAGGCGCATCAAGTCGGAGGATGGTCCAAGGAATGGGCGCACATCGAGGCACATCTGCGCGTCGATACAGCAGCCCGGACTAGGGATGCAGTAGGCAACCACGGCAAGCAGCAAACCCATTACTTCTCAGTTCTTGTGCTCGTCTTTTCAACTATAGCATGCGGTATTTTTGGTTTGCTCTGTCAAACTGTACTTGTTCATTCCCCTAAAAAACACTATACTTATTCATATACTTACAAAACTGGGACAACCCAGCTCGCTAAAACCATTTCTTAAATGAGGCAACCATAAGAATGTACAACCGAAATGTTCAACTATTCTTTTCTTAGTAAGGTCAGAGCCCAAGATGATGTGTGGTCAAAATGTAAGAATCTTGCCAAAAATATCCACACAAAGTAGATCCAGACGATACATTGTTCACATGTCAAATATTCCTGTTGCTATATTTCGAAATGTGTGGAGAACATATATGAATGTCGTATTATCTTGAAATGTATTGTCGATAGATTAGATGAAGTGGCAGATACAGAATTTCGATACCATGAAAGCCTAGGTTAGTAAGAAATGTTTAAGTAGTTCAGAAAATAAGTTCATGGCATTTATTAGAAATTCTTTATCAAATGTAAAATTTTATTCACACAATAGCCACAAAAATATTTCATTCAGATTTTTTTGTGAAATTTAGAAAATGTCCACACATTTGAAAAATGTTCCTCCCATTTATTAAAAACCAAGAAATGTAAAAAATTTGTGAGTGTAATATTTGAATAAGTTCCTACCATTTAAAATCATTATATTTAAAACTAGTGAAAAAATTAATAAATATGTTCATGAAGTTAGTATGATGGCCTCCTTCTGATAGAGGTTGGTTTGTTTGTGCATTTAGTTCCTTTTTATGGACATATTTTCTCTCACAAGTTGACTGGGTATTCTTCTCCTTGGAGGCTTTGTAGTTGTAGACTTCTGTGTTTTTGTTATTTTTCTTTCTTTAAGGACCTTAGGCCTATGATGTCCTCTTAGTTTTTTTACTTGCTTTTCTAGTGAAGCCAATGCCTACATGGTAACCATGATCATTATTAGTAGTATGTTGATTACTATATAGATTCTCGAATAGCATAGGGGTGACATCTCTTGTCCCCAGCTCAATGGTTGAATTCAGCTTAGATGAAATATAAAAACTAGAGAAACTTGGACCATCTTTGTAACGCAACTTTTCCTCTTATCATGGCCGTAAATTCTACGATTGAACAATTCAATTAATATTGATTATGTGGATTAATGAGACAATAAGAAATGTTCCTCCAATTAGTAAATATATATAAGATATAAGATTGTAGTTTTAAGTGTGAACTCAGGCAGCCTATCCAAAATTATCAAAACAAGATGGGTGGTGCTTGGAAAAATGTATATTCACTTTGTTGTACAAATGTAATGGACCTGAATTTGCATCATCAGAACCAAAAAAATCAACTTCTTGAAGAGGTACCAGTACATATATCTTGATTACCAATCTTGACCATACAAATGTGTCATTGCTAAAGTGAGATTTCCCGACTACTCAAAGTCCAAGTATAATATGTCAGTAATAGTAAGGATTTATAATACTACTTTGATTGTACAGTAAGTGTCATATGGTGCATGCTAAAAAAAGGATGGGTACACCTAGCAAAAGGGTGTTTTGTACTAATGCCTTAACTAACATAGAGCTTAACAATATAATTTCTTTTTAAATTATTTCTTAATTTTTTTTCATGATATTTAAAAAATGTCCACATGTTTACATTGTTGTCCGTGCATTTTTTTAACAAAACATGAAATGTGAAAATTTAGTTTGCATAATATTTCATGAAATTCCTACCGATAAAAAAGTGTTATTCGCACAATTGTATAAATACTATATAATTCAAAAAAATGTTTATGAAATATTTAAGATGTCCACAAATTTAAAAAACATTCTTCCCATTTTTTAAGAAAACATGAATTAAATGTAAAAGTTTGTCATCGTAAATATTCGATCTCACATATATTCAACCCTATCTGCACTCCGGATGAAACCCTCGCCGCACTCCACTCCACTCCATTCCCTTCCACTTCCCTCCACCCACAAGCTTACTTCCTGCGATCTCTATCTGTCTTCAACATGGTGGGTAGCGCATCTGAGTCTTACACCTCCCAATTCGTTGACTATTGGGAACTCGTCCCACGAGACCCCGAGGAGGAGATGGTCATATACATTGCCCTCCGCCACTCACAGGAGGAGTCCGCCCGACAACGGTCGGACTCGATCCAGTGGGAGTCCATTCCGCCCGCCCAAATGATGCATGGATCTGGCGCGAGGCGCTTCGCCGTTGCCTCGTCGGCGGTAGTGCAGTCCGTCTGGCATCTGAACACCTTGGCGGAGGTGCTTATCAATTTGGTACCAACTTAAAATTTCTCTAAACAGAAGGTTAGGTGGAATGCATGCCAGGTGTGATAGTTTCTTCTTTAGAAACAAGATATGTTAGTTTAGGGGGTTAAAGATTGTGGGTTGCCTGAATTTTGTAGTAGTGGGCCACAATGCGCATGTTGGAGGCCCAAACCAGAACATGCATTGTTGCCTTGTCTGTGTGCACCACGCTTGGTCTCGCCTCAAAATAAAAATAAAGAAAATGTTAGCTAAGCGATAGAGATGGCAGCGGCGGCGGCCCGTTAGGTGGTGGAGAAGGCGCATCAAGTCGGAGGATGGTCCAAGGAATGGGCGCACATCGACGCACATCTACGCGTCGATACAGCAGCCGGGACTAGGGATGCAGTAGGCAACCACGACAAGCAGCAAACCCATTACTTCTCAGTTCTTGTGCTCGTCTTTTCAACTATAGCATGCGGTATTTTTGGTTTGCTCTGTCAAACCGTACTTGTTCATTCCCCTCAAAAAACACTATACTTATTCATATACTTACAAAACTGGGACAACCCATCTCGCTAAAACCATTTCTTAAATGAGGCAACCATAAGAATGTACAACCGAAATGTTCAACTATTCTTTTTAAGTAAGGTCAGAGCCCAAGATGATGTGTGGCCAAAATGTAAGAATCTTGCCAAAAATATCAACACAAAGTGGATCCAGACAATACATTGTTCAAATGTCAAATATTCCTGTTGCTATATTTCGAAATGTGTGGAGAACATATATGAACATCGTATTATCGTGAAATGTATTGTCGATAAATTAGATGAAGTGGCAGATACAGAATTTATACCATGAAAGCCTAGGTAAGTAAGAAATGTTTAAGTAGTTCAGAAAATAAGTTCATGGCATTTATTAGAAATTGTTTATCAAATGTAAAATTTTATTCACACAACAGCCACAAAAATATTTCATTCAGATTTTTTTTGTGAAATTTAGAAAATGTCCACACATTTGAAAAATGTTCCTCCCATTTATTAAAAACGAAGAAATGTAAAAAATTTGTGAGTGTAATATTTGAATAAGTTCCTACCATTTAAAATCATTATATTTAAAAATAGTGAAAAAATTAATAAATATGTTCATGAAGTTAGTATGATGGCCTCCTTCTGATAGAGGTTGGTTTGTTTATGCATTTAGTTCCTTTCTATGGACATATTTTCTCTCACAAGTAGACTGGGTATTCTTCTCCTTGGAGGCTTTGCAGTTGTAGACTTCTGTGTTTTTATTATTTTTCTTTCTTTAAGGACCTTAGGCCTATGATTTCCTCTTAGTTTTTTTACCTGCTTTTCTAGTGAAGCCAATGCCTACATGATAACCATGATCATTATTAGTAATATGTTGATTACCATACAGATTCTCAAATAGCATAGGGGTGACATCTCTTGTCCCACTACTAGGGAAAACCCTAGCAGTAGCGCGGGTTTTGTGTCCACTAGTAGCGCGGGAGGCCGCGCTACTAATAAGGCGCTACAGCTATTGCTTAGCAGTAACGCGTGCCCGCACGCGCTACTGCTAGGACAAATAGATGCAGCGTTTGTTCAGTACCACGCTACTGCTAAGGTAACTACTTGCAGCGTGTTTTCTGTCCATCGCTACTAGTATTTTTTTAGTGTATTTATGCGCCATCGTACAAATATTGGTACAATACCAGTTATGAGGTTTACATCATTATGTCCATAACAGTGTGTCAAATGAAGGTGGATTAGGTTCAAGTGGAGGCAATATGTGGTGCATGTCAAAAGTATACTACTAATCCAAACTTGATCTAGTTTGGACTAGTAGTACTTTCGATGCGCACCACATGTTGCCTCCACTTGAATCTAATCCGCCAGCACAAGCTATTTAATCATCATCATAGTCATTACCACCAACAGTATTTATTTAATCACCACTAACACTAGCTAATAATAATCATCATAGTCATTACCACCAACACTAGCTATTTTATCATCATAGTAATAGTGTAGCACATCATCATCCTCAAACTCATTTCTAGCTAGCTAATCACTCCTGCTGCTCTCTCTTAGGTAAAATAACGTAAAACATGTATAGCTCTCCTCCTTGATCAAACTAGAGCATGCAGATGAACCTGCCTCCTAATCATGGGTAGCGCATTTGTTTGCTGCCCCCTAGTACTTCTCTGCGCTCCCCCATCACATATTTGGTCCAGTCTTGCACTATTAATCATCCGTCTCTAATCTTGAATGCACTAAAGTAATCTGTAGGATATCTTGGCCGTAAGCTGATAATACTCATGGTACCTTTAGTCTCGATCCCATAAGGCACAACATTCATCGGGAGTCCCTGTTGAAGAACATCGTATGGTAACATACTTAGCAATGAAGTTTAGCTTCAAAAATAATGTATGAAAAAGATGCACTGATGACAAATAGTAAAAATCTTACCATCCTTCCTAAATAGATGTGACCGTAGTTCATTACGAACACTATTGGTCACACATTTTCAGTACTAACATTTCTAAATGCAGGAAGAAAATTTGTCTTAACAGTATCAAGATCCTCAAGCCATGAAACATAATGACTGAGCTCCTCGCAGTTGAGTTCAGCCCCAGGACAGTAAACGGTCCTATCTACCAAGCGCTGGACATGTTTGCTTGTACCGAAATAAGATGACAATACAATTTAGTTGTCAACTATTTTTGAATAAACAATATCAAAGACATAAATATGGTTGAGAAACTTACATAATGGTATAACTGGAGGCGTCTGCACATCGACCCAGATGTCGGTATTACCTTCAATATCATCTTCCGGACGAATATCAAAGGTACCACCTCCGCGGAGTCCTCGAGCCTCTGGATCGTCACTGTCCCACGCGACCGCCACCAAAGAAGGTTCGGGTCAACGACAGGCTGGCTCCTCACCAACCTGCGCCCCCGGTAGGTAGCGCCTCCCAGTACCACCCCGGCGGAGCCCAGTCCCGTACATGGCCGATCTAGTCAAACAGGTGTCGTCCTCCGCCGACTCGATGACGAGGATGCGGGATAGGCATCGTCCACGTCGAGGCGGGAAAAATTGCTTTAACTAAAAAATAGAAACAAGTTCTTACTAACTAGTGCTATTAATTCAACTAGTTCTTACTAAAAATAAACTTACTATAAATAAAAATATTCTAGTACCTAATTAGTCCCTAGTTTTTACTAACTAATTAGTACCTAGGAACTACTGCCCTAATTACCATCTAATTTGATGAACCTATAGGGGTGGAAAGTGGTAGCGGATATTTCAATTATCCAACTATAAAGTAAAATAAGTGGTCAAATTTTACTCGTTTTATGATTCATCTTAAAAATTTGATTCGTTTTCACCCTTAATTACATGAACCCTAACTCATTTGAGCCGCATCCTCATCCAATTTGTTTACACCTTACATGAACCCTAACTAATTTTATGCAACTAAAATATAAAGAAACCCTAGGCAGAGGTAGGGGAGAGGGAGGAGCGGGCGTGCTCACCTCGGGTGCCTGCGACGAGGGAGGGGCAGGGCGGCGTCGAGGTCGGGGTCGGGGCTCGGGCGCGCGGCGGATGGCGGCCGGCGTCGAGGTCGGGGTCGGGGCGGCGTTGAATCTGGGATCGTGGCGGCGTAGAGGGTGCGGAGAGCACACGGCGGCCGACGGGCGACGGCGGCGGCGACAATGGAGAGAGTTGGATTTGGGGGAAGTGGACGCGTGGGGAAGGACGAACCCCGTGGTTAAGTCAGAAGTAGCAGCAGCGCGTTCCAGGAAAAGCGCTGCTGCTATCTTAGCTACAGCGCGTTCTGTGATACACGCTACTGCTACTCCTTTCTCTCTTTTCCCCTTTTTCGTTTAGTTTTCTTCACATTTTATTTTTTTCCTTTCACCTTATTCTATTTCTTACATTTTCAATTACCTTTCAATTTTCTTTCCATTTAATTTTATAACCTTTAGCAGTAGCGAGTTTATATTAAAACGCACTGCTACAAATAAAGTAGCGGTAGCGCGGTTCGTTATAGATCGCTACTACTATGTGTAGCCTATCGTCTAAGCCGTGAGAATTTTAGTAGTAACGTGTTTGTAGCAAGGCGCGCTACTGCTAGATCTTTATCTGCAGCGCGGTTTCCTCAGCCGCGCTACTGCTAATTAGCACCAGCGAGCTTTTTTGACCCACGCTACTGCTAAAGTTTTGTGTATAAGGTTTTCCCTAGTAGTGTCCCCAGCTCAATGGATGAATTCAGCTTAGAAGAAATATAGAAACTTGAGAAACTTGGACCATCTTTGTAACGCAACTTTTCTTCTTATCATGGCCGTAAATTCTACGATTGAACAATTCAATTAATATTGATTATGTGGATTAATGAGACAATAAGAAATGTGCCTCCAATTAGTAAATATATATAAGATATAAGATTGCAGTTTTAAGTGTGAACTCAGGCAGCGTATCCAAAATTATCAAAACAAGATGGGTGGTGCTTGGAAAAATGTATATTCACTTTGTTGTACAAATGTAATGGACCTGAATTTGCATCATCAGAACCAAAAAAAATCAACTTCTTGAAGAGGTACCAGTACATATATCTTGATTACCAATGTTGACCATACAAATGTGTCATTGCTAAAGAGAGATTTCCCGACTACTCAAAGTCCAAGTATAGTATGTCAGTAATAGAAAGGATTTACACTACTACTTTGATTGTACAGTAAGTGTCATATGGTGCATGCTAAAAAAAGGATGGGTACACCTAGCAAAAAGGGTGTTTTGTACTAATGCCTTAACTAACATAGAGCTTAGCAATACTAGTAGACTGCCCGTGCGTTGTCACGGGCTTTTTAAAATTTATGACGCTTGCATGTTAGAGAAATGAGGATAGAGAGCCATTAGGTGCATCATACTGTTCATTAGGATATATTTCCCTCAAAATCAGAATGGATGATATAATCACTTGAGCAGTTTGCCCATGTCAAAGATACAACTTTTGTATGGAACTGTGTCAATGAATTCCCACTGAAAATATAGCATGCGATTACAAGGAATGTAATACTCCCTCCATCCCCCCAAAAAAGTGCCTATTGTGTCCCCACTGGTTGTAGCATGACCCCTACATCCTTGGTGGCAGCCGCGACGCCGACATCCACCTGCATCCACGCTTGGGCAGGAAAAATAATGTGGACCACATGTTCATGGAATTTTGCAATGTGATATAGCTACAGAGCGGTATGATTGGCAAACATTCTAAAATTAATATTTCACCATAATGTCCAGCTCAGGAATATTAGAACATATCTTCTCATTCGGCACTCACCAACATTTAGCTTGACGACAACAACCACTTGACTCCATCACTGGTGATCGATATGATCATATCTCTTTCTGCATGCGAAAGCACAAATATTAAATTCTATTGTTAAAGATATATTCCTAACATGCGAACAAGAGGGAAAAGCAATATGGCAATTTAATGTGTCATCGACCCTGCAAGTTGGCAGCATCCCACGTGATCGATGATCAATTTTAAATGTAATCTTTAACTACAATAATGAGTACAATATATTTCATCATTTCTTTATTCTAGGCATTTTTTTACCCTGAATAAGATATAACACAAGGATAAACTTGTGAGAGGCAGAGAGAACCCAATTAGCATCTCTAGCAGTGAATAAGAATTCCGATCAGACACTCCAAGTTTTATGTTACCATCTAATTAAACAATAGTAGTATAGTGATAAACTGTGAACCTGAGGGATGTTTCGGGTTTGGAGAGGTACCTGGAGGGAGGAGGCCGGAGAGTCATGTTGCTCATCAACACGCGGGTATAATGTGATCGTGGAACTGCTGGTGCCGCGACGATGAGCGACCTTTCCCCATCGCAGAGCCGTCGTCGGCACTGCTGGCCTCCTCCGAACTGCTGCGCCGCCAATGTCGCATCAAGTTATGATACCGAGGAAAGAGGGAGATGGCGGTCATGTGTGGGCGGGGGGTCTAGGGATATAAAGCAGCCCTCCCAACTGTTATTGTGTTTTTGTGCTTCACAAATCAATTCATAATGTCCACATTATGACCATGCTGGAAAATCAACTTACTGGGAAATTTATTTAAATAAACAACGGAATGTACAAATGTACTTAAAATAACAAAATCTTGATCAAATTCACTAAAAAATACCATGCACCAAATCACTATGTATATTATACAAGGTCAAGGCTGATTCGAGTAAGGCTGTTACCGAGTAGTATGACAATTATCACCACATGCAAACACTACAAGCGAGTGATAGTGTTACTTGTAGGAGCCCAAATGTGAGACCTTTTCAGGTAACTCAATGTATATGTGTGCAGTAATTCGCACAAGAACATATCATCACTCTATATGCAATATGATTTCAGAGTGAAACATATGATTATTTGCTATTGGACGAACGTGGTTTCAACTCCACATGAGAAATATCTTGCAGGAACTGAAATATACATCCAAGCATACAAAACCAAAAAGTCAAGCAAGAATTTGATAGGGCATCTAAGGCCACTATAACATTCACTCACGCTAGTATGCAGTGTTGGTAGCGCGAAAAGTGTCAATGCCCCGGCTCTTCCTGTCGACCATGCGCCTCTGCTAGCGACGACACCAGCAAGAATACCGTGTGAGGTCATTAGAAATCTGTGGGGTCAACCCTCTCAAGTTACAAGGACTAATGAGTAAATTATGGAAAAACAAAGGGGTGCTATAAAAAAGCTGTGGGTCACCGGACCTCACGGCTTACACGTAGGTTTGCCACTGGCCTCTGCCATGGCGTTTCCCCACCTTCCCCGCCACGCCTTCTCAAGTACTCATAAGAAGATAACAATAACAGACTGTGCCAGTATTATAAACTTAATATTAGTATTATTCAACAAACGTTCGAACTTGCACACGAATCATGTAAAATGCAAAACTACTAATGCCAGCTTAATAAAATGACTCCGTTGTATCATACTTCCTCCGTTCGAAATTACTTGTCACAAAATGGATAAAAATGGATGTATCTACAACTAAAATACATCTAGATACATTCATTTCTTGGACGAGTAATTCCGAACCGAGGGAGTACATGGCAAACCATTATCATGCTTGGTCACTTCAGATGGTACAATGAAATAGGAATAGTTTACAAAATGAAAATGCAATCTCTTCAATTCTTAAAATAGCAGCATTTCAGTATTTTGCAGCTGTTTAAAACTGGGTTGCTATTGTCCTACAGTCAATATACAACTTCAGATTAAAGATTAATTACTTGGTGAGCGATTAGCTAAATCACCTACTTGGTGAGCGATTAGCTAAATTAGTTACAAAGTAGTACTTGCAATCTTCATCCATGAGTCACAAACTAATGCTTGTTAAAAAATCATGGTTCCTCCTCTGACTTCTCCATCTTCAAAAACAGAACAAAATCATATGGCATCTCCATGTTACTTGTAGTAAGCAAAATAACAGAAATTGCAAAAAAGAGAAGATTTCTAGAAAATAAATATATATGCAGTGCAGAAGCAGAGGAACCAAGATTGCTCACCTGTGGATCTTTGCTGTTGTGACTTTCATGAGGTCGCCTGCATTTCTTCTTCCTCCTACTTCCTTGCTGTAATTGTCCTAAACAAAGGGATGCATACCCAACCACTCAGTCTAGTACGATAACAATAGCTTGGAAATACAGAACTACATATATGTAAGGAAGGGGAAAACCACCCAAAGGCAGATGTACAGATGTAGCAGGGTTAACTCAGTAGGAGCCAAAAAGTATACATAAGTATTATGATTAGGAAGCGCTACAGGCTAAAAAGTTTAAGCATTTATAGTAATATATCCACCTACTGTCTCTCAGATAGTTACTTAATCAAATCAAGGATGGTTAAGAACTTACAGATTTCCCATTACTAAATTACGCAGTGTTATTTATTTTTAACTTAAGATTGAATTTGCAGCATTTGAGAAATATCACCGCCAAGTCGAAATCACACAATGGCACTTAGAGCAAAAAGGTCTAAATTAAAAAATACACAATTTGCAGAGATACTCTCACCATCTCTTGAAATTCATGCGGCCGGTGAGGCAGAGGATGACGGCGTAGTGCTGCTAGTGCTCTGTACACTGTGATTGCCCTTCTAGGCAGAGGCTAGCGCTGCCCTTGCGCATCCACATCAGTCTCCGACCTTGTTACAATAAATATATTAACGCCCATGGATAGAGGGAAATAAATATATATCTATTGTAAAGAAAGGAAATATCACCCCTCCATCCAAATAAATTTAGCAAACCATAGTCTGGTTCTGTTAAGTAGCCATGTTACTGGAGAGACAAATTTCTGAGGAAAAAAAAGATGGCCGTGTGACTCACATCTCATGGTTGACTTGTGCATCCCTAACTTGATCATTGGCATTGCCAAATAAAGCTACCTTCCCCGGACCTCAGGGCTTACACGTAGGTTTGCCACTGGCCTCTGCCATGGCGTGTCCCCACCTTCCCTGCCACGCCTTCTCTACTCCCAAGAAGATAACAATAACAGACTGTGCCAGTGTTATAAACTTAATATTAACGTTCGAACTTGCACACGAATCATGTAAAATGCAAAACTACTAATGCCAGCTTAATAAAATGACTTCGTTGTATCATACATGGCAAACCATGATCATGCTTGGTCACTTCAGATGGTACAATGAAACAGGAATATTTTACAAAATGAAAAGGCAATCTCTTGAATTCTTAAAATAGCAGCATTTCAGTGGCAAATGGAAGTGGTGGGCGAAAGATAGGAGTGGTGAGATGTGGTGGGTGAGGCGAGACTACCAACTGAGACATTAGGAGTAGAGAAAATACAAGCTTGTTTAGTTCATATTTGTGGAGCACTTCTTAGAAAATACCAAAATCTGAAAGTAACTAAATCACTGTATTTTACCAATTTTATCATCTTGGCAAATGGAAGTATAGCTATAGCTTTGTATCAGGAGTGACAGAAGAATTCAACATCAGTACATTAACTGAGACCTCAGGTATGGGAGTGTTTTTGTCCAAGTACACACACACACACACACACAGAGGTGAAGAATAATTTATTCTGCATCCTGGGTGATGAATATATATATTGCCTTGAGGCAAGCAATTAACAAATTATAAATTTGACATGCATGTTGGTTGATATTTAAACAGGGTACTAAATAAACCAAGATGTGAGACTATTCTATGGTGTACCTAATCAATTTTTTTCCGTGATTCAGTTGTATATATGTACCTGTAGAAAAAATTTGACATCGGCAAGAGATTAAAAAAAGCACCATGTCATACCTACACGTATTTGATTGGTTCCCATGTAATATCCACCTTCCCATTCTCCACTAATTCCTACTTCAAGTCTCCAATGGTTGAATATACACAATGCATAATTGGAAGCGTTACATCACATGTGCATAATTTGAATATATACAATGCATAATTGGAAGCGTTAAATCACTCCAATGGTTGGCGTTGCACATCATACTATTTACTAAATATATTATTACTTATCATTGATGGCCGTTGATGCATAATAAATAGAGCTGAGCATGGCAAGACCACATCACTGAACTACACTTGCCAAGGTTCATTGACAAATGCTTGAATTGCTACAATAAGGTGACTTACCCAGTCATGCCAGGATATATGCAGTGATCCGCTCCTTGGAGGAAAAAAATTATATGAGACCAGGTCTCATATAAATCAGGTGAGACCCGCCCTGATGAATGACATGTGGCATTCACAAATCACAAAGCATCTAATCTCCCCCCCCCCCCCCCTGATTTCAGGTGGGGGGTGGGGTGGGTGCTTTGTGATTTGTGGATGCCACGTGTCATCCATCAGGATGGGTCTCACCTGCTAATCCGTGAGACCTGGTCTCATATAATTTTTCCCCTCCTTGGATCATGCTCCAATACAGGTACTTGGTCAACAAAATGGTTGATGTGGGCCAAGAGTCCGTTGCAGAGGGTCCATGTCACGCGAGTTCAGATCGCCAAAAATCTTCAAAATCTTAACAACGTTGAATTGAAGGAAGAAGACATGGGAAAGCTCGATGTCCCTCAGGCACCTGGTTCTCCCTCTCCATATGGCATATAAGAACCTGCCATCCGTTGAGTATACTGCGGCACGTACCATCGTGGAACACAAGCCGTTCCTTTTCTTAGTACATGTACACCTAAAACAACCATTTCATCTCCTAGTGGTAAGGTTTGACTTAAATAATAAACGTAAAAATCTTATTGCAATTCGGTTAGGTAATTTTGGCATTATTCCTACACATTCACATTCATGGTTAAGTTGCAAAATCCAAATAAGAAACTGAAAGTCCTACCCTTCTATATGTTACACGTCGTTATTTTTAACACCATAGATGAAAGAATAGTTGTGTCGTTGTTGCAGTAACAATACACGTAAAATGAGTCAAGAAAATATGAATCACTCCATGAATTTATGCAGCAATGCAAATACATCATTGTCATAGCAAGGATAATACCATGAATTTCTAGAGTAATAGCCGAAAACTATGATCAGCTCCTTACAATTTATCCTAGCTAGCATTTTGACCACTACCTTAAAATGCAGCAGCATTGATAATGCCCACCAGTTCACCAGGGGACTAATTCCCTAAAAAACAATGTGACATCCATATAGATCATTTCAAACTGTAATGAATTCACCTAATTATCAATGAAAAAAAATACATCGTTATGTACAAAAATGGTCAATAAAAATCTGAACTTCCTATGGGACATCCAAAGATGGAAAAAAATTTATTAGTGCTCATGCATCAATGGTGTCAATGATGTGCACATTTGCCTGACATAGAAGCAGGATGTCTTGCAAGACATGAGCGCACCTTCATATCACTTCATACATAATTATATCAGAGCTACATCCAACCTGATTTTGCAAGTTCAACGCCATGATTTGTAGAACAAACTATATATGTAGTCAACACGTAACATAACCACGACCTCATAAGGGTTAAGTTTTTCATATAGTGATCTATGTAAGATATATATGAGAAACAACAAATGCAATGTAATATATTTTATAACCTTTGATTGAATAAGATTCCCACAAACACAAGCCATATATAAAGACCAAAATGACTGAACAGGAAAATAGAGCATACAAATATGAAACAATGGTGCAAGAGCTAAACATGAAAGCTTGCAGCAGCAGCCCAGTGGAGCAGACATACAAATTCAACGGATAAATTTTAAAGAAACATGGCAAACCTTTAAAACAAACTAAATTTACAGGATAACAGTTATAGAAATAAAGTAAAACACTATAAAACTGTCTCAGATAATTGGTCAGCCATTTGAATTAAGTTAGTAACTGATATTGTCGAATCAGCCGCAAAACTAATTGGAAATAACAATATAGATTTGAAATTTTAATTGCATCACGCGGAGGTAGTGAGAACTGAGAATCATACCTAACAGATTGTTTTCTCAAAGCACCTTCAGCACCTTCAAGGACCAGCAGGTCCGGCCCCTCCACGTCTGCTCCAAGCTCTACCAGCGTACCGCCACCATCTCCCGCAACAGCTCCAGTGGCTTCCCTTCCGATCAGGGGCCTCCAGATCGGCGCCCAGCACAAGCAATGCACATATGGCTGCTACACGGCCGTCCCCGCCACGACGTGCAACAACATCAACCCCGTTAGTAATTTTAGAAAGGGGTGCCGTGTTCTATTTTAGGCGTGGCCCTTCTTTAGGCTTGGACCTAATTTCAAATCTCTTTTTCTGTGAGTTCATCAGGACACAAAGTTCTTTAGGTATTTTAAAAAGAACTATCATGCACACTGTATTCTAATATTTCTCTAACAGCTAGTATAAAGCATAATTCATACCCAAAATGGGAAATAAGAAGTTTTTAATAGCATCCAACTTGCATAAACATAACAACATTCACTATTAAACAATTTATCTTCAGACCCACATGGTCTCAAGGAAAAATTTTGGAAGGCAAATGCTATCTACCAATTGCAAGATCCGTAGATGCTCAGAGGTGTCAAATACATTTATGTATATGGAAAAAAATAGTGCCTCCAAATTTATAATACACCTCATTGAGTTAGTAACTCTGAGCTTAAATACCATAGCTGACAAGAAATTCTTTGGCAAAATAGCATTTTTTTTCAAGTGTATGGTTAAGATGAAAAGCATACTTTTTCCAACAACAACAAAAACATGTAAAACGTACTCCATCTTTGCAACCGATGCTATTTCTGAGTCAAAAAAGAACTTACGTGGTTACACAATTTATTAGCATCTGGGATGGACAGCACGGCTAGGCTAAATCTAATTCCCTCTCAAATAAAAAACATGCAAGGTATATTATGAAATAAGAGTGCATTGTGGCCACAACGACTGAATGTTGAAGCCTACACCACTGGTATCTTGCCTGCCTTGTTGTTATACTTTATGCACCTCACTTCTTCCCTGAATCTCCCTTAGTGTAAGATGTAGGGGAAAAGATATTTCAGCTAGAACCAATAATGCGCAGCAAGTTGATTAAGAAAATCTACGCCTATCCATTTTATACAGACCACACATACACTATTGATGTATGATTACTCTACAAACAATCTGAGCCTGGAACCAGGATAACCAAACATGTCATTAAGTGAATGCTTAATATACAAACAGATTCTTCAGCAGACTTGTGTAATCCAAATTAGCAGGTTCTATGCCATGTACTTCGGAACTAAAGGAAGGAATGGACATGACTTGTTACAAAATCCTCCTTGAGGTACTATGCAGTGCAAAGTAATGCAACCAAATATAACTCATTAGATGCTGGTCATTGTACCCTATTCTGCTAAACACTCGTACTCTGTAAATTAATCTTATCATTGTGAATTCAGGTTACGAGTTACATACCTGTCTTCCATCCAGGAAATACTGTAGAGATCACCTAAGCAGGTAATATACTCAGAAGGAGGCGATGGCTCCATTCCTGGGCAGTATGTACCCCAGGTGCTTTCTTCTGCATCAAACCCTCAAAAATAATGCCACTTTCACAAGCTTCCACATATATACAGGACAAGGTTACCACAAAAAAGTAACTAAGGGCAGCCTTACCATTTTTGCGTAGGTGTTGGATGCATGTTCACTACGGGAAACAGGAGATTTGCCGTCAGTACTGTTCTTTGCCGTCAGCATTTCGTCGGGCCAGATGGCAAAGACTAATTTTGCCGACAGCGGCTGACGGCAAAGAAAAACTGACGGCAAATCCATACTTTGCCGTCTTTAAAAAAACCACAGACGGCAAAGAGTCTTTGCCGTCTACAATTTTTTCTACAGATGGCAAAGAGCTCTCTTTGCCGTCTGCAAATAAAATCATAGACGGCAAAGACTCTTTGCCGTCTGCGATTTCTTTTAAAGACAGCAAAGAGACTTTGTCGTCTGTGATTTTTTTACAGACGGCAAAGTGAGCTCTTTGCTGTCTGTAAAAAATCGAAGACGGCAAAGAGAAAAGACAGCACACGGATCGATCCTGCGGATCGATGACATGGCATGATCTGCGCCGCCCGCACCCGCCCATGTCTGTCACCACACGCGGCCCACCCACCTATCCCAGCACTCTCTCTCTCTCTTATCCCCAAGGCCCACCACGAACTCTCCCATGCTGACCCCATCTCTCCCTCGATCCCTTCTTCTCTGCCGCACAGACCCCGCATGGTCCAGGCCTCCTTCTCATCCCCTGCTCGTCAACCGCCGTGGCCAATCCCGCCTCGCCGCCGCCTGAGCCGAGGATGGCGCGGGATCCTCCTTCTCCTCCCCTACTCGTCATCCCCCGCCGACCGACCCCGCCTTGCCGTCGCCTGAGCTGGAGGCCGCCGCAAGATCCTCCTCCTCCTCCCCGCCCGCGACCTGGCGCCTCCTCCCTTGCTCGTCAACCACCACAGGTCGACCCTGCCTCGCCGGCATGGGATCCTCCTCCTCCCCGCCCGCGACCATGCGCCTCTTCCCCTGCCCGTCAACAGCCGCCGCCCTTCGACACGGCGGCGCCGTTGCTTTGTCAAGATCTCGCCGGAGATCCTCTACAGCATGACCTCCCGCCTGGTCGACCCTGCCTCGCTGGTGCCTGAGCCGAAGGCCGCAGAGGGATCCTCCTCCTCCCCTTCCATGACCCCACACCTCCTCCGACTCCATGGCGCCATGGTCAACTCTGCCCGAAGACCACCGTTCGCCTCCTCGAGCTCAAGGCCCGCTCTCGGATCTACACTCGCAAGAGTCAGTTCGTCCATTTTGTAATAGTTTTATTTGTGTTGTTTCGTTCGTTCGTCGTGTTGTAAATGAAGAACATTATAACATGTAAATATTGTGATGATGGATATACTGTTGTATGTAAGTTGAGTACTTCTGTCATGTAAAAATCTGTTTGTTCGTCATCGTTGTCGAAGATTTTCCCTACGCCTTCAGCCATCTACATCCTCTGCACCTCTACTGTTGTTTTATTTTTTTTAAATAAAATTTTCTTTGCCATCTGGGTATATGAGGATGACGGCAAAGACATAGCCTAGCAGACAGCAAAGTACTTGACGCCGTCCGTCAGTGCGACCGCTCCGTCTGTTGGCATATTTTTGCCATCTGGCTAGTCTGCTGACGGCAAACCATATTGACTGACGGCAAACTCTTTGCCGTCATCCCGACAAACAGCAGACGGCAAAGTATTCTTTGCCGTCTGACTTTGCCGTCTGCTTCCTGACGGCAAAGTCTTTGCCGTCTGGAATTAGGTCTTTGCCGTCTGTGATCCACAGACGGCAAATTACGTGTTTCCTGTAGTGGTTTTTCTTGTAAGACCTTGATAAAATCCGCAACATAGAGATATGGCAGATTGGGCATACTTGAAACTTGCAAAGATCAATACACAAGATGAACAAAACAAATTAATACAACAAAACAGTGGATATAACTTGCACACGCCAAGGACTCCAGAACCCCCGTGATCTAAGTAGTAGATATATGGTCATTTGGTTTGCTCCCTCCAGTGACTGCAGTTTTATTGCCCAAGAGAACTGCATAGAAGTTCTTAGCAGTAACTATCTGAAAACTTTCCTGGTAGGACTGAGGAAACATAGGTACCTCGATGACATTCATGATGCTGTCGTGGTGGTGTTCTCGTCATGGATTTTTCTCTGCCACCCTTGCTGGAAATCCATTGCCGGCTAGACAATTCTCACCCACTACAAGACACACGACGCCTCTTCTTCTCGCCCTCTCTCCTTCAGATCCACTCATTCGTCATTTAGGAAAACAGTAGACAAAATTGGATGAACAATCAATGTATATACATGAATTCAACAGTAGCTACAATGGTCACGTACTTCATCTTCTTTTCTTTTCGAGTAGACAACCAATCAATCAAGTTGATGGTTCTCCTCGACAACTCCTGGTCGTGAAGGAAGAGAGGAGCGCAGCCCACGGTGACGATTCTTGACGAGGCTTGTTGAGGTCGATGCAGTTGGGCCAGAGCACATCATCGTCCACCGGTAGGAATCAGGTCATCGTCGTTGCCGGGCTGGAGTCGAGCTCTTCTCAAGGAGGCCGGAGAGGATCGCCCGGGTCTGCGCGTCCTGCCATATGGCCTGCAGACGAATCAATGGGAGATCAGAGGTGTTGAGCAGAGGAGAGATCTGGGAAGGAGAGGGAGGGAGGGAGGGCGTGAGCGTACCAGCTGGTGACGTACACCCAGGCGAGGAAGGCCATGACGAGGGGGACCCTGCCGGCAGGGGCGATGGTGAAGGAGAGGCCAGCGTCGGAGGCGACGACGCGGGCGGAGTCACGCGATCCTCCCCGGCGTTGGATGCGAGGCGCACGCAGAGTGCCGAGGACTCGCCGGCGTCGGTCAGGGCGTCGTGCACAGAGGAGTGGCAGAGAAGAAGAGGATGGCGGCGCGAGGACGTCGGGAGGATCGCGAGGAGGGCAGCGATGGGAGGAGGGATCTGGCGGCGAAGGGATCTGGAGGCCTCCCCCGAGGGCAGTCTCGCTCGTGCGTGCCAATCCGGGTTTTTTTTCCGTAGGTTTTTTCAAGACGAAAATAAACCAGAGAAGATGGGATTAAATTTAACAGGCGGAGACTACCAACTGCTCCATTAGGAGTAGAGATAATTTCTTTTTAAATTATTTATTTTTTTTCATGATATTTAAAAAATGTCCACAAGTTTATATTGTTGTCCGTGCATTTTTTTAACAAAACATGAAATGTGAAAATTTAGTTTGCATAATATTTCATGAAATTCCTACCATTAAAAAAATGTTATTCGCACAATTGTATAAATACTATATAATTTGAAAAAATGTTTATGAAATATTTAAGATGTCCACACCTTTAAAAAACATTCTTCCCATTTTTTAAGAAAACATGAATTAAATGTAAAAGTTTGTCATCGTAAATATTCGATCTCACATATATTCAACCCTATCTGCACTCCGGATGAAACCCTAGCCGCACTCCACTCGACTCCATTCCCCTCCACTTCCTTCCGCCCACAAGCTTACTTCCTGCGATCTCTATCCGTCTTCAACATGGTGGGTAGCGCATCTGAGTCTTACACCTCCCAGTCCGTTGACTATTGGGAAATCGTCCCACGAGACCCCGAGGAGGAGATGGTCGTATGCGTTGCGCTCCGCCACTCACATGAGGAGTCCGCCCGACAACGGTCGGACTCGATCCAGCGGGAGTCCATTCTGCCCGCCCAAATGATGCATGGATCTGGCGCGAGGCGCTTCGCCGTTGCCTCGTCGACGGTAGTGCAGTCCGTCTAGCATCTAAACACCATGCGGAGGTGCTTATCAATTTGTTACCAACTTAAAATTTCTCTAAACAGAAGGTTAGGTGGAATGCGTGCCAGGTGTGATAGTTTCTTCTTTAGAAACAAGATATGTTAGTTTAGGGGGTTAAAGATTGTGGGTTGCCTGAATTTTGCAGTAGTGAGCCACAATGCGCATGTTGGAGGCCCAAACCAGAACATGCATTGTTGCCTTGTCTGTGTGCACCACGCTTGGTCTCGCCTCAAAATAAAAATAAATAAAATGTTAGCTAAGCAACAGAGATGGCAGCGGTGGTGGCCCGTTAGGTGGTGGAGAAGACGCATCAAGTCAGAGGATGGTCCAAGGAATGGGCGCACCTCAACGCACGTCTGTGCATCGATACAGCTGCCGGGACTAGGGATGCAGTAGGCAACCACAGCAAGCGGCAAACCCATTACTTCTCAGTTCTTGTGCTCGTCTTTTCAACTATAGCATGCAGTATTTTTGGTTTGCTCTGTCAAACTGTACTTGTTCATTCCCCTCAAAAAACACTATACTTATTCATATACTTACAAAACTGGGACAACCCAGCTCGTTAAAACCATTTCTTAAATGAGGCAACCATAAGAATGTACAACCAAAATGTTCAACTATTCTTTTTTTAGTAAGGTCAGAGCCCAAGATGATGTGTGGTCAAAATGAAAGAATCTTGCCTAAAATATCAACACAAAGTAGATCCAGCGATACATTGTTCACATGTCAAATATTCCTGTTGCTATATTTCGATGTGTGGACAAGATATATGAATGTCGTATTATCGTGAAATGTATTGTCGATAGACACTAGTAGAAAAGGGGGCATTTGTCCCGGTTCGTAAGGGCCTTTTGTCCCGGTTCATGAACCGGGACTAATGGGTCGTTACTAATACCTCCCCCTTTAGTCCCGGTTCAAACACGAACTGGGACAGATGGGCCTCCACGTGGCCGGTGCGCCGAGCCCAGGCAGGGGGCCCTTTGGTCCCGGTTGGTGGCACCAACCGAGACCAAAAGGCGATGTTTTTCTTTTTTTTTTAAAAAAAAGTGGCTGCTTTAGGGGTTTTGGGGGTTATTTTTAGGTTGTTATTAGCTAGCTAATAGAGAGAAGTGTCCTCACTTATATCTTCGTCCTTGGTTTACCAACGCTGCTGCTATGTTCATTTCACCCGCTGATATAATAACTCATGCATGATCGCATCATACATCATCATATATAATAACAAGTCCTGCTAATCATGTATCATCATACAACTTTTACTCGTTATTAATAATAAGTCATACGATCATCATCCTCATAGTCATTGAACCCAACCCTACATAATTGTTCTTAGCACATGATCATTAGTATCAGGTAGGACCTAAACACCCTTAAGGTAAAATAGCATAAAATAATATAGACCCTGACTCTCCATTATGAATAATGGAGATCATCCTGTCTCCAATTCTTGCGCTCCGTTGCCTTTTGCTTCCAAGAAGTTCCTTACGACTGTCCATACATTTTTTCTATTTTTGATTGTCATGTCTCCACTTCTTTTAGAAACCCGGTATGGACAGTTCAGATTCGTAGGAAGATCTGGTTGTATGTTCAAAACATGAAGGCTACCGTGCGTATACATCAGATGAGGCACACAATTATTCAGAATTATCTGTTGAAAAACATAGTAATAACTACATAGTTAGCAATGATGTACTAGTTTTAGAAGTGTGCAAAAAGATGCACGGATGTCGTAATAGTAAAAAATCTTACTAGGGTATCTCCATGGTAGTTACCGTAGTTCAACACGTGCACTAGCTAGTGGCACGTATTTACCATAATGTTGAGGAGTTAGATTATAGACATTGTAATTCTTAAGATCAGTACAAAATGCGATCAGATGATTTTTCTCCCTATAAGTTAATTCGGAGCCATCGGTGTAGTGGGTTTTGTCTATCATCTTCCGCACATTCTTTGAAGAATGAAAATAAGCTGTCAATGGAAATAAGATGTCAACTATTTTGAAATAAACAATATAAATTACTTAATAACTATGTTAAGCTCACATGGGGGAAGAATTGGAGGTGTATCCACAAGGACCCAAATCGAAGGTCTGTCTTGTTCGATTGTAGGATCACCAAGATCCATGGTGACAAGCATACCCTCATCAAAACCATACATCTTGCAAAGTGCTTCCCAATTTTTGCAACCAAAATGGGTTACACTCTCAGCATTGTACAACTTTACTTGAAAATCCACACCATGATGAATCCTTAGGAGAATTTTTTTGGTTTCCATACTTTCATGGTCTTCAAAACTCATCCTCTCCAAGACATAGCGTCTTGCATAGCATGTGATAAGCTAGTCGAATTGGAAATGATGAAAAATACACATTAAAATAGTTGAAGTCGTGCTTAATTACGAAAAAAGCTATTGTCGTCGTTACGTACCGTATGAACATCCAAGGTCTCCTCGAGCTTAATGCTGAAGCGCCGATCTTTGTCCAGCTCAATGAACCTGTCGCACATACCTCGGTTGTCATGGCACCGGTCGCACTCCCCGGGCGGTTTTCGTCGTCCGAGTATGACATTTCCGGCCTATGTTCATAATTCAAATATTAAACTAGATCATTATTATTAATCACGGCTTGACTATCGGTGATGGTGCGTAGCTCCTCCTTTCATTCCCGAGTGCATTATTACACCAAATTGTCTAGCAAACGGGAATGAAGGAGAACTTTTCCAATATGAGCATTCAATAAGCAAAACCAAATCATAAAATAAGCAAAACCAAATCATAAAATAAAGTAGTATTCAAATTAGCATGCATTCAATTGTAAGCAAAAGTACATCATCTCTTGGTGTCCGTACATCGTCGAATATTATCACTAATATAGCATCACTAATACAACTAGAACTGTAGCGCCCGACGGGTATCGTCGCGGGCGGTGGACACCCAAAGATAAGGAACCATCACAGGATCATAGCTCCAGTGAGATCCCTGAAGAATCTGCTAGGTATTGTCGAACCTGCCGTCCAATGAAACCATGTAGCGACGGACGTGCTCGTCCTCCTCACTGACACGGTGACGTACCACCTCCGCAGTGTCTGGAAGCCTCGGCACCGTCACTGGCCCACGCGACCGCCACCAAACAAGGATCGGGTCAACAATGGGCTGCCTCCTCACCAACCTACGTCCCCCGGAAGGTAGCACCTCCCAATACCAGCCCGATGGAGCCCAGTCCCGAACATGGTCCTGATCAAGCAGGCCTCCATCGCCGAGTCGACGACGATGAGGATGCGGGATAGGCATCACCGACGTCGATGCGGGAACTACTTCTATATATAGTTAAATAAAGTAGTTTTATTAATTAAATCAACTAGTTCAACTACTAAGCACTTACTATAAATAAATAAAGTAGTACTTACTAAAAACAAACTACTTCTATATATATAGTAAAATAAAGTAGTTTATTAAATCAACTAGCTAGTTCAACTATATATGAAGCACTTACTATAAATAAAATAAAGTAGTACTTACTAAAAATAAACTAGTTTAACTATAGTTCTATTATTTTTCTAACTAATTATATTAAACACTTTCTCTTCTTATTTTTTTCCTTTTTCCTCTATTCTAAATATGAACGTATTCATAAATGACTTATATCATTCACAATTTTCCTATACATACACAATAAATTGACAAAGAAAATACTATGAACAAAAAAATCATTAAAATTCTATGAACAAAGTTACAACAGAAAAAAATCATAAAAATTCTATAAACGGAAAAAAATCATAAAAATTTGACATATTCGATCTTTGCATATATATGAACATACAAACATGCATATTCAACAATAATATCACCAAAAAATTCTATTAACAGAAAAAAAACTAACACAATATGAACAAATTAATTACACAATATGAAAAAAATCTAACAGAAAAAACTATGAACTACACATCTAAATTACTACACATCTAACAAAAATATATATGAACTACAAAAAATCTAAAAAAAATCTAACAAAATTAACTACACATCTAAATTAACTACTACTAATGTCAAATTAAATTAGTTGCTCACGGCGACGCCGAGGTGCGGCGCGGGGCGGCGACGGCGACGGCGAGGTGCGGCGTGGGGCAGGGCGGGGCGGCGACGGCATCGTGGCGGCGTGGGGCGGGGCGGGGTGGCGACGGCGTCGGGGTGGCGTGGGACGGCGTCGGGGCGGCGCGGGAGTGGCGCGGGCCGGGGCGACGCGGGATGGGCCGGCGCGGGGCAAGGGCTGGCTCGGGCAGCCTGCCGGCGTCGTGGATGGATTCGCAGTCGTCGGGGGAGAGCAGGAGGAGAGATCGAAGTGGGGATGGGCGGTTCTGAAATTTTCCTAATTGCTACTTATATAGCAAAGGCATTGGTCCCGGTTCGTGGCACAAACCGGTACAAATGCCCCCTTTAGTCTCGGTTGGCGCCACCAACCGGGACCAAAGGCCTCTTTTCAGCAGCCCAAAGGGCGGGAAACAGAGACCTTTGGTCCCGGTTGGTGGCACCAACCGGGACTAAAGGTGGGTCATTGGTCCCGGTTGGTGCCACCAACCGGTACCAATGCACCCGTCTAATTACTTATTTATTTTCTTTTATGATAATTCTTTTTGCTATTAAAGTTTGTAACAAAATTCTAATTACTTACTTATTTTCTTTTATGATAATTCTTTTTGCTTTTAATGTTTTGAACAGAATTCTAATTGCTTATTTATTTTCTTTTATGATAGTTCTTTTTGCTATTAAAGTTTGTAACAAAATTCTAATTACTTATTTATTTTCTTTTATGATAATTCCTTTTGCTTTTAATGTTTTGAACAGAATTCTAATTACTTATTTATTTTCTTTTATGATAATTCTTTTTGCTATTAAAGTTTGTAACAAAATTCTAATTACTTATTTATTTTCTTTTATGATAATTCTTTTTGCTTTTAATGTTTTGAACAGAATTCTAATTACTTATTTATTTTCTTTTATGATAATTCTTTTTGCTATTAAATTTTGTAACAAAATTCTAATTACTTATTTATTTTCTTTTATGATAATTCTTTTTTGCTTTTAATGTTTTGAACAGAATTCTAATTACTTATTTATTTTCTTTTATGATAATTCTTTTTGCTATTAAAGCTTTTTAGTTGATTCCTTCAGTACCAGTTCTAAGGCTGTTACAAAGGCATTTTATTTGGTACATGTTTTAAGGCTGGTGCCCCACGAGCACCTTTTAGTATTGGTTCGTGGCATGAACCGGTAAAAGAGTTCTTTAGTTGATTCTTTCTGCAGTTGTTTTTTAGTCCCACCTCGCCAAGCGAGAGGCACTCGCAACGGTTTATAAGCCCTGAGTGCAGAGACGATGAAGAAGAGGCTCATTGCTCACCTGCACGTTGCTTAGCTTCAAGCCTTGAGGAATAGGGTAGACTGCACGGAGCTATGTGCAGTGCAGTTTACACTATTCCGAAAGGCTTGAAGCTAATTAACGAGCATTGCGCCTCTTTTTTATTTTTAATGACTTATTACAACTCAGAAATAAATAGAAAAAAATCAATATAGCAGAAAAGAAAAAACTATATAAAAAACTACTCAGAAATAAATAGAAGAAAAAATAGTTGTGATTAACTTTACTAAAAAACGAGCATAGATGCGCTGATAGAGAGAATTAAACCTAAATTCATAATAAATTTCTACTAACTTCAGAGAAATTCAGTATGAATTTAGGTCAAATTCCCTGTATAAGGGCATCTATTTTCACTTTGAGAGGAGCTCAACAAGGCAGAGAGGGAGGGGCTTATAAACCAGTGTGAGCCCCCTTCGGTTGGCGAGGTGGGACTAAACTCTGACCGCAACGAGGACCGACCCTTTAGTCCCGGTTGGTGGCATGAACCGGGACTAAAGGGCAGCCTTTGGTCCCGGTTCATGCCACCAACCGGGACCAATGGTGGTGGGCCAGGAGCAAGGCCCATTGGTCCCGGTTCATTCCACCAACCGGGACCAAAAGGTCCAGACGAACTGGGACCAATGGCCCACGTGGCCCGGCCGGCCCCCGGGGCTCACGAACCGGGTCCAATGCCCCCATGGGTCCCGGTTCTGGACTGTACCGGGACTAATGGGGTGGCCCGGCCTGGACCATTGCCCCCTTTTCTACTAGTGAGATTAGGTGAAGTGGTAGATACAAAATTTTGATACCATGAAAGCCTAGGTTAGTAAGAAATGTTTAAGTAGTTCAGAGAATAAGTTCATTGCATTTATTAGAAATTGTTTATCGAATGAAAAATTTTATTCACAGAACAGTACCAAAAATATTTCATTCAGATTTTTTTGTGAAATTTAGAAAATGTGCACACATTTGAAAAATGTTCCTCCCATTTCTTAAAAACCAAGAAATGTAAAAAATTTGTGAGTGTAATATTTGAATAAGTTCCTACCATTTAAAATCATTATATTTAAAAATAGTGAAAATTTTAATAAATATGTTCATAAAGTTAGTATGATGGCCTCTTAGAGGTTGGTTTGTTTGTGCATTTAGTTCCTTTTTATGGACATATTTTCTCTCACAAGTTGACTGGGTATTCTTCTCCTTGGAAGCTTTGCAGTTGTAGACTTCTGTTTTTTTTTTGTTATTTTTCTTTCTTTAAGGACCTTAGGCCTATGATCTGCTCTTAGTTTTTTTACCTGCTTTTCTAGTGAAGCCAATGCCTACATGATAACCTTGATCATTATTAGTAGTATGTTGATTACCATATAGATTCTCTAATAGCATAGGGGTGACATCTCTTGTCCCCCAGCTCAATGGATGAATTCAACTTAGATGAAATATAAAAACTTGAGAAACTTGGACCATCTTTGTAACGCAACTTTTCCTCTTATCATGGCCGTAAATTCTATGATTGAACAATTCAATTAATCGTGATTATATGGATTAATGAGACAATAAGAAATGTGCCTCCAATTAGTAAATATATATAAGATATAAGATTGCAGTTTTAAGTGTGAACTCAGGCAGCCTATGCAAAATTATCAAAACAAGATGGGTGGTGCTTGGAAAAATGTATATTCACTTTGTTGTACAAATGCAATGGACCTGAATTTGCATCATCAGAACCTAAAAAAATCAACTTCTTGAAGAGGTACCAGTACATATATCTTGATTACCAATCTTGACCATACAAATGTGTCATTGCTAAAGAGAGATTTCCCGACTACTCAAAGTCCAAGTATAGTATGTCAGTAATAGTAAGGATTTTTACTACTACTTTGATTGTACAGTAAGTGTCATATGGTGCATTCTAAAAAAAGGATGGGTACACCTAGCAAAAAGGGTGTTTTGTACTAATGCCTTAACTAAGATAGAGCTTACCAATATAATTTCTTTTTAAATGATTTCTTATTTTTTTCATGATATTTAAAAAATGTCAACAAGTTTACATTGTTGTCCGTGCATTTTTTTTTAACAAAACATGAAATGTGAAAATTTAGTTTGCATAATATTTCATGAAATTCCTACCATTAAAAGAAATTTATTCACACAATTGTATAAATACTATATAATTTAAAAAAATGTTCATGAAATATTTAAAATGTCCACACCTTTAAAAATGTACTTCCCATTTTTTAAGAAAACATGAATTAAATGTAAAAGTTTGCCATCGTAAATATTCGATCTCACATATATTCAACCCTATCTCCACTCTAGATGAAACCCTAGATGCACTCCATTCCACTCCATTCCCCTCCACTTCCCTCCGCCCACAAGCTTACTTACTGCGATCTCTATCCGTCTTCGACATGGTGGGTAGCGCATATGAGTCTTACACCTCCTAATCCATTGACTATTGGGAACTCGTCCCACGAGACCCTGAGGAGGAGATGGTCGTATGCGTTGCGCTCCACCACTCACAGGAGGAGTCCGCCCGACAACGATCGGACTCGATCCAGCGGGAGTCCATTCTGCCCGCCCAAATGATGCATGGAACTGGCGCGAGGCGCTTCGCCGTTGCCTCGTCGGTGGTAGTGCAGACCGTCTAGCATTCAAACACCATGGCGGAGGTGCTTATCAATTTGGTACCAACTTAATATTTCTCTAAACAGAAGGTTAGGTGGAATGCATGCCAGGTGTGATCGTTCCTTCTTCTTTAGAAACAAGATGTGTTAGTTTAGGGGGTTAAAGATTATGGGTTGCCTTAATTTTGTAGTAGTGAGCCTCAATGCGCATGTTGGAGGCCCAAACCAGAACATGTGCTCTTGCCTTGTCTGTGTGCACCACGCTTGGTCTCGCCTCAAAAATAAATGTTAGCTTAGCGACGGAGATGGCAGCGGTGGCGGCCCGTTAGGTGGTGGAGAAGGCACATCACCTCAAAGGATGGTCCAAGGAATGGGCGCACATCGACGTACGTCCGAGCGTTGATACATCAGACGAGCCTAGGGATGTAGGGAACGACAGCAAGCGGAAAAGCCATTCCTTAGTTCTTGTGCTCGTCTTTTCAACTACAGCATGCAGTTATTTTTGGTTTGCTCTGTCAAACTATACTTGTTCATTCCCCTCAAAAAACACTATACTTATTCATATACTTACAATACTGGGACAACCCAGCTCGCTGAAACCTTTTCTCAAATGATGCAACCATAAGAATGTACAACCTAAATGTTCAACTATTCTTTTTTTAGTGAGGTTAGAACCCAAGATGATGTGTGGTCAAAATGTAAGAATCTTGCCAAAAATATCAACACAAGTTAGATCCAGATGATGTGTGGAGAACATATATGAATGTCATATTATCGTGAAATGTGTTATCGATGGATTAGATGAAGTGGCAGATACCGAATTTCAATACCATGAATGCCTAGGTTAGTAAGAAAATGTTTAAGTAGTTCAAAAAATAAGTTCATGGCATTTATTAGAAATTGTTTATCAAATGTAAAATTTTATTCACATAACAGTACCAAAAATATTTCATTCAATTTTTTTTGGAAATTTAGAAAATGTCCACACATTTGAGAATCGTTCCTCCCATCTATTATATATAAAAAGTGCTTGATGGGTTAATCAGAAAAAAGATAAATAAGTTTGATAAAAGATAAATAAGTTAGAAATTACCACAATAATTAAAAACATCTGGTCATTGAATTGGTGGACCCATAACTTAAAAGCCATAATTAATGGATTAGATCTAAGAGCTCCCCATCACAAAAAGAAAAAAAACTACAGCTAACATAAGCCTGTACGTACATAACTCCCCATCTCAAAAGGAAAAAAAAAATCCACCGTAAGCCTATACATACTTAATTAATGGGTTTTTTGGACACACTATTAGTGATTCATTAGATCTAAGAGCGCTCCATCTCAAAAAGAAAAGACTGCAGATAAACCCTGTAGCTATTCCGTTAGATCAAAAGAGAGAAAAACTGCAGCTGTCCATGGCCTGTACGTATGTAACTAATGGATTATTAGGCCCCAGAGTGCTCCACCTCAAAAAGAAAAAATAACTGTAGCTAATTTTTTTTACGTGAAACCTTGAAACGTTTTAAGCATTGTGCTAGATCAATCGGTCCCCACTCTCTCAAAAAAAAGATTGATCACGTCAAATAGAAAGTTGATTAGCCATCAAGCCATTCCATAAAAGAAGACCATCAGCCCCAACTGCAATCAAGTTAGCTTCACGTAAATGTAAAAAATTTACCACAATAATTAGAAACAACCGTTCGTTGATTTGTTAGACCCATAACTAAAAAGAAATAATTAATGGATCAGATCTAAGACCACTCCATCTCAACAAGAAAAACTGAAAAGAAAAAAACTGGAGCTATCCTTAGCCCTATACGTGTGGCCCAAAATCCTGCCTAATTTTTGGGAACAAAATTCACATACCCTGCCTAATTTTTTGAAACAAAAGTCACGTACAGCAATAAAACAGATGGAAGAAAGAAAACTAAACTACGCCTAAAAAAGCAAACTACATTAAGTTCTGTCTGGAACAAAAATAAAACAGGCTCACGTCCAAGTTGAGTTCAATTTAGACACCCTATATATAACTAGATTGTGCATCTATCTATTATATATAAAAAAGTGCTCCACAGATTAATCATAAAAAATGAGAAATAAGATGAAAATTACCCTAATAATTAGAAACATTGAGTCGTTCATTTGATGGACCTATAACTTAAAAGACATACTTAATTGGTTAGATCTAAGATGGCTCAATCTCAAAAACAAATGTAGCTATCCATAGCCTGTACGTGTGGGTCAATCCCAAAATAAAGATTACGTGCACTTAAAAAAAGATTACCTGGAAACCTTCCTTTATAAGAAAAAGACTAAATCTATCCAACCATACGTGTGGCTCAATCCTAGAATACAGATCATTGTTGTCGCCCCTCAGAAAATAAAAACACACGCAACGGCCGTCCCCAATGTCCTCGACCTCACGTAGTGGCCATCACAATGAGTCTCTGCACTAGCGCTGCCGGTATTGCTTTGGGATCCGAGGCGAGGTCTCTTCGCCGCCACCTAGGTACAAAGAAAAATTATCAAAGCACAATCTATTTTTGTAGAAAGAAAAACCTATGTTCAAGGGATCAATTCCAGATCCGCTTCTTTAGGATGAACTCAATCGGGATCTAAGCTGGCTACGGGAGATGACATCCATGCACAACGAACCAGAAACACCACGAATGTTGCTCTTTGCGTAGCTGGACATTAGCTGGTGGTATACATCTTGTAGTCAACGGAAAAGAGGAGGGTGTCTTTGCTCTATGAGTAGCCAGGCCCAGCCCTGAGGGGGGGCAGGGGGGGCGCCGCCCCGGGCCCCCGAAATCTAGGGGCCCCTCCCCCAGGGTGTGTATGCCGGTAGCCTGTGGGCTTGTGCTATGGGCCGTGGCCAGGCGTGGACGCCAGAAGATCTAGCGACGGCTTTGTATTCCTTTCTGCTTTTGCGATTCAATTCCTTCCTATTCCATCACGTAGCCATCCTCAAATCATGCGCCATACCTAATTCCAACCGGCATACATCGCCGCCGCCAGTTCACGAAAAATGAAGGAGGGGGAGAGATGCGGAGTAGCCGCCGTCCTGTTCGTGATAACAAACTTGCGTTCCTGCTCCTTTTCTCCTAATTTCGTTTCTATTTCTGATCGGCAGTACGTGGTCTCGCCGATTTCTATTGTAAGACTTCCCAATCGTGCGAGTGTCTAGCCAGTATTCGTACGCGCTTTGCTCTCCTACCTTTGTGCGCTGGACAAGCACACGCACATCATCACCGATCCGTCGAGCTCTGGAGCCAGATGCAAACGAGTACACATCGCTGAACGCCCGATCGCCGACGACGCCGACCCATCCGAGGTACTATATTATATTGCCGTTCTCTTTTCGCTACTCTCTATATGTAAATTACTAATTAAGTATTTTATCCCTCATATACATGATGCATTGCTCGCATCCTTGAATCATCGACATCAACATCAGTGGAAATAATGTTAGTGCTCTTGAGCGTACAGTTAGTTCATTGGGGGGCACATGCACAATCTATTAGTGTCGATGAACATCCAGTTTTTCCTTTTTCTCTATTATAAAGATTCTAAAATTCATTTTGCCAGATGGTATAATGCTAAAAAAAGATTCTAAAATTCACTTTGCCAGATGGTATAATGCTATGGAGATTTTTAAGAATGTCACTGAATTTAATTGTTATCCTAATGTCTCAGCTTTTTTAGAGAATGTCTCTGTTGTTTATTGCATCTTATTAACGGTGGCATCAGTTGAACGATGAAGCTTTTCAAAGTTAAAATTATGGAGGAACTATTTGAGGTCAAGAATGACTAATGAGAATTTAAATGGCTTGGCATGTATATGCACCAAGAAGAAATAATTAGAAGAGATTGACATGAACCCCATCACAAGTGACTTTGCATGGAAAAATTATACAAGTTTTTAAGGTATTTAATTATTTCACTTGTATATTGTTTCGGATGCGTTTCAGTGTTCATACGTAAATTTTCATATGTAAGTATATTCATTATTATTATATGTTATTTATACTAAGGGCCCCGAATTTTATTTTCGCCCCGGGCCCCCAAAATATCAGGACCGGCCCTGTGAGTAGCTGGGCATCAGCTGACGGCAGCAACTCAGGACTCAACTAAGAAAGTAAGGTAAGGAGAAATGTGGCAATGGGGATCAGGCAATACCAGCATCTGTGTGAAGGTGCGAGAGATGCCTGAACGTTGTGTGCATCCGCGCGAGTCTATTGGGCTAAAAGCTCAACTAATCATTCAAGTATGAAAAAAAATACTATACTACAAACAAAATAAATAATCAGCTATGAATTGTTCTAAAAATCAGCTGTGAATTATTAAAAAACACCTATGATTAGTGTTCACATCTAAGGAAAACAGTATAGTGCATATACGTACATTTAGCGTAAATTGTGTAATTTTTGGTGATGCAATTTTTAGATAAATCTATGCTAACATATAATTCATGGGAATATCGAGGAAATTAGAAAATCATTACAAAATCACCCACATTGATGCAAATGTGATGCATGTGATACTTCTCAGGAAAACAGTATATACAAAAAAATAAGAAACTTTAAGACACCTCAATGGTATTGTCAAGCCAGCCGTACACCATGTATACATCGTTGCAGTCGCATTAGTTAAACCAGTGGTTAAGGGCATGTACCACTAAAAAAATGAGCTGCAGGCGCATTAGGTAAACCAATGGTTAAGAGCACATAGCACTAAAAAAACCAGCGACACCATAACCTTCAGATATTTCCCTGAAGCATTAAAGGGGTTATATCCTTAAAATCAGCACTTCAGGACAAACCCAAAGAACTGGCAAATATGAATTAATTTGAATCTCATTGTAGTAAGTACTAGCCCGAGCGAAGAGCGGGCCACTTTGCTAGTTTATTAAAAACAAGAAATGTAAAAAAATTCTTAGCGTAATATTTGAATAAGTTCCTACCATTAAAACTCATTTTATTTTAAAATACTGAAAAATTTAATAGATATGTTCATGAAGTTAGTGTGATGGCCGCCTTCTGATAGAGGTTGGTTTGTTTGTGCATTTAGTTCCTTTTTTAAGGACATATTTTCTCTCACAAGTTGACTGAGTATTCTTCTCCCTGGAGGCTTTGTAGTTGTAGACTTTTGTGTTTTTGTAATTTTTCTTTCTTTAAGGACCTTAGGCCTATGATTTCCTCTTAGGTTTTTTTGTCTGCTTTTCTAGTGAAGCCAATGCCTTCATGATAACCATGATCATTATTAGTAGTATCTGGATTACCATATAGATTCTCAAATAGCATAGGTGTGACATATCTAGTCCCCAGCTCAATGGATGAATTCATCTTAGATGACATATAAAAACTTGAGAAACATATATTGTTGTCATGATTTTTTTACTGGACCATCTTTGTAAAGCGACCTTTCCTTTATCCTGGCAGTAAATTCTATAATCCGTTTTTCCCTTGACTGAGTTTATGCGTAGAGGCTTCTCTGTTCTTTTTTCACAACTGGTGGATGTGGTAGATGCTTTTTTATTGGACCTTCTTTGTAATGCAACTTTTCCTCTTATCCTGGCTGTAAATTCTACGATCGAACAATTCAACTAATATTGATTATTTGGATTAATGAGACAATAAGAGAGATGTCTCAAATTAGTAAATATATATAAGATATAAGATTGCAGTTTTAAGTATGAACTCAGGCAGCCTATCCAAAATTATCAAAACAAGATGGGTGGTGCTGGGAGAAATGTATATTCACTTTGTTGTACAAATGTAATGGACCAGCATTTTTTTGACAGAAAGACTGTAAGGGAACCCCCTACAGTATAGTTGGTGCAACAAACCCAAATTACAAGTACCATGCCTTGAACCTGGGTGGGTGGGAAGGCATCAGCCCCTTCCCACCACTAGGCTATGCCTTAGTCTGCAATGGACCAGCATTTGCATCATCAGAGCAAAAAAAACTTAACTTCTTGAAGAGGTACGAGTACATAAGACCAGCTCATAAGCATATCTTTTATGTCACATAGCATCTCTTGATTACCAATGTTGACCATACAAATGTATCATTGCTAAAGAGAGATTTCCCGAGTAGTCAAAGTCCAAGTATAGTATGTCGGTAATAGCACGGATTTGCGCTGTAATTTGATTGTACAATAAGTGTCATATGGTGCCTGCTAAAAAAGGATGGGTATACCTAGCAAAAAGGGTGTTTTGTACTAATGCCTTAAATAACATAGAGCTTTCCAATTGAATTTTTTTAAAAATTATTTCTTAATTTTTTTCATGATATTTAAAAAATGTCCACAAGTTTATATTGTGTTCCTCGCATTTGTTAACAAAACATGAAATGTTGAAATTTAGTTTGCATAATATTTCATGAAATTCCCACCATTAAAAAAATGTTATTCGCACAATTGAATAAAAACTATATAATTCAAAAAAAATGTTTATGAAATATTTAAAATGCCCACACCTTTAAAAACATTCTTCCCATTTTTTAAGAAAACATGAATTAAATGTAAAAGTTTGTCAGCGTAAATATTCGATCTCACATATATTCAACCCTATCTGCACTCCGGATGAAACACTAGCCACACTCCACTCCACTCCACTCCCCTCCACTTCCGTCCGCCCACAAGCTTACTTCCTGCGATCTCTATCCGTCTTCGTCATGGCGGCTAGCGCATCTGAGTCTTACACCTCCCAATCCGTTGACTATTGGGAACTCGTCCCACCAGACGCAGAGGATTAGATGGCCGATCCACCACTCACAGGAGGAGTCTGCCCGAGAACGGTCGGACTCGATCAAGCGGGAATCCATTCCGTCCGCCCAAATGATGCATGGATCTGGCGCGAGGCGCTTCGCCGTTGCCTCGTCGACGGTAGTGCAGTCCATCTGGCATCCGAACACCATGGCGGAGATGCTTATAAATTTGGTACAAACATAAATTTCTCTAAATAGAAGGTTATGTGGAATGTGTGCCAGGTGTGATAGTTTCTTCTTCTTTAGAAACAAGATGTGTTAGTTTAGGGGTTAAAGATTGTGGGTTGCCTTGATTTTGTAGTAGTGAGCCACAATGCGCATGTTGGAGACCCAAACCAGAACATGCGCGCTTGCCTTGTCTGTGTGCACCACGCTTGTTCTCGCCTCAAAATAAAAATAAATAAAATGTTAGCTAAGCGACGGAGATGGCAGCGGCAGCGGCCCGTTAGGTGGTGGAGAAGGCGCAACACGACGGAGAATGGTCCAAGAAATGGGCGCACATCGACGTACGTCCGGGAGTCGATACCGCAGCCGGTCCTAGGGATGCAGTAGGCACCGACAGCAAGCGGAAAACCCATTCCTTCTCAGTTCTTGTGCTCGTCTTTCCAACTACATCATGCAGTTATTTTTGGTTTTCTTTGTCAAACTGTACTTGTTCATTCCCCTCAAAAAACACTATACTTATTCATATACTTACAAAACTGGGACAACCCAGCTCGTTGAAACCATTTCTTAAATGATGCAACCATAAGAATGTACAACCGAAATATTCAACTATTCTTTTTTTAGTAATGTCAGAGCCCAAGATGACGTGTGGTCAAAATGCAAGAGTCTTGCCAAAAATATCAACACACGGTAGATCCAGATGATACATTGTTCACATGTCAAATATTCCTGTTGCTACATATCAAAATGTGTGGAGAACATATATGAATGTCAAATTATCATGAAATGTGTTGTCGATAGATTACATGAAGTGGCAAATACGGAATTTCGATACCATGAATGCCTAGGTTAGTAAGAAAATGTTGAAGTAGTTCAGAAAATAAGTTCATGGCATTTATTAGAAATTGTTTATCAAATGTAAAATTTTATTCACATAACAGTACCACAATTATTTCATTCATTTTTTTGTGAACTTTAGAAAATGTCCACACATTTTAGAAATGTTCCTCCCATTTATTAAAAAACAAGAAATGTAAAAAAAATTCTGAGCGTAATATTTGAATAAGTTCCTACCATTATAATTCATTTTATTTTAAAATAGTGAAAATTTTAATAAATATGTTCATGAAGTTAGTATGATGGCCTCCTTCTGATAGAGGTTGGTTTGTTTGTGCATTTAGTTCCTTTTTATGGACATATTTTCTCTCACAAGTTGGACTGGATATTCTTCTCCCTAGAGGCTTTGCCGTTGTAGACTTCTGTGTTTTTGTTATTTTTCTTTCCTTAAGGACCTTAGGCCTAGGATTTCCTCTTAGGTTTTTTTATCTGCTTTTCTAGTGAAACCAGTGCCTTCATGATAACCATGATCATTATTAGTAGTATGTGGATTACCATATAGATTCTCAAATAGCATAGGGGTGACATCTCTTGTCCCCAGCTCAGTGGATGAATTCATCTTAGATGACATATAAAAACTTGAGAAACATAGATTGTTGTCATCATTTTTTTACTGGACCATCTTTGTAAAGCAACCTTTCCTTTATCCTGGCAGTAAATTCTATAATCCCTTTTTCCCTTGACAGAGTTTATGCGTGGAAGCTTCTCTGTTCTTTTTTTCACAACTGCTGGATGTGGAAGATGATTTTTTATTGGACCATCTTTGTAACACGTTTTCCTCTTATCCTAGCCGTAAATTCTATGATCGAACAATTCAATTAATATTGATTATGTGGATTAATGAGACTATAAGAAAGGTGCCTCCAATTAGTAAATATATATAAGATATAAGATTGCAGTTTTAAGTGTGAACTCAGGCGGCCTATGAAAAATCATCAAATTAAGATGGGTGGTGTTGGGGAAAATGTATATTCACTTTGTTGTACAAATGTAATGGACTAGCATTTGCATCATCAGAACAAAACAAATCAACTTCTTGAAGAGGTACCAGTACATAAGACCAGCTCATAAGCATATCCTTTATGTCACATAGGATATTTTGATTACCAATGTTGACCATACAAATGTATCATTGCTAAAGAGAGATTTCCCGAGTAGCCAAAGTCCAAGTATAGTATGTGGGCAATAGTAAGGATTTGTCTACTGATTTGATTGTACAATAAGTGTCATATGGTGCCTGCTAAAAAAAGGATGGGTACACCTAGCAAAAATGGTGTTTTGTACAAATGCCTTAAATAACATAGAGCTTACCAATAGAATTTTTCAAAAAGTTATTTCTTAACTTTTTTCATGATATTTAAAAATGCCCACAAGTTTATTCTGTTCCTTGCATTTTTTAACAAAACATTAAATGTAAAAATTTAGTTTGCATAATATTTCATGAAATTCCTACCATTAAAAAAAGATATTCGCATAATTGTAAAAAAACTATATAATTCAAAAAAATGTTTATGCAATATTTAATATTTCCGCACCATTGAAAATCATTCTTCCCTTTTTTTTAAGAAAACATGAATTAAATGTAAAAGTTTGTCAGCGTAAATTTTTGAACTCACATATATTCAACCCTATCTGCACTCCGGATGAAACCCTAGCAGCACTCCACTCCACTCCACTTCCCTCCACTCCCCTCCGACCACAAGCTTACTTCGTGCGATTTTTATCCATATTTGAAATGGCGGGTAGCGCATCTGAGTCTTACACCTTCCAATCCGTTGACTATTGGGAACTCGTCCCACGAGACCCCAATGAGGAGATGGTCGTCTGCGTTGCACTCCGCCACTCACGGGAGGAGTCCGCCCGACAACGACTGGATTTGATCCAGCAGGAATCCATTCCGTCCGCCCAAATGATGCATGGATCTGGCGCGAGGCGCTTCGCCGTTGCCTCATGGGCGGTAGTGCAGTCTGTCTGGCATCCGAACACCATGGCGGTCGTGCTTATCAATTTGGTACCAAATTAAAATTTCTCTAAACAGAAGGTTAGGTGGAATGCTTGCTAGGTGTGATAGTTTCTTCTTCTTTGGAAACAAGATGTGTTAGTTTAGGGGGTTAAAGCTTGTGGGTTGCCTTAATTTTGTAGTAGTGAGCCTCAATGCGCATATTGGAAACCAAATCCAGAACAAGCGCGCTTGCCCTGTCTGTGTGCACCGCGCTTGGTCTCGCCTCAAAATAAAAATAAAGAAAATGTTAGCTAAGCGACAGAGATGGTAGCGGCGGCGGCCTGTTAGGTGGTGGAGAAGGCGCATCAAGTCGGAAGATGGTCCAAAGAATGGGCGCACATCAACGCACATCTGGGCATCAATACAGCAGCCGGGACTAGGGATGCAGTAGGCAACCACATCAAGCGGCAAACCCATTACTTCTCAGTTCTTGTGCTCGTCTTTTCAACTATAGCATGCGGTACTTTTGGTTTGCTCTGTCAAATTGTACTTGTTCTTTCCCCTCAAAAAACACTATACTTATTCATATACTTACAAAACTGGGACAACCCAGCTCGCTAAAACCATTTCTTAAATGAGGCAACCATAAGAATGTACAACCGAAATGTTCAACTATTATTTTTTTAGTAAGGTCAGAGCCCAAGATGATGTGTGGTCAAAATGTAAGAATCTTGCCAAAAATATCAACACAAAGTAGATCCAGATGATACATTGTTCACATGTCAAATATTCCTGTTGCTATATTTCGAAATGTGTGGAGAACATATATGAATGTTGTATTATCTTGAAATGTATTGTCAATAGATTAGATGAAGTGGCAGATAAAGAATTTCGATACCATGAAATCATAGATTAGTAAGAAATGTTTAAGTAGTTCAGAAAATAAGTTCATGGCATTTATTAGAAACTGTTTATCAAATGTAAAAATTTTATTCACACAACAGTACCAAAAATATTTCATTCAGATTTTTTTGTGAAATTTAGAGAATGTCCACACATTTGAAAAATGTTCCTCCCATTTATTAAAAACCAAAAAATGTAAAAAAATTGTGAGTGTAATATTTGAATAAGTTCCTACCATTTAAAATCATTATATTTAAAAATAGTGAATTTTTTACTAAATATGTTCATGAAGTTAGTATGATGGCCTCCTTCTGATAGAGGTTGGTTCGTTTGTGCATTTAGTTCCTTTTTATGGACATATTTTCTCTCACAAGTTGACTGGGTATTCTTGTCCTTGGAGGCTTTGCAGTTGTAGACTTCTGTGTTTTTTTATTTTTCTTTCTTTACGGACCATAGGCCTATGATTTCCTCTTAGTTTTTTTACCTACTTTTCTAGTGAAGCCAATGCCTACATGATAACCATGATCATTATCAGTAGTATGTTGATTACCATATAGGCTCTCAAATAGCATACGGGTGACATCTCTTATCCCCAGCTCAATGGATGAATTCAGCTTAGATGAAATATAAAAACTTGAGAAACTTGGACCATCTTTGTAATGCAACTTTTCCTCTTATCCCGGCTGTAAATTCTACGATCGAACAAATCAATTAATATTGATTATGTGGATTAATCAGACAATAAGAAAGGTGACTCCAATTAGTAAATATATATAAGATATAAGATTTTAGTTTTAAGTGTGAACTCAGGGAGCCTATCCAAAATTATCAAAACAAGATGGGTGGTGCTTGGAAAAATGTGTATTCACTTTGTTGTACAAATGTAATGGACCTGCATTTGCATCATCAGAACAAAAAAAAATCAACTTCTTGAAGACGTACCATTACATATATCTTGATTACCAATGTTGACCATACAAATGTATCATTGCTAAAGAGAGATTTCCCAACTACTAAAAGTCCAAGTATAATATGTCAGTAATAGTAAGGATTTGTACTACTACTTTGATTGTACAATAAGTGTCATATGGTGCATGCTAAAAAAAGGATGGGTACACCTAGCAAAAAGGTTGTTTCGTACTAATGCCTTAACTAACATAGAGCTTACCAATATAATTTATTTTTAAATTATTTCTTATTTTTTTCATGATATTTGAAAAATGTCCACAAGTTTACATTGTTTTCCGTGCACTTTTTTAACAAAACATGAAATGTAAAAATTTAGTTTGCATAATATTTCATGAAATTCCGACCATTTAAAAATGTTATTCGCACAATTGTATAAATACTATATAATTCAGAAAAAATGTTTGTGAAATATTTCAAATGTCCACACCTTCAAAAAACATTCTTCCCATTTTTTAAGAAAACATGAATTAAATGTAAAAGTTTGTCATAGTAAATATTCGATCTCACATATATTCAACCCTATCTGCACTCCGGATGAAACCCTAGCCGCACTCCACTCCACTCCTCTCCACTTCCCTCCGCGCACAAGCTTACTTCCTGCGATCTCTATCCGTCATCGACATGGTGGGTTGCGCATCTGAGTCTTACACCTCCCAATCCGTTGACTATTGGGAACTCGTCCCATGAGACCCCGAGGAGGAGATGGCCGTATGTGTTGCGCTCCGCCACTCACGGGAGGAGTCTTCCCGACAACGGTCGGACTCGATCCAGCGGGAATCCATTCCGTCCGCCCAAATGATGCATGAATCTAGCGCGAGGCGCTTCGCCGTTGCCTCGTCGGCGGTAGTGCAGTCCGTCTGGCATCCGAACACCATGGCAGAGGTGCTTATCAATTGTGTACCAACTTAAAATTTCTCTAAACAGAAGGTTAGGCAGAATGCGTGCCAGGTGTGATAGTTTCTTCTTCTTTAGAAACAAGATATGTTAGTTTAGGGGGTTAAAGATTGTGGGTTGCCTGAATTTTGTAGTAGTGAGCCACAATGCGCATGTTGGAGGCCCAAACGAGAACATGCGCTCCTGCCTTGTCTGTGGGCACCACACTTGGTCTCGCCTCAAAATAAAATAAATAAAATGTTAGCTAAGCGATGGAGATGACAGCGGTGCACCCGTTAGGTGGTGGAGAAGGCGCATCACCTCGGAGGATGGTCCAAGGAATGGGCGCACATCGACGTATGTCCGGGCGTCGATACATCAGCCGGGCCTAGGGACGCAGTAGGGAACGACAGCAAGCGGAAAACCCATTCCTTCTCAGTTCTGGTGCTCGTCTTTTCAACTACAACATGCAGTTATTTTTGGTTTGCTCTGTCAAACTGTACTTGTCCATTCCCCTAAAAAAACACTATACTTATTCATATATTTACAAAACTGGGACAACCCAGCTCGCTGAAACCATTTCTTAAATGGTGCAACCATAAGAATGTACAACCGAAATGTTCAACTATTCTTTTTTCAGTAAGGTCAGAGCCCAAGATGATGTGTGGTCAAAATGTAAGAATCTGGCCAATAATATCAACACAAAGTAGATTCAGACGATACATTGTTCACATGTCAAATGTGTGGACAACATATATGAATGTCATATTATTGTGAAATGTGTGGTCGATAGATTAGATGAAGTGACAGATACGGAATTTCGATATGATGAATGCCTAGGTTAGTAAAAAAATGTTTAAGTAGTTCAGAAAATAAGTTCATCGCATTTACTAGAAATTGTTTATCAAATGTAAAATTTTATTCACATAACAATACCAAAAATATTTCATTCAATTTTTTTGTGAAATTTAGAAAATGTCTACACATTTGAGAAATGTTCCTCCCATTTATTAAAAAACAAGAAATGTAAAAAAATCTGAGCGTAATATTTGAATAAGTTCCTACCACTAAAACTTATTTTATTTTAAAATAGTGAATTTTTTAATAAATATGTTCATGAAGTTAGTATGATGGCCTCCTTCTTATAGAGGTTGGTTTGTTTGTGCATTTAGTTCCTTTTTATGGACATATTTTCTCTCACAAGTTGACTAGGTATTCTTCTCCCTGGAGGCTTAGCAGTTGTAGACTTCTGTGTTCTTGATATTTTTCTTTCTTTAAGGACCTTAGGCCTATGATTTCCTCTTAGGTTTTTTTATCTGCTTTTCTAGTGAAGCCAATGCCTTCATGATAACCATGACCAATATTAGTAGTATGTGGATTTCCATATAGATTCTCAAATAGCATAGTGGCGACATCTCTTGTCCCTAGCTCAATGGATAAATTCATCTTTGATGAAATATAAAAACTTGAGAAACATAGATTGTTGTCATGATTTTTTGACTGGAACATCTTTGTAATGTAACCTTTCCATTATCCTGGCAGTAAATTCTATAATCCATTTTCCCTTGACTGAGTTTATGCGTGGAGGCTTCTCTATTCTTTTTTCACAACTGCTGGATGTGCAAGATGCATTTTTATTGGACCATCTTTGTAATGCAACTTTTCGTCTTATCATGGCCGTAAATTCTACGACTCAACATTCAACTAATATTGATTATTTGGTTTAATGGAACAATAAGAAAGTTGCCTCCCATTAGTAAATATATATGAGATATAAGATTGCAGTTTTAAGTGTGAACTCGGGCGGCCTATCCAAAATTATCAAAACAAGATGGGTGGTGCTGGGAAAAATGTATATTCACTTTGTTGTACAAATGTAATGGACCAACATTTGCATCCTCGGAGCAAAAAAAATCAACTTCTTGAAGAGGTACCAACTCATAAGCATATCTTTTATGTCACATAGCATTTCTTGATTACCAATGTTGACCATACAAATGTATCATTGCTAAAGAGAGGTTTCCCGAGTAGTCAAAGTCCAAGTATAGTATGTCGGTAATAGTAAGGATTTGCACTGCTAATTTAATTGTACAATAAGTGTCATATGGTGCCTGCTGAAAAAAGGATGGGTACACCTAGCAAAAAGGGTGTTTTATACTAATGCCTTAATAACATAGAGATTACCAATTGAAGTTTTTTAAAAATTATTTCTTATTTTTTTTCATGATATTTAAAAAATGCCCACAAGTTTACATTGTGTTCCTTGCATTTTTTAGCAAAACATGAAATGTAAAAATTTAGTTTGCATAATATTTCATGAAATTCCTACCATTAAAAAAATGTTATTCGCACAATTGTATAGAAACTATATAGTTCAGAAACATGTTTATGAAATATTTAAAATTTCCACACCTTTAAAAAACATTCTTCCCATTTTCTTTAAGAAAACATGAATTAAATGTAAGAGTTTGTCAGCGTAAATATTTGATCTCGCATATATTCAACCCTATCTGCACTCTGGATGAAACCCTAGCCGCACTCCACTCCACTCCACTCCCCTCCATTTCCCTCCACCCACAAGGTTACTTCCTGCGATCTCTATCCGTGTTCGACATGGTGGGTAGCACATCTGAGTCTTACACCTCCCAATCTGTTCACTATTGGGAACTAGTCCCACGAGACCCCGAGGAGGAGATGGCCATATGCGTTGCGCTCCGCCACTCACAGGAGGCGGACTCGATCCAGCGGGAATCCATTCCGTCCACCCAAATGATGTATGGATCTGGCGCGAGGGGCTTCGCCGTTGCCTTGTCGGCGCTAGTGCAATCCGTCTGGCATTCGAACAACATGGCAGAGGTGCTTATCAATTTGGTACCAACTTAAAATTTCTCTAAACAGAAGGTTAAGTGGAATGCATGCCAGGTGTGATAGTTTCTTCTTCTTTAGAAACATGATGTGTTAGTTTAGTGGGTTAAAGATTATAGGTCGCCTTAATTTTGTAGTAGTGAGCCTCAATGCGCATGTTGGAGGCCCAAGCCAGAACATGCGCTCTTACCTTGTCTGTGTGCACCACGCTTGGTCTCGCCTCAAAATAAAAATAAACAAAATGTTAGCTAAGCGACGGAGATGGCACTGGCGGCAGCCCGTTAGGTTGTGGAGAAGGCGCATCACCTCAAAGGATGGTCCAAGGAAAGGGCGCACATCGACGTACGTCCGGGCGCCGATAGATCCGACGGGCCTAGGGATGTAGTAGGGAACGACTGCAAGCGGAAAACCCATTCCTTCTCAGTTCTTGTGCTCGTCTTTTCAACTACATCATGCAGTTATTTTTTGGTTTGCTCTATCAAACTGTACTTGTTCATTCCCCTGAATAAACACTATACTTATTCATATACTTACAAAACACGGACAACCCAGCTCCCTGAAACCATTTCTTAAATGATACAACCATAAGAATGTACAACAATTCTTTTTTTAGTAAGGTTAGAGCCCAAGATGACGTGTGGTCAAAATGTAAGAATCTTGCCAAAAATATCAACACAAGGTAGATCCAGACGATACATTGTTCACATGTCAAATATTCCTGTTGCTATATTTCAAAATGTGTGGAGAACATATATGAATGTCGTATTATCATGAAATGTGTTGTCGATAGATTAGACGAAGTGGCAGATACAGAATTTCGAGACCATGAATGCCTAGGTTAGTAAGAAATTGTTTAAGTAGTTCAGAAAATAAGTTCATGGCATTTATTAGAAATTGTTTATCAAATGTAAAATTTTATTCACATAACAGTACCAAAAATATTTCATTCAATTTTTTTGCGAAATTTAGAAAATGTCCACACATTTGAGAAACGTTCCTCCAATTTATTAAAAACAAGAAATTTTAAAAACTTCTGGGCGTAATATTTGAATAAGTTCCTACCATTAAAACTCATTTTATTTTAAAATACTGAAAAATTTAATAGATATGTTCATGAAGTTAGTATGATGGCCTCCTTCTGATAGAGGTTGGTTTGTTTGTGCAGTTAGTTCCATTTTATGGACATATTTTCTCTCACAAGTTGATTGGGTATTCTTCTCCCTGGAGGCTTTGCAGTTGTAGACTTCTGTATTTTTGTTATTTTTCTTTCTTTAAGAACCTTAGGCCTATAATTTCCTCTTAGGTTTTTTTGTCTACTTTTCTACTGAATCCAATGCCTTCATGATAACCATGATCATTATTAGTAGTATGTGGATTACCATATAGATTCTCAAATCGCATAGGGGTGACATCTCTTGTCCCCATCTCAATGTATGAATTCGTCTTAGATGACATATAAAAACTTGAGAAACATAGATTGTTGTCATGATTTTTTACTGGACCATCTTTGTAAAGCAACCTTTCCTTTATCCTGGCAGCAAATTCTATAATCCGTTTTTCCCTTGACCGAGTTTATGCGTGGAGGCTTCTCTGTTCTTTTTTCACAACTGCTGGATGTGGAAGATGCTTTTTTATTGGACCATCTTTGTAATGCAACGTTTCTTCTTATCCTAGCTATAAATTCTACGATCGAACAATTCAACTAATATTGATTATTTGAATTAATGAGAAAATAAGAAAGGTGCCTCAAATTAGTAAATATATATATAAGATATAAGATTGCAGTTTTAAGTGTGAAGTCAGACGGCTTATCCAAAATTATCAAAACAAGATGGGTGGTGCTAGGAAAAATGTTTATTCACTTTGTTGTACAAATGTTATGGACCAGCATTTGCATCATCAGAGCAAAATAAAAAATCAACTTCTTGAACTGGTACCAGTACATAAGACCAGCTCATAAGCATATCTTTTATGTCACATAGCATATCTTGATTACCAATGCTGACCATACAAATGTATCATTGCTAAAGAGTGATTTCCCGAGTAGTCAAAGTCCAAGTATAGTATGTCGGTAATAGTAATGATTTGCACTGCTAATTTGATTGTACAATAAGTGTCATATGGTGCCTGCTAAAAAAGGATGGGTACACCTAGCAAAAAGGGTGTTTTGTACTAATGCCTTAAATAACATAGAGCTTTCCAATTGATTTTTTAAAAATTATTTCTTAATTTTTTTCATGATATTTAAAAAATCTCCACAAGTTTATATTGTGTTCCTTGCATTTGTTAACAAAACATGAATAAAACCTATATAATTCAAAAATATGTTTATGAAATATTTAAAATATCCACACCTTTAAAAAACATTCTTCCCATTTTTTTAAGAAAACATGAATTAAATGTAAATGTTTGTCAGCATAAATATTCGATCTCACATATATTCAACCCTATCTGCACTCCGGATGAAACACTAGCCGCACTCCACTCTACTCCCCTCCACTTCCGTCCGCCCACAAGCTTACTTCCTGCGATCTCTATCCGTCTTCGACATGGCGGGTAGCGCGTCTGAATCTTACACATCCCAATCCGTTGACTATTGGGAACTCGTCCCACGAGACACAGAGGAGGAGATGGCTTCTCCACCACTCACAGGAGGAGTCCGCCCGAGAACGGTCGGACTCGATCCAGCGGGAATCCATTCCGTCTGCCCAAATGATGCTTGGATCTGGCGCGAGGCACTTCGCCGTTGCCTCGCCGGCAGTAGTGCAGTCCGTCTGGCATCCGAACACCATGGCGGAGGTGCATATCAATTTGGTACCAACTTAAAATTTCTCTAAATAGAAGGTTAGGTGGAATGCGTGCCAGGTGTGATAGTTTCTTCTTCTTTAGAAACAAGATGTGTTAGTTTAGGGGTTAAAGATTGTGGGTTGCCTTAATTTTGTAGTAGTGAGCCTCAATGCGCATGTTGGAGCCCAAACGAGCAGATGCGCTCTTGCCTTGTCTGTGTGCACCACGCTTGTTCTTGCCTCAAAATAAAAATAAATAAAATGTTAGCTAAGCGACAGAGATGGCAGCGGCGGTGGCCCATTAGGTGGTGGAGAAGGCACATCACGTTGGAGGATGGTCCAAGGAATAGGCGCACATCGATGTACGTCCGGGTGTCGATATAGCAGCCAGGCCTAGAGATGCAATAGGCATCGACAGCAAGCGGAAAACCCATTCCTTCTCAATTCTTGTGCTCGTCTTTTCAACTACAACATGCATTTATTTATGGTTTGCTCTGTCGAACTGTACTTGTTCATTCCCCTCAAATAACACTATACTTATTCATATACTTACAAAACTGGGACAACCCAGCTCGTTGAAACCATTTCTTAAATGATGCAACCATAAGAATGTACAACCGAAATGTTCAACTATTCTTTTTTTAGTAATATCAGAGCCTAAGATGATGTGTGGTCAAAATGTAAGAATCTTGCCAAAAATATCAACACAAGGTAGATCCAGACGATACATTGTTCACATGTCAAATATTCCTGTTGCTATATTTCGAAATGTGTGGAGAACATATATGAATGTCATATTATCGTGAAATTTGTTGTCGATAGATTAGATGAAGTGGCAAATACGGAATTTCGATACCATGAAAGCCTAGGTTAGTAAGAAAATGTATAAGTAGTTCAGAAAATAAGTTCATGGCATTTATTAGAAATTGTTTATCAAATGTAAAATTTTATTCACATAACAGTACGACAAATATTTCATTCGAATTTTTTGTGAACTTCAGAAATGTCCACACATTTGAGAAATGTTCCTCCCATTTATTAAAACACAAGAAATGTAAAAAAATTCCGAGCGTAATATTTGAATAAGTTCCTACCATTATAACTCGTTTTATTTTAAAATAGTGAAATTTTTAATAAATATGTTCATGAAGTTAGTATGATGGCCTCCTTTTGATAGAGGTTGGTACGTTTGTGCATTTAGTTCCTTTTTATGGACAAATTTTCTCTCACAAGTTGGACTGGGTATTCTTCTCCCTAGAGGCTTTGCAGTTGTAGACTTCTGTATTTTTGTTATTTTTCTTTCTTTAAGGACCTTAGGCCTATGATTTCCTCTTAGGTTTTTTTATTGCTTTTCTAGTGAAGCCAATGCTTTCATGGTAACTATGCTCATTATTAGTAGTATGTGGATTAGCATATAGATTCTCAAATAGCATAGGGGTGACATCTCTTGTCCCCAGCTCAATGGATGAATTCATCTTAGATGACATACAAAAACTTGAGAAACATAGATTGTTGTCATTATTTTTTTATTGTACCATCTTTGTAAAGCAACCTTTCCTTTATCCTGGCAGTAAATTCTATAATCCGTTTTCCCCTTGACTGAGTTTATGCGTGGAGGCTTCTCTGTTCTTTTTTCACAACTGCTGGATGTGGAAGATGCTTTTTTATTGGACCATCTTTGTAACGCAACTTTTCCTCTTATCCTGGTCGTAAATTCTACGATCGAACATTTCAACTAATATTGATTATTTGGATTAATGAGACAATAAGAAAGGTGCCTCCAATTAGTAAATATATATAAGATATAAGATTGCAATTTTAAGTGTGAACTCAGTCAGCCTATCCAAAATTATCTAAACAAGATGGGTGGTGCTGGGAAAAATGTATATTCACTTTGTTGTACAAATGTAATGGACCAGCATTTGTATCATCGAAGCAAAAAAATCCAGCTTCTTGAAGAGGTACCAGTACATAAGACCAGCTCATAAGCATATCTTTTATGTCACATAGCATATCTTGATTACGAATGTTGACCATACAAATGTATCATTGCTAAAGAGAGATTTCCCGAGTAGTCAAAGTCCAAGTATAGTATGTCGGTAATAGTAAGGATTTGCACTGCTAATTTGATTGTACAATAAGTGTCATATGGTGCGTGCTAAAAAAAGGATGGGTACACCTAGCAAAAAGGGTGTTTTGTACTAATGCCTTAAATAACATAGAGCTTTCCAATTGAAATTTTTTAAATTATTTTTATTTTTATTCATGATATTAAAAAATGTCCACAAGTTTATATTGTGATCCTTGCAGTTGTTAACAAAACATGAAATGTAAAATTTTAGTTTGCATAATATTTCATGAAATTCCTACCATTAAATAAATGTTATTCGCTCAATTGAATAAAAACTATATAATTCAAAAAAATGTTTATGAAATATTTAAAATGTCTACACCTTTAAAAAACATTCTTCCCATTTTTAAGAAAACATGAATCAAATGTAAATGTTTGTCAGCGTAAATATTCGATCTCACATATATTCAACCCTATCTGCACTCCAAATGAAACACTAGCCGCACTCCACTCCACTCCACTCCACTCCCCTCCACTTCCGTCCGCCCACAAGCTTACTTCCTGCGATCTCTGTCCGTCTTCGACATGGCGGGTAACGCATCTGAGTCTTACACCTTCCAATCCGTTGACTATTGGGAACTCGTCCCACGAGACGCAGAGGAGGAGATGGCCACCCCACCACTCACAGGAGGAGTCCGCCCGAGAACGGTTGGACTCGATCCAGCGGGAATCCATTCCGTCCGCCCAAATGATGCATGGATCTGGCGCGAGGCGCTTCGCCGTTGCCACGTCGGCGGTAGTGCAGTCCGTTTGGCAACCGAACACCATGGCGGAGGTGCATATCAATTTGGTACCAACTTAAAATTTCTCTAAACAGAAGGTTAGGTGGAGTGCGTGCCAGGTGTGATAGTTTCTTCTTCTTTAGAAACAAGATGTGTTAGTTTAGGGGTTAAAGATTGTGGGTTGCCTTAATTTTGTAGTAGTGAGCCTCAATGCGCATGTTGGAGGCCCAAACCGGAACATGCGCTCTTGCCTTGTCTGTGTGCACCACGCTTGTTCTCGCCTCAAAATAAAAATAAATAAAATGTTAGCTAAGCGACGGAGATGGCAACGGCGGCGGCCCGTCAGGTGGTGGAGAAGGTGCATCATGTTGGAGCGTGGTCCAAGGAATAGGTGCACATCGATGTACGTCCGGGTGTCAATACAGCAGCCGGGCCTAGGGATGTAGTAGGCACTGACAGCAAGCGGAAAACCCATTCCTTCTTAGTTCTTGTGCTCGTCTTTTCAACTACAGCATGCATTTATTTTCGGTTTGCTCTGTCAAACTGTACTTGTTCATTCCCCTCAAAAAACACTATACTTATTCATATACTTACAAAACTGGGACAACCCAGCTCGTTGAAACCATTTCTTAAATGATGCAACCATAAGAATGTACAACCGAAATATTCAACTATTCTTTTTTTAGTAACCTCAGAGCCCAAGATGATGTGTGGTCAAAATGTAAGAATCTTGCCAAAAATATCAACACAAGGTAGATCCAAATGATACATTGTTCACATGTCAAATATTCCTGTTGATATATTTCAAAATGTGTGGAGAACATATATGAATGTCATATTATCGTGAAATGTGTTGTCGATAGATTAGATGAAGTGGCAAATACGGAATGTCGATACCATTAATGCCTAGGTTAGTAAGAAAATGTTTAACTAGTTCAGAAAATAAGTTCATGGCATTTATTAGAAATTGTTTATCAAATGTAAAATTTTATTCACATAACAGTACCAAAAATATTTCATTCAATTTTTTTGTGAACTTTAGAAATGTCCACACATTTGAGAAATGTTCCTCCCATTTATTAAAAACCAAGAAATGTAAAAAAAATCTGAGCGTAATATTTGAATAAGTTCCTGCCATTATAACTCATTTTATTTTAAAATAGTGAAAATTTTAATAAATATGTTCATGAAGTTAGTATGATGGCCTCCTTCTGATAGAGGTTGGTTCATTTGTGCATTTAGTTCCTTTTTATGGACATATTTTCTCTCACAAGTTGGACTGGGTATTCTTCTCCCTAGAGGCTTTGCAGTTGTAGACTTTTGTGTTGTTGTTATTTTTCTTTCTTTAAGGACCTTAGGCCTATGATTTCCTCTTAGGTTTTTTATCTGCTTTTCTAGTGAAGCCGATGCCTTCATGATAACTATGATCATTATTAGTAGTATGTGGATTACCATATAGATTCTCAAATAGCATAGGGGTGACATCTCTTGTCCCTAGCTCAATGGATGAATTCATCTTAGATGACATATAAAAACTTGAGAACCATAGGTTGTTGTCATTATTTTTTTACTGTACCATCTTTGTAAAGCAACCTTTCCTTTATCCTGGCAGTAAATTCTATAATCCGTTTTTCCCTTGACCGAGTTTATGCGTGGAGGCTACTCTGTTCTTTTTTCACAACTGCTGGATGTGGAAGATGCTTTTTTATTGGACCATCTTTGTAACACAACTTTTCCTCTTATCCTGGCCGTAAATTCTACGATCGAACAATTCAACTAATGTTGATTATTTGGATTAATGAGACAATAAGAAAGGTGCCTCCAATTAGTAAATATATATAAGATATAAGATTGCAGTTTTAAGTGTGAACTCAGGCAGCCTATCCAAAATTATCTAAACAAGATGGGTGGTGCTGGGAAAACTGTATATTCACTTTGTTGTACAAATGTAATGGACCAGCATTTGCATCATCAAAGCAAAAAAAAAATCAACTTCTTGAAGAGGTACCAGTACATAAGACCAGCTCATAAGCATATCTTTTATGTCACATAGCATATCTTGATTACCAATGTTGACCATACAAATGTATCATTGGTAAAGAGAGATTTCCCGAGTAGTCAAAGTCCAAGTATAGTATGTCGGTAATAGTAAGGATTTGCACTGCTAATTTGATTGTACAATAAGTGTCATATGGTGCCTGCTGAAAAAAGGATGGGTACACCTAGCAAAAAGGGTGTTTTGTACTAATGCCTTAAATAACATAGAGCTTTCCAATTGATTTTTAAAAAAAAATTATTTCTTACTTTTTTTGTGATATTTAAAAAACGTCCACAAGGTTACATTGTGTTCCTTGCGTTTTTTTAACAAAACATGAAATGTAAAAATTTAGTTTGCATAATATTTCATGAAATTCCTGCCATTAAAAAAATGTTTTTCGCATAATTGTACAAAAACTATATAATTCAAAAAAAATGCATATGAAGTATTTAAAATGTCCACACCTTTAAAAAACATTATTCCCATTTTTAAGAAAACATGAATTAAATGTAAAAGTTTGTCAGCGTAAATATTCGATCTCACATATATTCAACTCTATCTGCACTCTGGATGAAACCCTAGCCGCACTCCACTCCCCTCCACTTCCCTCCGCCCACAAGCTTACTTCCTGTGATCTCTATCCGTCTTCGACATGGCGGGTAGCGCATCACTAGTAGAAAAACGACTTTTAGTACCGGTTCGTAAGAATGTTTAGTACCGATTCTGGAAACCGGCAGTAAAGGGTGGGAACTAAAGCCCACCCCCCTTTAGTCCCGGTTCAACACGAACCGGCACCAAAGGCCCACCACATGGCACGAGGCGCGCTGTGGTCTGGGGACTAAAGGTTTTTTTTTATTTTTTTGGAATAAAGCAAAAACAGCTCGCCTACTGGGCCGGCACGGCCTGCATACGACTAGAAACCCAACCTCTAGTTGGGCCAGGATGCAGGCCCGTACGGGCCAGTAGGCCCCACAGGGCAGAAGACTTGCAATAGGCCCACAAAGGCCTGCTTAGAGAGGAGCTCGACACGGTAGCCGCGGCGGGGCTTATAAACCGGTGCGAGCTCCTCTCAACTAGCGAGGTGGGACTAAACATTGTGTACTGCGGGTGGCAGCGCACCACCTTTAGTACGGTTTGTGGCTCCAACCGGTACTAAAGGGCGGGTCATTAGTACCGGTTGGAGCCACCAACCCATACTAAAGGCCATGACCCCTTTAGTACCGGTTGGAGCCACCAACCAGTACTAAAGGTCACAAATGAACCGGGACTAATGCATAGCCGTTCGAACCGGGACTAATGGTACCATTAGTGCCGGTTCATTTACAAACCAGGACTAATGTGTCTCACGTAAAATAGTTTTTCTACTAGTGCATCTGAGTCTTACACCTCCCAATCCGTTGACTATTGGGAACTCGTCCCACGAGAGCCCGAGGAGGAGATGGTCGTCTGCTTTGCGCTCCGCCACTCACGGGAGGAGTCTTCCCGACAATGGTCGGACTGGATCCAGCGGGAATCCATTCCGTCCATCCAAATGATCCATGGATCTGGCGTGAGGTGCTTCGCCGTTGCTGCGTCGGCGGTAGTGCAGTCCGTCTGGCATCCAAACACCATGGGGGAGGTGCTTATCAATTTGGTACCAACTTCAAATTTCACTAAATAGAAGGTTAGGTGGAATGCGTGCCACGTGTGATAGTTTGTTCTTCTTTAGAAACAAGATGTTTTAGTTTACGGGGTTAAAGATTGTGGGTGGCCTTAATTTTGTAGTAGTGAGCCTCAATGCGCATGTTGGAGGCCCAAACCAGAACAAGCACTCTTGCCTTGTCTGTGTGCACCGCGCTTGGTCTCGCCTCAAAATAAAAATAAAGAACATGTTAGCTAAGCGACAGAGATGGCAGCGGCGGCGGCCCGTTAGGTTGTGGGGAAGGGGCATCACGTCGGAGGATGGTCCAAGGAATGGGCACGTCGATGTACGTCCGGGCATCGGTACAGCAGCCGGGCCTAGGGATGTAGTAGGCAACCAGATCAAGCGGCAAACCCATTCCTTCTCAGTTCGTGTGCTCGTCTTTTCAACTACAACATGCGGTTATCTTTGGTTTGGTCTGTCCAACTGTACTTGTTCATTCCCCAAAAAACACTATACTTATTCATATACTTACAAAACTGGGACAGCGCAGCTCGCAGAGACCATTTCTTAAATGATGCAACCATAAGAATGTACAAGCAAAATGTTCAACTATTCTTTTTTAGTAAGGTCCGAGCCCAAGATGATGTGTGGTCAAAATGTAAGAATCTTGCCAAAAATATCAACACAAAGTAGATCCAGACGATACATTGTTCACATGTCAAATATTCATGTTGGTATATTTCGAAATGTGTGGAGAACATATATGAAAGTCATATTATCGTGAAATGTGTTGTTGATAGATTAGATGAAATGGCAGATGCGGAATTTGGATACCATGAAGGCCTAGGTTAGTAAGAAAATGTTTAAGCAGTTCAGAAAATAAAATTTCATAATGTGTTGCTTCAATCCTATAAAACATGGTTGCATTAGAATGAGTTCAAAATGATTCCTTTGATTATTCATATAAATAATTTTTTATCAAAAGTGAACTTAGCTCCTAATTATCTTTCTTAAAAGACTTGCGTGCGACAGAGCCCGCCTCTCAGCGAACTATCCACAAGCATGCACAAATAATCTCTTCCTCACTAGCCGCATCCCACCAACTACTAACTCAAGACTCGCAATGTTATATATACCCGAAAATTCGATATGGGTCATACCATCATATAGTAGTATTATCCCAGGGGTTGGTCCTCCTCGAGATCCACGCCCATGCATGTATAGGCCAACGTATTCACTTCGGGAATTCATTTCTGCACAGAGGCGAAGTCGTTTGTCTGATATCATTTATGAGGTTCAGCTAAATTGGTCCACTATGGTCTTATGTCCATGCGTTTTTCTTGGACCGGCGTATCAAGCACCTGGGCTGCCTTCGCCCGGTGGCTGGCCGCATCTATCTTGACCAGCAACAGAAGAACCTCCCCTAAAAAAAAAAGCAACAGAAGAACCAGGTACCCCAGCATGCCGCCAGCCGGCTCTCTTGCCAGTCGGATTCTTATATCGGACGGCTCCTAGTAACTCTGCAACATTTGCAGAAAAGCCTGCTAGGAGTCCAGAAATTACGCATAGGTCCAGCAGATCCAACCACTCCTAGATGCCGTCCGATCTGAAAATCCAACGGCCCAGAAGCCCGTATCACGGTAGCACCTAAGGGGCGGGAGCACTGGATATTTTCCGCGGTAGCACCAGATACTCTTCCTCTCCTGGACGGAGCCGCCCCACGCCTCGCCGCCGCCAGGGAAGATGGGCAATCTGAGATGCACAACAGAACAGGACAGCTACAGCGGATTAGATACAGAGGAAAATTGGTGGACAGGGGGTCGGCTGGGGTGGACGTGGTCACCTGCACACCGAATCCACAGGAAAACCTTGCCGGCAGCCGCGGCGGTGGCCGCTCCCGCGGCCTTCCAGGACGCATCCGCCTCCATTCAGCGCCCCTCTTCTCTCGCCTCCATTTCCTTCTTTTAATTTTTGTCGGTAGCTTCCGCTTTTTTCACCATTTTTTCCCTCCTGCAAAGGGATAACAACAGCTTACAGCTAGCGCACACCCCCGCGAGCTGGATGGGTACGAAAAAATATCTGGACCATGGTACATGGTCTACACTCGCAGTTGTCCCCGCGGTCCGACTCCGTCGTCTCCCGTTTTCTCTGTGCGGAGCCGACCCACGTGTCCCCGTATTCATACCGTATCCCCGCTCTGTGGGGTGGCCCGCTGGCGAATTCCACCAATTTCTGGAGATCGCTCGCATGGCATTCAATGCGCCTAGCTGCCCCCGATCTGCGCGGTTCAACGGCCCTGATAGTACTACCATATAGTAGTACGATCCATATCGGCGCTATATATACCACCAATTGCAGGCTCACCCCTCCTAAAACTGTCAAATGTGTGTGCCCATGTGTGAGAGTTCGTTGGGTACCTCGTGTCTCTTCCACCCATGGCTGAGTGATGTGGGCCTCCACATCCCCACCGTGAGAGGGAGAGAGAGAGAGCTCCCACGCCACCCTCATGTCTCTCTGCTCACAATTATCCAATGGGACGACCCATTTCGTCCGTCCGCGTCCGTTTGGGTCGGCACGGACAAAAGTGGCGGCCCAACGCACCGACCCAAACGGACGCGCGTCCGTTTTTCGTCCGCGGACGATCCATTACAGGCCCAATTTTGAGCCGGATTTGCGTCGGCGTGGACAAGAGACGGACGCGCGCGCGCCTACTCCTCTCCCTGGGCCCGCCTGTCGGTGGCAGCCACCACCATTTTCCCCCATTTTCCCCAAAAACGCTCCCGCCCGTGCGCCCCCCCCTTCCAACCAGCCATGGAGGACGCCATCGACCTCGACCTCGACGCCGCCGCCGGCCTTGCCTCCCTCGCCTCGTCCGGCGCCATCGCCCCCTCCGGGAAAGGCAAGCCTCGTGCCCCGCGCAAGACCGCCGCGGCGGCCAAGCCGAAGAAGGCGCTGACGCCCGAACAGCGGGCAAGGGAGTCGGCCAAGAGGAAGGGCCGGAGGCACGCCGCGGACGCGAGGGATGAGGCCACTGCGCAGGCCGTCGTTGTCGCCGCCGCGCAGCAGGAGTTCACCAACGCCCGCGTCGCCGCGGCAACGAGGGAGGCACTCTACATGCTTGGGGTAAACCCTAGCCAGCACGACCTCGTCCAAGCTGCCGTCGCCGCGGCCAGCACCGGCTCATCGGCGTTTCCTCGGATGGTGATGCCCGACTCACCCCGCGCATCGGCTTGCAACCCGGTCCCCGGCTTCCACGTCTACCCGCAGGCCTCCCGCCTCTCCGGGGAGTGCTCACCCCGCGCATCGGCTTGCAACCTGGTTGTGCCTTCCACGCCCGTGCCCGCGCCCATCGACCTCAACGCCACCCCGGTGGTTGGTGGCTCGTCGTCCGGCGGCACGAGGAAACGCGTGCGACAGGCGCCGGCCGGCAGTTTCCCGGACGCCCGTACCCTGTTCGAGGAAATGTCGTCCGCCGTCAACGAGGACTACATGCAACACCTCATCTACGAGGGTGGTGCGTCGGGCGCTGGCTACGATCCCGAGGAGACGCAAAGCCAGGACGGCCGCGGGGCGTTCACGCCGGCCGCTGGTTATGATCCCGATCAGGCGACCTTCATTCGTGATCAGGTCGGCATCGACCTGGACGGCTTCCCCCTCGACAACGAGTTTCCGGACGACTATGGGCTAGAGGAAGAGGACGAGTGCAACATCGAAGTGGAGTCTTTGTTCAAGGACGAGCTCGCCAACCAAACCGCCGGTCCTAAGCCGAAGCGCAAGAGCAAGCGCACGAAGGCGTACACAGCTGCCAAGGATAAGCTTCTTTGCGAGTGTTGGCGCGACATTGGACAAGACCCAAAGACAGGAGCCGAGCAAAAGCATTCAACCTTTTGGACTCGTATGCACCGCGAGTTTCATGAGCGCAAGAAGTTTCCACCTTACCAATTTGTGAGCACTCGCGGGTGGATCTCCATTTCCAAGAGGTGGAGGGTGATCCAACAAGAGTGCAACAAGTTTTGCGCCACCCTTGAGAGTGTCAAGGCCCGCCCCGTGAGCGGCATTAGCGTGCAAGACATGGTATGATAGCAAGCAAGCCGCCCTGTTTTGTGCCATCAAGATCATCATTTTACGTCTTCATTTTGCATGGAAACATTTTGTAGGCATTTCAAGCTTTGAAGGCATTCAAGGTTCAACACAATGGCAAGTGCTTCAACCTCTCCCATTTCTATCGGGTCATCAAGGATGAAGAGAAGTTCAAGGCACAATATGTCGCGCTCAAGGCACGTGGGGGGAAGGGCGCCGTGGAGGATGTTGGGGAGGGCGAGCCGGCACGGCCACGGGGGAAGACCAACTCCAAGAAGGAGGACAAGCGAGATGCAGCCACCAACGCCTTGATCGCAAGCGTGGATGGCATGATGAATAAGAAGGACTCAAGAGAGGAGAAGCGCCGGTGTTTCAAGGTGGAGCAAATGGATGCTTTCATGGAGATCCAAAGGAGGAGGCTTGATCTTGACGCCGAGAAGCAAGCCAAAATGTTCGAGTTCGAGGCGGAGAAGCAAGCCAAGATGCTAGAGATCGAGGCTGCCAATGCCAAGACAAAGGTGAAAGAAGTGGCTCTTGCAAGCATGATGACCGGGGTGGAGATATGAAGGTGGATCTCAACGCCTTGTCGCCAAGGAAGAGGCCGTGGTTCGAGAAGATGCATGCCCACATGCTCAAGTTCAACGACGAGTGATCTATGGCGTCGAGGGGCCATCTTTTTTGTATTCCGGCAGGTGTGCCGGCTTGACCACCGGAGCCGCGATGGCGTGGTCGAACTCAAGTCCCATCATTTTTTGTGTGCTGGCATGTGTGCCGGCCAGCATGAACTATGGTGCTTTCTGAGGCCGGCATTGTATGCCGGCGCTGGCATGGTACCGGCATGAGACATGAACGCTGGCATGATCGGCCGTGGGCCTTTTTTATTTAAAAGTTGAATGCGGACATGAAATGGGTCGGTGCGTTGGGCGCATTGCCGATTCAAATGTAAAACTTGGCGGACGGCGGGCGGGCGACTGATCCTAACAGACAAAAAACGGACAAATGAGCCGTCTGTTTGGGTCGCTCCATTGGAGTTGCTATGAGATCCCCATCGCGATGGATATATAACGGTGCTGGTCATTGTGTGTGCAACCCTTGTGTTTTGGCAACAACCCCTCCCCCAAGCCGAGGACAAGCGATCTCAAGGAGCGGTTAAGTAAGCAGTCAGATCTGCAACCACGCGACCCGCTTGGAGAGTCCAAAAATGATCTGAACCGGATGGCGAAAGACATGGGATGGACCAGCACAAGGTTTCCATGGCTAATGGAGCTAAGCACAAGGATGGGTCATGTCAGCAACCATCACCAACAACGATGGTCATGACCAGGGCCGGTCCTGATATTTTGGGGGCCCGGGGCGAAAATAAAATTCGGGGCCCTTAGTATAAATAACATATAATAATAATGAATATACTTACATATGAAAATTTACGTATGAACACTGAAACGCATCCGAAACAATATACAAGTGAAATAATTAAATACCTTAAAAACTTGTATAATTTTTCCATGCAAAGTCACTTGTGATGGGTTCATGTCAATCTCTTCCAATTATATCTTCTTGGTGCATATACATGCCAAGCCATTTAAATTCTCATTAGTCATTCTTGACCTCAAATAGTTCCTCGATAATTTTAACTTTGAAAAGCTTCATCGTTCAACTGATGCCACCGTTAATAAGATGCAATAAACAACAGAGACATTCTCTAAAAAACCTGAGACATTAGGATAACAATTAAATTCAGTGACATTCTTAAAAATCTCCATAGCATTATACCATCTGGCAAAGTGAATTTTAGAATCTTTTTTTAGCATTATACCATCTGGCAAAATGAATTTTAGAATCTTTATAATAGAGAAAAAGGAAAAACTGGATGTTCATCGACACTAATAGATTGTGCATGTGCCCCCCAATGAACTAACTGTACGCTCAAGAGCACTAACATTATTTCCACCGATGTTGATGTCGATGATTCAAGGATGCGAGCAATGCATCATGTATATGAGGGATAAAATACTTAATTAGTAATTTACATATAGAGAGTAGCGAAAAGAGAACGGCAATATAATATAGTACCTCGGATGGGTCGGCGTCGTCGGCGATCGGGGGTTCAGCGATGTGTACTCGTTTGCATCTGGCTCCAGAGCTCGACGGATCGGCGATGATGTGCGTGTGCTTGTCCAGCGCACAAAGGTAGGAGAGCAAAGCGCGTACGAATACTGGCTAGACACTCGCACGATTGGGAAGTCTTACAATAGAAATCGGCGAGACCACGTACTGCCGATCAGAAATAGAAACGAAATTAGGAGAAAAGGAGCAGGAACGCAAGTTTGTTATCACGAACAGGACGGTGGCTACTCCGCATCTCTCGCCCTCCTTCATTTTTCGTGAACTGGCGGCGGCGGTGTATGCCGGTTGGAATTAGGTATGGCGCATGATTTGAGGATGGCTACGTGATGGAATAGGAAGGAATTGAATCGCAAAAGCAGAAAGGAATACAAAGCCGTCGCTAGATCTTCTGGCGTCCACGCCTGGCCACGGCCAATAGCACAAGCCCACAGGCTACCTGCATACACACCCTGGGGGAGGGGCCCCTAGATTTCGGGGGCCCGGGGCGGCCGCCCCCCCTGCCCCCCCCTCAGGGCCGGGCCTGGTCATGACTCAGCCCAGTTTCAAGAAGTTGATGGACGAGGGCATGGATCTCCTAGCACCTGCTCGGTGGGTTGTGCACAAGGAGGCTCCATGCCCACGGTCACCACTGTTGAGTATATATTTTGTATTGCACGTGTATTGGAGTTGTGGCCCACCTCATAATCTTGTATAGTTGAGGTAGAGGCATTTCCTTGTAATATATATACGCGCACCAGCACTCTATCAATACATCATCATTGTGTTGCAAATCATCTCTTTGCATGGTATCATCCTTTTCGGACTAACCCTAGGGTAGCTGCCGCCGCCGCGCCTCCACGCGCCGTTGCCGCCGCCGCTGCACCCCACCACCCGCTTCTGCCCGCGCGTCCCAGGCCGCTTCAGCCCGCGCGTCCCACGCCGCTGCCCGCCGCTCCACGCCAAGAGCCGTTGCACGCCCGCGCCCGCGTCTCGTAGCCCGCACGATTCCCCGCCGCTACACGCCGTGCGCCTTGCACCGCTGCCCTTGCACGCTGCTTTTTCCATCCCGCTAGCCAGCCACATTGACGAGTTGACCCATCGCTATCTAGCCTCGCGACGCTGCCTTTTCCATCCGGCGCCGCTGCATCGCTAGCCGCCGCGCCGTTCCCACTGTAGCCGCGCCCCGCCGCTGCTGCCATCTCCTCTCCCAACCCTAACCTTATCCGCACTCGCTCGCCGCCGCCATGTCGTGGCCTTCCTCTCCCGGCTCCTCCACGACTCACTCGTTGAACCCCTTCGCTGGCCTCGAGCCCTCCGCCGTCGCCATCCGTGACCTCAATATTGAGGCCCGAGTCCCTATCCGTCTCGACAGCTCCAGCACGTCGTACTACGCGTGGAAGACCTACTTCAACCTCGTCTTCCGCGAGTACTACCTCACTGAGTACATCGACGGTTCCGTGGACAGCGCGTACATGCGCGGTGACCCGGAGTGGTCCGCCATCAAGGGCACGATCATCCGTTGGTTCTACCAGACGGTCTCGAAGGACATCTTCCACACGGTCGTCGCAGAGGACGACGACGCCTGCATCGTGTGGGGCAAGATCAATGTGCTCTTCACCGACAACAAACTTCAGCGCCTTGTTTTCTTGCACCAGGAGTTCTTCGGCTATCATCAGGACAACTCCACCATCGACGAGTACTGCATGAGGCTCAAGATGCTTGCCGACGAGCTTTGCGACATTGGCGCCAAGGTCTCTGACAACCTCATGCTGAGCACCCTCACCGCCGGTCTTAATGAGGACTTCGGCAATGTGGCGTCCAACCTCACCCTGCTGCCGCAACCCACTTTCCAGCGCGTTGTCGCGTACCTCAAACTTGAGGACTGTCGGATGATGAAGCTGAAGCAGCGGGTCCAGCACACTGCCCTTGCCGCCAGTACCACCCGCGGCGGCCCTGCTCCTCCGGCCGCCCCCCGTCCGCCCGCGCCACCCGCGCCCGCCGGCTACTACTCGCTGCAGCCTGCGCCGCCCGCGCCCCCCGCGCCTCCCCAGCAGCCGCAAGGTGGCGGAGGCCGGCGCAACCGGCGAGGTGGCGGAGGCCGCAGCAGCAGAAGTAGGCGCCAGGTGCAGGGGTGGCGCCCCGCTTCCAGCAGCCGCCTCCTCCGTGGGCCACCGGGCAGAACCCATGGATGGGCGTCGTCCACGCCTATCATATGCCCGTCCGCGGGCTCCTGCACCGGGTCTCCTTGGCCCCCGTCCAGCGGGTCACCAGGCGTTCGTCGGTACCCCCTACCAGCCCTACGGTGCCCCGCTCGCGTCGCCACCCCTCGGTGGCTACAGCGCGCCTGCCCAGGCGCCGCCCTATGGAGGCCAGCTGCCACCGCCGGCACCTGCACCGTGGGACCCTGCCCTCCTGGCCGCCCTACACTCGGCGCCGTCATCGAGCAACTATGACGGTGGAGGCGACTGGTACATGGACTCGGGTGCTACTGCACACATGACAGCTCATCCCAGTAACCTTTCCTCCTCCACTCCTGTTCACACTCCCACTCGCATCACCGTTGGCAACGGTTCCTCTTTACCCATTATCCATGTCGGTAGCACTAGTTTTCCTTCTAGTTCCACACATATCACTATGTCTAACGTTCTTGTTTCACCTCACTTAGTCACTAGCTTAGTCTCTGTTCATCGTCTTACTCGTGAGAACCCTCTTACTGTTGAATTTGACGGTGTTGGTTTTTCTGTGAAGGACGCCCGTACCAGGATGGTGCTTCACCGATGTGATAGCCTTGATGAGCTTTATCCCGTTCACGCCGGCGCCTCCACTTCCACACCCGTCGCCCTCTCCGCCGGCATCGACCTTTGGCATGCTCTCTTGGGCCACCCCAACCCCGTCGTTTTGTGTCAGATTCGTAGGAGTTTTTCTTTCTCATGTAATAAGCTCGACGAGCATACTTGTGAGGCTTGTCGTTTGGGCAAGCACGTGCGTCTTCCCTTTAGTGCGTCTACTTCAGTTTCCACTTTTCCGTTTCAGTTGATTCATAGTGATGTTTGGACGTCTCCCATTGCGAGTAACACGGGCTATCTATACTATTTGGTGATTTTAGATGATTATTCTCATTATGTGTGGACTTTTCCTCTTCGTCGTAAATCCGATGCTTTATCCACACTCACCACTTTTCACTCCTACGTCACCACTCAGTTCGGTCGCCCCATACTTGCACTCCAAACTGATAACGGAAAAGAGTTTGACAACGTTGCTTTTCGCTCACTTCTCGCTTCTCATGGCACCACCTTCCGTCTGACTTGCCCCTACACTTCACAGCAGAACGGCCGCGCCGAGCGCATTCTCCGCACTCTTAATGACTGTGTTCGCACGTTGCTCTTTCATGCAAACGTGCCCGCTCGGTTCTGACCCGATGCCCTCGCCACCGCCTCTCTCTTAGTCAACATTCGTCCGTGTCGTCCCTGATGGAACTATGCCCCTCACCACCTTCTTTTCGGTACACCACCGTACTATGACGGTCTTCGCATATTTGGGTGTCTCTCTTATCCTAGCACCGCGTCCACCACACCACACAAGCTTGCACCCCGCTCCGTCCCATGCATCTTTCTTGGCTACCCTCCCAACACCAAAGGTTACCTGTGCTATGATCCTGTCACTCATCGTGTGCACACCTCGAGGCACGTGTACTTCGTCAAGACGGTGTTCCCTTTTTTTTCAGGTTCCTCCGGCCGCGGCTGCTTCGGCTCCGGCCCCGCGCCCCCTACCTGGTGCGATGCGCGACGGCATCCCCCGGCGCCTCCCCCGGCCTGGCGCCTTTTGCCGCCCCCTCCCGGGGTCTCGACTCCCTCACCCGAGGTTGAGTCCGACCGGGACCCCGGGTCCCCGGTTCCCTCGCCTGAGGTCGAGCCAGCGGGCACCCCACCCGCCTCCCCGGTCGGCGCTGCTACTCCTGTGACGGGCTCGACCTCGACCTCGCCCGTCGCCTCCTCTGCGGCTGGCTTGGCTGGCGTCGTCGCGACCCCTGATGCCACGGGCCCCGCCCCTGACGCCGCGGCCCCCGCTGCCGCGGGTGCCCCCGTGGTCGTGGCCCCCACCGCCGCTGTGGCCCCTGCTGCCGTGGCACTTGCCGCCCTCGCTGGCCCAGTCACCCGTGCCCGTTCAGGCGTGCATCGACCGAGCATGCGCTACTCCTCCGACGAGTATGCGTGCGCTGCCTCGACATCGACGCCATTACCCATCCCCGCCTCTGCTCGTGCCGCCCTTCGAGATCCCCATTGGCTGGCTACGATGCAGGAGGAGTTCGATGCCCTACAGCGCAACCGCACATGGCAGCTTGTTCCGTGACCCCTCCGTGCCAACATCATCTCTGGCAAGTGGGTGTTTTGCCACAAGACTCGCCCGGACGGTTCTCTTGAGCGCTACAAGGCTCGATGGGTGGTTCGTGGCTTTCGGCAGCACGCGGGCGTGGACTTCACCGACACCTTCGCCCCGGTTGTGAAACCGGGCACGATCCACGCTGTCGTTCAGCTGGCCGTCTCGCGCGCCTGGCCTGTGCATCAGTTGGACGTTTCCAATGCCTTCTTGCACGGTCATCTCGCCGAGCAGGTGTTCTGGCAGCCTACTGGTTTCGTCGATGCCGAACACCCCGACTTTGTGTGCTTGCTCTCCCGTTCTCTTTACGGGTTGACGCAGGCGCCTCGGGCTTGGTACCAGCGTATTGCAGCCTTCCTGCAGTCTCTGGGCTTTCGGTCCACTCGCTCCGATGCCTCACTCTTTGTGTATCATCAGGGAGCTGATTCTGCATATCTGCTGCTCTACGTCGATGACATCATCCTCACGGCGTCCATCCCCGATCTCCTTCAGTGGATCACTGCTCGTCTTCGTGATGAGTTCGCCCTCAAGGACTTGGGGCCCCTGCACTAATTTCTCGGAATCGAGGTGACCCGCTGGGCTGACGGCTTCTTTCTGCATCAGCAAAAGTATGCCCACGAGCTCCTTGAGCGTGCCGGTATGCTTAATTGCAAGCTGGCGCCCACTCCCGTCGACATGAAGGTGAAGGTCTCTGCTCTGGAGGGGTCTCTCGTGTCCGATGGAGCGTTTTATCGCTCTATCGTCGGTGCTTTACAATACTTGACGCTGACTCGTCCCGACCTGCAGTACGCTGTTCAGCAGGTGTGCCTCCATATGCACGCCCCGCGTGACTCTCACTGGACTCTGGTGAAGCGTATTCTCCGTTACATACGCGGCACCATGTCCTTGGGACTCACCCTGACGGCCTCCGCCTCCACCGACCTCGTGGCCTACTCGGATGCTGATTGGGCTGGCTGCCCCGACACGCGACGCTCTACGTCAGGCTACTGCGTCTACCTTGGGCCCTCGTTGATATCTTGGTCATCAAAGCGGCAGCCCACGGTCTCCCGCTCTAGTGCCGAGGCAGAATATCGCGTCGTGGCTAATGCTATGGCCGAGTGCTCTTGGATATGTCAGCTGCTTCAGGAGTTGCTTTGTGATGTTCACAAGGCCACTCTTGTCTACTGCGATAACGTCAGTGCGGTCTACCTCTCCGCCAACCCGGTGCACCATCGACGGACGAAGCATATTGAGCTCGATATTCACTTCGTGCGCGAGCAGGTTGCCCTTGGCCGTGTTCGGGTTCTCCACGTGCCGACGACGCAACAGTTTGCTGATGTGATGACTAAGGGATTGCCTACTCCCATCTTCGAGGAGTTTCGGTCCAGTCTCTGTGTCTCCAGCGACGCTTCGACTGCGGGGGGGTGTTGAGTATATATTTTGTATTGCACGTGTATTGGAGTTGTGGCCCACCTTCTAGTCTTGTATAGTTGAGGTAGAGGCATTCCCTTGTAATATATATACGTGCACCAGCACCCTATCAATACATCATCATTGTATTGCAAATCATCTCTCTACAACCACCACCAATAAATATGGATCGATCACCGACGTGAACGATGATGACCCGATGTATGTCAGAAAGGCCGAGCGCTCGGGCGTCGGATCTCAAAGCTGATCACAAGGTTAGGAAACATTTTCTTTCACTACTTTCCTGTTTTAAATTCTTATAAACAATATGGTAAAGTTTTTTATGCTTCAAGATGGTGACCGGATCTATGTCAGAAAGGTCGAGGGCTCACGTACCAAATCTCAAAACAGATCACAAGGTCAGAAAACACTTCCTTTCACTACTTTCTCGTTTAACATTCTTATTAAACAATTTTGTAATTTTTGTATGCTTCAAGACAATTACCCGATCTATGTTAAAAAGGAAGAGGGCTTGCGTATGAGATCTTAAAGGAGATCACGAAGTTAGAAAACATTTCCTTTCACTACTTTTCGGTTTTAACATTCTTAAACAATTTGGTAATTTTGTATGCCCGTCAAGACATAAAGTGTAACAAAAAATTGAAATAAATTCATCCAAGTAAAGCAAACAAAAATCTCTCACTCTTTTCACACCAGGCAACATGATTTGCAATCTTGTAATCACTGAATGCAATTGGAATTGTATCTTTTTTTTCCAGTTAAGATATATAGAATATTTAAAAGAGAGGCTCGTTTCTAGCCTGAGAGTGATAGAGGAAAACGGGAGGAAGAAAACTTTCTCTAAATATTAGGCAGATAAATTAAATGGGTAGATATTAAATTATTTCCTTATCCATTTTTCTACGCAAGTGAAATAGTCTAATCACGGTAGCCATATGATTCCATAAGTATATTCTCTCGTGGGCATCAAGCACTTTAGGTAGAAACCCTAGATGGCACAACTATCTCATGGAAAATAATTTTATGTCCATACAATTCAAAAGTGTTAATGACATTTAAATGGTGTTCCCACTTTCAGAAATAAGTTCATGGAATTTACTATAAAGTGTTCATGAAAATGCAAATTTTAGGTGCATAATTCTAAGAAAACTATATGATTCGAAAATTTGTTTACAGAATTCAAAAAATGTGCACACCTTAAAAATTGTTCCTCCCATTTAAAAAAAAGCATGAAATGTAAAAGTTTGTCCGCATGAATATTTAAAAAGAGTCACATACTTAAGAAAGATGTTCATGAAGTTGGTTTGATGGGTCCTGCTGATGGATGTTGGTTCATTCATGCATTTACTCCCTTTTTACGGACATATTTCCTCTGACCAGTTGACTGAGTATTCTTCTCCTTGAGAGGCTTTGCAGTTGTAGACTTCGTTGTTTTTGTTATTTTCTATCTTTAACAACCTTAGGCCTGTGCTTGTTCCTCTTAGGTTCTTTATGTGTTTTTCTAGCGAAGCCAGTACCCTGAGCCGGACCAGCATCATTGTTAACAGCTTGTGAACTACTACATACCATTTCAAATGGTATAGGCGTGTCATCTCTTGTCCCCATCTCAATGGATGAATTAGATGGCATGGAAAAACTTGAGAAACATAGAATGTTGCATGTGATTCATGCAGCCATTGCTCTAGCCAGTCCTGAATATGCTCCTCACAGATTCTACCTATTGTCCTCTACAGGGGTAGGTTTGATGAGGCACGGTCTTATTCATCCTCGCAGTAGCGTTCACCTGAAAAAAATGATTAATAGAGACACCATGCAAAAATGTTATATAATATTGAGAAGAGCAATGACTGTAGTATATGCAAACATTACAATGCCTCTCGCATGCAACTGTATGTGAAGCTTTGCAGGAAAAATATTAAATGTCTCTAATTACATATTATTGCGGTTATAAGTTTGAAGTCAGGCGACCTCTCCGAAATTATGAAAACAAGATGAGTGGTGCAGGGAAAATGCATATTCACTTTGTTGTTCAAGTCTAATGGACCAGCATTTCCATCATCAGAATGACAAATTTCTGGTTCTTGAAAAGGCACCGGTATGTAAGACAAGTTGCTTGATAAGCGTAGGTTTTGTGTTACATAGCATATCTAGTTTAAAATTGTTGACAAAAATGTATCATTGCAAAAGAGAGATTTCGTGAGTAGTCAAAGTTCAAATATAGTTTTTTTGGAAATAGTAAGGATTAGTACTACAAAAATTATTGTACAATATGTATGGTATGGCACCTATGACCTAACTTGTTCAGTTATGTGCCCGTAAATGCGTTGTGAATGGAATAGAATGTGTGCTTTGCCCCGTGGGTCGCACGAGCGACCCATGAGACGGGAGTTGGACGGCTTTGCTACATCAACGGAGCTTTACGGGGTTTTACGGGGCTTGGCACCCACCCCCACCAGTTAAAATCAGGGGGGCCTGATTAATTAGGAGGAGATGGTTACTTAGTCCAATTAAAAAGGAACAAGTCAGCAGGTCTGTAAAATCCCGATGCTTTACTCCGGGTATCTAGCACTTTTGGGAGTTGGGTCCCTTTCGGCTTGTTTCTGTTTCATCATGTGACATTGTTGTGTCCTAAATATCTATAAGAAGTGTTTCGTGTTTTGCAGATACCATATTTATCTAGGGTAGTTTGATGCTTTTCTGATAATGCTAAGGTGTAACTTTTATTTGTTTGTAAAGTGTACTGCAAGAGGAGAGAATTGTAGATCCAATCTCTTTTTGAGGGAAAAAGTGTGGATCTACAACTGTAGATCCATTTGCTCCATCGTTAGGGCTTCCTCCGCCTCTGCTAAGTTCGCTTCTGCCCCACCCACCCCGTTCGTCTCCCTGCCACCCAGCGGCCCGACGGCGAGCCGACGACGGCACCCATCTCAATCTCAACTGCCTGCTCGTGAGCCCACTCACCACGCTTCCTCCCTCTACCACCGCCGTCCCGGATGCAGAATTAGACAAGAACGAAACTACATGTTATTAAATTCACCTTTCCGTGATTAGAAACATCCAAAGGTTCTCTCTATAGTACGCTACAAATTGGCGATTGTATATATAGCTGCAGTATATTTTACATCCTAAAACACAACACAACAACGTTCAAGTTCGAATTCTTCTACATGCAGGAAGTGGATTAAGCTAATCATCGAGGAGAAAATATATCCTTACCTTCCACTTGTTCTTCGGACCACCCAATTGAAGCTGACTTTCCTGAGTAATTGGCACCAGAATTGGCTAACAAACTAAAATTAAAATTAGTTAATGGTGATGCAAAAAGTAATAGGCTCACACAATCAAGATACAATTATGTAATGGTGATGCAAAAAGGAAAAGGTCTTACATATATTATCTGAGATGGAAAACTCACTAGGAATTGAATGAATAATTAGGGCATCTATGGACAAATATCACCCAATGGGTGCACTCAGCGTGCCCCCACCGGATCATGTCCACTCGGCTACGCTCCGGCTAGACTCCGAGCGGATACAAAAAAAAGTAAACGAAAAAGTTTAAAGACTCCTGCCGACTGACTCCAGTCGAGAGGATCCTCGGGGACTACACCGAGTGGGTGCACTCAGCGTGCCCCCACTAGATCGTGTACACCCAGCGGGTGTGCCCTGCGCAAACCCACTGACAGAAATCCTACGACAAGAAAAGAAGAAACTTCCACTGGAAATCATACTCACAATGGTACTTACTCGGACATTGGTCTCCAGTGTCGCGCTGGCATCGTAGGCCTCCTTTAGTCGGCCGCACATCAAACCCACCTGGATCAGAGCCTCCTTGCTCGCCCCGACCCGATCCTCAGGGACGTGGGGAGGAAGTAGCTGGAGCCAACGGAGTTGCAGGAGTTGCCCTCGGGGCTGGAATCATCGTCGTTCCACTCGGAGGGGCCTGTGTAGATCCTGCAGGCGGCACCACCGCGGTCAAAGATGCCGAACCACCCTGAGCCAGAGGACTCGGCCTCGGGGTCTTGGTAGCGACCTTTGCTAGAGAAATGCGTGTCATCTGGCGATGAGAGGTGTCTCTCATTGGCACGTCAGCACTCGGCACTTCCTCCCTGATGGCATCCGGATTCAGCGGATTAGCACCCACTTCGTCATCCAACCGGATAATCTCAGGCGGGGCTGCATGAATCAAGGAAATCAGCAAAGTCCAGTCGGAGAAGGCCTAAACCACCCAAATCAATCAATACAACATGCCTTTGGAGGTGGCGGCATCCGCTGCTTCAGCGTCACTCAGACCAGGCTTGCGGGCATGCGGGTCTACTGAGGTTTTGTTGAGGTGTCATTGCTACAAGGACCAAACAGCACTCAGTCAGCAACCAAATCTATTCAAAAATGAATAAAGAGTTGGTGAAAACACTCACTTCGAGGCCACGGGCACTGCTGCCTTGATCTTTGGTACTGCAACCTTCCGAGGCTTAGAGGATATCTGCTTGGGAAGTTTGGGCTGCTTCTCCACCGAACTCTCAGCTACGGCGCGAGCACACTTGGAGCTCCGAGTCACCCGACCTGAGGCAGTCAGATGTTGAGCTTCTCCTGCCTTGCCCTTCGGGTCGTGCAACACCTTGGAGCGGGGTTCTTTGGGGGATTCATAAGACGGAGAAGATTCTTCCTCGTCCCCCTCCTCCAAAATCTCATCATCATCTTCATCGTCGTCGTCGTTACCCTCATCGTCATCGTACCTCTCCGAGTATTGCTGCTCGGTGTCACTCGTCACATCTTCAGGCGAGTGGTCCACCACCGGGATCCTGGAAATCAGGTTCTGGAAGTCCTGAGAAACAAACACATGTGAATGTGAAGATCGGCTGTACAAAAGACGACATTCAGGCGAGCCGACTGAACTAACAGCAAATACCTCGATGGGTGGCAGGTCCTTGTGAATGGCTGGCACCAACCGAGTCCCCCGCAGGTTGTCTCGGGCGCAGGTGATGGCCTTGATCTTGGTGCCCACCTCCTTCTCGGTGAGATCTTCAGGATGCACCCAAGTGGAGTCACCCGGCCCCTCGTACAACCACATAGGGTGGGCCCTGGCGTGAAGTGGCTAGATGCGCTGACTGAAGAAAGCCTCCAGCAAGTCCATACCGCTCACCCCATCATTCACAACTCCAACCAACGCGCTAGACAAGATGTCGACGCCCACCGTCTCCTCCTTCGCCACGGTGTGGGTCGGCGGAGTCCGCACTCGTTCAGACGAGTATGACGGGAGGTCTGACTGATTGTGGGTGCTGGGGTTGTCCCTGCAGCAGAACCAAGTCCCTTGCCACCCCTTGACGGAGTCAGAAAAGCTCATTTTGGGGAAAGACCTCCCCCCACGTACTTGGATACCCATACCTCCACATAGCTGGGTGACATGGGTTTTCTCCCCCCTCGACGAGTCTTTCTAAATGGCCATCGACCGACACATGAAGATTTACCAGTGGGGGTGGCAACCCAAGAAGTTCTCACAAATACAGATGAAGGCCGAGAGATAAATAATGACATTGGAGGGGGGGGGGGGCGGTGATGGAGTTGAGCACCGAAAAAGTCGAGGAACAACCGGAAGAAGGGGTGGGGCATCATCGAGAAGCCTCGCTCGATGTGGGTGATGATCAAGTAGGGCACGCTTGTTCTCCTGAGGCGCCGGCTCGACCTTCCTCGCAGCCGCACGACACCATCCCTCACGCGGGATCAGCCAGTCATCCGTCAGTTCCTCCAACCACCGAGTGGTGACGCGCGACGGGATGCAGTCCCCCGCCGCGTCGCCAGCAGCCGCGCCGGAGCCGGAGGAAGTGGCCTTCCTCGCCTTCTTCGCCTTCTCTGCCTTGGCTATGTAGTCCTTCGCCATCACCGCACACTCAGATGGAGAGGAGAAACGGAGGATCCGGGACAAAAGAAAGGAGATCTGGGACCCAGGGCTCTGTCCTCGAAACTTTTATATCACCGGACAAAATCTATGGCTGGATCTCACCGCCAATCCCTGGATCGACGGCCCGCGCAGTGATAACCCACAAGTATAGGGGATCGCAACAGCTTTCGAGGGTAGAGTATTCAACCCAAATTTATTGATTCGACACAAGGGGAGCCAAAGAATATTCTTGAGTATTAGCAGTTGAGTTGTCAATTCAACCACACCTGGATAACTTAGTATCTGCAGCAAAGTATTTAGTAGCAAAAGTAGTATGATAATAATAGTAGCGGTAGAAAAAGAAAAGATAAATGTTTTTGGGTTTTTGTAGTAGTTGTAACAGTAGCAACGGAGAAGTAAATAAGCGAAGAACAATATGTGAAAATCTCATAGGCAATGGATCAATGATGGATAATTATGCCGGATGCGATTCCTCATGGAATAGTTATAATATAGGGTGATATAGAAAAATCTCCATTTCATCAATGTAATGTAGGCATGTATTCCGTAAATAGTCATACGTGCTTATGGAAAAGAACTTGCATGACATCTTTTGTCCTACCCTCCCGTGGAAGCGGGGTCCTAGCGGAAACTAATGGATATTAAGGCCTCCTTTTAATAGAGAACCGGAACAAAGCATTAGCACATAGTGAATACATGAACTCCTCAAACTACGGTCATCACCGAGAAGTATCCCGATTATTGTCACTTCGGGGTTGTCGGATCATAACACATAATAAGTGACTATAGACTTGCAAGATAGGATCAAGAACACACATATATTCATGAAAACATAATAGGTTCAGATCTGAAATCATGGCACTCGGGCCCTAGTGACAAGCATTAAGCATAGCAAAGTCATCGCAACATCAATCTCAGAACATAGTGGATACTAGGGATCAAACCCTAACAAAACTAACTTGATTACATGGTAAATCTCATCCAACCCATCACCGTCCAGCAAGCCTATGATGGAATTACTCACGCACGGCGGTGAGCATCATGAAATTGGTGATGGAGGATGGTTGATGATGACGACGGCGACGAATCCCCCTCTCCGGAGCCCCGAACGGACTCCAGATCATCCCTCCCGAGAGAGATTAGGGCTTGGCGGCAGCTCCGTGTCGTAAAACGCGATGAAACGTTTTCTCTTATTTTTCTCTCCCTGAGACGGAATATATGGAGTTGGATTTGAGGTCGGAGGAGGTCTAGGGGGCCTACAAGATAGGAGGCCGCGCCCTAGGGGGGGCGCACCCCCCTGTCTCGTGGACAGGCTGTGGGCCCCCTGGCATTAATTCTTTCGCCAAAAATTCTTATTAATTCCAAAAAGTGCCTCCGTGGATTTCCAGGACATTCCAAGAACTTTTCTTTTCTACACATAAAACAACATCATGGTAGTTCTACTGAAAACAGCGTCAGTCCGGGTTAGTTTCATTCAAATCATGCAAGTTAGAGTAAAAAACAAGGGCAAAAGGTTTGGAAAAGTAGATACATTGGAGACGTATCAACTCCCCCAAGCTTAAACCTTTGCTTGTCCTCAAGCAATTCAGTTGATAAACTGAAAGTGATAAAGAAAAACTTTTACAAACTCTGTTTGCTCTTGTTGTTGTAACATGAAAAGCCAGCATTCAAGTTTTAGCAAATAATATAAACTAACCATACTCACAATAACACATAGGTCTCACAATTACTCATATCAATAACATAATCAGCTAGCGAGTCATAATAATAAAACTCGGATGACAACACTTTATCAAAATAATCATAACATGATATAACAAAATGGTATCTCGCTAGCCCTTTCTAAGACCGCAAAACATAAATACAGAGCACCTTTAAAGATCAAGAACTGACTAAACATTGTAATTCATGGTAAAAGAGATCCAGTCAAGTCATACCCAATATAAACCAATGATAATGAAGATAAATGACAGTGTGCTCTCCAGTGGGTGCTTTTTAATAAGAAGTATGATGACTCAACATAAAACTAAATAGATAGGCCCTTCGCAGAGGGAAGCAGGGATTTGTAGAGGTGCCAGAGCTCGATTTTAAAATAGAGATTGAATAACATTTTGAGCGGCATACTTTCACTGTCAACACAACAACTATGAGATGGCTGTATCTTCCATATTACATGCATTATAGGCAGTTCCCAAACAGAATGGTAAAGGTTTATACTCCCCCAACCACTAACAAGCATCAATCCATGCCTTGCTCGAAACAACGAGTGCCTCCAATATACAACAGCCCTGGGGGAGTTTTGTTTAATTATTTTGATTTGCTTTGACCTTTTTGGATCATGGGACTGGGCATCCCGGTTACCAGCCCTTTCTCGTGAATGAGGAGCGGAGTCCAGTCCTCTTGAGAATAACCCACCTAGCATGGAAGATATAGGCAGCCCTAGTTGTAACATGAGCTGCTCGAGCATACAAAACAAAATTCCATTTGAAGGTTTGGAGTTTGGCACATACAAAATTACTTGGAACGATAGGTAAATACCGCATATAGGTAGGTATAGTGGACTCATATGGAACAACTTTGGGGTTTAAGGAGTTTGGATGCACAAGCAGTATTCCCGCTTAGTATAGGTGAAGGCTAGCAAAAGACTGGGAAGCGACCAACTGAGAGAGCGACAACAGTCATAAACATGCATTAAAATTGATTCACCCCGAGTACAAGCATGAGTAGGATATAATCCACCATGAACATAAATATCGTGAAGGCTATGTTGATTTGATTCAACTACATGCGTGAACATGTGCCAAGTCAAGTCACTTAATACATTCAAAGGAGGATACCATCCCATCATACCACATCATAATCATTCTAATAGCATGTTGGCACGCAAGGTGAACCATTATAATTCATAGCTAATCAAGCATGACACAAGTAACTATAATCTCTAAATGTCATTGCAAAAATGTTTACTTCATAATAGCTGACTCAGGAACGATGAACTCATCATATTTACAAAAACAAGAGAGGTCGAGTTCATACCAACTTTTCTCATCCCAATAAGTCCATCATATGTCATCATTATTGCCTTTCACTTGCACGACCGAACGATGTGTATAATAATAAGAGTGCATGTGCATTGGACTAAGCTGGAATCTGCAAGCATTCAACTCAAGAGAGAAGACAGGGTAATATGGGCGTTTGCGCTGAGCATGAATATAATTTGATCATGTTTATTGCAATACGGTTATTCATTTAAAGTCAGAGAATAATTGTTGTTCTGTTTACATGAATAAAACCTTCAATGGTCATACACCCAATGAAAATAGTTTATTGGATCTCGATTGTAGTGATACACATATTCATAATATTAATGCCAAAAGATGCAAAGTTAATAATGATAGTGCAACTTATTTGTGGCACTGCCGTTTGGGTCATATCGGCGTAATGCGCATGAAGAAACTCCATTAAGATGGACTTTTGGAATCACTTGGTTATGAATCATTTGATGCTTGTGTACCGTGCCTTTTGGGCAAGATGACTAAAACTCCGTTCTCCAAAACAATGGAATGAGCTACTGACTTATTGGAAATAATACATACCGATGTATGCGATCCAATGAGTGTTGATGCTCATGGAAAGTATCGATATTTTCTGACCTTCACAGATGATTTGAGCAGATATGGGTATATCTACTTAATGAAACACAAGTCTGAAACATTTAAAAAGTTCAAAGAATTTCAGAGTGAAGTGGAGAATCATCATACCAAGATAATAAAGTTTCTATGATCTGATCATGGAGGAGAATATTTGAGTTATGAGTTTGGCCTTCATATAAAACAATGTGGAATAGTCTCACAGCTCACGCCACATGGAACACCACAGCGTAATGGTGTGTCCGAACGTCATAACCGCACTTTATTGGATATGGTGCGATCTATGATGTATCTTACCGATTTACCACTATCGTTTTGGGGTTATGCATTAGAGACAGTTGCATTCACTTTAAATAGGGCACCATCAAAATCCGTTTGAGACGACGCCTTATGAACTGTGGTTTTGCAAGAAACCAAAGTTGTCGTTTCTTAAAGTTTGGGACTGCGATGCTTATGTGAAAAAGTTTCAACCTGGTAAGCTCGAACCCAAATCGGAGATGTGCGTCTTCATAGAATACCCAAAGGAAACTGTTGGGTACACCTTCTATCATAGATCCGAAGGCAAGACATTCGTTGCTAAGAATGGATCCTTTCTAGAGAAGGAGTTTCTCTCGAAAGAAGTGAGTGGGAGGAAAGTAGAACTTGATGAGGTAACTGTACCTGCTCCCTTATTGGAAAGTGGTTCATCAGAGAAACCGGTTCCTGTGACGTCTACACCAATTAGTGAGGAAGCTAATGATGATGATCATGAAACTTCAGATCAAGTTGCTACCAAACCTCGTAGGTCTTCCAAAGTAAGATCCGCACCAGAGTGGTACGGCAATCCAGTTCTGGAAGTCATGTTACTAGACCATGATGAACCCACAAACTATGAGGAAGCGATGATGAGCCCAGATTCCGCGAAATGGCTTGAGGCCATGTATGAGAACAAAGTATGGACTTTGATTGACTTGCCCAATGATCGGCGAGCCATTGAGATTAAATAGATCTTCAAGAGGAAGACGGGCGTTGATAGTAGTGTTATTATCTACAAAGCTAGAATTGTCGCAAAAGGTTTTCGACAAGTTCAAGGTGTTGACTACGATGAGAGTTTCTCACTCGTATCTATGCTTAAGTTTGTCCGAATCATGTTAGCAATTGCCACATTTTATGAAATCTGGCAAATGGATGTCAAAATTGCATTTCTAGACGAAGAGTTGTATATGATGCAACCAGAAGGTTTTATCGATCCAAAAGGTGCTAACAAAGTGTGCAAGCTCCAGCGATCCATTTATGGACTGGTGCAAGCATCTCGGAGTTGGAATATACGCTTTGATGAGTTGATCAAAGCATATAGTTTATTACGGACTTGCAGTGAAGCCTGTATTTACAATAAAGTGAGTGGGAGCACTACAACCTTTCTGATAAGTATATGTGAGTGACATATTGTTGATCAGAACTGATGTAGAATTTTTCTGGAAAGCATAATGAAGTGTTTGAAAGGAGTTCTTTAAAAGAAAGACCTCAGTAAAGCTACTTAGATATTGAGCATCAAGATCTATTGAGATAGATCAAGACGCTTGATAAGATTTTCAATGAGTACATACCTTGACAAGATTTTGAAGTAGCTCAAAATGGAACAGTCAAAGAAAGAGTTCTTGCCTGTCTTACAAAGGTGTAAAATTGAGTAAGACTCAAATCCCGACCACGGAAGAAAATATAAAGAGAATGAAAGTCATTCCCTATGCATCAATCATAGGTTCTATAAAAGTATGCCATGCTATGGACCAGACCTATTGTATACTCTGCCCTGGTTTAGCAAGGGAGTAGAATAGTGATCTAGGAGTAGATCACTGGACATTGGTCAAAATTATCCTTAGTGGAATAAGGATATGTTTCTCGATTATGGAGGTGACAAAAAGGTTCATCGTAAAGGGTTACGTCGATACAAGTTTTGGCACTGATCCAGATGACTCTAAGTCTTAATCTGGATACATATTGAAAGTGGGAGCAATTAGCTAGAGTAGCTCCATGCAGAGCATTTAGACATAGAATATTTGCAAAATACATACGGCTCTGAATGTGATAGACCTGTTGACTAAACTTCTCTCATGAGCAAAACATGATCATACCTTAGTACTCTTTGGGTGTTAATCACATAGCGATGTGAACTAGATTATTGACTCTAGTAAACCCTTTCGGTGTTGATCACATGACGATGTGAACTATGGGTATTAATCACATACAGATGTGAATATTGGTGTTAAATCACATGGCGATGTGAACTAGATTATTGACTCTAGTGCAAGTGGGAGACTGAAGGAAATATGCCCTAGAGGCAATAATAAAGTTATTATTTATTTCCTTATATCATGATAAATGTTTATTATTCATGCTAGAATTGTATTAACCGGAAACATAATACTTGTGTGAATACATAGACAAACAGAGTGTCACTAGTATGCCTCTACTTGACTAGCTCGTTGATCAAAGATGGTTATGTTTCCTAGCCATAGACATGTGTTGTCATTTGATTAACGGGATCACATCATTAGAAGAATGATGTGATTGACTTGACCGATTCCGTTAGCTTAGCACTCGATCGTTTAGTATTCTGCTATTGCTTTCTTCATGACTTATACATGTTCCTATGACTATGAGATTATACAACTCCCGTTTACCGGAGGAACACTTTGTGTGCTACCAAACGTCACAACGTAACTGGGTGATTATAAAGGTGCTCTACAGGTGTCTCCGAAGGTACTTGTTGGGTTGGCGTATTTTGAGATTAGGATTTGTCACTCCAATCGTCGAAGAGGTATCTCTGGGCCCTCTCGGTAATCCACATCACTTAAGCCTTGCAAACAGTGCAACTAATGAGTTAGTTGCGGGATGATGTATTACGAAACGACTAAAGAGACTTGCCGGTAACGAGATTGGACTAGGTATTGAGATACCGACGATCGAATCTCGGGCAAGTAACATACCGATGACAAAAGGGAACAACGTATGTTGTTATGCGGTTTGACCGATAAAGATCTTCGTAGAATATGTGGGAGCTAATATGGGCATCCAGGTCCAACTATTGGTTATTGACCGGAAACGTGTCTCGGTCATGTCTACATAGTTCTCGAACCTGTAGGGTCCGCATGCTTAATGTTTTCATTGGCGATATAGTATTATATGAGTTATGTATGTTGGTGACCGAATGTTGTTCGGAGTCCCGGATGAGATCATGCACATGATGAGGAACTCCGGAATGGTCCGGAGACAAAGTTTGATATATGGGATAATAGTGTTTGACCTCCGGAAGGAGTTCCGCATGTTTCCCGAAATGTTTGGGTACGAGAACACGTTATTTGGGCCAAAGGGGAAAGCCCACAAGGTTTTTGGAAAGCGCAAAAGGAAGTTTTGTGGAGTCCAGGGGCCAAACACCAGGGTCCCTGGCGTCTGGGTCTAGACACCGGGAACCCTGGTGTCTGGCCCTGGAGTACGAGAAGGACTCTTGCCTTTCGGGTGAAACCGACTTTGTGGAGGCTTTTACTCCAAGTTTCGACCCCAAGGCTTAACATATAAATAGAGGGGCAGGGCTAGCACCAAAGACAGATCAAGAAACACCAAGCCGTGTGCCGGCAACCCCATCCCCTCTAGTTTATCCTCCGTCATAGTTTCCGTAGTGCTTAGGCGAAGCCCTGCGGAGATTGTTCTTCACCAACACCGTCACCATGCCGTCGTGCTGCCGGAACTCATCTACTACTTCGCCCATCTTGTTGGATCGAGAAGGCGAGGACGTCATCGAGCTGAACGTGTGAAGAACTCGGAGGTGCCGTGCGTTCGGTACCTGGATCGGTCGGATCATGAAGATGTACGACTACATCAACCGCGTTGATAAACGCTTCCGCTTAGCGATCTTCAAGGGTATGAAGATACACTCCCCCTCATGTTGATATGCATCACCATGATCTTGCGTGTGCGTAGGATTTTTTTTGAAATTACTACGTTCCACAACACTTTTTGAATCATGGGACTAGGCATCCCGGTTACCGGCCCTTTCTCGTGAATGAGGAGCGGAGTCCACTCCTCTTGAGAATAACCCACCTGTCATGGAAGATATAGGCAGCCCTAGTTGTAACATGATCTGCTCGAGCATACAAACCAGAATTTCATTTGAAGGTTTGGAGTTTGGCACATACAAATTTACTTGGAACGACAGGTAAATACCGCATATAGGTAGGTATAGTGGACTCATATGGAACAACTTTGGGGTTTAAGGAGTTTGGATGCACAAGCAGTATTCCCGCTTAGTACAGTTGAAGGCTAGCAAAAGACTGGGAAGTGACCAACTGAGGGAGCGACAACAATCGTAAACATGCATTAAAATTGATTCACCCCGAGTACAAGCATGAGTAGGATATAATCCACCATGAACATAAATATCGTGAAGGCTATGTTGATTTGATTCAACTACATGCGTGAACATGTGCCAAGTGGAGTCACTTAATACATTCAAAGGAGGATACCATCCCATCATACCACATCATAATCATTCTAATAGCATGTTGGCACGCAAGGTGAACCATTATAACTCATAGCTAATCAAGCATGGCACAAGTAACTATAATCTCTAAATGTCATTGCAAAAATGTTTACTTCATAATAGCTGACTCAGGAACGATGAAATCATCATATTTAAAAAAACAAGAGAGGTCGAGTTCATACCCGCTTTTCTCATCCCAATAAGTCCATCATATGTCATCATTATTGCCTTTCACTTGCACGACCGAACGATGTGTATAATAATAAGAGTGCATGTGCATTGGACTAAGCTGGAATCTGCAAGCATTCAACTCAAGAGAGAAGACAGGGTAATACGGGCTCTAAATTAAATAAACAATCATGCATATAAGAGCCACTACGCATTTTCAATATGGTCTTCTCGACCCTCAAAGGAAAGAAAAGAAAATAAAACTATTTACACGGGAAAGCTCCCAACAAGTAAAAATAAGAACGAGAAATCTTTTTGGGTTTTCATTTTAATTTCTACTACAAGCAAGGAAATTAAACTGACTAATTTTTTTGGTTTTTCTTAAGGTTTTTCAAACACACAGGAAGGAAACTAGAAAAAGAAATTTAAACTAGCATGGATAATACAATGAAAGAGTATGAGCACTGACAACTAGTGTGTGAACATGAATGTAAAGTCAGTGAGAAATATGTACTCCCCCAAGCTTAGGCTTTTGGCCTAAGTTGGTTTAATACCAAGGACCGTCGCTACTCTCCCCGGTGTAGCGGGAGGTGTAATCAGGATACCACTGGCTGGTCATCTCCGGATCCCACTGGACAGATGATGCACGATAAGGGTCCAGTTCAGGTTCCGGATCAGGTTCAGGTTCCGGAGTAAAAGCTTGGGCTAGATGGTTGTTCACCGCTTCCGGCGTGACAAGACGATTTTCTGCAAGCAAATCAAACAACAGATGTGCAGGCAAAATAATAAACTCAAAGTTTTTCCTATTGAATCTAAGTCTATACAAGAGCATCTTCTCTTCATTGTCAACAATAAACTTGTGTGCTACCATGCTCTTGTAATCTAAAATGTGAGGAGGTAATTTTGTCTCCTCCTCAAGGTGCCTAATGGGTATCTGAAAATGTTCAGCAAGACGTGCAACATAAATACGTCCAAATATGGGGCCTTTTGTACGATTCAGGGCTAGCCGTTTAGCAACGACGACACCCATACTAAAAGTATTGTCCCCTAGCAAAGTATGTTGAATAATAATAATATCTGGGACGCTCAAATTTCCACTATTTCCTCGACCAATCAAGCATCTACTAGCAAATATGGCAAAGTGGCGTAAAACAGGAAAGTGTATGCTAGAGACCTTCGCCCCGGAGCCCTTCTTTGGCTCCTCTACAGATATGGTGTTAACAAAGCCACCCACATCATCACGATGGGGTTCATCTAATTCTCCCTCATAAGGTATCCTTCATACCGCGCAAAAATGACGTAAAGACATTTCTTTAAATTCATCATATAAATGAAATGATACTGTAGGCGGTGATTTCTTAGGATAATAATAAAAGTTTTGCACGAAAGTATTGGTGAGTAAGAGATATTGATTGATTCGGTCGTTCATGAAACCGGTGAGGCCTGCAGTCTCGATTAAAGCATAAAAATCTTCATGAATTCCGACTTCTTTCAAGAAATCTTCACATGGCCATTCGTGACACCGTACTTCCGCTAAGCGAGGAAGATTATACTTGGCTTTTTCCTTCTCTTTGGCTTGTTTTTCCTGAGAGCTTTGGCTTGAAGAGCCTTTAAAAAAGCCTCCTTAACATTTTCTGAAATTTAAGTAACTTCAAAATAAAAGTGAATAAAACTAAACAAGATTGATAGCAACTACTCCTACAAGTGCCTAAAGCCTATATCATGCACTGGAATTGCTTGGGACCTCAAAAATTTAACATGCAAGCTCAAGAACATGGTCACCTATGCAGCAAAAATTTGCAATGAATAAAGCACTAGAACAAAAAACTAATTGGACCAATGGAGGAGTCACATACCAAGAAACAATCTCCCAGAGCAGTTTTGTGAATGGAGCTCTAAGCTAAGAGATCGGAAATCGCAGAAAAACGAGCTATAACTCGTGCTTGAGCTGGATGGGGATTTTTTTGGGTAGAAGATGAAGTGTGTGGGTGCTGGCATAAATGGAGGGGAGCCACCAGGGGCCCACGAGATAGGGGGCGCGCCCTACGGGGGGGGGGGGGGGCTCCTCTCTTGTGGCCTGGTGTTTGCCCCTCCTGCAGTGTTTTCAGTGCCTAAAATCCTCAAATATTCTAGAAAAAATCATACTAAATTTGCAGGGCATTTGGAGCACTTTTATTTTCAGACTATTTTTTTAATGCACGGATAATTCAGAAAACAGACGGATAATACTATCTTTTTTTGCTTTATTTATTCTAAATAACAGAAAGTAAAAAGAGGGTACAGAAGGTTGTACCTTCTAGTTTCATCCATCTCGTGATCATCAAAATCAACCCGCTAATAAGGTTGATCAAGTCTTGTTAACAAGCTCATTCCGAATAACACGAAACCGGAGAAATTTCGAATAACACTAAGTTACCTCAATGGGGATATGAAAATCCCAACAATAAGAATATCATAGTTTTTCTTGACAGTAGGGAGAGGAAATTCAAAACCTGCAAAAATGATAGTTGGAACTTTTTCAATAGAATTGATACTATGAACTTGAGATTGTTTCCTCGGAAAGTTTACCGTATGCTCATTACCGTTAACATGAAAAGTGACATTGCCTTTGTTGCAATCAATAACAGCCCCTGCAGGATTTACTTTAAGCATATCAGTTAAGCGCATACGTAAGAAAATAGGTCTAATCATTTCAGCAAAGCGCTCAAAATCCTCATCATCCTTTGACTTGGATGGTTTAGGAGGAAAGGGCATGGGTTTCTGAACCCATGGTTCTCTTTCTTTACCGTGCTTCCTAGCAACAAAATCTCTCTTATCATAACGTTGATTCTTTGATGGTGGGTTATCAAGATCAACAGCAGGTTCAATCTCTACATCATTGTCTTTGCTAGGTTGAGCATCAACACGAACATTATCATTAACATTATCACTAGGTTCATGTTCATCACCTGATTGTTTTTTAGCATCAGAGATAGATATATCATTGGGATTCTCAGGTGTGTCTACAGTAGGTTCACTAGAAGCATGCAAAGTTCTATCGTCTTTCTTTTTCTTCTTCTTAGAAGAACTAGGTGCCTCTAAATTATTTCTCTGAGAATCTTGCTCGATTCTCTTAGGGTGGCCTTCAGGATACAAAGGTTCCTGAGTCATTCTACCAGTTCTAGTAGCCACTCTAACAGCAAAGTCATTTTTAATATTTAATTCATCAAGCAAATCATTTTGAGCTTTAAGTACTTGCTCAGCTTGAGTAGCAACCATAGAAGCATATTTGCTAACGTGGTGAAGTTCATCTTTAACTCTAGCCAGATTATCACCTACGCGTCCTATCTCGAAAGCATTATTCTTTAACTCTCTACCAACATAAGCATTAAAACTTTCTTGTCTAGCCATAAAGTCATCAAATTCATCTAAGCATGGGCTATGAAATTTAGTAGAGGGCATTTCAACTTTATCATATCTATAGAGAGAATTTACCTTTACTACCTATGTTGGGTTATCAAGACAATGAGGTTCTTCAGGCGGTAAATTAAGACCATGTATTTCTTCAATAGGAGGTAAATTCTTAACATCTTCAGCTTTAATACCTTTTTCTTTCATTGATTTCTTTGCCTCTTGCATATCTTCAGGACTGAGAAATAAAACACCTCTCTTCTTCGGAGTGGGTTTAGGAATAGGCTCAGGAGTTGGCTCAATTGGTTCAGGAATTACTTCAGGAACTGGCTCGGGGAGAGTCCAATTATTTTCATTAGTCAACATATTATTCAATAGTATTTCAGCTTCGTCGACTGTTTTTTCCCTGAAAACACAACCATCACAACTATCCAAGTAGTCCTTGGAAGCATCGGTTAGTCCATTATAAAAGATATCAAGTATTTCATTTTTCTTAAGAGGATGATCAGGCAAAGCATTAAGTAGCCGGAGAAGCCTCCCCCAAGCTTGTGGGAGACTCTCTTCTTTGATTTGCACAAAATTATATATTTCCCGCAAGGCAGCTTGTTTCTTATGAGCAGGGAAATATTTAGCAGAGAAGTAATAAATCATGTCCTGGGGACTACGCACACAACCAGGAGTAAGAGAATTATACCAAGTCTTAGCATCACCCTTTAATGAGAACGGAAATATCTTAAGGATATATAAATAGCGAGACTTCTCATCATTAGTAAACAGGGTGGCTATATCATTCAACTTGGTAAGATGTGCACAACTGTTTCAGATTCAAGGCCATAAAAAGGATCAGATTCAACTAAAGTAATAATATCAGGATCAATAGAGAATTCATAATCCTTATCAGTAACATAGATAGGTGAAGTAGCAAAAGCAGGATCGGATTTCATTCTAGCATTAAGAGACTGCTGCTTCCATTTAGCAAATAATTTCTTAAGATCATTTCTATCATTGCAAGCAAGAATTTCCATAGCAGCTTTTTCATTCATAACATAACCCTTAGGAACAACAGATAATACATAATCATTGGGGGAACCTTCATCATCACTATAATCAGTAATATGATCTTTAGTAATATCATTCCCCCTAACTCTAGCAAGTTGTTCATCAAGAAATTCACCTAATGGCAAAGTAGTATCATGCACAGAAGTAGTTTCATCATGCATAGCAGAAGTGGCATCATCAATAACATGCGACATATCAGAATTCATAGCAGTAGCAGGTTCAGGTGTAGCAAACTTACTCATAACAGAAGGAGAATCTAGTGCAGAGCTAGATGGCAGTTCCTTATCTCCCCTCGTAGTTGAGGGATAGATCTTGGTTTTAGCGTCTTTCAAGTTGTTCATAGTGATCAACAGATATAAATCCCAAGTGACTCAGAGAATAGAGCTATGCTCCCCGGCAACGGCGCCAGAAATTAGTCTTGATAACCCACAAGTATAGGGGATCACAACAGCTTTCGAGGGTAGAGTATTCAACCCAAATTTATTGATTCGACACAAGGGGATCCAAAGAATATTCTTGAGTATTAGTTGTTGAGTTGTCAATTCAACCACACCTGGATAACTTAGTATCTGCAGCAAAGTATTTAGTAGCAAAAGTGGTATGATAATAATAGTAACGGTAGAAAAAGTAAAGATAAATGTTTTTGGGTTTTTGTAGTAGTTGTAACAGTAGCAACGGAGAAGTAAATAAGCGAAGAACAATATGTGAAAAGCTCGTAGGCAATGGATCAGTGATGGATAATTATGCTGGATGCGATTCCTCATGCAATAGTTATAACATAGGGTGATATAGAACTAGCTCCAATTCATCAATGTAATGTAGACATGTATTCCGTAAATAGTCATACGTGCATATGGAAAAGAACTGGCATGACATCTTTTGTCCTACCCTCCCGTGGAAGCGGGGTCATAGCGGAAACTAAGGGATATTAAGGCCTCCTTTTAATAGAGAACCGGAACAAAGCATTAGCACATAGTGAATACATGAACTCCTCAAACTACGGTCATCACCGAGAAGTATCCCGATTATTGTCACTTCGGGGTTGTCAGATCATAACACATAATAGGTGACTATAGACTTGCAAGATAGGATCAAGAACACACATATATTCATGAAAACATAATAGGTTCAGATCTGAAATCATGGCACTCAGGCCCTAGTGACAAGCATTAAGCATGGCAAAGTCATAGCAACATCAATCTCAGAACATAGTGGATACTAGGGATCAAACCCTAACAAAACTAACTTGATTACATGGTAAATCTCATCCAACCCATCACTGTCCAGCTAGCCTAGGATGGAATTACTCACGCATGGCAGTGCATCATGAAATTAGTGATGGAGGATGGTTGATGATGACGACGGCGACGAATCCCCCTCTCTGGAGCCCTGAACGGACTCCAGATCATCCCTCCCAAGAGAGATTAGGGATTGGCGGCGGCTCCGTGTCGTAAAACGTGATGAAACTTTTTCTCTAATTTTTTTCTCCCCGAGACGGAATATATGGAGTTGGAGTTGAGGTCGGAGAAGGTCCAGGGGGCCCACGAGATAGAAGGCCACGCCCTAGGGGAGGCGCGCACCCCTGTCTCGTGGACAGGCTGTGGGACTCCTGGCATTAATTCTTTCGCCAAAAATTCTTATTAATTCCAAAAAGTGCGTCCGTGGATTTCCAGGACATTCCGAGAACTTTTCTTTTCTACACATAAAACAACATCATGGTAGTTCTGCTGAAAACAGCGCCAGTCCGGTTAGTTTCATTCAAATCATGCAAGTTAGAGACCGAAACAAGGGCAAAAGTGTTTGGAAAAGTAGATACGTTGGAGACGTATCACGCAGCAAGGCTTTGCATAGGACAAGCGCGACGCGTGGTGGGGATTGTGCTTGCAAATCGAGGAGCCACGGCCCCCACATTCCCACCAATGCACGACCCTACCGCTTCAGCCCGCGAACACGCGAATTCAAATCCCGAGATTTTCGAGACAATTCAATCCGATTGATTACCAGCGATTCCTTTCCTAAAGGACGCGTGTCAGTCTGAATGACCACCCTCCGCAGTGACCCATGCACCCAGCCACGTTAAACACCCGACTGATGTCCTCTTCGGGATTTTATGTGACGAGCTTGACGCCCCTCTGCGGGTTCACTTGGCCCTTGATACGTCTCCAACGTATCTATAATTTTTGATTGTTCCATGCTATTATATTACCCCTTTTGGATGTTTATGGGCTTTATTTCACACATTTATATCATTTTTGGGACTAACCTACTAACCGGAGGCCCAGCCCAGATTGCTGCTTTTTACCTATTTTAGTATTTCGAAGAAAAGGAATATCAAACGGAGTCCAAACGGAATGAAACCTTCGGGAGCGTGATTTTTGGAACAAACATGATCCGGAGAGCTTGGAGTGCAAGTCAAGAAGCTGCCAAGGAAGCCACGAGATAGGAGGCCGCCCCCCCTATAGGGCGCGCCCCGTGTCTCGTGGGCCCCTCGAGCGGCCACCGACGTACTTCTTCCTCCTATATATACCTACGTACCCCGAAAACATCCAGGGGCACCATGAAACACAATTTCCACCACCGTAACCTTCTCTATCCGCGAGATCTCATCTTGGAGCCTTCGTCGGCACTCTGCCGGAGGGGGAGTCGACCATGGAGGGCTTCTACATCAACATCCTTGCCCCTCCGATGAGTTGTGAGTAGTTTACCACAGACCTACGGGTCCATAGTTACTAGCTAGATGGCTTCTTCTCTCTTTTTGGATCTCAATACAATGTTCCCCCCTCTCTTGTGGAGATCTATTCGATGTAAACTCTTTTTGCGGTGTGTTTGTCGAGATCCGATGAATTGTGCGTTTATGATCAAGTTTATCTATGAATAATATTTGAATCTTCTATGAATTCTTTTATGTATGATTGAGTTATCTTTGCAAGTCTCTTCGAATTATCAGTTTGGTTTGGCCTACTAGATTGATCTTTCTTGCCATGGGAGAAGTGCTTAGCTTTGGGTTCAATCTTGCGGTGTCCTTACCCAGTGACAAAAAGGGTTGCAAGGCACGTATTGTATTGTTGCCATCGAGGATAACAAGATGGGCTTTATATCATATTGCTTGAGTTTATCCCTCTACATCATGTCATCTTGCTTAAAATGTTACTCTGTTCTTATGAACTTAATACTCTAGATGCAGGCAGGAGTCGGTCGATGTGTGGAGTAATAGTACTAGATGTAGGCAGGAGTCGGTCTACTTGTTATGGGCATGATGCCTATATACATGATCATGCCTAGATAATCTCATAACTATGCGCTTTTCTATCAATTGCTTGACAGTAATTTTTTCACCCACAGTAATACTTATGCTATCTCGAGAGAAGCCTCTAGTGAAACCTATGGCCCCCGGGTCTATCTCTTATCATATTTGCTTTCAATATACTTATATTTGCATCTTTACCTTTTGCATCTATATTATAAAATACCAAAAATATATTGCGTTGGTTGCGAGTTCTCAGTTTGTTTGTGTAGGTGCGTGGGACTTTTGAGAAGCCTCCTACTGGATTGATACATTGGTTCTCAAAACTGAGGGAAATACTTACGCCACACTTGCTGCATCACCCTCTCCTCTTCGGGGAAAACCAACGCAAGCTCAAGACGTAGCAAGAAGAATTTCTAGCGCCGTTGCCGGGGAGGTCTTCACTCAAGTCAAGACATACCAAGTACCCATCACAAACCCATCTCCCTCGCATTTACATTATTTGCCATTTGCCTCTCGTTTTCCTCTGCCCCACTTCACCCTTGCCGTTTTATTCGCCCTCTCTTTCCCAATCTCCTCCTCTCTTTTTCGCTTGCCATTTTTCTGCTTGCTTGTGTGCCTGTTTGTCCTTATGGCTTTGCCTAAAGGTCCTGACCACCTTCTCAGAAGGATGGATGAGATTGAATCAAATATTAGAAGCTTTATGAATTTGCAATTTTAGCACAATAATTTCTTTAGAAAAGAACTTAAGGAACAAAAAAGTTTTTTGGGGTTTATGAACAAAGAGCTTGATGATATGAATAAAGAATTTTATGGTGTTAACGCTCAAATTACCCGGCTTGAAAATGCTATAGACAAAACTTCTGACAAGCAAGCCACCTTAGTCAATAAGATGGCCGCTAAACCAGAAAAATTACGTGAAAATAATGATGAGGATCTTAAAGTTATTGATGCGTCTCCTATTAGATCTATGTTTTGCAATATGAATTTTGATGATTATGGGACTGATGATGAATCAACTTTGCCTAGAAGGCGTCCCAAGAATTCGGAATCTTTAGATCTTGATGCTAAATTTGGTAAAAGTGAGATTGGAGAATCCTCAACTTATAATAACATTGAACCTACTATCTCGGATTTCAAGGAATTTGATTATGATAATTGTTTTTTAAAAGGTTGTATTTCCTTGTTGCAATCCATTGTTAATTCTCCTCATGCTTATAGTCAAAATAAAGCTTTTACCAAACATATTGTTGATGCCTTGATGCAATCTTATGATGAAAAACTTAATTTGGAAGTTTCTAAACCTAGAAAACTTAATGATGAGTGGGAACCTACTATAAAGATTAGAATTAAAGATTATGAGTGTTTTGCTTTGTGTGATTTGGGTGCTAGTGTTTCCACGATTCCGAAAACTTTATGTGATATTCTAGGTTTCCATGATCTTGATGATTGCTCTTTAAATTTGCACCTTGCGGATTCCACCATTAAAAAGCCTATGGGGAGTATCAATGATGTTCTTATTTTTGCAAATAGAAATTTGTTGCCCGTGGATTTTATCGTTCTTGATATAGATTGCAATCTTTCTTGCCCTATTATTCTTGGTAGACCTTTCCTTAGAACGATTGGTGCGATTATTGATATGAAGGAAAGGAACATTAGATTCTAATTTCCCTTAAAGAAAGGCATGGAGCACTTTCAAGAAAGAAAGTCAAATTACCTTATGAATCTATCATGCGTGCTACTTATGACTTTAGTGCCAAAGATGGCACTCGTTAGATCTATCTTTGCTTTTTATGCCTAGCTAGGGGCGTTAAACGATAGCGCTAGTTGGGAGGCAACCCAATTTTCTTTATGCTTTTTGTTTTTTCTCCTGTTTAGTAATAAATCTTGCATATACCTTCTGTTTAGATGTGTTTTTATCTTTTAATTAGTGTTTGTGCCAAGTAGAACCTATAGGATAACCTACGATGATAGTTGATTTGATTCTGCTGGAAAACAGAAACTTTGCGCGCACGAATATAATTTTGTTAAATCACAGGAACGTGATTTTGCGTTGATTCTATTTGCTTCTGTTCAACAAACAAATTTTCCAGGACTTCCTATTTTGGTAGGATTTTTAGAGTTCCAGAAGTTTGCGTTAGTTACAGATTGCTACAGATTGTTCTGTTTTTGACAGATTCTGTTTTTCGTGTGTTGTTTGCTTATTTCAATGCATCTATGGCTAGTAAATTAGTTTATAAACCATAAGGAAGTTGGAATACAGTAGGTTTAACACCAAAATAAATAAAGAATGAGTTCATTGTAGTACCTTATGTGGTGGTTTTGTTTTCTTTCACTAACGGAGCTTATAAGATTTCCTGTTGAGTTTTGTGTTGTGAAGTTTTCAAGTTTAGGGTAAAGCTTTGATGGACTATGGAATAAAGGGTGGCAAGATCCTAAGCTTGGGGATGCCCAAGGCACCCCAAGATATTCAAGAATAGCCAAAAGCCTAATCTTGGGGATGCCCCGGGAAGGCATCCCCTCTTTCGTCTTCGTTCATTGGTAACTTTACTTGGAGCTATATTTTTATTCGCCACATGATATGTGTTTTGCTTGGAGCGTCGTGTATTATATTAGGCTTTGCTTTTTAGTTTGCCACAATCATCCTTGCTGTACACACCTTTTGGGAAAAGCCTACTTGATTAGAATTTGCTAGAATACTCTATGTGCTTCACTTATATCTTTTGAGCTTGATAGTTTTTGCTCTAGTGCTTCACTTATATCTTTTAGAGCACGGTGGTGTATTAATTTTGAAGAAATTGCTAGCATATTATTTTGAGAGTCTTTTAGAACAGCATGGTATTTGCTATGGTCATAAAGTTGGTCCTAGAATGATGAGCATCCAAGTTGGGTATAATAAAAACTATCATAGGAAGTGAATTGGATGCTATATGATCAATTTGATACTTGATAATTGTTTTGGGATATGGAGGTAGTAATATTAAAGTTATGCTAGTTGGGTGATTATGAATATAAAGAATGCTTGTTCTGAAGTTTGTGACTCCCATAGCATGCACGTATGGTGAACCGCTTTGTGATGAAGTTGGAGCACAATTTTATTTATTGATTGTCTTCCTTATGAGTGGTGGTCGGGGATGAGCGATGGTCTTTTCCTATCAATCTATCCCCCTAGGAGCATGCGCGTAGTGCTTTGGTTTTTGATGACTTCTAGATTTTTGCAACAAGTGCATGAGTTCTTTTGATTAATGTTGATTCCTTGGATTATACGCACCCTTCCACCATTGCTAGCCCTTCTTGTACCGTGCAACTTTCGCCGGTACCATACACCCACCATCTACCTTCCTCAAAACAGCCACCATATCTACCTATTATGGCATTTCCATAGCCATTCTATGACGCCCAGGTAATTGAGCTACAGTAACCCCCCTCGTAATGATGCCACATCACCCGAGTTACTATTGACAAATCTCGCGTTAGTTCAAAACGATTCGAATTCAAATTTGAATTAGAGGCAAACACCAAAAGTTTTTAAAATATTAAATTAAATTGTTTGAAGTGTGCAAATAAATGCTAAGGTATTTATGGTCAGAAAACCATGCTTTTATAAAAAAAACTAAATACATAAAATGAATTAAAATAGAAAAGATAATTAAATAAAAGAAAAGGAAAATACAAAACGGAAAACAAAATATAAAAGAAGAGAACCCCCTGGCCAACTGGGCCAGACGACCCAGCCGGCCAGCCCATCTGGCCCTAACCGGCCCAGCCCCACTCCCTTAACCACCCACTACGACCGAACCCTAACCCCTATCCACCCCACTCGCTGACCACGACCCCCTCTCTCTTGGTCGCTCCTCTCCCCCTCTCTCGATCCGATCTGGGGGGATCGAACCCCCCAGCGCCCGAGGCCGCTGCCCCGGACGCCGCCCCAACGGCCGTGCCCCGCCACCCGGTGCTGCCCGACGCCGCTTGCCGTTGCCCGCCGACTCTGTTGCTTGTCGCCACCCCGACCCCGTCGCTGGTGCCGTCTCGGACTGCCGTCGCCGCTCGCCGGAACCACGCCGCCACGACTCCGTCGCCGCCCGTCGTCCCCGACTCCTCCTCGACCCCCACTGCCCCGGACCCTACTCCCCGCAGTGAGCACCGCACCTCCCTCCTTCTTCCCCTTTGCCTCCGCCCTCGCGCGTCGCTAAGCTCGCCGCGGCCCCGCTCTCTCCCCGTGCTCCTCTTTGTCTTGCACCACTCGCGCGCCTCGGCCGCACTGGCCGCGCGTCGCGCCATACCTTGCACGCGCTCCGCCCCACCCCACCGCTCTTTGTCCGTGCTTGTCCTTGGCCGCGACGGAGCTCTCTGCTCCTGCCGCGTGCTCCTCCTACCTTGGCCGGTCGCGCTCGCAGCCCATTCGGTGTTGCCTCCCCCCTTGTTGCTCCGACCAAGCCACCCCGCGGCCACTGTCGCGGCTCCCGCAGGGTTGCAGCCGCTATTGCGCCGTCTCCAGCCACCGCCGCTGCCTCCACCGCCCGTCCTCGCCACCGTTTCGCCATACTACTCTGGCCGCCGTCGAGGCCGGCGCCCCCTGGTGGCCTCGGGCCTGCACGCCCGGCGCCCGTAAACGTGCCCGGGTGCCCGATGGCTAGTGCCCGTTAAGGCCCCTGGGCCATTGACAACAGGGCCCCACCCCCTGAGAACGTTAAAAAAGGAATTAATAAAATTAATAATTAATTAAATCAATTAATTAGTGAATTAATTAAATTAATTACTCCTGTTTAATTAATCTAATTAACTAGTTAGTTTAATTAAACAATAATTAGATTAGCTAGAACCTAGTTAACCTAAGTAGAGTATGACAGGTGGGTCTCGCACATCAGTTTGACCCAGTCAAAGCCCTGTTGACTGCTGACGTCATGCTGACATCATGATGACATCAGCATGCACTGTTCTGGATAATGTTGTATTAAATTGATTAAATAAATGCTAAAATTAATTTGAATCTTTTAAAATTCATATAAAATAAACCGTAGCTCGGATGAAAATACTTTGTACATAAAAGTTGCTCAGAACAATGAGACGAATCCGGATACACAGTCCGTTCGCCGGCCACACATCCCTAGCATAGCAAACCTGCAACATTTCACCTCTGGTTCATCTGTCCGAAAATGCGAAACACCGATAATACTTTCCCAGATGTTTCCCCCCTTCGCCGGTATCCCCTACCACTACGTTAGGTCACCCCTAGCATCGCATATTGCCGCATCTTGCTTTGTGTTACATTTGATTGCTTTGTTATTTATTGTGTTCCCTCTCCGTTACTTCTTTCCAGTAGACTCTGAGACCGGTGCCGATGGCCGTGTGTTCGACTACACCGAAGATGACCCTTCCTTCTTGCCAGAGCAACCAGGCAAGCCCCCCCCCCCCTTGATCACCAGATATCGCCTATTCTTCTCTATACTGCTTGCATTAGAGTAGTGTAGCATGTTACTGTTCGGTTACTCCTATTCTGTTGCATAGCCTGTCATTGTTGCTACAGTCATTGATACCTTACCCGCAATCCTAAATGCTTAGTATAGGATGCTAGTTTATCATCATTGGCCCTACATTCTTGTCAGCCTGCCTTGCTATACTATTGGGTCGTGATCACTCGGGAGGTGATCACGGGTATATAATATACATATATACATACTATACAGATGGTGAATAAAGTCGGGTCAGCTCGTTGAGTACCCGCAAGTGATTCCGATGTGGGGGCTGGAAGGACAGGTGGCTCCATCCCGGTAGAGGTGGGCCTGGGTTCCCGACGGCCCCCGACTGTTACTTTGTGGCGGAGCGACAGGGCAGGTTGAGACCGCCTAGGAGAGAGGTGGGCCTGGCCCTGTTCGGCGTTCGCGGATACATAACACGCTTAACGAGATCTTGGTATTTGATCTGAGTCTGGCTACTGGCCTATACGCACTAACCAACTACGCGGGAACAGTTATGGGCACTCGGCGTCGTGGTATCAACCGAAGCCTTCGTGACATCAGCAACTGAGCGGCGCGTGCCGGATTGGAACGTAAGCCTGCTCTTGTATTAAGGGGGCCAGTTCTGCTTCCGGCCGTGTAAGCAACGTGCAGGTGTGCTAAGGGCGATGGGCCCAGACCCCTGTGCGCTTAGGTTTAGACCGGCGTGCTGACCTCTCTGTTGTGCCTAGGTGGGGCTGCGACGTGTTGATCTTCCGCGGCCGGGCATGACCCAGAAAAGTGTGTCCGGCCAAATGGGATCGAGCGTGTTGGGTTATGTGGTGCACCCCTGCAGGGAAGTTAATCTATTCAAATAGTCGTGATCTTCGGTAACATGACGACTTGGAGTTGTACCTTGACCTTATGACAACTAGAACCGGATACTTAATAAAACACACCATTCCAAGTGCCAAATACAACCCGGTGATCGCTCTCTAACAGGGCGACAAGGAGGGGATCGCCGGGTAGGATTATGCTATGTGATGCTACTTGGAGGACTTCAGTCTACTCTCTTCTACATGCTGCAAGATGGAGGCTGCCAGAAGCGTAGTCTTCGACAGGATTAGTTATCCCCCTCTTATTCTGGCATTCTGCAGTTCAATCCACTGATATGGCCCTTTACACATATACCCATGCATATGTAGTGTAGCTCCTTGCTTGCGAGTACTTTGGATGAGTACTCACGGTTGCTTTTCTCCCCCTTTTCCCCCTTTCCCTTCTACCTGGTTGCCGCAACCAGTCGATGGAGCCCAGGAGCCAGACGCCACCTTCGACGACGACTTCTACTACACTAGAGGTGCCTACTACTACGTGCAGCCCGCTGACGACGACCAGGAGTAGTTAGGAGGATCCCAGGCAGGAGGCCTGCGCCTTTTTCGATCTGTATCCCAGTTTGTGCTAGCCATCTTATGGCAAACTTGTTTAACTTATGTCTGTACTCAGATATTGTTGCTTCCGCTGACTTGTCTATGATCGAGCACTTGTATTCGAGCCCTCAAGGCCCCCGGCTTGTATTATGATGCTTGTATGACTTATTTTATTTTTAGAGTTGTGTTGTGATATCTTCCCGTGAGTCCCTGATTTTGATCGTACACGTTTGCGTGTATGATTAGTGTACGATCGAATCGGGGGCGTCACACATTCCGAGATATATTGCCATGCAACTTTCCACCGTTTCGTTCATATGACACGCATTACTCTTGTCATATTGCTCCTTGCATGATCATGTAGTTGACATTGTATTTGTGGCAAGGCCACTTTCATAATTTTCATACATGTCGCTCTTGATTCATTGCATATCCCGGTACACCGCCGGAGGCATTCATATAGAGTCATATCTTGTTCTAGCTTTGAGTTGTAAATCCATAAAAGTGTGATGATCTTCATTATTAGAGCATTGTCCTCGTGAGGAAAGGATGATGAAGGCTATGATTCCCCCACAAGTCGGGATTAGACTTCGGACTTTACAAAAAGAAAACAAAAGGAAGAAAAAGAAAAAATGAGAAAGGCCAAAAAGGAAAAAAAAGGAAAGGCCAAAGAAAAAAGGGAAAAAAGAAGAAAAGAAAATAAATGAGAGAAAAAGAGAGAAGGGACAATGCTACCATCTCTTTTTCCACACTTGTGCTTTAAAGTAGCACCATGATCTTCATGATAGAGAGTCTCATATGTTGTCACTTTCATATACTAGTGGGGATATTTTATTATAGAACTTGGCTTGTATATTCTAATGATGGGCTTCCTCAAAAGTGCCCTAGGTCTTCGTGAGCAAGCAAGTTGGATGCACACCCACTTAGTTTCTTTTGTTGAGCTTTCATATATTTATAGCTCTAGTGCATCCGTTGCATGGCAATCCCTACTCACTTACATTGATATCTATTAATGGGCATCTCCATAGCCCGTTGATACGCCTAGTTGATGTGAGACTATCTTCTCCTTTTTGTCTTCTCCACAACCACCATTCTATTCCACATATAGTGCTATGTCCATGGCTCACGCTCATGTATTGCGTGAAAGTTGAAAAAGTTTGAGATTATTAAAGTATGAAACAATTGCTTGGCTTGTCATCGGGGTTGTGCATGATTAAATACTTTGTGTGATGAAGATAGAGCAACAGCTAGACTATATGATTTTGTAGGGATAACTTTCTTTGGCCATGTTATTTTGAGAAGACATGATTACTTTGATTAGTATGCTTGAAGTGTTACTATTTCTTTTATCAATATGAACTTTTATTTTGTATTCATTTGGATCTGAACATTCATGCCACAATAAAGAAAAATTACATTATGAATTATGCTAGGTAGCATTCCACATCAAAAATTCTCTTTTTATCATTTACCTACTCGAGGACGAGCAAGAATTAAGCTTGGGGATGCTTGATACGTCTCCAACATATCTATAATTTTTGATTGTTCCATGCTATTATATTACCCCTTTTGGATGTTTATGGGCTTTATTTTACACATTTATATCATTTTTGGGACTAACCTACTAACCGGAGGCCCAGCCCATATTGCTGTTTTTTTTGCCTATTTCAGTATTTCGAAGAAAAGAAATATCAAAAGGAGTCCAAACGGAATGAAACTTTCGGGAGCGTGATTTTTGGAACACACTTGATCCGGAGAGCTTGGAGTGCAAGTCAAGAAGCTGCCGAGGAAGCCACGAGATAGGAGTGTTGGGGAATGTTGCAGAAAATAAAAAATTCTGCCCTTCACCAAGATCAGTCTATGGAGTCATCTAGCAACGAGAGAGAGAGGAGTGCATCTACATACCCTTGTAGATCGCGTGCGGAAGCGTTCAAGAGAACGGGGTTGAGGGAGTCGTACTCATCATGATCCAAATCACCGGAGATCCTAGCGCCGAACGGACGGCACCTCCGCGTTCAACACACGTACGGTTGGGAAGACGTCTCCTCCTTCTTGATCCAGCAAGGGGGGAGGAGAGGTTGATGAAGATCCAGCAGCACGACGGCGTGGTGGTGGATGCAACAGTGATCACGGCAGAGCTTCGCCAAGCTTCTACGAGAGGGAGAGGTGGTGCGTGGGGAGAGGGAGGCGCCAGGGACTTGGGTGCGGCTGCCCTCCCTCCCCCCTCTTTATATAGGCCCCCTGGGGGGCACCGGCCCTAGGAGATGGGATATCCAAGGGGGGGCGGTGGCCAAGGGGGTGGCTTGCCCCCCAAGGCAAGTGGAGGCGCCCCCACCCCTAGGGTTTCCAACCCTAGGCGCAGGGGGGCCCAAGGGGGGGGGGCGCACCAGACCACCAGGGGCTGGTTCCCCTCCCACTTCAGCCCATGGGGCCCTCCGGGATAGGTGGCCCCACCCGGTGGACCCCCGGAACCCTTCCGATGGTCCCGGTACAATACCGGTGACCCCCGAAACTTTCCCAATGGCCGAAACTGCACTTCCTATATATAACACCTCTGGACCATTCCGGAACTCCTTGTGACGTTCGGGATCTCATCTGGGACTCCAAACAACTTTCAGGTTACTGCATACTCATATCTCTACAACCCTAGCGTCACCGAACCTTAAGTGTGTTGACCCTACAGGTTCGGGAGACATGCAGACATGACCGAGACGCCTCTCCGGTCAATAACCAACAGCGGGATCTGGATACCCATGTTGGCTCCAACATGCTCCTCGATGATCTCATCGGATGAACCACAATGTCGAGGATTCAATCAATCCCGTATACAATTACCTTTGTCAATCGGTACGTTACTTGCCCGAGACTCGATCGTCGGTATCCCAATACCTCGTTCAATCTCGTTACCAGCAAGTCACTTTACTCGTACCGTAATGCATGATCCCGTGACCAGACACTTGGTCACATTGAGCTCATCATGATGATGCATTACCGAGTGGGCCCAGAGATACCTCTCCGTCATACGGAGTGACAAATCCCAGTCTCGATTCATGCCAACCCAACAGACACTTTCGGAGATACCCGTAGTGCACCTTTATAATCACCCAGTTACGTTGTGACGTTTGGCACACCCAAAGCACTCCTACGGTATCCGGGAGTTGCACAATCTCATGGTCTAAGGAAATGATACTTGACATTTGGAAAAGCTCTAGCGAAACGAACTACACGATCTTTGTGCTATGCTTAGTATTGGGTCTTGTCCATCACATCATTCTCCTAATGATGTGATCCTGTTATCAATGACATCCAATGTCCATAGTCAGGAAACCATGACTATCTGTTGTTCAATGAGCTAGTCAACTAGAGGCTCACTAGGGACTTGTTGTGGTCTATGTATTCACACATGTATTACGATTTCCGGATAATACAATTATAGCATGAACAATAGACAATTATCATGAACAAAGAAATATAATAATAACCATTTTATTTTTGCCTCTAGGGCATATTTCCAACAGTCTCCCACTTGCACTAGAGTCAATAATCTAGTTACATTGTGATGTATCGAACACCCATTGCGTTCTGGTGTTGATCATGTTTTTCTCTAGGGAGAGGTTTAGTCAACGGATGTGCTACATTCAGATCTGTATGTACTTTACAAATATCTATGTCTCCATCTTGAACATTTTCACGGATGGAGTTGAAGCGATGCTTGATGTGCCTGGTCTTCTTGTGAAACCTGGGCTCCTTGGCAAGTGCAATAGCTCCAGTGTTGTCACAGAAGAGTGTGATTGGCCCTGACGCATTGGGTATGACTCCTAGGTCGGTGATGAACTCCTTCACCCAGATAGCTTCATGCGCTGCCTCCGAGGCTGCCATGTACTCCGCTTCACATGTAGATCCCGCCACAACGCTCTCTTGCAACTGCACCAGCTTACTGCCCCACCATTCAAAATATACACTTATCCGGTTTGTGAATTAGAGTCATCCAGATCCGTGTCAAAGCTAGCATCGACGTAACCCTTTACGACGAGCTCTTCGTCACCTCCATATACGAGAAACATATCCTTAGTCCTTTTCAGGTACTTAAGGATGTTCTTGACCGCTGTCCAGTGTTCCATGCCGGGATTACTTTGGTACCTTCCTACCAAACTTACGGCAAGGTTTATATCAGGTCTGGTACAGGTCATGGCATACATGATAGACCCTATGGCTAATGCATAGGGGACGACACTCATCTTTTCTCTATCTTCTGCCGTGGTCGGACATTGAGCCGAGCTCAATTTCACACCTTGCAACACAGGCAAGAACACCTTCTTGGACTGATCCATATTGAACTTCTTCAATATCTTATCAAGGTATGTGCTTTGTGAAAGACCTATGAGGCGTCTTGATCTATCTCTATATATCTTGATGCCTAATATGTAAGCAGCTTCTCCAAGGTCCTTCATTGAAAAACACTTATTTAAGTAGGCCTTAATGCTGTCCAAAAGTTCTATATCATTTCCCATCAAAAGTATGTCATCCACATATAATATGAGAAATGCTACAGAGCTCCCACTCACTTTCTTGTAAACGCAGGCTTCTCCATAAGTCTGCATAAACCCAAACGCTTTGGTCATTTCATTAAAGCGATTTTCCAACTCCGAGATGCTTGAACCAGCCCATATAGATGGAGCGTTGGAGCTTGCATACCTTGTTAGCACTCTTAGCGTTGACAAAACCTTCCGGCTGCATCATATACAGTTCTTCCTTAAGATGACCGTTAAGGAATGCCGTTTTGACGTCCATTTGCCATATCTCATAATCATAGTATGCGGCAATTGCTAACATGATTTGGACGGACTTCAGCTTCGCTACGGGAGAGAATTTCTCATCATAGTCAATCCCTTGAACTTGTCGATAACCCTTAGCGACAAGTCGAGCTTTTTAGATGGTAACATTACCATCCGCATCCATCTTCTTCTTAAAGATCCATTTGTTTTCTATCGCTCGCTGATCATCGGGCAAGTCTGTCAAAGTCCATAGTTTGTTTTCATACATGGATCCTATCTCGGATTGCATGGATTCAAGCCGTTTGTTGGAATCTAGGCCCGCCATTGCTTCTTCATAGTTCGAAGGTTCACCGTTGTCTAACAACATGATTTCCAGGACAGGGTTGCCATACCACTCTGGTGTGGAACGTGTCCTCGTGGACCTACGAAGTTCAGTAGTAACTTGATTCGAAGTACCTTGATCATCATCATTAGTTTCCTCTCTTGTTGGTGCAGGCACCACAGGAACATTTTCCTGACCTGCGCTACTTATCGGTTCAAGAGGTAGTACTTCATCAAGTTCCACTTTCCTCCCACTTACTTCTCTCGAGAGAAACTCTTTCTCTAGAAAGGACCCGTTCTTGGCAACAAAGATCTTGCCCTCGGATCTTAAATAGAATGTATACCCAATGGTTTCCTTAGGGTATCCTATGAAGACACATTTTTCCGACTTGGGTTTGAGCTTTTCAGGTTGAAGTTTCTTGACATAAGCATCGCATCCCCAAACTTTTAGAAACGACAGCTTAGGTTTCTTCCCAAACCATAATTCATACGGTGTCGTCTCAACGGATTTAGACGGTGCCCTATTTAAAGTGAATGTAGCTGTCTCTAGAGCGTATCCCCAAAATGATAGCGGTAAATCGGTAAGTGACATCATAGATCGCACCATATCCAATAGAGTGTGATTACGATGTTCGGACACACCGTTACGCTGAGGTGTTCCAGGCGGCGTGAGTTGTGAAACGATTCCACATTTCCTTCAGTGCGTACCAAATTCGTGACTTAAATATTCTCCCCCACGATCTGATCGCAAGAACTTTATCTTTCGGTCACGTTGATTCTCTACCTCATTCTGAAATTCCTTGAACTTTTCAAAGGTCTCAGACTTGTGTTTCATCAAGTAGACATACCCATATCTACTCAAGTCGTCAGTGAGAGTGAGAACATAACGATATCCTCCGCGAGCCTCAACGCTCATTGGACCACACACATCAGTATGTATGATTTCCAATAAGTTGGTTGCTCGCTCCATTGTTCCGGAGAACGGAGTCTTAGTCATTTTGCCCATGAGGCATGGTTCGCATGTGTCAAATGATTCATAATCTAGAGACTCTAAAAGTCCATCAGCATGGAGCTTCTTCATGCGCTTGACACCAATGTGACCAAGGCGGCAGTGCCACAAGTATGTGGGACTATCGTTATCAACTTTACATCTTTTGGTACTCACACTATGAATATGTGTAATATTACGCTCGAGATTCATTAAGAATAAACCATTCACCAGCGGGGCATGAACATAAAACATATCTCTCATATAAATAGAACAACCATTATTCTCGGATTTAAATGAGTAGCCATCTCGAATTAAACGAGATCCTGATACAATGTTCATGCTCAAAGCTGGCACTAAATAACAATTATTGAGGTTTAAAACTAATCCCGTAGGTAAATGTAGAGGTAGCGTGCCGACGGCGATCACATGGACCTTGGAACCATTCCCGGCGCGCATCGTCACCTCGTCCTTCACCAGTCTCCGCTTATTCCGCAACTCCTGCTTTAAGTTACAAATATGAGCAACTGCACCGATATCAAATACCCAGGAGCTACTACGAGCACTGGTAAGGTACACATCAATTACATGTATATCACATATACCTTTGGTTTTGCCGGCCTTCTTGTCCACTAAGTACTTGGGGCAGTTCCGCTTCCAATGACCACTTCCCTTGCAATAAAAGCACTCAGTCCCAGGCTTGGGTCCATTGTTTGACTTATTCCCGGCAACTGGCTTACCAGGCGCGGCAACTCCCTTGTCGTCCTTCTTGAAGTTCTACTTACCCTTGCCTTTCTTGAACTTAGTGGTTTTATTCACCATCAACACTTGATGTTCCCTTTTGATCTCTACCTCTGCTGGTTTCAGCATTGAATATACCTCAGGAATGGTCTTTTCCATCCCCTGCATATTGAAGTTCATCACAAAGCTCTTGTAGCTCGGTGGAAGCGACTGAAGGATTCTGTCAATGACCGCGTCATCCGGGAGATTAACTCCCAGTTGAGTCAAGCAGTTGTGCAACCCAGACATTTTGAGTATGTGCTCACTGACAGAACTATTTTCCTCCATCTTACAGTTGCAGAACTTGTCAAAGACTTCATATCTCTCGACCCGGGCATGATCTTGGAAAACCATTTTCAGCTCTTCGAACATCTCATATGCTCCGTGTTGCTCAAAACGCTCTTGGACTCCCTGTTCTAAGCTGTAAAGCATGCCGCACTGAACGAGGGAGTAATCATCAGCACAAGACTGCCAAGCGTTCATAATGTCTTGGTTCTCTGGGATGGGTGCTTCACCTAGCGGTGCTTCTAGGACATAATCTTTCTTTGTAGCTATGAGGATGATCCTCACGTTCCAGACCCAGTCTGTATAGTTGCTGCCATCATCTTTCAGCTTGGTTTTCTCTAGGAACACATTGAAGTTGAGGTGGACATGAGCGTTGGCCATTTGATCTACAAGACATTTTGCAAAGGTTTTTAGACTAAGTTCATGATAATTAAGTTCATCTAATCAAATTATTCAATGAACTCCCACTTAGACTGACATCCCTCTAGTCATCTAAGTGAAACATGATCCGAGTCAACTAGGTCGTGTCCGATCATCACGTGAGACATACTAGTTATCATCGGTGAACATCTTCATGTTGATCGTATCTTCTACATGAATCATGCTCGACCTTTCGGTCCTCCATGTTCCGAGGCCATGTCTGTACATGCTAGGCTCGTCAAGTCAACCTAAGTGTATTGCATGTGTAAATCTGGCTTACACCCATTGTATTCGAACGTTAGGATCTATCACACCCGATCATCACGTGGTGCTTCGAAACAACGAACCTTCGCAACGGTGCACAGTTAGGGGGAACACTTTCTTGAAATTATTACGAGGGATCATCTTATTTAAGCTACCGTCGTTATAAGAAAATAAGATGCAAAACATGATAAACATCACATGCAATCAAATAGTGACATGATATGGCCAATATCATATTATGCCTTTGATCTCCATCTTCGGGGCGCCATGATCATCTTCTTCACCGGCATGACACCATGATCTCCATCATCATGATCTCCATCATCGTGTCTTCATGAAGTTGTCACGCCAACGACTACTTCTACTTCTATGGCTAACGCGATTAGCAATAAAGTAAAGTAATTTAAATGGCGTTTCTCAATGACACGCAGGTCATACAAAAAATAAAGACAACTCCTATGGCTCCTGCCGGTTGTCATACTCATTGACATGCAAGTCGTGATTCCTATTACAAGAACATGATCATCTCATACATCACATATATCATTCATCACATCCTTTGGCCATATCACATCACACGGCACATGCTGCAAAAACAAGTTAGACGTCCTCTAATTGTTGTTGCAAGTTTTTACGTGGCTTCTATAGGTTTCTAGCAAGAACGTTTCTTACCTACGTAAAACCACAACGTGATATGCCAATTTCTATTTACCCTTCATAAGGACCCTTTTCATCGAATCCGCCCCAACTAAAGTGGGAGAGACAGACACCCGCTAGCCACCTTATGCAACTAGTGCATGTCAGTCGGTGGAACCTGTCTCACGTAAGCGTATGTGTAAGGTCGGTCCGGGCCGCTTCATCCCACGATGCCGCCGAAGCAAGATAAGACTAGTAGTGGCAAGAAAATTGACAACATCTACGCCCACAACTGCTTTGTGTTCTACTCGTGCATAGTAACTACGCATAGACCTAGCTCTGATACCACTGTTGGGGAACGTTGTAGAAAATAAAAAAATTCTACGCTTCACCAAGATCAATCTATGGAGTCATCTAGCAATGAGAGAGAGGAGTGCATCTACATACCCTTGTAGATCGCATGCGGAAGCGTTCAAGAGAACGGGGTTGAGGGAGTCGTACTCGTCGTGATCCAAATCACCGAAGATCCTAGCGCCGAACGGATGGCACCTCTGCATTCAACACACGTACGGTTGGGAAGACGTCTCCTCCTTCTTGATCCAGCAAGGGGGAAGGAGAGGTTGATGAAGATCCAGTAGCACGACGGCGTGGTGGTGGATGCAGCAGCGATCACGGCAGGGCTTCGCCAAGCTTCTGCGAGAGGGAGAGGTGGTGCGTGGGGAGAGGGAGGCACCAAGGACTTGGGTGCGGCTGCCCTCCCTCCCCCTCTTTATATAGGCCCCCTAGGAGGGCGCCGGCCCTAGGAGATGGGATCTCCAAGGGGGAGCGGCGGCCAAGGGGGTGGCTTGCCCCCCAAGGCAAGTGGAGGCGCCCCCCACCCCTAGGGTTTCCAACCCTAGGCACAGGGGGCCCAAGGGGGGGCGCACCAGCCCACCAGGGGCTGGTTCCTCTCCCATTTCAGCCCATGGGGCCCTCCGGGATAGGTGGCCCCACCCAGTGGACCCCCGGGACCCTTCCGGTGGTCTCGGTACAATACCGGTGACCCCCGAAACTTTCCCGATGGCCGAAACTGTACTTCCTATATATAATTCTTCACCTCCGGACCATTCCAAAACTCCTCGTGACGTCTGGGATCTCATCCGGGACTCCGGACAACTTTCAGGTTACTGCATACTCATATCTCTACAACCCTAGCGTTACCGAACCTTAAGTGTCACTAGTAGAAAAGGGGCCAATGGTCCAGGCCGGTCCAGCCCATTTGTCCCGGTTCAATCCAGAACCGGGACCAATGGGGGCATTGGCCCCGGTTCGTGAGCCCCAGGGGCCGGCCGGGCCACGTGGGCCATTGGTCCCGGTTCGTCTGGACCTATTGGTCCCGGTTGGTGGGACGAACCGGGACCAATGGCCCTCGCTCCTGGCCCACCACCATTGGTCCCGGTTGGTGGCCTGAACCGGGACCAATGGCCCTCGCTCCTGGCCCACCACCATTGGTCCCGGTTGGTGGCCTGAACCGGGACCAAAGGACGACCATTAGTCCCGGTCCATTCCACCAACCGGGACTAAAGGGTTGGTACTCGTTGCGGCCAAAGTTTAGTCCCACCTCGCCAACCGGAGGGGAATCAGACCGGTTTATAAGCCCCTCCCTCTCTGACTTATTGAGCTCCTCTCAAAATGAAAATAGATGCCCTTATATAGGGAATTTAGGCTAAATTAATACGAATTTCTCTTGAAATTTGTTATGAATTTAATTTGAATTTCCTCTATAAGCGCATCTATGCTCATTTCGGAGTAGCTTTTTATATAGTTTTTTTTCTTTTCTGCTATATTTATTTTTTTCTTTTTATTTCTGAGTTGTAATAAGTCATTAAAAATAAGCATCTATGCTCATTTTTTAGTAAAGTTAATCATAACTATTTTTTCTTCTATTTATTTTTGAATTGTAATAAGTCATTAAAAATAAGCATCTATGCTCATATTTTAGTAAAGTTAATCACAACTATTTTTTCTTCTTTTTATTTCTGAGTTGTAATAAGTCATTAAAAATAAACATCTATGCTCCTTTTTTAGTACAGTTAATCACAACTATTTTTTGCTTCAATTCATTTCTGAGTATCTTTTTATATAGTTTTTTTCTTTTCTGCTATATTTATTTTTTTTTCTTTTTATTTCTGAGTGTTAATAAGTCATTAAAAATAAGCATCTATGCTCCTTTTTTAGTACAGTTAATCACAACTATTTTTTGCTTCAATTCATTTCTGAGTAGTTTTCTATATAGTTTTTTTTCTTTTCAGCTATATTTATTTTTTTCTTTTTATTTCTCAGTTGTAATAAGTCATTAAAAATAAGCATTTATGCTCATTTTTTAGTAAAGTTAATCATAACTATTTTTTCTTCTATTTATTTTTGAATTGTAATAAGTCATTAAAAATAAGCATCTATGCTCATATTTTAGTAAAGTTAATCACAACTATTTTCTTTTATTTTTATTTCTGAGTTGTAATAAGTCATTAAAAATAAGCATCTATGCTCCTTTTTTAGTACAGTTAATCACAACTATTTTTTGCTTCAATTCATTTCTGAGCAGTTTTCTATATAGTTTTTTTTCTTTTTAGCTATATTTATTTTTTCCTTTTTATTTCTCAGTTGTAATAAGTCATTAAAAATAAAAAAGAGGCGCAATGCTTGTTAATTTGCTTCAAGCCTTTCAGAATAGTGTCAACTGCACTGCACATAGTTCTCTGCAGTCTACCGTATTCCTCAAGGCTTGAAGCTAACCAACGTGCAGGAGCATTGCGCCTCTTTGTCATCGTCTCTGCACTCAGGCCTTATAAACAGCTGCGAGTGCCTCTCGCTTGGCGAGGTGGGACTAAAAAAACAGCTGCAGGAAGAATCAACAAAAAAACAGCTGCAGAAAATAAAAAAGTAGTTAGACGGGTCCATTGGTACCGGTTGGTGGCATCAACCGGTACCAATGCCGCTCTTTGGTCCCGGTTGGTGGAATCAACCGGGACGAATGCCGCTCTTTAGTCCCGGTTGGAGCCACTAACCGGGACCAAAGGTCTTCGTTTCCCGTCCTTTGGGCTGCTGAAAAGAGGCCTCTGGTCCTGGTTGGTGGAATCAACCGGGACTAAAGGGGGCATTGGTCCCGGTTGGTGCCACGAACCGGGACCAAAGCTTTTGCTATATATACAACACTTAGCGCGACTTCGATCTCTCCTGCTCCACTCCCGTCGCCGCGCGTCTCTGCCGCCACCTTGCCGTCGCCGCCCCGCCCCGACGCCGTCGCGGCCCTGCCCCTCCACACCCCGACGCCGTCGCCGCCCCGCGCCGCCCCGCCCAGCCCCGCCCCGCGCCGTCGCCCCCCGCGCGCCCCGCCCAGCCCGCCCGCGCCGCCCCGCTCCGCACCTCGCCGTCGCCATCGCCGGCCGTACGTGAGCACCTCGCCGTCGCCTTCGCCGGCCGTACGCCGGCCACCGTCATTTTTTTGTTAGATTTAATTAGATTTTTTTGTTAGGTTAGATGTGTAGTAATTTAGATATGTAGTTCATAGATTTTTTTTGTTAGATTAGATTTTTTTTGTTAGATTAGATGTGTAGTAATTAATTTGTTTATATTATGTTAGATTTTTTTGTTAGATTAATTAGATTTTTTTTGTTAGATTAGATGTGTGTAGTAATTTAGATATGTAGTTCATAGATTTTTTTTGTCAGATTAGATTTTTTTTGTTAGATTAGATGTGTAGTAATTAATTTGTTTATACTATTAGATTTTTTTGTTAGATTAATTAGATTTTTTTTGTTAGATTAGATGTGTGTAGTAATTTAGATATGTAGTTCATAGATTTGTTTGTTAGATTAGATTTTTTTTGTTAGATTAGATGCGTAGTAATTAATTTTTTTATATTATGTTAGATTTTTTTGTTAGATTAATTAGATTTTTTTGTTAGATTAGATGTGTAGTAATTTTGATATGTAGTTCATAGATTTTTTTTGTTAGATTAGATTTTTTTTTGGTTAGATTAGATGTGTAGTAATTAATTTTGTTCATAGAATTTTAATGATTTTTTTGTTTATAGTATTTAGAAAAAGGAAAAAGATAAGAAGTAGTTTATATATAGTTGAACTAGCTAGTTGATTTAATAAACTAATTTATTGTACTATATATAGATGTAGTTTGTTTTTAGTAAGTACTACTTATTTATTTATAGTAAGTGCTTAGTAGTTGAACTAGATAGTTGATTTAATTAATAAAACTACTTTTATTTAACTATATATGGAAGTAGTTGCCGCATCGACGTCGGCGATGCCTATCCCGCATCCTCGTCGTCGTCGACTCGGCGGTGGAGGCCTGCTTGATCAGGGCCATGTTCGGGACTGGGCTCCGCCGGGCTGGTATTGGGAGGTGCTACCTTCCGGGGGACGTAGGTTGGTGAGGAGGCAGCCCGTTGTTGACCCGATCCTTGTTTGGTGGCGGTCGCGTGGGCCAGTGACGGTGGTGAGGCATCCGGACACCGCGGAGGTGGTACGTCACCATGTCAGCGAGGAGGACGAGCACGTCCATCGCTACATGGTTGCATTGGAGGGCAGGTTCGACAATACCTGACAGGTTCTTCAGGGATCTCACTGGAGCTATGATCCTGTGATGGTTCCTTATCTTTGGGTGTCCACCGCCCGCGTCGATACCCGTCGGGCGCTACGGTTCTAGTTGTATTAGTGATAATATTCGACAATGTACGGACACCAAGAGATGATGTACTTTTGCTTATAATTATTGAATGCATGCTAATTTGAATACTATAGTTTATTTTATGATTTGGTTTTGCTTATTTTATGATTTGGTTTTGCTTATTGAATGCTGATATTGGATAAGTTCTCCTTCATTCCCGTATGCTAGACAATTTGATATAATAATGCATTCGGGAATGAAAGGAGGAGCTACGTACATCGATCATCGATAGTCAACCCATGATTAATAATAATGATCTAGTTTAATATTTGAATTATGAACATAGGCCGGAAATGTCGTACTCATCGGACGACGAAAACCACCCGGGGGAGTGCGACTGGTGCCACGACGACCAAGGTATCTGCGAAAGGTTCATTGTGCTGGACGAAGATCGTCGCTTCAGCATTAAGCTCGAGGAGACCTTCGATGTTCATACGGTACGCAACCGAGGATAATAGTTTTTTTTCGTAATTACTCATGACTTCAACTATTTTAATCATGACAATATTTTTCATCTTTTCCAATTCGACTAGCTTATCCCATGCTTTGCAAGACGCTATGTCTTGGAGAGGATGGGTTTTGAAGACCATGAAAGTTTCGAAACCAAAAAAATTATCCTAAGTAGCCATCATGGTGTGGATTTTCAAGTAAAGGTGTACAATGCTCAGAGTGTAACCCAATTTGGTTGCAAAAATTGGGAAGCACTTTGCAAGATGTATAGTTTTGATGAGGGTATGCTTGTTACCATGGATCTTGGTGATCCTACAATCGAGCAAGAGAGACCTACGATTTTCGTCCTTGTGGATACACCTCCAATTCTTCCCCCATGTGAGCTTAACATAGTTATTAAGTAATTTATATTGTTTATTTCAAAATAGTTGACAAATTATTCTCCATTGACAGCTTATATTCATTCTTCAAAGAATGTGTGGAAGATGGTAGACAGAACCTACTACACCGAAGGCTCCGAACTAACTTATCAGGAGAAAAATCATCTGGTCGCATTTTGTACTGATCTTGAGAATTACAATGTCTACAATCGAACTCCTCGACATTATGGTCAATACGTGCCACTAGTGCACGTGTTGAACTACGGTAACTACCATGGAGATACCCTGGTAAGATTTTTTACTATTACAACATCCGTGCATCTTTTTGCACACTTCTAAAACTAGTACATCATATCATTGCTAACTACGAAGTTATTACTATGTTTTTCAACAGATAATCCCGAATGATTGTGTGCCTCATCTGATGTATACACACGGTAGCCTTCATGTTTTGAACATACAACCAGGTCTTCCTACGAATCTGAACTGTCCATACCGGGTTTCTAAAAGAAGTGGAGGCACGACAATCAAAGAATGGAAAAAATGTATGGACAGTCGTAAGGAGCTTCTTGGAAGCAACATTCAACGAAGGGCAAAAATTGGAGACAGGATGATCGCAATTCTTCATAATGGAGAGTCAGGGTCTATATTGTTTTATGCTATTTTACCTTAAGGGTGTTTAGGTCCTACCTGATACTGATGATCATGTGTTAAGAACAATTATGTAGGGTTGGGTTCGATGACTATGAGGATGATGATCGTATGACTTATTATTAATAACGAGTAGAAGTTGTATGATGATGCATGATTAGTAGGACGAGTACTTGTTATTATATATGCTGATGTATGCGAGCATGCATGAGTTATTATATCAGCGGGTAAAATGAACATATATAGCAGCAGTGTTGGTAAACCAAGGACGAAGATATAAGAGAGGACACTTCTCTCTATTAGCTAGCTAATATAACAACCTAAAAATAACCCCCAAAACCCCTAAAGCAGCCACTTTCCAAAAAAAACATGGACTTTTGGTCCCGGTTGGTGCCACCAACCGGGACCAAAGGCCCCCTGACTGGGCTGGACGCACAGAGCCACGTGGAGGCACATTAGTCCCGGTTCTTGTTTGAACTGGGACTAATGGGTGGAGGTATTAGTAACGACCCATTAGTCCCGGTTCATGAACCGGGACTAAAGGCCCTCACGAACCGGGACTATTAGGTGTTTTTCTACTAGTGTGTGTAGACCCTACGGGTTCGGGAGACATGCAGACATGACCGAGACGCCTCTCCGGTCAATAACCAACAACGGGATCTGGATACCCATGTTGGCTCCCACATGCTCCTCGATGATCTCATCGGATGAACCACGATGTCGAGGATTCAATCAATCCTGTATAAAATTCCCTTTGTCAATCGGTATGTTACTTGCCCGAGACTCGATCGTCGGTATCCCAATACCTCGTTCAATCTCGTTACCGGCAAGTCACTTCAATCGTACCGTAATGCATGATCCCGTGACCAGACACTTGGTCACATTGAGCTCATCATGATGATGCATTACCGAGTGGGCCCAGAGATACCTCTCCGTCATACGGAGTGACAAATCCCAGTCTCGATTCGTGCCAACCCAACAAACACTTTCGGAGACACCCGTAGTGCACCTTTATAGTCACCCAGTTACGTTGTGACTTTTGGCACACTCAAAGCACTCCTACGGTATCCGGGAGTTGCACAATCTCATGGTCTAAGGAAATGATACTTGACATTTGGAAAAGCTCTAGCGAAATGAACTACACGATCTTTGTGCTATGTTTAGGATTGGGTCTTGTCCATCACATCATTCTCCTAATGATGTGATCCCGTTATCAATGACATCCAATGTTGTTAGGAAACCATGACTATCTATTGATCAATGAGCTAGTCAACTAGAGTCTCACTAGGAACTTGTTGTGGTCTATGTATTCGCACATGTATTACGATTTCCGGATAATACAATTATAGCATGAACAATAGACAATTATCATGACCAAAGAAATATAATAATAACCATTTTATTATTGCCTCTAGGGCATATTTCCAACAAGGAGGCCGTGCCCCCCCCTGTAGGGTGCGCCCCTGTCTCGTGGGCCCCTCGGGCGGCCACCGACGTACTTCTTCCTCCTATATATACCTACGTACCCTGAAAACATCCAGGGACACCACGAAACACAATTTCCACCGCCGTAACCTTCTCTATCCGCGAGATCTCATCTTGGAGCCTTCGCCGGCACTCTCCCGGAGGGGGAATCGACCACGAAGGGCTTCTACATCAACATCCTTGCCCCTCCAATGAGTTGTGAGTAGTTTACCACAGACCTACGGGTCCATAGTTATTAGCTAGATGGCTTCTTCTCTCTTTTTGGATCTAAATACAATGTCCCCCCCTCTCTTGTGGAGATCTATTCGATGTAAACTCTTTTTGCAGTGTGTTTGTCGAGATCCGATGAATTGTGGGTTTATGATCAAGTTTATCTATGAATAATATTTGAATCTTCTCTGAATTCTTTTATGTATGATTGAGTTATCTTTGCAAGTCTCTTCGAATTATCAGTTTGGTTTGGCCTACTAGATTGATCTTTCTTGCCATGGGAGAAGTGCTTAGCTTTGGGTTCAATCTTGTGGTGTCCTTACCCAGTGACAAAAAGGGTTGCAAGGCACGTATTGTATTGTTGCCATCGAGGATAACAAGATGGGCTTTATATCATATTGCTTGAGTTTATCCCTCTACATCATGTCATCTTGCTTAAAGCGTTACTCTGTTCTTATGAACTTAATACTCTAGATGCAGGCATGAGTCGGTCGATGTGTGGAGTAATAGTAGTAGATGCAGGCAGGAGTCGGTCTACTTGTTATGGACGTGATGCCTATATACATGATCATGCCTAGATAATCTCATAGCTATGCGCTTTTCTATCAATTGCTCGACAGTAATTTGTTCACCCACCGTAATACTTATGCTATCTCGAGAGAAGCCTCTAGTGAAACCTATGGCCCCCGGGTCTATCTCTTATCATATTTGCTTTCAATCTACTTTTATTTGCATCTTTACTTTTTGCATCTATATTATAAAATACCAAAAATATATTTATCTTGTCATACTATCTTTATTAGATCTCACTTTCGCAAGTGGCCTGAAGGGATTGACAACCCCTTTACTGCGTTGGTTGCGAGTTCTCAGTTTGTTTGTGTAGGTGCGTGGGACTTTTGAGAAGCCTCTTACTGGATTGATACCTTGATTCTCAAAACTGGGGGAAATACTTACGCTACAGTTGCTGCATCACCCTCTCCTCTTCGGGGAAAACCAACGCAAGCTCAAGACGTAGCAGCCCTCTCGGTAGGCTCCAAGGCGCATGACTCGTAAACCTGGATTCGTAGGAGGCTTCCGTTGGCTTTCCCTTGGGATAAAGAGTGGCGTCTCCCTGGAGAGTCAGACCACGCGCCGGCGTCTCCAGTCGGGTTGTATTGGCATGCCCTCACTCGGGCCCCTAGTCTATCTGCTCCAAGAGACAAGACGAATGTCACCAGGTTTTTTCTCGACGATTGACAACACCCGGTCATCTGGGTAAACATAAAGTCCAGAATCCGTTGTGTTTTCGTCCAAGGAACAATGAATCACGGTTCGGAAACATATTCTAAGTGCCCCTGCAGGCTCAGACTCAACTGAATGGTCGTTTTGTTGGTCCCACGAAATCCCAACCGGTTCAGGGGCTAATGATGTGGTCACCTATTATAGGTAGGGTCAAGGACCCATCATTTGGGACCCACATAGGGCCCATCACTATCATAGGTAGGTCCCTGGACCATGCTAGCATTCGGATGCATACATCAGGAGGGCCACTCGGGCGGCTCTGCAGCACTCGGACAATCACACGCCACTCGGTGGATGAACTACCACTCGGACGTACAGGACAAGAAGACGTCCTAGGAGCTGCAACGGTCAAAGAATCCTAAGTCATCCATTAAATAGAGTTATAGCTACCGTTACCTGTAACTGTTGTGTAGAGCCGGTGGTGTGGGAGACATGGGACTACAACACACTCTATATAAGCCGCTCCCCTCTCCATAGCCGAGCACGTTGAATCTTTGTAACCATATCCCTCAAATCAAAGCACGCCTCAGGGCATGAGACAGAGGGCTTTTACCTCCACTGAGTAAGGGGTCTGAACTCGTTAAACACCGAGTGTTACACCTATGTTGTACCTAGTCTCTACCCCCCTTATTCGTACCCCTAGTACTCCTTGTTAGGATCATAACCCCGACACCAAGGCCTCGTGCTAGGCGGCATCCCCAAGCTGCCTCTTGAGGCCCTCTCGCAAGCAGATACTCCAAGGTCGCCAAGTCCCACCTCGCGGTGCACGTGGGTGATGCGAGACATGACGAGCGGCGCCATGAGTCGTGCCAGCAGGCGCAGACGGTTGAGCTTTCCTCTTTCGTGCTGAGGGAGCAGGGCAGCTTGCCGGTTCCCAAATCAATCTTTGAAGGTTACCATTTCGGTGCTAGAAGACCAGGACCACCGGTTCGCCAGGACGGAGGTCATTGCCCAGCCCACCGATGCGTCATGCCCAGAAGCTTTAGTAGGCGGAGAATGCTTTTGCCAGGATAAGTTGTACTATGGTCCCCCTTCGAATTCGGTCATTGTGGTAACCCTTCCCACCTAGAGTTATGGGGGAAGAGGACCAAGGCCAGTATAAGTATAGCCATGCCACCACCTTAGAGAGAGATCAGATCCGATCGAGATTGGGTCCATCCACCCCCTCAAGCCCGGAGCCACTTGTACTCAGATATTCATCCTCCCTCATGAGGTAATCCACACAAAGCAGGAGTAGGGTCTTACACCGCAAGGTGGCCCAAACCTGGGTAAACTATCGTGTCTCTGATCCTTCCTCCCTCTCGCTCAAGCACGTTGGAGCATCGCCATGAGGCAGTGAGCAGCGAGGCCAAGCGCAGCGAAGTTCTCTGAGCACACCAAAGAATTCGAACCTTCCTTGGGTCCCCGAAGCCCCCTGTTCCGACAAACTTATATTTATATTTAGAAATCCTTTTTACAATAAGTTGTTGTGTTCTAATTTGTAGTAGACCATTATTTATGTTTAACTTATTCATACAAGTTGGAAGGCAAAACAAATAACGCCAACATTGTTTAAGTATATCATGCGCAGCTAGTGTTCCCATGAACAGTGTTCATATAGAAAATATTGTATAATAAGTATTTTGGTAACTTTTGGCTTTCATTTTTTTTGGTATTTTTCAAATACTATGTTAATAAATATTTAAGTATATACTAAATTTATTTGTTCATAAAAATTTGAAGGCAATAGACAAATGGTTGTGCTTAAACACCTAAAATGTTAAAACAGCACCGGTAGCGTTTGGAAGGTAGCAAACGCCGCTAGCACACTCCTTAGCATTTGGATGTCTTGAACGCTGCTAAGGTGTATTATGCAATACCCTTTCACAAATAGCATACAATCTTTCATAAATCCAAACAAAATGCATAAAAGAAATTATGTCACAAAATAAACAAAAACACCATGCCATTCTCAGACACATACACAACCACACACTGCCTCTACGGAAAACATAAATTCCAGTAAATATCAACTGTCGTGTCATGAATGTTTGGATTTAATTATGTTTATGAAACAAAGGCAAAAAGGACTGCAAAATAATTTGGTAGCATGGTATTTTGTAACACACAAAGAAAAAATATATCAATGGTTTCCAAGGAAAAAACCTAAAACTATATTAGTTGCATTTGCTAAATGCTATAAACGCCGCTAGAAAACATATTAGAAATGTTTGTGTATAACATAACATTGCTAAGCTAAATTATGCAAATTTCCTACAAATAGCATAGCAACCTTTTATAATTCGAAAACGCCGCTAGAAAACATATTAGAAATGTTTGTGTATAACATAACATTGCTAAGCTAAATTATGCAAATTTCCTACAAATAGCATAGCAACCTTTTATAATTCGAAAAGTTTGATATATCACTAGGAATGGTATACATTACACGCATAAAAAATTATGTCACAAAGAAAACAACGCCCACCCCCTGCACCCTTTCTGATTGATCCTCTTGACATGTCGAAATAATTGAGCAATATGTATCAAAACTTTTTCTTGACACTTGGAAATTTTTACCATGCATTGAACTGGTTAGATATTGACAACATGGATGGTTTTATTTTCTTTCATTAGTGCATGAAAAAAACTGAAAACAAGTCTGACCACTAATTTTATTAAATTAATACTAGAAGCGTTCTCAGCTACCAGAAGCACTGATAGAGCTTGCATTAGCAACGTTTATATCGGTCGAGCGCTGCGTTCCACCCTCATAATCTTTCTTTGTCCTACATCCGATATTGTTTCAGGAGATGATGTGTTTACATATGCCTCCCATTCATATTCCATAGCGAACGATATTGTTTCAGGAGATGATGTGTTTACATATGCCTCCCATTCATATTCCATAGCGGATTGCATCAGTCTAACCAATCATTTATTGTCACGGCTCTCTCTCGCCCATCAACCTTGGCCTTGTTCATGCTTGTTTGGCTTCTAGTACTATCATGATAGCATAGTTAGAGATCTACAAGAGACCGCGCAAAGTAGTGCTTCCTATATAAGGGTCGGTCATGCTTTTTCACATACAAAGGTTGGTGAGATCATTAGCTATTCGCCCATTTATTCTCTGAACATGTCTTGGACTTGGAGTATGCGTCGTACCTGATCCTTATTCTGATCCTTAATTGCAGTTTCTTAAAAGAGGGTTGGCTACATATGTAGTATTATTTTGCTCGACTGCCCCTAGCTTCAATTGGCCTCTACACTAAACACTAAGTTGCCAAGATAGGGAGGGACGATGCCTTCGGAGCTTGAACGAAAACTAAGGCCATGCTCAACATCATAGCTCGCATTCTCTCTCTATCCAACTGAGCTGCAAAACTTGGGCCCAAACAGCAAGGTCTCCGCCGACCGGTCCACAGAAACCCCACACTACACGAGCAAAGCGCCTCTATTCCTCTCTTCCTCGCTTCCCCTCTCCTCTGTTCGCTCCTCCCAAATCCCTCCTACGGTTTTACTTTCCCCTCCGGCCTCCGCCAAGGTTTGCCCGCGCGCCCGGCCACGCCCCACCACCATGACGGTCGCCGAGCTTCTCCGCGCCCAGCTCGAGGAGCAGAGCATCGAGGTGATCCTCCATTCCGAACCCTCCCCCCTCTCCGATTTGGTGCCGTGTCGACTGAAAAATTCATAATTTCGACTCTCCATGCTTGTTCGGGCCGTACGTCGGCTTATTTTGTTGCGGCGGCGGTGCTAGGACGGTAGATCTCGTCTGTTTATGTCGCCTAGGTTGCACAGCTTTGGTTGGAGAGGATAACTGTGGGTGGCCAGCCTAATGGCAGTTCTGTGTCTGTCCTTGTTTCTGCTGTTGGCGATGATCCCGGCTGCCGCTAGTCGTCGAAGTACTGTCTCGACAAACTTTACTGACCGATGCTTTGACCACGGCAGCGTGTACGCGAAGGTACAAAGAGGCAACGCACACGTCTTGGAGCTAAGCAGGCAAGCACACAGCTTGATGGATTCTCGTGTCTAGCTAGCTAGCACGAACCAGGTCACCGGAATACAATACGCAAGATGATGGCAACAGGTGCGTATCGCACCTGTGTTTTCTTATTGCTTTGACTGATCTGATTACTGGCATAGGGTACAGCTATATTTATACTAGTACAAAGCTAGCTAACCCAAACCTACTCGGATGACTGAACGTATCCGTTCCGGACACGACAACGTGGTTAATTCCAACAGTCACCCCCCTAAACACGATGTCCTCACTTCACAGCTTGGACGCCGATCCTTCCCCGCATCTCCGTGAACTTCTGTCGTCCCAAAGACTTGGTCAGGATATCTGCAAGCTGGTCGTCGGTGCAAATGTAGTTGACTTCAATCTTTCCTTCTTCCACGCAATCCCGTATGTAATGATACCTTATATCAATGTGCTTACTTCTATCATGATGCACTGGATTCTTACATAAAGCAATCGTGGACTTGTTGTCAACATAGAGCACCACTCCTTCCGGTTCCTTGTCAGTGAGGTCACCGAGTAGCCTTTCTAGCCACACACCTTGACCTGCCGCGGTTGCAGCTGCAATATACTCCGCTTCACAGGATGATAATGCGACCACCTTCTGCATTTGTGATAGCCAACTCACTATGTTTCTTCCCAAGAAATATGCCACGCCCGAGGTACTTTTACGGTCGTCAATATCTCCTGCCAAGTCGCTATCACTGTAGCCAAGTAGCTCCACCATCTCCTTCCGCTTCTCTCTCAAATAGACACAACTGAAGTTAGTTGTCCCTTTGATGTACCTGAGTATTTGTTTCACAACTGCCCAATGTTCTGTCGTGGGTGCTTCCATGAAGCGACTCACTACGCCAACGGAATAGGCCAAGTCTGGTCGTGTATTCACAAGATACCTTAGGCTTCCGACCACACTTCTATAGTCCGTTGCATCAACCGCGGGTGCTTGGCTCCTCTTGCTAAGTTTAAGTCGAGGCTCCATTGGAACATGACTTGGATTGCAGTCCTCCATGCTACAGCTTTCAAGAATTTTCTTTGCATATGCCTCCTGGCATAGTGTGATTCCCTCCGGCTTTTGATGTACCTCAATCCCGAGATAGTAAGTCAAGAGCCCTAGATCACTCATCTTGAAAAGCTCCTTCATCTGTAGCTTGAATCTAGCAATCTCCTCCTCATCTGCTCCAGTTATCAAGAGATCATCAACATAGATGCCCACTAGGAGACGATCCTTGCCTTTACCTCGCTTGTACATAGCATGCTCCAGTGGACTTTTCTCAAAACCAAGAGAAACTAGTGTACGATCAAGCTTGATGTTCCACGCCCGAGGAGCTTGGCATAGCCCGTACAATGCCTTGTGTAGTTTCAACACCTTGTGCTCCTCTCCCTTTTTGATGTAACCCGGTGGTTGCTTCACATACACTTCTTCTTTTAACTCCCCGTTCAAAAAAGCGGATTTTACATCCATGTGATGTAGCCTCCAAGATTCTTGAGCCGCGAGAGCTATAACTAGCCTCACCGATTCCATCCTTGTGACAGGAGCGAACACTTCCTCGAAGTCTACACCTTGCTCTTGCACGTATCCTTTGCCTACGAGCCTTGCCTTATGCTTCACCAAGTTTCCTTCGGCATCTTTCTTGACCTTGTACACCCACTTGAGCCCTATGATTTTATGGTCGTTGGGTGGATCCACGAGCTCCCATGTATTGTTGTCTCGGATCGATCCCAACTCCTCATCCATAGCACGACGCCAACACTCCTCCATATTTGCGTCTTCAAATTTCGTCGGTTCCTCGACGCTAAGCAGACACTGTCGTCCTCTTCTTTTTATTTTCACCGGATTTACTATTGGAAGTGCTTCCTTTGGATATAAATCCACCACTGATCGAAGACGTACTGGTGTCGGCGGACGTTCCCTCGTCTCCTGTTCATTCGAAGACGAAGAACTATCCTCTGAAGCTGCCTCACTTCCGATTTCTGGCGACTGAGGTTCTTCCGCGCTGGCCGCGTGTCCACTGGACGAATTAGACGTAGCTGGTCGTGCTTTTCCTGCACGTACAGTGGGCGTACCAGCCACAACTGGTGTTTCTTCACCATCACGTGGTTGGCTTTTTGGGCCAACCTCCACACCACGTGGGCTTCCCAGCCTAGTAGACGAGCCACCTGGGCTTTGAGGGGAAAAGCCTCCTGCTGTGCTTCGCCCAGCGCCTCCTGGCATGTCATCGGGCGCACCTGCCGTTCCTTCTCGCGCGTGAGCGTGTGACGCAGCGGGAGTAATTGGCGAGTCTCCATTTTCTGTCGCGCCGTCCGCGCCGTTTGTCGCGGCCGACGTCTCCGGTTGATCACCAATGTCTGCATGCTCGTAATCATCGTAAACAACGTTGAAAATATCATCGGAAGACGTGTATACCGGCTCGGTGGAGTTCCAATTTCATGACCTTGCTTCTTCCAAGACCACGTCGCGCGTCACAACCACCTTATTGGTTGAGGGGTTGCACGCACGGTACGCCTTCGTGCCTTTTTCATAGCCAACCAACACCATTGGAGTACTCCGATCCGCCAATTTGCTAGTATGCCCGGTCACTGTCTTCACATGCGCTACGCACCCGAAAGTGCGAAGATGATCAACCGTGGGCTTGTGTCCGTACCATGCTTCGTACGGCGTCATCCCAACCACACTCTTGGTTGGAGCCCGGTTCAGCAAGTAAACGGCCGTATTGACCGCCTCACCCCAAAACTTGCCCGGCATGCCTTTACTTTTCAACATGCTTCGTGCCATCGCCACCACTGTTTGATTCCTCCGTTCCACAACACCGTTTTGCTGCGGTGAATATGGCGCCGTAAGATACCTCTTGATCCCTTGAGCTTCGCAAAATTCCGTGAATGCACGAGACTTGAACTCACCCCCCCGATCGGTACGGAGGGCCTTCAGCTTGGCTTCAGATTCTACTTCAGCCGCCATCTTTATAATCCTGAAGGCTTGCAAAGCTTGGTCCTTCGTCTTCAACAACACAATCCACATGAATCTGCTAAAGTCGTCGACCACGAGCAAGAAGTATCTGTTTCCGGCAGGGGTGGCCGGTGTAATCGGTCCGCACAAGTCTCCGTGGACCAACTCAAGAGCTTTACTCGCTCTAAAGTTTCCCTCTCTTGGGAACGGGGCTCTCCTTTGTTTCCCAATGAGACAACCGTCGCACACTTGGTCGACATGATTGATGCACGGTAGACCACGTACCATCTCCTTTTGTCCAAGTTGCCGAAGAGCCTGGAAATTCAGATGACCGTAGCGCGCGTGCCACTTCCATGCCGAGTCGTCCATGCTCGACAGGAGACATACCGGATCCACACGATCCAAGTTGAGGACGTAGAGCCTGTTCGGTGACCTCTGCACCTTCATAATCAACATCCTCTGACGATCATACCCCCATAGAAAGCCATCTTCGAGCACAATCTTGCAACCACGCTCCTCGAGCTGGCCAAGACTTATGATGCTACTCTTTAGCTTGGGAATATAGTACACATCTGTGAGTACCTTGTGACCGCCATTCTTCAACTCAAACAGGACAGTACCTCGCCCTGCGATGTCAACGGTCCGTCCGTCGCCGAATCGAACCGTGCCTCCCACCGAAACACTGAGCTCAGAAAACTGGTCCTTGTCGCCGGTCATGTGGTTGCTAGCGCCCGTGTCGAGGTACCACACGTGCCTCGACGTGTTCATCCTCTTCTTATCGTGAAGATAAACTACCTCCTCTATGAGCGTGACAACCTCTGTAGCCGGCACCTTTGGAGCTGGACTATCCTCATCCATTAGCTCGCATACTTCGACCATGAGCATCATGTCTCCATCATCGCCTCCTTTGGCCATGAGAGCTTTCTCCTTCGGTGGTTTCTTGCACTCCGACTTGAAGTGCCCCATGATGCCACAGTTGTGACACTTGATCTTGCGCTTGTCGAACTTCTTCTTCTTCGGAGCGCCGTCGCCGGCGTTCTTCTTACTTTGTTCTTTTGGCGCACGATCTTGGCGAGTGTTGCTGCTAGAGCCCTCGCCCCCTCTCCGTGAGTCCAGCGCCAACCACTGAGCCCGTGTGAGCATGACATTCTCATCATTCCTCCCATCCCCGAGACTGTACCGCATACGCTCGTCGTGAGCCTTGTAGCGTCCGACGAGATCGTCGATGGAGAGAGTCCCGAGATCGACGCACTGCTCGATCGCCGTGACAATTTGCAGGTACCGGGGAGGGGCTGCGCGCAAGAACCGCCGGACAATCGAGACCAAAAGCAATACAAAGGCAAAACAGGAACGACACGTTCCTGTGGCTATCAAATACTTGTGTGTGCGTTTGTCTCCGGCCGGCTGGCCGCCGTGTGCGTACGTGTGATTTTGGCGTTGCTTGCGGAAAGATCAATCAGGAGTAGCCTAGCTAGTACAAGCTAGCTTTGCACTACGGTGTGAATCGACGTAAAGCACTTCATCGAGTTTGTCAGTATTGGTTCGCTTCGTCGTCGTTCGTCGTCGGTCGTTGCCGTCGCCGGAAAGTACTCGATGTCAGGTCTGGGCCAACATCTGCGCTTATTATCCTACAGTTTTTCATGTGGGGAGGGCAGCGGCCCAGCCCAGGCCTTGTGATGCCTGCTTGTCCAGCTAGGAGTTCAGTTTCAGAGTTTACTAATACTACCCTTTGGTCTTTCTGGAGCTAACTTTGTTGTAATTTCTGTGACCCTGTGATTTGTGATTTGTGTGTTAGTTGTTCCTTACTGTATAAAGTTTGTGGTTCATTTCTGAGAGATATATAGTGTTGCACACTACAATGCTACTGCTTTGTCTTATGGATACAAATCTGAAAGGAATTTTAAGTGGGCATACATAAATCAGTCACCTTTGGTGATTGCTACAGTAGAAATGCTACTTTATTTATTAATTAGCTTTGGAAGTCAGTTGTGACCTAGTATCATGTGTGTATTTGTGTATGCTTATAAGATGTATTGCATATTTCCTGTACCAACAATATAATTTTTTTAGTATAGTTTCTGTTGTCAATGCAGACAACAGTTCCTTGTAATGTATATACTATTCCTTTTTTGTCTTTTGGACTGTCATTTATGTTAATCTTGTGCTGATACTACTTAGTATGTACTCACATCTTCCTGCTGAAAAGATAATACTGTGGGTAAACTGTTTACCATTGTTTCATTTCTGCATATGGCTAACTCTGCTCCCCCCCTCTGCATGTCCTCTGTTCTAAGGGACTGTTGCTTAGTGTATAATACTTATGACGTTCAAGAATATATGATATTGGTAATGCATTCTCTCAGGGAGATGAGCCTATCCTTGAGGAGGAGGATGACGATGATGGAGACGATGACGAGGATGAGGATGAAAAAGATGACGATCGCGTTGAGGGTATGATGAAATTCTGCAGTTCCTTCTATTCAGTTCAAGTAGCCACTTAGTTACAGACAAGCCTATTTCTATTTGTGATGCTGCCTTCTAAGTTCTAACATAAATTTAAACATCCGATGCTATCGCCCATACCAAAATTTTAGATTAAATGTTTCTTTTTCAACCCCTGAATCAATTGGATTATTTTCATTCTATTGGACTAAATTTTGGCATTATCATAATTAAGAAATTGTTGTCTGATCTGTTCCCCAATATGATACATACTCTGTATTTACCTATTTTGGTTCACTTTTACCTGTTTCTATTTGAAGATTAGACACTGACCAGTTTGTACTCTCTAATATTCTGTTCTTTTCGTACACCGCTATGCCTTTGTGGTTTATGTTCTTATATTTTTGGAACTATATCATATTCACATATTCCTGAATTATTCAGCACTGCTTGTTTACACACTTTATAGTTCTCTTGAGTGCTGCCTGCCATTTGTATATAATGTTCACCTCCGTACTGAGGTTGCACCTTGTATCAATGTCAATCTGCATTAACATATACTCCCTCCGTCCCATATTAATTGTGGCTGAAATGGATCTATCTAGCACTGAAATACGTCTAGATACATCCATTTCAGCGTCAATTAATATGGGATGGAGGGAGTACATGAATGTTCAGCTATAGCATTTAGTTTGATAGGAGCAAATCCTGAATATAAAATCTTGCTTTTGCAATTATAATCCTGGTAGGTGAACCATTTCAATGCATTTCGTATGAAGTGACGCTGGAATTTCCATTATACGAGTAGCTAGTCCTTTGTACCTTACCCTAACTATGTTTAGTTCTAGAATTCTGGTCTTGCGCTAAATTTTGAAAATCTGACAATATACATGTGTGCTCTCTGGGACTAGGTGGTGATGCTGGTGGAAGTTCTAGGCAGAGTAGGAGTGAGAAGAAGAGCAGAAAAGCCATAGAGAAGCTTGGCATGAAGGCCATTACTGGTGTGAGCCGTGTAACAATCAAGAAGAGCAAGAACGTGAGCATCTTGACCATTTCAGGGCGCTGTTCCCTGTGGCATAATTTTATGCTGGTGGCTGTTGCATTTTCTTAACTTCTCCACATAATTGCAGGTTATGTATGTCCTCTCCAAGCCAGACGTCTTCAAGAGCTCGCAGTCAGACACCTATGTCATGTTCGGGGAGCTCAAGGTCGAGGACCCGAGCACTCAGCTGCCGATACAAGCGGCGGAGCAGTTCAAGGCGCCAGGCCCGAGTAGTGTGATCTCGAAGGACGAGCCATCCGTGGCAACAGCCCAGGACGATGAGGAGGTCGACGACACTGACGTTGACCAGAAGGACGTCGAGCTCGTGATGATGCAGACCTCGGTGTCGAGATCCAGGGCTGTGAAGGTGCTCAAGGCTGTGGATGGCGACATTGTCAGCGCCATCATGGAGTTGACTAACTAGGCGCTAGAAGGTGGATTTTTTTCCTGATAACAGGGTGTGGGATCGCAAAGCAGTTTCTGGTCATGTCAGCTTGAAACTTGAATGTTGCAGTTGCTGGATTGGTAGCCCTGTTTTTCTGTTCACCAAACTAGTACTCTCATGTAGGTTTCCTAGGCGATTTAACGTCTGATGTTCAGTAAACTGCATGCTCTTTTGGGAAAATCTGAATCTTCTGTGCGCCAAATTTTGTTTTGAAATGCAGTATTCGTGTTTGAGGCAATATCTATGTCATTTGAGTTAGCTTTGAGATGAATAGCTTTGAAGAATCTTGGGGTATGCTTGGATTTTGACAAAAGAATACCACACCAAATTTGTTGCTTTGACCATATAATATGTTTCTGTTTGAAGGATGATTCTGAACTTCTTGCATATATGAATACTATTTCTGTCAAACTCTGGTTTGTTTTCCTTGCGAATGTTCCAACTTATGGGCAACCAAAACCTCAACCATAATTTCCACTAGCTATGTTTTGATCTGAGGCATAAACCAAACACACACTTGGCCTCTTGATGCCCACAAGGCCATCCCAAGACTCGTGCAAAGTCCTGCGGACACATCGTTTTCTCTGAGTCAGTTTTGATCTTTTGATGCATATATGTAATGCTAAGCTGTAAATTGTGCTCCGGTAAAAAAGTAAGGTTGTCAATCGTACTACTGAAGAAAAAGAGAAATGCAGACAATCTGTTCCAAATGACGTTGATGGACGCGTAAACATGTGGAAGAAGAAATTTATATTTTGGGACCTGCCCTATTGGAAAGATCCAGAGGTCCGCTCTGCAATCGACGTGATGCACGTGACGAAGAATCTTTGCGTGACCCTGCTTGCCTTCTTGGGCGTGTATGGAAAGACAAAAGATACACCGGAGGCACGGGAGGATCAGCAACGTATGCACGAAAAAGACGACATATATTAGGGTCATGCCAGCTACGCTCTTACCAAAGAAGAGAAGGAAATCTTCTTTGAATGCCTGCTCAGTATGAAGGTCCTGTCTGGCTTCTCGTTGAATATAAAGGGAATAATAAATATGGCAGAGAAAAATTCCCATAACCTAAAGTCTCATGACTGCCACGTGATTATGACGCAACTGCTTCCGGTTGCATTGAGGGGGCTTCTATCGGAAATCTTTCGATTAGTCATTATGAAGCTATGTGCATTCCTCAATGCAATCTCTCAGATGGTAATCAGTCCAGAATCATATCAAGGTTAGAGAATGATTCGGTGCAATGTCTTGTCAGTTTCGAGTTGGTGTTCCCACCATCCTTCTTCAACGTTCTGGGTCCTAGTTCATCACATGCTTTAAATGATTTGGATATATATTAATGAATCGATCTTTCTTCCTTCAACCCTTCGGATCGAGCAAATCTTCTACAGGCAGCAGGACAGTGCGAGGCCCGGCCAAAAAGTTGAAGAATGGCGTAAAGTACAACATCGATGCCATCAAACCTAATGGCGAACCAAGTGAGCCTAAGAAGAATGCGGGCAAGTTCGTTTGTCAGTGCGGAGTTCTTGTGAAGGACCAAATCCCGATCTTCATTCAAAAATGGAAAAAGCCAGCAAAGGAACGTCCAGATCTTACTTTTGTCGACCAAAGAGCAAGATATCTTCTTTGGGAATCTCTCATGTCACATTTCACCCTACCAGATCATTTCACAGATGCAGATGTGCAGAAAGTAAAGGACGCTGCTCTTAGGAAGAAGGCAGTAACATTCAACAACCACAAGAAAAGTATATGTGCCAAGTACGTCGAAGGAGGAAAGAAGACTCCAGAATTCAAGGGAACACTGGAGAAGCAAAGAGATCACTGGCCCGCTTTCATGAAATTCAAGGAATCGGAATTAGCTAAGGAACGGTCGAGAATAAACAAGATCAATGCCGTGAAAAAGGAGCATTGCCATAAGTTGAGGCCAGGTGGCTACGCGGTGGCTCGGCCTAAGTGGGATAAGGCCGAGCAAGAGATGGTGGATGCAGGGGTCATTCCAGTTACATTTAGCTGGCCCCCAGGTCCAGTACTTGGTTCTATGCGCATGGGGGGGACGTTGGACCCAAAGATAGGCCATGTTTTTGAGAGGGCAAGTCTTAAAGGAGCCAACCTCAAAATACTTGTTGCAATAGAAGAGGCTCGAATGGGAGTGTTCACGCCCAACAGAGAAAACCACGAGCTTATGCGCGCCCTAGGAAATCCTGAACACCCGGAAAGAACACGAGGCAAAGGCGTTGTTCCGTGGTATGAGGGGTTTGCGGACTGGAAGACCGACTACAGAAGCCGTGCGAGAAAGAAGAGGAAGCTGGAGGAGGAGTAGAGCAAGCAGGAAGCAGAACGCCTTCGCATAGTAGTATCAAAGCACGCGGAGTTGGCACTCCAATTCCAGCGGCAGCAACAGCAGATCAACTCACTTAGCCAGGAAAGGGGGTCTTAGCAGCGGCGACAGCTAGCGGATCCAGCATCAGATAGCACCGTCCCATCCATGCCGAGAAGTAGCGTGGGTTCCGCCATGGGTGATGAGGCACTGTTGGATAGATACCCTGTGGATGACATCATGGATAACACTAATTGTGAGCTACACTTCAAAATGAAGAACATATCCTTGAAGGTGGCGGACGTCGTTGCTTATACAAATCCCCCTGAAGCAACCTTTCATTGCAACCCGATTCCAACTAGCTATGGTCGTGTCGTGGTTGATGAAGTGGTGTCACAATATTCAGGGCTAGAGCTTGACGTTCCTGGAGGTGACAGCGAGCACACACTGGGAAAGGCCATACATCATATCATTCTATGGAGAAAGGATTGCATCATCTTTCCAAAGCCATCGACACTGCGTCAGCCAACTCCTCCTCGAAGTCTATCACCGTGTCAGCAGACTCCCGCTCCTCCAAGTCATCAGCCACCGCCTCAGCGGAGTCCTGCTCCTCCAAGTCCGCCAATACGTCATCCACTCCTCCTCCTCCAAGTCCGGCACCGCGTCAGCCCACTCCTCCTCCTCCAAGTCCTGTAACGCGTTAGCCCACTCCTCCTCCTCCTCCAAGACAGGCACCGCGTCAGCCGTCTCCGCCGCCTCAGCGGGCTCTGCCGCCTAAGCAACAACGGAAGAGAGCCCCCGCAGCTATGGTGGCTAGCGGTACAAGTACAAGTACATGAGGCAAGAGATACCAATTTGGTCCAAGCCTCGCGCCTCTTCTGAAGAGGCCTTACTACATGATTGTGGAGGAAAACGAAGACGAATTCCAAGCCCAAGTGAGTGTGACACCCCCGATTCAATCGTACACTAATCATGCACGCAAACGTGTACGATCAAGATCAGGGACTCACGGGAAGATATCACAACACAACTCTAAAACATAAATAAGTCATACAAGCATCATAATACAAGCCAGGGGCCTCGAGGGCTCAAATACAAGTGCTCGATCATAGACGAGTCAGCGAAAGCAACAATATCTGAGTACAGACATAAGTTAAACAGGTTTGCCTTAAGAAGGCTAGCACAAACTGGGATACAGATCGAAAGAGGCACAAGCCTCCTGCCTGGGATCCTCCTAAACTACTCATGGTCGTCGTCAGCAGCCTGCACGTAGTAGTAGGCACCTCCAATGTAGTAGTCGTCGTCGACGGTGGCGTCTGGCTCTCGGGCTCCAACGTCTGGTTGCGGCATCTGAGAAGAAGAGGAAACGGGGGGAAAAAGGGAGCAAAGCAACCGTGAGTACTCATCCAAAGTACTTGCAAGCAAGGAGCTACACTACATATGCATGGGTATATGTGTAAGGAGGCCATATCAGTGGACTGAACTGCAGAATGCCAGAATAAGAGGGGGATAGCTAATCCTATTGAAGACTACGCTTCTGCCAGCCTTCATCTTGCAGCATGTAGAAGAGAGTAGATTGAAGTCCTCCAAGTAGCATCGCATAGCATAATCCTACCCGGCGATCCTCCCCTCGTCACCCTGTGGAAAAGCGATCACCGGGTTGTTTGTGGAACTTGTCTGGGTGTGCTTTATTAAGTATCCGATTCTAGTTGTCATAAGGTCAAGGTACAACTCCGGGTCGTCCTTTTATCGAGGGACACAGCTATTCGAATAGATAAACTTCCCTTCAGGGGTGCACCACATAACCCAACACGCTCGATCCCATTTGGCCGAACACACTTTCCTGGGTCATTCCCGGCCTCGGAAGATCAACACGTCGCAGCCCCACCTAGGCATAACAGAGAGGTCAGCACGCCGGTCTAAATCCTATGCGCACAGGGGTCTGGGCCCATCGCCCATTGCACACCTGCACGTTGCGTACGCGGCCGGAAGCAGACCTAGCAACCTCCATTACAAAGGAAGTTGCGTTAACGCAGTCCAACCCGGCGCGCGCCGCTCAGTTGCTGACGTCACGAAGGCTTCGGCTGATACCACGACGTCGAGTGCCCATATGTTTCCCGCGTAGTTGGTTAGTGCTTATAGGCCAGTGGCCAGTCTCAGATCAAATACCAAGATCTCGTTAAGCGTGTTAGTATGAAATAACCGCAGACGCCGACCAGGGCCAGGCCCACCTCTCGCCTAGGTGGTCTCAACCTGCCCTGTCGCTCCACCACAAAGTAAGAGTAGGGGGCCGTCGGGAACCCAGGCCCACCTCTACCGGCATGGAGCCACCATTCCTTCCAGCCCCCACATTAGAATCACTTGCGGGTACTCAACGAGCTGACCCGACTTTAGTCACCATCTGTATAGTATGTATATATGTATAGTATATACCCGTGATCACCTCCCAAGTGATCACGGCCCGATAGTATAGCAAGGCAGACCGACAAGAATGTAGGCCACAGACGATAAACTAGCATCCTATACTAAGTATTTAGGATTGCAGGTAAGGTATCAACAGATGTAGCAACAATGTCAGGCTATGCATCAGAATAGGATTAACAGAAAGCAGTAACATGCTACACTACTCTAATGCAAGCAGTATAGAGGAGAATAGGCGATATCTAGTGATCAAGGGGGGGCTTGCTAGGTTACTCTGGCAAGAAGGAGGGGTCGTCAACTCCGTAGTCGAACTGGGCAGCAGCAGCGTCGGTCTCGTAGTCTACCGGAGAGAAGAGGGGGAAGAAACAATGAATACAATGCAAACAGATGTGTATCGATGCATGACATGACAAGTAACGATGCTAGGTGTATCCAATCGCGGTAGTGGTGATACCGACGAAGGGGGAAAACATCCGAGAAAGTATCCCCAGTGTTTCGCGTTTTCGGACAGGTGAATCGGAGGGGAAAAGTCGCGTGTTTGCTATGCTAGGGAGGTGTGTCAGACAAACGGGCTGCGTATCCGGATTCGTCTCGTTGTTCTGAGCAACTTTCATGTAGAAAGTATTTTCATCCGAGATACGGATTATTTTATATGATTTTCTAAAGTTTTAATCATTTTTAGAATTTATTTAATTATTCAATTCTAACATTATCCAGAATAGTGTCTGCTAATGTCAGCATGATGCAATGCTGAGATCATCAGTCAACAGTGCAGTTGGCTGAGTCAAATCTGGCCTGTGGGTCCCGTGGGACCCATGTGTCATTGACTGAACTAACTAAACAGAGTTGGTTTAATCTAATTAGCCTAATTAGCAGGTGGGCCTACTAGTTAGTGGGTGTTTAGCACTTTAATTAACCAACCAACTAACTAACAGTTTATTTATTTATTTTAATTTGTTTATTCATTCGAGACCCACATGTCATAGACACAGGGGCGGCCACGTCAGCGTTGACCCAAGTCAACAGTTCAAAAGGGGGCCCTGGGCCCACCAGGTGGTGCCACGTGGGTGCCAGCTCGGCACCCACCGGAGACGCGTCGGATCTAACTCTGGCGACCATTCCAATGGCGGAGCGATCGGGAGAGCTGCGGGATTCGTCCACACCGCACCATTTTGGGCGCGGCCGGGCTCGTTCGAACGGCAAGACAGCGACGGAGCAATCTGTGACGGTGGTGGAGGCTGCGGTGGCCGGAGCTGAGCGCATCGAGCTCATCAGCGGCGAGGTTCTTCGGGCGAGGTACGGGAACGGGGCTAAGGGGCGCAAAGCGAGCTGCACGAGGTGCCTACGGTGCCTACTCGATGCGTGAAGCGGAACGTTGGCATGCACGAGACCAAATGGTCACCGTGGCCACGCCGGTGACGAGGCCAGGTGGCGGCACGTTCGGGTGAGCGTGGAACGGTCGCTACAAATGAACAGACGAGGCAGGGAAGGGCGCATCCAGCGCAGAGGCTCACCGAGGGAGCGTGTGGTCTGGGCAGAGGGCTCGGGGAGGACCGGTGGCGTAGATCAAGGACGAGGACGATGCGATGGACGAGCCGGAGAAGAAGAAGATTGCGGCGACGCGAGGGGCTCCGGGGCTCGATCCAGCGGTGTAGTGGAAGCAGAGGACCACGGCGGAGCTGTAGGACTTGCCGGGGCGACGAACGGATGACGGTGGCCACAACTACGGCGCTCGACGGCGACGGGGGCGCTCGGGCATCTCGAACAGAGGCGAGGAAGGGGACGAGAGGGGGATTGTGGGCGTGCTAGGGTTTCGGGGGAGGACGAGGGGGCAAGTGGGATGGGGAGACGAGTGGAGCCCGTGGCTTTGCCCTTATCCTCTTCGGCGCTGCCGGCGAGGTGGTCTGTTGGGAGCGCACTCGGGCGCTCGGTCGCTACAGCAGTGAAAGGGGGAACGACCCCGAGGCGTTGCCCGGCCGGCTGGGCCTGCTGGGCTAAGGCCCAGCGGGGCAGGGGGGTTTGTTTGTTTGTTTTGACTTTGTTTTATTTCCTTTATTTTTATTTATGCTTTCCTATTTTATTTTAGTTACATTTTATTTAGTTTTAGTAAAATTTATCACTAACACCTAAATTGGTACTTTTAAATAAACTGCTACCACATTAATTCTTATCCCAACTAAAATAGTCTAATATTTTATAAAATTCAAAAGGCATTTATTTTATTATTTAACCTACAGTTTTAATTATTTTGAACACTTAAACATTTTATTAAATTTAGGTTTCTCCACCATAATTACCTATGCATTAGTCGGATCACTCTGAACATTTTAGTTTTAATATTTGAAAACTTTTATTGTTTGATTGATTTTTGAATTTGAATTCGAATCGGTTTCTATCTAACGCGAGGTTAGCAAGAGTAACCGAGGTGATGTGGCATTGTTAATGCGGGATTACTGTAGCCTAATTATCCGGACGTCACAATTCTCCTCCACTACAAGAAATCTCGTCCCGAGATTTAAGAGGGGTGTAAGGGGGAAAGTTTTGGTTATGAAATTCTAGCGAGTGTTCCCAGTCTTGGTTGCTCTTCTCGAAGAGGTTGATCCATTATGTTGATGTCTTCATTTCTCTGCTTCAGGTCATCATGATGAAGTAGGCATCCTTTCTTCGACAACTCCATCGTACTTACGAAAGAATAAACGGTGGGTATTCCGGGAGAACGGACCTCTACAAGGTTGACTATCTGGTCGATAACATCGGGGAAGGTGGCGGAGAGTAACTCTCGAATTGAAACTTAAGAAAATATCGAGAGCAAAGTAAGGAGGTATCGTTGGAAGTTTCGAGCGGGCAGGCAATCGTTCGATGCGTGAAACAGGGCGTGAAAGGGGCTCAAAGCAATGGGAATAAGTATTGCGTCCGGTAACATATTTGATGATCTCTCGGAAGGTGGCTCGTGAATTACATATGAGGCCACACGCGAGGAACAACCTTGGGAATAGGGGTGTAGGAGAGTCAAGTTTTGATCCTGTGGAACTGTGGGTTATGGGCCCACCATGTGGGTTAAAAGTAGGAAGGCGATGACGTCTTCCACGATCATGTAAGGAAGGCATGTCAGAGGATAGCCTGTCAGACATGTCGGCAACAAAGTTAGTACCAAGGGTGAGGGACGAAGAGAACCATTTTCCTGCTCGTTGAACTAGGCGGACCAATAGGCAACGTTCTCGTCCATCAGTGGCTACCGGAATGTCATCAACAATAGTAACAGGGTCTTGCTAATAGAATTGTACACTGAGGTGTTTACATAAGCAGGAGAATATTACTACTTAGATCATATAGATCACAAGAAACGTTAAACCAACCAATGAAAAGGAAAATATGATTATCAGATTAAATAGAACAATGGAAAGGAAAATGTGTTTAAACACATATTTCAAGGGTATATCCTTCCCAAGGACAAGCAGAGCATGATATCCATGACAAGATATAATGTAGAAAACTCTTTAGATAGGGGAGAGAAATTTCATGACATTACCCATACAACGGTGTTTGGATAATTGAGCAGGAAACATTTAGAATTGGGCTTCAAATGTTCTTGTTGAAAATCGGAGTACCATAGACATGCTTCGAGATAGCATTGACATGGTCATCAGGTGAAGATCAGATTTTGGAAACACAAAGGATCCATCAGGAATAACTTATAGAATAAGTCTTACGATTTCCTCATGGAAGAATCGCTAACCTTGCTAAAAAGGGAACTATAACAATAGGTCATACGGCCAGGTGTGCTAAGGCATGACATCATCTTACCGGGTCATATAAAAGACCAATGTTATAACTCTTTGAAATATATTCCAACCATCATATCTGACCGAGGTTCAGATTCGATTGGCGTCAGGATACCTCAGACTTAGGATGCCTGAGAAGAGAAGGTGCGACACCAATTGACGAGTTGACAATGTAAGATTCTCGGGAAATGAACTATGGAAGTGAGTTCTGAGACAAGAGTTCATCATTAAACCAAGGAGAGAATGAGGAGGTGGCTGATGAACTCAGCGACAATTCATTGAGATTTCCAAAAAGATGGATTTCCACAATTATGTGAACAAGGAGATAACATTACTCACATCAAAATGATACAATGATGTATGCTCGAGGAAAACATACACAATTTAACAATGATAGAAGGGTGCACCCGAAAATCTGGAGTAGGTAGCACGATCAATGTTTGAATGATGATTCAATAAGCAATAGACTTAGAATGAAACTATCGACCATTAACTTCAAAGCAATAGGGTTGCCAGAAGGGCAGAATCCAAACAGTATTGTTCACTTGTAGGTGTCCCGGTTAGAATCGACACGGGGACCAAGAATAGACTGATGATGGCAATAAGTATCACTTGTATCAAGAATTATTAAGGGCTGGTGAAATTCTCGCGACCATCTTGACATAAAAGACGGTGGTACACAAAGATAGAACATAATACCAGCTGGATAGCAAGTTGCATCCGTAACATGAACAAGTTTGTGGTGAAAGAAAGGTAATGATGTTGTCGATGGTAACTCAAATTACCAAGGGACGAGGATGGCGCTTATCATCTAGAATTCGATTGGTAACCCGGAAGGAGTCACAATGTTGAAGATGATCACGACAAATTTTGTTGAGAGGTTATACAAAGAAGCAATCCAACAGCGACTGCATCAAGCAAAAGGACTGATGCAGCGAACCACATATACGGCACAAACTCGGAATCAAGTTTGTGGTTCGAGATGAAATGATAAGACGAGGAAATTCGATGTAAGCTTAGCTCATCGTTGAAAATTGTGCTCCGGGAAGAAGGACCAGATAGCACAGTTAAAATTTAGCACGATAATGATATAGCCGATCAGGCTAGGAATGACTTGAAGGTTTATTAAACTCGTAAGCAACAAAAATTACTTAGAGTTATTGAATCGGAGTGCGAAGTCGATTCACGTATCGGTGTTCTCAGTTGGCAAACAACCCAGAACCCGTGAAGAGGCAATGACAGTGAAAGGTAGTACTTCATCAAAAGTTCATAAGATGTAGTTCAATGGCATGATATCCTCGAGATACCAGGGGTAATACTCGAAGGTAGATCATAATAGAGGTTGGGCAGACACATTGATCTGTTGAAGACAAGTGCTTTAACTTGTCCAAGAAATAGATCAAAGAAGAACAATCATGGTCGGGACCACGGTTGCAAAGGATCAATTCACAGATACCAGATGATATTTATCAAGGAAATAGTTATTATTACAAGAAGCTTCCATGATAGGATCTACATCGTGTCCATGGGCATGAACACAAAGTTCAAGGTCGACTCCCACTTCTCTAATGCATAACCTTTCACTCAGTCACTCAGTTCTCACCTTTGACGAAGTTGTAGGGTTGAAATTTTATCTGACTTAACATCAGTAGAGTATGACCCGTACACTACAGGAATCAGCTACTTTGCCATCTTCCATGGCGGATGGCAAAGGCATGGATGGCGGACGGCAAAGGTCTTTGCCGTCTACGGCGGATGGCAAAAGTGGACGGCAAAGTACGGGACGGCTAAGAGCTACGTTGCCGTCTGCTTCAGGCGGCTGACGGCAAAGGAGCCTTTGCCCTCAGCAGCCGACGGCAAAGAATGCAGATGGTAATAAATGCGCTATTACTCCGTTAGGTGGTTAACGGCAAGCCTTTGCCGCCGGCCGCTGACGGCAAACTCCGTAAGGCCTTTGCCGTCAGCCACTGTAGGCAAACTGACCAAATTGGTCAGCCTCCTAGGAAGCACAGTTGCCTGCCATGTGGCCTCTTTGCCGTCAGTTGCTGATGGCAAAGAGCCCTTTGCCGTCGGTGGCAGACGGCAAAGAGCCTGCATATTGGCTTTTTTCCCTGTTTTTTTTTAAAATCCAACAATTTTCACAGCAAATATATATGACATATATAGATATATTTCACAGGGCTATTTAACAGCACATAAGTTTCATCGTACATACATATATAGCAAGTTGCACATACACATAAGTTGCAACCATTAGGAAGTTGCACATACATATTACAATGCAAAGTTTCATCAAGATAGCAAGTTCCATCGTAGCAAGCTAGAAGAATACTAGAAGAGAATGAAATAAAAAAAACAAGCACTCCATCATAGCAAGCTAGCTTCCGAGAAGTGAATGAAATCTGCAAAATGGCAAATAAGAAAGTTAGGAAAAGGTGACTAGAAGAAGAAGACTAGAAGAAGAAGCACGCTATCGTTTGTGAGGTAACTTAGGTGAAATGGATCATTTATGAGCTAACTTAGGTAAAATGCATCATTTTAGAGCTAACGTAGGTAAAATGGATCGTTTATGAGCTAACTAAGCTAATTATGCCGTTTTTTTACATAAGTAAGGTAAGTACATGTCATTATTGAGCAAACCTAGTTAACTAAGCATATTATAACTAAATTAGGTCATTTTGGAGGAAACAAAGCTAACTATAGATCGTTTTAGAGCTAACTTAGGTAAAATGGCTGGTTTTGGAGGTCAGTAAGCTTATTAAGTCATTTTGCAGGAAAAGAAGCTAACTCTAGGTCATTAAGGTAAGCATATTGGATGAAATAAAGCTAAGTCCAGGTCTTTATACATTTGTTAAGCAAAAAACTAGAGAAACGTACCTTGATCATGGAGGTGTGGGAGCGGGCTGGCTCATGCCAGTAGCTGGAGAAGGATCGTGTGATGCTTGTGTGGAGTTATGCTGCACCAAAGATCATTTCCAATGTTTCGTTAGCATGATGACACTCAAATGTTAAGACTAGCAAGTAACGTCCATTCAAATTAAACTCACCGTGGTCTCAGGAGCAATCTCTGGATCAATGGCTATGGAGTCACGGGACCTCCCGCCACTAGATATCATCACCTGCTCTGGATTGTAGGGAATCTGGCTCGGGCTAAACTCCTCCCCTTTCCTCGCCTTCCCCTTGACTTGCTTGTAAGAGGCAGTGTGGGCCATGGCATACAGGTCGTACCCCTCTGGCACCTTATCCGTCTTATTGTAGCATGCCTGAAAGAGAGAAACAAAGTAAATTAGTAATTAAAGGGCTCAAGCTAGCATGATGAATGAATTGCATTAATCATGAAGCAAACCATATACCCAATTCCGCCTGAACTGATATAAACTGGAGCTACCTTGATGGTGTGGCACACCTTCAATTTGGGCATGTTTGTCCTTGGCCTCAGTCGGCTCCCCTTCCATCTTTCAACACCTGCCATGACAAAGAGTAAACGAAATTAGTACAACATAAAAAAATACCGACATGAATAATAATATGAATATCACTTAAGTGTATCATCATCAAGTACAACATAAAAAAATTGAATACCTGACACTACTAATAATCTCGATCAGTATCATCAATAAATGCATAATCATCATCATCACTATAATCAATGACGGGCTCATAGGGTTCAGTGGCATCAACATGTGGAAGGCCACCTTTACGTAATCGGTCAAGCATTGAGAGGTCGTCCGCAGCAGTAACCTCTTCTTGTTCCGGCTCTTTTGCCTGTTTTGTGCCATGTCATCTGTCTGGCCGTCTCTTCGACCATGAAAAGACGTTGAAGTCTTGGTATGATTGGCATATACCGAAGAACACTAACAGGGATTTCGGTCTGTGTCTTCTCACCCATACCGTTGTCTACCACAATATACCTGGAAGACTTGCAAATGGGACAATAGTTCAAGTCCGCATAGTCAAGCATAAATAAGGCACATCCTTTCTCACAGGCATGTATCTTCTCATAGGGCATCTTTAGTGCACGGAGGATTTTGTCCGACTAGTACAGGTTTGCAGGCATTACATGGCCTTTGGGTAGAAAGCATCCAAATACTGTCATAATTGCGTCATAGCATTCTCTGCCCAAGTTGAACTGAGCCTTCAAAGCCATTACTTGTGAGATGGCATCCAACTAACAAAGCTTAGTGTGCTCGTGGAGCGGACGTTTTGACGACTCCAACATTTCATTGAAGGCCTTTGCAGATTCCTCCATCTCCTTGTCCGAATCCCGAGCATCATCATAGTCTTGCACCATGTTTTCCATCCCGGTACCATGCTCGTCGGTGCGACGATGATCCACCTCAGCTCGGTCATGTTGGGCAGACTCACCATGAAATGTCCACACCGTATAATCGGGCGTAAAACCATTCTTCTGCAGGTGTTTACCCATTTCAGCCTCTGTCCTCTTTTCCCAATTGCCGCATCGGAAACAGGGGCACCAAGTTTTCCTCTGGCCATTTGCAAATGCGGCTTTCACAAACCCCTTGGTTTTTGTGAACCATTCAGCGCTCCATTTGTTCTGACCAGTGTGACCGGTATACATCCACGCACGATCACTCATCTTGACTTTCAGAGCTACTGAACACACAACAATTATATATATAATTCACCATGTATATATTCATCAGTTGATCTACTTTGTCAATTTTATTACATCCATGCAACCTACACTCTAATAGGTAATGATAGATCCTAATCCCACCCGAGTATGTGTAGATTGGGTTCATTTTCCCATGCTATGCTCCGGATCCGACGCAAAATTTTGGCAGCACGCTGTTCTCCTGATACGCGTCTCTGCAATAAATAGAGAGGATGTGTACCCGGAGAACAACAGGGGAGGCATTGACGAAATTTATGCGTCGGATCCGGAGCAAAGCATATGGGAAAACGAACCCAATCTACACATACTCGGGCTGTCCATGGATAACGTTGCACAATTCGAAAGAATCAAGATTATAAACATGCAAATGCATGCATATTTATAACTATGACGCTTTCGAACGGGAGACACATATTGGTTACGCATACTGATGATTCAAGACACATATATAGCTAGCTATCAAGTTTAATCGACACGAACACCGGAACAGAGCAAACAATTAATGGGGGAGGAGGACATGTCATTTGTGCTCACCCACGAATGAAGGGGCAGAGCTCGTCAAACGCACGGTGAGGTCGTCGAACACCAAACCTCGCAGCGGTGAAACAACTACACATTTAAATCAACCCGATCAACACAACTATATATGATGTTTTTCATAACAAAATCGAAAAATATATGACCTAACTAATAATTCACAAATATAAGACCCTGTCGGCCTCGGGGGGGTCGGGTGTCGGGGTGTCTGGGTGTCGTGTCGTTGTCGGGGTATGGTGTCGGGGTCGGGGTGTCGGGGTCAGGGGTCAGGGGGTCGGGGTGTCGGGGTCGGGGTGTCGGGGTCAGGGGGGTCAGGGGGTCGGGGTGTTTCCTTCTATCCTTCTTCTTCTTTCTTTCTCTTCTTCTTCTTCTTTCCTTTCTTCTTCTTCTTCTTTCATCTTTTTTCTACTTTTTACTTCTTTTCGTTTCTTCTTTTCTTCTTCTTCTACTTCTTCTACTTCTTTTCTTCTTCTACTTTTTTCATCTTTCTACTACTTCTACTTCTTCTAATTCTTTTTTAACACTAACACTAACACAATCTAGCACTAACAATTAAACAGCAAAAAAATGAAAAAACTGAAAAAAAAAGTAGTAGTCCCTCACCGGAGCAATGGGACGGTCGGCGGGGCGACGCCGGGCGGCGGGGGCGGCGCCCGGCGACGGGTGGCGGGGCGATGGGGCATCAGCGGGTGGGGTGGGGGGCGGAGGGGTGGTGGGGCGACGGGCCAAGGGTGCGGTGGCGGGGGCGGCGCTGGGCGGCGGGGGGCGGGGGCGGCAGGTGGCGGAGGGGTGGTGGGGCGACGGGGCGTCGGCGGGTGGGGTGGGGGCGGAGGGGTGGTGGCGCGATGGGCCAAGGGTGCGGGGGCGGCGCCGGGTGGTAGGGCGGGGGCGGCGCCGGGCGGCGGGGGCGGCGGTGGATCTAGCTAGGGCAGGGTGTCGGGGAGGAGAGAGGAAGAGAAGGGAGAGTAACGGGCAGGGGGTGGCGTCTGTTAGTTACTCGGCTCTTTGCCGTCCGCCACTCTTTGCCATCCGTCGTTATCTCTCTTTGCCGTCCGCTAGCAGACGACAAAGAGGTGGGGGTGTTAAGTTTTTTTAAAACGGGCGGGTGGGTGGGGGCCACCTCCCTCTTTGCCGTCAGCTGGCTGACGACAAAGATTCTTTGTCGTCAGCTGGCGGACGGCAACGAAATGGCTGATGGCAAAGAGGTTCTTTTCCGTCCGCCGTTTCTTTGCCGTCTGCTTTACGGTAGCTGATGGCAAAGAGCTTCTTTGCCGTCCGCTAGCGGACGACAAAGATCTGGCAGATGGCAAAGTAGCTGATTCCAGTAGTGGTAGTAGTTTCCGGGTTCACAAGGTTAGAAAAGGCATAAGTTCAACCCATCAGGGCCTCTTAGGAACCTATACCACAAACTTTAGGAGTAAATAACGCAATCTCGAAAGCAGAGCATGTTCAACAAGGCAGGGGATACAATTTACCAAAGGCATTATGTATCCGAGAAAAGACTCACAAAGTTATTGAATACGAAGGACGTTGTCGGATGAAATCCGATAAAGGATCTGGTGGCCACAAAGGTTCTGGTGTGAGTATCGGCACACAACCAGAGGAAGAGGATTATAGAAGCAACTGACTAATTCAAAGCTCAATGTAAAGAATCATGATTTCTGATTCAAGGGATCAGAAGAAAACGCTCTGATTAATGATGGGTAAGCTGAATAGACTTAGGGGTACAATCAACGACAATTTGATTGGTCGATAAACAGATCATGTTCAAAATGACATCACAACCGGAAAGATAATTTTAAAAGAATCAACCGATGATTGTGTGCATTCGCACTCATGTTGAATCAATAGGATCAAAATGACGGTGTCAAAGGAGACTAATGAATGTTGCTAGACCTATGGGAAGCAACCATAATGTAAGTAGACAAGTATATGTAGAGCAATAGTTTTAAAGAGGATTCTCGAATGATCGGGTAGAATTTCAAAGTATCATATGAAACATATGAACAACTGGGGATGGATGAATACTCGATAAGTGCAAGTAATTATTTGTAGGGGTATTCATGTGGTAAAGAACTGCAAAGCAGCAGACACAAGGTATTCTCATATCAATAGAGAGCAAGATCAACTGGGGATAAAAGTAAGAACGACAAGTGTATTTATTTATCCATAGGGATATTTCGGTGGTAGGGAATTGCAAAAGCAACTGGCGCAAAGTCTCGAGAGAACATCAGAGTGTATCTTTGGAATCCTTAGGTGCACCAAGCAATCATCTGGAGTGAGGGGCTCTCCGGGAGGAAGTAATTATGAGAACCTAGAGTTAGCGTTGGTAAAATCATTTAACCCGAATAGAGGAGAGATTAGAGTCCCAGAGTATAGGTCGAGGAATAAAAGATCCTAATACCACCCAATGGCGACGTGGGTCCCTAAGACACACAGCCATGTTAGTAAAAATTTTGCAATGATTAGACTCAACTTCGGCCAAGGATTTTGGAAGGGGGATTCCTACAGGCAGTCGGCTCTGATACCAACTTGTGACGCCCCCGATTCAATCATACACTAATCATGCACGCAAACGTGTACGATCAAGATCAGAGACTCACGGGAAGATATCACAACACAACTCTAAAACATAAATAAGTCATACAAGCATCATAATACAAGCCAGGGGCCTCGAGGGCTCGAATACAAGTGCTCGATCATAGACGAGTCAGCGGAAGCAACAATATCTGAGTACAGACATAAGTTAAACAAGTTTGTCTTAAGAAGGCTAGCACAAACAGGGATACAGATCGAAAGAGGCGTAGGCCTCCTGCCTGGGATTCTCCTAAACTACTCATGGTCATCGTCAACAGCCTGCACGTAGTAGTAGGCACCTCTAGTGTAGTAGTCGTCGTCGACGGTGGCGTCTGGCTCCTGGGCTCCAACGTCTGGTTGCGGCATCCGAGAAGAAGAGGAAAACGGGGGGAAAAGGGAGCAAAGCAAGCGTGAGTACTCATCCAAAGTACTTGCAAGCAAGGAGCTACACTACATATGCATGGGTATATGTGTAAGGAGGCCATATCAGTGGACTGAACTGCAGAATGCCAGAATAAGAGGGGGATAGGCTAGTCCTATCGAAGACTACGCTTCTGGCAGCCTTTGTCTTGCAGCATGTAGAAGAGAGTAGATTGAAGTCCTCCAAGTATCATCACATAGCATAATCCTACCCGACGATCCTCCCCTCGTTGCCCTGTGGAAAAGCGATCACCGGGTTGTCTGTGGAACTTGTCTGGGTGAGTTTTATTAAGTATCCGGTTCTAGTTGTCATAAGGTCAAGGTACAACTTCGGGTCGTCCTTTTACCGAGGGACACGGCTATTCGAATAGATAAACTTCCCTGCAGGGGTGCACCACATAACCCAACATGCTCGATCCCATTTGGCCGGACACACTTTCCTGGGTCATGCTTGGCCTCGGAAGATCAACACGTCGCAGCCCCACCTAGGCACAACAGAGAGGTCAGCACGCCGGTCTAAATCCTATGCACGCAGGGGTCTGGGCCCATCGCCCATTGCACACCTGCACGTTGCGTACGCGGCCGGAAGCAGACCTAGCAACCTCCATTACAAAGGAAGTTGCGTTAACGCAGTCCAACCCGGCGCGCGCCTCTCAGTTGCTGACGTCACGAAGGCTTCGGCTGATACCACGACGTCGAGTGCCCATATGTTTCCCGCGTAGTTGGTTAGTGCGTATAGGCCAGTGGCCAGGCTCAGATCAAATACCAAGATCTCGTTAAGCGTGTTAGTATGAAATAACCGCAGACGCCGACCAGGGCCAGGCCCACCTCTCGCCTAGGTGGTCTCAACCTGCCCTGTCGCTCCGCCACAAAGTAAGAGTAGGGGGCCGCCGGGAACCCAGGCCCACCTCTACCGGGATGGAGCCACCTGTCCTTCCAGCCCCCACATCAGAATCACTTGCGGGTACTAAACGAGCTGACCCGACTTTAGTCACCATCTGTATAGTATGTATATATGTATAGTATATACCCGTGATCACCTCCCAAGTGATCATGGCCCGATAGTATAGCAAGGCAGACCGACAAGAATGTAGGGCCACAGATGATAAACTAGCATCCTATACTAAGTATTTAGGATTGCAGGTAAGGTATCAACAGATGTAGCAACAATGTCAGGCTATGCATCAGAATAGGATTAACAGAAATCAGTAACATGCTACACTACTCTAATGCAAGAAGTATAGAGGAGAATAGGCGATATCTGGTGATCAAGGGGTGGCTTGCCTGGTTGCTCTGACCAGAAGGAGGGGTCGTCAACTCCGTAGTCGAACTGGGCAGCAGCAGCGTCGGTCTCGTAGTCTACCGGAGAGAAAAGGGGGAAGAAACAATAAATACAATGCAAACAGATGCATATCGATGCATGACATGACAAGTAACGATGCTAGGTGTACCCAATCGCGGTAGTGGTGATACCGACGAAGGGGGAAAACATCGGGGAAAGTATCCCCGGTGTTTCGCGTTTTCAGACAGGTGAACCGGAGGGGGAAAGTCGCGTGTTTGCTATGCTAGGGAGGTGTGGCGGACGAACGGGCTGCGTATCCGGATTCGTCTAGTCGTTCTGAGCAACTTTCATGTAGAAAGTATTTTCATCCGAGTTACGGATTATTTTATATGATTTTCTAAAGTTTTAATCATTTTTAGAATTTATTTAATTATTCAATTCTAACATTATCCAGAATAGTGTCTGCTGATGTCAGCATGACGCAATGCTGAGATCATCAGTCAATAGTGCAGTTGACTGAGTCAAATCTGGCCTGTGGGTCCAGTGGGACCCATGTGTCATTGACTGAACTAACTAAACAGAGTTGGTTTAATCTAATTAGCCTAATTAGCAGGTGGGCCTACTAGTTAGTGGGTGTTTAGCACTTTAATTAACCAACTAACTAACTAACAGTTTATTTATTTTAATTCGTTTATTCATTCGAGACCCACATGTCATAGACACAGGGGGCGGCCACGTCAGCGTTGACCCAAGTCAACAGTTCAAAAGGGGGACCTGGGCCCACCAGCCAGTGGCCCAGGCGGTGCCACGTGGGTGCCAGCTCGGCACCCACCGGAGACACGTCGGATCTAACTCCGGCGACTATTCCAATGGCGGAGCGATCGGGAGAGCTGCGGGATTCGTGCACACCGCACCATTTTGGGCGCGGCCGGGCACGTTCGAACGACAAGACGGCGACGGAGCGATCTGTGATGGTGGCGGAGGCTGCGGTGGCCAGAGCTGAGCGCATCGAGCTCATCGGCGGCGAGGTTCTTCGGGCGAGGTACGGGAACGGGGCTACGGGGCGCAAAGCAAGCTGCACGAGGTGCCTACGGTGCCTACTAGACGCGTGAAGCAGAACGTTAGCACGCACGAGACCAAATGGTCATCGTGGCCACACTGGCGACGAGGCCAGGTGGCGGCGCGTTCGGGTGAGCGTGGAACGGTTGCTACAAACGAACAGAGGAGGCAGGGAAGGGCGCATCCAACGCAGAGGCTCACCGATGGAGCGTGGGGTCTGGGCAGAGGGATCGGGGAGGACCGGTGGCGTAGATCAAGGACGAGGGCGATGGGATGGCCGAGCTGGAGAAGAAGAAGAGTGCGGCGACGCGAGGGGCTCCGGGGCTCGATCCAGCGGTGTAGTGGAAGCAGAGGACGACGGCGGAGCTGTATGACTTGCCGGGGCGACGAACGGACGACGGTGGCCACAACTACGGTGATCGACGGCGACGGGGGCGCTCGGGCATCTCGAACAGAGGCGAGGAAGGGGACGAGAGGGGGATTGTGGGCGTGCTAGGGTTTCGGGGGAGGACGAGGGGGCAAGTGGGGTGGGGAGACGAGTGGAGCCCGTGGCTTTGCCCTTATCCTCTTCGGCGCCGCCGACGAGGTGGTCTGGCGGGAGCGCGCTCGGGCGCTCGGTCGCTACAGCAGTGAAAGGAGGAACGACCCCGAGGCGCTGCCCGGCCGGCTGGGCCTGCTGGGCTAAGGCCTAGTGGGGCAGGGGGTTTGTTTGTTTGTTTTGACTTCGTTTTATTTCCTTTCTTTTTATTTTTGCTTTCCTATTTTATTTTAGTTCATTTTATTTAGTTTTAGTAAAATTTATCACTAACACCTAAATTGGCACTTTTAAATAAACTGCTAGCACATTAATTCTTATCCCAGCTAAAATAGTTTAATATTTTATAAAATTCAAAAGGCATTTATTTTATTATTTAACATACAGTTTTAATTATTTTGAACACTTAAACATTTTATTAAATTTAGGTTTCTCCACCATAATTACCTATGCATTAGTCGGATCACTCCGAACATTTTAGTTTTAATATTTGAAAACTTTTATTGTTTGATTGATTTTTGAATTTGAATTCGAATCGATTTCGATCTAACGCGAGGTTAGCAACAGTAACCGAGGTGATGTGGCATCGTTAGCGCGGGATTACTGTAGCCTAATTATGCGGGCGTCACAGTGAGGGTCCATTTTGGACCGAAACCGCCACCACCGCCAAAGGAGAATGTGCCTGAGCATGTCGTTGACCGCTTCATTCATATGGCTCAAGCACCAGCTCCCAAGCCTAGGGACTCAGACTATGAGCGCCAAATCAAAAAGGCATATCAAGCACAAAAGAATGAGTCGAGCTTGAGCTCCAGCCAAGCAGCTAGAAAAAAAAGCAGGAAAACTGTTCGTCAACTAGGAGAACAGGCGGTGCAATCGATCTCCCCGCTCATTGTATCAACACATGTTAGTACCAACGCCGATCAGCCGATAATAACCAATGCTCGTAGAAGGATGGCTAAAGAGGCCAGTGTCACTGTTTATCAACTCCTAGAGATCGAGCCCATGGATGCGCTTAAAGGGGAGGACATAAAACGGAAATATGCCCGCGGCCAGCCTCTGGTGAGGCTAGAGGAGGTCAAGCTTCTATCAACGAGAATGTATCAATTGCATGAATGGTACATGAAAGAAGCCAATACTACCGATCTATGGGTTGAGTTTCAAGAAATATTATTACTACCATGGAAAAGATCCGTGGGTTGAGTTTCAAGAAATATTTCAATTATTCAATCAAGACGCACTCGACAAATCTATCGTCAGTTGCTATTGTTTGTAAGTGATTTCTTTCTGTAATTAATTTAATTCTCTAGCTAGCCATAGTTCTCGTTTTATTTACAACCTGTAATTATCCTTACTATATTCTCTGCTATGGTATTATGCAGAATGAAGATGTTTGAATGAAAAAAGCTGGACGCTATGGCATTGGGTTCATTGACCCAAATATCATTAATGAAAAGACATGGTCACAAGAATATGATCGACCATACAGAGAGAAAAGCTTGCTAGAGTTCTTGAAGCGCCCAAATGCTTGTCCAGAAATACAACTTTCTTACAACTTTGGATGAGTCACACTGTCTTGCACTACAAATTCTGTTTTTGCTTACTAGCACTTACTGAAACCAGTAAATAAACTACATTGTCAGTGAGGAGAGATGAAGGGAGGAGGGAGGAGGGATGAGGGGGAGGGAGGAGAGAGGAGGAGGGGGTGGGAGGCCGAGGGAGGAGGCAGGAGGAGGAGGGAGGAGAGAGGAGCGAGGAGGGGAGGAGGGTGGTGGGAGGAGGAGGAGGAGGAGGGAGGAGGGAGGAGGACGTGATCGGAGGAGGAAGGAGGACGCGGCAGGAGGAGGGAGGAGGAGGAGGAGGAGGGGCGCCACATAGCGAGGAAGGAGAAGCGAGGGCGGCGGCGGGAATGCGGCGGTGGGGGAGGGCCGTATGTCGGCAGCGGCGGCCGACAACATGCGTGGGAGAGTGAGAGTGGGAGTGGAGAGGGGGAGAGTGAGAGGTGGTTGGGGGAAGAAGATAGGATGTGTTTAGCAGTAGCGCTCGTTAGGGGAAAGCGCTACTGCTATACTACTTAGCAGTAGCGTGTACCAGGCGTATGTGCTACTACTACACTTTGCCTGGCGGCAACGGTTTGGCAATTTTAGTAGTAGCGCCCTTCTTCAATGCCGCACTACTGCTATATCTGTAGCAGCAGCGCCTTATGTCGATACACGCTGCTGCTAAGTACCAGCAGCGCCTCTTTTTAACACCCGCTACTGCTAAACTTCTGTGTATAAGGTTTTTCGTAGTAGTGACATCGAGCTCCGCCTGATCTGGCGCTTCCCCGGCAGACACGGCGTGATCGTCTACAAGAGCTTGCACTGCGGCGCCTCATACTGAAATCATGAAGATAATTCCCTGCCTAGCTCGAAACCGCGCGAGTGGCCCTCTGAATCTCAACTGCCTCCACCTCGCGAGTCCACCCACCGCGCTTCCTCTCTCCTACCACCGCTGCTGTTCTGGAGGGGCGTAGCGATTCCGACAACCAATGATGCGACAAGCTACACTCTCCTGGTTCTGAATGTGCACAACGCTAGGTTCTCATGAGTCAACTGAGGGGGGCTGAGGAGGAGGAGAGGCATGACGCCACAAAGTTGTGTGTCACCTCCGGCAGATCTGCACTGCCATCTTCTCATGTTGGCTCCTCCGCGAGTTAGTCAGCGCTGCAACTGCAATTGCTTTGTTTCCTAAAAAATACTCCCTCCGTCCGGAAATACTTGTCGTAGAAATGACTAAAAATGGATGTATCTAACACTAAAATAAGTCTAGATACGTTCATTCCTCCGACAAGTATTTTCGGACGGAGGGAGTACTTGCATTTCTGGCCAGTCGACACCCCATACGATTTCTAGAGATGTTGTGTTTCCATATGCCTCACATTCATATTTCATAGCAGATTGCGTCACCCAACCCATCCTCCATTGTCACGTCTCTCTCTCTCTCTCTCTCTCTCTCTCTTCATGTTTGGCTGAGAAAGTGTTGGTCAGGCTTCCCTTATAAGTGTCGGTCAGGCTTTGGCTGAGAAAAGTTGGTGAGCACATTAGCTGCTCACCCATTCATTTCTGACCAAATCTTGGAGTATATATCGTACCTGACCTTAATTGTAGTTTCTTCAAAGAGATTTGGTTACATATATGTGCCTTTGCTCCATCACCCCTAGCTCACCCTAGTCTCTACAGTAAACACGGATTTGCCAAGCTAGTAAGAGATGGTGCGTTCGGAGCCTGAGCTGAAAACCAAAGTTGTGCTCAACATTACAGCCTCGTAACCATATGAAATTTGTGCAACTAGCAAACTGCTCTAATCTTCGATGATACCACTTCCCTCAACCTCGCGGTCGCATGTGTCCTTGAAGATTGCAAATGACATGTCATCCCTATTTACATTGATAGAATAGCCTACTACTATCTTTCTTCTTTAGAGCCTCTATTTTCCTTTTTGATCTGTGCTAGGTTGTAAATCTTATTCGTTCATGAATCAACTCCAAGCTGATATATACATACCATATAGCACAGTAGAAAATCTCAATATCATGGAGTTTAAATTCAATGGTTTCTACATCTAAGGAAAATCTCGGAGTTTTTGCAGCATGAAGCCTCAGTGGTGGTTTGGCAGTGGTGCCATGCTAGCTAGATCAAACTTTAGTTAGCATTTGCTAAAGGATAGAAGGGGTGGATAGGAGCCTTCAGTCATCTCATCATGAACCAGAGTTTCATTTGTGCAACATTTCAAACTATTGAAATGTAGGTTTTGCAGTCCTTTAACGTCAGACCATGCGCTCTAGTGGAAGTTGGCTGTTTCGTAGCCTTCCGGTTCTGCCATATACTCCGGGTTAACTATTATTGTGGGACTAATTATACAAGTGCTTTCACTTTCAGAATCCCATGTTATTATCTTGCACCAGTCCCTAAGTCTAATACATCTTCACCAGCTGTGTACGCCGTCGAAGAAGTCGGGACGCTGACGTCGGTCTGCAGACCATCACATTTGCTGCCTCTCCTCACGACCACGTCGAGCTCCACCTGATCTGCCGTGACATGGTGCGATTGTCTACAAGAGCTTGCACTTCCACGCCTCATACCGAAATCATGAAGATAATTCCTTGCCTAGCTCCAAACCGCATCGCAAGTGTGCTCGCTGGTGATTTGAGTGAGGTACTGATTCTTTGCATGCCTTTTCCAGGCAAGATTCACTCTCTTATCCGCACTGTAAACGACGACCCTCTGGTAACCAGCGCTGTCCCATTGCCTCCCGTGGATACTCTAGCTCTACAGGACGTGGGCCAACCAGAAGGAAATCCTCCATGGTGAGTGTCCTTCCCAACAACTATTCTTGTAAGTGCAGTAATACTGCAGCAAGTGAGATAATTGGAAGGAACGCCTCGTCCAAGAATGCCTTTCCGCACACCTCTCATTCCTAACGCACATTTATCCGATATACCAAATTAGTACAGCTAGTGTGGGTGTCTGGTATTCATCTCCTCTGGTAGTTCAGGTAAAAGAGGCTATAAGGTAGATAGGAGGGTACACAAGAAGACTGCATGCAAGGATAGGAGGCTGACATGCATGCTTTGGGCTTTATAGGTGTGACAATAGTCACCCATAGGTTGGTGCCCGTGATAATTAGCTCCAATCCATATGAAAAGGCAACATTTCAGACAATAACTATGTCTCCAACATGTGAAATATATTGCCATACAATATATGTGCCAATTCCTAAGTATATACTTCCTAATCGCCTTCATATACCCATTGAAAATATAATCCACATTAATGATATATTAAGGTGTCAAACCCAAGTTTTGATTCGTGGTGGTCTTGGGGTACCACCACCCTCCTAACCAATGAACAACTAGTTAATTCCCACTAATTCACCTGCTTTGTGAAACTTTTTAGTGTACCTACTTTGTTCACTCAAAGGATAACTTTTTTCTCGGTCCAAACACCGAGTGAGACCCATGAGCAACTCATATCCACAAGATAGCTCGCAAGCCCCTGCATGACAACGCCAAGTACGCTCTTGAGGTGCAATCTATCGGCTACATATAACTGACATGATGTGTCTTAGTTTTCTAAATATCTCTAACGATTGTTTTGTGTCTTAGGATATACTCCTACTTAGCATTGAATATTGTCATGGTAATTAAAATAAAAGATATAGAACTGCGTTAATGTAAAAAAATCCCCTATTATTGTCTTTTTCCTGCCGCTGTTACATCCGGACTGGTCCTGCACGTCCTCAAACATTGGGGCGTCGTTGTCACTGTATACATGGTTTTCACTTTCAGTGAGATTTCAATGAAATTCATTGAATTTCATTAATTTCAATAGACAATTAAATATTATGTTTCGGCCAAAATATTTCAGCAATTTCAGTAGTACTCATAAATTCAAACGTTTTTTCAAAATTTTCAAAATTTTAATTGAATTCAAGTGAATATTTCGGCCCTTTGACTGAAATGAAAACTGAAATTCGCTGAATTTCGATGATTTCGGTTGGTGCTGAAATTTTTCGAAACTGAAATTGAAAACCATTACACAACCAGATATGGTGCCTCTCTCGGCGATCATGTCGAGATCCACATGATATTACGCATTCCAGTAAGACGTAGTCACATCATTTGCCAAATCTTGTGCCTTCGTGGCCATTGCCTTGTATCAAAATCATCACACTGGTTCCCGTGTAGTAGCAAATCATCACGCAACCATGTGTTCGCTGGTGCAATGAAGAGAAAATGGAGAGATGGAAAGAGATGTGCGTGTCTACTGCAAGATGAGAGAGAGAGAGGGAGAGGGAGAGGGAGAGAGAGAGAGAGAGAGAGAGAGAGAGAGAGAGAGAGAGAGAGAGAGAGAGAGAGAGAGAACAAACATGCTTTAGTGCAAGTGTTTAATTTACAAGTTGCTTTTGTCCTACTCCATACACACTAGTATTTTCTAGATAATGGTCACACTCTCATCCATAGATGAGAGGAGGGATCTGCTTTGGCAATTCGCTTTTCCTCTGCTCCAAAAACTGTAGCTGTATAAGAGGTGATGCTCACTAAAGGCAAGCCTCCATGGCGGATGTCTTTTTTTACACTTCTGCTTCCCCACTCACTTATACTGTAGCAAGAGAGGCCATGGGGAGGAAAGCCTCGACGGTGGATATCCTTCCAATGATTCCGAAGACCTCTCATTTCCAACGTACATTTATCCAAAACCAAGTTAGTTCTACTACTTTTGGGTATATATGATATTGACCTCCTTGGATAGGCTAGGTAAAGAAAGCTATGGTAGGTAAGAAGACTACTTCCAAGGATAGGAGGCAGCCATGCCTGCGGTGGGCTTTATAAAGGAGGCCTTGACAAAAAGTTGGTGTGTGTTTTAATTTGCTTCGATTCATGAAATGGTGATATTTCGGACAACCACCCGTTCTTCAAAATGTAGAAGTAGTATCACACGATGCGCATGTAAATTCCCAGATATAAGATTATTAAAACTAGAAGAAACCCCACACGTTGTTCTGGAATGGTTGGTTAATTTTTTTAAGAGATTGCATGAAGTGTGAATGAGGTTATTTTGAGAATAATGACTAGGTTGCTATCTTGTGCAATCAAAGGTCAAAATAATACTTGCGTCTATAATGATCAAACACAAGGAGTTTCTTGTCGTGCAATTTCCCCCAGAAATATATGTGAACCAAATCCATACATAAAATCGTTGGCCCTAAATTGTTTCCTGCCTATGTGGTTTTGTCTCAATAGTACAACATCTTAACCAAGAATGAACTTGGCAAGTGAATTTTGATATGCTAGGAGTAGGACTCAAAAAAGCCAAATATCTTGATGACATGATACCGAAAGAGAAACTATAGCCCTTCAGTGGAATTAGCATGGAAACATAACTCGAGAAGGACAACCAAAATCAGCAGGTTGCGAAACAAATACAACATGAAGTGACAACTACCTACAAATCTTTGCATGTGTGGTGACTTTTGAACCATTTGAGTAAAAACAATATCATCGTAGTAGCTCAATGGTACCTACTTAAAAATCCTACTATCTGCACTGGAGATTGCAAATAATTTACAAGCATCATTATCAGAAGAAAGTGCATGGAGATACTAATACTCTATGGCCATTCAGGTGCAGCTAAAATTGTGAAGACATAACATCTAAACCTCCCTCCCTCTTTGAAGAACATATATATCAAGTCAAACTAGAAGTATTTTATGAAAATCAAGAGAATGGAAAACATGCTTAAGAAAAGTATAGCGTAATTCTTCCAATAAAAAGAGTTCACAATAGCATACCTCTCAAAGCTATTTCAACATGCTTAGAATTTCAAACACCAACCATGTATAGAAAAATCCTTACACTACTATATCTCAGAATATAAACTTCACAATGTTTAATCGTCCACGGGAGATGAATATAGATGAATCTTCAGGATATACATGATAAGAGAACCAATCTATGGTTGGATGGTTAGGAGTACAATGGTATCCTCAGCCCACCATGATTCATATCCTGGTGCTCGCATATATCTTGAATGTATTTCAGGATTTTCGGAGGCGTTCCCGTTGACTATGAAGCGCCTACAGTGACTTCGTAAAATCTCAAAATGACATGACGACGCAGTCTCTCGGAGGTGCTCATAAGGGTAGGGTGTGCGTGTGTGCGTTCATAGGGGTGAGTTCATGCGCATACATGAAACGATTTTTATTTTCTCGCCTTTTTCCTTTATTTTCTTTATTTTTTCTCTTTTTTTTGTTATTCATGTTTTACTTTCTTTTTTAGAAAAAATGTTCCTGATTTTTGAGAATCGTAAATTTCGAAAATTATTTGTGTATTTCATAGATTCTTTAGAACTTCAGAAAATGTTCTATTTTTATTTTTCATGAATTCAAAATATTTTATGGAATTTAAAAAATATTCGCGCTTTTCAAAATTCATTCAGAAGTTCACTAAATGTCTTGTTTTCAATTGTTGTTCACATAGTTAAAATTTATTCATAAATTCAATAAAATATAGGAATTTCAAATATCCTTCTTTTCAAGATTTTTTTTAAAAAGTTCAACAAATATTCACGTTCTCAATTTTTTTAACAAGTTCAGAAAATATCCTTGGAATTTTAAAAAATATTTGCGAGTTTGAGAAAATGTTCACAATGTTTCAAGAAATGTTCTAAAAATGTTGGATCTATGAGAAATAGAGTGTTGTGATGTTATTTAATCACAAAGCCCATTTGCTCTAATGCCTGGCAACACACATTCAGCAGTGATAGATCGTGCGCAAAGCCCATTTGCTCTAATGCCTAGATCGTGCGTTCGATCCAATGGGAATGCTACTTTTTGTGGATTTTTATGACCCACATGATGCAGCTCAGGGCCTGTCCCCTGTCTTCTGTACCGCTCGTCCTCTGTCGCCCTTCTCCTGTGGCTGCTCTCCACAAGCAGTATGTATCCCTTGGTGTCAGCTCCCCAAGAGCTATAATATCTCCTCCACCTCACGTTCGGCGACACCATGGCCACGGGACATGACAATGGCTTGATCAAAGATGTGAGGAATATATCAATTTTTCTCGTGGTAGTTTCCATATTTTTGTTTCATACGTATCCAATTCGTCACTTTTTAGTTCCCAAGATGCTATCGAAATGAAGATTGTATATGCATCCTTGATAGAGTAATGCATACATGGAGTGTGTTGATTTTTTAGAAACTGAAGATTAATACAAAATTATATGTTTTTATTTTTGGGTCAAAAGTTTGATTTATGCAGTATATCTATTAATTCTTGATATATTTCGCGTACTCAGCTTTTTCATTAACTATACAAAATGCTCATCTTGCTTCAGATTCAAGTGATCAGATCTTGATGAGAAGCATGGCTGAATGCACCTCCAACCACTAGATTTCTGTGCCAAATGTTTGATTAACGTAATTCTCAATACATCTAAGGTATTCAGCACTTCCCCATAACTGCATATACTTTATGATGCTAATTTTGAGTTAACAGTTGCTTAATATTTCACCACTGCAGATATACGACATGAACATTTTTTTAATATACATAAAAAGATTGCACATGTGCTATATGTAGTTTTTTGTACCTGCTCTAATTTTTAAGTCATATTCTTAGGATTGCATTCGGCTTGTTAGTCATTGTTAATTGTTTGATCACAACGTAGAACACATCAAAACAATAGGCAAACCATAAAGTACCATGGCATGTATAAATTTATCCTTTAGATAGATAGCATGCGATTGCTTGTACTCTGGTTTACAGATTTTAATTGTATATGTTTAATGGCTATACAGTTGGAAGGGAGGCAAAGCTTGAATGGCTCAGCAATGAGCCACTTTATTATGTTCTCTGAGAAAAGTTACTCTACCATCCTCATTGGTTTAGATATTATGTGGAGATTAATTTTTTTGATACGACATTTTTGTTTTGATATGCATGTACAAATTGCAGCTGTACTAGGTCCTTCTTATAGCCAGAGTTCAGTGTGGGTTTCAACCAAGGGCATGTCATCAAGGAGGGTAACCGACTGTGCTAGGTCCCACCAAACACAGCCACCATGAAGAGCTTCCTAGGCGATGAGGTCATTTTCGATACCGCTGGTACATGCAGCGATGACTCCACCTGATGTAAATAACTTAATGTCTTAGTTACCATAAGTTGTGACCAAAGCTATCTATATGATGCATCTCTGCCTATGTAGCTTTGCTTATCATGAATTGATCTCATGACTTTTTTTTGGCTATAAATCTACCATGCAATGTAAATATGTAATACTACCTCCGCTCCTAAATATAAGTCTTTTTAGAGATTCCACTATGAACTACAGAGTATATGACACTATGTGTGAACATCATACCTAAATATATATTCTCTTATGCTTTTAGGATTTTATAATCAGTCTCTAAATACTCTTATTTGCATGGTTTGAAAGCTTGGTTTGCTCTCGCCCTTTGCGCCATCGGCGCAACGGGTCATCTAGTTACTCCAACAGCGGAACACCATGTATGCATGTAGACATCCTTGGACGTGCTGGTCAGCTAGAGGAAGCAAATGAATTTGTGGAGAGTTCACCATCCAAGGAAGCGCATGGAGCTTTGGGTGCACTGTTAACTGCTTGTAGTAACAAGGCTGAACTCAAGATGGGCGAGTCCAGCAGTGCTGGTCATGACGGCGGCGACGTCCGAGGGCGCCGTACCCTTCTTGTAGGCGCCGTCCAGGTTGCCTCCTTCCCCTCTTCCTTCCACCCAGCTCGTATGCCGGGCGAAAGCCCAAATCCTTGCCGGATCGAGCGACAGCGACGCTCCGGGCGTCGTCACCCTCTTGGGGGTGTCGTTCGTGGTGAGCTTGGGGTGGATGTGATGCTTTGGTTGCTTGGCGGCGGATTGGTCTTCAGCAGCCCTGCCGGTCTCGGCGGAGCGGTGCTTCATCCTACTCATTGATGGCGGCGTATCTCGGCGGCGTGGCGCAGTGGAGATTCGGCGTCCGATGTGTGGCGATGGACTCGCGCAGGAGGACGAAGCTGTCTGGTGTCGTGGTGACGTCGATGGCTGAGTGGCAAGACAAGGTAGAAGCCTCAATTTGATCTGAAGACGGACCTGTGAAAGATGGCGGCGACGACACACAAGTGCGTCTGACCGGATTGTGCCCCAGACCTGGTATGTGGCTCGGCTAGGGCTTCCGAATGTGTTTCGGCATCCGTCTTTTGATGTTAGGCTTAGGTGAGTGGTCTGGATAGTGGCCCAGCTAGCACCGCTTCATCATTTTGGATAGGAGTAGCGGCATATGTTGCCAAGATGGTGGATTTAGGCACATTGTTGTAATACTTTGTATGGTCCTCGAGAATAATCAATAAAGTGGTCGTATGCATCTCCCAGATGCAAAGGCGGGGGTCATCCTCCTTCTCGAAAAAAAAGATGGGCGAGTCCATGGCAAAGCATTTTCTCTGCCTGGAGCCTGAAAATAGTGGTTATTGTGTTACCATTTCTAAGCTTCATGCATGTCAAGACATGTGGGATGGTGCAGTTAAGGTTAGGGACATTTTTCAAGATAAAGGGTTGACGAAGCCCCGTGGCCATAGTACTGTTGCGTAACAGTGGAAATTATGCCATGCCAGAATGTTTTGCACTAAATCACCACAAATGCATTTTTATTCACTTCACTATCTTTCTCATGCGAACTCGCCCAATCGTGGCACAAGTATCTGACTTCCCGGTTTCACTCTTATTGTTTGCATAGTTTTCCTTGAATATGAAGGAAATGGCTATTTTGATTTGGTTCAAACTGCAAATTATTAAAATTCTTATACTGTTTGTGGGCTGATCACTCTTGAACTAATTATGCAAGTATTTCACTGGTGATAAACCAAAATCATATTTTGTGTACCAAAGGTTTTTCTCCTCAAAGCTATAGAAAATTAAATCAGAATAAATCGGAGGGCAAGCTGTGATGTATCACACTACTCTGTTGTTCTTCTGAGCAGAACAGGCTTATGCCTGTGAGAAACAAAAGTCAAACCGGAGAATGTTAAAAAGCTCAGGCGTTAATCTGCCATATTGTTTTTTTGACGTCCTTCTTTACCTCATGTAGATTAATTTTCACATGTGTGACCACTGGCTGGTACTCTAGCATGAAATCCATCTAATTAGCATATTCATTTCTTAAACAGGCGTTTTATTCTTGTGGTTGGCCATGAGAAATTACTCTTTAAGCGAATGAATTTTTTCATCAGTTTACCATGGTTGCTTTCTAGTATGACGATGTCATATATTCCCTGCATGTTTTTGTAGGGCGAATAAGCCTCGGCTAGGGCTCGGGCACAGCGTGCGCGTGCGTGCGCGTGGTGGCCGTGTCGGGCTCGAGCCGGAGCGCGTGCGTGCGCGTGGTGGCCGTGTCGGGCTCGAGCCGGAGCGCGTGCGTGCGCGTGGTGGCCGTGTCGGGCTCGAGCCGGAGCGGGCTTGGGTACGCGCCCAAGTGTAGGTGTGTGTGCGTGCGTGAGTTAGCGCGTGTGTGTGCGAGTCTGTTAGCGTAGGACCAGGGCGTGGGCCGCGTAGGGCGCATGAAGTGGCCGCGGCGATCGCGTCAGAGCGCGGTGGGCGCGCGCGAGCCAGGGCGTGCGGGGCGTGGCGAGTGGGAGGTGGGCAGGTCGTGGAGCAGCTCGGGCATGTCCAAGCGCACGAGTATAGAGCCCTCCCCCCCTGTGTAAGTCGCTGAGGATTTCGAGTTCGTGCTCGAGGTGATAAACAGTGAGGCCGTTCGTGCGGCGGGGGTGTTCAAGCACCCGGAAAAACTCTCTGTCCATCCTTCTCCTCACCGATCGTGTCTCCGGTGATCCCCGTCGAGTGCTCGAGCTAGTTCGGCGCCAACATTTGGTATCAGAGCGAGGTGACGGAGCGCGGTGAAGGAGCTCGCCGGAGTTCATGGCGCTGGTTCCACACGGCGGCGGCGGCGCGGGCGGATCGGTGTCGATGAACATGCCGATGCTCTCGCCGGAGAACTACACCGTGTGGGTGATCAAGGCGCAGGCAATCCTTGATGCCCACACGCTGTGGGAGGCGGTGGCGCCGGCGAACGACGCGGCGGTCAACGCGAAGAAGTGCAAGACGGCGAGGGCGCTGCTCCTGTCGGGGCTGCCGGAGGACGTCTTGCTGCAGGTGGTGGCGAAGCCCACAGCGAGGGAGGTATGGGACTCCCTCAAAGTGCGCTTCGTCGGCGCCGAACTGGTGCGCGCGGCGAGCTGGACCTGCTGAAGATGGAGGACGGCGAGTCCCTGGACATCTACGCCGGCAGGTTGGCGGGGATGACGGCGAGGTTTGTGAGCCTGGGGGAGACGCTGGGCGACACCGAGCTGGTGAAAAAGCTCATAGATACGGTGTCGGACCGTCTTTTTCCGGTCGTCGCCGGAATCGAGCAGTTCTGCGTGCTGGAGGAGCTCACCTACGACGAGGTGCCCGGGCGGCTGCGCGCATTCGACGAGGATGTGCGGCGCCGCGGGCAGAGCAGCAGCGAGCGCCTGGACGGCCAACTGCTGTACACGGCGGCGCAGTGGCGGGCGCGGGAGCGGCGTCAAGGTGGAGCTCGGGACGACGACGACACGCGCAGTATGGCATCAGGCAGCGGCGGCAACAAGCGTGGCCGGTGCTACAAATGCGGCGAACGAGGCCACTTCAAGCGGGACTGCCCGGAGCTGTGGAAGGCGCCGGCGGCGGAGCGGGCGCTGCTGGCGGACGCCGGAGTCGATGACAATGGACTCCTCTGAGCCTCGGCTTAGGGGGTGAAATGTAGGGCGAATAAGCCTCCGCTAGGGCTCGGGCACAGCGTGCGCGTGCGTGCGCGTGGTGGCCGTGTCGGGCTCGAGCCGGAGCGCGTGCGTGTGCGTGGTGGCCGTGTCGGGCTCGAGCCGGAGCGGGATTGGGTACGCGCCCAAGTGTAGGTGTGTGTGCGTGCGTGAGTTAGCGCGTGTGTGTGCGAGTCTGTTAGCGTAGGACCAGGGCGTGGGCCGCATAGGGCACGCGAAGTGGACGCGGCGATCGCGTCAGAGCGCGGTGGGCGCGCGCGAGTCAGGGCGTGCGGGGCGTGGCGAGTGGGAGGTGGGCAGGTCGTGGAGCAGCTCGGGCATGTCCGAGCGCACGAGTATATGAGATTTGCCTGTACGGCAACACACTCGGGTGTCAAGGAAAAGCAAGATCCAACTGTATGAAAATGCTGCAATAATGGTACGCCGCTCCGCCAGAATTCGCAGTTTAGGCGGGCATGTTACAGACTTACAGGTTACAGCTACGTTTGGATTGATAAACGGAGGAGCAGACAAGTTGGTGGTGGTTATAAGCACGTGGGTTGGGTTGGGCTGGGTGTTCGGGCGCAGGCAGGCATTCACGGAGCATGTGGCCGCACTGTCTGGAAGCCAGCCTAGAAAAAGAAAATTCTACACTTACGGACTGCATCCTACGGGCTGCACTTACAGGCATAGGTGTCCCCCAGGCGGCCAGGCCCCAGTTAATCCCTCTCCCTCCGTGAATTTCAATTGTGGGGCCCGGTGCCGCCCAGTCAATTATTGTCACGTCATCCCGTAACTTGAAATCCCGTGAAGTTTCCCTGTAAGTGTAGCAATGGTGGACAGCCACTAATCACCTCCATTCTCTCTCTACAACTCCAGCTTTGCCAGGATCTCTATCTATCTATCTCTCTCTCACACCATTAATCACCCGACAATAGGATTCACGCAGTGTTCCATGTCTCTCAGGGCATGGCCAACGGGCCGCCCCATGGTGCTGCCCCGCAGGTCCAGCTCGGTTTGGAGTGGGGCAAATCAGGTTCGGATGATGCTCTGTCAAGAGGCGGTCTCTTGCAGAGGAGCTAGCTGCTCGGTGGAAAAGTAAGAGAAAAGAAGGAGAGAACGAAGGATGTAGAGAAGTAGACACGAGAAAAAAAATGAGATGGGGACCACTACAGTGGGGTCTACCTATGGCTGCCTCCATTCGGTGAGTAAAATTGTAAATGATAATTTCAATACTTTAGCTCTAAATTAAGACATGGGGTAGCATCAAGCTGATGCCTCCATTGCTCATGCCCTCAGTTGAAGCCTTTCACATTGTACTATACACCAGTCTTCTCTGACTTCCTGTGCACGGTGGAGCTGACGGCTGGTGGTCTACTGTCGTCGCCTTTTCCGCTACACCCCATATGATTCTCCGGGACGATGTGTTTCCAACTTTCCATATGCCTCCCATTCATATTACATCGATCCAACCCATAATTTTTTGTCAATGCACTCTGGTTGGGGAGCCTCGCCCATGTTCGTGTTTGTTTGATTTCTATTACTATCCTACTAGTAACATAGTTATAGGCCACAAGAAGTAGACTACAACACAACGCTTCCTCCTTTATAAGTACTTGTCATACTTAGACTGAGGACGGTTGGTGAGCACATTATCATTTTTTATCATTAATTTTGCTATAAAGTCCTAGAGTTTGCATTGTACCTGGGCCTTAATTTCCCTTTCTCAAAAGGGAAACGTTTCTGGCCGGGGCGCCCGGCCGAAACGTTACGCCGGACGCGCTCTACGCGTTGGATCTCTTTAGATCCAAAGACACAGGCTATGCCACGTGTCCACCCTCCCATCCAATTAGGTGCTGCCCCAGTTTTGTTGCAACCGTTCACGAAGGGGGTCACGAGGGGCTCCTTGAGAGAGAGAGAGAGAGAGAGAGAGAGAGAGAGAGAAGCAGAGGGACGGCGGATCCGGCGACCGGAGGGGCGACGCGTCGGTGGCGCCTGAGATCTGGGTCCGGAGGGGCGACGGCGTCGACCCGATCCAGGACGGATCTCGCTTCCCATGGGACCAATCGATCCTTTGGCAGGTAATTTTTTCCCTGCGCCCGTGCTTCTCCCCTGTCTCTGTCCCTTTGGTTTTCTCCACCACAATAGGATAGCGATCTGGTGATGTCGTGGGTTCCCGACCGGTTGTCTCGGCAGGGGGGGGGGGGATTGATGCCGGCCTAGGAATTGATGCAGGCAGAGGATTTTTGGGCCTAGGGTTTGTGATGGATCTGTGCGTCCACGATTTTTGTCAAGTTGAATCAGAGAGATTAGGGCCTGGTGTTCCTTTCAGCAGCATTGTTAGATGGAGCCATATTCTGCCCTGATGCTCATCTCACATGAGGAATTACTATTTCTGCTGTTCATCAGTGTGGCTGGTTGGTTGTTTTAGGATAGCATTAGAAAGCACTATTGATGTTCATAACATGAATCTTATGTGCCTGTCGGTGTGAATATTGAATTTACAAGGAGAATCATGTTATCATCCAGGTTGTGCCTTGTTTGAACCATGTTGTTTCTGATGCCAATTTTTTGCATGGCACCATCCAAGGAGTGCACACATGCCGACAATGGCGCCGATGTCAATATTCTGCGACGGTGCAGAGCATTTTGTCTCTTCAATTTAACTTTTTTGGGGTATATATATGTTGTTTTTGCTGTAGTTTGCAAGAACCTGAATAGGCTTCTGTGAGGGATCTGTTCTTCCATGATTTTAGGGTTGAAATTTTAGGATGAGTAAAATGCACTTGCTTCGACGGTGACTGCAGGGCGGCTATTGCCTGTTGCAAAATATAGTCTGTATCTGTGTATAGTGTATGTATTCTAGAGAGTTCAGTAGCACTCTGCAAGATATGAGCAATGCAAGGCAGTAGAATATGTATGCACGGAGCTGACCAAATGTTCCAACATGTTGGAAATAGAAACATTACAAAGAAATGATAGTGCTTTCTGAGTAAACTCATGGCTTGTCTTTTCAATGGTAGTCTAGCTGATTTTTCCGACCCAATTAATTTCAGAATATAAACGATTTTTCGCTTGAAGTATGGTAGTCGATGCTTGTGTGGATTTACTTGAAGCATGGGAGGATGTAGCATGTAGCATCCAGGAAGTAGCATGTAGTTGCATACATGTTTCTACTCCTTATTCTATACATTTTTTGTGTGTGCTTGTATGTTTCATAGGTTTTATAGATTTTTTTATGTGTGCATGTCTGTTTTTTCCTAGCTACTGATGATGCAATTTTAGGTTTTTATTGACTTGGTTTTTTCCCTTTTTGTAGATGTTGCAGGCCCCTCTGGTGAGAATGAGGGGAGTAAGAAGGTTAAGAAGAATAAGAATAAGAAGAAAGGCAATGTATGTGGCTTTAAGTCAAGGTTTAACTCAAAAAGGCTGGCTGAAATTGGGAAGCAAGTATCACCGGAGAAACAGAGAATCATAAGGGAGGGACCGTTTGGAGACTTGCTGGACATCCGGTCTTTCAAGGTGCCCCGTGAGCTCATTGTGTTTGTTGTGATGAATAGGAATCACATACTCTCTGAGTTCAAACACAAGAACAAATCCATCAACTTCAGCAAGCCCATGGTGAAAAGGATTTTCAACATGCCATCCGGTGATAGACGTGTGAAGCTTCTTAAGAAGAGTGATGAACATGATCTTCGCACCATCTACAAGGAGGGGAACATGGCTCCAATCACCCATGTTGTCAAGTTGCTCATTAACTGCAGCGATGAGGACGTGGTTATGATAAATAGGACATGGTCACTCCTTGCATTGGCAACAGTTTTGTGCCCAGGCACTGGCAATATGGTGAATCTTGAGTATCTAGCTTCCTTGGAAGACATGTCTCTGGTGCATGAATCACTTGGGATGAGCACTTGTTGGCACGAGCGATGGAGGAGGTTGGAGTCTTTCAAGAGAAGAAGAGGATGCAAGGAAATTCAGAAAAGCAGCAGAGTTTCATATCGCTTCATGCCTTCCCATGTTAGCGGTATGGAATGAAACATTATGAAATACCTCCATCTTTTTTCTTTGCGCATGGAACCTTTTATACATTTCTATAGCTCGCATTTATGTTTTTGTAAGCTAATGTCCTTTTCCATTCTATGCAGATCATATACATGGATCATATTGATATCCCGTCCGGCCTCCCAAACGAGCATGTCATTGATTATTCCGTGACGAGGATACGTTTTGTTTGTCAAAAGGATTTTGATTGGTTGGATAGAGTTGACAAGAACAAGCTCACTCTTGTCCAACCTTTCTACGGGAAACACACCCAAGTAATTTTGCTACATCCGGCCTATATATTTCCTTTGCCAATGGAATATTAACGCCCCCCTGTTTTTTTGCTCACTGAATTTGCACGTAGCAATCTTTGCTTTTCCATTTAGGTTATGGCAACCTTCTTATTTCTGCCACTCATGTTTCGATTTCCTAGATCCGGAGTTTGTGGAACACCCCCTATGCAGCACAACTCATGGGAGAGGAAGTTGGTGCTGAAGCAGCCAGTGGGCAGGGAGTTGGTGCTGAAGCAGCTAGTGGCCAAGGAACTAGTGGCCAAGGAAGCCAAATTCAAGGTGCTGAAATTCAAGCAAAGGTCTCTCAATCAAATGAGGCTCAACAAAATGTTGATGTTGAACCACAGCTATCATCATCGCTCAATGATTGGCTGCAGTCATTCCCTAGCATGCAAGATCTAAGGGTACTTTTCCCCATCTACATTATCTCTTTCTTTGTATTCATTTTCATCTATCCTTTTTACCTTTGGCTTTGCATTATTATTTTATACCCAGTTGCAAGTGTATATTTTTTTGCTGCATCCTTCATTCTGATGTGCTACAGACATGTTTTGTTTGTGTTGCATAGGTTGTTTAAGTTCATACCTACTGGGCTTTTGCTACATCCATATGTCTAGTGATACATCCATATCATAATTGTGCTACATCCATATCAATAATTTCCTACCTAGAGGTGATCATTTGTCTATGCTTCATCCATGATAGTAAATTGCTACAATCACACTGTTTATTTAACACATAGTGATATAGCAGCATACCTACTTGTTTGTTGCTTCATCCATACCTCTACTGTGCTACACCCACATTTGTGTTTTTTTACATCCATACTTAAAATCTGGAGAATACAGATGACTAAAATTTTCAACACTTGCCTTCTTTTGTAGGTACCAACTCAGTTCCAAATGTTGTACGACAAGCACAAGGGTATTTTTGCAGGCAGCGGAGGTGGATGATGTAGTAGGAAAGTTTGGACAGTGTTTAAAGGGATTGCAGTGCAACCAGATGGCTGCTCTCCTTCGTGATTCTGGAGACTCCATCACAGCTACCAATGAGCCCAACTTTTCCTTTGAAGCACCTAGCATGGATGAATGTCGCCGAAAAGAGAATGATGATAAAGCTGCAAATGCCGGTATTGGTGCTCAAGCTCAAGCTGAAGGTACAACACCTAGCATGAACAAGGATGAAGTCACCGGATTGAACCTACAAGTTGCAACAGAGGCTGCTGAAACTCGTGAGCAACAAAGAGTGAGTTTTGATATAGAAGGCAACATCACACCTCGGAGCCCCCCATTCTTCTATGATGCACCCAGGAGTGCGACAGCCGGCATTTGGGACGGCGAGCCATCATGTGAGTTGTTTCCAAAGGGCTCCGAAGACTATGATTTGATGCATTGCACGGATGAGCCTACAATCAAGAAGAGCATAGTTAGCCCCATCTATGCAAACATCTGTGTTTCCTGTTTCAGACGACGATGACAGCCCACGTATGCTTCCTTCCTCCTGCATCATTTCTTTTTGTTTTTCTCCATGTCATTTTTTTCACATTTGTGTGATTCCAGCAAATTCTTTTTGTACAATCCCTTGGAAACTCATCCATTTATTTTTTGCTACAGCTCCTAAGATGGTCGCTACAGAAGAGCAAATTGTTGATGCAAGCAGTGGCCCTAGCACACATGACAAGAACACTAGGAAGAAGAGGATGGCTAAAGTTCCGGACATAAAAAATACCAAGGCAAAGAAGCAAAAGGTCGATGAAGTTGCAGCTATGTATGAGAAGTATGTAAAGCATGGGAAACCATTGAGGAGATCACAACCCAATGAATGAGTGTGAGCTACCTAAGCTCTATTTGTTTTTGCTTTCTATTTTTTTTCTGCTCAAAACAAATGATTCATTCGGTTGCAACTATGGTAACAGGACACCTTTCGTCAAGATAGGTGGATTTTACATTGGATACAAGAAATTCCTTGTATGCTTCAAGCCTCGCGGGGATATGAATGATGAGGTTATGTCACTATGTACCGAGATGAACAACCTCGCATCTCATGCAGGAAGCAATAGGGTTGTGAAGAAATACATGTTCCCAGTCCACGCGGGGGTAAGTTTTTGTAAAAACAAGCAATGCTTCATTCCTTTTTTCTTCACATTTTTTCGCAACACACACTAACCATTTAGTTGTTTCTTTCAAGTAGATCCTACTAAAACAAGACCCATCAACCTTCCAACCATCAAATCTCATGCTCGAGCTTCAAAGGGATGTCACAAAGTTCAAGGTTCAAAAGTTTGACCTCGTAAGTTTCCCGAGAGCCTTCTTTTGTTTCACACCACAAATACTTTCAAATATGTATCCAATGATGCGATGAGGCTGTAACATTTTTATATGTTCTGAGTACCTTTTTGCCTTTCTTTTGTTTTTTCCAGCTCTTTTTCACAATTGTTCATGATCTCCATTGGATAGTTGTTTGTGCAAACTTGCTTCACAAGCAGTGGAATGTATTTGACTCAATCCATTCAAAAGGAAAACAATCTCCTTTGAAGAAGTAGGCCAATAATTTGGTAGGCTCATGCTCTCTATTTAATTTTCCATTTTCCCTTGGATTCATCTGCATAACCGCCCTATTGTCATCTTTCCAGACCTCATTTTATTTTTCAAACTTTTGTGTGTGTTTTCGGTGTTAGATCACAAACTTTGCAACCCTCACACAAGAGTGCGGCGAATTCAATGTCAATGTTGGATCCTTCGCCCGTGTTCACCTAGAGGATTATGCAAAGCAAGATAACACGTGAGTTTACTTTTTTCTTTTGCTTTAATAATGTGTCCCATTTCAACAATTTGTTGTTTCAACTCTGCATGGGAACTATGATGGAGAATTTTTTTTATCTCACAGGTGTCATTGTGGCTTTTCTGGGCTCAAATATGCGGAGAACTATGATGGGAAGTCAGTGAGAGAGTTCAAGCAGGTACACATTTTTTTGTCTTGTCGTTTTGTTACAATCTACTTTTCTTTGTTTTCAATACACATGCAACACAAGAATAACTAGTAACGTACTTGCTTAGTTTTTGAATTAATTTTTACACGAAGACATGGCGTGATACCGCATGGATGCGGCGCAACCTCTTAATTTACCCAATGAACAATGCACCAAAGGAGCGGGCATTCAAGGAAGAGTTGGCTTCTTGATTTTCTAGAAGGTTCAAGACGAACAAGCTCGTTTCTTCGTTAGGTCTAGATCATGTATGATGTGGTAGTGTTCTGATAGGATTAGAGTAGTGCGCGTTTGTATGTAAACTGATGATACCTTCGGTAAACAGATGTATTCTTTTGGTATATAAACCGATGATAACTTGATCATTTGGATGAAGCACTTCTTCTGTTTTAATGGATGTGTTCTTCTATTTGCGAACATGATCATGCAAGGACAATTGTTTTTTTTGTTTTGCGGGTTCTGAAATATGGAAATATTTCAAACTTCATCATTCCAAGTTTCAGGGGAATCTTTGTGCATTTTTCCCCTCAAAACATTTTTCCCTAAAAATAATATGTGAATGCTACATTGTCAAACTTAAATTGCTGGAAGCTCACAGAAAATAGCTACAACCTTCTTTTAGATTTGTTGTAGAGCCAAAATATACATTTTACCTGCAAATTAGCTACATCCCCACAATATTGCTACATTCTTTTCGCAATTGAATTGCTACAAGCTCACATATAATGGAAACATGTATAGCCAAATATTGCTTCATAGCCAAATCAACACTTTAAATCATTCAAGGCTTTTCCTTTCCCAACTTGTTTTTTTTGCCTCAACCATGTTTTCAAGAGAGCTTCAACCATGTTTTTAAAAAGCTTCAACCATGTTTCCTAAAAGTTGCAACCATGTTTTCAAGTAGATTCAACCATGTTTTTAAAAAACTTCAACCATGTTTCCTAAAAGCTGCAACTATGTTTTCAAGAAGCTTCAACCATGTTTTTTAAAAAGCTTCAACTATACTTTGCAAAAGCTGCAACCATGTTTCAAGAAGCTTCAACCATGTTTTTAAAAAGCTTCAACCATACATTTCAAAAGCTGCAACCATGCTTTTCAAAAGCTAATCATCTTTTCTTTTAAATGGATCAAGCTATGGTTACAGCAAACATTGAGTATTTTTTTAAAAAAATAAGAAAAAACCCACATTCTGCTTTTTTAAAAAAATTATACAAATTTTGGCAGCATCATACTACAAAAAGTAAGCTCTCACAAACATATAATAATAAGAATATTTTTAAATCAACTCTCGTAAAAAGCAACATTATGCTTTTTCAAACCACACATGTGTTGGAAATATGCCCTAGAGGCAATAATAAAATGGTTATTATTATATTTCCTTGTTCATGATAATTGATTATTATTCATGCTATAAATATATTAACTGGAAACCGTAATGCATGTGTGAATACATAGACCACAACATGTCCCTAATGAACCTCTAGTTGACTAGCTCGTTGATCAATAGATGGTTATGGTTTCCTGACCATGGACATTGGATGTCATTGATAACGGGATCACATCATTAGGAGAATGATATGATGGACAAGACCCAATCCTAAGCATAGCACAAGATCGTGTAGTTCGTTTGCTAAGAGCTTTTCTAATGTCAAGTATCATTTCCTTACACCATGAGATTGTGCATCTCCCGGATACCGTAGGAATGCTTTGGGTGTACCAAATGTCACAACGTAACTGGGTGGCTATAAAGGTGCACTACAGGTATCTCTGAAAGTGCCTGTTGGGTTGGCACGAATCAAGACTGGGATTTGTCACTCCATATGACGGAGAGGTATCTCTGGGCCCACTCGGTAATGCATCATCATAATGAGCTCAATGTGACTAAGAAGTTAGTCACGGGATCATGCATCACGGAACAAGTAAAGTGACTTGCCGATAACGAGATTGAACGAGGTATTGGGATACCGTCGATCGAATCTCGGGCAAGTAACATACCGATTGACAAAGGGAATTGTGTACGGGATTGATTGAATCCCCGACATTATGGTTCATCCAATGAGATCATCATGGAACATGTGGGAGCCACTATGGGTATCCAGATCCTGCTATTGGTTATTGGCCAGAGAGATGTCTCGGTCATTTCTGCATGGTCCCCGAACCCGTAGGGTCTACACACTTATTGGTGACGCTAGAGTTGTTATGGGAAATTGTATGTGGTTACCGAAGGTTGTTCGGAGTCCCGGATGAGATCCCGGACGTGACGAGGAACTCTGGAATGGTCCAGAGGTGAAGATCGATATATTGGACGAAGGGTATTGGAGTCCGAAATTGTCCGGGGGTACCGGGTGACGACCAGCGTGTCCGAAAGGGGTTTCGGAGGCCCCGACAAGCGTTGGGGGGCCTTATGGGCCAAGGGGAGGGGGCACATCAGCCCACTAAGGGGCTGAGCGCCCCTCCCACCCCATCTCACGTAACTTGGAGAGGTGGGGGCGCCTCCCCTAGGGCAGCCACCCCTCCCGGCTTCGGGGGCAAGTTTCCTAGGGGTGGGGGCGCCCAAACCCATCTACGGTTTCTCCTGTGGCCGCCGCCCCTCCCCTAGGGAAACCCTAGGGTGCCTCCTTCTCCCCCTTCCCCCTATATATAGTGATGGAGAGAGAGAGGGCAGCCGCACCCCCTTCCCTGGCGCAGCCCTCCCCCTATCCAACTCCACCTCCTCCTCAGTAGTGCTTGGCGAAGCCCTGCAGGAGAACTGCAAGCTCTACCACCACGCGGTCGTGCTGCCAGAGCTCTCCCTCAACTTCTCCTCTCCCCTTGCTGGATTAAGAAGGAGGAGACGTCCCCGGGCTGTACGTGTGTTGAACACGGAGGCACCGTCCGTTCGGCGTTAGATCGGATCTTCCGCGATTTGAATCGCGGCGAGTATGACTCCCTCATCCGCTTTCTTGTAATGCTTCTGCATCGCGATCTTCAAGGGTATGAAGGTGCTCATCCTCTCCCTCTCTTGTTGCTAGAATCTCCATAGATTGATCTTGGTGATGCATAGAAAATTTTGAATTATTGATACGTTCCCCAACAGTGGCATCATGAGCTAGGTCTATGCGTAGATTCTATGCACGAGTAGAACACAAGTAGTTGTGGGCGATGGTTTGTGCAATTTGCTTACCGCTACTAGTCCTATCTTGGTTCGGCGGCATTGTGGGATGAAGCGGCCCGGACCGACCTTACACGTACGCTTACGTGAGACAGGTTCCACCGACTGACATGCACTTGTTGCATAAGCTGGCTAGCGGGTGACAGTCTCTCCCACTTTAGTCGGATCGGATTCGATGAAAATGGTCCTTATGAAGGGTAAATAGAAATTGGCATATTACCGTTGTGGCTTTTGCATAGGTAAGAAATGTTCTTGCTAGAAACCCATAGCAGCCACGTAAAACATGCAAGCACAATTAGAGTACGTCTAACTTGTTTTTGCAGGGTATGCTATGTGATGTGATATGGCCAAAAGAATGTGATGAATGATATATGTGATGTATGAGATTGACCATGTTCTTGTAATAGGAATCATGACTTGCATGTCGATGAGTACGACAACCGGCAGGAGCCACATGAGTTGTCTTAATTTATTGTATGACCTACGTATCATTGAAAACACCATGTAATTACTTTTCTTTATTGCTAACTGTTAGGCATAGTAGTAGAAGTAATAGTTGGCGAGACAACTTCATGAAGACACGATGATGGGGATCATGATGATGGAGATCATGGTGTCATGCCGGTGACTAAGGTGATCATGCCGCGCCTCAAAGATGAAGATCAAAGGCGCAAAATGCTATTGGCCATATCATGTCACGTTATGATTTGCATGTGATGTTAGTCATGTTTACATCTTATTTGCTTTGAACGACGGTAGCATAAATAAGATGATCCCTCACTAAAATTTCAAGAAAGTGTTCCTCCTAACTGTGCACCGTTGCGAAAGTTCGTTGTTTCGAAACACCATGTGATAATCGGGTGTGATAGATTCTAACGTTCGCATACAACGGGTGTAAGCCATATTTACACACACGAAACACTTAGGTTAACTTGATAAGCCTAGCATGTATAGACATGGCCTCGGAACACAAGAGACCGAAAGGTCGAACATGAGTCGTATAGTAGATACGATCAACATGAAGATGTTCATCGATGATGACTAGTCCGTCTCACGTGATGATAGGACACGACCTAGTTGACTCGGATCATGTATCACTTAGATGACTAGAGGGATGCCTATCTGAATGGGAGTTCATTAAATAATTTGATTAGATGAACTTAATTATGATGAACGTAGTCAAAAGGTCTTTGCAAATTATGTCGTAGATCACGCTTTGGTTCTACTGTTTTAGATATGTTCCTAGAGAAAATTTAGTTGAGAGTTGACAGTAGCAATTATGCGGACTGGGTATGTAAACTGAGGATTGTCCTCATTGCTGCGTAGAAGGATCATGTCCTTAATGCACCGCTCAGTGTGCTGAACCTCGACCGTCGTTTGTGGATGTTGCGAACATCTGACATACACGTTTTTGATGACTACGTGATAGTTCAGTGCGTAATGCTAAACGGTTTAGAATTGAGGCACCAAAGACATTTTTGAAACATCACAGAACATATGAGATTTCCAAGGACTGAAATTGGATTTTCAGGCTAGTGCCCATGTTAAGAGGTGTGAGACCTCTGACAAGTTTCTTAAGCCTACAAACTAAGGGAGAAAAGATCAATCATTGAGCATGTGCTCAAATTGTCTGAGTACTACAATCGCTTGAATCGAGTGGGAGTTAATCTTCCAGATGAGATAGTGATGGTTCTCCAAAGTCATTGCCACGAAGCTACTAGAGCTTCGTGATGAACTTATAACATATCAGGGATAGATATTCGCGAAGTTTAACACCGCGAAAGTAGAAATCAAATAGGAGCATCAATTGATGATGGTTAGTAAAACCACTAGTTTCAAGAATGGCAAGGGCAAGAAGGGATACTTCATGAAACGGCAAATCAGTTGCTGCTCTAGTGAAGAAACCCAAGTATGAACCCAAACCCAAGACTGAGTGCTTCTGTAATGAGGGGAACGGTCACTGAAGCAGAACTACCCTAGATACTTGGTAGATGAGAAGGCTGGCAAGGTCGACAGAAGTATATTGGATATATATTATATTAATGTGTACTTTACTAGTACTCCTAGTAGCACCAGGGTATTAGATACCGGTTCGGTTGCTAAGTGTTAGTAACTCGAAATAAAAGGCTACGGAATAAACGGAGACTAACCAAAGGTGAGATGACGATAAGTGTTGGGGATATAACTATTTGTGTAAGCCGCCCAGGAGGGGCCGGGTTACGCGAAGAGGATTCACCAGAGAGAAGTCCAAGGCCAAGCATGAAGATGGCGGTTCAATAAAGGGCTTAAGGCCCACAGGCGACTTAAGGCCCGTTGTGTTAAACCGCCGTAATAGCATGACTTGTATTGTAAGGAATATTTAACTAGTCACCGAGCCGGACACTGTTTATAAGCCGGCTGGGACTCTGTAGGCCACAGGGCGTCAACCCGTGTATATAAGGGGATGACCTGCTGGCGGCTTAGGGCAAGAAACAACTCATCGAGAGCCGGGCATAGCGTATCTTGCTCCCTGGTCATCGAAACATCAATACCAACCCAACTAGACGTAGGCCTTACCTTCACCGTAAGGGGCCGAACTAGTATAAACCCTCTCGTGTCCCTTGTCCCAATTTAACCCCTTCAAGCTTCCTAGTTGCGATGGCTCCACAATTAAGTCCTTTCACGAGGACATCTGACGTGACTATTCCACGACAGTTGGCGCCCACGGTGGGGATTTGATCCCTGGTTGCCTGGGTTAGAAAGGGGAGGACTAACCAGTTGGGCTGGTGCGTGGCTTTTGTTGACGAACATGACTCCCGAGCTGAGAAGTTGATGTTTGAAGTGGTCAAGATCAGGAGCCCATACCATGCTCTGTTTGGACGGTCGGCTTATGCTAAGTTTATGGCCCGGCCGTGTTACGTTTATTTACAGCTCAAGATGCCGGGTTACAAGGGCACCATCACTGTACATGGCAGTCGTAAGGTGGCATTGGAGTGTGAAGAAGGTGATGCAGCTTATGCTGAGTCGGCCTGCGCAGCAGAGGAGCTCAAATTTTATCAGGATAATGTTGACCCGGCGGATATGACATCCCTGAAGATGCCAACTACAGAGCATGACCCGGCGTTGAAGTTTAAGTCGGCAGCTGAGACAAAGCTTGTTGACTTTACCCCGGGTGATTCTTCTAAACAGTTCAGCATCAACAGCAACTTGGATCCCAAATAGGAAAGCACGCTCATCGAGTTCATCCGTGAGAACCGGGACATCTTTGCATGGAAACCTTCTGACATGCCGGGTGTACCGAGGGAACTCGTTGAGCACACTCTTAATATTGATCCAAAGTATAAGCCAGTCAGGCAGTTTCTTCGCCGTTTTAATGAGGAACGACTGAAAGCTATTGGGGAAGAAGTCGCCGGCTCTTAGCGGTCGGGTTTATCATCGAAGTTTTTCACCCGGAGTGGTTGGCTAACCCGGTGCTCGTCCTCAAGAAGAATGGCACCTGGCGGATGTGTGTGGACTACACGGACTTAAACAAGGCTTGTCCAGCGGACCCTTTTGCTCTTCCCCGTATTGATCAAATCATTGATGCGACGGCGGGTTGTGAGCGTTTGAGTTTTTTGGATGGCAGTTAAGGACCAGGAGAATACGGCTTTCATCACTCCGTTTGGAGCCCTCTACTATGTATCTATGCCATTTGGGCTCAAGAGTGCCCAGGCGACTTATCAGCGGTGTGTGCAGAACTGTTTGCATGACCAAATTGGGCGTAATGTCCATGCTTATGTGGATGACATTTTGGTGAAGTCCAGAGAAAAGGAGACCTTGATAACCGATTTAAAGGAGACCTTTGATAATATCTGGCTCTACAAGATGATGCTTAACCCGGCCAAATGTGTGTTTGGTGTCCCTGCATGCAAGCTTTTGGGCTTTCTGGTGTCCAACAGAGGCATCGAAGTTAACCCGGAGAAGATTAAGGCGATTACCTCTCTGGCTAAATCGGTGTGCATCAATGATGTTCAGCGATTGGCAGGTCGCGTCGCCGCCTTAAGTCGGTTCATAAGTCGGCTCGGTGAGAAAGCCCTCCCATTGTATCAGATGATGAAGAAAACTGACACTTTTGTGTGGAGTGAGGCCGCTGATGCTGCTTTTGAGGACTTAAAGAGACAATTGTCTGAGCCACCAGTTCTTGCGGCTCCGATTGACAAAGAGCCTTTGATGTTGTATGCGGCTGCCAATTCGCGAGCTGTCAGCGTTGCCATCGTGGTTGAGCGTAAGGAAGCCGGCAAGGAGCATCCTGTTCAACGGCTGGTTTACTACATCAGTGAGGTGCTCATTGAATCCAAGCAAAGGTACCCACACTGGCAAAAGCTTGTTTATGGGGTTTTCATGGCAAACCGGAAGTTGAAGCAGTATTTTCAAAGCCATCCTATAACTGTGGTAAGTTCTGCCCCTTTGGGAGACATTATTCAGAACAGGGAGGCCACAGGACGAGTCGCCAAGTGGGCTATTGATCTTGGGCCTCATGGCTTGAAATACATGCCTTGGACGACCATTAAGTCTCAGGACTTGGTGGACTTCATCAATGATTGGACAGAGTTGCAAGCCCCTGAGGAGAAGCCGGATAACACATATTAGGCTATTCACTTTGACGGGTCTAGGCAGCTAGAAGGCTCGGGGGATGGAGTGGTGTTAACTTCCCCTCGAGGTGACAAATTTTGTTATGTACTCCGGCTTATGTTTCCATGTACTAACAATGCAGCTGAATATTAGGCATTACTTCATGGTCTCCGGGTGGCTAAGGAGATGAGCTTAAGCCGGGTACGATGCTTGGGCGACTCAGATTTGGTGGCTCAACAAGTGTCAAGCAAGTGGGATTCCAAAGACCCCCTCATGGCGGCTTATCGTCGTGAAGTAGATGTTGTGGCCGGTCACTTCACGGGTTATCAAGTCGAGCACATTGATCGAAGGAAGAACGAGGCGGCTGATGCTTTAAGCCGGTTGGGATCCCAACGTAAGCCGGTGCCGCCCAACACCTTTCTTGATGTGTTACATAACCCTTCTGTCAAGGTACCTACCGAGGAAGACTTAGCAGTGCCAGACCCGGAGGCACAACTGGTGGCAGCTCTTCATGTTATCCCGGACTGGACGGTGCCTTACTTGGCTTATATGACCCGGGGTGAGCTGCCGGAGGATGAGACGTTGGGAAGACAAATAGTCAGGCGTTCCAAATCCATGACAATTGTTAACGGCGAGCTACATCACCTCAGCGTCACAGGGGCGTTTCAACGCTGTGTGTCACCTGCAGAAGGCCAAGAAATACTCCGTGAGATCCATGAGGGAGATTGTGGACATCATGTTGGGTCAAAATCCCTCGTGGCCAAGGCTTTTAGTCATGGTTTCTATTGGTTGATGGCTCACGCTGATGCGTAAGATCTGGTCAGTAAATGTGACGGGTGTCAAAAGTTTTCACGATGAGCTCATGTGCCGGCTCAAGAGTTGAGGATGATCCCAATTACTTGGCCGTTTGCAGTCTGGGGGCTTGACATGGTTGGACCTTTTAAAAGGTCCAAGGACAAAAAGACACATCTGCTAGTGGCAGTGGATAAGTTTACCAAGTGGGTTGAGGCAGAGCCGGTCAGTAAATGTGATGCAGCCATGGTGGTTCAGTTCATTAAAAAGGTGATCTTTCGTTTTGGTTTTCCACATAGCATCATAACTGATAATGGCACTAATCTCTCTAAGGGTGCCATGGAAGAGTTCTGTCAAAGAGAACATATCCGGCTTGATGTTTCGGCTGTTGCTCATCCTCAATCCAATGGTCAAGCCGAGAGAGCTAATCAAGAGATCCTGAAAGGTATCAAGCCCCGGCTCTTGGTCCCTTTACAACGAACTCCGAGTTGTTGGGTAGAGGAGTTACCCTCCGTGTTATGGAGCATCAATACTACGCCTAACAGATCTACGAGCTATACACCTTTCTTCATGGTTTATGGAGCAGAGGCGGTCCTGCCAAGTGACATCCGGCATGACTCACCCCGTGTGGCGGCTTACGTTGAGGCGGATAACAAAAAGGCTCGTCAGGATGCACTTGACTTTCTGGACGAAGAGCGAGACTTGGCAATAGCCCGTTCGGTGATTTACCAGCAAGACCTGCGCCGCTATCACAGCCGCCGGGTTAGGAGCAGAACCTTTCAGGAAGGTGACTTGGTGCTCCGGCTCATCCAGGATCAGTCTGATATGCACAAGCTATCCCCGCCTTGGGAAGGACCCTTTGTGGTCAGCAAGAATCTGCACAACGGGTCATATTATCTCATCGATATTCGAGAGCGCAAGGACTCAGTTAAATCGGAGGAGGAGACCCGCCGGCCGTGGAACATAGCTCATCTCCGGCCTTACTATACTTAAGTTACTTCTTAAGATACTTTCTATAATGTACATATTATATAAAGCAATAAAGCAGGACCTCTGTCCTTTTTTCCCATAAAGAATGTTTCATGTTTTCTTTATCAGGTGATGGACAATGCCAACAGGGGACGGATCATATCTGAATCTGGCTTTCCCTTTGGTCCGGCTTATGATCATATCTGAATCTAGCCTTGGTCACTTGGGGGCTTCCTATTCAGACATAGGTCGTATTCGAACCAAAGAGAACATAGCTGTCGATACCCACTTGATGGGCATATTGCCAAACCCACTTGGGGGCTTCCTGATCAAATTTGAATCATAGCTTAACCCCTTTGGGTCTGACATGGATCGTATTCGAATCAGCATCAATAAACAACTCTTATGTTCACTTGGGGGCTTCCTGTTCAAACATAGGTCGTATTCGAACCAAAGAGAACATAGATGTCGATACCCACTTGATCGGCATCGCCAAAGCCACTGGGGGCTATATGATCGTATCTGAATCTTAGCTTAACCCCTTTGGAATGGTTCTCTGATCGTATTCAAATTAGGAGCCTGTGAATATTTGCAAGTATGAGTATTTTCACTACCATTGAAACCTTCTTGAGGAGATGGTTCTTGATCTTTTTGACTTTATATTAGTTACTTCAGGTTCTAACAAGGGCCAGGTAAAACTTATATGAGCCGGAGAGGTTATCAAAAAGGGTTGCAGGGATGCTGTTATGATTATGTTTTAACTAATCATGAACTGGCTTATATATATGATTTTTGATCATGTCCGGGTTATCAATATTCTATAACCCGCTGGTGCAGTGAATCGTCCAGGAAAGCCTTGCCTGTTTTTCGTGCAGGTTAAAACGGAGCAAGGTGAAGGATCAAGGAAACACTTGATTAACATATACAAAATGAACTTGGTACCGGCGGCTTAACAAAAGCAATAAGTACCATAAGGCATGACATGCATTAAAGAGTTTTTCTATCCTATTACAAGACTCCCCGAGTCTGAATAATTGAAGCATTGTTCTTTGCCAAGTTATAACCCGGCTGGTGGCTCATTCCTCCGGCTGGCTTGATGACTCAGGTTTATCCTTCCCCACCTCTCCGTCGGTTGTTGAGTCCTGGAAGGTGGACGAGGCCCAGTCAATGCTGCTCAAAGCTTCAAATTCAGCTTCATCATCTATTAAACTGGCCGGGTCCACTTCAGGGGCAAAGGTATGCTTACGCGTTGGCGGAAGTAGGCTGACTTGGTCATATGGGACATTGGGGATTCTCCGATTTTCGCTATCATATCCCGGAGAATACTTGGTGAGATCAGTGTCCTCCCCAATGAGAGTCGCCAGAGGGCGTACAACATTAACACAGGCAGTGAAGTCCTGTTCGCCAAAAGCAGTGCCATCCTCCTTAAGACTCGGATATCCAAGCGAGAGGTCAGCAAGGTCAAGCTCCGGCACCCATGCTTTTGCCCGACTCAAAGCAGCCACGGCTCTGACTCTCGCAGATGCCCGCCTTAAGTCTTGAATGCATTGAGGTAGCACCGACAGATGTCTCAATACGTCTTGCAGGAGCCGGGGAGAGGTATTTGATAAAGCCACAATGGTCAACGCACAATGTGACCCGGAGTATAGCTGTTCTGTCAAGGTGTACACTGCTTTAAGCTTGACAAGCATGTTTTCCTTCAAATTGGTACACCTGGGGCCTGCATATTCACAGGTATAACAGTAAGCCGGAGGCAGCTATTGCAATAACTCTTGAAGGATTACGATGTTTATGAGCGGCTTACCAAAGATAGATGAGACCATTTGGGATATGTGCCGCTTTAAGTCGGATAGCTCATTTGTTGCTTCGGCAAGAGATTCCTCCGCTGTCTCAACCCGGGTCACCAATGAAGCCCTCTCGTCAACCCAAGCCTTCTTCTCCGATTCAAAATTCTTCTTCAGCTTCTCTTGTTCAGAGATACTGAATTCAAATTTGGAATTGGCTTTCTGAGCTTCGAGCTCTTGGGTTTTCAACTGGTTCTTCAAGTCAGCAATCTCCGCCTCAAATTGACTTACGGCGGCCTGCATTGACATCAGGTGATGGTAAGAAGCTTGGTAAGACAACATTTAAGTCCCAAGTATACTTTACAAGTAAAGATACTTGGCACTTTGGGGCTAATTTATGTTAAAGAATTTTTAGGCTATTCACACATGTTAAGTCTCAAGCACTTTACAAGTAACGATACTTGACACTTGGGGGCTAATGTAACCCAAATTTAATTTATGTTGTCTCCGGGTTAAACATCTTCAATTTAAGCCGGACAAAACTAATTGCTAGCAGATTATCAAGTCTACATCATGTTCATTCATAAGCAATAGAATTGGGGGCTGGTACTGTAAGTAAGATTCAGAGTGAAAGCTTAAATTTTACCTCAGATTTATGCTTTATTTGCTTCACCATGTCAATTTCCAGGTCACGGCTACTGTGTACTTGGTTCAGATAGCCCGAGACTATATCACCAATACTTAGATGAGAGTAATCAGTGATGTCTTGTTTGGACCTCCGGCTCTGAGCAAACTCTTCCTTGGCGGTGCATTGGGCAAGGACAGTAGGCCGGCCCGGTTCAACATATTGGCTCTTCACAATTTCAACCTCCGGGTCAACCGTCTTGGCCGGGCTAGGAGTTTCCGGGTCATCCGAGTTGTGAAAGACATCTTCTGCAGGCGGGTCAGAAGTTGGCTCCGGAATGTCAGAAGCCGGTTCAGGCAGTGGCCGAGGGGCGGAGCTATCTGGGACGGATGAGTCAAGCACCGGTTCAGTAACCACTGGGTCTTGGGACGGCTTAATCTTATTTGCCCTCTTGCTAGGCTTTACTTGCAAGCTGTCAATCAAAGTGGAAGGATAAGGATCAAAACATAAGTATGGATAAACTCGAAGTAAGAAAGGTTATATTACCCGGGAGCCGTTTTGAAAGCCGGCATGTTCGATTGCATCGACTCATCAGAAGAAGGGGAAGTATCCTGATAGTTGGACTTAGAGGAATTGAGAGGCTTGCGAATCAAACCTATCAAGGGTAAAACAAAACGTAAGTCGGACATCACCTCGGTCCGACGCTTCCTGGTCACATCAGGTAAGCCAGAGGAAAGCTCTGCGTCCTGGTTGGCCCGAGTCTACCGCCGGTTCTCAAACTGCTGTTGCTTCAAAAGAAATTGGGGATCTTGGTAAGCGAGAGGGTGTGAAGACCTTACTTTCCGGGTCACCATTCGGATTCTTTGTGTTGGCAAAGGCTCTGAGTCGGAGGAAATTATAGTTACCTCTTCGCCAGCTGCTTGGCTGTTCCCAGTATCCCCCTGAAAGGATTTAAATGCCAGTAAGGTAAATGTTGGGGATATTACCATTGGGCGTGAACCGGCCTACCTGGGCCGGGTTAACTTCATTAGTAGTATAAGCAGAAGAAGGCCCGAGGCCTGTAGTCGGTTTAGAACCTGTAGCCGTAAACCGGCTTGATATGTAAACTTGCATTGTACATTAGGAATAGAGAGAGACCAACCGGGATACGAGTATGAACCGGTGTGGGACTCTGTGGACCGGCGGGCGTCCCCCGTGTATATAAGGGGACGACCCGACGGCGGTTCAAGGACAGACAACAACAACTCGAGGCCTAGGCGAAGCTTGTTTGCTCCCTAGTCATCGAGGCCACGTCAATTCCATCACAACTAGACGTAGGATTTTACCTTCATCAAAGGGGCCAAACTAGTATAAACCCTGGTGTCTTTGTGTCCGCTTTAACCCCTTCAAGTTAACCCGTAGCGATGGCTCCACGACTAAGTCCTTTCACAAGGACATCTGCCGTGACAAATCCACGACAGTTGGCACCCACCATGAGGCTATCGCATGACAGTTTGACGATCTTGGAGGGCAAGCTCAAAGGACTCAAAGGCTATGCTGTGGGCCGGATGACCAAGAGTCGTCGTGGCAAGATCTACATCGACGATGCAGGATGGGGTCCCAAAGCTGATTCTATCGAGTACGGGTACCGGGTCCCCTTTGGTGGCATACACGTTTTTATCGGCAAGATTGGTGAACCTGGGCCTGAGCCGGACATCTACACCGACCTCGTCGAGACGGCTCAGCGTGCGAGATCTACCCAGGTTAAACCGGCCGTGAAGCGTGCCTTCGTGGGAGTCATCCACGGAGGAGAGCGTGAGAACGAGTCAGAATACGGTAGCGAGACCGTCATCTATTCCGGCGATGAGTCTTCAACCGGAGAGACCGAATCATTGTACCAGTTGCAAGACGACCAGATTGGGGGCTGTTCCGATGGCGACAGTATTCCGGACCCCTCAGATCAGATCAACCGGGTTGGAATATTCATGGCCGGCACGCAGGCGGCGAATCACTCTTCGACCGCAGCAGCAAGGCTCTCCGGAACAGCAGCGGCAGTGGCAGCAGGGGCAGGAGGCCTTGTGCGCCTGCCGGTTCAAGTTCTGTCTGACCTGTTTGACGCACTAGCGGTACTCATGGCAGAAGCTAATCCGGCGGATCAGGAGGCCCATCATGCAGAGATTGCAATGGTGAGAGAGCAGATCGTACAGGCCAAAGCCGACCTGGCAGCAGAGAAGGACAGGATGGCCGCAGAGCGGGCCGCTTTGGACGCCCAGGCCTATAAGCTCATGCTCGACCAGAACCCATCACAAGAGGTCTTGAAGCGGAAGCACAGATCACGCCTGCCGTTAGGGTTCGACCCTCGAAGTCTCTTTCACACTCCGGCAGCTGGAACCAGTAATCCGCCGGGGCACCTAGAGGTAAACCGGGTCGAGGCACCAGGGCCAGGAGCGACGGTCCAGCCCCGCCTGATGGAACCTCCTCGACAGAACATCGTGATTCCTCCGCCGGTTCAGACACCTCCGGGTCATTATTCTAATCCTATGGACAATCTTGTTGCAGCTGCTGCGCGATTAGAAGCTATCCCGGTCGAAGGAGATTCTCCGCAAGCAATAGAGACGCGCCGGGTTAAGGAACTTCTCCAGACCTCTTTGATTCAACAGGAGGCATATTCATACAGCCGCGATCGGATTCACTCCACCCCTCGTCAAAGCCGGAGCTATAGCAGGTGCCTGGATGAACCGGCCATATCGAGCAATGCGCGAGGCCGTGAAGCGGCCCGTGGCAATAACCCGGCAGGCGGTGTACGCGATGCTCAGGATGTAGTGGACCGGGCCCGGGCACGAAGGGAGGCCGACTTAGCAGCACAGAACGAGGCGGGTCAGCTTACACCGGTTCGTCCTACCACCTCTGCCGGGCCAGGGGTCGCTTCTGCTTTGGGAGTACCCTGTTTAGTCCCCGCTTTACGCAATGTACGCCTGCCCAAAGATTTCAAGGGTCCGCGCAAGGTTCCGAATTACACCGCTGATTTATCTCCAGAAGCGTGGGTAGAGAGTTATGAGATGGCCATGGAGATGCTGGATGTGGATGAGACCGCGTGTGCAAAATACTTCACCATGATGCTTGAAGGCACGGCCCGTACTTGGTTGAAGGGCCTGCCGCCCAATTCTATCAGTTCGTGGGCCCAGTTGCGGGCCCGGTTTATCCAGAATTTCACATATACGTGTAAACAACCTAAATCCATAGTAGACTTGGCGGCTTGTGTTCAGGAGGACGGAGAATCAACAACCCATTGGGTGCGCCGCGTTTCGGAAGTCTTGCACTCGTCTGACAGGATCAACGCTGACTCTGCAATCTTAACCCTGGAGGGCAACTGCCGGTTTAAGCCTCTAAAGTTAAAGTTGGGATGTATGAAGTGGTTCTGTAATGACATGGGAACTCTCATGGCTGCTTTAGTGAAGTATGCTGATTCTGATAGTACCAAGGATCCTGAGACTGACAATGACAAAGCAGGGAAGGGAAAGAAGAACAGCAACCCCAAGGGGTATCAACACAAACCGGCGAGCCATGGAAACGGAGGGAAGCGTAAAGCGGATGGCAGCATGGACTTTGTGGCTAACACTAATGCGCAGGACAAGGGTCAACGGCGCAGAGGTAAAGCGGCGAATCATAATGGGGCTCCAAATCATAACCCGGATCGCTTAAACTATTGTTGAATCAACCTTGTCCAAAGCACGGGACGAAGGAGGCGCCGGCTAACCACCTTTGGAAGGATTGTTACATTATGCAGGAATTTAAGAACTCTAATGCCTTCCAGTATGACCGTGGGTCAGGTGGTGGCTCAGGATCCGGTTTCCACGGGCCGGGTCACGATGGAGCTTCCAGTTCAGGTTTCAATCAGGGCGGTCATAATAATCAGAATAATCAGAGTGGCCAAGGGGGTTACAACCAACAGCAGCAGCAGCAGCAGTCGGGTTATCAGAGCCAGCCAAAGCAGTTGAACAATGGGCAGTATCACGTTTTCACGACTAGCTTGGATAAGCGCGACCGGAAACTCCACAAGTGGGCGGTGAACTCTGTTGAACCGGCCATACCACGTTACTTATGCTGGTCGGAGCAGCCTATCGTGTGGAGCAGGGAGGATCACCCCCCCCCCCCGGGTTGACAATTCGGGCCAATTGGAATTAGTGGTAGACCCTCAGGTGGGAGGTTATAAATTCACCAAGGTGCTCATGGATGGAGGGAGCAGTATTAACATCCTGTACTATGAGACATTCCGCCGCATGGGGCTAACAGACAAAGATATCAGACCGTCTAATACGGTGTTCCATGATGTGGTGCCTGGCAAATCGGCATATCCTGTTGGTAAGATAGCCTTGGAGGTGGCTTTTGGGGACGAGCATGATTCCCGATCCGAGACACTAACCTTTGAGGTGGTGAAAATCCGGAGCCCTTATCACGCCTTGTTTGGGCGGCCGGCGTATGCCAAATTCATGGCACGACCTTGTTATATCTATTTGCAGCTCAAGATGCCGGGCCACAAGGGGACAATAACGGTTCATGGGAGCCGCAAGATTGCTCTGGAATGTCAGGAAGGTGATGCGGCCTATGCAGAGTCGGTTTGTGCCACGGAGGAGTTGAAATATTATAGGGACAATGTTGATCCGGCGGACATGACCCCTTTGAAGAAACCCACTACAGAGCATGATTCAGATCTGAAGTTCAAATCGGCGGTTGAGACCAAGCTTGTTGACTTCGTGCCCGGCGATTCGTCCAAGTAGTTCACTGTCAGTGCCAACTTGGATCCTAAATAAGAAAACGCGCTCATCGAGTTCATCCGTGAGAATAGGGACATTTTTGCATGGAAGCCCTCTGACATGCCAGGTGTACCGAGGGAACTCGCTGAGCACACTCTTAATGTTGATCCCAAGCATAAACCGGTCAAGCAATTTCTCCGCCGGTTTAACGAAGAAAGGCGCAAAGCTATTGGAGAGGAAGTGGCCATGCTCTTAGCGGCTGGCTTTATCATTGAAGTGTTCCATCCAGAGTGGCTTGCTAATCCGGTGCTGGTTCTTAAGAAAAACGGCACTTGGCGTATGTGTGTGGATTACATGGATCTTAACAAGGCTTGTCCAGCAGATCCTTTTGCCCTCCCCCGCATTGACCAGATTATTGATGCAACGGCAGGTTGCGAGCGTTTGAGTTTTTTGGATGCATATTCTGGGTATCATCAGATCAAGATGGCAGTTAAAGACCAGGAGAAGATGGCGTTTATTACTCCCTTTGGAGCCTTCTGCTATGTATCTATGCCCTTTGGGCTCAAGAGCGCCAAATCCACTTATCAACGGTGTGTACAGAACTGCCTGCATAAACAAATCGGCCGTAATGTGCACGCCTATGTAGATGATATTGTAGTCAAGTCAAGGTAGAAGGAGACGCTGGTTGATGATTTGCGGGAAACCTTTGACAACTTGCGGGTTTACAAGATGATGCTTAACCCGGCCAAATGCGTCTTTGGTGTTCCGGCAGGCAAGTTACTGGGCTTTCTTGTGCCCAACAGAGGAATTGAGGCTAATCCAGAGAAGATTATGGCTATCACCTCTCTGGCTAAACCGAAGTGTATCAACGATGTTCAACGTTTGGCAGGTCGGATTGCCGCGCTGAGCCGGTTTATCAGCCGCCTCGGAGAGAAGGCCATCCCTTTATACAAGATGCTGAGAAAGACAGATCAATTCATCTGGAGTCCAGCTGCTGATGAAGCGTTGGAGGACTTGAAACGGCAATTAGCCAATCCGCCCGTTCTTGCAGCCCCGGTCGACAAGGAGCCGTTATTACTATATGTAGCGGCCAATGCTCGCGTAGTTAGCGTGGCTATTGTGGTAGAACGCAAGGAGGCGGGCAAGGAATATCCGGTTCAGCGGCCGGTTTACTATATCAGCGAGGTGCTTATTGAATCCAAGCAAAGGTATCCGCATTGGTAGAAGCTGGTATATGGAGTTTTTATGGCAAGCCGGAAGTTGAAGCAGTATTTCCAAGGGCACCCCATCACAGTGGTCAGTTCAGAACCGGGAGGCGACTGGCCGGATTGCCAAGTGGGCTATAGAACTTGGGCCGCACGGATTGAAGTACGTACCTCAGACGGCGGTGAAGTCTCAAGCACTTGTGGATTTCATCAATGATTGGACTGAGTTGCAAGCACCAGAGGAGAAGCCGGATCACACATATTGGACTATCCATTTTGATGGATCCAGGCAATTGGAGGGCTCGGGGGCTGGAGTCGTATTAACTTCTCCACGAGGTGATAAGTTTTGTTATGTTCTCCGCTTAATGTTCCCTTGTACTAATAATGCAACTGAGTATGAAGCCTTGCTCCATGGTCTCCGGATGGCTAAGGAGATGAACCTAAGTCGGGTTAAGTGCTTCGGTGACTCGGACCTCGTGGCTCAGCAAGTGTCTGGCACTTGGGATTCTAAAGACCCACTTATGGCTGCATATCGTCGTGAGGTAGATAATATTGCGGGTCACTTCAAGGGTTATCAGGTGGATCACGTGGACCGTCGAAAGAATGAAGCGGCGGACGCTTTAAGCCAGTTGGGCTCTCAACGTAAGCCGGTCCCGCCTAATGTCTTTCTTGATGTGTTGCACAACCCGTCAGTCAATCTCCCGGGTGAAGCGGATTTGGCTATTCCTGATCCGGAGGCTCAGTTGGTGGCAGCTCTGCATATTATACCGGATTGGACAGTTCCTTATCTTGCGTACATGAACTGGAAAGAGTTGCCAGAGGATGAAACTCTAGCCAGACAGATAGTCCGGCGGTCCAAGTCTATGACCATTGTCAATGGCGAATTGCATCATTGCAGTGTATCGGGGGCGTTTCAACGCTGTGTCTCTCCTGAGGAAAGCTGTGAAATCTTATGTGAAATCCATGAAGGGGATTGTGGTCACCACGCCGGTTCAAAGTCTTTGGTGGCAAAGGCGTTTCGTCACGGGTTTTACTGGTTGACAGCTCATGCTGATGCGGAGGACTTGGTTAAACGGTGTGATGGCTGTCAGAAATTTTCAACGCGTGCTCATGTACCGGCTCAAGAATTGAGGATGATTCCAATTACTTGGCCATTTGCAACATGGGGGATGGATATGGTCGGACCTTTTGAAAGATCCAAGGATAAGAAAACCCACCTTTTGGTGGCAGTTGACAAGTTTACTAAGTGGGTTGAAGCGGAGCCTGTCAGCAAGTGTGATGCAGCTACAGCGGTGCAGTTCATTAAAAAGGTGATTTTCCGGTTTGGCTTTCCACACAGTATCATTACTGACAATGGTACCAATTTATCCAAGGGTGCTATGAAGGAATTATGTGAACGTGAGCACATCCGACATGACGTATCATCAGTGGCTCACCCCCAGTCCAATGGGCATGCAGAACGGGCTAATCAAGAGATCTTGCGAGGCATCAAACCCCGACTTATGGTTCCATTGCAAAGAACACCGGGATGTTGGGTCGAAGAGCTACCATCTGTGCTATGGAGTATCAATACTACACCCAACCGATCTACAGGATACACGCCGTTTTTCATGGTCTATGGAGCAGAGGCGGTTCTCCCTAGTGATATCCGGCACGATTCGCCTCGTGTGGCGGCTTATGTGGAAGCGGACAATGAGACAGCACGTCAAGACGCTTTGGACCTATTGGATGAGGAGCGTGACATAGCAGCGGCCCGCTCGGCGATTTATCAACAAGATCTTCATCACTATCACAATCGCCGGGTCAGAAACAAAGCTTTTCAACAAGGAGATTTGGTGCTTCGGCTCATCCAAGACCAGACGGATATGCACAAGTTATCCCCACCTTGGGAGGGACCTTTCGTGGTTAGCAAGAATCTGCACAACGGGTCGTACTATCTGATCGATATTCGAGAGCATAAAGACTCACACACATCAGAGGAGGAGACCAACAGGCCGTGGAACATAGCTCATCTTCGGCCTTACTACACATGAGCCATTGGCTCTATCTATGTACATATTATGACAGTGTATATATTATCTTTGATATAATAAAACCGGAGCCTCAGCTAAAGCGGGGTCTCTGTCCTTTCATATCATGTGTGGTTACATGGAGTGGTTCTGTTTTAAAGCGACCTCCTGTTTACCCCTTGACATTTGCTTTTCAAAAAAGCTTTGTGATATCACTTGGGGCCTTGGTCGTGTCCGAACCAATGCGACACCTTTTGATAGGCGAAAGCCACCAGATCACTTGGGGACATGGTCAAGTCTGAACCAGTCACGCCTCTTGATCAGCCTAAGGCCACAAAATCACTTGGGGGCTTGGTCGAACCCGAACCATTGCCACACCTTTTGATTGGCATATATGCCACGGTTTCATTTGGGGACCTGGCTGACTTGAACCATTGTCACTCCTATTGGGGGCTTAGTCCTGTCCGACCATGGTAACGCCATCTGATCAGCTTAGTAAAGCATGTTTTTTGCAAAGGGTTTTTATCATTGCCTTTGCTTCCATATTTCTTTTATGACTATTTCTTAATTTTTGTTGTGTTTCCTTTCAACCAACAACACTTTTTTACCGGTTCAGCTAACGAAATTCGGTTCATTTATAATCCAGAAAAATATGCCCGGTTTAACTTTCCTGTTAACATCATGAAGTAGCAGGGGGGGCTCATAATGACCCAGCACGGTTTAAATGGGAGTTGTTTTCTCCCCTTTGATGGTAACGATTTATAAATACTCCATTTCAAGCCTGGCTAAGCCAACTTCATGCCCAGCGATGGCAATTCAAGATTTTCTGATTGCAGGAAATATAAATTGAGGGTTTCAAGCAAAAGCATCAGTACTTATGCATGAAGGCATATTCAAGGCAGAAGTATTGACTATCCTATTACAAGGCAACGCGGTGCCCAAATAAGATCATTGTTGTTCTGGCGGATCGTAATAAAGCAGCTACTTAAACTGGTTTCCGGTTCAAGCCTGTTCATCGCCCCGGTCTGATGGTTGTGGGTCGTCCCGCGCCGCTTTAGCTTCCTCATCTCTATCCATTGGCTGGAAATCAACAGTGGTCCAGTCGATTCCCATTAAAGCTTGAAAGACAGCCTCTTCGTGGATCAGAGAAGACGGTTCAATATCAGGAGCGTAAGTATGCTTACGGATTGGAGGAATCAGATTCTCCGCTTCAGGAGTTGGTGCAGGCACTCGTTTGTTCTGATCATTGTACTGAGCTTGATAATGCGACAAGTCTGCCTCTTCAGCCAATTGACAAGCCAGAGGGGGTACTGCACGGTTTATCGCCCTCAAATCATCTTCATTGAACTCGGAGCCATCTTCCTTCAAGCTGGGATAGCCGTGAGCTGCTTCAACAGGATCAAAATCCGGCACCCATGCTTTTGCCCGGATCAAGGCATTGATGGCTCCGGTTCGAGCAGCAGATTTTTTCAGTTCTTCAATCCGAGCAGGAAGCGTTGACAACCTATTCAGAGTATCTTGGATTAAAGAGGGTGCCGGATTGTTATGAGATGCAGTAGTGATGATCCGCTGCGCTTCGGTATACAGTTGTTCAATTAAGGTGTAGGCAGCCTTCAATTTCCTCCGCACATCGGACCCTAAGTGACCAATGCGTGTACCTGCAGCAACACAGAAAAGATCACAAACCGGATCTATTATAAGAAGGCCACGGTCGTCAAAGGAGCCAGAAGGAGCTTACCAAAGATAGCAGCGGTCATGGCATGTACTTGCCGCTTTACGGCGGTCAGCTCATCTACCACCGGTTTAAGGGCAGCTTCAGCGTTTTCAGCTCTTTTTATTAAAGCGGACTTCTCAGTGGCCCAATCAGCCCGCTCCTTCTTGAAGCCCTCCTTCAACTGTTCTGTGATGCTCAAAGCGCTGGTTAATTCTTCCCTTGCCTTGTCGGTTTCAGCTTGTTGGGTTTTCAAAGTTGCCTGCAGATCAGTAATCCGGCCCTCTTTGATCCTTCCTTCAGCCTGCGTAAAGACAGTGCTTCGCTTTAAGCAAACGGTATAAGAATTTGAAGTACCAACCACATAACAAGTTATATGCTTGATACTTGGGGGCTAATGCCCCTTCAATTTTCATCTATTACTAAATCGCAAAGTCCCAAGCTCAATACAGGTATTCAACTTGGCACTTGGGGGCTAATGGCTATTTGCTCAGTTATGTTCTCATGTTAGACTCTTTATTGGAGTCCCGGTTTAACTATACTACGTTGAACCGGCCCTTGGGGGCTACATTGATGGATTTCAAAGTATTGAGGACTATATTCAAGTCCCGGTTTGAAGAAGGTTACAAACCGGCCCTTGGGGTCTAGGAGGATTAATACAGTGGCAGTAATAAAAGAAAGAAGAAGCACAAGGGAGTTACCTCAAATTTATCTCTCATCATCTTTACCAGGACAGCTTCACAGTCACGACTAGTATATAGCCGGTTCAAGTAACCAGAATGAAGATCTTGGGCACTCAGAGCAGCATATGTTTCGAGTTCAACATCCCATTTGCCTTTGTTCATGGCAGAGAAATCTTCTTTCACAGTATGCTTGGCCAAAGCGACAGGATTCCCTGGTTCAGAGCGACCTACGCCGGTAATTACAACGTCATCATCCTTGGACTCGCCGGTTTGCGTTGGTGCGGTCGGTTTATCGGCAGGCTTTGAAGGACTGCGGGATCTTTCAATCCGGACGGAGCTGGCAGGCTGGTCAATAGGGACTGAGGTATTGATAGACCTTTTCTCAGGAATAGCATCGTCTTTCAAGGGAGGATCATTGGGAATATCCTCATGAATGAGCGCTTCAACATCTGGTGCTTTGTCCTGTTCAGGGGCGACATCTTCCTCGGCCGCTTTATCCAGGCGGGCTTTTTTGCTCGGTTTTGGTTTAGCCCTGAAAGATAAACAAAGAGTCAAGGAACAACGTAAGTTATAACGTGATATACCAGAAGCATATGTTCAGTCTAGCTTACCCAAGAACCGTTTTTAGTGGTGGCAGCTGAGTGGCCGATGATTCACCCGAGGAAGGGTGAGAAGTAACCTGATAATCGGAGTCGGACGGATTAAGAGGTTGACGGATGAAACCCGCTTTAGGATATAAATTAATAAAAAGGTCGAAGACCTCGGAGCGGCGTTTTCGAACCGGACTGTTTGGTAAACCGGCGGAGGTAACTACCTGGCCGCTGTGTCGGGTTGTGCGGCGGGCTTCATGTTGTTGAGTCTTCATAAGAAATTTGGGATCCAAGTAAGCAAGAGGATGAGAAAATTTAACTTTCCAGTTTGCCTGGCGAAATTTTGGCAAAGGCAAAGGATCTGAATCGGAAGAGAGAATAGTTACCTCAGCGACTTCAGCATTACTGGCTTCAGCATCGTCCTGACAAGTATCATCATCAATAAGGCGTGTAAAAAGTAAGCCTAGTGAATCGAGTTCTACCTCAAGGTCTGAGTTACCCACATCGTCATCAACAGCCGGATCAGATGAAGCAGTGGTTTTCCTCTTTTTAGCAGGCTTCTTGATAACCTTGGTCTTCGGCCGGGTTGACCGTTCTGCTTTCTCCGGTTTGTCTTGTGGAAGCTTCTTGCTCCAAAACGGATTATCACCCTCGTTAAGCAACAATTGATGTCAGATAGAGATAGCAATAACAGGTTCAGTAAAAAGTACAATCAAAATCTTACAGCTGGCGGTTTTTTGGTAGCGCAGAAAGGGAGCAGGCCGGTTTGAGCGCAGAGGTGTTCCGGTTCGTTCAGCATTTTCTTCACAGCCTCTGTGACTTCATCATCGGAGAGCTGGATGCTGGTGTGTCGGAGTGGGTCATCAACGCTACCAGTATATTTGCACATTAAACCGGAGCGCCGGCTCAGAGGCAGTATGCTCCATGATATCCAACAGCGTGCGAGATCTACTCCTGTTAAACCGTTAGCCATGAAGGCTCGGAGCTTGGATAATTGCGGAGCGTATTTACTCCTCTCTTTGGCACTTAATCTTTGTGGGAAGGGGTGTGTATTGCTGAGCCGCTCTGGACGAAAGCCAGGCAAAGGATTTTCGTCATCAGGAGAAGTATCTTTGCAATAAAACCATGTTGCATTCCACTCCTTGGGGTGACTGTGTAGTCTGGCATGGGGATAAGTGATTTCTTTCCTCTTCTGAATTGCCATACCACCCAATTCAGTATTGGGACCATCAGTGAATTCTGTGCGGCGGTTTAAGTGGAAGCAGTCTCTGAACAATTCAACTGTGGGTTCCTCTTGAAGGTATACCTCACAGAGCACTTGGAAGTGACATAAGTTAGTAACAGAATTGGGGCCAGTATCTTGCGGGCGGAGTTGAAAATTGGCTAACACATCCCGGTAAAATTTAGAGCCAGGCGGTTTGAAGCCCCGGGCTAAGTGATCTGCAAAAATCACAACCTCTCCCTCTTGAGTTGTGGGAGGACATTCATTACCAGGAACCCTCCAGTGGATAGTATATTTGTTGTCTAAAGCGCCGATCAAGACTAAGTCATCCAGCTGAGTTTCTGTGACGCGAGAAGGAACCCAGTTGCACTCATATACTTGTTTGGCCATGGTGAGATCTACAAGAAATAGGTGATTCTGGTTCAAGAACATGTTGGATAAAAGAAGGCGTTGGTACGAACAATGCTAAACCGGAGGCAGTATATTTAAACCAGATTTTTATGAAGCGGCGTCATATGGCTAAAGAGTTTTGGCGGTTCAACAAAGGGACTAATGGTATACACCGGTTTACTAACTTTTTCTATAATAAGTTAAACCGCCTGATCTAAACATTGAAGGCAATTGAGGTTGCGGATGGATAAGTATGCAGAAACAGGTTTCACAAGGTCTTATTGCGGCAATGGATCTGAAGCAAGTTCAGAAAAACAAAAAATATTCAAAAGAGTAAAAGCAGAGCGGAAGTAAATTAATGGGCAGGTATGAGATCTATAAACCTGAGTGTGAAACTACAGGCGGATGCTAAAAGGCTACTGCAAGTCAGAGCAGGGTTTCACAGATCTATCCAGGAGTCTGGGTACGAGCATGAACAAGTTATGAACACGGCAAGAACACGAACCCTAGAACAGATCTATGTTAAGAAGAACAGAAGGCTTGCAAAAATCGAGGAAGACGCGGAAGGCTACCGCGGTGCTCTGGTGCGTTTAGGTTGATGCAGCGGCCCAAGACGGTGCAGAGATCAACGGCGGCGGCGGAGCTCCGAGGCGGGCGACGCGAGGAAGATGAAGAGAAAGAGACGAAGGGGAGAAAAGGAAATGACCCTTCGGTCCTATTTATAAGGCAGGGGACGTGTGTCAGGCGCACGAATCCAGGAGCCAAAAATTTCGGAAGTGGAGTTGCTGCTTTGGGCATTGCAGATCTATTAATAAAAGAAGGCGTCATAAATATTAAACTTCGTGATGACGTCATGCCGGTTTACAGCAACCAGAGATGATGACGACATGGCGGTTTACCAACTACCAGAAGATGTTGAAGACAAAGATTTTTGTGAAGGATTGACATGAACCAGTTCAAATCAATCTGGGGCCTAATGTTGGGGATATTACCACTGGGCGTGAACCGGCCTACCTGGGCCGGGTTAACTTCATTAGTAGTATAAGCAGAAGAAGGCCCGAGGCCTGTAGTCGGTTTAGAACCTGTAGCCGTAAACCGGCTTGATATGTAAACTTGCATTGTAAGTTAGGAATAGAGAGAGACCAACTGGGATACGAGTATGAACCGGTGCGGGACTCTGTGGACTGGCAGGTGTCAACCGTGTATATAAGGGGACGACTCGGTGGCGGTTCAAGGACAGACAACAACAACTCGAGGCCTAGGCGAAGCTTGTTTGCTCCCTAGTCATCGAGGCCACATCAATTCCATCACAACTAGACGTAGGCTTTTACCTTCATCGAAGGGGCCGAACTAGTATAAACCCTGGTGTCTTTGTGTCCGCTTTAACCCCTTCAAGTTAACCCGTAGCGATGGCTCCATGACTAAGTCCTTTCACAAGGACATCTGCCGTGACAAATCCACGACAGTAACGGTGAAGGAGTTATGGAAAATTTAAAAGATTACCTCTTCCTCATCTGAAGAAGAGTCGTCCAATCTCATCATATCAGAGGCGCTGGGGTTCTTCTTTTTAGAGGTACCCGTCCTGGCGGCTTTCTTTTCGGTCTTCTTGGCCGCCCGGGCCAGTTTTGCAGCCTCTTGGTCATACTTGACCTTCCAGAAGTTGTCATCAGCCTGTGGAAAAAGACAAGGAATCATAAGTACCAGAAGGTAACATGTTAAAGAGTATTTGTAAAGACTAGTAACTTACTGCAGGAGCCGGGTTCTTCTTGCAGAAGGGAAGCAAACTGAAAGTGTTACTGGTTACAGTGCCCTCCTTCAAAAGTGATTGGACCGTAGCATCTGCCACATCATCTGGTAAGTCCTCGGGACTATGATGCATTGATTCGTCCTTTTCGCCTGTGTAAGTACACATTAAGCTGGAGCGGCGGCTTAATGGTAGTATCCGCCAGGTGACCCAGACCCGGACCAAATCAGTGCCATTTAACCCGTTTCCCAAAAGGGCCTTGATCTTTCTGATGGTGGGGTTAAGAGGCAGGCGCTCAATGGCAGTTAACTTGTCCGCTAAAGGATGGTTGGACTCAAGGCGCAGGGTGCGAAAGCGGGACAGAGGCTTCTCGTTAGCCGGAGAGGTGTCTTGGCAGTAGAACCACGTCTGGTTCCAGTCTTTGGGATGACTCGGCAGCTCAGCGTAAGGAAAAAGGCAGTCTCTCCGCCGTTGGATCGAGATGCCGTCAAGTTCAAGACTAGGTCCGCTGGCGCGCTCATTCTGCCGGTTTAAGTAAAGAAGCTCCCTGAACAGCGGCAGACTTGGTTCCTCTCCTAAATATACCTCGCAGAAGACTTGAAAGTTACACAGATTGGACACGGCATTGGGTCCAATGTCTTGAGGCCTCAAGTCGAAGAAAGCCAGAACTTCCCTGAAGAATTTTGAGCCGGGAGGGGCAAATCCCCGGTTCATATGGTCTGTGAAAACTACTACCTCCCCGTCTTTGGGTTGAGGTATCTCTTCAGATGGGTGAGGGGCACGATAGGACATGATCTCCTTTTTGGCAGATGGCCAGATGTCACAAACTCAGCAAGTTTGCTTTTGGTGACTGTTTATGGAACCCAGTTGCAAGTCACAGGGGCGTTGGCCGCCTTCGGAGAAATCTATGACAAAGTAATAAAATTCTGGTTCAAATTTAACCCGGGAAAAATATTCAAAATTATGTAAATAGCGGCTTAAGAAAGGGGCCTAATGGTATAAGGGTGACTGTGCGACAATATTTAAGCCGCTACAAGTATCAAGAGCAGTTCAAAATTCTTAAGGTCATGGGAAGAAAGCTAGCAAGGCTTACAGCTCAGTATCACTTATTTAAACCGGCTACATGGATAGTTGTGCTTATGGGCATTCAACAGAAGAAATTTTCCGGGTGATACAAACAGGTTTTACCATCTACCACTGTTATCTTGGATCAAATAACTGTTCTGAAAAGAAAATTTTCTAGACCTAAGACCAAAGAGGATAAAGTTCAAGAGCTTGAATGGGGCTTCTATGTGACAGAAAGGGGTTCATTCGCATTTCAAAGTAGGTGCAAAACATCTACCACATCAGTTTTTATCATCTTCAAGATCAAGAAGGGCGAGGATAAAGAAATCTACGAAGAGAGCTACTGAACAACGAATAACTCGAGGAACTCGAAGGCCTTGATGTAGATCTAAGGAGCAGGAAAGGGGAGACTCACCGATGCAAGGTTGCCGCAGAAGGGTGTCGCGTTCTTTCTGGTCCAACCAGGTTGATGCAGCGGCCTGAGTTGGTGAAGACAGGAAGATCCACGGCGGCGGCGGCGGAGCTCGAGTGGCAGAGAGGAGGCAAGAGGAAGAAGACGGCTGGAAGGAGGGGAATGAGAAACCTAGGTCGTGCCTATTTATAAGGAGAGGATAACTAAGATGGCCAGGGAAACGAGGAGATAAGAATTATTATCCAGCGGCCCCGACGCCTCGATTTTCGGAACAGTCAATAAAGGCAGAGATCCGTTGAAAGATACGGTGATGTCACAGCGGCTTAACCCGGAGCCAAGAGATGATGTCATGGCGGGTTAAAGGAAACCTTTGCACGAACAGAAGATTGAGTATATGTTAAGGTATTTTAAGATTGACATGAACAGGTTCAAATCAATCTGGGGCCTAATGTTGGGGATATAACTATTTGTGTAAGCTGCCCAGGAGGGGCCGGGTTACGCAAAGAGGATTCACCAGAGAGAAGTCCAAGGCCAAGCATGAATATGGCGGTTCAATAAAGGGCTTAAGGCCCACAGGCGACTTAAGGCCCGTTGTGTTAAACCGCCGTCATAGCATGACTTGTATTGTAAGGAATATTTAACTAGTCACCGAGCCGGACACTATTTATAAGCCGGCCGGGACTCTGTAGGCCACAGGGCGTCAACCCGTGTATATAAGGGGACGACCTGCTGGCGGCTTAGGGCAAGAAACAACTCATCGAGAGCCGGGCATAGCGTATCTCGCTCCCTGGTCATCGAAACATCAATACCAACCCAACTAGACATAGGCCTTACCTTCACCGTAAGGGGCCGAACTAGTATAAACCCTCTCGTGTCCCTTGTCCCGATTTAACCCCTTCAAGCTTCCTAGTTGCGATGGCTAGACAATTAAGTCCTTTCACGAGGACATCTGACGTGACTATTCCACGACAATAAGTGTTGGAAGTGTTTGATACGTCTCCAACGTATCTATAATATTTGATTGTTCCATGCTATTATATTACCCCTTTTGGATGTTTATGGGTTTTATTTTACACATTTATATCATTTTTGGTACTAACCTACTAACCGGAGGCCCAGCCTGTATTGTTGTTTTTTTTGCCTATTTCAGTATTTCGAAGAAAAGGAATGTCAAACGGAGTCCAAACGGAATGAAACCTTCGGGAGCGTGATATTTGGAACGAACGTGATCCAGAGGACTTGGAGTGCAAGTCAAGAAGCAGTCGAGGCCTCCACGAGATAGGAGTGCGCCCTCCTATAGGGCGCGCCCCCTGTCTCGTGGGCCCCTGGGGCAGCCACCGACGTACTTCTTCCTCCTATATAGGCCAACGTACCCCGAAAACATCTAGGGAGCCAACGAAACACAATTTCCACCGTCGTAACCTTATGTATCCGCGAGATCCCATCTTGGAGCCTTCACCGCCGTTTTGCCGGAGGGGGAATCGACCATGGAGGGCCTGTACATCAACATCCTTGCCCCTCCGATGAGTTGTGAGTAGTTCACCACAGACCTTCGGGTCCATAGTTATTAGCTAGATGGCTTCTTCTCTCTTTTTGGATCTCAATACAATGTTCTACCCCTCTCTTGTGAAGATCTATTCGATGTAAACTCTTTTTGCGGTGTGTTTGTCGAGATCCGATGAATTGTGGGTTTATGATCAAGTTATCTATGAGAAATATTTGAATCTCCTCTGAATTCTTTTATGTATGATTGAGTTATCTTTGCAACTCTCTTCGAATTATCAGTTTGGTTTGGCCTACTAGATTGATCTTTATTGCCATGGGAGAAGTGCTTAGCTTTGGGTTCAATCTTGCGGTGTCCTTACCCAGTGGCAGAAAGGGTTTCAAGGCACATATTGTATTGTTGCCATCGAGTATAAAAAGATGGGGTTTATATCATATTGCTTGAGTTTATCACTCTACATCATGTCATCTTGCTTAAGGCGTTACTCTGTTCTTATGAACTTAATACTCTAGATGCAGGCAGGAGACGGTCGATGTGTGGATTAATAGTAGTAGATGCAGGCAGGAGTCAGTCTACTTGTTGCAGACGTGATGCCTATATACATGATCATGCCAAGATAATCTCATAATTATTCGCTTTTCTATCAATTGTGCTCGACAGTAATTTGTTCACCCACCGTAATACTTATGCTATCTTGAGAGAAGCCACTATTGAAACCTATGGCCCCCGGGTCTATCTCTTATCATATTTGCTTCCAATCTACTTTTATTTGAATCTTTACTTTTTGCATCTATGTTATAAAATACCAAAAATATATTTATCTTATCATACTATCTCTATCAGATCTCACTTTTGCAAGTGGCCGTGAAGGATTGACAACCCCTTTATTGCGTTGGTTGCGAGTTCTTTGTTTGTTTGTGTAGGTGCGTGGGACTTTTGAGGAGCCTCCTACTGGATTGATACATTGGTTCTCAAAAACTAAGGGAAATACTTACGCTACTATTGCTGCATCACCCTTTCCTCTTCAAGGAAAACTGACGCAAGCTCAAGACGTAGCAGTGTTTCCAATGTTGATGTGATCAAACATCGTACGCTCTCTCTACCATCGGGATTGGTGCTAAACCTAAATAATTGTTATTTGGTGTTTGCGCTGAGCATAGACATGATTGGATTATGTTTATCGCAATACGGTTTTTCATTTAAGGAGAATAATGGTTAGTCTGTTTATTTGAATAATACCTTCAATGGTCTTGCACCTAAAATGAATGGTTTATTGAATCTCGATCGTAGTGATACACATGTTCATGCCAAAAGATATAAGATAGTAATGATAGTACCACATACTTGTAGCACTGCCATTTGAGTCATATTGGTATAAAACGCATGAAGAAGCTCCATGTTGATGCATCTTTGGAATCACTCGTTTTTGAAAAGATTGAGACATGCGAACCATGTCTATTGGTATATATGCATGAAGAAACTCCATACAAATGGATCGTTTGGACTCACTTGATTTTGAATCACTTGAGACCTGCAAATCATACCACATGGGAAAGATGACTGAAAGGCCTCGTTTTCAGTGAGATGGAATAAGAAAGCAACTTGTTGGAAGTAATACATTTTGATGTGTGCAGTCCAATGAGTGCTGAGGCACGCAGTGGATATATTTATGTTCTTACTTCACAGAAGATTTGAGTAGATGCTAAGTATATTTACTTGATGAAACACAAGTCTGAATTATTGAAAGGTTCAAGTAATTTCAGAGTGAAGTTGAAGATCGTCGTGAAAAGAGGATAAAGTGTCTATGATATGATCATAGAGATGAATATCGGATTTACGAGTTTAGCACACAATTAAGACATTGTGGAAATGGTTTCACAACTAATACCGCTGGAATACCATAGTGTGATGGTGTGTTCGAACATCATAATTGCACCCTATTGGATATGGTGCATACCATGATGTCTCTTATCGAATTACCACTATTGTTTATGGGTTAGGCATTAGAGACAACCGCGTTCACTTTAAATAGGGTAGCACACAATTCCGTTGAGATGACACTGTATGAACTATGGTTTAGAGAAACCTAAGCTGTCGTTTATTAAAAGTTTGAGGCTGCGACGCTTATGTGAAAAAGTTTCAGGCTGATAAGCTCGAACCCGAAGCGGATAAATGCATCTTCATAGGACACCCAAAAACAGTTGGGTATACCTCCTGTCTCAGATCCGGAAGCAAAAGGGATCGTTTCTAGAATCGGGTCCTTTCTCGAGGAAAAGTTTCTCTCGAAAGAATTGAGTTGGAGGATGGTGGAGACTTGATGAGGTTATTGAACCGTCACTTCAACTAGTGTGTAGCAGGGCATAGGAAGTTGTTCCTGTGGCGCCTACACCAATTGAAGTGGAAGTTGATGATATTAATCATGAAACTTCGGATCAAGTCACTACCAAAACTCGTAGGTCGACAAGGATACGTACTACTTCAGAGTGGTACGTAATCCTGTCTTGGAGGTCATGTTGCTAGACAACAATGAACCTACAAGCTATGGCGAAGCGATGGTGGGCCCGGATTCCGACGAATGGCTCGAGGCCATAAAATCCGAGAGAGGATCCATGTACGAAAACAAAGTATAGACTTTGGAAGAGCTACTTGATGGTTGTAAGGCTGTTGGGTACAGATGGATTTTAAAAGGAAGACGGACAATGATGGTAAGTATCACCATTAAGAAAGCTATACTTGTCATTAAGATGTTTTCCGACAAGTTCAAGGAGTTGACTGTGATGAGACTTTCTCACTCATAGCGATGCTAAGAGTCTGCTGGAATTATATTAGCAGTTATTGAATTATTTATGAAATCTTGCAGATAGGATGTCAAAACATTGTTTCCTCAACAATTTTCTTGAGGAAAGGCTGTACATGATACAACCAGAAGGTTTTCTCAATCCTGAAAGATGCTAACAAGTATGCAAAGCTCCAGCAATCCTTCTAAGGACTGGAGTAAGAATCTCGGAGTTGGAATATATGCTTTGATGAGATGATCAAAGATTTTGGGTTTATACAAAGTTTATGAGAAATTTGTATTTCCAAAGAAGTGAGTGGGAGCACTATAGAATTTCTGATGAGTATATGTTGTTAACATATTGTTGAACAGAAATGATGTAGAATTTCTGGAAAGCATATAGGGTTGTTTGAAAAGTGTTTTTCAATAGAAAACCTGAATTAAGGTACTTGAACATTGAGCATCAAGATCTATAAGGATAGATAAAAAACGCTTAATAGTACTTTCAAATGAACACATACCGTGACAAGATTTTGAAGGAGTTCAAAATATTTCGGCAAAGAAGGAGTTCTTGGCTGTGTTATAAGGTGTGAATATTGAGTAAGACTCAAGACCTGACCACAGCAGAAGAGAGAGAAAGGACGAAGGTCGTCCCCTATGCTTTAAACGTAGTCTCTACAGTATGCTATGCTATGTACCGCACCTGAAGTGTGCCTTGCCATGAGTCAATCAAGGGGTACAAGAGTGATCCAGGAATGGATCACAGAACAACAGTCAAAGTTATCCTTAGTAACTAGTGGACTAAGGAATTTTCTTGATTATGGAGGTGGTAAAAGAGTTCGTCGTAAATGGTTACGTCGATGCAAACTTTGGCACTAATCCGGATGACTCTGTGTAGTAAACCGGATTCGTATAGTAGAGCAGTTATTTGGAATAGCTCCAAATAGCGCATGGTAGCTGCATCTAGAAGATCACATAGAGATTTGTAAAGAACACACGCATCTGAAAGGTTCAGACCCATTGACTAATAACCTCTCTCACAAGCGAGATATGATCAAACCCCATGGGTGTTGGATTCATTACAATCACATAGAGATGTGAACTAGATTATTGACTCTATTGCAAGTGAGAGACTGTTGGAAATATGCCCTAGAGGCAATAATAAAATGGTTCTTATTATATTTCCTTGTTCATGATAATTGTCTATTATTCATGCTATAACTATATTAACTGGAAACCGTAATACATGTGTGAATACATAGGCCACAACATGTCCCTAGTGAGCCTCTAGTTGACTTGTGATACGTCTCCAACGTATCTATAATTTATGAAGCATTCATGCTATATTATTATGTGTTTTGAATGTTTACAGGCTTTATTATACACTTTTGTATTACTTTTGGTACTAACCTATTAACCGGAGGCCCAGCCCATATTGCTGTTTTATTGTCTATTTCAGTGTGTCGAAGAAAAGGAATATCAAACGGAGTCCAAATGGAATGAAACCTTCGGCAGCGTGATTTTTGGAACGAACGTGACCCAGGAAACTTGGAGTGCAAGCCAGGGGAGCATCGAGGAATCCACGAGATAGGGGGGCGCGCCCACCCCCCTGGGCGCGCCCTCCACTCTCGTGGGCCCCTCGAGGATCCCTCGGCCGACTTCTTTCGCCTATTTAAGTCCACATGCCCTAAAACCATCAAATATAAAGATAGAACGGGAGTTCCGCTGCTGCAAGCCTCTGTAGCCACCAAAAACCTCTCGGGAGCCCGTTCCGGCACCCTGCCGGAGGGGGAACTCATCACCGGTGGCCATCTTCATCATCCCGGTGCTCTCCATGACGAGGAGGTAGTAGTTCAGCCTCGGGGCTGAGGGTATGTACAAGTAGCTATGTGTTTGGTCTCTCTCTCTCTCGTGTTCTCTCTATGGCACGATCTTGATGTATCGCGAGCTTTGCTATTATAGTTAGATCTTATGATGTTTCTCCCCCTCTACTCTCTTGTGATGAATTGAGTTTTCCTCTTGAAGTTATCTTATCGGATTGAGTCTTTAAGGATTTGAGAACACTTGATGTATGTCTTGCCATGCGTATCTGTGATGACAACGGGATATCACGTGATTCACTTGATGTATGTTTTGGTGATCAACTTTCGGGTTCCACCCATGAACCTATGCATAGGGGTTGGCACACGTTTTCGTCTTGACTCTCCGGTAGAATCTTTGGGGCACTCTTTGAAGTACTTTTGTGTTGGTTGAATAGATGAATCTGAGATTGTGTGATGCATATCGTATAATCATGCCCACGGATACTTGAGGTGACAATGGAGTATCTAGGTGACATTAGGGTTTTGGTTGATTTGTATCTTAAGGTGTTATTCTAGTACAAACTCGTGAATAGATTGATCCGAAAGAATAACTTTGAGGTGGTTTCGTACCCTATCATAATCTCTTCGTTTGTTCTCCGCTATTAATGGCTTTGCAGTGACTCTTTGTTGCATGTTGAGGGATTGTTATATGATCTATCTATGTTATTATTGTTGAGATAACTTGCACTAGTGAAAGTATGAACCCTATGCCTTGTTTCCTATCGTTGCAATACCATTTTCGCTCACTTTTATCATTAGTTACCTTGCTGTTTTTATATTTTCAGATTACAAAAACCTTTATCTACTATCCATATTGCACTTGTATCACCATCTCTTCGCCGAACTAGTGCACCTATACAATTTGCCATTGTATTGGGTGTGTTGGGGACACAAGAGACTCTTTGTTATTTGGTTGCAGGGTTGCTTGAGAGAGACCATCTTCATCCTACGCCTCCCACGGATTGATAAACCTTAGGTCATCCACTTGAGGGAAATTTGCTACTGTCCTACAAACCTGTGCACTTGCAGGCCCAATAACATCTACAAGAAGAAGGTCGTGTAGTAGACATCAAGCTCTTTTCTGGCGCTGTTGCCGGGGAGGTGAGTGCTTGAAGGTATATCTTTAGATCTTGCAATGGAATCTTTTTGTTTCTTGTTTTATCACTAGTTTAGTTTATAAAAGAAAAGTACAAAAAAATGGAGTTAAGTTTGTCTCATACGCTTCGTCTTTTTAATATCTTTCGTGAGTATGATGAAAAGGAAAATTGTGCTCAAGTGCTAGAAGAAGAAGTCTATAAAATGTTTGGTATTACATCTTTGAATGATGAGCATGATCGCAATGTTGTTAGTATGAACTCTTTGAATATCCGTAGTACTAATGATGATTGCACTAGTTATGATGAAAATGTCTCTTATAAGCATGTTGATTTTTGTGGAGTAGATTTGGTTTGCATGGACACACCAAATTGAGAAAATAGATATTGCAAGAGGCATAAGTATTTAGAAACTAAAGGATTGCAAGAAAGGCTAGATAAGAGTTCTGAGAATTTAACATATCTTTACCGTTGTGAACTTTGCAATGAACGTCATCATTTACATCTCCAATGCAAATTGTTTCATGATCGAATCTTGTCCAAAAATTGTGATGATTTGATCTCCCTTGCTCATTACAATGTACTTAGTTTGTTTTTAGGTTATGAATAATTGAAACGTGCAACTAAGCTTATTCCAAAATTTAATCTTGAGCATTTCCTTGAAATTGATTTAGAGAAGATTTATTTGTTTTGTGCGGTGAATTGCATTGAAAATCCTTATATTGCCAATTACCTAAAGAAAAGAAAGCAAATAGAAGATGATGAGAATACTAATGAAAGGGAAGAGACTTCCCAATATCCTCCTATTATTTCTTATGATGAATCAGGTAACGAGGAGTAGCTTTCTATTCAACCAATCTCGTCAATAAGGAGCTCAAAGAGGAAGGATGAACCCACACATAATGTGAAGAAGAAAAAGAAAAGAAGGAGCAACAAAGGTAAAAAGGTATCCCTCCCAAATGATGTTGCTCCTACTACTTATTTTGATGATGATAATTGCTATACTGTCGGTGCTATCCATATTTTTAATGATGAGAGTGATTATGCTTATGATATGGCAGGGCCCAAGCTTGGGGAAGCTATGTGTGATGAGGATGAAATATTTGAGAATATATTTGCTGAAATTAATGTTTGTCCAAAGCTTGGGGATGCTATGTTTAATGAAGATGATATTTTTAGCATCCCAAGTTTTGATATGCAAAGTTGTTATGATGATAGCATGCCTCTTACCTATGATGATTATATTGATGAAAGTGGGTTTGGAAGAGTGTCAACTTTAGGAAGTAGTGATCCCACTATTTTGGAGGATGTTGAATTTTATTGTGATGAATAATAAAGTGGATTTGGAAGAGTGTCAACTTTATTTAGTGATTCCACTATCTTGGGAGAGGTTTCAATCGATTATGATGAGAACGAAGTTGCTACTTATGATGATTATTGTGATGAAACTTATGCTATAAAAGTAGTGATGATTATATTTATAAATCTTGTTATGATTATGCTTACCCTTTTTCTGAACATTACTCTTTTAATGTGGAAACAATTTTTAGTGTTCAAGTCTATTATGATACTCCCACTATTCCAAATGAGAAGAATTGTGCTTATGTGGAGAGTAGTAAATTTTCTATGCTTATAGATCATGAAAAGAATGCTTTAGGTGCTGGTTATATTGTAGAATTCATTCATGATGCTACTGAAAATTATTATGAGGGAGGAATTTATGCTTGTAGGAATTTCAATAATATCAAGTTTCCTCTCTATGTGCTTAAAAACTTGAAGCTATGCTTGTTTTACCTTCCTATGCTAGTTGATTATTGTTCCCATAAGTTGTTTGCTCACAAATTCCCTATGCATAGGAAGTGGGTTAGACTTAAATGTGCTAGTCATATGCTTCATGATGCTCCCGTTATGTTTCAATTCTTATCTTTTACGTGAGCATCATTGTCATTGTCATGCCTAGCTAGAAAGGCATTAAAGAAAAGCGCTTGTTGGGAGACAACCCAATATTTACCCTTACTGTTTTTATGTGTACACATGATTATGCTACTGTATTAATCATTTTTTATAACTTTTGTTTCAATAAAGTGCCAAGTAAGACCTTTAGAATAGCTTACGGTGATAGTTTTGTTGATCCTGCTGAGAATCAGAAACTTTTGCACCCAGTAAATTAGTTTTGTTAATTCACATAAACATGATTATTATATGATTCGTTATGATCTGGATTGGTACACGAATTGCTCAGGACTTCCTAATTTGGTAGAATTTTTGGAGTTCCAGAAGTATACGTTTGATACAGATTACTACAGACTGTTCTATTTTTGACAGATTCTGTTTTTCGTGTGTTGTTTGCTTATTTTGATGCATCTATGGCTAGTATTAAGTGGTATGAACCATAGAGAAGTTAGAATACAGTAGATATTACACCAATATGAATTTAGAATGAGTTCATTACAGTACCTAGTGGTGGTTTTATTTTCTTATACTAACGGAGCTTACAAGTTTTCTGTTGAGTTTTGTGTTGTGAAGTTTTCAAGTTTTGGGTAAAGATTCGATGGACTATGGAATAAGGAGTGGCAAGAGCCTAAGCTTGGGGATGCCCAAGGCACCCCAAGGTAATATTCAAGGACAACCAAGAGCCTAAGCTTGGGGATGCCCCGGAAGGCATCCCCTCTTTCGTCTTCGTTCATCGGTAACTTTACTTGGAGCTATAATTTTATTCACCACATGATACGTGTTTTTCTTGGAGCGTCATTTTATTTTGTTAGTATTTGTTTGCTGCTATTGATAATAATGTTTTGCATCTTTATTTTCAATAAAAATGTCAAGGATAGCCTTTACCATGCTTTTTTTGCTAGTATACATGTTGCTGTTTGAAAACAGAAAGTTTACCGCTGTTGCAAAAACTCCCTAGAAAAGTCAGAGGATGATATAATGTTGAAACCTTTTGCATAATGAGCTCTGATAATTCTTCTACAGCGTAGTATTTCTCTCATAATTTTTGGAGTTAGGGAAGTATGATGAATCTTGCATTCTTTACAGACTATACTGTTTTGGCAGATTGCTGTTATGTTTGCATTGTTTGCATATGCTTGCTTGTTTAATGATTCTATTTGAGGATAGGAGTACTAAATATGCAGAGGCATTTACTATGCAATGTTGAATAGTAATTTTAGTGATTTGTTACAGTAGAAAATAATAAGCTTTTGCATTGGTTTATACTAACCTATCTCACAAGTTCTTGTTGAGTTTGTTGTGGATGAAGCTTTTGAAAAATAGAGAAACCATGATATGAGAGGAACTAAGGAGACACAAAAGTTCAAGCTTGGGGATGCCCAAGGCACCCCAAGATAATGTTTCAAGAAGTATCAAGCATCTAAGCTTGGGGATGCCCCGTTAGGCATCCCGTCTTTTTTCTTCAACAACTATCGGTGAGTATCGGTTGAGCCTAAGTTTTTGCTTCTTCACATGAGTTGTGCTATCCTTGCAATGTCATTTTATTTTGTTTTGCTTGCTGTTTGAATACAATACCAAGATCTGAAATTCTTTAATGAGAGAGAGTCTTCACATAGTTGCATAATTATTTAGCTACTCATTGATCTTCACTTATATCTTTTTGGAGTAGTTTGTCATTTACTCGTGTGCTTCACTTATACCCTATGAGTAAATGGTTGAATGAGTTGAATGTCATAAATCTGAAATTATATATGTCTCATTTGCTTATCCCATGGGGAGTTATGACTTCACATCTAAGAAGTAGAGGTTGTAAATTTATTGAAGGTTAGCAAGCATTGTATTGGTCATTTGAACAATTCATGAAAGAATATTGAAGGAAGAGAGATTTCATATATAAATACACTATCCTAGACATCTTTTATAATTGGGAGCACTCATTAAGTATGACATGCTAAAGAGTTGATGTTGGACAAGGAAGACAACGTAATGTGTTATGTTTTCGCACATCTCAGTTAAAGTATATTGTCATGGATCATTCAAACATGTTGAGCTTGCCTTTCCCCCTCATGCTAGCCAAAATTCCTTGCACCAAGTAGAGATACTACTTGTGCTTCCAAATATCCTTAAACCCGGTTTCGCCATGAGAGTCCACCATACCTACCTATGGATTGAGTAAGATCCTTCAAGTAAGTTGTCATTGGTGCAAGCAATAAAAATTCCTCTCCAATTATGTATGATCTTTTGGTGTGAATAAAATAGCTTTATACGAGTGGCAATATAAAGTGACGTTCATTCGCATTAAGATTTTGTGCATCCAACCCTAAAAGCGCATGACAACCTTTGCTTCCCTTTGCGAAGGGCCTATCTTTTACTTTATGTCTTTTACTTTATGCTTGAGTCAAGGTGATCTTCACCTTTCCCTTTTTCATTTTATCCTTTGGCAAGCACCCATGTTGGAAAGATCCTGATATATATATCCAATTGGATGTAAGTTAGCATAAACTATTATTGTTGACATCACCCAAAGGTGAATACATTGGGAGGCAACACTATAAGCCCCTATCTTTCTCAGTGTCCGATTAAAACTCCATAACCATTAGTATTGTGTGAGTGTTAGCAATTGTAGAAGACTATATGATAGTTTAGTATGTGGAGTTTGCTATTCCTGAAAATAAGATGAATTGCAATTGTTCGATGACTAAGAATGAAGTTTGCTAGTTTTCAAGAAAGTTTTTGGTCTATGCTTTAACATGTGAATTGCTTGTTACTTGTTCGTGAGAAGTTTTATGAGATGAACTACTGTTATGACATATAATTATTCTAGAAAAGGTGATTGAAATTATCATTGATCAAACTTGTGCACCTGCTAGCATTCACACTTCATAAATTCTTTCGTTTATCATTTACCTACTCAAGGACAAGCAAGAATTAAGCTTGGGGATGTTGATGCGTCTCCAACGTATCTATAATTTATGAAGCATTCATGCTATATTATTATGTGTTTTGAATGTTTACGAGCTTTATTATACACTTTTATATTACTTTTGGGACTAACCTATTAACCGGAGGCCCAGCCCATATTGTTATTTTATTGTGTATTTCAGTGTTTTGAAGAAAAGGAATATCAAACGGAGTCCAAACGGAATGAAACCTTCGGCAGCGTGATTTTTGGAACGAACGTGACCCAGGAAACTTGGAGTGCAAGCCAGGGGAGCATCGAGGAAGCCACGAGATCGGGGGGCGCGCCCACCCCCCTGGGCGCGCCCTCCACTCTCGTGGGCCCCTCGAGGCTCCCTCAACCGACTTCTTTCGCCTATATAAGTCGACATACCCTAAAACCATCGAATATCAAGATAGATCGGGAGTTCCGCCGCCGCAAGCCTCTCTAGCCACCAAAAACCTCCCGGGAGCCCGTTCCGGCACCCTACCGGAGGGGGAACCCATCACCGGTGGACATCTTCATCATCCCGGTGCTCTCCATGACGAGGAGGGAGTAGTTCACCCTCGGGGATGAGGGTATGTACCAGTAGCTATGTGTTTGATCTCTCTCTCTCTCTCTCTGGTGTTCTCTCCATGGCACGATCTTGATGTATCGCGAGCTTTGCTATTATAGTTGGATCTTATGTTGTTTATTCCCCTCTACTATCTTGTGATGAATTGAGTTTTCCTCTTGAAGTTATCTTATCGAATTGAGTCTTTAAGGATTTGAGAACATTTGATGTATGTCTTGTCGTGCGTATCTGTGGTGACAATGGGATATCACGTGATTCACTTGATGTATATTTTGGTGATCAACTTGCAGGTTCTGCCCATGAACCTATGCATAGGGGTTGGCACACGTTTTCGTCTTGACTCTCCAGTAGAAACTTTGGGGCACTCTTTGAAGTACTTTTGTGTTGGTTGAATAGATGAATCTGAGATTGTGTGATGCATATCGTATAATCATGCCCACGGATAATTGAGGTGACAATGGAGTATCTAGGTGACATTAGGGTTTTGGTTGATTTGTATCTTAAGGTGTTATTCTAGTACGAACTCTTGAATAGATTGATCTGAAAGAGTAACTTTGAGGTGGTTTCGTACCCTACCATAATCTCTTCGTTTGTTCTCCGCTATTAGTGGCTTTGGAGTGACTCTCTGTTGCATGTTAAGGGATTGTTATATGATCTATCTATGTTATTATTGTTGAGAGAACTTGCACTAGTGAAAGTATGAACCCTATGCCTTGTTTTCTATCGTTTGAATACTGTTTTCGCTCACTTTTATCATTAGTTACCTTGCTGTTTTTATATTTTCAGATTACAAAATCCTTTATCTACTATCCATATTGCACTTGTATCACCATCTCTTCGCCGAAGTAGTTCGCCGAACTAGTGCACCTATACAATTTGCCATTTTATTGGGTGTGTTGGGGACACAAGAGACACTTTGTTATTTGGTTGCAGGGTTGCTTGAGAGAGACCAACTTCATCCTACGCCTCCCACGGATTGATAAACCTTAGGTCATCCACCTGAGGGAAATTTTCTACTGTCCTACAAACCTGTGCACTTGTAGGCCCAACAACGTCTACAAGAAGAAGGTCGTGTAGTAGACATCAACTAGCTCGTTGATCAATAGATGGTTATGGTTTCCTGTCCATGGACATTGGATGTCATTGATAATGGGATCACATCATTAGGAGAATGATATGATGGACAAGACCCAATCCTAAGCATAGCACAAGATCGTGTATTTCGTTTGCTAAGAGCTTTTCTAATGTCAAGTATCATTTCCTTAGACCATGAGATTGTGCAACTCCCGGATACCGTAGGAATGCTTTGGGTGTACCAAACGTCACAATGTAACTGGGTGGCTATAAAGGTGCACTACATATATCCCCGAAAGTGTCTATTGGGTTGGCATGAATCGAGACTGGGATTTGTCACTCCGTATGACGGAGAGGTATCTCTGGGCCCACTCGGTAATGCATCATCATAATGAGCTCAATGTGACTAAGAAGTTAGTCACGGGATCATGCATCACGGAACGAGTAAAGTGACTAGCCGGTAATGAGATTGAACGAGGTATTGGGATACCGACGATCGAATCTCGGGCAAGTAACATACCGTTTGACAAAGGGAATTGTGTACGGGATTGATTGAATCCCCGGCATTATGGTTCATCGGATGAGGTCATCGTGGAACATGTGGGAGCCAATATGGGTATCCAGATCCCGCTATTTTTTATTGGCTGGAGAGGTGCCTCGGTCATTTCTGCATGGTCCCCGAACCCTTTAGGGTCTACACACTTAAGGTTCGGTGACGCTAGAGTTGTTATAGGAAATTATATGTGGTTACCGAAGGTTGTTCGGAGTCCCGGATGAGATCCCGGACGTGACGAGGAACTCCGGAATGGTCCGGAGGTGAAGATCGATATATTGGACGAAGGGTATTGGAGTCCGAAATTGTTCTGGGGGTACCGGGTGACGACCAGCGTGTCCGAAAGGGGTTTCGGAGGCCCCGGCAAGCATTAGGGGGCCTTATGGGCCAAGGGGAGGGAGCACATCAGGCCACTAAGGGGCTGAGCGCCCCTCCCACCCCATCTCATGTAACTTGGAGAGGTGGGGGCGCCTCCCCTAGGGCAGCCACCCCTCCCGGCTTGGGGGGCAAGTTTCCTAGGGGTGGGGGCGCCCAAACCCATCTAGGGTTTCCCCTGTGGCCGCCGCCCCTCCCCTAGGGAAACCCTAGGGCGCCTCCTCCTCCCCCTTCCTGCTATATATAGTGAGGGGGAGAGAGAGAGAGAGAGAGAGAGAGAGAGCAGCCGCACCCCCTTCCCTGGCGCAGCCCTCCCCCACTCCAACTCCTCCTCCTCAGTAGTGCTTGGCAAAGCCCTGCCGGAGAACTGCAAGCTCCACCACCACACTGTCGTGCTGCCAGAGCTCTGCCTCAACTTCTCCTCTCCCCTTGCTGGATCAAGAAGGATGAGACATCCCCGGGCTGTACGTGTGTTGAACGAGGAGGGGCCGTCGGTTCGGCGTTAGATAGGATCTTCCGTGATTTGAATCGCCGCGAGTACGACTCGCTCATCTGCGTTCTTGTGACGCTTCCGCATCGCGATCTTCAAGGGTATGAAGATGCTCATCCTCTCCCTCTCTTGTTGCTAGAATCTCCTTAGATTGATCTTGGTGATGCGTACAAAATTTTGAATTATTGATACGTTCCCCAACAACATGTAGTAATATGTTGCAATCCCACAAAACAAACATTCACAACTAGTCAACACAACTTTTTATCATAAGTCATGGGGTGTTAACAAGGCAATTCATCATTTTTCCCTCATGAAACATCCTAAAGGGTAAGGATTGTTTCGACACCCGGAGCTTTCACGCTCGCACTCGCAGCAAGAAAAGCAGCAAGGAGTTGGCCATTCTTCACGTTGTGATCCTCGTCTTCAATATATGCATGGAGGCTTCTTTACCCTTGGCTTTGGAGCTTTCTTCGTTTTCACTGTGTCCTTTTTTGCTTTCTTCTTCATTTCATCTTCTCGAAGCTCAATTAGTGGCTTCCTTTGCTTCTCTTTTTCTTTTGGCCTCCCCTTCTTTGCTCACTTTGGTGGGTTCCATAGTCCTACGGGGGGTGGATCCCGCTGCCCTGTACTTGGACCCCCTGAGACTTGTTCATTTGTTGCATGACCTTGGGCTTCTTCATCTCCTACAATCCCATCAGTTGCTCTAGCTTTTATTGCAGCAACCCCTACACTGCCCTGCTGAATTAGCCCAGAGACAAAACTATAAACTTCATCATTGAAGCACACATAAGAAGCGAGTTTCCCAAACTTCCGGCAGAGAGAGTTAAACTTTAAGGTGTTTGTCGTGGGAACGCCGAAGTGCATAGCTCTATGCCCATCGCCCGGTTCACACAAGGTCGGTTTCTCTCTTAGACCATCTTGGAAGCATGTCAGTCGCATGTATTGTTTGCATGTTCAGGTGCACCATGACACAGGTGATATGTGGGTAGATCAGCCCACACATCTCAAACATGTTGCAGCTGCACATGTATGTCTGATCTTCAAGGGCAGCACGCATCGTGTACACTTTAGGGTTGACACCATCATTTGCAACAAGGCAAAACCAGATGACATCCCCTTGCAATTGAGATTGCAGCCCAAAGCCTGTTGATTTAGCCAATAGTTTTTGAAACTTGGGAAATACTACCTCTCTGGTATAGAAATCTGTAGCCTGCTTTTCAATGTTGTAACTGCAAACAAAAAGCTTCCAATATCAATAAGAATTGCTACATATATTTCAAAGAAATGCTGCAACCAAACTGTACTGGAAAACTAAAAAAATGCTGCATGACTTTGAACTTACTTGCCCCAGAGTGGTGGCCTCGTCACTTCATTGATGAAGCCAGCATTGTCTTCACGATCAAGCATTAGCTCCTGGCAAAGCTCAGATGCTGCACAAATGTCCAAACCAAGTCTCCATGATGATTTAAAGTCTTGAAGTAGGAATTCAGGCCCTTGGACCGCCCGGTTGTTCCTGTGAATGGGAAGAACTTATTCCTAAAGTACATAGGAGCCCATATCTCCCTACTGTTTCACATGTTTTTGAGGTGTTTCTTATTAGCCACACCAAATAACTCGACCATCTGCTTCCACCGTTCTTAAAACTACTCAACGGTGTTTGAACCATTGATGCAACCATAGAATGCTTCAGCAAAAGGCTCATCCTTGCTCAGCATCTTCCCTAATTTTGTCCTTGCAACTCGGTAGACGTGCCATTTGCAACATCTGTGTGTTGAATCTGGGAATACCATTGAGATGGCTGTAGCCATTGCCTGGTCTTGATCAGTCATAATGTTCAATGGATGCTCATTACTCATTGCCAACATCCATTGCTGGAAGACCCACTTGAAAGTTTCAATGGTCTCGTCAGGTAGCAAAGCACACCCCAACCAAACAGTGTGTGTGTGTGGTTGTTAATGCCAACAATTGGAGCAAAGGGCAAGTTGTGCTGATTTGTGCAGAATGTGGTGTCGAAAAACACACAATCTTTGTACTTTGGATACAAGGCCCTTGTTCTCCCATCAACCCAAAAAAGTGCCCTAATAGCTCCATCTTCTTCTAGCTTCGAGAAAAAGAAGTTGGGATTCTCCACTTGTATTCTCTCAAAGTACCCGATTTTCAGCTTCAAATCACACTCTGACAGGCCCCTTCACAGCTTTACTCTTGCATTTGTCACATCAGTCTTCACATACGGCAAACTCCTTGGATCGGAACACCGTGCATCTCCAAGCAAGCCCATCATATTAGCCGTTGATATGTCGTGCTAGTGCAGCGAAGTGATGTACTGCATGTCTGCATCCGGGATCTTTCTGTGAGAGCGGCAAAATCTCCAACGCCCCCTATGTAACATCAGCTGGTGTGTGTGATCGGCCTCAAAAACTGTCACAACCCAGCTACCGTCTTTGAGGCTAACACCCATATGAGCCTTGCAATCATGCCGCTCCAACCTGTTTCTTCGCCTCTTGTATAGATGCCAGCTTGCTTGCTTGCTGATTTTTTATTACTAGCATAGCTCAGGTCAACATCATCACATTGATTTGTTGCAGCGCCGTCAGAAATGCTTCCACCAAAATTCTTCGAAGGATCTTTCCGTGAGTGTATGCACTCAAAAACTCTATGATTAGAATGCGCTTCTGCTCCGAACTTTTTTTCCTACTATGCTTTGATTTCACAATTCGAGTTCCAAAGTCCATCTTCGAGGCATATTCATTGTAAACATGTTGAGCTTCTTCAACATTGTCAAAAACCATTCCAACAAAAGGGACAATTGGCTGTGATGATATATCTGCATCCGGTTCATCAACAAGTGTTGCCGCATTTCAATTGGCATTGTCACTAGCTACACGGGCATTTCCATGATTTGGAGCCGCACCATCCGTGTTCAGCTGCAAGGAATTTTCACTATCAGTTCCAGGAGTATCATTAAAATCAATGCCATCCTCTTCTTCTTGGTGCACAACATTTTGCAGATCATCATCAAGGAAAATCGATGGCTCCACAACAACATTCTGCAACAAAATCAACACCCAAGTCATCTTTTGTTTTGCTGCATGGAAAACCATGCAAAAAGCGCGAACAAAAAAAGTGGACGCGGCATGTCAATCACAATTCCAAAACAATTCCCGCATGCAGCATTTTAGGATGTAGCATGTAACATTCAACAAGTAGCATGTAGTAAGTGCAACACATACTTGTAACATTTTACTAGCAAACAACAGGAAGATGTTGGGGAACGTAGTAATTTCAGAATTTAACTATGCACACGCCAGATCATGGTGATGACATAGAAACAAGAGGGGAGAGTGTTGTCCACGTACCCTCGTAGACCGTAAGCGGAAGCGTTATGACAACGCGGTTGATGTAGTCGTACGTCTTCACGATCCGACCGATCCAAGCATCGAACGCATGGCACCTCCGAGTTCAGCACACGTTCAGCTCGATGACGATCTCCGGGCTCCGATCCAGCAAAGCGTCGGGTATGAGTTCCGTCAGCATGATGGCATGGTGATGATGATGATGTTCTACCGGTGCAGGGCTTCGCCTAAACTCCGCGACGATATGACCGAGGTGGAATATGGTGGAGGGGGGCACCGCACATGGCTAAGGAACGATCCGTAGATCAACTTGTGTGTCCTAGGGTGCCCCCCCCCCCGCCCCCGTATATAAAGGAGCCAGGGGGGAGGAGGCGGCCGGCCAAGGAGGGCGCGCCAAGGGGGAGTCCTACTCCCACCGGGAGTAGGACTCCCTTCTTTCCTAGTTGGAGTAGGAGAAGGGGGAAGGAGGAGGAAGAGAGGAAGGAAGGGGGGGCGCCGCCCCCCTCTCCTTGTCCTATTCAGACTAGGGAGGGGAGGGGGTGCGGCCCACCTCTTGCCTCCTCTCCTCTTCTCCCTTATGGCCCATGAAGGCCCAATAACCCCCGGGAGGGTTCCGGTAACCCCCCGGTACTCCGGTAAAATGCCGATTTTCACCCGGAACACTTCCGATGTCCAAACATAGGCTTCCAATATATCAATCTTTATGTCTCGACCATTTCGAGACTCCTCGTCATGTCCGTGATCACATCAGGGACTCCGAACAAACTTCGGTACATCAAAACTTATAAACTCATAATAAAACTATCATCATAACGTTAAGCGTGCGGACCCTACAGGTTCGAGAACTATGTAGACATGACCTAGAACTATTCTCGGTCAATAACCAATAGTGGGACCTGGATGCCCATATTGGTTCCTACATATTCTACGAAGATCTTTATCGGTCAAACCGCATAACAACATACGTTGTTCCCTTTGTCATCGGTATGTTACTTGCCCGAGATTCGATCGTCGGTATCCAATACCTAGTTCAATCTCGTTACTGGCAAGTCTCTTTACTCGTTACGTAATGCATCATTCCGTAACTAACTCATTAGCTACATTGCTTGCAAGTCTTATAGTGATGTGCATTACCGAGAGGGCCCAGAGATACCTCTCCGACAATCGGAGTGACAAAACCTAATCTCGAAATATGCCAACTCAACATGTACCTTTGCAGACACCTGTAGTACTCCTTTATAATCACCCAGTTACGTTGTGACGTTTGGTAGCACCCAAAGTGTTCCTCCGGTAAACGGGAGTTGCATAATCTCATAGTTAGAGGAACATGTATAAGTCATGAAGAAAGCAATAGCAACATACTATACGATCAAGTGCTAAGCTAACGGAATGGGTCAAGTCAATCACATCATTCTCCTAATGATGTGATCCCGTTAATCAAATGACAACTCTTTTGTCCATGGTTAGGAAACATAACCATCTTTGATAAACGAGCTAGTCAAGTAGAGGCATACTAGTGACACTATGTTTGTCTATGTATTCACACATGACTTATGTTTCCGGTTAATACAATTCTAGCATGAATAATAAACATTTATCATGAAATAAGGAAATAAATAATAACTTAAATATTGCCTATAGGGCATATTTCCTTCAGTCTCCCACTTGCACTAGAGTCAATAATCTAGTTCACATCACCATGTGATTTAACATCAATATTCATATCTGTATATGATTAACACCCATAGTTCACATCGTCATGTGACCAACACCCAAAGGGTTTACTAGAGTCAATAATCTAGTTCACATCTCTATGTGATTAACACCCAAAGAGTACTAAGGTGTGATCATGTTTTGCTCGTGAGAGAAGCTTAGTCAACGGTTCTGTCACATTCAGAGCCGCATGTATTTTGCAAATATTCTATGTCTACAATGCTCTGCACGGAGCTACTCTAGCTAATTGCTCCCACTTTCAATATGTCTCCAGATTGAGACTTAGAGTCATCTGGATCGGTGTAAAAGCTTGCATCATTGTAACTTTTTACGACGGGCACTTTTATCACCTCCATAATCGAGAAACATCTCCTTAGTCCTCACTAAGGATATTCTTGACCGCTGTCCAGTGATCTACTATTAGATTAAAATTGTATTCCTTTGCCAAACTCAGAGCAAGGTATACAATATGTCTGGTTCACAGCATAGCATACTTTATAGAACCTATGACTGAGGCATAGGGAATGACTTTTCATTCTCTTTCTATTTTCTGCCATGGTTGAGATTTGAGTCTTACTCAATTTCATACCTTTGTAACACAGGCAAGAACTCTTTCCTTGACTGTTCCATTTTGAACTACTTCAAAATCTTGTCAAGGTAAGTACTCATTGAAAATCTCATCAAGCATCTTGATCTATCTCAATAGATTTTGATGCTCAATATGTAAGTAGCTTTACCGAGGTCTTTCTTTTAAAGAACTCCTTTCAGATACTCCTTTATGCTTTCAAGAAAAATTCTACATCATTTTTGATCAACAATATGTTACTCACATATATTTATTAGAAAGGCGGTAGTGCTCCCACTCACTTTATTGTAAATACAGGCTTCACCTCAAGTCTATATAAAACTATATGCTTTGATCAACTTATCAAAGCGTATATTCCAACTCTGAGATGCTTGCACCAGTCCATAGATGGATCGCTGGAGCTTGCACATTTTGTTAGCACCTTTAGGATTGACAAAACCTTCTGGTTGCATCATATACAACTCTTATTTAAGAAAACCATTAAGGAATGCAGTTTTGATATCCATTTTGCCAGATTTCATAAAATGTGGCAATTGCTAACATGATTTGGACAGACTTAAGCATCGATACGAGTGAGAAAATCTCATTGTATTCAACACCTTGAACTTGTCGAAAAACCTTTCACAACAAGTCGAGATTTGCAGATAGTAACACTACTATCAGTGTCCGTCTTCCTCTTGAAGATCCATTTATTTTCTATGGATTGCCGATCATCGGGCAAGTCCACCAAAGTCCACACTTTGTTCTCATACATGGATCCTATCTCAGATTTCATGGCCTCCAGCCATTTCGCGGAATCTGGGCTTATCATCGCTTCCTCATAGTTTGTAGGTTCATCATGGTCTAGTAACATGACTTCCAGAATAGGATTATCATACCACTCTGGTGCGGACCGTACTCTGGAAGACCTACGAGGTTCTGTAGTAACTTGGTTTGAAGTTTTATGATCAATGTCATTAGCTTCCTCACTAATTGGTGTAGTTTTCACAGGAACCAGTTCTTGTGATGAACTACTTTCCAATAAGGGAGTAGGTACAGTTACCTCATCAAGTTCTACTTTCCTCCCACTCACTTCTTTCGAGAGAAACTCCTTCTCTAGAAAGGATCCATTTTTAGCAACGAATATCTTGCCTTTGGATCTGTGATAGAAGGTGTACCCAACAATTTCCTTTGGGCATTCTATGAAGATGCACTTCTCCGATTTGGGTTTGAGCTTATCAGGATGAAACTTTTTCACATAAGCATCGCATCCCCAAACTTTAAGAAACGACAACTTGGGTTTCTTGCTAAACCACTGTTCATATGGTGTCGTCTCAACGGATTTAGATGGTGCCCTTTTAACGTGAATGCAGCTGTCTCTAACGCATAACCCCAAAACAATAATGGTAAATCAGTAAGAGACATCATAGATCGCACCATATCCAATAAAGTGCGGTTATGACGTTTGGACACACGATAACGTTGTGGTGTTCCAGGTGGCGTGAGCTGTGAAACTATTTCACATTGTTTTAATTGAAGACCAAACTCGTAACTCAAATATTCGTCTCCGCGATCAGATCGCAGAAATTTTATTTTCTTGTTATGATGATTTTTCCACTTCACTCTGAAATTCTTTGAACCTTTCAACTATTTCAGACTTATGTTTCATCAAGTAGATATACCCATATCTGCTCAAATCATCTTGTGAAGGTCAGAAAATAACGATACTTTGCCACGAGCATCAACACTCATTGGATCGCATACATCGGTATGTATCATTTCCAATAAGTCAGTAGCTTGTTCCATTGTTCCGGAGAACGGAGATTTAGTCATTTTGCCCAAAAGGCACGGTTCGCAAGCATCAATTGATTCATAACCAAGTGATTCCGAAAATCCATCTTTATGGAGTTTCTTCATGCGCTTTACACTGATATGACCCAAATGACAGTGCCACAAATAAATTGCACTATCATTATTAACTTTGCATCTTTTGGCATCAATATTATGAATATGTGTATCACTACGATTGAGATCCAACAAACTATTTTCATTGGGTGTATGACCATTGAAGGTTTTGTTCATGTAAACAGAACAACAATTATTCTCTGATTTTAAATGAATAACCGTATTGCAATAAACATGATCAAATCATATTCATGCTCAACGCAAACGCCAAATAACATTTATTTAGGTTTAACACTAATCCCAAAAGTATAGGGAGTGTGCGATGATGATCATATCAACCTTGGAACTACTTCCAACACTCATCGTCACTTCCCCTCAACTAATCTCTGTTTATTATGTAACTACTATTTCGAGTTACTAATCTTAGCAACCGAACAAGTATCAAATACTCAGGGGCTACTATAAACACGAGTAAGGCACACATCAATAACCTGTATATCAAATATACCCTTGTTCACTTTGCTATCCTTCTTATCCACCAAATATTCAGGGCATTTCCGCTTCCAGTGACCATTTCCTTTGCAGTGAAAACACTCAGTTTCAGGCTTTGGTCCAGCTTTGGTCTTCTTCATGGGAGTGACAACTTGTTTGCCATTCTACTTGAAGTTTCCCTTTCTTTCCCTTTGCCCTTTTCTTGAAACTAGTGGTCTTGTCAATCATCAACACTTGATGCTCTTTCTTGATTTCTACCTTCGTCGATTTCAACATCACGAAGAGCTCGGGAATCATTTTCGTCATCCCTTGCATACTATAGTTCATCACAAAGTTCTAGTAACTTACTGATGGTGACTAGATAATTCTATCAATCACTATCTTATCTGGAAGATTAACTCCCACTAGATTCAAGCGATTGAAGTACCCAGACAATCTGAGCACATGCTCACTAGTTGAGCGATTCTCCTCCATATTTTAGCTATAGAACTTGTTGGAGACTTCATATCTCTCAACTTGGGTATTTGCTTGAAATATTAACTTCAGTTCCTGGAACATCTCATATGGTCCATGACGTTCAAAACATCTTTGAAGTCCCGATTCTAAGCCGTTAAGCATGGTGCACTAAACTATCAAGTAGTCATCATATTGAGCTAGCCAAACGTTCATAACATCTGCATCTGCTCCTGCAATAGGTTTGTCACCTAGCGGTGCATCAAGGACATAATTCTTCTGTGCAGCAATGAGGATAAACCTCAGATCACGGATCGAATCCGCATCATTGCTACTAACATTTTTCAACACAATTTTCTCTAGGAACATATCAAAATAAACATATGAAATAAACAACGCGAGCTATTGATCTACAACATAATTTGCAAAATACTATCAGGTACTAAGTTCATGATAAATTTAAGTCCAATTAATCATATTACTTAAGAACTCCCACTTAGACAGACATCTCTCTAGTCATCTAAGTGATCACGTGATCCAAATCAACTAAACCATGTCCGATCATCATGTGAGATGGAGTAGTTTTCAATGGTGAACATCACTATGTTGATCATATCTACTATATGATTCACGCTCGACCTTTCGGTCTCCGTGTTCCGAGGTCATATCTGTATATGCTAGGCTCGTCAAGTTTAACCTGAGTATTCCGCGTGTGCAACTGTTTTGCACCCGTTGTATTTGAACGTAGAGCCTATCACACCCGATCATCACGTGGTGTCTCAGCACGAAGAACTTTCGCAACGGTGCATACTCAGGGAGAACACTTCTTGATAATTAGTGAGAGATAATCTTAAAATGCTACCGTCAATCAAAGCAAGATAAGATGCATAAAGGATAAACATCACATGCAATCAATATAAGTGATATGATATGGCCATCATCATCTTGTGCTTGTGATCTCCATCTTCAAAGCACCATCGTGATCACCATCGTCACCGGCGCGACACCTTGATATCCATCGTAGCATCGTTGTCGTTACGCCATCTATTGCTTCTACGACTATCACTACCGCTTAGTGATAAAGTAAAGCAATTACAGGGCGTTTGCATTTCATACAATAAAGCGACAACCATATGGCTCCTGCCAGTTGCCGATAACTTCGATTACAAAACATGATCATCTCATACAATAAAATATAGCATCACGTCTTGACCATATCACATCACAACATGCCCTGCAAAAACAAGTTAGACGTCCTCTACTTTGTTGTTGCAAATTTTACGTGGCTGCTACGGTCTGAGCAAGAACCGTTCTTACCTACGCATCAAAACCACAACGATAGTTCGTCAAGTTAGTGTTGTTTTAACCTTCTCAAGGACCGGGCGTAGCCACACTCGGTTCAACTAAAGTTGGAGAAACTGACACCCGCCAGCCACCTGTGTGCAAAGCACGTCGGTAGAACCAGTCTCGCGTAAGCGTACGCGTAATGTCGGCCCGGGCCACTTCATCCAACAATACCGCCGAACCAAAGTATGACATGCTGGTAAGCAGTATGACTTGTATCGCCCACAACTCACTTGTGTTCTACTCGTGCATATAACATCAACGCATAAAACCTAGGCTCGGATGCCACTGTTGGGGAACGTAGTAATTTCAAAATTTTCCTACGCACACGCAAGATCATGGTGATGACATAGCAACGAGAGGGGAGAGTGTTGTCCACGTACCCTCGTAGACCGTAAGCGGAAGCGTTATGACAACGCAGTTGATGTAGTCGTACGTCTTCACGATCCGACCGATCCAAGCACCGAACATACGACACCTCCGAGTTCAGCACATGTTCAGCTCGATGACGATCCCCGGGCTCCGATCCAGCAAAGCGTCGGGGATGAGTTCCGTCAGCACGACGGCGTGGTGACGATGATGATGTTCTACCGGTGCAGGGCTTCGCCTAAACTCCGCGACGATATGACCGAGGTGGAATATGGTGGAGGGGGGCACCGCACATGGCTAAGGAACGATCCGTAGATCAACTTGTGTGTCGTTGGGTGCCCCCACCCCCCCCCCCCCCCCCCCGCCCCCGTATATAAAGGAGCCAGGGGAGAGGAGGCGGCCGGCCAAGGAGGGCGCGCCAAGGGGGAGTCCTACTCCCACCGGGAGTAGGACTCCCTTCTTTCCTAGTTGGAGTAGGAGAAGGGGGAAGGAGGAGGAAGAGAGGAAGGAAGGGGGGACTCCCTTCTTTCCTAGCATGAATAATAAACATTTATCATGAAATAAGGAAATAAATAATAACTTAAATATTGCCTCTAGGGCATATTTCCTTCAGAAGAAACATTTTACTAGCATTAACTGACAACATCTCAGAAATATTATACAAAAATCACAAACAAGTATTTTGACAACATCTCTTTTTAATCTCATGCTCATCAATTGAAATCAAAGGTTGCATCATTTTTTTGTGAACAAAAGGATTTACGGTTTGCAATTGGAATTCATACCAGATCAATTTCATCCCGGCCATGTCGTGCTGCATCTTGGAAGACCACACCAGGGTTGTAGTACCGTTGCAACATCGGTCCACTACCACCAGGGTCTTGCCGCTTCAGGGGACTTCGGCCATGAACGGTAGCGGAGCTCGTGCCCAAATCCATGGCGCAAGGAGGTCATTACGGATGTAAGACATGGTTGAAGCAAATCCAAGGCCGCTTGATAGATGGGTGAGCCTCTCCTCACGGTGATTCGGTTGCGGGGAACAAAAAACCGGTGGATCCGGCCGCCGCCTCCGCGGGTCGGGGACTGGCAGACGCGGGGGGATCCAGCTCCCCTGTTTCCTCGTTGTGGCGGCTCGAAGAACGGTTGCAACAAACAGGTTCGCTTTTGCTAGAACGGTTCGTTCGATAGAGACTCGCGTGCAGATCCGACGGTCCGCACTAACCGCATCGGACGGCTGGGGCTCGACCGGCCCAACAGTTGGGCCGGTGCGCCGGCGCAGATCGCTGCCCTTCTCAAAAGAGGTTTCTCTACACACGACTGCTCTGCTCCACTGTCCTCCTGGCCTCTACACCCAACACTGATTTGCCAAGGGGGTGGAATGTTTGGACTTTGAAGCTTGTACCAAAGATGAGAAGCCATCTCGGCGTTTTGGCTCATACACCATCTAAATGCGGTGGGAGTTGACTCCCTCAACTCGCATTATCCTTCCTACTTAAACTTCCATTATCTTCAATCAATCTGTTGACTTTTAATCTCCTCGCCCCTCCTACTTGGTAAATTCAGAATCTGTTTCCTCGCCCCTCAACTGAACATTCAGACTTTTAATATACCACAGAAAGATGACAAGTACAAATGTTTTTGCTGGCAGCAACATATCTCCCAAATCTGTTTCCATCCCAGACCAAATCTCTCCTACAAAATCCTTAATCCTAGCCTCTCCAACATGCCACCTGCAGACACAGTTGTTGAGAGAACTATACCTAGAAACAGTAGAGAAGAATAACTCTTCAGACCCAAAACCTGTGTTGTACCACCCCCACCTCCCACCATGATACGTTCTCCGAACTCCGTCTCAACGCCTGCCGCTCCGCTAGCTCCCTGCCCAGCTTACGCACTTCGCCATTCCTGTGTCCAGCCGGCTCGCAGCGGCCTTGGCCACTCACGTCCTCTGCCGCGACCGTGGTGCGTTCCGACGCACCTTCGGCCGTCCAGCTCCAACAAAAGCTTCACAAGTGTATGCTGCATGGTCAGGCAAATTGAGATTTGAGTGGATCAGACAATGTTCACAATCAAATAAATTCCACTGCTAAAATTGCTAGTAGCAAAGCTCCACCTCATTTCCTCTTCTTCACTGTCGAGGTGCTAGTACTGTTGAATATGGAATGGGTATGAACCTTTTTGACCGGCTCAATACAGAATACTACTCCCTCCGTCCCATAATATAAGAGCGCTTTTGACACTAGTGTCAAAAACGCTCTTATATTATGGGACGGAGGGAGTATATGAAAACAAAGCAACGACGGAAGAGAACAAACATTTTCCAGTTGCTCTAGTGGGACAACCGTACCATCCAGATATGGGACAGACAGACAAGACAACTCCTGCGTAGTAGGAAGAAGATCCTCAACACATCATGTCAGTTTTCTATTAAGATTTCAGATATGCTCGTAACCAATCCATAGCTCATATCACTGTTTTAAATAGCCCGCTATAGCTCCGCTATAGCACGCTATAGCGCTTACAAAAAGGTCTTGCGCTAAGAGACTTTGGTTCAAACAAATGAACAAACATTTTAGCACGCTATAGCATTTGGAAGAGGTCTGCCGCTAAGATGCTTAGCACGCTAATTAAAACTATGGCTCATATAGCTGGTAAAGGTCACAAATGTTCCTTACAAAATACAAGTGGAAGGTGCTGGACCTCCATTAAGGTATATTTTCTGTTTGATCGAACCATTTCAATAGCTAAGCCATCAAATTCTTTTGGTAAATTCAGAATCATGATTCCACATACCTGACGATCTGGCTTACTATTCCACTATATTTTGAATACTATTTAAACCTGGGTTTAGACTAAAATTAGTCGACAACCTGATTGTGTATCTCTGACCAAGTCTAGTACCTTGAAATTTTATGATTAAACCATAAACAATGTTATATATTGAAAAGCACCATCAACTGCAGTAAAATTCAGAAAACCTGAATACTCTACCCATGATCTATTTCCACATCGTATGTGTGGCCTGAACTACGAAAATAATTCATGCACGAGGGAAAGTGATTTAGTACCGATGATCAATCTAAGAGAAAGTTCCAGTACGAGGTGCAAACTAACCATGGTTTGCAGAATCACATCAGCAAAAAGAACTGCAAAACTATCTTCTTTTCACTAAACGAAGTTGCAGAAGCTAACGAATACAGGCAAATAATCCAGCTCCATAACTGTGGTGCAAAGCAATCTACATAACAATACCGGAAAATACGCTGCAAGTTTAACCATAGTAAGAATCGAGAAAGCATAACATTTCCTATTTCCTGCAGGCATTATAGCACAGAAACATCAATAAGAACACAATCATCTTAAATTCTTAATCCATACCAAATAGTTCAATGATTCCTGATAGTTCAAATAGAGAATTCATAGATAGTGGTAGTGATGAGTAATACAACACACATTTTACAGGTGTCCATAAAATTAACACCCAATCACGCGTAATGTACAAAACAATTTTAGTAAACATAAAATCTCAATCGCTGTAGGTGAAGGCTTGCAGGACCGTCTTCTGCCACACAGCAGTGCGTACCTGGTGAGGTCCCTCACCTTCAGCGTGCGTCCAATGTCCTCCTTGTATCTGTATACCTGTGTACATATGATTCAGGACAGGTGAAGCATTCAAAGCTCTTTCCTTGACAATTCAAAATTGGGTATAGGTATGATCAGGAAAGTACAGAAAATGAACAGAACGTAAATACCTGTGTAGTTCCGTGATTTAGGGCACGCCCGGCACGGCCCTGCGCAGCTCCTCGCTGCAAGCAACGCTGTTCAGGACAGGTGAAGCATACAAATTATCAGGAAAATACAGAAAATGAATAGACAAATTCAGAAAACAACATAATGTAAATACATGTGCTGTTCCGTGATGTAGGGCACGGCAGTCACGGCCTTTTGCCTCTCCTTGCTGCCTGCAACGTGACCACGCCCTGACCCTAGGATTCTGCGATGGCGGTGGCGTCCTCCAACAACCACGCCATCCCTTGAGTCTTGCCCTCACCAGGCGTTTTCGTGATGGTGGCGTCGGCGGCGGTCTCAGAGGTCGGTGGAGGAGCGCAAGAACGGGTGACCACGCCCGGCGGCGTTGTTCGCGGGGATCCGCGGCGGCGGCGGGCCCTTGGGATCCTAGAGTAAAGAGGAGTGGCGGAAATATTTTTCTGTTTCCTTTTGTGATCATTTGTAAAGAGATAAAACTAGTGGAAGGTGGTGGTGGGAGGTCGGACAAAAAAAAAGAAAGAAAATAAACTGGTATTAGGCTACCAACTTCCGCTTTAGGAGTAGAGATTAGAAGTACAAATGTAGGGCACGCCCGGCACAGGCTTGCGCAGCTCCTCACTGCAAGCAACGCTGTTCAGGGCAGGTGAAGCATTCAAATGATCAGGAAAATACAGAAAATGAATAAACAAATTCAGAAAACGAACATAATGTGAATACACGTGCTGTTCCATGATGCAGGGCATGGCCGGCACGGGCTTTTGTGGCTCCTTGCTTCCCGCAACGCGACCACGCCCTGACCCTGGGGTTCCGCGATGGCGGCGGCGGCGTCCTCCAACAACCATGCCATCCCTTGAGTCCTGCCCTCACCAGGGGTTTTGCAATGGCGGCGGCGGTCTCGGAGGTCGCTGGAGGAGCACAAGGAGCGGTGGCCATACCCTGCAGTAGCGTTCGTGGGGAATCCGCGGCCGCGGTGGCGGTGGCGGCGTCCCTGGGGATCATAGAGAAAAGAGGAGTGGCGGAATGATTTTTTGTTTCCTTTTGTGATTATTTGTAAAGAGATAAAACCAGTGGAAGGTGGTGCCGGGAGGTGGGACGAAAAAATGTACAAAAATAAACCGATACCAGGCTACCAAGTTTCCTTTTAGGAGTAGGTATGTAGAGCACGCCCGGCACGGCCTTGCGCTGCTCCTCGCTGCAAGCAACGCAGTTCAGGACAGGTGAAGCATTGAAATGATCAGGAAAATACAGAAAATGAATAGAAATATTCAGAAAACAAACAAAATGTCAATACTTGTGCTGTTCCGTGATGTAGGGCATGGCCAGCAAAGCCTTTTGCCGCTCCTCAATGCCCGCAACGCCACCATGCCCTGACCTTGTGGTTCCGCGATGGCAGCGGCGGCGTCCTCCAACAATCACACCCTCCCTTGAATCCTGCCCTCACCAGGTGGTTCGTGATGGCGGCAGTCAAGGTGGTCGGCGGATGAGCACAAGGAGCGGTGACCATGCCATGTGGCGGTGTCCGTGGTAATCCGCGGTGACGGCGGATCCGCGATGGCGGCGGCAGCGTCCCTAGGGATCCTAGAGAAAAGATCATTGCCGGTGGTGGGAGGAGTGGCGGAATGGTTTTTTTTTCCGTTTGTGAGTATTTGTAAAGAGATAAAGCCACTGAAAGGTGGTGGCAGGAGGTGGGACAACAAAATGGATGAAAATAAACCGGTACCAGGTTACCAACTCTCCCTTTTGGAGTAGAGATACATGCGTTGGATGGTTCGTGTGTATGGAATTCTACTCAACTTTTTTGGTGGTAAAACTGCCGATCTATTCATAAACAATCATGATAGTATAACGAATACCAGAAATAATCACCTAGCGACGACTACAAGCACTGAAGCAAGCAGAAGGCGCGCTGTCGTCATCGCCCTCCTTCACTGGAGCTGGGCAAAACTTGTTCTAGTAGACAGTCGGGAAGTCATCATCCTAAGACCCTATAGGACTAGCGCACGAGAACAACAACCCCCGTCATTGAAGAGAAGCTTAGATCGGGAAGGTCCATCCTGTGGACACATGGACACGAACGAACAAATACTGAATCCACCGAAGACAAACGCCGACCGAATCCCACGAGATCCATCGGAGACAAACCTCCACTGGCAGAGACAGGGGACCAGTAGGGGCCCTCGCTCCCCGTAAGATCACTGGTTTGATGCTAGTTAGTAGATGGACAGTGTAGAATTTAGAAAAAATTACATGTATTAGTATTGTTTAGCCCATGTTATCAAAAGATTGAGTGTTTTGGCCCCCTGATCTTTAATTCCTGGATCTGCCACTGTAAACCTTCACACGCCCTCCGATGATGCTAGAAGCACCACCTAGATGGGGACCAGGCGGGGAGAAGTTTATTCCATTTTCAGACAATCACCGCATCCTCGTCTCTCGGAGCATGACACAAACCATAAGGAAACTCAGAAAAACATTCAAAACTGAAGCCCTCCACCTGCAAAGACCGAAATCCACCATGCCTCCATGGCCCTAAGGCTAGAGGAGACGAGGAAGACCGGTGTCGGCGGAAGGCAGAAGAAACCCTAGCGGCGGTTGGGTACGAATTGTACTCAACTTAGATTTACGCTTGATTATGTTTTGTAGTTGCTAGATCAAACATCCGGTATATGAACATCATGATATACACGACAACCATATTGTCAATCACCGTAATCATGGGTGTGTTTGTGCCTGTGTAGGCCATGATAACATTTTTGGTGTAGAAAAGACATGTGTAAGGTTGTGGTATATAGTGACCTTACAAGTTACACATTTGTTGGTGTGGACTACAAATGACATGAAAATACCGCAGATCATTATCATAGCACATAATATGTACTCATGTATGCGCTTCCATTAAATATGCTGCACCGGATACACCTAGCAAGAATTTACTACAAACAAGTTGTCTTAGCTGTCATGTACAAACCTCATTCATCTAGAATTAACATATTTGTAGTATTATACGAACAATCCAGGACTAATTAAGTAATATATTGTCTTTTGTTTAATTTTACTTGCCATTAAAAATATTTAGCTTTTCCTATATACAAAATCACTTGATACTAGAAAGTCAATCCAGAATATTACTTTGGTATGCATGGATGTCTAAAGCGCTCATCAGCCATTCTCATGTGTAATAAGCATGACTAGCCTTTATATGAAAGTGTCCTTATATAAAGGACACACTCTCCCTCCTTATATAGCTAAAATCATCTCAGTCCACGAGAGTAGCTTGTGCCTATCCTTATCCTCCGGACCAGAGTACCACCCACAAATTAATGTAACATGAATGGAGTCGAGACATGTGGAAAGAGAGGTAAAATTAACACCAGGAGGAGCTGCATATGCGCAAGATGGGAGTGAGAGGTATCGGAAAACACAGGGGGTTCCTGAAGGAAATATATTGTAGTGGTCAAAGAACTTGAAGTTGTTTGCAGTTCAAGCTACAAGCCTACAATACCAACAGCTTTGCTGGTCCCGGATATTCCTTTGGTACCACTGGTGGATCTCGCTTTGCTCGGCAACATACACTGTAACAGGAACAGAAAAGCCCTTCATGGGAGCACAGCTGAATAACTTGACTCTCCTGCACTTCGCCCAAACAGCACTTCTTCTTTACGTCATCTATTGATCAAACCACGACCTTGCTGACGGTATCTATGCAAAAGCTAAGCTAGTTTTTTTTCAATCTGGCCAAGGAAACCAAGCTATCGATCCAAGCGTATCTTGCACACGTTGCTTGACCAAGATATGATAGAGTGACCAGCACCCACAACAGTGTGCATGACAAATCTGTAAAATTATCATCTAGAGTGACTGAGTTCGCGTATAGTTTTTCCTGCCGGTGATTGGAAAATACAAGTAGTGTATCTTTATGGCACTCCGTGGTAGTTGTTTATTTACGAAATAATATAACGATGAAATTCTTCAGTGAAGCATGCCACATTTGGGCTAGTACAAATCTATTAGTATCAATCAATCATGATGATCAGGGGCGCCATATGTCGGTTTAGACTGTGATCACATTGTTTGTGCAGACAAGGCTCGTGTGATGTTTTGTTCCATAGTGAACCGGCTTATGGAACCTACACACCTCCATATGTTATTTTCTTTTCAAAAAGAATGTTAAATCATAAACCTCTAGATCAATAGATGACCGTTGACTTCTTTATTAAAGTACCATATCACCATCCAAAAAGTTTTACAATGTAAAGAAAAGGTCCAAAAACAATTGGCCAATAACAATATTACATGACTCGGACACATAACTTATTATTGGACCGTCATCCAAACCGTTTGAATGTATATTATGCTACCATCCTCCAATGCTTGCACCCAACGGCCATAGGTGCCTGATAATCTGCAAGTTGCAGATAGCACCACACACACATGACACATCCATCCTCAGCATCTAAAGGTAACATACCAAAAAATTCCAAGTCGCCAACAGCAAGGCACACTAATATGCACAGACACGCGGCTTAAGCCCTAAATTTTTGGGTGAACACCGACGAACCTGTCCCATGCAAACTCGCTATGCTACTAGGTGGAGGGAGAATAAAGCTACGTGTGTCATTCAACAAAGAATGGCGGCAAACGAGCAGGAAGGAAATATATAATGAAATGTTTTCCTCGTCACAAAATTAACATTTTTACTTCCTTGCCATCTGCATTTCGCCATACTTTCCTTTGTTAGGATCACTCCTCTGTCTACGGACCACATAACAATATTTTAATTTTCCAAAAACAAATCTTGTACAAATCCACTTGTACCCATTCAGAGCCCGACGAAACTGGATATTCCCAAACTCATCCCTAATACTGAAGCAACAAAACCAACTTTCCATTGCACGATATATACAGGTTCAAATACTTAAATCCTAGTGTTTGTCTTAAAGGCAGGTATCATCCCAAAATCTCATGTTATGGCATTACCTACAGAGAAAGAGCCTCTGCTAAATAACTCCGCATTGAACATCATCCAACCTTTCCAAAACGCACACTTGGGACCGGATCTTTGCATGAAGGTATTTTTTGGAAGCAATTCCTGCCAAACACCTTCCACGGTAAGTAATGTGCCCATCTATTTATAGAGCAAGCACTTGGTTGTCACCTTGTGGTCCTCGATCCTAAGACCTCCTTGATCCTTCTAACTACATAGAATTCTCACTTAGCTAACCGAATTTTCATTTATGTCCATCGGATTTCTACTAAAATATTTATATGTAGTGATCCAATCTATTCCACACCGGACCTTTTGGGTATTTAAAAGAAAGATAACATAAGCATCGATAGACTTATGAGGACAACATTGATTAGGACCAGACTTCCCCCATGGGACGTCAACTTGCCCTTCCAACCATAACACTTAAAATGTACTAATGTATGCACTTCCATCAAATACGTTGTGCTGAGTACAATGTGTGGGGATTAATAAAGGCCCCTTCACCCACCACTATGCCACATATGCATAGTGATGAGTTTTTTACAAACAAGTTGTCTTAGTTGACATGCACATGCTCCCATTAAACTATGATTTATTATGTGCAATATTATACCAACAATAAAGGACTAAGTAATTTATTTGCTCATTTATTCATTCTACCATACGATTGAAAGTATGCTATTTTGGATACAACATCACTAATATTTAGATTGAAAGTATATGGTGCTGAACCTTCAGATCTTTTTGTTACTAGAAGTGTAATATCAAATTAAATTTAGTGTCCATGGATACCTAATGTGTTTACAGGAACTTGTTTATAACTGTAGGCATAACTGTCTTTCATATAAAGGCCCTTATATACAGGACACACTCACCTTCCGGAGTAGCGAAAAATATATCAGATTGGTGCCTCTAGCATTGTAGCTCATCCCCATCTTTATCTCTTCAGGCCAGAGTAGTACCCACCAAATCAACACGAATGGAGTAGACTTTAGAAAAGAGAGACACGATGAACACCAACATGAGCTGGACCCGTGATGGGAGTAGGAGGCATCCGGAAACTTAGGGGGTTGCTATCTCGAACTCCTCCTAGTTGACTACAAACTTGAATGCGTTTGGGTCAAACTAGCTAGAGTGGCAATAACCTCGCTAGGCAAGGATGCTCGTCTGGTCCCCCGAACAAGTCCGATTTACTGGCCAGAAGGACATAGCCTCTGATGATGTAATTGAAAAGCTAGTTCTCCTTGCCTTGTGGCGAGGAAAACTTTGCAGTGGATGTCAAGCTGGAAGGGTTGCAGCTCATTGTTCCCTATCAACTAGAGACACCTCACATCTTCCATGGATATCTGGCAATATATCATCGACAAGGCCCAACGTCACAAGGGGATTAAGTCCCTCTCAACCCTGTTCTCTTGTGAGATTTGGCTTGAGCAAACCAGACGAATATTGCGCAATCAAATCATGCCAGTTAGAGTGATTATTGCTGCTTCTAGAAGATCTAACGATGCATGGCGCCTGATGGGTGCTAAATATCTGGAAACCCCTATGGAAGATCTGAGGTGATCCTTCGGAGCTACATGCTCCTGTGTTTCCATTTCTCTTATTTTCTCCTTGTCACATCAGTGACCATGAGTAACTATTTTACCCGCTTAATCATTGCAATGGTCACGATTGTTGGATCTTAAAAAAGGAGTTCCCCTTCCTCAACAACATAGCTGACTAGAACAGCAAACTGTCGTGCATAACTTAAAAAAAAGGAGTTGTCCTTTCTCTATCAAGGAAAGACTGATTTGGATTCCCCGTTGTAAAAATAAGACATCACTTCGTGCAAACTGTCGAGCATAACTACTCATCTTGATTAGATAACGAGCCTTGCTCCTTCGTAGCTATGACCAATAGACCTATGTTTTCCTAGTCTAGCCAGCAAGGAAAGCTAGAAAATCAAAAAATTCTTGCAAGTGTCGCTTGACCATGCTAAGATCATAGAGTGCCCAAAACCCATAACCACAACAGTGAGCAAGAAACAAAAAATTGTAAAGGTAGTGTGTCTCGTGTAGGATAATATTGTACAAGTCCCGCATGTCGCTCCCTCACTAGTGAGACAATGGCAGCAACCCAACACCTCCTCCGCGTCCACCCCCGGCCCCTCCCTCCTGCTTCCCCTCGTCGTCAGTACTGCCTCCGCCAGAAAAAGCTTAGATGGAGTCGGCGAAGACTGGACCTGTTCTTTGCTCCAGCTGGCAGCGCCTCCTCTGCGAGTAGGGAGCTTGTGGCGGCGGTCATGCTGGTGTGGCCGCCAGCCGCCTCAGTTCTCCAGCGTGCTCAACAACAATGTGTGGTGAGGTTGCACTGGTTGATCTGAGGCGGCTTCGCGTGAGATTGGGGGCCATCAGTCCATGCAGGATCTGTTCAGTTCGGTAGCGATCTGGCAAATGCTGGTTCCAAATATACACGTGGCGGCATGTTGAGGTGATGTTGTTCGTCGGTGAGCAGTCCTGGTGGAAGCAGCAAGGTGCGGCGGGCGTGTGTGGGCGAAGTGGTGAGGCGGGCCCAATCTAGGCTTGGGTGGGCCGTGGTTGGAGTGTGCGATGGCAGCGTGGGACTCCAACAGTCGCTGTGGTTGCTGGCCAGAATTCTGGGTCGCAATGGTTGTGGTGATCATCATTGGCATGAGCTGATATCCATGGTGCTGTGAGGGCCTTCTTAGATCCAGCTAGCTGGTTTCAGTATTGCCATGGCAGGTAGACTGAGTTGCAGCTTGTCCTTGTTGGCAGCCACTAGGCTTCCTCTCAAGGGTTCGGGTCGCTGCAAGGCTCCGGGTTCAAGCTTGGTCTTTGACGGTAGTCGATGTTGGCGATGATGCCACATGTTGGTGCCTTTCCCCTTATTGGAGGCATTGTCAAATATTACTCCCTCTACATTGTGTTGCGATTGGTTGGATTTGGCTAGGTAGTGGATGATTTGCCATGGTCGAATCCTACCTGGTGATCGGTGGAGTGGTGTGGCACAGTTTTGGGCGAAAGACCGAGTGTTCGCCAGGGGTCGATGCCGCCGACGATGGCACTCACGTGTTTCTTTTTCCCTTCTTGGAGATATGTCCAAAGACCTTGCTCTCATAACACTTCGGTTTGCGGTCATGTTTGGAGGTGGAGGGTGGCTTAAATCTGTAGTATCGCCGCTGTTGTTGACATGTTGTCCAGCCGTCTTGTAATTTGTAACTCCTTTTTTCTCTAGCATAATGAAACGGGCAGAGCACCAGCCTTTCACGTCAAAAGAATAGTGTCTCTTGGAAATGGTAGCTTAAGGTATTCATCCTCGTTTAGGCGACAACATTAGTTGTACAAAATGTCAGGACCATAGTGCTTCATGTCACACGTGTGTTACTTATCATTTGGGATTTTATTTTTATTTTTTGCGGCATGGTTTTACCTAAAAATCAACAGAAAACAAAAGGAGAGGAACGTGGGGACAAAAAACAAGAGATGAGGCAAACCTACCAACTCCACTTTAATATATAGTACAGATTTGGATTGCTCCTAAAGCGCATCTAGGATGCTGGGAAATGCCCCAACGGTCACCCCACCGCCCACGGGAAGCCCTCTTGTCGAAGAACCCATATACGGTTTGCTAGTTCTACCAGGGTTCGTGTAGGGCTAGGTTGACTGCAGGTTAGGTAGTCCAACACAATGTCCGCCATGTGCAAATATGTTCCCAGTCCAGCTGCAAATCACAGTGCAACTGTGTGCTCGTTTGTGTAATGGAGGGAAGAGGGAGAGATACAAACAGATATGATTAATGCTGAGTGAGAGAGATTTTTTTATGAAACTGGAGCCCTTAGGGCTGTCCAATAATTAAGAAGAGAGTTTCCAAGTTTATGAATGGAAAACCGCAAGAAAACCATCACAACCTGCTGATCAGGCATAGGCACACACAACATACACATCACACACCACTGGGAAGAAAACATTGTCGAGGTTGCACATTGGGATCATAGCCATGACTTCTTCCCGAACATGTGACTCCAACTTCACCAGTAACGACTGGCAACCAAACCCACATCGCACAGGCTATGAGAAGCCACACGAAGGTCCACGTGAAGCAATTATCCCGTATTGGCTGACTTCACAACTATGATTCTGATGACGAGGTACGAAGATGAAGTATGTAAGGATGTTGATGGTGCGGCGGAAGATCACCGAAATGACTGCTTGCCAACCGTCATCCTCCCACCTGGACCCCATCATTTAGCTCCGACTTCAAACAAAAAACAACCGACGATGATCATGTGGACACACTGAAGAGTTGACTATTGCAACCTTAGTTGCGACCCCGGCCTCTCTCACCCAGCCATCGTCACTACATATGACACCACCACCAGCACCTTCCACTGGTTGCAACTATGACGGCCGAGAAGACATTCTGCATTGATACATCTTAAGCGTATCTTCTTTTTCGAACAATTTTGCGCAACTTTTACCCTCTAGACTTGCACAACTGAATGAGAACTAATTGGACTTGTACTATTTTCAGCAGAATAGCCGTGGAGTTAACTATTTTATGTGAAAAAATAAACTTCATTGGAAAGTTGCAAAAAAAGTGAATTTTTAGAGCAAATGAAGCCTATATGTCATAGGTTGGATATGGGGTGCCGCACAGGTCCCACACACTCTGACCTTCATGCACATGGAGGTGGCGTGTGGGTCCCACCAGCACTCCTTTCCTCCATCTTTCGCCTATATATCTCTTATACTCAAAGCCCCCGAGACATTTTTCCATGTATTTTTCCTCGAGGTGGAGACCACCACCACCGCGGTTTTTTCTGTTTTGAGGGTTATCTAGTGGATGATGTTGCCTCTGAGGAGGAAATTTCATCGCCATCGACTCCACCAACCCTGGCCCTTCTTCGTCATCTATATCATGTATCCCTCACCCATTTGCGAGTAATCCGATACAGACACATGGGATGGGGAATTGGATGACATCCATTATATAAGAGTGTTCACATTCATCGGGAATTAATACTAATGCTATGATTGTTCTAGAATTGATGTTGCTACGACTTTGCTATGTTTAATATTTCTCACTAGGGCCCGAGTGGTAGGATCTCATATCTGAATCACAGTATTTTCTATAAATATATATGTGTTTTGATTATACCCGCAAGTTATACGCAACCGTTATAATATTGCAAAAGAGAGCTCGAGGGTGATAGACTAGGGTATCAATGCGAGTTATGTTCCGAGGATTACATTTGTTCAGAAAGTGTTAATGCTTTGTGCCACTTAACTTGAAAAATGGCACTTTAGTTACCCTTTTTTCAATTTTGATACTGGTGACATAGGAGGGTAGGACAAATGATGTTGGACAAGTTCTTAGAAATAAGAACATTCAACAATATGGAATACATGCCTACATGATTAGAGAACATGAGCAAGGTGTGATGTTTTGTGAATTTAACTATTATAGGATTGATTCTATCCATGCATGTTCCACATTCGGCCCTCTTGTCGTGCCACGGTAAAGATCCCCACTACCAATAGGGCTGCACGGGATTTTCCCAATGGGACCCTCCGACTATGTTGATGGGAAGATGAAGAGAGTGGGACCGGAGAGTCGCTAGGTTTGAAGTGCCCTGGTGCCGTTCAAGAGCAACATGGCATTGGAGTTTCTGGTGAGAGAGTGATGACATAGGCGTGCTTTAGGGATAGTGATATATAAATCGTGCATTTCCTAACACGTTGGTGTTTTTCAGATCACGGTTACACTCTCACCCGTGGTCTAAATGAGCGTTCTCATTTGGCAACTGCTTCCCCTTTTTTGCCATGCATATTGTAGCTCTCCATGACGATGTCCCTTCCAGCACTTGTTCTTCCCAACTTACTAATACTGCAGTAAGTGAGGCAACCTGAAGGAGAATTTTGACGAAGGTTATCTTTCCAAACACCTTTCATCCCCAACACACACTTGTTCTTTTGATCTCCTTTGGTAGCCCAGGTAAAAGAGGCTAAGGCAGAAAATAGGGTATATAAGAAGACTACTTACTCATAATGTTTTGTATCCCCTTGATGCTACATTGGTATCCTTCACATCAATCTCAATATGTCGTCAACTCTTCTAATCAGATGTTGACTAGAGCGCACCTAATTGGTATCCGATGTCCTCCACTGCCTAGTCGGATCATTTCTATGCACCAGCCTTGGCTTGTCCCTTGGCATCCGCTAGAAATATGCGGTTCAGTTCCAATGCATGTCGGACAAGATCGCAAACATGTTGACACTGAGAAGGGCAGAGAATCTATCCAACGGCGGGAGGTTAATTTTGGTGAAAATGGTTCTAGTCTTTGTATGTACCGACAAAAGTAGTGGAAAGAGTGGACAATATTTGCACATGGCGGACATTGTGTTGGACTACCTAACATGGCGTGATCCTAGCCCTGCACTCGTGCTGGTTATGTAGGCTGGCATGTTGTGGACTTCCTCACCAGCCTGTTACGTGATCAACACGAGGAGAGTATTGTTTGCATCATGGTAGGTTGCGTTCTGCCTCGTCCAGTTTGGCTTGAGGTGTTTGTGCGTTTGGAGCATGTCTATTGGGTTCATACGACAGATGATTCAGCTTAGATTGGTGGTGTTCACGAGCAGCTCCATGGGGACAATGAGATGACCTACACATCCTAATCAACCTCGTTGTTGGGGATATTACCTACGACCAGGACCCGACTCAAGTGTGACCCGGCAAAGTGCCGAGAAGCACTATGGGTCGCCATATTTACCGGGTCATGGTAATGCGACAAGGAAGGAACTAAAAGCCCGCAGCAAGACCCGGCCAAAGGGCGGCTCATGGAGAGACCTTGTGGGCCGGCTTGATGAGAAGGATCAGATGAAGAATTTCCTAACTTGGGAGCAAGATTGATAGGAGTTAGAAACGGATACGGGTTGACAGTACGACCCAGAATCATCTGTAAACCCGGAGGACTCAACCTATTATATAAATGGGAGCCCCTAGGGCGAAAACACTAAGTTGCAATCTCTCAAGAGCTAAGTTAACGAATTCACATCCTTGTAATTGAGATCATTATCAATATCAATCAAGCAGGAAGTAGGTCTTTACCTCCACCGTGAGGGGCCGAACCTGAGTAAATTCACGTCCTTCGTTCCCAATCAACCCCGTTCAAGCAATCACCTAGTTTTGATGGCCTTGAGACTTAGTCCTTTCACGAAGACAACTACCGTGACAAAACCATGACAGTTGGCGCCCACCATGGGGCCAGCGCACGGTGGTGTTGTGTTCTTGAGGGAGCTCTCCCAGGGATCGAGGGATAGGCGATCGGCCAAATGACAAAGAGTCGTCGTGGCAAGTTGTACATCGACGACTCAGGGTGGGTCTCGAGGCCAACTCAATCGAGTACGGGTACCGGGTCCCCTTCTGCAAGATCCACGTCTTCATCGGCATACTCGTCGAAACTGGTCCTAAGCAGGACATCTTCACCAACACCATCGAGCCGGCTCGTCGCACCAGACCCGGCCTGGCACAAGCCGGCCGGATTCAAGCTTTCGTCAATTTCATTCATGGGTTCAACCTGTTAGGTGGTTCCGCATCCGGCGGTGACGCGCTGGTTAACTTGTACGGCAAGTCCCCGATTGGAGAGACTGAGTCAATCCTCCCGCTTTTTGACAACGGGCTGGGGGGCTACTCCGATGACGAGATCGATCCGGAGGGTTTTGAGCCGCCTCTCCACGCGACTGTCTATATGGCGGGGAATCAAAACACAGCCGGTACTCCGTTGGCCCAGAACTCCACAGTGGCTTGTGCAGCGGTGGCAAGAGGTGCCCCAACGGTTGCTTCTGATGTGGTCTACTCAAGCCAAACGCCGGCTCAGGCCTTGGCAGAGCTGATTACCGCCATCGGCACTCTCTTGGTGGCTCGAGTTACCGCAGAGAACTTGGCTGAACGTAACACAGAGTCAATCCTCTAGGAGGATATCAATGTAGAATACTCATATGGCGGAGATACAAACTCACATCCTTATTGAAACTGAGCACATAAAGGCAGAGGCGTTTCATCTCTATTTTCGTCAAAACGAGAATGTTGTAGTACACCAGACGAGGCATCAGAGTTGGTTGCCACCCAGCTTTGAGCCTATATGGTTGTTCGATACACTGTGAGATCCGCCCATCCTAGGGGCATGTACTGGTATGCCCGACGAGCCTGTTATACCCTAATTGACATGGAATGTACCTCCAAACACAACTTAGTTCAACCAGCACTCGCTCAGCAATACCAACTGGCTCAGCAACACTTGTCAGCCCAGCAGCGTCAGCCAGGACTGGCCCAACAGCAGTCGCTGGTCCACCACCCACCTCATCACTTCCAAACTCCAGCATGTCATTACTCCAACCCAATTGATAATATGCTGGCGGCAACTCACAATCTTGCTGCAATTGGGAACATCCTGATTGAGATCGAGGCTAGGTATGCCATCGAGATGCTGAAAACTGCGGTTACCCAACATGAGAATTATTCTTATAGCCAGCACCGGTTTCATTCTACTCCGCATCAGAGTCGCAGTAGGAGCCGACATGCCAAGTCTCCGGTAGTTTCCAGCAGTATACGCCGGCAGCGCAAGCAACGGCAGTAGAACCCGCCTCGGCCAGCAGTCTCGGATGCAAAGGCAATTGTCGATGCTGGTCGCGCTACGAGGGAAGTGGGAGCAGGGAACATGGAGTAGCACATGCTCAACCTGTGGTGCAAAGCCCACCCACCGCAACCCGGTCGATTCTACGGAGTACCGGTCTAACTAGCAGGACTATTGGGACACCATGCTTAGGTCCAACTTTACGCAACGAGCGCATGCCACATGATTTTAAAGGTCCTCGCAAAGTTCCTAACTACACAGGTGATCTAGACCCGACTAAGTGGATTAGCTATGAGTTAGCCATGGATATGTTGGAAGTTAGTGATTCACTCTGTGCTAGATATCTGACCATGATGTTGGAAGGGCCAGTTCACACGTGGTTGAAAAACTTGCCCCCAACTCAATCAATACTTGGTAGAACTGAAGGAGCACTTTCATTAAGAATTTCCAAGGAACATGCAAATCCCTGACGACGATCGTTGATCTCAGGCACAGTGTTTAGCGTAACGACGAGTCTGCACACCACCGGTCACGTCGTGTCGTAGAGATTATTCATTCTTCAAATAGCATCACAGCTATTCAAGTCGTTCTTGTTCTAGAGTGAAATTGTCACGTCCAGCCTTTGGTCCAGAAGCTCGGGCGTCTGAAAAGGAAGGCTAAAGACATGAGCAATCTTATGGACGTTCTTACTAGGTATGATGAGTCTGATAATACGGAGAACCCAACTTCGGATGACGAGAAATCTGGCAAAGGAAAGAAAAACATTGGCGGCAAAGGTAACCAACAGTGTGGCCAGGTTCACAACACCAACAATGGTAACCATGGCAACAACAGTAATCATAGCAAGTGCAAGAGCACCGAAGGAGGGTCAGATTTCGTTGCTAATACAGATACTAGTTTCAAGAATCAGAGGCGGAATAATAGTTCCGGCAGGCCCTACAATGGAAGTCATCCCTGTAACTATGAGGAATCTCTCAAAGGTTCATGCCTGAAACACAGTGTGGATGGTAAGACGACAAAGTATTCCTGGGAAAACTGTTTCATCATGCAGGAATTCTGCAATCAGGCTTTTTAGAACCATCACAATGATGGTGGTAGTGGAACCCTAGGAAACTCTCAAGCCGACATCTCAGGAGCCGGCTTGTAGGGAAATTATTCTGGAGCCGGGTTCCAAGGGTCTGGGAAGGTAATAATCAGCGATTTCGTCAGGGTAACCAGAACCTAGGAGGCTAGTCTGGGTTTCAGAGCAATCCAAAGCAGTTGAACAGCAGACAATATCACGTCTTCACAACCAACACCTATAAGCTTGACCGGAAACTTCATAAACGAGCCGTCAACATAGTTGAGCCGGCAGTTCCGGAGTATTTGAACTGGTCAGAGCAGCTTGTGACTTGGAGTCGGCAGGATTATCCTCCCCGGGTTGATAATCCGGATTGCCTTGTTCTGGTGGTGGCACCACAAGTCGTCGGTTACAATCTCATTAAGGAATTCATGGACGGTGGTAGTAGCATCAACATACTCTACTATGATACTTTGCACAGGCGAGAGGGCGGTGATTGGCGAGGGGCGATCACCGGCAGAAAGGAGACGCTCGCAGGGAGACTGCCCTTTTTCCGCCGAGGGCAACTCATACGGGCTGAGGAAGGAGAGCGGTTGACCTGTGTGGGGAGTAGAGGATTGCTCCGACGGGTGTTATTGGGCAAATCGGACGGGTGTACGGCGACCGGACCGAATTTTTTTCGGACCGGCGCTTATCACTGCCCAAAACAGAATCCTAGATTATTGTCTTGCCTCAGCCCCTAAATTTAACTAGCACAAATGCCCGTGCGTTCCAAAGGAAAAAAAACATGTACCTACAAAGCCAGACATTTTTGCGGAGTCTAATTTTCTTTTGCTTCAGCTAAGGCTAGGGTTCAGATCCGATCTACAACTGCCATCTACTCATTTCTTTTCGATCGAGCTCCAACTCGATTAATTCACTCTGGCAGTGAATGATGAATTATTCTTACAAATTAGAGAGTCATGCAAAGTAACTGTCCTGACATAGATATAGAAAATAGGTCCTAAAAATTAGCAAGAACATTATTAATAACTACATGACAGTTGTTTTTACTTATGGAAGTTAATCATACATGTCCTTGTTCCTTAAAGCTGAGGTTGATGTGAGCGCAACCAACCTCGCCAGTCGATTTGTTTGAGTGGATAGAGAAATCCTCAATAAGTTTATTATCCACCCAAATTACATCAAGAACGAACAAAACAAACTGAAAAGCACATTAAAAAATTACTTGCTTTTTCCCAGATAGTAATGATATGCGTAGAGGATATTGTGCTCACATTGACAGAGAAGAAGAGGTCTGAGGAAGGAAAGCTGCGGCGGGCTTTGCGGTCGGAGGTAGCCATGACCATCACCATGTATTTACCCGCTTGTTGATTACTATGTATTTACCGATCTGTTGGCTTTATCATGCTGAAGCACGACGTTGAAGAGTGAGGAGATGTGTCAGTGTCCATGGCATGCACTTCCTGACGAGGGGGAATCGGAAGGGGTAGTCTGAAAGGAAAGATTAATGTCCTTGTCCTTGCAGGACTGTGGGGCATAGAATGACAACATGAGCAGTGTAGTTTCCTTTGCATTGTCTGTTCGTTTGAGCCGCATGACAACACTGCCATGCAGCTCGGGCCAACCTCGGCCAGCGAACACCGTGTCAACACCGGCACAGCATGGCATCATTCGCTCAACCTGAAGAAGAAGGCGTTGGGGCCATCCATGCTAGGAACATCAACGGTACAAGCAGGAGCACTATCCACGCAGGCACACACGCTCCAGGATGCCTTGGCCGAATCCCAAGGCGATTGCATGGGTAGCTTCTTGAAGCTTTTCGAACCATAAATATATGCATGCGAGGGATTAATCTCTAAGAAAACAACAGGGACCCATCACGCAAGCATCAACACACCCTATGGCCTTAGGTCTTCCAAAAGAAAAAACACCCAGCACACACACGCACAAGAAGTCAAGAGCACACAGCCGTGCACCCAAACGAACAAGTCAATAACACAGCAAGCCACCACAGCAGTCAGGGAAGGAGACGGGATGACGGTGTCCTCGAAGCACGCACACGGGCGAATGGACTCCCTTCACAAGATCGTTCTAACACATATCGCTCTTGTTGGTGTGGCCAACACAGCCGTGAAGGCCAATGGGCTCGGCATCTAACCAACTATATCCCAAGCAGGAAAACGACGGCCTTGGGTGCCAGTGCACACAGGAGGCAGACCACGTCCGCGAAGACGGCGTCCTTGTGAGGCCATTGGCTAGTTGCTGCTGCGTTTTTTCCATTGAGGGCATCGATCGTCCTCACTAGCGCCTTTCATGCTTCTTTTGTTGAGGGCATCGATCGTCGGCACGCCTCGCCGTTGTCTACCGAAGGTGGGCTGCTGGCCTGATTTTCGACCGGCTCCATCTCCTCACACTCCTCGACCCTTTTTGCTGGGATATCAAGAGAGCTCGATCGATTTGCCGCCCGTTCTTCATCTCCTCGTATTCTATTTAGCCCACACAATCAATCCTTGATTTAATTAACTTCTCGCCCCATTCTATCCACTATGTGGCCCAGTACGGGCTGGCCGTACAAAAGTGTGCGTGCACGAACTTACACAACATAGCGTGGCCATGGCCAGGTATAATTTAAATGGATGTAAAAGTTAGGACTAAGAATATTACTGAAGTGTCCGAGTCCAGTACTTATGGGTAATAAAACAACTCAATCTTGAAGTCGATCTAAATAGGAAAAAAGAGACATGTGTCTCTCAATCTAGTAGATCTATTTTTAAATCTCAGCTGTTAATCTATGTGGTTAACACAAAATCGACGGATGTAAAAGGGTGACGGAAGGAGAACTATGAAAGTCTCCGTCCTTTAATATTAGATAAAGATACATCAGCACCGATCCTCAAAGTAGTCGACATATATCGATGTCACTATCCAGACCCTAAGATTTGCTGCCTGCCCCGACCACGTCGAGCTCCACCTGATCTGGCGTGCGCCTCCCTGGCCACACATGGCATGATTGTCTACAAGATCTATCTTGCACAGCCGTGCCCCATACATAAAACAAAGAACAGTTCCCAGAAATGTACAGGTTCCTTCCTTTTATATCTCTACACACTGGTATTTTCCACGCAAGATTCACACTGTCTTGTACCTTTGCTTCCCATGGATACTGTAGCACTACAAGACATGGGCCAACCAGAAAGAAAGCCTCCATGGAGAGTGCCATTCCGAACAGCTATGCTCGAAGATGGAGTAATACTGCAGCCAGTGAGACAACTGGAAGGAAAGCCACGGCCAAGATAGCCTTTCCGCACACCTCTCATTCCCAACGAACACCTATCCGATATAGCAAATTAGAACTGCTAGTGTGGGTGTTTGGTATTCATCTCCTTTTGTAGTCCAGGTAAAAGATACTAAGGTAGAAAAGAGGGTACACAAGAAGACTACATCCAAGGATAAGAGGCTGCCATGCATGCTCTGGAATTTATAAGCGTGGCGACTCTGATAGGTTGGTGGCCATGGTAATTAGCTCCCATCCATATGAAAAGAAAACATTTTAGACAATTACCTGGTCTCAAAATGCAATATATACGCTCGTACAATAAATATGCCAATTTCTAAATATATATTCCCCGTCGACACTTATTTTGGGACGGAGGGAGTACTTCCTAATCTCCTTCATATCGCCCGCGGGGGTGGCGCGAGGGCCGAAACGTTTCTTCATAGTTTAAGGTTGACAAAGCAATCACAAGCGCCTTTCTCGACGGGAAACATCGCCTCCCATTGAAAAAATAATCCACATTAATGAGACATTAAAGCGTATCCCTAGTGGGTTTAGAGTACCACCACCCTCCCAACCATTAGACCACTAGTTAGTTCTCACTAATCCCGCCTGAAAAAAAATAGTTTCACTAATCCACCTACTTTGTTAACCTTTTTTAGTTTACCTTCTTTGTTCACTGAAAGCTCGGTCGAGGAGGGGAGGGAAGGTGAGGTGTAGGAGGAGAGAAGAAAATGAGGAAGGGAAAGGGCGGCGACGGAGCCCCGCCTCACCGGTGAACGGCGGGTGCTGGCGTGGGCCGATGGCGAGCGCATGCACGCACAAGGTGTGGGCGAGCTCTCCCATAGCGGCATTGATTTAGGACAAAGGGTATTGGAGAGACGAAGTATGAGACAAGAAGACGACTCGGTTGGGTTAAGGATAGCGGTGGGGTGGGCTCCACTGCCACACGTGTCGCGTAGAAAAAAGTGGTCAACAACAATGAAAGGATCCGCCGGTGGATTTCAAGCATTTCCCAATTAAAAATTATTCATTTATTTTAACAAATATTTACTAAATTCAAAAAGTATAATCGTATTTTTAAAAAATTCCAGGCAATAAAAAAAGGAAAAGCTTACCGTCATCCGGCGGATCGTAGTGGCCGCGTCCGCCACCTCTGCTGCATGACACGCATCCAAATGAAGGCTTGCATGTCGTCCTTTATCGAACACGCTTTCGAAACAGAGGCTATGTTTCAGAAACAAATGTGGTGTTGCAATTGTTTACGACGGGTCTAGTTTTGCAACAAAGCGAAGCCCAAAAATATTTCTGCAACATGACATATGTTACAAATATTTTCCGCAACACAACTTCTGTTACAAATATTTACAATAGTATCTGTGTTGGAAATATTTCCGCAGCATCACCTATGATCTTTGTTGCAGAAAATATTTCTATAACAAACTCTGTTGTAAATAAAATTCTATAGATGTTTCCGCAATACGATTTTTGTTACGCAAAATATTATATAACAAACTATGTTGCAAAAAAAATCTACAGACGTTTCTGTCTTGTTGCAGAAAACTAAAGAAGAAGAAGTTTTGCCACACGAGTCTTGTTGCAGAAATTTGTAGAAGATAAGGTTTCGCAATAAGGTCTTGTTGCAGGAAATCAGAGAAGACGAGATCTTGTAACAAGTGCGTCGTTGCAGGAAATTAGAGAGGAGGATTGAACGGCTCACGTCACGCATCGAATGGCTCGCAAGACGCTTGTTTCTGCAACTCGGCCATTGTTTCAGGAATTAATGAGTCGGGGAAAGAGACCGAGCATCGTGCCAAAAGTAGATCGGACGGCTGCGCGCGCGTACATCGAACGGCTGTCGAGGTGACGGATGTTCCATACGGATCACCCGGCGGACGCGTAGCGTCTCCCATAAAAAAGGGGTGTGCTACGGTTCCGCCTGCTAATATCTTTAAAAGATCAGCCGGGTCGCAAGCTGTCGGATTTGCCGCAAGCGAGCCGAGCGCCCCTACAGAACTGCAACACATGTCTTGTTGCAGAATTATTTCTGCAGCATAGGACTTGTTGCAGAATTTTTTTGCAACGGCTGTTTTGTTGCAAAAAGAAAATTGCAAGTATTGTTTTGTTGCAACTTTTTTTGCAACTGATGTCTTGTTGCCGAAAAATTTCATAACAGAGATTTTGATGCAAAACTAGACCCATCGTAGACAATTGCAACACCGCATATGTTTCTAAAACATAGCCTCTGTTTTGGAAGCACGTTCAACAAAGGACGGCATGCAGGCCTTCACTTGGACGGGTGTCAAGCAGGGGAGGTGGCGAACGCGGCCACTGCGATCCACCGGATGATGGTAAGATTTTCCCTTAAAAATGATTGTTAAATTTACAGTATCCAGACCTAATTTTTTTTATGAATTTATAAAAAACAAAACAAAAGAAGAAACAGAAAATAAAAACCAGAAGAAAAACTGGTAAACCCAGCAAAGAAAAACACATCAAAGTATAGGAAAAACCAACACGTGTTTCTATTCTCGAAAAAAAGACCAGTACAGAGTACGTGTTTCTCATCGAGAAATAAATTGGCAAGAACTACGTGTCTACGTTGCAGGGCCGTACCTGAGAAAATGGAGGCCCGGTGCAAAATTCCAATATGGGCCCTCAACATATTTTCTTCTACATTTTTCATATCCTGATGCTATTTCTTAATTCTGAAAGACATTGAAGAAACTCAGCTAAGAGAGTAATATCAAGAGTTGAAAATTGAACAAGGAAATGAAAAGCAATGGAGCTACCTTCCATTAATGTGAGAAATACATTATGGGGATTACCGACATAAGGAGTGGAACTCTAATTAATATCACGTTGTTCATCATAACGGATTATTTCTGGGGGAAATTGCGGGGATTTATAGACAGGGAATGGGGAGTGGAGCGAGTAGTGAAGATTTACGAAGATTTAGGATTTGATAAAGGGAAACAGTGACAAATGTCGGAGGAAGACGAACAGTGAGAGAGAGCCGTGCGAGCGTCACAGAGGCTGGACAATTAATCCATGCAAATTCCCATGTACTGCTAGTTGGTTGGCTGGGTTAATTCGTTACCTGGAGAGTAGCACTGGTACGTACACCAGGGGAGTACTTTGATTATTTAACCATCAATGCTTATATCTAATACACCTACTAACACTACTAGGAAAAGGGCTATGGATGGAATTGACACTAATGGCGCACCAGACATGTGGTGCGCCATTACTATATACTAATGGCGCACCATGTGTTGGTACGCCATTAGTGTCCAAATACTAATGGCGCACCACATTCACGATGCGCCATTAGTAAAAATATTTTTTAAAAAATTTTCAAAACTATTAATGGCGCACCGTGGGAGTGGTGCGCCATTACTAGTTGAACTAGTAATGGCGCACCATGCCACGGTGCGCCATTAGTAACTTGGCCACCACTTCCACCGAATGCACCCCCCCCATGTGGATCGCCTTTTCAGTTTTAAAATAAATAAAAGAAAATGATGAAAATGTCAAAAAAAATAAAAGAAAATAAGTTTCCCATGTGATATGTGGTCTAGTTGTTGGGAAAATTTGCAAATATGAATTTCGACTTCATTTGCAAAATCTCGCGAGAATTTGTAAAAATGAGCATAAATTTTACATACTAACTCGGATGAAAAGGTTTTTATATGAAAAATCATCTACTCGAAAAGTTACATCCAAATTTAACGGGGGAACCCCGTTAAACATTTTTAAAATCCTCAAAAACCTAACAGAAAAAAGATACGGGGCTTTTAAGATCTGGAGAGGCAAAAAAATTCAAACTTACTAATGGCGCACCTACCCATGGTGCGCCATTACTATCTTTCCTCCTTCAAAATTCAAAATAAGTCAAAAAAATAAAAAAAAGTTACTAATGGTGCACCTGCCCATGATGCGCCATTAGTATCTTCCCTCCTTCAGAATTCAAAATAAGTCAAAAAAATAAAAAATATACTAATGGCGCACCTGCCCATGGTGCGCCATTAGTATCTTCCCGCCTTCAAAATTCAAAATAAATCAAAAAAATAAAGAAAAAGTTACTAATGGCGCACCTGCCCGCGGTGCGCCATTAGTATGCCGTATATATGTCTGGCCGTGGTCCTCTCCTCGTTATCTCTTCATTCCACCTCTCCTACACTCCATCTCCTCTCCTCCACTCCATCTTCCCTTCTCTCCTCCACCATACTACCCTCCTCCTCTCCGGCGACCTCCTCCTCCCTCCTCTCCTCCCCTCCCCTCCCCTCCCCTCACGGTTTCTTCTCCCTCCTCTCCGGTGAGCTCCTCCTCCCTCCTCTCCGGTGAGCTCCTCCTCCCTTCTCTCCGGTGAGCTCCTCCTCCATCCTCTCCGGTGAGCTCCTCCTCCCTCCTCTCCTCCCATCCCCTCATGGTTTCTCCTTCCTCCTCTCCGATGCTCCGGTGAACTCCTCTCCAGCGACCTCCTCCTCCTCCTCTTCGGCGATGTAGGCGAGCGCCTCTCCGATGACCTCCTCCTCCTCCTCTCCGGCGAACTCCTCTCCAGCGAACTCCTCTCCGGCAAAAGAACACGGCAAAAGAACGTACAAGATCCAAAAACAGGAACAAAATTTGAAATAATGTCGTGCCAAAAAATGAGCAAAAAAAACGAGCAAAAAATGGGCAAAAATCACGATCCAGATCCAGATCCAGATTCAAAATTCAAAAAATTCAAAAATACTAATGGCGCACCCGTGGCCTATACTAATGACGCACCGGTGGCCTATACTAATGGCGCACCGTGGCCTATACTAATGGCGCACTGCCTGGTGCGCCATTAGTATACCAGATACTATTGGCGCACCATCGGTGCGCCATTAGTAATAAATACTAATGGCGTGGTACTAATGGCGCACCGGTGGTGCGCCATTAGTAGGCAAAACCGGTGCGCCATAGTAGGCCTTTTTCTAGTTGTGTAATTACTTGTACTCCCACTGATTTGGGGGCCCTGCAGAATTGGGGGCCCTGTGCAGGCGCACACACTGCACAGGTGCCTGGTACGGGCCTGCTACGTTGGATGTTAGGAGCCCGACTACAACCTGCAATCTCCGATTCTGCTCGGCCCTAAGCCTCCCCTCCTCCCCCACTTTAAGCCATCCACGCAACCAACACGGAGAGACCCACGCACCCAACACGCATCGATCCATCGGTGCACCGAATACGAAGAATTTTTTTATATGAAGGGCAGAGGTGTCAAACTGAATAAAGGGGATGTAGCCAGATTATGGTTCGATGAACTGGAAGGAAGGATACCATTTAAAGAAAAGTTTCCAGTACTTTTTGAGATTTGTGTTGAACAAAACTGTACTGTTGATAGAATAGAAGGTCTAAATCATATCACCTCCTTTAGGAGGAGGATGTCTCCTGAGATGAGGAGTCAATGGGATGAAATGAAAAGGGAGGTACTGGCTCTCAAACAAAATGATTTACCTGATGAAGTTTATTGGAAGTTTGATAATTCTGGTATATATTCAACCAAATCAATGTATAGATGGTTAGAAAATGATATTGCTGGTTCCAATTTCAAATGGATTTGGGATGCTAAGCTCCCCTTGAAGATACAAATCTTCTTATGGCAAGTGGGGCAAAATGCCATTTTGACTAGAGATAATATGAAAAAAAGAGCTTGGCCCGGAAACCCATGTTGCTCCTTTTGCAACCAATTGGAAACAACCTCGCACTTGTTGTTCCTGTGTCCGGTGTCTAGAATAGTTTGGAGAACTGTAGGGGCTCTTCTTGGGACGGATTGCTGTCCTAATTCCATCTGGCAGTATTACACCTGGATGTACAGCTTCCTGCCTGGTTTTGAAAAAAATTATACTGTGGGCTTGGCAGCGATATGCTGGGCCATATGGCTAGCCCGGAACAGAGCTACTTTTGAACACAAATGGATTAATTCTCCTTTTGAGATCGTGTTCACAACTTGCGCCTTTCTAATTTATTGGGCAGGTCTTCAGAAACCTGGGATGGAAGAGATGGTGAAGAAAGGAGCGGAGATGCTGAAAGCGAATACTACTCAGATGATGATGCTGTGTGGACCTCCTCCGGCGCCAAACACGGACGGGCGCGAGTGAAGCTGAAGATGGGTGACATTTTGGACTCGGCTTCGTCTGCGGAGGACGTACTGCTGGGTCTTTGCTGGCGTAGGATGTTGTAGTTCATTTTGGCAATCGGTGGTACTTTGGCCGTGTCCTGGTGATGTGCGGCTGTAATATGTGCGATACTTCTCTAGTTCCTGTAGGCAGTTTCGGGTGATAGCAGGTTTTCGCCCCATGATCTGTTGTTCCTGATGACAGGCGCAGATAGTGGGTTTCCTGTTATTGCCCCGAACTCGCTTTTGTTCTTTCCCTAGTCCTTCTAGTTTCAGTTTCCTGAGACAGTGTATTTCTGTTATGAAAGTAATGGAAAGGGGAAAAGCCCGGTTCAAAAAAAATGTCGCCCCCGCCGGCGAGGCAGCTAAGGATCCACTCGCTGCTGGCCTTGACGCGGGGCCGCGCCTCCTCGTCGAGCTCCACGGAGACGCCCGACGCGTCCTTGGCCTGGGCCACGGCCGCCACCTGGCCGACGCGGAGGCTGGCGCCCTGGATCTTCACCACGGGCTCGTGGAACTGCGCCACCATCCGCTTCACCTCATAGAGGTGGCTGCCGGTGAGCTCGGCCGCCGCCGCGCCCAAGTTGAGCGGGTCCTTCTCGATGATGGCTCCCTCCTCTGCTGCTCCATGGGGGACGGGGGAGGCGAGGTCGCGGAAGAAGGGCGACCGGCGCGCCGTGCGGCCGCGGGAGGAGGAGGGGGGGATCTGGATCAGAGGTGGATTCTTTTAGACGGGGGTGGGTGGAGTGGGACGACGGTTGGTGGGGTGGGGTGGATCGGGGGTTGGGAGTGTGGATCGGGCCGGGGTGGACACGCTTATCAGTAGCGTGGGGTCTTACCAGTGCTACTACTACTTCTTAGTAGTAGCGCCGGTTTTATACCCCTCGCTACTACTATGGCCTATCCCGGGGGCATTGTTGGAGACCATTTAGTAGCAGCGCGGGTTTATACCCCTCGCTACTACTATCAACTTAGTAATAGCGCGGTTTTTATACCCCTCGCTACTGCTAATTAGCAGTAGCGCCCATTTTTAAACCGCGCTACTGATAAACTTCTGTGTATAAGGTTTTCCCTGGTAGTGGGAGGGCCTGGTGGTCTCATCGGCAGCACCTCCGATCAGATATGTTCTGACTGGTATAGCCGGCAGTGTTGGTCATCTCTTTCGTCAGAGGTGTTCGGCCTGAGGCTGGGTGTTTGGATCTCCGGATCCGTCATATAGTACCGGCTGCTAGTCGGGAGACGTAGTTGCGGCGTTCCGCGTCGACAGTGGGCAATGGCGGCGTTCCGCGTCGTTACCTTGATGAAGGCATCATCATGTGACTACCGCCGACTCACTCATACTGCTCTGAGGGAAACCCTAGGATATGGTCTTCCAGATCGGACGATGGCGGCATTGCGGTGTCGTTTCTCTGTTGGGAGCATCGTTTGTGGAGCAGCGCTGGAAGATAGAGGTAGGAGGTGGAGCGGCTTCGTCTTGCACGTGCTACGCTTTGTCATGTCTGTTCAGCAGGTGCTACGGACGACATATTTTCCAAAGACTTCATGCTATGTTGGCTGGTGGTACTTGGTGGTATGGTGCTGAGGTGTACCACCGCGACATAATTAATCACTAGTAGAAAAAGGACTTTTAGTCTCGGTTCATAAGGGCCTTTAGTCCCGGTTCTAGAACCGGGACTAAAGGGTCGTTACTAAAGCCTCCCCCTTTAGTCCCGGTTCTTAGACGAACCGGGACTAAAGGCTCTCCACATGGCCGCTGCCTGGAGGTCCACCTTTAGTCCCGGTTGGTAACACCAACCGGTACTAAAGGAAATTTTATGATTTTTTTGAATTTTTTTTTGGAATTTTTTTTGATTTTCAAATTTCTGAATTATTTTAACCTCTCATCTCTAATCACCTCTCATCACTGCTCAATTTAACCTCTAATCACCCCTCATCATCTAACTTTCCGGACGGAAATTTTATGATTTTTTTGAAAAAAAATTGTAATTTTTTTGATTTTCAAATTTCTGAATTATTTTAAACTCTCATCTCTAATCACCTCTCATCACTGCTCAATTTAACCTCTAATCACCCCTCATCATCTAACTTCCCGGACGATCACCCATCCTCTCTAATCACCTCTCATCACTGCTCAATTTAACCTCTAATCACCCCTCATCATCTAACTTCCCGAACGGTCACCCATCCTCTCACTACTCCAGCCTGAGCACGCTTAACTTCCGGGTTCTATTCGCCCTCGTTTCCACGTCTGCACTTGTTGTTTTTCTGACAATAGTAAGATGTCAATCCTATTAACCCTCAGGAATTTAGCTTGAGCATGAAGTCACACATTTCACTGTTTGAGTTTGAAACTATTGTTCTAAAAAATAACACTAATATTTAGTAACACTAATATTTCTTGAATAATTAGTTTGACCATTGTTTGACCACAGTTTGACCAGATTTGACCAAAATTCAAAAAAAAACTGAAATAATTATTTAGTAACACTAATATTCTTGAATAATTATTTACTAACACTAATACCTCTTGAATAAGTAGTTTGACCATAATACTTCTTGAAATTTTTTGAATTTTTTTGCCTCTAGATCTTAAAAGCCCTGTAACTTTTTTTCTGTTGGGTTTTTGAGGATTTTGAAAATGTTTAACGGGGTTCCCCCGATTAAATTCGGATGTAATTTTTTGAGTAGATGATTTTCCATATAAAAAACTTTTTAATCCAAGTTCGTATGCAAAAGTTATGCCCATTTTACTAAATTCTAGAGAGATTTTGCAAATAAAGTCGAAATTCATATTTGTAAGTTTTCCCAACAACTAGACCACATATCACATGGGAAACTTATTTTCATTTTTTTTGACATTTTCATCATTTTCTTTTATTTTTTTTAAAACTAAAAAGTCGATCCACGGGGGGGGGGGGGGGGGGGGAGATTTTGGAAATGGGACCTTTAGTATGTTCGTGCCATGAACCGGTACTAATGCCTCAAATCCCATTAGTACCGGTTGGTGACTCGAACCGGGACTAAAGGTCTAACCTTTTAGTACCGGTTGGTGCCACCAACGGTACTAATGGGCATCACACCCTTTAGTCCCGGTTCATGGCACGAACCGGGACTAAAAGGTCCAGACGAACCGGAACAAATGACCCACGTGGCCCGGCCGGCCCCCTGGGCTGACGAACCGGGACTAATGCCCCCATTAGTCCCGATTCTGGATTGAACCGGGACTAATGGGCTAACCCGGCCTAGACCAAAGCCCTCTTTTCTACTAGTGAATAAAGTGGTTGTATGCATCGTCCAGATGCAGAGGCCGGGAGTCATCCTCCTTTTGTAAAAAAAGAACACCATCTAAATTCGGTGGGAGTTGACTCCCTCGACTGTCATTCCCCTTCCTCCTTAAACTTTCATTATCTCCAATCAATCAGTGAAATTTTAATCTCCTCGCCCCTCCTACTTGGTAAATTCAGAATCTGTTTCCTCGCCCCTCAACTCAACATGTCACACTTTTAATATGCCACAGAAAAATGACAAGTACAAATGTTTTTGCTCGCAGCAACATATCTCCCAAATCTATTTCCATCCCAGACCAAATCTCTGCTACAAAATCCTTAATCCTAGCCTCTCCAACATGCCACCTGCATGCACACTCGTTGAGAGAACTATACCCAGAAACAGTAGAGAAGAATAAGTCTTCAGACCCAAAACCTGTGTTGTACCACCCGCACCTCCCACCATGATACGTTCTCCGAACTCCGTCTCAACGCCTGCCGGTCCGTGGGCTCCCTGCCCAGCTTCCCATGTCTGCCCCGCCAACGCACTTCGCCATGCCTGCGTCCACCCGGCTCGCAGCGGCCATGGCCACTCACGTCCTCTGCCGCGACAGTGGTCGTTCCGACGCACCATCGGCCATGCAGCTCCAACAAAAGCTTCACAAGTGCATGCTGCATGGTCAGGCAAAGTGAGATTTGAGTGGATCAGACAGTGTTCACAACCAAATCCATTCCACTGCTAAAATTGCTAGTAGCAAAGCTCCACCTCATTTACTTTTCTTCACTATCGAGGTGCTAGTACTGTTGAATATGGAATAAGTATGAACATGGGTTTAGACTAAAATTAGTCGACAGCCTGATTGTGTATCTCTGACCAAGTCTAGTACCTTGAAATTTTATGATTAAACCATAAACAATGTTATATATTGAAAAGCACCATCAACTGCAGTAAAATTCAGAAAACCTGAATACTCTACCCATGATCTATTTCCACATCGTATGTGTGGCCTGAAATACGAAAATAATTCATGCATGACGGAAAGTGATTTAGTACCGATGATCAATCTAAGAGAAAGTTCCCAATACGAGGTGCGAACTAACCATAGTTTGCAGAATCGCATCGGCAAAAAGAACTGCAAAACTATCTTCTTCACCAAACGAAGTTGCAGAAGCTAACGAATACAGGCAAATAATCCAGCTCCATAACTGCGGTGCAAAGCAATCTACATACCAATGTCTGAAAATACGCTGCAAGTTTAACCATAGTAAGAATCGAGAAAGCATAACATTTCCTATTTCCTGCAGGCATTATAGCACAGAAACATCAATAAGAATACAATCATCTTAAATTCTTAATCCATACCAAATAGTTCAATGATTCCTGATAATTCAAATAGAGGGTTCATAGATAGTGGTAATGATGAGTAATACAGCACACATTTTAGAGGTGTCGATAAAATTAACACCCGATCATGCGTAATGTACAAAACAATTTTAATAAACATAAAAACTCAATCACTGTAGGTGAAGGCTTGCAGGACAGTCTTCTGCCACACAGCACTGCGGTACCTGGGGAGGTTGCTCACCTTCAGCGTGCGTCCAGTGCCCTCATTGTATCTTTACTAGCAAAAGTGCTCGTGCGTTGCAACGAGAGAGAAAACATAACACACACTCTTAACTCAACAACCATCACTCAATACCACAATATGTCCATCTGGTTAATTTTTGTGAGGCATCATATTTGTGTTGCCGCTTATCCTCCTTCTCACCCTCGCCGGCGATGGCCTCGATGTTCACACAAAACAACAAAAAATGTGTGTCCCTCTCTCTCTCTCTCTCTCTCTCTCTCGAAGAGAAATCTGTTGTTTCCCTTGCGACATTTTTCATAGGTATGCACGTGTAGTTATTGATGTTTTATTTTCCGTATATGGTTATAATGGGGTGTTTATTTGCAATCCGGATTGCCGCCAGTATGAAAAAAGCGGATCTTGCGCTACAAATTATAAGTTTGCTTGCATAAAAGTATTTAACAGGTAAAATTAACATCATATTTAGATTCCACACATTTTTCTAATAAAGTTTCATATATAATATATTAAAATCGAAGTTACGGTTTAAAAGATACAGATAATTTAGAAAATCATTTGGTTTGACTCAAATATATTTCAAAATAATATTTAAAAATACTTAACAGGTAAAAATAATCTCATATTCATATTCTACATATTTTTCTAATCAAATTTCATATATAACATGTTCAAATTGAAGTTACGGTTTAAAAGATCTGGATGATTTTAAAAAAGCATTTGTTTGACTTAAATATGATCCGCGGATGAATTACCTAAAACATCAGGGGGGTTTCGAAAAATGTAAAATAACGGTTTGGGTGTGACTTAAATCCGGACGGCCGGTTGATTTCAAAAAAAATAGGGACTTTTGTGTAAAATACGAAAATAAGACTGCGGGTTGAATTCTCTGAAATAGAGGGACTTTTATGAAAAATGACATGACAGACGAAAGAAACCTAATTTGCTTTATTATTAGGTAAAGATACCTGTGTACATATGATTCAGGACAGGTGAAGCATACGAAGCTCGTTCCTTGACAATTCAAAATTGGGTATAGGTACGATCAGAAAAGTACAGAAAATGAACAGAACGTAAATACCTGTGATGTAGGGCACGCCCGGCACGGCCTTGCGCAGCTCCTCGCTGCAAGCACGCTGTTCAGGACAGGTGAAGCATACAAATGATCAGGAAAATACAGAAAATGAATAGACAAAATCAGAAAACGAAAATAATGTAAATACACGTGCTGTTCCATGATGCAGGGCATGGCCGACACGGGCTTTTGCGGCACCTTGCTGCCCGCAACGCGACCACGCCCCGACCCTGGGATTCCGCGATGGCGGCGGCGGCGTCCTCCAACAACCACACCATCCCTTGAATCGTCCCCTCACCAGGGGTTTTGCGATGGCGGCGGCGGCGGCGGTCTCGGAGGTCGCCAGAGGAGCACAAGGAGCGGTGGCCACGCCCTCCGGCGGTGTCCGTTGGGGATCCGTTGGGGATCCTGGGGATCATAGAGAGAAGTGGAGTGGCGGAATGATTTTATTTGTTTCCTTTTGTGATTATTTGTAAAGAGATAAAACCAGTGGAAGGTGGTGCCGGCGGTGGGACGGAAGAAATGGACGAAAATAAACTGGGTACCAGGCTACCAACCGTCCCTTTAGGAGTAGAGATGTAGGGCACGCCCGGCACGGCCTTGCGCCGCTCCTCGCCACAAGCAACACAATTCAGGATAGGTGAAGCATAGAAATGATCAGAAAAATACAGAAAATGAATAGAAATATTCAGAAAACGAACAAAATGTAAATACTTGTGCTGCTCCATGATGTAGCGCATGGCCAGCAAGGCCTTTTGCCGCTCCTCAATGCCCGCAACGCCACCACGCCATGACCTTGTGGTTCCGAGATGGCGGCGGCGGCATCCTCCAACAATCACACCCTCCCTTGAGTCCTTCCCTCACCAGGGGGTTCGCGATGGCGTCGGTCAAGGAGGTCGGCAGATGACCACAAGGAGCGGCGACCACGCCATGTGGCGATGTCCGTGGTGATTCGTGGTGACGGTGGATCCGTGATGGCGGCGGCGGCGTCCCTAGGGATCCTAGAGAAAAGATCAATGCCAGTGGTGGGCGGACTGGCGGAATGGTTTTTTTGTTTCCGTTTGTGAGTATTTGTGAAGAGATAAAGCCAATGAAAGGTGGTGGCAGGAGGTGGGACGACAAAATGGATGAAAATCAACCGGTACCAGGTTACCAACTCCCCTTTTGGAGTAGAGATACGTGAGTTGGATGGTTCGTGTGTATGGAATTCTACTCAACTTTTTTTGTTGTAAAACTTTCAGTCTATTCATCGACAATCATGATAGTATAACGAATACCAGAAATAATAAAAATTACATCCAGATTCGTAGATCACCTAGCGACGACTACAAGCACTGAAGCAAGCCGAAGGCGCGCTGCCGTGATCGCCCTTCTTCACTGGAGCCGACAAAAACTTGTTCTAGTAGACAGTCGAGAAGTCATCGTGCTAAGACCCTATAGGACTAGCGCACCAGAACAGCAACCCCTGCCATTGAAGAGAAGCTTAGTTCGGGAAGGTCCATCCTGTAGACACATGGACACGAACGAAGAAATACCAGATCCACCGAAGACAAATGCCAACCGAATCCCGCGAGATCCACCAGAGACAAACCTCCACTGGTGGAGACAGGGGAACCAGCTGGGGCCCTCGCCCCCACCGCCCCCCCCCCCCCCCCCCCCCCCCCCCAAGATCGCTGATTTGTTGCTAGGTAGTAGATGAACAATGTAGAATTTTTTTGAAAAATAGATGTATCAGTATTGTTTAGCCCCTGTTATCAAAAGATTGAGCCTTTTGGCCCCCTGGTCTTTAATTACTGGATCTGCCACTGTAAACCTCCACACACCCTCCGATGACAGTAGAATCACCACCTAGACGGGGACCAGGCAGGGAGAACCGTATTCCATCTTCAGAGAGTCACCACGGCCTCGTCTCTTGGAGCATGACACAAACCCTAAGGAAACTCGGAAGAAATTCAAAACCGAAGCCCTCCGCCTGCAAAGACCGGAATCCACCATGCCATGGCCCTAAAGGCTACAGGAGATGAGGCAGACCGGCGTCGGCGTCGGCGGGAGGCAGAGGAAACCCTAGCGGCGGCTAGGTAGGAGTGCCCTTTCCTGGCGGCTGGGTACAAATTATACTCAAGTTAGATTTACGCACGATTTGTTTTGTAGTTGCTGCAGATCAAACATCTAGTATATGAACAACGCGATGTACACGACAGCCATATTATCAATCACCGCAATCATGGGTGTGTTTGTGCCTGTGTAGTCCATGATAACATTTTTGATGTAGAAAAGACATGTGTAAGGTTGTGGTATATAGTGACCATTACAAGTTTAAAGAAAAACCGGGGGGGGGGGGGGGGGGGGGGGGGGGGCGCCTTCCATTGCAATTATTTATGCAACCTACACAGGTAATGGTTCGAGCCAGTACAAGTTACGCATTTGTTTGTGAATGACATGAAAATTTCGCAGATCATTATCATAGCACATAACGTGTACTCGTGTATGCACTTCCATTAAATATGTTGCACCGGATACACCTAGCAAGAATTTACAACAAACAAGTTGTCCTAGCTGTTATGTACAAACCTCATTCATCTAGAATTAACATATTTGTAGTATCATACGAAAAATCAAGGACTAAGTAATATATTGTCTTTTCTTTAATTTTACTTGCCATTAAAAATATTTAGCTTTTTCTATATATAACATCACTTGATACTAGAAAATACAATCCAGAATATTACTCCCTCCGTCCGGAATTACTTGTCATCAAAATGGATGAAAATGAATGTATCTATAACTAAACTACATCTAGATACATCCATTTCAATGACAAGTATTTTCGGACGGAGGGAGTACTTTGGTGTGCATGGATGTCTAAGCCGCTCATCAGCCATTCTCATGTGTAATAAATAAGCATGACTAGCCTTTATATGAAAGTGTCCTTATATAAAGGACACACTCTCCCTCCTTATATAGCTAAAATCATCTCAGTCCACCAGAGTAGCTTGTGCCTATCCTTATCCTCCGGACCAGAGTACCACCCACAAATTAATGTAACATGAATGGAGTCGAGACATGTGGAAAGAGAGGTAAAATTAACACCAGGAGGAGCTGCATATGCGCAAGATGGGAGTGAGAGGTATCGGAAAACACAGGGGGTTCCTGAAGGAAATATATTGTACTCCCTTCGTTCGGAATTACTTGTCGCGGAAATGAATGTATCTAGACGTATTTTAGTTCTAGATACATCCATTCCCGAGACAAGTAATTCCGAACGGAGGGAATAGTGGTCAAAGAACTTGAAGTTGTTTCAGTTCAAGCTACAAGCCTACAATACCAACAGCTTTGCTGGTCCCGGATATTCCTTTGGTACCACTGGTGGATCTCGCTTTGCTCGGCAACATACACTGTAACAGGAACAGAAAAGCCCTTCATGGGGGCAGAGCTGAATAACTTGACTCTCCTGCACTTCGCCCAAACTGCAAGACCATGCAAATACATGTAAATACATGTGCTGTTCTGTGATGTAGGGCACGGCCTTTTGCCGCTCCTCGCTGCCCACAACGCGACCACGCCCTGACCGTGGGATTCCGCGATGGTGGTGGCGTCCTCCAATAACCACGCCATCCCCTGAGTCTTGCCCTCACCAGGGGTTTCGTGATGGCGGTGGCGGCGGCGCTCTCAGCGGTCGGTGGAGGAGCACAAGAAGCGGTGACCACACCCTGCGGCGGTGTCCGCGGGGATCCGCGGCGGCGTGCCTTGGGATCCTAGAGTAAAGGGATCCGGCTTGCCTGCTCCCTTACCATGCTCCCATCCGTGCTCCCACTTCATCCTATGGATGTCCTTTTTCCTTTTTCTTTTCTAATCTAATCATCTCCCCCCCCCCCCCCTGATTTTCAGGGGGTGGGGCCGGGTTTTATTTTCTTCCAATCAAATCAAGCCACGTACGCGGGAGTATGGATGGGAGCATGGGAAGGGAGCAGGCAAGTCTCGTCCAGAGTAAAGAGGGGTGGCGGAATTATTATTTTTGTTTCCTTTTGTGATCATCCGTAAAGAGATAAAACTAGTGGAAACTGGAAAGTGGTGGTGGGATGTGGGACGGAAAAAAAAACGAAAGAAAAAAAACCGGTACTAGGCTACCAACTCCCTCTTTAGAAGTAGAGATTACGAGTACAAATGTAGGGCACGCCCGGCACGGCCCTACGCAGCTCCTCGCTGTAGGCAACGCCGTTCAGGACAGGTGAAGCATACAAATGATCAGAAAAATATAGAAAATGAATAGACAAATTTAGAAAACGAACATACTGTAAATACATGTGTTGTTCCCTGATGTAGGGCACGGCCGGCACGGCCTTTTGCCTCTCCTTGCTGCCCGCAACGCGACCACGCCCTAACCCTGGGATTCCCCGATGGCGGCGGCGTCCTCCAACAACCACGCCATCCCTTGAGTCTTGCCCTCAACAGGGGTTTCATGATGGCGGCATCGGCGGCGCTCTCAAAGGTCGGTGAGGAGCACAAGAAGTGTTGATCACACCCTGCGGTGGTGTCCACGGTGGTTGTGCCGGGTCCGTGGGGTCATAGAGAAAAGAGGAGTGGTGGACTGATTTTTTTGTTTCCTTTTGTGATTATTTGTAAAGAGATGAAACCAGTGGAAGGTGGTGCCGGAAGGTGGGACGAAAATAAACCGATACCAGGCTACCAACTCCCCCTTTAGGAGCAGAGATGTAGGGCACCCGGCACGGCCTTGCGCTGCTCCTCTCTGCAAGCAATGCAGTTCAGGACATGTGAAGCATAGAAATGATCAGGAAAATACAGAAAATGAATAGAAAATTTCAGAAAACGAACAAAATGTAAATACTTCTGCTGTTCCGTGATGTAGGGCATGGCCAGCAAGGCCTTTTGCCGGTCCTCAATGCCCGCAACACCACCATGCCCTAACCTTGTGGTTCCGCGATGGCGGCGGCGGCGGCCTCCAAAAATCACACCCTCCCTTGAGTCCTGCCCTCACCAGGGGGTTTGCGATGGCGGCGGTCTCGGAGGTCGGCGGATGAGCACAAGGAGCGGTGACCATGCCATGTGGTGGCGTCCGTGGTGATCCGCGGTCACGGCGGATCCGCGATGGCGGCGGCGGCGGCCCTGGAGATCCTAGAGAAAAGATCAAGGCCAGTGGTGGGAGGAGTGGCGGAATGGTTTTCTTGTTTCCGTTTGTGAGTATTTGTAAAGAGATACAGCCAGTGGAAGGTGGTGATAGGAGGTGGGACGAAAAAAATGGATAAAAATAAAGTGGTAGCAGGTTACCAACTCCCCTTTTTCAGTAGAGATACATGCGTTGGATGGTTCGTGTGTACGGAATTCTACTCACCTTTTTTTTTGGGGTAAAACTTCCAATCTATTCATCAAAAATCATGATAGTATAACGAATACCAGAAATAATAAAAATTACGTCCAGATTGATAGATCACCTGGCGACGACTACAAGCACTGAAGCAAGCTGAAGGCGTGCTACCGTCATCGCCCTCCTTCACTGGAGCCAGGCAAAACTTGTTCTAGTAGACAGTCAGAAAGTCATCGTGCTAACACCCTATAGGACTAACCTTGCAAAAAAAAACACCCTATAGGACTAGCGCACCAGAACAACAACCCCCGCCATTCAAGAGAAGCTTAGATCGGGAAGGTCCATCCTGTAGACAAATGGACACGGATGAACAAATACCGGATCCACCGTTGACAAGCGCAGACCAAATCCCGCGAGACAAACCTCCAGTTGCGGAGAACCTTATTCCATCTTAGGGGGTCGAACCTTATTCCATCTTCAGAGAGTCACCGCGGCCTCGTCTCTCGGAGCATGACACAAACCCTAAGAAAACTCAGAGAAACATTCAAAACCGAAGGCCTCCACACGCAAAGACCAAAATCCACCACGCCTCCATGGCCCTAAGGCTACAGGAGACGAGGCAGACCGGCGTCGGCGCCGGTGGGAGGCAGAAGAAACGCTAGTGGCGGCTGGGTACGAATTATACTCAACTTAGATTTATGCACGATTATGTTTTGCAGTCCATGCAGATCAAACATCTGGTATATGTACAACGCGATATACATGACAGACATATTTATCAATCACCGTAATCATGGGTGTGTTTATGCCTGTGTAGTCCATGATAACATTTTTGGTCTAGAAAAGGCATGTGTAAGATTGTGGTATATAGTGACCACTACAAGTTTAAAGAAAAACAAGGGGGGGGGGGGGGGGGGGGGTGGCTCTGCATCGATTGATGCATGCCGCCTTCCATTGCAATTATTTATGCGACCTATACAGGTAATTGCTCGAGCCATTACAAGTTACATATTTGTCTGTGTTGATTACAAATGACATGAAAATATCGCAGATCATTATCATAGCACATAACGTGTACTCATGTATGCACTTCCATTAAATATGTTGCACTGGATACATCTAGCAAGAATTTACTACAAACAAGTTGTCTTAGCTGTCATGTACATACGTCATTCATCTAGAATTAACATATTTGTAGTATTGTACGAACAATCAAGGACTATGTAATTTGTCTTTTCTTTAATTTTACTTGCCATTAAAAATATTTAGCTTTTTCTATATACAACATCACTTGATATTAGAAAATACAATTCAGAATATTACTTTGGTGTGCATGGATGTCTAAAGCGCTCATCAGCCATTCTCATGTGTAATAAGCATGACTAGCCATTCTCTAAAGGACACACTCTCCCTCCTTATATAGCTAAAATCATATCAGACCACCGGAGTAGCTTGTGCCTATCCTTATCCTCCGGACCCGAGTACCACCCACAAATTAATGTAACATGAATGGAGTTGAGACTTGTGAAAACAGAGGTAAAATAAACACCAGGAGGAGCTGCATATACGCAAGATGGGAGTGAGAGGCAGCGGAAAACACAGGGGGTTCCTGAAGGAAATATATTGTAGTGGTCAAAGAACTTGAAGTTGTTTGCAGTTCAAGCTACAAGCCTACAATACCAACAGCTTTGCTGGTCCCGGATATTCCTTTGGTACCACTGGTGGATCTCTCTTTGCTCGGCAACATACACTGTAACAGGAACAGACAAGCCCTTCATGGGAGCACAGGTGAATAACTTGACTCTCCTGCGCTTCGCCCAAACTGCACTTCTTCTTTACGTCAGCTATTGATGAAACCACGACCTTGCTGACGGTATCTATGCAAAAGCTAAGCTAGTTTTTTTTTTTTTTCAATCTGGCCAAGAAAACCAAGCTATCGATCCAAGCGTATCTTGCACACGTTGCTTGACCAAGATATGATAGAGTGACCAGCACCCACAACAGTGTGCATGACAAATCTGTAAAATTATCATCTAGAGTGACTGAGTTCGCGTATAGTTTTTCCTGCCGGTGACTGGAAAATACAAGTAGTGTATCTTTATGGCACTCCGTGGTAGTTGTTTATTTACGAAATAATATAACGATGAAATTCTTCAGTGAAGCATGCCACATTTGGGCTAGTACAAATCTATTAGTATCAATCAATCATGATGATCAGGGGCGCCATATGTCGGTGCAAACTGTGATCACATTGTTTGTGCAGACAAGGCTCGTGTGATGTTTTGTTCCATAGTGAACCGGCTTATGGAACCTACACACCTCCATATGTTATTTTCTTTTCAAAAAGGATGTTAAATCATAAACCTCTAGATCAATAGATGACCGTTGACTTCTTTATTAAAGTACCATATCACCATCCAAAAAGTTTTACAATGTAAAGAAAAGGTCCAAAAACAATTGGCCAATAACAATATTACATGACTCGGACACATAAATTATTATTGGACAGTCATCCAAACCGTTCGAATGTATATTATGCTACCATCCTCCAATGGTTGCACCCAACGGCCATAGGTGCCTGATAATCTGCAAGTTGCAGAGAGCACCACACACACATGACACATCCATCCTCAGCATCTAAAGGTAACATACCAAAAAATTCCAAGTCGCCAACAACAAGGCACACTAATATGCACAGACACGCGGCTTAAGCCCTAAATTTTTGGGTGAACACCGACGAACCTGTCCCGTGCAAACTCGCTATGCTACTAGGTGGAGGGAGAATAAAAGCTACGTGTGTCATTCAACAAAGAATGGCGGCAAACGAGCAGGAAGGAAATATATAATGAAATGTTTTCCTCGTCACAAAATTAACATTTTTTACTTCCTTGCCATCTGCGTTGCGCCATACTTTCCTTTGTTAGGATGACTCCTCTGTCTACAGACCACATAACAATATTTTAATTTTCCAAAAACAAATCTTGTACAAATCCACTTGTACCCATTCAGAGCCCGACGAAACTGGATATTCCCAAACTCATCCCTAATACTGAAGCAACAAAACCAACTTTCCATTGCACGATATATACAGGTTCAGATACTGAAATCCTAGTGTTTGTCTTAAAGGCAGGTATCATCCCAAAATCTCACTTTATGGCATTACCTACAGAGAAAGAGCCTCTGCTAAATAACTCCGCATTGAACATCATCCAACCTTTCCAAAATGCAAAGTCTGGTGGCTTTGCCGACACTTGGGACTGGATCTTTGCATGAAGGTATTTTTTGGAAGCAATTCCTGCCAAACACCTTCCACTGTAAGTAATGTGCCCACCTATTTATAGAGCAAGCACTTGGTTGTCACCTTGTGGTCCTCGATCCTAAGACCTCCTTGATCCTTCTAACTACATAGAATTCTCACTTAGCTAACCGGATTTTCATTTATGTCCATCGGATTTCTACTAAAATATTTATATGTAGTGATCCAATCTATTCTACACCGGACCTTTTGGGTATTTAAAAGAAAGATAACATAAGCATCGATAGACTTATGAGGACAACATTATTAGGACCAGACTTCCCCCATGGGACGTCTACTTGCCCTTCCAACCATAACACTTAAAATGTACTAATGTATGCACTTCCATCAAATACGTTGTGCTGAGTACAATGTGTGGGGATTAATAAAGGCCCCTTCACCCACCACTATGCCACATATGCATAGTGATGAGTTTTTCACAAACAAGTTGTCTTAGTTGACATGCACATGCTCCCATTAAACTATGATTTATTATGTGCAATATTATACCCACAATAAAGGACTAAGTAATTTATTTGCTCATTTATTCATTATACCATACGATTGAAAGTATGCTATTTTGGATGCAACATCACTAATATTTAGATTGAAAGTATATGGTGTTGAACATTCAGATCTTTTTGTTACTAGAAGTGTAATGTCAAATTTTAGTTTAGTGTCCATGGATACCTAATGTGTTTACAACTACTTGTTTATAGTTGTAGGCATAACTGTCTTTCATATAAAGGCCCTTATATAAAGGACACACTCACCTCCCTGCCTAGCTAAAAATATATCAGATCGGTGCCTCCAGCATTGTAGCTCGTGCCCATCTTTATCTCTTCAGGCCGGAGTAGTACCCACCAAATCAACATGAATGGAGTAGACTTTAGAAAAGAGAGACATGATGAACACCAACATGAGTTGGACCCATGATGGGAGTAGGAGGCATCCGGAAACTTAGCGGGTTGTTATCTCGAACTCCTCGTAGTTGACTACGAACTTGAATGTGTTTGGGTCAAACTAGCTGGAGTGGCAATAACCTCGCTAGGCAAGGATGCTCGTCCGGTCCGCCGAACAAGCCTCTGATAATGTCATTAAAAAGCTAGTTCTCCTTGCCTGGTGGCGAGGAAAACTTTGCAGCGGATGTGAAGCTGGAAGGGTTGCGGCTCGTTGTTCCCTATCAACTAGAGACACCTCACATCTTCCATGGATATCTGGCATTACATCATCGACAAGGCCCAACGTCACAAGGGGATTAAGGCCCCCTCGATCCTGTTCTCTTGTGAGATTTGGCTTGCGCAAACCAGACGAATATTGCGCATCAAATCATGCCCGTTAGAGTGATTATTGCTGCTTCTTGAAGATCTAACGATGCATGGCGCCTCATGGGTGCTAAATATCTGGAAACCCCTATGGAAGATCTGAGGTGATCCTTCGGAGCTACATGCTCCTTTGTTTCCATTTCTCTTATTTTCTCCTTGTCACATCACTGATCATGAGTAACTATTATACCCGCTTAATCATTGAAATGCTCACGATTGTTGGATCTTAAAAAAGGTGTTCTCCTTCCTCAACAACATAGCTAACTAGAACAGCAAACTGTCGTGCATAACTTAAAAAAAAAGGAGTTATCCTTCCTCTATCAAGGAAAGACTGATTTGGATTCCCCGTTGTAAAAATAAGACATCACTTCGTGCAAACTGTCGAGCATAACTACTCATCTTGATTACATAACGAGCCTTGCTCCTTCGTAGCTATGACCAGTAGACCTATGTTTTACTAGTCTAGCCAGCAAGGAAAGCTAGAAAATCAAAAAATTCTTGCATGTGTCGCTTGACCATGCTAAGATCATAGAGTGCCCAAAACCCATAACCACAACATTGAGCAAGAAAAAAAAACTGTAAAAGTAGTGTGTCTTGTGTAGAATAATATTGTACAAGTCCCGCATGTCGCTCCCTCACTAGGGAGACAATGGCTGCAACCCAACACCTCCGCCGCATCCACCCCCGGCCCCTCCTTCCTGCTTCCCTTCGTTGTCAGTACTGCCTCCGCCAGAAAAAGCTTAGATGGAGTCGGCAAAGACTGGACATCTTCTTTGGTCCAGTTGGCAGCGCCTCCTCTGCGAGTAGGGAGCTTGTGGCGGCGGTCATGCTGGTGTGGCCGCCAGCCGCCTCTGTTCTCCGGCGTGCTCAACAGTAATGTGTGGTGGGCTTCCACCGGTTGATCTGAGGCGGCTTCGCGTGAGCTTGGGGGCCATCAGTCCATGCACGATCTGCTCAGTTCGGTAGCGATCTGGCAAATGCTGGTTCCCAATCTACACGTGGCGGCATGTTGAGGTGATGTTGTTGGTCGGTGAGCAGTCCTGGTGGCAGCGGCAAGCTGCAGCGGGCGTGTGTGAGCGAAGTTGTGAGGCAGGCCCAATCTGGGCTTGGGTGGGCCGTGGCTGGAGTGTGCGATGGCAGCGTGGGGCTCCAAAAGTCGGTGTGGTTGCTGGCCATAATTCTGGGTCTCAATGGTTGTGGTGATCATCATTGGCTTGAGTTGATCTCCATGGTGCTGTGATAGCCTTCTTAGATCCAGCTAGCTGGTTTCAGTATTGCCATGGCAGGCAGACTGAGTTGCAGCTTGTCCTTGTTGGCAGCCACTGGGCTTCCTCTCAATGGTTCGGATCGGCGCAAGGCTCCGGGCGCAAGCTTGATCTTTGACGGTAGTCGATGTTGGCGATGATGCCACATGTTGGTGTCTTTCCCCTTCTTGGAGGCCTTGGCAAATATCACTCCCTCTACACTGTGCTGCGATTGGTTGGATTTGGCTAGCTAGTGTATCATTTGCCACCGTCGAATCCTAGCGGAGTGGTGTGGCACAGTTTTGGGCGAAAGACCGAGTGTTCGCCAGGGGTCGATGCCGACGACGTTGGCACTCACGTGTGTCATTTCCCTTCTTGGAGATATGTCGAAAGACCTTGCTCTCACAACACTTCGGTTTGCGGTCATGTTTGGAGGTGAAGGGTGGCTTAGATCTGTGGTGTTGTCGCTGTTGCTGATGTGTTGTGCAGCTGTCTTGTAATTTGTAACTCCTTTTTTTCTCTAGCATAATGAAATGGGCGGAGCACCAGCCTTTCACGTCAAAAGAGTAGTGTCTCTTGGAAATGGTAGCTTATCGTATTCATCCTTGTTTAGGCGACATCTTTAGTTGTAGAAAATGTCAGGACCGTAGTGCTTCACATCGCACGTGTGTTACTTAACATTTGGGATTTAATTTTTATTTTTTGCGGCATCGTTTTACCTAAAAATCAACAGAAAACAAAAGGAGAGAAACGTGGGGACAAAAAACAAGAGATGAGGCACCTAGGATAGGGTCATAGACCTGTCTTAAGTACCCTTCCCAAGGACACCCTCAGAAGAAACTGCCTTCCAGTCGACCAAGAGAGACTTCACTCGACAGACTCGAAGGACTCGACCATGAAGATTCACTCGACCACCAGGAGATCAAGAGCCACTGTGCATCCAAACGGTCTGTAATTAAATAGTCTTTATGGCATTTAGGACACTTTATGTAAGGCGTTACCAGTAACGCCTAGCCTTAATGTACTTTAAACCCTGCATTACTGAGGGTCGGAGGGGTCTGGCGGACACTATATAAGCCACCCCCCTCCTCAGTGTAGGAGGTTCGCACCCTTGTAACCTATACACTCATAATCCAGTCGACCGCCTCCGGGCTCCGAGACGTAGGGCTGTTACTTCCTCCGAGAAGGGCCTGAACTCGTACATCCCTTGTGTTTACAACTGCTCCATAGCTAGGATCTTGCCTCTCCATACCTACCCCCCATTCTACTGTCAGACTTAGAACCACGACAGTTGGCGCCCACCGTGGGGAAGGTGTCTTAGCAATTTTTGGAGAAGTTGCAGTTGTTCCGATTGCCTTCATCATGGTTTCTGGTGGAGTTTTGGTTGAGGGTCGCGAGATCCGTCTCGGCGCGCACACCTTCATCGCCGACGACTCCGCTTGGCTCCAGGAGGCTCCACTCGACATCGACGCGCTCCCCGTCCGCGGGGCGACGCATTTTCGGGCGTGTGTCCGCGGCGTTCTGCTGTGGCAGCCGTCGACTCCTTATCAGTCGACTCCCCTATCGTCCTCCCTCCCTGTCTCCCGCCAGCGCAAGCGCACTGGTCGGTCGAGGCTCCAGCGGTGGGTGAGGCATGCGGTGGCCCGCCAGTCGGCCACCACCCAAGTCGCGACAATCGAGCCCGACGAATCTCTCTACGACCTGTTCGATCTGTCGACTGGCTCCGTAGAGACCGCATCCGAGTGCGACAGCAGCGATCCGGCGGCGGAGGTCTTGATGGTCAACGGGCCTCGAAGTCCTCCCTGCTTCCCCCGCGACGACGGGGTGGACGGTGGAGGCTTCCCCCCTCAAGTCCATGAGGAATATCAACCCGAGCCACTTAACTCCCTGCAAAGGGAAGAACTTCGCCGCAGGAACATGGATGCCCTGCATACTCCCATCGCAGGAGAAACCCTCGAGGCTCGTGCCTTGGAGGAGGCGCGTTTGGCCAACTTGGCTGAACGCACTCGTCTGGAGAATCTCCAGCGAGCACTCGACGAGCGCGCGTGGCATCGAGTACCCGACTCCAGTCGACGTCAACTCTTCCCGCAGCCGACTCAGGTATATCGAACCCCGATTCAGAATTTAGCAGCTGCAACCCGAATAGCAGAGTCGATTCAGCCCTCTCAGTCGGAGGCTGGCAGAGGCTTAATGCAGATTAGAGATTTGCTCCGGGCAGCAGGAGATCAGAATTCAGCCGTGTCGCAGTCACGCAACAGGATTCATAGTCGATCCTTCGCTGCGAATACGGTTTAGTCGGCTCACAGCCCTAGATCGCCTCCGCGGCGTGAAGGACGCGAGAATCGACGGGACCAATATGGTGACCGATACGATCGTGATGATAGGTGTCGAGTGCCTACTCCTCCCCCGAGAGGTGGGTCCTATGCTGATCGGCAGCAAGATGACAGGCGTCAACTCAGTGTGGGACGAAGAGCCCCAGTCGACCCCAGGGAACCAGGCTTTGACGCACGATCCATCATCGTGCAAGGCCTGGTAGATCGGAACAGGACTCATCGAGGTGGCGACGACAGAGATGCGCCCACTAGCAGCCGAGTCCGTGTTTCAGGCCCAGAATGTTTCAGCAGGGCTATCAGAGCCGCGGTGATTCCCCCCAACTTCAGGTTGGCGACTGGAGTAAGCAAGTTCACCGGTGAGTCTAAGCCTGAAACTTGGCTTGAAGACTACTGAGTGGCGGTGCAGATTGGTGGCGGAAATGATGAAGTGGCTATGAAGCATTTGCCTCTCATGTTGGAAGGTTCGGCCAGGGCATGGTTGAATCAGTTAACTCCTAGCAGCATTTACACTTGGGAAGATCTTTCCCGAGTGTTCGTCAGAACATTCGAGGGAACTTGCAAGCGACCAGCTGGATTGACAGAGCTGCAAGTTTGTGTGCAGAAGTCGAATGAGACCTTAAGACAGTATATTCAGAGATGGATCACTTTGCATCATACCGTGGAGAACGTGTCTGATCATCAGGCAGTCTGCGCCTTCAAGGATGGTGTTAAGAACAAGGAATTGAGTTTGAAGTTTGGTCGGACCGGAGATATGACCCTGAGTCGGATGATGGAAATTGCTACCAAGTATGCCAACGGCAAAGAGGAGGACCGACTCCGGAGCGGCAAGTACAAGCCTAGTCAGTCGGAGAAAGGAAACTCCAGTCGGAAGCAGAAGCGGAAGGCCGAACCAGCGGATCCTGGAGAGGCTCTGGCCGTGACTCAGGGCAAGTTCAAAGGAAAACCCAAAGGATCCTGGAACCCCAAGAAGGTGAAGGATAAAGAAGGGAATGACGTGATGGATCTGCCGTGTCACATCCACATGAAGAAAGACGAAGAGGGTAATTTCATTTACCCGAAGCATACCACTCGCCAGTGCCGGCTCCTGATCCAGCAGTTCCAAGGTAAACAGCCCAAGGACAAGGAAAAGGAGTCGGACAAAGCCGAAGACAAGGAGGACAGTGATGGAGGATACCCTCATGTTAACTCCACTCTGATGATCTTTTCTGATGTGGAAAGCAAAAGCCGACTGAAGGTTATCAACCGTGAGGTGAATATGGTCGTTCCGGCGACGCCCAGTTATTTGAGATGGTCCCAAACTCCCATTACATTCGACCAGCCTGATCACCCGACTCACATAGCCACCCCTGGGAGGCAAGCTTTGGTGGTCGACCCGGTCGTCGAAGGCACTCGACTGACGAATGTGCTAATGGATGGTGGTAGTGGGCTGAACATATTATATGCAGAGACGCTGAAAGGAATGGGCATTCCGATGTCCCGACTGAGCACCAGTAACATGAGTTTTCATGGAGTTATACCTAGAAAGAAGGCTGAGTCACTCGGCCAAATAGCTCTGGACGTAGTGTTCGGTGACTCGAAGCATTTCCGCAAAGAGAAGCTGACATTTGAAGTCGTGGATTTTCAGAGCGCTTACCACGCTATTTTGGGGAGACCAGCTTATGCACGGTTCATGGCCCGACCATGTTACGTGTACCTCAAACTGAAAATGCCTGGCCCAAAAATCGGAAGAAGGCAGAAGAGTGCTTCCAGAAAGGCTCGAAAATTGCTGATTCCCAGATAACAATGGTCGAGCTTGAAGGGTACAAGCAAAATGCAGATCCGAGTGATTTGTTGCGGGCCAAGAAGACTGCCACAGAATCAGCATTTCAGTCGTCCGGTGAGACGAAACCTGTTCACATTCACCCGACCGACCCCAATGCGGCTCCGACCCATATTTCCACAACACTCGACCTAAATAGGAAGAAGCGCTCATCTAGTTCCTCCGTGAGAACTGGGACATCTTTGCATGGAAGCCTGCTGACATGCCTGGTGTTCCCAGGGGGCTGGCTGAGCATCGCCTTAGGGTCGATTCAACAGCAAAACTAGTCAAAGAACATCTTCGATGGTCCGCCGTCCAGAAGAGAAAGGCCATTGGTGAGGAGGTGGCTCGACTATTGGCGGCAGGATTTATCCGAGAGGTATACCACTCCGAGTGGCTCGCCAATGTCATCATGGTTCCCAAGAAGGACAAGTCACTCCGCATGTGCATTTATTTCAAACAAGTCAATCGGGCCTGCGCGAAAGATCATTTTACTCTTCCTCGCATCGATCAAATTGTTGACTCGACTGCGGGATGCGAGAGATTGTCTTTTCTAGACGCTTATTCCGGGTACCATCAGATCCGTCTGTACGAACCCGATGAGATAAAAACAGCTTTCATCACTCCATTCGGGTGCTTCTGTTATATCACCATGCCATTCGGCCTCAAGAATGCCGGAGCCACGTTCATGCGGATGATTCAGAAGTGTTTACTCACTCAAATCAGTCGGAACGTCGAAGCGTACATGGATGATATTGTGGTCAAGTCACGAAAGGGTTCCGACCTGTTGACTGACCTCGCTGAAACATTTGCCAATCTCAGGAGGTATGATATCAAGCTCAATCCGTCAAAGTGCACATTCGGAGTTCCTGGTGGAAAGTTACTCGGTTTCCTTGTTTCCGAACGAGGAATCGATGCTAACCCAGAAAAGGTTGGCGCTATACTCCGAATGAAACGCCCTGTGCGGGTGCACGATGTCCAGAAGCTTACTGGATGTTTGGCCGCGTTAAGTCGATCCATCTCTCGACTCGGTGAAAAGGCATTGCCTCTTTACCGACTGATGAAGAAGGCAGACAAGTTCGAGTGGACTCCAGAAGCTGATGCAGCGTTTGCCGAGCAAAAAGCTCTGCTCTCCACCCAGCCGGTGCTTGCTGCTCCAATCAGCAAAGAGCCTCTGTTGCTTTATATTGCAGCCACAGGACAAGTTATCAGTACAGTACTTACGGTCGAACGGGAAGAAGAAGGGAAAACCTTCAAAGTTCAGCGCCCAGTGTGCTATCTGTCTGAAGTTTTGACTCCATCAAAGCAAAGATATCCTCATTATCAGAAGCTTGTGTATGGAATCTACATGACCACGAAGAAGGTTGCTCATTATTTCTCTGATCATTCCATTACAGTCGTCAGCAATGCTCCACTTTCAGAGATTCTGCACAACAGAGATGCAACTGGTCGAGTGGCGAAATGGGCGATTGAACTCCTTCCCCTTGATATCAAGTTTGAGGCAAAGAAAGCCATTAAGTCCCAAGCAATAGTAGATTTACTTGCCGAGTGGATCGAACAGCAGAAGCCGACTCAAGTTCACTCGGAGCATTGGACCATGTTCTTTGATGACTCTAAGATGTTAAATGGTTCCGGTGCTGGGGTAGTCTTGGTTTCCCCAGAGGAGACAAACTCAGATATGTGCTCCAGATTCACTTTGATTCCTCCAACAATGAGGCAGAATACGAAGCCCTTTTGTATGGGTTGCGCATGGCCATTTCACTCGGCGTCCGTCGCCTTATGGTTTATGGCGACTTAGATTTGGTGGTTAACCAAGTGATGAAGGAGTGGGACGTTAGAAGCCCAGCCATGACTGGATACTGCAATGCAGTGAGGAAGCTGGAAAAGAAGCTTGAGGGGTTAGAGCTCCATCATATACCCCGACTGAAAAATCAAGCGGCTGATGATTTGGCGAAGATAGGTTCCAAGAGAGAAGCCATTCCCAGCGATGTGTTCTTGGAGCATATCCATACTCCATCAGTCAAAGAAGATCTTTTTACCGAAGAAGCTCCGCAGCCCAAGAGTGCTACAGATCCGACTGAGGTTGAAGTCCCAGCGGTTGTCGACTTGGTCATGGAGGCTTTAGTGATCACTCCCGACTGGACAGTTCCATACATCGCGTATATCCTGAGAAAAGAGCTCCCGGAGGACGAGGAAGAGGCTCGACAAATCGTCCGTCGATCCAAGGCCTTTACTGTGATCAAAGGACAGCTATACAGAGAGAGCGCGACTGAAGTTGGTCAAAAGTGCATAACACCGGAAGAAGGTCGAATAATCCTTGATGACATTCACTCGGGGACCTGTGGCCATCATGTGTCCTCTCGGACCATCGTGGCCAAAGCATACCGAGCCGGATTTTATTGGCCAAGGGCGAATAAAATGGCAAAGGAAATAGTCGACAAGTGCGAAGGATGCCAATTTTACTCCAACATGTCACACAAGCCTGCATCAGCTCTGAAGACCATTCCATTCGTCTGGCCCTTCGCAGTATGGGGTTTGGATATGGTTGGTCCCTTGAGAACAGGACGAAGCGGTTTCACACATGTACTGGTAGCAGTCGACAAGTTCACCAAGTGGATTGAGGCTAAGCCCATCAAGAACCTTGACGCCGGTACTGCTGTCAGCTTCATCAGAGAACTGATATTCAGATATGGAGTCCCACACAGCATCATCACTGACAATGGATCAAACTTTGATTCGAAGGAATTCAGGGCGTTCTGCATATCTCAGGGCACACGAGTCGACTACGCTTCAGTCGCCCATCCCCAGTCGAATGGACAAGCGGAGCGGGCCAACGGCTTGATCCTCAAAGGGTTGAAACCCCGACTGATGCGTGACCTCAAACATGCGGCTGGAGCATGGGTCGATGAACTCCCCTTGGTGCTGTGGGGTCTAAGGACCACACCTAACCGGTCGACCGGAAGAACTCCATTCTTCTTGGTCTATGGAGCGGAAGTGGTCTTACGGAGTGATCTGCTCCACAACACTCCTCGGGTTGATCTCTACACCGAAGCTGAAGCAGAACAAGCGTGGCGGGACGCAGTCGACCTCCTAGAGGAAGAAAGGGAGATGGCTCTGATCCGATCGACCATCTACCAACAAGACTTGCGTCGTTTCCACGCCAAAAACGTGAAGAGTCAAGCCTTCCAGGAAGGAGATTTGGTTCTCCGAGTGGATCAGCAGAAACCACACAAGCTTGCTCATTCTTGGGAAGGACCCTTCATCGTCACCAAGGTTCTCCACAATGGAGCATACCGTCTCTACAATGTCGAGCACAATATCGACGAGCCCTGAGCTTGGAACGCGGAGTTACTCCGCCCATTTTACACTTAAAGTTTTCACTTGGATGAGTTGTAATAAAAATACTTCTGTAGTTCATGTTTTGCAAGATAATAGTGTCATAATTTCCCCAACAATTTTTTGTCACTTTTATTTGTTCAGTAAAATTCCCCCTCAGTGGGTGGCTTAGCTGCGAATCCGTTTCGCCTAAGTTTGTAAAAAAAAATCCTTACCGAGTGGCGAGCCAGCCTCCCACTTGGGGGTTTAGCTGCGAATCCGTTTCGCCTAAGTTTCAATGAAATCCTACCGAGTGGTGAGCCAGACTCCCACTCGGTGGCTTAGCTGCAGTCCAAGTACTCGCCTAAGTTTCAATAAAATCTTACCGAGTGGTGAGCCAGACTCCCACTCGGGGGCTTAGCTGCAGTCCAAGTACTCGCCTAAGTTTCAATAAAATCCTACCGAGTGGTGAGCCAGACTCCCACTCTGGGGCTTAGCTGCAGTCCAAGTACTCGCCTAAGTTCAAATTCAACGTGCGCTCCTCAAGGAGGATGAGGTGCAGGTCGACTGCTATCCTCTCCTCCGAGCTACGCCACAAGTACAACGTGCGCTCTGCAGGGAGGACGAGGTGCAGGTCGACTGCTACCTTCTCCTCCGGGCTACGCCACAAGTACAATGTGCGCTCCGAAAGGAGGACGAGGTGCAGGTCGACTGCTATCCTCTCCTCCGAGCTGCACCACAAGTACAACGTGCGCTCTGCAGGGAGGACGAGGTACAGGTTGACTGCTACCCTCTCCTCCGAGCTACGCCACAAGTACAATGTGTTTTCCATAAGAAAGACACCTTAAAAATCCTACCGAGTGGAGAGCAGACCTCCCACTCGGGGGCATAGCTGCAGCCCAGTGCTCGCCTAAGTGTTGAAAATCCTACCGAGTGGAGAGCAGACCTCCCACTCGGGGGCTTAGCTGCAGCCCAGTGCTCGCCTAAGTTTTGAAAATCCTACCGAGTGGAGAGCAGACCTCCCACTCGGGGGCTTAGCTGCAGTCATGTGCTCGCCTAAGTTTTGAAAATCCTACTGAGTGGAGAGCAGACCTCCCACTTGGGGGCTTAGCTGCAGCCCTGTGCTCACCTAAGTTTTGAAAATCCTACCGAGTGGAGAGCAGACCTCCCACTCGGGGGCTTAGCTGCAGCCCTGTGCTCGCCTAAGTTTTGAAAATCCTACCGAGTGGAGAGCAGACCTCCCACTCGGGGGCTTTGCTGCAGCCCTATGCTCGCCTAAGTTTTGAATATCCTACCCAGTGGAGAGCAGACCTCCCACTCGGGGGCTTAGCTGCAGTCCAGTACCTGCCTAAGTGAATTGGGGAACAAGTCGATTGCAATAAGCGCCTCGCTTTAACCTGCAAAAGATACCTCAAACCAAATGCAAGCATATTTAAAACATCGAATCCAAATTCGGATAACTCCTAATGGAACCGAAAGTGCTCAGGCGCTAAGCCTGTTAAGGTTTGTCGGTTACAAAAGTCACTCGGCATACCGAGGCAAATTTAAAGTATCAAGCTCAAGAAGTTTTTTACCCCTCCTGTGGAGGGCTGGAAGGTGCAACAAACTCGTCAAGGTCAATTCCATCAGCAATCCGAGTGGCAGCGGCGATTAAGGTTTCCATGAAAGACCGGAAATCGTGCTTCTTGGTGTTAGCCACCCGAAGAGCCGCCAACTTGTCTTCTCGTGCATCCTTGCAATGGACTCGGGCCAGAGACAGAGCGACATCTGCGCCACACCTGGCAGAAGACTTCTTCCACTCCTGCACTCGACCTGGGACTGTGTTCAGTCGAGTCATCAGAGACTCGAGGTCATTCTGGAGCGTCTCTCTGGGCCAGAGTGTAGCGTCGATGCGGGAAGTAGCGACCTTTAGCCTTGCGAGATAATCAATGACGGCAGCAACGCGAGATTCAAGTCGGAGTATGTTCATGGCGACTTCATCATACCTTTAGCTTCCTCCTTCGCCTTCGTTAAGTTCTCCTGGGCCAGCTTCAGATCAAGCTCGAGCTGGATGTGTTTGTTCTCCAACTCGGTGTAACGAGCCGCAAGGTCGCAGGATTTCTACGAAGAACCAATCGACAAAAAGTCAAAGACAATTCACTTCCGAGTGACTAAAGAAAAATCATACGTTTCTAAGACTACAGCCGAATGCAAACATTCGACCGTAGTCTCGGGGACTAGACCCAGTGGGTGCACTCAGCGTGCCCCCACTAGTTCTATCAAGTTAGAGTCGACCAGTCGACCAAAAAAAACGGGAGATGCTCTTCAGACTGTAGTCCACTGCCAGCAGTCGACCACAGTCTTGGGGACTACACCTAGTGGGTGCACTCAGTGTGCCCCCACTGGTCTGGAAATCCATTCGACCTAGTCGAATGAAGGAAAAACTTAAACTATAAAGACTATGGTCGACTGCCAGCAGTCCACCATAGCCTTGGGGACTACACCCAGTGGGTGCACTCAGCGTGCCCCCACTAACCCGGAATTCCAATCGACACACCCAGTGGGTGTAGGACAATCACTATGGATTTCAGAAAGAAGAATTTTCAGATATCATATCCTAACAGAACAGGCGATGACCGACTGACCTGAACGTTACTTTGAAGAGCGGAACTGGCGTCATAGGCTGCCTGGCTGGCTTCTCGGATGGCCTTCACTTGCTCCATCATGACTCCCGCCTGGCGTATTGCTTCTTTCGCAGCACTGGCTTGATCCTCTGGGACGTAGTGGGTCGAGAAAAGTGAAGGCTGTGCAGCACTCGACGATGTGGGGTGAGCACTCGTCAACGGCACCGCAAAAGATACGGTGGGCCGAGTGGTGTTCTCTCCTTCCGCGACCAGTATCTCGGGCGCCGACACGTTCTGAGTCGCCTTGCCAGCAGACACTTTCCTGCTCCTCCTTTGCTTTAGTGGTTCCTCATCGTCGTCGTCAGGAAGGGTAATAACGACATTAGACGGAGCTACAGAAAAGAATCAAAATTAGAGACAAAAAGTCAATCGACTGAAGACGGAACAATGAAAATCATACCAGGTTTTGAAGTGGCAGCGTCTTCCATCTCATGATCGTCAGCCCTGGCTGAGGTATCAGAAGTAGCAGCGCTGCAGTTCCGGAAGTCAGTCGGTTGATTCATGAGTCGACCAAGAATAAGTTCATGGGGAACAGAAAAACTCAAGTGGCATCATTACCCTGAGATAGTGGGGATCACCACTTTCATCTTCGGCAAGACCTTGGCCGGCTTCGACGGCGCCACCCTGGATTGCTTCGCAGCTTTCTCGGTCGGCACCGGAGAAGTGGTTCGGGGACGCTTGGTCGACTGAACGACAGTTGCTACCCCCTTACCACGCTCGGTTGCAGGGTCATGGACGAGCTTCAAGCGTCTTTCCGAGCGAGACGGTGCAACTTCCTCCCCCTCCTCCTCTTCTTCCTCCTCACCAGAGTCATCACCTTCATCATCATCAGCAGCATCCGAATCCCACTCCTCCTGGCTTTCGCCCCCACTTCCTTCCTCCTCCTCAGTCGGCGTCTGTGCTCCATTGGGCATCGAGTATAGTTCGGTGGTGTCCTGACAGACAACGAAACAAAGATCAATCGACCAATTTGTAGCAAAAGCAGAATAAGTATAGCAAGATTACAATTGAGGATAAAGTGAGCATACCGTGTCTGGAGTGTAGGAATGGTCGAGTGGCGGAATCCTCCTAGCTCCTCGAGGATTGTCTTTGTTCCCTGTGATCGCGGCCACCCACCTCTCCAGTGTGGCGTCGTCGACTGCTTCTGGATGAACCCGAGTTTCATCCTCGGTTCCACAGTACAGCCACATAGGATGGCCTCGGTACTGAAGTGGTTGGATGCGCCGCCTAAGGAAGACCTCCAGAAGGTCCATACCCGTCACTCCTTCCCGAACTAGCTGGACTACACGCTCCATCAATATTTTTACTTGGGCTTTCTCCTCAGGGAGCACCTTCAGAGAAGAGGGCTTGTTCACTCGGTCCATGGAAAACGGAGGGAGACCAGTCGACTGCCCCGGCGTCGACTCGTCTTGGCAATAGAACCAAGTCGACTGCCACCCCCTGACCGACTCAGGAAGGGTCATGGCCGGAAAAGTGCTCTTGCTCCTCATCTGAAACCCAAGACCCCCGCACATCTGAATAACCTTAGTCCTATCGTCATCTGGACTCGCCTTTTTCACTGTCTGTGAGCGACAAGTGAATATGTGCTTAAAGAGACCCAGTGCGATCGACAGCCCAGAAAGTTCTCGCACATGGACACGAAGGCGGCAAGGTAGGCGATGGAATTTGGATTGAAATGATGGAGTTGCGCCCCAAAGAAATTCAAGAAACCACGGAAGAAAACACTCGGATGCAGAGAGAACCCACGGTCGACGTGAGTAGCTAGAAGAACGCACTCACCCTCCTGCGGCTGTGGTTGATACTCGTTCCCCGGGAGCCTCGCTGCCCTGTGAGGGATCAAGCCCTCGTTGGCCATCTCAGTGAGATCCGTCTCGGTGATGGTCGAGCGGATCCAATCCCCTTCTACCCAGCCTTGCGGCAGGCGGGACCTGGACGAGGATCCGCCCCGACTGGGCGCTCTCCCTTTCGCCTTCCCCGTCGCCGTCGCCTTGTTCGCGCGCTCCAAAGCCGCCGTCTTCTCCTTCACCATTGTCGCTGACGAAGCGCACAAGGAGTGGATGGGCGGGGGCGAGAACAAGCGCGGCGGGCGGAGAGGGAGCGGGCAGGAGGAGGAATGGAGAGATACTGTTCAAAAACCTTCACCTAGTGCCTTTTATAAGGACACTTCCGAATGGCTGACCAGTGGGCCCGGGCGATCCTATCCTATCCCGAAACAGTCGCGCGCACGCGATACGTGGCGAAAAAGGCGGCATGGAAATCAAGGTGTCTATGCCCTATCCCATCCAAGCGCCGCGGTCCGCCCCGCTTCGCGCGCTTCCCAAAATTCGGATCCCACAAAATCCGCTAACAGCAGATCAATCTGTTAGACGGAAGATTTCCTGCGACCCGTCGCTCGGAAGTTTACTAAGTTCAAAAGTTCACTCGACATAAGAGAAGAATGGATCAAGGCGACTGAAAGAAAACTTGCTGCATCAACAAAAAGATTATTGGTCCAAGATGAAACATGTTCAGAACACAAAAACAGGTCGGAAATACTAACAACTCCTTCCTCACTCAAACCTCGATCCATTCGGGGGCTAATGATGAAGTCATGTACATAGGGTAGGGTCATAGACCTGTCTTAAGTACCCTTCCCAAGGACACCCTCAGAGGAAACTGTCTTTCAGTCGACCAAGAGAGACTTCACTCGACAGACTCGAAGGACTCGACCATGAAGACTCACTCGACCACCAGGAGATCAAGAGCCACTCTGCATCCAAACGGTCTGTAATTAAATAGTCTTTATGGCATTTAGAACACTTTATGTAAGGCGTTACCAGTAACGCCTAGCCTTAATTTACTTTAAACCCTGCATTACTGAGGGCCGGAGGGGTCTGGCGGACACTATATAAGCCACCCCCCTCCTCAGTGTAGGGGGTTCGCACCCTTGTAACCTATACACTCATAATCCAGTCGACCGCCTCCGGGCTCCGAGACGTAGGTTTGTTACTTCCTCCGAGAAGGGTCTGAACTCGTACATCCCTTGTGTTTACAACTGCTCCATAGCTATGATCTTGCCTCTCCATACCTACCGCCAATTCTACTGTCAGACTTAGAACCACGACACCTACCAACTCCACTTTAATAGTACAGATTTGGATTGCTCCTAAAGCACATCTAGGATGCTGGAAAATGCCGCGACGGTCACCCCACCGCCCATGGGAAGCCCTCTTGTCGAACAACCTATATACGGTTTGCTAGTTCTACCATGGTTCGTGTAGGGCTATAGTTATTTTAATTTTCGGTCGGGTTTGTTCAGCCACTTTTTTCCTCTCTTGGCAGTTTTCTATTTAAAATACTTTCTAAAATTTCAAATATTCATGTATTTTAACAAATATTTATAAAATTCAACAAATATTCCCGTGTTTTTTTAAATTGGGCATTTAAAAAAGGTTGGATAAATTTACAGTGTATTGAATTTTAAAAATAAAAAGACAACAAAAAAACAAACGTAAACTAAAAACCTGAAGAAAATCTGGTAAACCCAGCAAAGGAAAACACAACAAAAGTATAGGAAAACCACTACGTGTTTCTATTCTCGCAAAAAAAAGTAGTACGTGTTTTTCAAGAAATAAATTGGCAAGAACTACGTGTCTACGAGGGATGATAGGAGCAGGCAGAGGCCGCTGGCACCTGCATGCGTTCACCCCGACTGCGGTCTCCGATTCCGCTCGGCCCTAAGCCTCGCCTCCTACCCGACTTTAATCCATCCACGCACCCAACACGAAGAAACCCACGCACCCAAGACGCATCGATCCATCGGCGCACCAAATACGAAGAACTTTATAAGAAGGCAATCGATCTGAGCAGGGACGAAGAACTTGAAGACGTAGACCTTGAAGGCACTCGACCTGGGATCCATGGACTGAGTGACAAGGAAACCGACGGAAGTCACGACTCGACGATCAGGACCTTTCTCGACGAGGAATATGCCAATTCCTAAATATATACTCCCCTGTCCCAAAATAAGTGTCTCAGTATTAAAGTTGTACTAAGATTAAGACACTTATTTACAAAGTAATCACAACCACCTTTCTCGACGGGAAACATCGCCTCCTATTGAAAAGATAATCTCCATTAATGAGGCATTAAAGCGTATCCCTAGTGGGTTTAGAGTACCACCCCTCCTAACCATTCAACCACTAGTTAGTTCTCACTAATCCTGCCCAAAAAATATTAGTTTTCACTAATCCACCTGCTTTGTTAACCTTTTTTAGTTTGCCTTCTTTGTTCACCGAAAGCTCGGTCGAGGAGGGGACGGAAGGAGAGGTGTGGCAGGAGAAGAAAAGGAGGAAGGGAAAGGGCGGCGACGGAGTCCCTCCTCACCGGTGAACGGCGGGTGCTGGTGCGGACCGATGGCGAGCACATGCGTGCACATGGCGTGTGTGAGCTCTCCCATAGCGGCGCTGATTTAGGACAAAGGGGATTGGAGAGATGAAATATGAGACGAGAAGACGACTCGGTTGGGTCAAGGATAGCGGTGGGGTGGGCTCCACTGCCACACGCGCCGCGCAGAAAAAAATGGTCAACAACAACAAAAGAATCCGCCGGTGGGTTTCAAGCATTCCCCAATTAAAAATTATTCATGTATTTTAATAAATATTTACAAAATTCAAAAAATATTCTCTTCTTATTAAAAAAAACTCCAAGCAATGAAAAAAGGTGCGTGCTACACGTCCGCCGGCTAATATCTTTAAAAGATCAGCCGGGTCGCGAGCCGTTAGATTTGCCGCAAGCGAGCTGAGCGGGCCTCTAGAACTGCAACACAGGTCTTGTTGCAGAATTATTTCTGCAGCATAGGACTTGTTGCAGAATTTTTTTTGCAACTGTTATTTTGTTGCAAAAAGAAAATTGCAACTAGGGTTTTATTGCAACTTTTTTTGCAACTGAGGTCTTGTTGCCAAAAATTTCCACAACAGAGATTTTGATGCAAAACTAGACCCTCGTAGACAATTGCAACACCGCATATGTTTCTAAAATATAGCCTCTATTTTGGAAGCGCGTTCAACAAAGGACGGCATGCAGGCCTTCACTTGGACGGGTGTCAAGCAGGGGAGGTGGCGGACGCGGCCACTGCGATCCACCGAATGATGGTAAGATTCTCCCTTAAAAATGATTGTTAAATTTACAGTATCCAGACCTAATTTTTTTTATGAATTAAAAAAACACAACAAAAGAAGAAAGAGAAAAGAAAAACCAGAAAAAAACTGGTAAGCCCAGCAAAGAAAAACACATCAAAGTATAGGAAAAACCAATACGTGTTTCTATTCTCGAAAAAAAAGACTAGTACAGAGTACGTGTTTCTCATCGAGAAATAAATTGGCAAGAACTACGTGTCTACGTTGGATGTTAGGAGCCCGACTACAACCTGCAATCTCCGATTCCGGTCGCCCCTAAGCCTCCCCTCCTGCCCTACTTCAATCCATCAACGCAACCAACACGGAGAGACCCACGCACCCAAGACGCATCGATCGATCGGCGCACTGAATACGAAGAACTTTATAAGGCAATCGATCTGAGCAGGGACGAAGAACTTGAAGACGGAGACCTTGAAGGCACTCTATCTGGGATCCATGGACTCAAGTGACGAGGAATCCGCCGGAAGTCACGACTCGACGGCCAGCGACAGCGAGGAGGAGGTCATACAGTGGCCCCTGCCTCCTCCTCCCTATGGCTACGCCGACGATGGCGAGTGGCAACCCTACATCCTCATCGAGCGATACGCCTACTTCGCCAACCGCCACAACGACACCACCGCCACCGCCTACTTCCCGGCAACGGGTTCCCAACTCAAGGGCAGCATCAAGGTCATCTTCTGCCCCGTCGCCCCTCCGCGTGTCTCTTAGTTGTGCTTCCACGCCGCTGACATGGACTACACCGAGTTCGCTTTCGATCCCGAAATCATAACCAGAGAGACCAATGGCGGCCTCGTCCTCCTACGTGTCATCGTCAGTAACCGTCCATATTATTCCACGCTGAGCAGCAAACGAGAATACTTCATCTACGACGCCCGCGCCGCCAAGCTCGACCACCTGCCCCACCCTGGCCGCCAACACGAACTCGACGAGAGTACAGTTGCCATCGTGCGCAAGTGCCACGAACACTGTCAACGCACCACCACCAGCAGCAGCCGCCTCCACAGCAATGGCTTCACCCTGCGCCACCATGGAACAGCCTGCCAGGAGCACCACCATGACTGCACCTACGTCGTTGCCGCACAAGCTCTTCGGTTCGGAGGTCCGGAAACTTCTCACCTCTGCATGTACCACTCTGATACCAAGACCTGGAGCAGGAAGCCGGTGGTGGTCAACGGATATCCACACCACCAGATAACATCAAAGACACCGTGGCCTGGATCGACCTATGGCGAACCATCATCTTCTGTGACGTCCTCGACAAGCAACCCAAGGTCCGTTGCCTGAAGCTGCCGAAGCCCATCATGCCCGCCAGGGCAGTAGGGATTGGCGATCCAAGGTCTGTTCGGGACATTGCCGTCGTTGGTAAGTTCATCAAGTTTGTCGACATGCATGCTCACTTCGACATCTCCTCTAAAACCTCCCATCGTTGGAAGGCTGCCACATGGAGCATCAGGAGCGGTAGCTTCTCCCCTGAGGATTGGACCATGGACCACCACATTAAATCCACCCATATACCCCCTCCATCATCGCTCCATAGGCTCATGGTTGATGCTGGTATCAAGTCTCCCCACCAAACCTTGTCGACTCTTTACGTTGGCCTGCCCAACATCAGCCTACAGGATGATGACATTGTTTATTTCCTTGCCAAGATTGACTACCGCAATTGTTACCACACATCATGGGTGCTTGCTATTGACATGAGGAACAAGAATGTTAAGGAAGTGAGCCCATTTGACGGCAAGAGGACTCTTGGTTTAGGCAGGGGCTATGATGCGAGTAGGATGTCCGCATATCTCAAACCTGCGCTTGGTAGTTGATCATCTTTTTCGCCGTGGTCTGTTACTGCCAATACATGCTAATGTACCATGTTATTCCTTGTTTTTCCTGCTATCATTATATGACACACATAGTGCATGGTTTAATGCTAGCCCATGATACGGATACCATTCATCTCAAGATAGGTCTAGACACTTGGCACCACTGATTTGGGAGTAACCTAGAGAGGTTTTAAAAACATTATATAGATACAACAAAGAGATGGGAGTGTTGGGTTTAACCACGATTATGTGGTGCAAAATTACTCTACGGACGACAAATACCAGCCGAACTGTGGACGACGGGAGGATTCAACGGCGATGTTCACTTCTGGACGATGCATGGATGGCTGGATGCCCTGTATCGTCTGGAAATCATCCAGAGTGTGTCGTCTGTGTAGCACCGCTCTTATGTGGTGTCCTTGTCTGGTACGGGCTTGGAGTCAATCACCGAGTAGGTATTGTATAGGCTAGCTTAGCTAATATAAATACCTAGGTATACCCTGTAATATGTAACCAGGAGTCCAGGACCCAGATCAATAGAAAGAAAAGCAAAGGCTCGACACAGGCCTTTAGCCATCAACTCGGCGTCTCTTTGTTGTTGTTCTTTCCTGTTCGCGTCTGTGCGTGCTACACAAGCTCGTATCAGGCAAGCCGGCGGCTTGCGGTTCCGTACGTGCGTGTGTTAGTATCCAAGGGAAAATCGATCCAGCAGCCTCCTAGTCTGCTTGGTGTGTACGTGCACCTTGCCGTCTATGTCTACGTCTACTTTACCTCTCCGACGGAACCGGTTAGCAAATTTGTTATGTTTTAGGTGGAGGAAGATTAAAAGTTATGTGGTCGTTCACCAAAGAATGGTGGCAAACAGGCATGAAAGAAATAGATAATGAATTGTTTCCTCCATGCACAAAATCAATATTTTTATTTCCTTGCCATCTGCGCTTTGCCAGATTTCCTTTGTTAGGATCACCCCTCTATCTATGTACGACATAATCTTTATCAATATTTAAATCTTCTAGAAAAATCTGGCGAAAGACTGCCCAGTGTCAATGAGCTTGGCATACATATTGACAGAGAATACACTCGAACTGTGCAACTTCTAATGGATTGCATTAGGTTCCTGTGGTAAGTTGATCGATATCAACCTATGTATCAGATGGAGCCATGCAATCCACTTGTACCCATTCTGAGCCTGACTAAACAGGATATTCTCAAACTCATCCCTAATACGGAAGCAACAAAAACAACTTTCCATTGCACAATATTATATAGGTTCGTGTACTAGTATTATGTCTCTAAGCCAGGTATCATCCAAAAATCTTCCGTTATGCCATTACCTACAAAGAAAGCGCGTCTGCTAAATAACTCTAGATTGAACCTCATCGAACCTTTCCACAATAGAGTCAGGCAGATTTGTTGACACTTGGGACATCATCTTGGAATGAAGGTATTTGTTTGGAAGCAATTCTTGCGAAACACCTTCTGCGGCAATTAACTTGTCCATCTATTTATTTAGAAAGCACTTGTTTGTCGTCTCGAGTTCCGCAATCCCAAGAGCTCCTTGATCTTTCGAACTATAGCTAATTCTATCTTTCTTTTTCACACCGGACCCTTTGGGCATTTAAAAGAAATATAACATAAACATCGATAAACTTATTAGGAGATCATTGATTACTATTATTTTTGTGGGTGAGGAGATCATTATTATGACCAAACTTAGCCCATAGGACATCATCTTCACCTTCCAACTATAACACTTGAAATGTACTCATGCACTAGTAGAAAAAGGGTCAAACGTGCAACACATTAGTGCCGGTTTGTATTAGAGCCGGCACTAATGTATACATTAGTGCCGGTTCCAACGGCTAGCCGGGCCGCTCTCATTAGTACCGGTTCGTGGCTAACCTTTAGCACCGGTTCGTGCCACGAACCGGTACTAATGAGGGTGGTGGCAGGATGTTGTCAGTCTGGGCCCCCTCCAGCACCTTTAGTACCGGTTCGTGCCACGAACCGGTACTATAGGTCCTCCTGCATATAAACCCTTCGTCCAGCTCGCTCTGTTCTTCCCCCTTTCCCCTCTCCTCTCCTCTCTGTTCTTCCTCTTCTCCCCTCGAGCTCATCACACATTTTGCCCAAAATTTGTCAAGATTTGAAGGCCTCCATCCATTCAAGTGATCACAAAGGTTAGCAACTTTGTCCTTTCATCTCTCATTGCTAGATTAGCTCTTGCAATGCTTTATATAGTTAGTAATTTGTGAGTTTAGTAATTTGGGAGGAAATATATATATGTGCTAGTATTTGATTTATATGCAATTTGAGGTCAAAAATAACACTTAGTTTGCATATGTAGGTGTGGTTTACTTAGTGCCTTCTAAATCTCCGTCGTAACCACCGTCGATCGCCCGCACCGTCCCGTCGCCGGATTCACCTTGTGGTGAGCCTCTTGTTCATGAAATTTTATATAAAAAATTGATGTTTGTGTGATTTGGATATATAGTTACTCGTATAATTATCTTACCCGTACGTTGTTCGTTATACATAGTGCCATGGTTTTGATATCCGTCCCCGTCGGCCCTCGTCCTTGTTATGATTCGGATGTGGTATATTCTCTTTTAAAACTATTTGTTGCATTTCGTGTTTATGACAAATTATGCCCATCAAGTTGACATAGATATTTTTATCTAGGAGGTATGTGAACCGGAAATTCCAACCGACCCTATTGTCGAGAGGTTAAATTTAGTTGAAAGAGAAAACGAGTACTTGAAAGAAAAATTGAAAAGAATTGAGGGGGAGAAGATGGAATTGGAGTTGCATGTTGCCGATGTCGTCGATGATCACAAGATCAAGATGGAGAAAATGCGCTTGAGGAATAGAAAGATTAGAAAATATGCCATCGATAGTGAGGCTTGGTATCATTATGCTATTGGATCAATTGTTACCTTAGTTGCGATCTTGATCGCATTTGTTGTTGCATTTAAATGCTTTAGCTAGAGAGTTATTTGTTTGTTGCATTTAAGTGTTGTATGAACTTTATGTATGAACTCGTATTAATTTGGTCTATTCGGTGTTGTGTAATGAAGATGAGCCGGCAATGGATGTACGATGACCGATGCTCTCCCCAGTTCATTGAGGGCGTGCATACTTTTCTGCTTGCGGCTGAGGCAAACAAGTGGGCGGATGGTTTTATGCCTTATCCATGTGCTGGCTGTAAGAATGGTCACAATTACTCTACGTCAAGAACCATTCACGTCCACCTGTTTGAGTCCGGTTTCATGCCCCACTATAATGTTTGGACCAAGCACGGAAAAAGAGGGGTTATGATGGAAGACAATGAAGAAGAAGAGGACAACGACAGCTATCCTGGCCATGGGTTCCCTGAATACGATGATACAACAATGGGGGAAGAAGCTGAGCCGGTAATGCGGGAAGAAGCTGAGCCGGCAATGCGGGAAGAAGCTGAAGAAGAGGCATCAGATGAGCCCGTTGATGATCTAGGTCGGGCCATTGCCGATGCAAAGAGAAACTGCGCAAGTGATTTGGAGAAAAAGAAGTTGCAGCGCATGTTAGAGGATCACAACAAATTGTTGTACCCGAATTGCGTAGGTGACAAGAAAAAGCTGGGCACCACACTGGAATTGCTGCAATGGAAGGCAGAGAATGGTGTATCTGACAAGGGATTTGGAAAGTTGCTGGTAATGATAAAGGATATGCTTCCAAAGGACAACGAATTGCTCGAGAGTACGTACGAAGAAAAGAAGGTTGTCTGCCCTCTAGGGTTACAGGTGCAGAAGATACATGCATGCCCTAATGATTGCATCCTCTACCGCGGTGAGTAGGAGGATTTGAACGCTTGCCCGGTATGTGGTGCATTGTGCTATAAGATCGGCCGCGATGAGCCTGGTGATGTCGAGGGCGAGCGCCCCAGGAAGAAGATTCCTGCCAAGGTGATGTGGTATTCTCCTATAATACCACGGTTGAAACATTTGTTCCAAAACAAAGAGCATGCCAAGGTGATGCGATGGCACAAACAAGACCGTAAGAAAGACGGAAAGTTGAGAGTACCCGCTGACGAGTCGCAGTGGAGAAAAATCGAAAGAAAGTACGGGAAGGAGTTTGCAGATGACGCAAGGAGCGTATGGTTTGGTCTAAGCGCAGATGGCATTAATCCTTTTGGGGAGCAGAGCAGCAACCATAGCACCTGGCATGTGACTCTATGTTTGTATAATCTTCCTCCTTGGTTGTGCATGAAGCGGAAGTTCATTATGATGCTAGTGCTCATCCAAGGCCCTAAGCAACCCGGCAACGACATTGATGTGTACCTAAGGCCATTAGTTGAAGAACTCCTACAACTGTGGAATGGAACAGGTGTACGTGCGTGGGATGAGCACATGGGGGAAGAATTTGACCTAAAGGCGTTGCTGTTCGTGAACATCAATGATTGGCCTGCTCTCAGTAACCTTTCAGGACAGACAAACAAGGGATACCGCGGATGCACGCACTGTTTGGATGATACCGACAGTATATATTTGAATAGTTGTAAGAAGAATGTGTACCTGGGACATCGTCGATTTCTTCCGAGCAGGCATCCCGTAAGAAAGAAAGGCAAGCATTTCAAAGGTGAGGCGGATCACCGGACGAAGCCTCGCCACCGTACTGGTGCTGATGTACATGATATGGTCAAGGATTTGAAGGTGATATTTGGAAAGGGTCCTGGCGGACAACCTGTTCCGAAGGACGCGGACGGACGCGCACCCATGTGGAAGAAGAAATCTATATTTTGGGACCTGCCATATTGGAAAGACATAGAGGTCCGCTCCGCAATCGACGTGATGCATGTGACGAAGAATCTTTGCGTGACCCTGCTTGGCTTCTTGGGCGTGTATGGGAAGACAAAAGATACACCTGAGGCACGGGAGGACCTGCAACGTATGCACGGAGAAGACGGCATACATCAGGGTCATGCAAGCTACGCTCTTACCAAAGAAGAGAAGAAAATCTTCTTTGAATGCCTGCTCAGTATTAAGGTACCGTCTGGCTTCTCGTCGAATATAAAGGGAATAATAAACATGGCAGAGAAAAAGTTCCAGAACCTGAAGTCTCATGACTGCCACGTGATTATGATGCAACTGCTTCCGGTTGCATTGAGGGGGCTTCTACCAAAAAACGTTCGATTAGCCATTGTGAATCTATGTGCATTTCTCAATGCAATCTCTCAGAAGGTAATCGATCCAGAAATCATACCAAGGTTACAGAATGATTTGGTGCAATGTCTTGTCAGTTTCGAGTTGGTGTTCCCACCATCCTTCTTCAACATCATGACGCACGTCCTAGTTCACCTATGCGAAGAGATTAACGTTTTGGGTCCTGTATTTCTACACAATATGTTCCCCTTTGAGAGGTTCATGGGAGTCTTAAAGAAATATGTTCATAACCGTGCTAGGCCAGAAGGAAGCATCTCCAAGGGCCATCAAAATGAGGAGGTCATTGAATTTTGTATTGACTTTATTCCTGACCTTAAGCTGATTGGTGTTCCTGAATCGCGGCATAAGGGCAGACTGGATGGAAAAGGCACGCTAGGAGGGGAACAAATAATATGTATGGACGGACATTCTCTCACTGAAGCACACTACACAGTTCTACGGAATTCCAGCTTGGTGGCTCCATATATGGATGAAGACAAGAATTTGCTACGCTCCAAACACCCGGAGCGGTCTGATGACTGGATTACACGTGAACAAACCAAGAGTTTCGCCAACTGGTTGCAGACACGTACCATGCATGACACCTCTATTGAAGATGACCTGTACTTGCTGTCCCAGTTACCATCTTCGAATATAATGACTTTCAAAGGGTACGAGATAAATGGTAATACATTTTACATGATCGCCCAAGATAAGAAGAGCACCAACCAAAACAGTGGTGTCCGCTTTGATGCAGAAACCAAGACGGGAAAGGAAACATATTATGGTTATATACAGGACATATGGGAACTTGACTATCAACGTGGTTTAAAGGTCCCTTTGTTTCGGTGCAAATGGGTCAATATGACACGAGGCGGGGTAACGGAAGACCCGCAGTACGGAATGACAACAGTGGATCTCAACAATCTTGCGTATGCAGACGAACCATTCGTCCTAGCCAATGATGTGGCACAGGTTTTCTATGTGAAGGACATGTCTACCAAGCCAAGAAAAAGAAAAGATAAGGAAGTGAATGCATCGTACGATGAGCCAAAACGGCACATATTTCTTTCTGGGAAGAGAAACATCATGGAGTGGATGACAAGACAGACAAGTCAGAAGATTATGAAAAGTTTGATGAAATTGCTCCATTCACAGTGAATATTGACCCGACCATCCCGTTAAATGATGAAGATTTTCCATGGTTACGGCGCAAAGGGACACACGCGAAGAAAAAGTTTCACACCCAAAGATCTGGGATGTGATCGGCTTCACTATCATCATTTTCTTCTGTGTTTCACACCCAGGAGGGAATGTCTGTAATAGTTATGATAGTTATGTGTTTTGGCATTTGAAACGCGAAGAAATTTTATGTGCAAACAAATTCTTTTCATGCATTTACTGATTTTTTTTCCAGCTAAATGACCCTGAAATTGAAAAGCAATTCAAATGAACTCAGAAAAGGTTGAAAGTTGGCATGGTATCATAATTTCATACAAATAGCATGTGCAAGAAAGTAGAGAGGGTTACGGCAAAAACTGGATGCACTTCGTGTACAAAATGGACAATCTCTTTCGAAGTATCAGGGTTTCCGACGAAAACTGAACTGTTACAAAGGCATTTCATTTTTTAAATAACCTAAGCATTACTAAATTGAATATAATGATAGAACACACTGATATGAAACATAAAAAAAAGAATCACTGAAAAAACTTTTTTCAAAGTTATGTTATTCACAAACTAGTGATTCACACAAATTTCAAATAATTCAAAATTTAAATTATTCAAATTTGAAATCTACCGGCACTAACAGAAAGTTTGTAATTTTTTGTACCTAAAGCAAAAATATTCACAAAGAAACTCTAAATACAGCAAAAAAAACTCAAAAATAAATAAAACAAAAATAAATAAATCAAAAAAATAAGAAAATAAAAAAGCCCGCCTACTGCGCCATAGCGGCCTGCATACGACTAGAAACCCAACCTGTAGTTGGGCCAGGATGCAGGCCCACAAGCCTAGTAGGCCCACACGCAGAGTAGGAGAGGTAGGCCCAGAAGGCCTGCTATTGAGAGGAGTTCAATGCAGTGCCCGCGTTGGGGCTTATAAACTGGTCCTGGCGCTCCTAAACTAGCGAGGTGGGACTAAACTTCTGCGCCCCTCGCCTGGCAGTGCACACCCTTTAGTACCGGGTCGTGGCTCCAACCGGTACTAAAGGGGGGCCTTTAGTACCGGTTTGTGCCACCACCCGGTACTAAAGGGGGTCGCTTCCCACCGCTTGGCCTGGCCAAAACAGACCTTTAGTACCGGTTGGTGGCTCCAACCGGTACTAAACGTGCCTTCTATATATACAACTGCTACGAAAATTTCAGTTTTCCTCTGTTTTCGCCTCTGTTCCGTCGTCTTCGTCGCCGTCGCCGCCGCCCTCGATCGTCTCCGACATCGCCGCTCGTCTCCGTCGCCGCCCCCGTCCCCGTCGCCACCCCCGTCCAGTCGCCGCCCTCGTCCCCGTCGCCGCCCCCGTCGCCGTCGCCGCCCTCGTCTCCGTCGCCGCCCCCGTCCCCGTCGCCGCCCTGGTCTCCGTCGCGCCGTCCCCGCCGTCGCCGCCCCGGCCGTCGCCTCGCCGTCGCCTCGCCTCGCCGTCGCCTCTCCTCGCCGTCGCCTCGCCGTCGCCATCGCCCGCTGTGAGTCTCCAGCCCCGAGCCCGTACACACACACACACACAAGCATTAGATAATTAGTCTTTACTTAGTTTAGATAATTAGTCTTTAATTAGTTTAGATTATTTAGATTATAATTTTATATGTTTAATTAGTTTAGATAATTAGTGTTTAATTAGTTTAGATTATTATTTTTTCACTATTATATATGTATGAATGCATGTTAGATGGATATAATTAGTGCTTAATCAGTTAGAAATTAGTGTTATATAGAAATGTTAGAAATTAGTGTTATATAGAAATGTTAGAAATGTTAGAAATTTTAGTGTTATTTAGATTATTTAGATTAGCATAATTAGTGTTATATAGAAATGTTAGAAATTTTAGTTATCAAAATCCAATCATTAAAAAAATGTTACTTTTTGCGGGCATATAGCTAGTATTTGTTCTCGACGATGCCCGGCCCGCATCCTCGCCGTCGACCCGTCCGCGACGACGTCCAGCCGACCCATGTCCGGGACTGGGCTCCGCCGGGTTGGCACTGGGAGGTCCTGCTTGGAGGGGCGTGCCGCTTGACGAGGAACCCGGCCGCGGGTCCCGTCGTCGACCCTGATCTCGTTTGGTGGCGTTCGTGTGGGCCAGTTTCGGTGCGGAGGGACCCGGCCCTGCCGGAGGTGGTACGTCGCCGTGTCAGGGAGGAGGACGAGCACGTCCATCGCTACATGGTTGCATTAGAGGGCGGCAGGTTCTCCAATACGTGGCAGTATCTTCGGGGATCTCACTTCAGCTATGATCCTGTGAGGGTTCCTTCTCTTTGGGTGTCCACCGCCCGCGCCGGAGGAACCGCGAGTGTCCTAGATTCTTCTGTAGTATTCGATCTTTATTAGCTAATAGCCAGTGATGTACTATTCAATATTATATATTATTCGAGACGATGTATTCGAGATTATATCTATTATTCTGGACGATGTATTCGAGATTATATCTATTATTCGAGATTTGAATACTAAATTGTTTTATATTTCTTTTGGATTAGTTAAACAAAAGCTATGGCAGACAATTCCGACAGAGAGGGAGAACAGACCATGTTCGATATAATACGCGGGGCAGATGATAATCAGAATGAAGAAGATTATGACGGCTCCGAATTTCTAAACAACACCGGAGAGGGTGATATGATATTCGATCGCGACGACGAACTTGATGAAGTCATGAACTATGATTATGACGATGATGAAGAACATGTTGATCCAGAAACAACAAACACCGGCGAGGTATATATATTTATATAAGCAGGCATCTGGTGATCATCACATGTTTTAAATGACTTGAAGATATATTAACGAATCGATCTTTGTTCTTTCAGCCATCCGGATCGAGCAAATCTTCAAGCAAAATGACGAAACGAGGCCCGAACAAAAAGTTGAAGCCGGGCGTTGATGGATTCATGTACCTAGGGTAGGGTCATAGGCCTGACCTGAATGTCCTACCCAGGGACAGCCTTAGAAGAGATCACCTTCCAGTCGACCAACGAGGAACCCACTCGACTAACCAGAAGGACTCGGCCATGGAGATTCACTCGACCATGAAGATACACTCGACCACCAGAAGATCAGAAGGCACTCTGCACTGCAACGGCCTGTAATTGAATAGACTTATTGATAGTTAAGGCACTTTATATGGGGCGTTACCAGTAACGCCCCAGACTTAATATACCTTAAACCCTTCATTACGTGGGCTGGCAGGGGTCCTGGTGTACTCTATATAAGCCACCCCCCTCCACAGGCAGAAGGGTTCACACTCTTGTAACACCCATACACATAGTCCACTCGACCGCCTCAGGGCTCCGAGACGTAGGGCTTTTACTTCCTCCGAGAAGGGCCTGAACTCGTACATCGCTTGTGTTTACAACTTCTCCATAGCTAGGACCTTGCCTCTCCATACCTACCCCCCACTCTACTGTCAGACTTAGAACCACGACAGTTGGCGCCCACCGTGGGGCAGGTGTTTTAGCGATTTTGTGGAGAAGTTGCAGTATTTCCGAGTACTTTCATCATGATGACTGCTGGAGTTTTGGTCGGGGGGCACGAGATCCGTCTTAGCGCTCTCTCCTTCGTCGCCGACGACTCCGCGTGGCTCCAGGAGGCTCCACTCGACGATGATGCGCTCCCCGTCCGCGGTGCGACGCATTTTCGCGCATGTCTCCGCGGCGTTCTGCTGCGGCAACCGTCGGCCCCCTATCGGCCGACTCCTTTATCGGTCGCCCGTCCGGTCTCCCACCAGCGCAAGCGCTCTGGTCGGTCGAGGCTTCAGCGGTGGGTGAAGCACGCGGTGGCTCGCCAGACGGCCATCGCACAAGTTGCGGCAATCGAGCCCGACGAATCTCTCTACGGCCTGTTCGATCTGTCGACTGGCTCCGTAGAGACTGCATCTGAGTGCGATAGCAGTGATCCAGTGGCGGAAATTCTCATGGTCGACGGGCCCCGCAGTCCTCCCGGCTTCGCCCATGGCGGCGGAGCGGGCGGTGGAGGTAGCCCCGCACAGGACCACGAAGAGTACCAGCCCGAGGCACTCGACTCTCTGCAGAGAGAAGAGCTACGCCGCAGGAACATGGATGCCCTGCATACTCCCATTACGGGAGAAACCCCTGAGGCTCGCGCCTTGGAGGAGGCACGTTTGGCCAATGTGGCTGAACGCGCTCGTCTGGAGAACCTTCAGCGAGCACTCGACGAGCGCGCGCGGCAACAAGTCCCCGAAGCCAGTCGACGTCGACTCTTCCCACCGACTCAGGTATACCGCACGCCAATTCAGAATTTAGCAGCTGCAACCCGTATAGCAGAGTCCATCCAGCCTTCACAGTCGGAAGCTGGGAGAGGCTTGATGCAGATCAGAGATTTGCTCCGAGCAGCTGGGGACCAGAACTCAGCCGTGTCACAGTCGCGCAACAGAATTCACAGTCGATCCGTCGCTGCGAATATGGTTCAGTCGGCTCTCAGTCCCAGATCACCTCCGCGGCGGGAAGGGCACGACAACCAGCGTGATCAGTATGGAGACCGACATGACCGAGATGACAGGCGTCGAGTGCCCGTTTCCCCTTCGAGGGAAGGGTCTTACGCTCCTCGGCGACAGGATGACAGGCATCAGTTCAGTGCAGGGCGAAGAGTTCCAGTCGACCCCAGGCGACCAGGCTTCGACGCGCGATCCATTATCGTGCAAAGCTTGGTCGACCGGAACAGAGCCCATCGAGGTGGACCCGAGAGAGATGCACCCACGAGCAGTCGAGTGCATGTTTCTGGTCCAGAGTGTTTTAGCAGGGCCATCAGAGCCGCAGTGATTCCCCCCAATTTCAGGTTGGCGACAGGAGTCAGCAAGTTCACTGGGGAGTCCAAGCCTGAAACTTGGCTTGAGGACTACCGAGTGGCTGTTCAGATTGGCGGTGGGAATGACGAGGTGGCCATGAAGCATTTGCCCCTCATGCTGGAAGGTTCAGCCAGAGCGTGGTTGAATCAGTTACCTCCTAGCAGTATTTACACTTGGGAAGATTTGTTCCGAGTGTTCGTCAGAACTTTTGAAGGAACCTGCAAGCGGCCAGCTGGTTTGACAGAGCTGCAAGTTTGTGTGCAGAAGCCCAATGAGACTCTCAGAGAGTACATTCAGAGGTGGATCACTCTGCACCATACTGTGGAAAATGTGTCTAATCATCAAGCAGTCTGCGCCTTCAAAGATGGCGTCAAAAACAGAGAATTGAGTCTGAAGTTTGGTCGAACCGGAGACATGACTCTGAGTCGGATGATGGAGATCGCTACCAAGTACGCCAATGGCAAGTATAAGCCAAGTCTGTCGGAGAAGGGAAATTCCAGTCGGAAACAGAAGCGGAAAGCCGAGCCAGCAGCTCCTGGAGAGGCCCTGGCCGTGACTCAGGGAAAGTTCAAAGGGAAGCCAAAAGGATCCTGGAATCCTAAGAAAGTAAAGGATAAAGAAGGAAACGACGTGATGGATATGCCGTGCCACATCCACACGAAGAAAGATGAAGAGGGCAACATTATTTACCGAAAGCACACCACTCGCCAGTGTCGACTCCTGATCCAGCAGTTTCAGGGGAAACAGTCTAAGGACAAGGAGAAAGAGTCAGACAAGGCCAGAGACAAAGAGGACAGTGAGGAAGAATATCCGCATATCAACTCCACCTGATGATCTTCGCGGATGTAGAAAGCAAGAGTCGACTGAAAGTCATTAACCGTGAAGTGAATATGGTTGCCCCAGCAAAACCAAGTTATCTGAAATGGTCCCAAACACCCATCACATTCGACCAATCTGATCACCCGACTCATATTGCCACCCCTGGGAGGCAAGCTTTAGTGGTCGATCCAGTTGTCGAAGGCACTCGACTGACGAAAGTGTTGATGGACGGTGGCAGTGGGCTGAACTTGTTGTATGCAGACACACTGAAGGGAATGGGCATCCCGATGTCCCGACTGAGCACCAGCAACATGAGTTTCCACGGAGTCATACCAGGGAAGAAAGCCAACTCACTCGGCCAAATAGCCCTGGACGTGGTTTTTGGCGACTCAAAACATTTTCGCAAGGAAAAGTTGACCTTTGAGGTTGTGGATTTTCAGAGCGCGTACCACGCCATTTTGGGGAGGCCCGCCTACGCACGGTTCATGGCTCGACCATGTTACGTGTACCTCAAACTAAAAATGCCAGGTCCCAAAGGGGTGATCACTGTCACTGGCGATCGGAAAAAGGCAGAAGAGTGCTTTCAGAAGGGCTCGAAGATTGCCGATTCCCAGGTGACAGCGGTCGAGTTCGAAGAATACAAGCAAAACGCAGATCCGAGTGATTTGTTGCGATCCAAGAAACCAGCCACAGAGTCTGCGTTTCAGTCGTCTGGAGAGACAAAGCCTGTTCACATTCACCCGACCGACCCCAATGCAGCCCCGACCCACATCTCCACGACACTCGACCCGAAATAGGAAGAAGCGCTCATCCAGTTCCTTCGTGAGAACTGGGACATTTTTGCATGGAAGCCAGCTGACATGCCAGGTGTTCCCAGGGGACTGGCTGAGCATCGCCTCAGAGTCGACAAATCAGCAAAACCAGTTAAAGAGCATCTTCGGCGGTCCGCCGTCCAGAAGAGAAAAGCTATTGGTGAGGAAGTGGCTCGACTGTTGGCGGCAGGATTTATCCGAGAGATATACCACTCCGAGTGGCTCGCTAATGTCGTCATGGTTCCCAAGAAGGACAAATCACTCCGCATGTGCATTGACTTCAAGCACATCAATCGGGCCTGCCCGAAAGATCATTTTCCTCTCCCTCGCATAGATCAAATTGTTCACTCGACCGCGGGATGTGAGAGATTGTCTTTTCTAGACGCATATTCCGGGTATCATCAGATCCGTCTGTATGGACCCGACGAAGTAAAAACAGCTTTCATCACTCCATTCGGGTGCTTCTGCTATATCACCATGCCATTCGGCCTCAAGAATGCCGGAGCCACATTTATGCGTATGATTCAGAAGTGTCTTCTCACTCAAATCAGTCGGAATGTGGAAGCGTATATGGATGATATCGTCGTTAAGTCGTGAAAAGGTTCCGACCTGCTTGCTGACCTCGTCGAAACATTTGCCAACCTCAGAAGGTACGATATCAAGCTCAATCCATCGAAGTGCACATTCGGAGTTCTTGGTGGAAAGTTACTCGGTTTTCTCGTTTCCGAGCAAGGGATCGACGCTAATCCAGAGAAGATCGGCACTATTCTCCGAATGAAACGCCCTGTGCGAGTGCACGATGTCCAGAAGCTTACTGGATGCTTGGCCGCATTAAGTCGATTCATCTCACGACTCGGTGAAAAGGCATTGCCTCTTTACCGACTGATGAAGAAGGCAGACAAGTTCGAGTGGACTCCAGAAGCTGATGCAGCGTTTGCCGAGCTGAAAGCTCTGCTCTCCACCCAGCCGGTGCTTGCTGCTCCAATCAGCAAAGAGCCTTTGTTGCTTTATATTGCAGCCACAGGACAAGTCGTCAGTACAGTACTTACGGTCGAGCGGGAAGAAGAAGGAAAAGCCTTCAAAGTTCAGCGCCCGGTGTATTATTTGTCTGAAGTCTTGACTCCATCCAAGCAGAGATATCGTCATTATCAGAAGCTTGTGTATGGAATATACATGACCACGAAGAAGGTTGCTCATTATTTCTCTGATTATTCTATCACAGTCGTCAGCGACGCCCCACTATCAGAGATTCTGCACAACAGAGATGCAACTGGTCGAGTGGCGAAATGGGCGATTGAACTTCTTCCCCTTGATATCAAGTTTGAGGCAAAGAAAGCCATTAAGTCCCAGGCAATAGCAGATTTCCTCGCCGAGTGGATTGAACAACAGCAGCCGACTGAAGTTCACTCGGAGCATTGGACCATGTTCTTCGATGGCTCTAAGATGCTGAATGGTTCTGGTGCTGGGGTTGTTCTGGTTTCCCCCAGAGGAGATAAGCTTAGGTATGTGCTCCAGATTCACTTTGATTCCTCCAACAATGAGGCAGAGTATGAGGCCCTTTTATATGGATTGCGCATGGCCATCTCACTCGGCGTCCGTCGCCTGATGGTTTATGGCGATTCAGATTTAGTGGTCAACCAGGTGATGAAGGAGTGGGACGTGAGAAGCCCAGCCATGACTGGATACTGCAATGCAGTGAGGAAGCTGGAAAAGAAGTTCGAGGGGTTGGAGCTCCATCACATCCCCCGACTGAAAAATCAAGCAGCAGATGATCTGGCAAAGATAGGTTCCAAAAGAGAAGCCATTCCGAGTGGTGTGTTTTTGGAGCATTTACACACTCCGTCAGTTAAAGAAGATCCCTTCACAGAGGAAGCTCCACAGCCCAAGAGTGCCACAGATCCGACTGAGGTTGAGGTCCCAGCAGTGGTCGACTTGGTTATGGAGGTTTTAGTGGTCACTCCCGACTGGACAATTCCCTATATTGCGTATATCCTGAGAAAAGAGCTACCAGAAGATGAGGAAGAGGCTCGGCAGATCGTCCGTTGATCCAAAGCCTTTACCGTTATCAAAGCACAGCTGTATAGGGAAAGCCCGCTGGGTTGGTCAAAAATGCATAACGCCAGAAGAAGGTCGAATCATTCTCAATGATATCCACTCGGGGACCTGTGGTCACCATGCGTCCTCTCGGACCATTGTAGCCAAAGCATACCGAGCTGGATTTTACTGGCCAAGGGCGAATGAGATGGCAAAGGAAATAGTGGACAAGTGCGAAGGATGTCAGTTCTACTCCAATATGTCACACAAGCCCGCATCAGCTCTGAAGACCATTCCACTCGTCTGGCCGTTCGCAGTGTGGGGGTTGGACATGGTCGGTCCCTTGAGAACAGGTCGAAGTGGTTTCACGCACGTACTAGTCGTAGTCGACAAGTTCACAAAGTGGATCGAGGCTAAACCAATCAAGAATCTTGACGCCGGTACTGCAGTTACCTTCATCAGGGAGCTGACATTCAGATATGGAGTCCCGCACAACATCATTACGGATAATGGGTCGAACTTTGACTCGGAAGAATTCAAGGATTTCTGCAACGCTCAAGGCACACGAGTCGACTACGCTTCAGTCGCTCACCCCCAGTCGAATGGACAAACGGAGCGAGCCAATGGCTTAATCCTCAAGGGTTTAAAACCCCGACTGATGCGTGACCTCAAGCACGCGGCTGGAGCATGGGTCGACGAACTTCCTTCGGTGCTTTGGGGTTTGCGGACCACACCCAATGGGTGTCCCCCAGCGGGTGGCTTAGCCGCGAATCCGTTTCGCCTAAGTTTGTACAAATCCTACCGAGTGGTAAGTCAGACTTCCACTCGGGGGCTTAGCCGCGAATCCGTTTCGCCTAAGTTATAAAAATCCTACCGAGTGAAGAGCAAACCTCTCACTCGGGGGCTTAGCTGCAGCCCAGCGCTCGCCTAAGTTACAAAAAAACCCTACCGAGTGAAGAGCAAACCTCTCACTCGGAGGCTTAGCTGCAGCCCAGCGCTCGCCTAAGTTATAAAAAAATCCTACCGAGTGAAGAACAAACCTCTCATACGGGGGCTTAGCTGCAGCCCAGCGCTCGCCTAAGTTACAAAAAAATCCTACCGAGTGAAGAGCAAACCTCTCACTCGGAGGCTTAGCTGCAGCCCAGCGCTCGCCTAAGGTATAAAAATCCTACCGAGTGAAGAGCAAACCTCTCACTCTGGGGTTTAGCTGCAGCCCAGCGCTCGCCTAAGTTATAAAAAAACCCTACCGAGTGAAGAGCAAACCTCTCACTCGGAGGCTTAGCTGCAGCCCAGTGCTCGCCTAAGTTATAAAAAAAATCCTACCGAGTGAAGAGCAAACCTCTCACTCGGGGGCTTAGCTGCAGCCCAGCGCTCGCCTAAGTTACAAAAAAATCCTACCGAGTGAAGAGCAAACCTCTCACTCGGAGGCTTAGCTGCAGCCCAGCGCTCGCCTAAGGTATAAAAATCCTACCGAGTGAAGAGCAAACCTCTCACTCGGGGGCTTAGCTGCAGCCCAGCGCTCGCCTAAGTTATAAAAAACCCTACCGAGTGAAGAGCAAACCTCTCACTCGGAGGCTTATCTGCGGCCCAGCGCTCGCCTAAGGTATAAAAATCCTACCGAGTGAAGAGCGAACCTCTCACTCGGAGGCTTAGCTGCAGCCCAGTGCTCGCCTAAGGAATAAGTCGACTGCAGTGGACATCCTGCTGTGAACCTGCAAAGGACAATTCGAACCAGGAGCAATCATATCCAAACATCAAATCCAAGTTTAGGTCGATACCTAAAGGAACCGAGAGTGCTCAGGCACTAAGCCTGTTAAGGTTTACTGGTTACAATTCCCCTCGGCATACCGAGGCAAATTTAAAGTGTCGGGCTTAAAGAAAGTTTTTTACCCCTCCTGTGGAGGGCTGGAAGGAGCAACAAACTCGTCGAGGTCGATCCCGTCTGCGATCCGGGTAGCGGCAGCAATGAAAGTTTCCATGAAGGATCTGAAGTCGTGTTTCTTGGTGTTGGCCACTCGGAGAGCCGCCAGCTTCTCTTCTCGCACGTCCTTGCAGTGGACTCGGGCCAGACACAGGGCAACATCTGCGCCGCACCGAGCCGAGGACTTCTTCCACTCTTGCACACGGTCGGGGACCGCGTTTAGTCGAGCCATCAACGACTCGAGGTCATTCTGAAGTGTTGCCCCGGGCCAAAGCGTCGAGTCGATGCGAGAAGTTGCGTCCTTCAGCCTTGCAAGATAGTCCACAACAGCTGCAATGCGGGACTCCAGTCGGAAGACATTCATAGCAACTTCATCATTCACCGGAGAATTGATAGGGTCAAGGTTCGGCTCCAACTGGCTAGTCTCATCTTCAAAGTTCCGACAGAATTCTGCAAGGACAAAACACCGAATCAAGACAATGGTCGAATGGAAGCATCGCAGTTCAAAATGCTGGTCGAGTGAAAAGATTACCTTCGAGCATAAGGAACAATTTCTTGGCAAGACCGCCCAGGAAGCTTTCAAGGTCATTCTTCTTCCAAGTCAATTGGTTGATCTTCTCGGTCAGGGTAGTCTTGTCAGCTTTCAGTCGGTCAACATCCTTGGAGGCAATCGCCAGAGCAGTTTTCAGATTGTGATTTTCCTGTTCAAGCTTGGTGACTGAAGCTAACTTCTCGTCAGCAAGCTTGGTCTTCTCAGCTAGCTCAAGGTCTTCCTTCTTCTGGGCCTCCCGCACCTTGTCTGCAAGTTACAGCAAAGTCAGATTTTGGAACAAATGGAAGGAAAAAGGAGTCGTCGAGGTCTCACCGAACATACCTTTGGTCTCCTCCTTCGCCTTCGTCAGATTCTCCTGCACCAGCTTCAGATCCAACTCGAGCTGAATATGCTTCCGCTCCAGTTCTGTATAGCAAGCTGCAAGGTCACAGGATTTCTACGAAGAAACAATCGACAAAATATAAAAGATGGTTCACTTCCGAGTGGATAGAGAAAAATCATACGTTTCTAAGACTACAATCGAATGCAAGCATTCAACCGTAGTCTCGGGGACTACACCCAGTGGGTGCACTCAGCGTGCCCCCACTAGTTCTGATTAAGACAGAGTCGATCAGTCGACCCAAAAAAAAAAGAGAGATGTGGTCTTCAGACTGTAGTCGACTGCAAGCAGTCGACCACAGTCTCGGGGACTACACCCAGTGGGTGCACTCAGCGTGCCCCACTAGTTCTATTCAAGACAGAGTCGACCAGTCGACCAAATCGAATGACGAACAACCTTTACTTCTAAAGCCTAAGGCCGACTGCCAGCAGTCGACCTTAGCCTTGGGGACTACACCCAGCGGGTGCACTCAGCGTGCCCCCGCTAACACGGAGTTTTTCATCGACACACCCACTGGGTGATTGCTATGGATTTCAGAAATCAGAAAGAAAAAGTTTTTGATAGCATATCCTAACAGAACAGGCGGTGGTTGACTGACCTGAACATTGCTTTGAAGGGCGGAGCTAGCGTCATAAGCTGCTTGGCTTGCATCCCGGACGATCTTCACCTGCTCCATCATGATCCCCGCTTGACGTATCGCCTCCTTAGCAGCACTGGCTTGGTCCTCTGGGACATGATGTGTTGTGAAGAGCGAAGGTTGTGCAGCACTCGACGAAGTAGGATGAGCACTCGTCAACGGCACCGCGAAAGACACGGTGTGTCGAGTGAGGTTCTCCCCTTCCGTGACCACAGTCTCGGGCGCCGTTGCACTCTGGGTCGCCCTACCAGTAGACGTCTTGCTGCTCATCCTATGCCTCAGCGGTTCTTCATCCTCATCATCATCTTCAGGAAGGGTGATAATGTCATGGGGTGGAGCTTCAGAAAAAGAATCAAAGTTAGAAATCATGAGTCAGTCGACTAAGGACAGAATTGAGAGTATAGTACCAGGATTTGAGGTTGCTGCGTCCTCCATCTCATGGTCGTCAGCCTTGCCTGAGGTCTCAGAAGTCGCAGCACTGAAGTTCCAAAGAATCAGTCGACCAACTCAAGTATCAACCAGAGATAAAGCTTATACAAAACAAGAGAACTCAAGTAACATGTTTACCTGGATATGGTGGGGATGGACACCTTCATCTTCGGCAGGAGCTTGGTGGGTTTCGGCGGAGCCACCTTCGACTGCTTCGGAGCCCTTTCACTCGGCACCGGAGAAGCGGTCCGAGGGCGTTTGGTCGACTGCGAGGCAGTCGCCACCCCCTTACCACATTCAGTCGCGGGGTCATGGACAAGCTTCGACCGCCTTTCCAAGCGCGGTGGTGCAGCCTCCTCCTCCTCCTCCTCCTCTTCGTCCTCGTCATCATCATCGTCATCGTCATCTTCGGCAGCGTCTGAATCCCACTCCTCCTGGCTCTCGCCCCCGCTGGCCTCTCCCTCTTCAGTCGGAGCCTGAGCTCCATTGGGCATCGAGTACAGGTCGGTGAGGGCCTGGAAGACGGCAGGACATAGATCAGTCGACCAAGTCACAGAGCATACAGAAGCAAATTCGACAAATATACAATGGAAAGCAGAGCAAATATACCTTATCTGGAATGGTGTGATGGTCGAGTGGAGGAACCCTCCTGGATCCACGGGGATTATCCTTATTCCCAGTGACCGCGGCCATCCATCTTTCCACCGTGGCGTCGTCGACTGCTTCCGGGTGGACTCGGGTATCGTCTTCAGTCCCGCAGTATAACCACATGCCATGGCTCCGGAACTGAAGAGGCTGGATCCGCCGCCGAAGGAAAACCTCCAGAAGGTCCATGCCAGTCACGCCGTCCCGGACCAACTGCACCACGCGGTCCATCAACATCTTCACATCAGCCCTCTCCTCCGGAACCACCTTCAGAGAGGAGGGCTTGTTCACTCGACTCATGGTGAATGGGGGGAGTCCACTCGACTGCCCCGGCGTTAGCTCATTCCGGCAGTAGAACCAAGTCGACTGCCAGCCCCTGACCGACTCGGGAAACGTCATAGCTAGGAAGGTGCTCTTGTTCCTCACTTGAATTCCCAGACCCCCGCACATTTGGACAACCTGGGTCTTCTCATCGCCTGGACTCGCCTTCTTCACGGTCTGAGAACGACACGTGAAGATGTGCTTGAACAAGCCCCAGTGCAGTCGACAGCCCAGGAAACTCTCGCACATGGATACGAACGCAGCAAGGTACGCAATGGAGTTCGGAGTAAAGTGGTGGAGTTGGGCTCCAAAGAAGTTCAAAAAACCACGAAAGAAAATGCTCGGTGGGAAAGAAAACCCTCGATCAATATGAGTGGCCAGGAGCACACACTCACCCTCTTCCGGCTGAGGTTGCCACTCTTTCCCTGGAAGTCTTGCGGCGCCATTGGGGATCAGCCCGTCGTCGGCCATGTCGAGGAGATCCTTCTCCCTGATGGTCGACTGGATCCAATCTCCCTGGACCCAGCCCTTCGGTAAGCGGGATCTCGACGAAGACCCACTGCGGCTGGTGGATCTCCCCTTCGCCTTCTCCGCTGCCGACGCCTTCTTCGCGCGCTCCAGCGCCGCCGTCTTCTCCTTGACCATGGCTGCTGGTGAGGTGCACGAGGGAGAGCTTTGCGGGGGCGAAAGCAAGTGCGTTGGGCGGAGACGAGGAGAGCAGAAGAGAAAGAATGGAGCACTGTTCAGAAAACCCTCGCCGGTTGCATTTATAACATCCCTTCCGAGTGGATGACAGGTGGACCCAGGCAACCTAATCATATCCCGAAACAGTTGCATCGACGCGATACGTGGCGGAAAAAGCGGCGCGAAGATCGAGGCCTTTATGTCCCGTCCCGTCCGAGCGCCACGATCCGTTCTGCTTCGCGCGCTCCCCCAAATTCCGTATCCCGTGGAATCCGCGAACGGCAGATCGGTCTGTCAGACGCAAGATTTCCTGCGATCCGTCACTCGGGAACCAGCAAAGTCTAAAAGATCACTCGACGAAAGACAAGAATGGATCGAGTCGACTGAAGAAATGTTGTTCGTTATCAACAAAGAAGATCTTAATCCAGAACGACGTATAGCCAGTATGCAAAAGACAATCAGGAACAGCATCAACTCCTTCCTCATTCAAGCCTCAATCCATTCGGGGGCTAATGATGGATTCATGTACCTAGGGTAGGGTCATAGGCCTGACCTGAATGTCCTACCCAGGGACAGCCTTAGAAGAGATCACCTTCCAGTCGACCAACGAGGAACCCACTCGACTGACCAGAAGGACTCGACCATGGAGATTCACTCGACCATGAAGATACACTCGACCACCAGAAGATCAGAAGGCACTCTGCACTGCAACGGCCTGTAATTGAATAGACTTAATGATAGTTAAGGCACTTTATGTGGGGCGTTACCAGTAACGCCCCAGACTTAATATACCTTAAACCCTTCATTACGTGGGCTGGCAGGGGTCCTGGTGTACTCTATATAAGCCACCCCCCTCCACAGGGAGAAGGGTTCACACTCTTGTAACACCCATACACATAGTCCACTCGACCGCCTCAGGGCTCCGAGACGTAGGGCTTTTACTTCCTCCGAGAAGGGCCTGAACTCGTACATCGCTTGTGTTTACAACTTCTCCATAACTAGGACCTTGCCTCTCCATACCTACCCCCCACTCTACTGTCAGACTTAGAACCACGACAGTTGGCGCCCACCGTGGGGCAGGTGTTTTAGCGATTTTGTGGAGAAGTTGCAGTATTTCCGAGTACTTTCATCATGATGACTGCTGGAGTTTTGGTCGGGGGGCACGAGATCCGTCTTGGCGCTCTCTCCTTCGTCGCCGACGAATCCGCGTGGCTCCAAGAGGCTCCACTCGACGATGATGCGCTCCCCGTCCGCGGTGCGACGCATTTTCGCGCATGTGTCTGCGGCGTTCTGCTGCGGCAACCGTCGGCCCCCTATCGGCCGACTCCTTTATCGGTCGCCCGTCCGGTCTCCCACCAGCGCAAGCGCTCTGGTCGGTCGAGGCTTCAGCGGTGGGTGAAGCACGCGGCGGCTCGCCAGACGGCCATCGCACAAGTTGCGGCAATCGAGCCCGACGAATCTCTCTACGGCCTGTTCGATCTGTCGACTGGCTCCGTAGAGACTGCATCTGAGTGCGATAGCAGTGATCCAGTGGCGGAAATTCTCATGGTCGACGGGCCCCGCAGTCCTCCCGGCTTCGCCCATGGCGGCGGAGCGGGCGGTGGAGGTAGCCCCGCACAGGACCACGAAGAGTACCAGCCCGAGGCACTCGACTCTCTGCAGAGAGAAGAGCTACGCCGCAGGAACATGGATGCCCTGCATACTCCCATTACGGGAGAAACCCCTGAGGCTCGCGCCTTGGAGGAGGCACGTTTGGCCAATGTGGCTGAACGCGCTCGTCTGGAGAACCTTCAACGAGCACTCGACGAGCACGCACGGCAACGAGTCCCCGAAGCCAGTCGACGTCGACTCTTCCCACCGACTCAGGTATACCGCACGCCAATTCAGAATTTAGCAGCTGCAACCCGTATAGCAGAGTCCATCCAGCCTTCACAGTCGGAAGCTGGGAGAGGCTTGATGCAGATCAGAGATTTGCTCCGAGCAGCTGGGGACCAGAACTCAGCCGTGTCACAGTCGCGCAACAGAATTCACAGTCGATCCGTCGCTGCGAATATGGTTCAGTCGGCTCTCAGTCCCAGATCGCCTCCGCGGCGGGAAGGGCACGACAACCAGCGTGATCAGTATGGAGACCGACATGACCGAGATGACAGGCGTCGAGTGCCCGTTTCCCCTTCGAGGGAATGGTCTTACGCTCCTCGGCGACAGGATGACAGGCGTCAGTTCAGTGCAGGGCGAAGAGTTCCAGTCGACCCCAGGCGACCAGGCTTCGACGCGCGATCCATTATCGTGCAAAGCTTGGTCGACCGGAACAGAGCCCATCGAGGTGGACCCGAGAGAGATGCACCCACGAGCAGTCGAGTGCATGTTTCTGGTCCAGAGTGTTTTAGCAGGGCCATCAGAGCCGCAGTGATTCCCCCCAATTTCAGGTTGGCGACAGGAGTCAGCAAGTTTACTGGGGAGTCCAAGCCTGAAACTTGGCTTGAGGACTACTGAGTGGCTGTTCAGATTGGCGGTGGGAATGACGAGGTGGCCATGAAGCATTTGCCCCTCATGCTGGAAGGTTCAGCCAGAGCGTGGTTGAATCAGTTACCTCCTAGCAGTATTTACACTTGGGAAGATTTGTTCCGAGTGTTCGTCAGAACTTTTGAAGGAACCTGCAAGCGGCCAGCTGGTTTGACAGAGCTGCAAGTTTGTGTGCAGAAGCCGAATGAGACTCTCAGAGAGTACATTCAGAGGTGGATCACTCTGCACCATACTGTGGAAAATGTGTCTAATCATCAAGCAGTCTGCGCCTTCAAAGATGGCGTCAAAAACAGAGAATTGAGTCTGAAGTTTGGTCGAACCGGAGACATGACTCTGAGTCGGATGATGGAGATCGCTACCAAGTACGCCAATGGCAAGTATAAGCCAAGTCTGTCGGAGAAGGGAAATTCCAGTCGGAAACAGAAGCGGAAAGCCGAGCCAGCAGCTCCTGGAGAGGCCCTGGCCGTGACTCAGGGAAAGTTCAAAGGGAAGCCAAAAGGATCCTGGAATCCTAAGAAAGTAAAGGATAAAGAAGGAAACGACGTGATGGATATGCCGTGCCACATCCACACGAAGAAAGATGAAGAGGGCAACATTATTTACCGAAAGCACACCACTCGCCAGTGTCGACTCCTGATCCAGCAGTTTCAGGGGAAACAGTCTAAGGACAAGGAGAAAGAGTCAGACAAGGCCAGAGACAAAGAGGACAGTGAGGAAGAATATCCGCATATCAACTCCACCTGATCATCTTCGCGGATGTGGAAAGCAAGAGTCGACTGAAAGTCATTAGCCGTGAAGTGAATATGGTTGCCCCAGCAAAACCAAGTTATCTGAAATGGTCCCAAACACCCATCACATTCGACCAATCTGATCACCCGACTCATATTGCCACCCCTGGGAGGCAAGCTTTAGTGGTCGATCCAGTTGTCGAAGGCACTCGACTGACGAAAGTGTTGATGGACGGTGGCAGTGGGCTGAACTTGTTGTATGCAGACACACTGAAGGGAATGGGCATCCTGATGTCCCGACTGAGCACCAGCAACATGAGTTTCCACGGAGTCATACCAGGGAAGAAAGCCAACTCACTCGGCCAAATAGCCCTGGACGTGGTTTTTGGCGACTCAAAACATTTTCGCAAGGAAAAGTTGACCTTTGTGGTTGTGGATTTTCAGAGCACGTACCACGCCATTTTGGGGAGGCCCGCCTACGCACGGTTCATGGCTCGACCATGTTACGTGTACCTCAAACTGAAAATGCCAGGTCCCAAAGGGGTGATCACTGTCACTGGCGATCGGAAAAAGGCAGAAGAGTGCTTTCAGAAGGGCTCGAAGATTGCCGATTCCCAGGTGACAGCGGTCGAGTTCGAAGAATACAAGCAAAACGCAGATCCAAGTGATTTGTTGCGATCCAAGAAACCAGCCACAGAGTCTGCGTTTCAGTCGTCTGGAGAGACAAAGCCTGTTCACATTCACCCGACCGACCCCAATGCAGCCCCGACCCACATCTCCACGACACTCGACCCGAAATAGGAAGAAGCGCTCATCCAGTTCCTCCGTGAGAACTGGGACATTTTTGCATGGAAGCCAGCTGACATGCCAGGTGTTCCCAGGGGACTGGCTGAGCATCGCCTCAGAGTCGACAAATCAGCAAAACCAGTTAAAGAGCATCTTCGGCGGTCCGCCGTCCAGAAGAGAAAAGCTATTGGTGAGGAAGTGGCTCGACTGTTGGCGGCAGGATTTATCCGAGAGATATACCACTCCGAGTGGCTCGCTAATGTCGTCATGGTTCCCAAGAAGGACAAATCACTCCGCATGTGCATTGACTTCAAGCACATCAATCGGGCCTGCCCGAAAGATCATTTTCCTCTCCCTCGCATAGATCAAATTGTTCACTCGACCGCGGGATGTGAGAGATTGTCTTTTCTAGACGCATATTCCGGGTATCATCAGATCCGTCTGTATGGACCCGACGAAGTAAAAACAGCTTTCATCACTCCATTTGGGTGCTTCTGCTATATCACCATGCCATTCGGCCTCAAGAATGCCGGAGCCACATTTATGCGTATGATTCAGAAGTGTCTTCTCACTCAAATCAGTCGGAATGTGGAAGCGTATATGGATGATATCGTCGTTAAGTCGCGAAAAGGTTCCGACCTGCTTGCTGACCTCGCCGAAACATTTGCCAACCTCAGAAGGTACGATATCAAGCTCAATCCATCGAAGTGCACATTCGGAGTTCCTGGTGGAAAGTTACTCGGTTTTCTCGTTTCCGAGCGAGGGATCGACGCTAATCCAGAGAAGATCGGCACTATTCTCCGAATGAAACGCCCTGTGCGAGTGCACGATGTCCAGAAGCTTACTGGATGCTTGGCCGCATTAAGTCGATTCATCTCACGACTCGGTGAAAAGGCATTGCCTCTTTACCGACTGATGAAGAAGGCAGACAAGTTCGAGTGGACTCCAGAAGCTGATGCAGCGTTTTCCGAGCTGAAAGCTCTGCTCTCCACCCAGCCGGTGCTTGCTGCTCCAATCAGCAAAGAGCCTTTGTTGCTTTATATTGCAGCCACAGGACAAGTCGTCAGTACAGTACTTACGGTCGAGCGGGAAGAAGAAGGAAAAGCCTTCAAAGTTCAGCGCCCGGTGTATTATTTGTCTGAAGTCTTGACTCCATCCAAGCAGAGATATCGTCATTATCAGAAGCTTGTGTATGGAATATACATGACCACGAAGAAGGTTGCTCATTATTTCTCTGATCATTCTATCACAGTCGTCAGCGACGCCCCACTATCAGAGATTCTGCACAACAGAGATGCAACTGGTTGAGTGGCGAAATGGGCGATTGAACTTCTTCCCCTTGATATCAAGTTTGAGGCAAAGAAAGCCATTAAGTCCCAGGCAATAGCAGATTTCCTCGCCGAGTGGATTGAACAACAGCAGCCGACTGAAGTTCACTCGGAGCATTGGACCATGTTCTTCGATGGCTCTAAGATGCTGAATGGTTCTGGTGCTGGGGTTGTTCTGGTTTCCCCCAGAGGAGATAAGCTTAGGTATGTGCTCCAGATTCACTTTGATTCCTCCAACAATGAGGCAGAGTATGAGGCCCTTTTATATGGATTGCGCATGGCCATCTCACTCGGCGTCCGTCGCCTGATGGTTTATGGCGATTCAGATTTAGTGGTCAACCAGGTGATGAAGGAGTGGGACGTGAGAAGCCCAGCCATGACTGGATACTGCAATGCAGTGAGGAAGCTGGAAAAGAAGTTCGAGGGGTTGGAGCTCCATCACATCCCCCGACTGAAAAATCAAGCAGCAGATGATCTGGCAAAGATAGGTTCCAAAAGAGAAGCCATTCCGAGTGGTGTGTTTTTGGAGCATTTACACACTCCGTCAGTTAAAGAAGATCCCTTCACAGAGGAAGCTCCACAGCCCAAGAGTGCCACAGATCCGACTGAGGTTGAGGTCCCAGCAGTGGTCGACTTGGTTATGGAGGTTTTAGTGGTCACTCCCGACTGGACAATTCCCTATATTGCGTATATCCTGAGAAAAGAGCTACCAGAAGATGAGGAAGAGGCTCGGCAGATCGTCCGTTGATCCAAAGCCTTTACCGTTATCAAAGGACAGCTGTATAGGGAAAGCCCGACTGGGGTTGGTCAAAAATGCATAACGCCAGAAGAAGGTCGAATCATTCTCAATGATATCCACTCGGGGACCTGTGGTCACCAAGCGTCCTCTCGGACCATTGTAGCCAAAGCATACCGAGCTGGATTTTACTGGCCAAGGGCGAATGAGATGGCAAAGGAAATAGTGGACAAGTGCGAAGGATGTCAGTTCTACTCCAATATGTCACACAAGCCCGCATCAGCTCTGAAGACCATTCCACTCGTCTGGCCGTTCGCAGTGTGGGGGTTGGACATGGTCGGTCCCTTGAGAACAGGTCGAAGTGGTTTCACGCACGTACTAGTCGTAGTCGACAAGTTCACAAAGTGGATCGAGGCTAAACCAATCAAGAATCTTGACGCCGGTACTGCAGTTACCTTCATCAGGGAGCTGACATTCAGATATGGAGTCCCGCACAACATCATTACGGATAATGGGTCGAACTTTGACTCGGAAGAATTCAAGGATTTCTGCAACGCTCAAGGCACACGAGTCGACTACGCTTCAGTCGCTCACCCCCAGTCGAATGGACAAACGGAGCGAGCCAATGGCTTAATCCTCAAGGGTTTAAAACCCCGACTGATGTGTGACCTCAAGCACGCGGCTGGAGCATGGGTCGACGAACTTCCTTCGGTGCTTTGGGGTTTGCGGACCACACCCAATGGGTGTCCCCCAGCGGTTGGCTTAGCCGCGAATCCGTTTCGCCTAAGTTTGTACAAATCCTACCGAGTGGTAAGTCAGACTTCCACTCGGGGGCTTAGCCGCGAATCCGTTTCGCCTAAGTTATAAAAATCCTACCGAGTGAAGAGCAAACCTCTCACTCGGGGGCTTAGCTGCAGCCCAGCGCTCGCCTAAGTTACAAAAAAACCCTACCGAGTGAAGAGCAAACCTCTCACTCGGAGGCTTAGCTGCAGCCCAGCGCTCGCCTAAGTTATAAAAAAATCCTACCGAGTGAAGAACAAACCTCTCACACGGGGGCTTAGCTGCAGCCCAGCGCTCGCCTAAGTTACAAAAAAATCCTACCGAGTGAAGAGCAAACCTCTCACTCGGAGGCTTAGCTGCAGCCCAGCGCTCGCCTAAGGTATAAAAATCCTACCGAGTGAAGAGCAAACCTCTCACTCTGGGGTTTAGCTGCAGCCCAGCGCTCGCCTAAGTTATAAAAAAACCCTACCGAGTGAAGAGCAAACCTCTCACTCGGAGGCTTAGCTGCAGCCCAGTGCTCGCCTAAGTTATAAAAAAAATCCTACCGAGTGAAGAGCAAACCTCTCACTCGGGGGCTTAGCTGCAGCCCAGCGCTCGCCTAAGTTACAAAAAAATCCTACCGAGTGAAGAGCAAACCTCTCACTCGGAGGCTTAGCTGCAGCCCAGCGCTCGCCTAAGGTATAAAAATCCTACCGAGTGAAGAGCAAACCTCTCACTCGGGGGCTTAGCTGCAGCCCAGCGCTCGCCTAAGTTATAAAAAACCCTACCGAGTGAAGAGCAAACCTCTCACTCGGAGGCTTATCTGCGGCCCAGCGCTCGCCTAAGGTATAAAAATCCTACCGAGTGAAGAGCGAACCTCTCACTCGGAGGCTTAGCTGCAGCCCAGTGCTCGCCTAAGGAATAAGTCGACTGCAGTGGACATCCTGCTGTGAACCTGCAAAGGACAATTCGAACCAGGAGCAATCATATCCAAACATCAAATCCAAGTTTAGGTCGATACCTAAAGGAACCGAGAGTGCTCAGGCACTAAGCCTGTTAAGGTTTACCGGTTACAATTCCGCTCGGCATACCGAGGCAAATTTAAAGTGTCGGGCTTAAAGAAAGTTTTTTACCCCTCCTGTGGAGGGCTGGAAGGAGCAACAAACTCGTCGAGGTCGATCCCGTCTGCGATCCGGGTAGCGGCAGCAATGAAAGTTTCCATGAAGGATCTGAAGTCGTGTTTCTTGGTGTTGGCCACTCGGAGAGCCGCCAGCTTCTCTTCTCGCACGTCCTTGCAGTGGACTCGGGCCAGACACAGGGCAACATCTGCGCCGCACCGAGCCGAGGACTTCTTCCACTCTTGCACACGGTCGGGGACCGCGTTTAGTCGAGCCATCAACGACTCGAGGTCATTCTGAAGTGTTGCCCCGGGCCAAAGCGTCGAGTCGATGCGAGAAGTGGCGTCCTTCAGCCTTGCAAGATAGTCCACAACAGCTGCAACGCGGGACTCCAGTCGGAAGACATTCATAGCAACTTCATCATTCACCGGAGAATTGATAGGGTCAAGGTTCGGCTCCAACTGGCTAGTCTCATCTTCAAAGTTCTGACAGAATTCTGCAAGGACAAAACACCGAATCAAGACAATGGTCGAATGGAAGCATCGCAGTTGAAAATGCTGGTCGAGTGAAAAGATTACCTTCAAGCATAAGGAACAATTTCTTGGCAAGACCGCCCAGGAAGCTTTCAAGGTCATTCTTCTTCCAAGTCAATTGGTTGATCTTCTCGGTCAGGGTAGTCTTGTCAGCTTTCAGTCGGTCAACATCCTTGGAGGCAATCGCCAGAGCAGTTTTCAGATTGTGATTTTCCTGTTCAAGCTTGGTGACTGAAGCTAACTTCTCGTCAGCAAGCTTGGTCTTCTCAGCTAGCTCAAGGTCTTTCTTCTTTTGGGCCTCCCGCACCTTGTCTGCAAGTTACAGCAAAGTCAGATTTTGGAACAAATGGAAGGAAAAAGGAGTCGTCGAGGTCTCACCGAACATACCTTTGGTCTCCTCCTTCGCCTTCGTCAGATTCTCCTGCACCAGCTTCAGATCCAACTCGAGCTGAATATGCTTCCGCTCCAGTTCTGTATAGCGAGCTGCAAGGTCACAGGATTTCTACGAAGAAACAATCGACAAAATATAAAAGATGGTTCACTTCCGAGTGGATAGAGAAAAATCATACGTTTCTAAGACTACAATCGAATGCAAGCATTCAACCGTAGTCTCGGGGACTACACCCAGTGGGTGCACTCAGCGTGCCCCCACTAGTTCTGATTAAGACAGAGTCGATCAGTCGACCCATAAAAAAAGAGAGATGTGGTCTTCAGACTGTAGTCGACTGCAAGCAGTCGACCACAGTCTCGGGGACTACACCCAGTGGGTGCACTCAGCGTGCCCCACTAGTTCTGTTCAAGACAGAGTCGACCAGTCGACCAAATCGAATGACGAACAACCTTTACTTCTAAAGCCTAAGGCCGACTGCCAGCAGTCGACCTTAGCCTTGGGGACTACACCCAGCGGGTGCACTCAGCGTGCACCCGCTAACACGGAGTTTTTCATCGACACACCCACTGGGTGATTGCTATGGATTTCAGAAATCAGAAAGAAAAAGTTTTTGATAGCATATCCTAACAGAACAGGCGGTGGTTGACTGACCTGAACATTGCTTTGAAGGGCGGAGCTAGCGTCATAAGCTGCTTGGCTTGCATCCCGGACGATCTTCACCTGCTCCATCATGATCCCCGCTTGACGTATCGCCTCCTTAGCAGCACTGGCTAGGACCTTGCCTCTCCATACCTACCCCCCACTCTACTGTCAGACTTAGAACCACGACAGGCGTAAAGTATAATATCGAGGCATGCGGCCCTACTGGCAAACCATTAGCGCCTAAGAAGATTGCGGACAAGTTCGTTCGTCAGTGCGGAGTTCTTGTGGAGGACCAACTCCCGATCAAACTTCAAGAATGGAGAGCGCCAGCAAAGCCACGTCCAGATGTTACTTTTGTCGACAAGAATCAAAAAGATCTGCTTTGGGATACTCTCATGGAACATTTCACCCTACCAGATCATTTCACATAAGCAGATGTGCAGAAAGTCAAAGAGGCTGCTCTTAGGATGATGGCGACTGCATTCAAGAACTACAAGAATCGTGAATGGAACAAGTACGTCAAGGGAGGAAGGAAGACTCCAGTATTCAAGGGAACACTAGAGAACCAACGTGATCATTGGGACGATTTCGTGAAATTCAAGGATTCGGAATTAGCTAAGGAACGGTCGAGAATAAACAAGAAGAATGCTGAAAAAAAGGATAAGTTCCATAAGCTGGGGCCAGGTGGCTATGCGGTGGCAATGCCTAAGTGGGATAAGTCTGAGAAAGAGATGGAGGATGCAGGTGTCACTCCGGCTACTAAGAGCTGGCCCCCCAGGGTCAGGACTTGGTTCTATGCGCATGGGGGGGAGTTGGACCGGGAGACAGGCAATGTTTCGACGAGGGCAAGTCTGAAGGGAGCCGACGATGCGATACTTGTTGCAATAGAAGAGGCACGAACGGGGGTGTTCCAGCCCAACAGAGAGAACGACGAGCTTACGCGTGCCCTGGGAAATCCTGAACACCCGGGAAGAACACAAGGCAACGACGCTATGCCATGGTATGAGGGGTTTTCAGACTGGAACAACGACTACAGAACCCGTGCGAGAAAGAAGATTGCGGAGGAGAAGAAGAGGAAGATGGAGGAGGAGCAGAGGAAGCGGGACTATGAACGCCTTCAAGGCCTAGAAGCAAGTCAAGCGGAATTGGCAGTCAAATTCCAGCGGCAGCAGGAGCAGATCGACTCACTTACCCATCAAAGGGGGTCTCAGCAGGTGCAACAGCTAGCGGATGATCCAGCATTGGATAGCACCGGCCCATCCATGCCGAGAAGCAGCGTGGGTTCCGTCCCGGACGACGCAATGCTAGGTGGATACCCTGTGGATGACATCACGGAGAACACTAACTGCGAGCTACACGTCAAAATGAAGAACATATCCATGAAGGTGGCGGACGGCTGTGCTTTCACAAATCCCCCCGATGCAACCTTCCATTGCAACCCGATTCCAGCAGGCTATGCTCGTGTCTTGGTTGATGAGGTGGTGGACCCACCATATTCGGGGCTACAGCTTGACATTGCTGGAGGTGACGGCGAGCGCTTTCTCGTAGAGGCCAAACATCGTATCATCCTATGGAAAAAGGATTGCATCATCTTTCCAAGGCCACCGACACCGCGTCACCCGAGTCCTCGTTGAAGTCCGCCACCGAGTCAGCAGACTCCCGCTCCTCCAAGTCTGGCAAAGTGTCAGGACAATCCTCCTCCTCCAAGTTCGGCAAAGTGTCAGGACAATCCTCCTCCTCCAAGTCCGCCACAGCGTCAGACGTCCACTCCTCCTCCAAGTCCGGCACAACCTCAGGCCACTCCTCCTCGTCCAACTCAGTCCCGCCAGCCATCTCCGCCGCCTCAGCAATCGCAGAAGAGACACCCCGCAGCTATGGTGCGTAGTGGTACGAGTCGAGGTAGTACAGGAAGTACAGGCGGAGGCAAGCGATATAAATATGGTCCAAGCCTCAAGCCTCTTCCGCAGAGGTCTTATGATAGGTCCGAGGAGGAAATCACATCCATATTGAAGGCCGAGGTGGAAGCCCATTTTGCACCGAAACCGCCACCGCCGCCAAGGGAGAAAGTGTCTGAGGAAACGATTGACCACTTCATTCGTATGGCTCAACCACCAGCTCCCAAGCCTGTTGACACAGACTATGAGCGCCACATCAGGAAGTTAAATCAAGCACGTCTACAAAGGGAGGCGAGCACGTCTACATCGGGATCGAGCAAACAAGAAGCAGCTGCCAAAAAATGCGGGAAAACCATTCCCCAGCTGGGAGAACAGGCGGCGCAATCGATCCCCTCGCTTGTTGTGCCAACAACAGGTGACAGTACGCGCGCCCAATATTATTGTGGGCAAACAGTGCATGTTCCCGAGGTGGGCAATGTGGTAATAATGGAGGAGCATATAATGCAGGCTGAAGTTCTCAACATCACTGTTGGACAACTCCTCGAGATCGAGCCCATGCCTTTGCTTAGAGAGGATGAAGTAAAACGGAAATATGTCCGGGGCCAACCTTTGGTCGCGCCAGACAAGGTCAAGAACCTCCCAACGAGAATGTATGAATTGCATCAATGGTACATGAACATTACCAAGATTTCAGAGCGATTGTCCCTCATGGTGAATGTCAAGCAGGACCATTACTATCATGAGAAAGCTTTGTCCGTTGAGTATTTAGAACTGTTTCAGTTATACAATCAAGACGCATCCGAAAAATCTATCGTCAGTTGCTATTGTCTGTAAGTGATTTCTTTCTATAATTTAAGTCTCAAGCTAGCTGTAGTGATCCTTTTGATCAATCATTACCTGTAATTATCTTCACTATATTCTTTTCTGTGGTATTATGCAGGATGAAGATATATGAAATGAGAAAAGGTGGACGCTTTGGCATTGGGTTCATTGACCCAAACACCGTTAATGAATACACATGGAAGATAAATAAACGTTATGCAAAGGAAGTAGAGGACAGCATGCTAGAGTTCTTGAAGCGCCTCAAATACAATGAAGATATACTACTTCCTTACAACTTCCAGTGAGTCACACTGTCTTGTACTACAAATTCTCTGTTTTTGCCTACTAGCTAGCTACATGTTTTTGCTTACATATGCCCGCTTAATTAAGACATGTAAACGTGTGTGCATGCAGATTTCACTGGGCTTGTGTATCATAAAAGTTGACGCCGGAACAGTTGAAGTACTGGACTCACTAATCTCAGCAAAAACTGACTATAAAATCTTGTATGGGTTAGTCAACAGGTAATTTCAATCATTATTAACTATATATCTTGGCCTATTTAGTTCGTCATTTCATGATATGAACTATTTAATAACCCCTTTATTCATTTTCTTTGTCGGCGGGCAGGGCTTGGGCAAGATTCATCAGCGTCACGGAAGGTGAATGGAAACAAAAGCTTCAATGGTTTCGACCCAAGGTAAGCAATTAAGTAGTACTAGCTAGCTAGCTAGCTGCCATCTCTTAATTATCATGCTTGATTAATTTTTATCTGATCAAATTCCATTCTCGTAAAGGCCCTGAAGCAGGCGCAGGGGACTGATCTGTGTGCATTCTGCGTTTGCGAGAACATTCGCATGATGGCGTCCGAAAGGAGCAGATCTTAAAGACAGCAATGGGTACGCTTGTCAGAACACTATTCACAATTTTTACACCATTATCGATATCTAGTCACACAACTAATACACATGCATATTGATCTCCTTCTTAACAGTTCAAGGAGGTGCGGGAGAAGCTCATAGAAAGGGAGCGCGTAGAAGCACTTCAAGAGGAAATAGCGAGATTTTTGCTCGACCAGGTCATAAATCCGAATGGAGAATTCTATTATCCGCTACCGCCCCCATGAAAACCACTTCCAATTGTAATCGTGCTCCGAAGGCACCAACTAGGCTAATGCCACTGGCTCTGAAGGCAACATTCATATGTAGGAGAAATTGTATATAGCTATACATGTGTGTATGTGTGAATTAATTAATATGGTGGTTTGTGAGACATTGATGATATATATATATATATATATATATATATATATATATATATATATATATATATATATATATATATATATATCTATGCATAACGTGTACAATGTGTAGTATCGTAAAATACCAGCAAACGAAAAAGAATTAAAATGGAAACACAAAATTAAATGAAAAAAAAATCATAAAACTAAAAACCCCCCAAATCTTATAGTACCGGTTGGTCTTACCAACCGGTACTAAAGGGCTCCAGGCCCCCGGAGCTGGCTCGTGCCACGTGGTTGCCCTTTAGCACCGGTTCGTGCTGAACCGGTACTAAAGGAGGGGGGGGGGCTTTAGTGACCACAATTTAGTGCCGGTTATGTAACCGGCACTAAAGGGCCTTACGAACCGGTGCTATTGCCCGGTTCTGCACTAGTGATGTATGCACTTCCATAAAATACTCTACGCTGGGTACATTGTGTGGAAATTAATAAAGGCCCATACACCAACCACTATGCCGCATATACATAGCGATGAGTTTTTTTTCCAAAGAAGTTGTCTTACCTGACATGTACAAGCTCTCATTCATCCATAATTTATATATGTAGTATCATACCAGCAATCATGGACTACCGAAAAAGGCTTTTCCTACCGAAAAAGAATCAAGGACTAAGTAATTTATTTGCTCATTTATTCATTTTACCCATACCACTGAAAGTATGTTATTTTAGATGCAACATCATCGAATATTTGAATTGAAAGTCGACGGGTGTTGAGCCTTCAGATCTTTTTGTTAATAGAAGTGCAGTCTCGAATTTAAGTTTAGTGTCCATGGATACCTAATGCTCTTGCCGTCTTTCCTTCTTTGTAACTGTAGGCACAACTCTCCTTCATATAAAGGCCCTTATATAAAGCACACACTCTCCCTTCCAACATAGCTACAAACATACGGGGTTGGTGCCTCTAGCATTGTAGCTTCTGCCTATCTTTATCTCTTCTAACCAGAGTAGTACCCACAAAGGCAACACGAATGAAGAAGACTTTAGAACAAAGAGGTAGGATGAACACCATCATGAGATGGACCCATGATGGGAGCAGGAGGCATCTGAAAACTTAGGGGGTGAATATCCTGGACTACCTGTAGTTGGCTAAGAACTTGAATGTGTTTACGTCAGGCTAGAATAGCAATAGCCACGTTAGGCTAGGATAATCGTCTGGTCTCGCGAACAAGTGTGGTTTCCTCATCAGCTGGAATAGCATATGATGATGTAACTGCAGAAGGAGTTCTCACTAACCGATGGCGATGAACAAGTGTGGTTTCCTACTGGTTGGCTCCTAACAACTAGAGACACTTCCCTTCTTCCATGGATATTTGGCGTTACATCATTAACAAGGCCCAGCGTCACATGGGGATTAAGTCCCTCTCCATCCCATTGTATAGATGCATGGCGCTTCATGGTCTCAAACTGTCTGGAAATCCCTATGGAAGATACGAGGTGATCCTTCGGAGCTACATGCTCCTTTGTTTCTACTAGTAAATAGGCCCGTGCATTGCAATGGGAGAAGGAGAAATATAACAGATCTCTTATCCAGGTTCAACACGACACCTCATCCATGTCGCCATTTATCCTCTTTTCTCGCCCTTGCCGAGCCACATCCATATGGTCACAACACAGCCCACCCCAAGGCGTTAAGCTCGGCCATTGCACCACACACACACACGCCATTGACTCGCTCGAGCTTAAGGAAATCTTTAAACTAATCTTGCCGAGCTGGACACGACGGCCCCTTTCTGCAAGACCCGTGTTGAACCTGGTTCGTATATGGTTCCTCATATTCCCGCTCACGTTGGACATGTAATGTTGTGGAGTGAGCGTAGGTCTTCCACTTGTCCCCACATACCTCTTTAGACTCTGGTCACTGTGATGAGCCATTGTCAATGCCGTCACCAGCAAATATGCCATCTCCTGCATTTATTCAGATAGGACAGTTATATATACATAACGCAATTATTTGGACTGCACAAGCATTCATAGATACTCGAATACGTACACGTATTACATAATTAAGAAGCTAGTCACCTCGGATAGGAACTGAATTTTAGTTGACCAGGCGGTACACAAGCTACGCAAAATTTTTTGCACTTCACATGATCGCCGGCGAAATAAAGAAAGTTGCATGGACGGCGCCGCGGCGTATCCAGCGTTGCAGAGTACACGAACGTTGCCAAGGAGACCATGAGAAGATACATAGCAAATTATGCAAAGCGACCAACTCATTATCAAAACCATTGGTAGTGGATGAAGTTCATCCAGCCCCCGTGGCGGAAGGAGGCGAGCTCCATGGCAGCAAAGTCCAGGAGCGCGGCTACGATCATGGCGCATCCTGTCCCTACTCGGCACTGAAGTCGTCATCAATTTCACTGTCAGCGTGCTGCCTATCTGTGCCACGAAGACGCACACAGTAAGCTAAGCTCTCGGTGGCAGACTGGCAGAGGCGGACATGACGGTTGTAATGTCTTGCGAACACAACCAGTAGAGTGCTATGAAACGATGACATGGTACATTATGGATCTCTGCCGAGCTCACACAGATGCAGTTAACCTTGAGCTACCACCCATCGCCGCTCCTGTCGCGTCCGCCGAGCTTGTCTAGAGGGGTCAGAAAGCAGCACATCGTTGCTATTGGAAATTAAACCTCATATCAAAACAACAAAATAATAAGGCCTTTTGATCATGTCTTGTGTCTCGGACTGTCTGATTACATTTGCGTGCATATACCCGGCTGGTGACAAATTAACCAGTTTGGTACCTGAGTGTGTCTTCCCAAGAAACCGATCTAGTAGCTGCTAGCTTGGCTCTTGTAGTTGCACCTCAACCGAAAAAAGTCGTCAATTGTATCGTCCAGGTCGGGTGCCAATAGCCACTGCCAGCCTGCCCACTACGACTCCCTGTCAAACACTGACAGGAAGCACATATCGGGTTCCAGTCGGACAGTCTTCCCGACGGATATCCAGCCATTATGCAGCACCATGACGAGCTTGGCCTAATCGCCCTTGAGATCAAGGAAGACGAACAAATTCCCGCCTCCACCAATGAAACCGGTTCCAGCTAGATCCACACCCAACTCTCCACGTGATTCGATGACCATCGAGATCGTGGAGCTTCTCAGCCCGTTTAATGCTGAATTTATAGTTGCATGCCTAGGTTCGTGTAGGAGTTAACCAAGCCAGCAAGACACGTTCGAAAATCACGATGAAAAACCAAAATTCTAATTCCAATTGTTGGCCTAATCCTGAAGCTGAGTATTTCCTGCAACGACAAGATGCGGCGATTAACGATGATGATGACGGCTGGGCGAAAGAAGCAATGCTGACTCGACTCGACAAAATTCTTTTACGTCGAGACACACGGCAGTGCAAGCTAGCCTCGGCTTTCAATCGATCAATTCTTGATGTGTACTTAGTACTAATGGATTAGTACACACGTACAATGATACTTAGTACTCCGGCGGACCAAGCAAACGCGAGACACTCCGCACATGTGCTTGTTATCTTTAGTGTTTTTCCAGTGGTACAATTTATTACAGGGGTACCTGAGTCTATAAATTATAGCTAGCTAACCTGCCAACTAATACAACTTCTACTCAGTGATTGAATTGACAACCTACAGGGATACATGTATCTGCACATACACGTGAAGACACGGACACCCCGCCGTGTTTGGCCCAGCTGGATGACATGCCCCATGAGTTTGTGACAGCAAATTTCTTTTGACATATCCACAATTTATGTTGATCTATTTTTAAATTTTATACGTCTATCTATATGGTTAACACAAAATCAATGGATATAAAGGGATGACGGAAGGAGAACTATAAAAGGATACGTCCTTTAATATTACTCCCTCCGTTCCTTAATATTTGTGTTTCTAGAGATTTCAAATGGTTACCACATACGGATGTATATAGACATATTTTAGAGTGTAGATTCACTCATTTTGCTCCGTATGTAGTCACTTATTGAAACCTCTAGAAAGACAAATATTTAGGAACGGAGGGAGTAGTATAGATATAGATTTCTCTTATTTTTCTCTTTGTTACATTAATGACCATATGTAAATATTATAATCACTTAATCATTTAAATGCTCGCGATTGTTAATTGGATACACAGGCCGTATGTGCCGTTCGTCGACTTCCTCTGGAGGAACTACGGTCCGTTTCTTTGCCTGACTCCTGGTGCACGCTAGGATCCACACGTGGGATGCTCTCCTGAGGAAGCATATTGTCGCTTCGGATGCTGCTGGCTGCCCTATCTGCCCCACCGCGCTGGAAACGGCAGACCACCTCATTTTTGGCTGCCGGTTTGCTCGCCAGTTCTGGGCTGCAGTTGGGCTGGCCCCTGAGGTCGACTCCGTCCAGCTCCTACATCAGATGCGCCCTCCGAGCTGGATGCCCGCTGCCTCGAGCTCGACTTTTTTCTCCTCTGCTGTTGGCAACTCTGGAAACATCGCAACGCGGTAGTTTTTTAAGGCTGCCGCCGTCACTCCTTCTAAAGCTGTGTCACGAAGACGCTGTGCTCTGCCGTGTACCTTTGCCCTCTGCTCTTAGACAGGCTGTGGACGTGTGGCTTGACTGCTTTGCACTCTGTACCCCTGTACTCCGGTTCGCTGTTTACCCCGAGCCGCTTGGCTCACTGTTATCCTTTCTCAAAAACATAGCTAACTACTCACAAGTTCTCCATCAAGGAATGACTGATTTGGCTCCCCGCTGTGAAAATAAGACAACACTTCGTGCAAACTGCCGTGCATAACTACTCATCTTGATTACATAACGAGCCTGGCTCCTTCGTAGCTCGTGGGATGGCTTGGCTTCCTTATCGTGCCGTGCCCTCTCCTCCCTTTCTTCTCTCTCCCAGAATAGAGGTCATGGCGACAGCAGCAGCAGATCTAGGCGAGTGCCGCGCGTGGCCGTCGATGCCCAGCAGATGGAGGAGGTTTCTCTCCGGCCGATGCGCCTGCGAGCGGCATATCCTTGGCGTGGGCCGCGCGTGATATAGCAGTCGATGCTGCTGGCCTGTGATATGCTCCAGCAAACTGGCGAGCTGTGTTGTGCGTGCCCTGCTCATGCTGGGCACACATGATGCTGAGTTGTCCGTTTTATCTCTGAATTTTTAAAGTTAAGTGTAGAGAAACTAGTTTGGAATTGGAACGCTTGTAATCAGCTGCCAATGCTTAGTGTGTGTGTGTGTGTGTGTCTGGTGTCTGTTCTTTTCACTGTTTTTGCAAGTGCTTCAGATTCGAAACAAACCATGGATTCTTAACAGTGAAGAGCTCCTCTCATCCCCTTTCATCCTTCTGACCAAACAAATTGATGGCTCCTCACATTCACCCAAACCAAACAGAAAAATGGCTATCCCTAGTCAGTTGGTTATGAATACCCACAGCCACTCAAATATATCCCTCGAACCAAACGTACCCTAATACTACGGTTTAAACAGTATACAAAATTACTTCCATTTGCAGTCAATAGCATAAAGGAAACTTGAGCAATTATACATAATGGACTACAGAAAACCAAAAAAGAAAAAACCATAATGTTGAGATAAATCTCTTAATAAACTCGTTATGTGTACAGGATGAAAGTGATCATTCCCCACAAAAAAGGACAGAGAAAAGTGATCATTCTAATTACACCCAACTAATTAACTAGTAAATTATTCACGTTTAATACTGACTGGTGTGTTCTATATATGTTTGCCATGACAGTAACCATCCAATGTGATGTTAGGTTCTGTACAAGATTATTAAGCTTGTGCCCGCCGGGTTGCTGGTTTTCAAAACACTACCGGACTCGCGGTCTATGCCTACGGCCACGGGCCGTCGGCATAGGCCCCTAAGCCGTCGGCATATATCTATGCCTACGGCTGCCGTCGGCATAGACCCGTCGGCGTAGATGTCGTCAGCGTAGTCTTGTCAGACCGCCGACATAGTATAGTCGTCGGCAATGTTTTCCGTCTGACGGCCGCGGATGGCGCCGTCAAAAGCGCGGATGAATCATGCAATGCCATGTGGCAGATGTATGCCGACGGCAAAGCCGTCGGCATATCTCTGCCACGTGGCAACCCTGGTGGCAGGGCTATGCCTACGGCAAAGCCGTAGGCGTAGATGAATCTATGCCGACAGCTTTGCCGTAGGCATAGCTCTGCCACGTGTCGTCTCTTGGTTACTCGTGGCAGCAGAGATATGCCCACGGCTTTGCTGTCGGCATAGATTTCCATCTATGCCTACGGCAAAGCCGTCGGCATAGATATGCCACGTGGCGAGCCCTGGTAACTCCTGGGCTTATATATGCCGACGGCTTTGCCGTAGGCATAGTTTTTTTCCCCTGTTTTCTCTTTTTCCAATTCATTTGACAGCATTTCAAAACAGAACAATATGAAATTATGCAGAAATATGACAGTTCATCATCTAAACATACTCAAGTTCAGCATCATCATCTAAATATACTCAAGTTCATCACATCATCTAAAGATCATCACCGACTCAAGTTCATGAACATAAAAGTAGTGCAAGACATGAAACATCATAGAAGTAGGAATATGAAAGGCATGGCACGACGGCCACATGCACGGAATCATCAAGCAAGACCACCTCCGCCAAAACCACCACCACCTCCGCCAAAACCACCACCTCCGCCAAAACCACCACCACCTCCGCCAAAACCGCCATCGCAACCACCACCACTCTGCCAGATCGGAGTGACTGGGGTCGACGGAGCAGGAGTCGAGCCACGGGTCCACTACATGTTTCAGAAAAGATTCTAACGGTAAATATGATATGATAGTGTTGAATGAACGAGAACTAGTTTGTCAGTAGTTAGGCAAATGTACTAACCGGACCATCACTGCCTAGTGCCACCCATTCATCGAACGTGGGCACGTGTGGGGGTTCTCCCGCAGGTGGTGGTGGGGGTCCCATTTGTGGTGGATCCGTGCGGTTACTCCAAGACGCCAACATAGCCTGAATGTTAGTTAAACAAGAAAACTAGAAGATCAGAAGGAATGAAAGTGCAAAAATTTAGCTTGGTTTTAAGAGGGCAAAACTCACCGTCATCATCTGACGGTTGTAATCATCGTTTGTCTTCACTCGTTTCAAGTACTCCCGCACCTCGAGATTCCTATGCTCGGCAAACTCCTTATATGCCTACATAATTTAGATTGTTTCTAAGTGAGCAATGCTGAAAATAAACTGAGAATGCTAGATAGAAAAAGATAAAGAGGAAGTACTTACAGCATGCTGGCGGGCTAAGGGAGTCTGTGAACGCCCTGTACTCTCTAACTGGCTCGGGTTGGTAGCCCGAAGCGAGATCGAAGGAGTGATCAAGCCGTCGAAACACGGATACCGGCCATTCTTCTTCCCCTGGATGGCCACCACCGCCGTGTCGTCGATCTGAGACTGGGCGACCTCAGCAACAGGAACATCCGGATGCAACTCCTGATAGTGATGAATGTAAGACCCCAGGTGCTCCTCGGTCTTGCCGTAGTACTGGCTCTCGCCCTCCTTGCGATGACTCCGTTCGCGGGCCAGCTTCCACGACTCCATGTCTGAGAGCGGCCTCTTCAACTTGTCCTCCTACAACGTCAAATAGAAGTTAGCCATACATAAGAACATGACGGTAAAGAAGAACAAAAATGCATCATGCACATAGATATACCTTCATGGCCTTGAAGCTCCAGTGGTTCCTGTTTCCTTGGCCGTGTGTCCCATCGGCTCCACGGTTAGCCCGGCCCTTGATGCTCTTGGCAGCAAACTCTGCATCAGCGCCGACCAACCTATCCACCAAACTCGCCCATCCGTCATGCCTTCCATAGCACCAACGAGGAACAACCTATGCAAATTTTGGAAGCATGACATGTGAGCACGAAACATAGAGTTGACTGCTTGAAACAATGAAAAGTCAGTAATAGTTACCATCATGAACTGCTCCCTGTTCAAGGTAAGTTTTTGCTTCTGCGCTTGAGTTTTGGTCATCTTTTGGTGCAGGTAGATGTGGTAGTACTGCGAGACGGCAACCCAGCGCACCTCGTACTGCAACTGATGAGCTTTCTTCTTCGCAGCCGCAAGTAAGACCACGTCGGCTCTGGCCTTGTGCTCGTCAAGAACTCTATAGAGTTGCTGCATAAACCAGAAGCAAACAAGGCATGAGTTGAGTGATTCAATGATAAACTATGAACGAAACTGAAAACAAGTGATTCAGAAGAGAACTTACCCAAAATTTGGTGATCACGGCCTTAGCGGCCGTCCCGTACTCCGCGTTGCTGCAAGCCTCGTAGTGGGCCCAGCTCGTGGCCAAAACCCGCAGCTGCGGGTCCCTGTCTGGCCGCGGGCAGAATAGGCCAGGCCAAAACTGCTTCAACAGGACAGTGATAAGGCCGTTCGGTTTACGGCCCTTTCCGCGAAGGATCCGGTTTCTGCAAAAGAATCAAATGATTGCCATGTGTACAATAAGAAAATGTTGTCATGTATTGAAAATATGATTGAGAGGCACTTACTCTATCCCCACAGGTTCAATGAGCCACTTGTACTCCTCGATAGAAGGTGGTGTATGTAGTCCGGCATTACCACGCAGCCACCCCTGCGGAGCACCCGGTGGCAAGTCACCCCACAACTCGGGATCAACCTCCCCTCCACCCTCCTCGGCCTCCTCCTCCTCACCCTCCTCCTCGGCCTCCTCCTCCTCACCCTCCTCCTCGGCCTCCTCCTCCTCGCCATCAGGAACATACTCCTCCTCCTCAGACTCAGAAGGTGCCTCTGTATGGGAGGGCATCGAAGAAGACCCTCCTATTTCGGACACGGCCCGGAGTTTTTTGCCCCGGCTGCCTCTCCCCCCACCTCCTCCTCCTCTAGGGGCTCTCCCCCCACTGCCTCCTCCTCTAGGGTCTCCTCCCCTGACCCCTCCACCTCCCTGTGAGGTGTCATCCTCGCGTAGTCAGGAGGGAACCTTGTGGGCTCGTCCACTCCGAGTAAGTCCTTTAAATTTACTGAGGAAACTGGCGCCGCTGGACTTGCCCATGATTAGCAAACCTGCATTGAGAAGAGAATAAACAATTAGTAAGGATATCAATTAAACAAGCATACAGGAAAAACATTAATACCTGAAGAGCACATTAAGCATACTATTGTAATGATCATTAAAAGATCTTACATTTTCTAGAACCCATATGAATCATCACTATTGTAATCTATTTGTGGAGTGGTCTCATCATCACTATCACGCATATATTCTTCGTTGTCTGACGGAGGTGGAGGCTCTTCCTCATCGTCAGCGTATTCATTTAACTTTTCAAGCATAATTATGTCTCTTTGATTCACAACTGCCTCACCATCAATCCGTGCGTCGTCGTCGTTTGGGTCCAGGTCAACATAACCCAAGTCATCATCCTCCTTGTTTCGGACCACGTCATCATGTTCCTCTTGATAGAACACTCCCTCGTATGTCATGGGGTTTATGTTGTAGTAATCATCATCGTTCGGGTCCGGTAGCTTACCATGCGGCGACACCTTGAACACAACTTCCCAACCCTTTAGGTACTCTTTCTGGCATGGGTAAGGCAGATAATATACTTGTGTGGCCTGGGTAGCGGCGATAAAGAGATCAGCTCCGGCATAGACGGTTGATGGTTTAACTTCAACTAAACCAACAGAAGGCGTATGTCTCAGACCCTTTTTGGGGTCGAACCATCGGCATTTGAACACAGTGAGACTTAGGTGTTCGCGGCCAAGTTTGAATGTAAGCTCGTATATTTTTCCTACCCTTCCGTAGTAATCTACTTTATTATCTCCTTCAGTGAAGACTCCGGTATTTATGGTTTTGGGATCAGGCCGACTGTTCTGGTGCTCCTCTGTATGGAAGCGATACCCATTCACATCATACTTTTCGCATGTCATGACGACAGGGTCAAAACCCATGGAAACCCATCTCAATTCTTCATCCATTGATTCGGTCGGATCATTTCCCTACAAGTTTAATTGAAATTATAGGGTGCATGAGTTTAATTGAAATTATAGGGTGCATGAGTATAATTGAAAGTGTGAAAAATTACTTTCTCCATGAACCACGCAACGAAATTTTTCCTTCCATCAACACCCTTTAGGAGAAGAGCAAGTGCCTCCGGTTCAGTAGGAGGCAGCAGTCCCGTCCATTCTTCTTCAACGAATCGACTACAATAAGAAAAGCGGTATAAGAACTAGGCAAAGTGAACATAACGAATTGACTAAAAGAATGGTGCAAAGGTATTACCTCATCCACTCATCCTCAACTTCCTTGATGTTGTGCAAGATATAGAACATGACATCCTCCCACTCATCTCGTGGCATGACATAAGGTTTCGAGCATCCAGCCCTACCACCTTGCCCGATGAATAGAGGCAACTTGGGTTTATACTTGGGTTCTTCTGTATTGTATCGAGACACCTTATTTTGCAACGTGGGAACATGGTCCGGATAGTAGGCTGTCCTGAGGTCTGCCACCTCCTCTAGGATAACTGCCTCAGCTATGGAAGCTTCAATCTTAGCTTTGTTTCCACATTTCTGTCTCAGATGCTTGTCTGTCTCTTAGGGCCGTACTACCAACGATTCTGCACAGGGCCAACCCAACAATACCTCGTTCGGGAGGTGCAAAATGAGATGTGTCATCGGAGTAAAGAAGCCTGGCGGGAAGATCTTCTCGAGCTTGCATATCAACTCCGGCGCCTTCTTATGCATTTCTTTTATCTTCTCAGGACATACTTCTTTAGCACAAAGCGTGCGGAAGAAATGGCTTAACTCCACAAGCACACGCCAGACACGCTCGGGAACATAGCCCCGAACCATCACCGGCATAATCCGCTCAATCCATACATGATAGTCATGACTCTTGAGCCCGGTCACTCTGCCCGTTGAAAGATTGACCCCGTTACTTATATTCGACGCATAACCATCAGTGAACTTCACGACGTGTTTCAGCCACTTGAATGCCTCCATCTTATGATCCTTTTTAAGTACGAAGTCAGCATCTGGCTTGAACCAAGATTTCCGACTGCCTGTGGGAGGCTGCATGTGTAGACGTGGTCTATCACAAATATTCTGTTGATCAACTCTAGCATTAACATTATCCTTTGTCTTATCAGGAATGTTGAGGATCGTGCGAAAAAGGGACTCTGCGACATTCTTTTCGGTGTGCATCACGTCTATGTTGTATGGAAGTTTGAGGTCCTTAAAATAGGGAAGCTGCGTGAAGGGGGTAATGTGAGTCCAGTTGTGCGTCTCACCATATCCTTCAAATTTTTTTCCCTTTACCTTTTCCTTTGCCCTCGCCCTCGTCTTCGCCTGTGGCTTTGCCATTGCCTTTGACTTTGTCTTTGCCTTTCCCTTCACCGGCAGGCTTAAGAGCCTTCAGCTGAGCAAGCACATCCGCACCAGAAAATGTTGGAATCTCGTTTACTTCATGGACAACTTTGCCTTTTGTGAAGTTCTTCTTGTCTTCCCTATCAGGATAGTCTGGAGGGAGGAACTGTCAATGCAGGTCAAATGCAACATACTTGCCACCCTTCTTTAGTCAAATGAAAATCAAGGCCTGGATGCACACTGGGCAAGGCATCTATCCACTTGTACACCATCCGCAAAACAGGGCATAACCGGGAATGTCATGCATGCAATATTGTAGCCAAACTTTCATCAAGAAATTTTTCTGCAGATGTCGGTCGTATGTCAACCTCGGGAAGTACCAAGAATGGTGCAAATCATCTACCAACGGCTGCATAAACACACTCAAATTCTTCCCTGGATATTCAGGCCCCGGAATTATAAGCGACAGGAACATGGTCTTGCATTGCATTTGTTGGGGAACGTAGCAGAAATTCAAAATTTTCCTACGTGTCACCAAGATCTATCTATGGAGAAACCAGCAACGAGGGGAAGGAGAGTGCATCTACATAACCTTGTAGATCGCTAAGCGGAAGCGTTCAAGAGAACGAGGTCGAAGGAGTCATACTCGTCGTGATCCAAATCACCGGAGATCCTAGTGCCGAATGGACGGCACCTCCGCGTTCAACACACGTACAGCCTGGTGACGTCTCCCATGCCTTGATCCAGCAAGGAGAGAGGGAGAGGTTGAGGAAGACTCCACCCATCAGCAGCACAACGGCGTGGTGGTGATGGAGGAGCGTGGCAATCCTGCAGGGCTTCGCCAAGCACCGCAGGAGAGGAGGAGTACTTGGGAGGGAGAGGGCTGCGCCAGGACTTGTGGTGTGGCTGCCCTCCCACCCCCCACATATATATAGGGGCAAGGGAGAGGGGGGCCGGCCCCCTCAGATCCAATCTTAGGAGGGGGCGGCGGCCAAGGGGGGGAGGAGTGCCTCCCAAGTCAAGTGGAGGCCCTCCCCCTTAGGGTTTTCCCTCTCCCATGCGCATGGGCCTTGGGGGGGCAGGTGCCCCTGGCCCATTAAGGCTAGGGCGCACCCCTACAGCCCGTGCTACTGTATTGGACGTGGTGGAACAATTTCCGGACCTCCGAACCCCTCCGGAATCCTCCGGAACCTTCTGGAAGCTTCCCGGTACAATACCGAAAAAACCCGAACTTTTTCCGGAACCCGAACAACAACTTTCCATATATAAATCTTTACAGCCGGACTATTCCGGAACTCCTTGTGACATCCGGGATCTCATCCGGGACTCCGAACAACATTCGGTAACCACATACAAACTTCCTTTATAACCCTAGCGTCATCGAACCTTAAGTGTGTAGACCCTACGGGTTCGGGAGACATGTAGACATGACCAAGACGTTCTCCGGTCAATAACCAACAGTGGGATCTGGATACCCATGTTGGCTCCCACATGTTCCACGATGATCTCATCGGATGAACCACGATGTCAAGGACTCAGTCGATCCCGTATACAATTCCCTTTGTTTAGCGGTATTATACTTGCCCGAGATTCGATCGTCGGTATACCGATACCTTGTTCAATCTCGTTACCGGCAAGTCTCTTTACTCGTTCCGTAACACATCATCCCGTGATCAACCCCTTGGTCACATTGTGCACATTATGATGATGTCCTATCGAGTGGGCCCAGAGATACCTCTCCGTTTACCGGAGTGACAAATCCCTGTCTCGATTCGTGCCAACCCAACAGACACTTTCGGAGATACCTGTAGTGCACCTTTATAGCCACCCAGTTACGTTGTGGTGTTTGGTACACCCAAAGCATTCCTACGGTATCCGAGAGTTGCATAATCTCATGGTCTAAGGAAAAGATACTTGACATTGAAAAGCTTTAGCATACGAACTACACGATCACTGTGCTAGGCTTAGGATTGGGTCTTGTCCATCACATCATTCTCCTAATGATGTGATCCCGTTATCAACGACATCCATTGTCCATGGTCAGGAGACCGTAACCATCTATTGATCAACGAGCTAGTCAACTAGAGGCTTACTAGGGACATGGTGTTGTCTATGTATCCACACATGTATTTGAGTTTCCTATCAATACAATTATAGCATGGATAATAAACGATTATCATGAACAAGGAAATATAATAATAACTAATTTATTATTGCATCTAGGGCATATTTCCAACAGTCTCCCACTTGCACTAGAGTCAATAATCTAGGTCACATCGCCATGTGATTAACACTCACAGGTCACATCACCATGTGACCAACACACAAAGAGTTTACTAGTGTCATTAAACTAGTTCACATCATCATGTGATTAAGACTCAATGAGTTCTGTGGTTTTGATCATGTTTTGCTTGTGAGAGAGGTTTTAGTCAACGGGTCTGCAACATTCAGATCCGTATGTACTTCGCAAATCTCTAGATCATATTGTAAACGCTGCTTCCACGCTCCACTTGGAGCTATTCCAAATGGTTGCTCCACTATACGTATCCGGTTTGCTACTCAGAGTCACTCGGATAGGTGTTAAAGCTTGCATCGATGTAACCCTTTACGCCGAACTCTTTATCACCTCCATAATCGAGAAACATGTCCTTATTTGTTACAAGGACAATTTTGACCGTTGTCCAATGATCCATTCCTGGATCATTCTTGTACCCCTTGACTAACTCATGGTAAGGCACACTCCTGGTGCGGTACACAGCATAGCATACTATAGAGCCTATGTCTGAAGCATAGGGGACGACATTCGTCCTTTCTCTCTCTTCTGCCGTGGTCGAGCTTTAACTCTTAACTTCATACCTTACAACTCAGGCAAGAACTCCTTCTTTGACTGATCCATCTTGAACACCTTCAAGATCATGTCAAGGTATGTGCTCATTTTGAAAGTACCATTTAGCATTTTTGATCTATCCTCATAGATCTTGATGCTCAATGTTCAAGTAGCTTAATCCAGGTTTTCCATTGAAAAACATTTTTCAAATAACCCTATATGCTTTCCAGAAATTCTACATCATTTCTGATCAACAATATGTCAACAACATATACTCATCAGAAATTCTATAGTGCTCCCACTCACTTCTTTGGAAATACAAGTTTCTCATAAACTTTGTATAAACCAAAATTCTTTGATCATCTTATCACAGTGCATATTCCAACTCCGAGATGCTTACTCCAGTCCATGGAAGGATCGCTGGAGCTAGCATACCTTTTAGCATCCTTAGGATCGACAAAACCTTTCGGATTGTATCACATACAACCTTTCCTTACGAAGAATGGTAAGGAAACTCGTTTTGACATCCATCTGCCAGATTTCATAAATGCAGCTAATGCTAACATGATTCCGACGGACTTAAGCATCGCCAAGGATGAGAAAATCTCATCGTAGTCAACTCCTTGAACTTGTGAAAAACTCTTCGCCACAAGTCGAGCTTCATAGATGGTGACATCACCGTCCAGGTCCGTCTTCTTCTTAAAGATCCATTTATCTCAATGGCTTGCCGATCATCGGGCAAGTCCACCAAAGTCCATGCTTTGTTCTGATACATGGATCCTATCTCGGATTTCATGGCTTCTAACCATTTGTCGGAATTTGGGCCCACCATTGCTTCTCCATAGCTCGTAGGTTCATTGTTGTCTAGCAACATGACCTTCAAGACAGGATTACTGTACCACTCTGAAGCAGTACGCATCCTTGTCACCCTACGAGGTATGGTAGTGACTTGATCCGAAGTTTCATGATCACTATCATAAGCTTCTACTTCAATTGGTGTAGGTGCCACAGGAACAACTTCCTGCGCCCTGCTACACACTAGTTGTAGTGATGGTTCAATAACCATATCAAGTCTCCACCATCCTCCCACTCAACTTTTTGAGACAAACTTTTCCTCGAGAAAGGACCCGATTCAAGAAACAATCCCTATTGCTTTCGGATCTGAATTAGGAGGTATACCCAACTGTTTTGGGTGTCCTATGAAGATGCATTTTATCCGCTTTGGGTTCGAGCTTATCAACCTGAAACTTTTTCACACAAGCGTCGCAACCCCAAACCTTTTAAGAAACGACAGCTTAGGTTTCTCCAAACCATAGTTCAAACGGTGTCGTCTCAACGGAATTACATGGTGCCCTATTAAAGTGAATGTGGTTGTCTCTAATGCCTAACCCATAAACGATAGTGGTAATTCGATAAGAGACATCATGGTACGCACCATATCCAATAGGGTGCAACTATGATGTTCGGACACACCATCAAACTATGGTGTTCCAAGCGGTATTAATTTTGGAATAATTTCCACAATGTCTTAATTGCGTGCCAAAGCTCGTAACTCAGATACTCATCTCTATGATCATATCATAGACATTTTATCCTCTTGTCACGATGATCTTCAACTTCACTCTGAAATTACTTGAACCATTCAATAATTCAGACTTGTGTTTCATCAAGTAAATATACTCAACATCTACTCGAATCATCTGTGAACTAAGAACACAACGATATTCACTGCATGCCTCAGAACTCATTGGACTGCACACATCAAAATGTGTTTACTTCCAGCAAGTTGCTATCTTGTTCCATCTTACTGAAAACGAGGCTTTTCAGTCATCTTGCCCATGTGGTATGATTTGCATATCTCAAGTGATTCAAAATCAAGTGAGTCCAAACGATCCATCTGCATGGAGTTTCTTCATGCGTATACACCAATAGACATGGTTCGCATGTCTCAAACTTTTCAAAAACGAGTGAGTCCAAAGATCCATCAATATGGAGCTTCTTCATGCGTTTTTATACCAATATGACTTACATGGCAGTGCCACAAGTAAGTGGTACTATCATTACTATCTTATATCTTTTTGGCATGAAAATGTGTATCACTACGATCGAGATTTAATAAACCATTCCTTTAGGTGCAAGACCATTGAAGGTATTATTCAAATAAATAGAGTAACCATTATTCTCCTTAAATGAATAACCGTATTGCGATAGACATAATCCAATCATGTCTATGCTCAATGCAAACACCAAATCTTGATGGTAGAGGGAGCGTGCGATGCTTGATCACATCAACCTTGGAAACACTTCCAACATATATCGTCAGCTTACCTTTAGCTAGTCTCCGTATATTCCGTAGCTTTTATTTCGAGTTACTAACACATAGCAACCGAACCGGTATCTAATACCCTGGTGCTACTAGGAGTACTAGTAAAGTACACATTAACATAATGTATATCCAATATACTTCTATCGACCTTGCCAGCCTTCTCATCTACCAAGTATCTAAGGTAATTCCGCTCCAGTGGTTGTTCCCCTTATTAAAGAAGCACTTAGTCTCGGGTTTGGGTTCAACCTTGGGTTTCTTCATTAGAGCAGCAGGTGATTTGCCGTTTCATGAAGTATCCCTTCTTTCCCTTGCCCTTCTTGAAACTAGTGGTTTCACCAACCATCAACAATTGATGCTCCTTCTTGATTTCTACTTTCGCGGTGTCAAACATCGCGAATACCTCAAGGATCATCATATCTATCCCTAATATGTTATAGTTCATCACGAAGCTCTAGCAGCTTGGTGGCAATGACTTTGGAGAAACATCACTATCTCATCTGGAAGATCAACTCCCACTCGATTCTAGTGATTGTTGCACTCAGATAATCTGAGCACAAGCTCAACGATTGAGCTTTTCTCCCTTAGTTTGCAGGCTAAGAAACTCGTCGGAGGTCTTATACCTCTTGACGTGGGCACGAGCCTGAAATCCCAATTTCAGCCCTCGAAAACATCTCATATGTTCCGCGACGTTTCGAAAACGTCTTTGGTGCCTCAACTCTAAACCGTTTAACTGAACTATCACGTAGTTATCAAAACGTTTATGTCCGATATTCGCAAAATCCACAAACGACGTTTGGGGTTCAGCACACTGAGTGGTGCATTAAGGACATAAGCTTTCTTCTATCCGCATAATCGCTACTTTCAATTTTCAACTATATTTTCTCTAGGATCATATCTAAACAGTGGAACTAAAGCGCGAGCTTACGACATAATTTGCAAAGATCTGTTGACTATGTTCAGGATAATTAAGTTCATCTTATGAACTCCCACTCAGATAGACATCCCTCTAGTCATCTAAGTGATTACATGATCCGAGTCAACTAGGCCGTGTCCGATCATCACGTGAGATGGACTAGTCATCATCGGTGAACATCTTCATGTTGATCGTATCTACTATATGACTCATGCTCGACCTTTCGGTCTCTGTGTTCCGAGGCCATGTCTGTACATGCTAGGCTCGTCAAGTTAACCCTAAGTGTTTTGCATGTGTAAAACTGTCTTACACCCGTTGTATGTGAACGTAAGGATCTATCACACCCGATCATCACGTGGTGCTTCGAAACGACGAACTTTAGCAACGGTGCACAGTTAGGGGAGAACACTTCTTGAAATTGTTGTAAGGGATCATCTTATTTACTATCGTCGTTCTAAGTAAACAAGATGCATAAACATAATAAACATCACATGCAATTATATAGTAGTGACATGATATGGCCAATATCATATAGCTCCATTGATCTCCATCTTCGGGGCTCCATGATCATCATCGTCACCGGCATGACACCATGATCTTCATCATCATGATCTCCATCATCGTATCTTCATGAAGTTGTCTCGCCAACTATTACTTCTACTACTATGGCTACCGGTTAGCAATAAAGTAAAGTAATTACATGGCGTTGTTTAATGACACGTAGGTCATACAATAAATTAAGACAACTCCTATGGCTCCTGCCGGTTGTCATACTCATCGACATGCAAGTCGTGATTCCTATTACAAGAACATGATCAATCTCATACATCACATATCATTCATCACATTCTTCCTGGCCATATCACATCACATAGCATACCCTGCAAAAACAAGTTAGACGTCCTCTAATTGTTGTTTGCATGTTTTACGTGGCTGCTATGGGTTTCTAGCAAGAACGTTTCTTACCTATGCAAAAACCACAACGTGATATGTCAATTGCTATTTACCCTTCATAAGGACCCTTTTCATCGAATCCGTTCCGACTAAAGTGGGAGAGAGTGGCACCCGCTAGCCACCTTATGCACCAAGTGCATGTCAATCGATCGGTGGAACCTGTCTCACGTAAGTGTACGTGTAAGGTCGGTCCGGGCCGCTTCATCCCACAATACCGTCGAAACAAGATTGGACTAGTAACCGTAAGCATATTGAAAAAAATCAACGCCCACAACTACTTTTTGTTCTACTCGTGCAAAGAATCTACGCAATAGACCTAGCTCATGATGCCACTATTGGGGAACGTAGCAGAAATTCAAAATTTTCCAACGTGTCACCAAGATCTATCTATGGAGAAACCAGCAACGAGGGGAAGGAGAGTGCATCTACATACCCTTGTAGATCTCTAAGCGGAAGCGTTCAAGAGAACGAGGTTGAAGGAGTCGTACTCGTCGTGATGCAAATCACCGGAGATCCTAGTGCCGAACGGACGGCACCTCCGCGTTCAACACACGTACAGCCCGGTGACGTCTCCCATGCCTTGATACAGCAAGGAGAGAGGGAGAGGTTGAGGAAGACTCCATCCAGCAGCAGCACAACGGCGTAGTGGTGATGGAGGAGCGTGGCAATCCTGCAGGGCTTCGCCAAGCACCGCGGGAGAGGAGGAGTACTTGGGAGGGAGAGGGCTGCGCCAGGACTTGTGGTGCGGCTGCCCTCCCACCCCCCACATATATATAGGGGCAAGGGAGAGGGGGGCCGGCCCCCTCAGGTCCAATCTCATGGTCTAAGGAAAAGATACTTGACATTGAAAAGCTTTAGCATACGAACTACACGATCTCTGTGCTAGGCTTAGGATTGGGTCTTGTCCATCACATCATTCTCCTAATGATGTGATCCCGTTATCAACGACATCCAATGTCCATGGTCAGGAAACCGTAACCATCTATTGATCAACGAGCTAGTCAACTAGAGGCTTACTAGGGACATGGTGTTGTCTATGTATCCACACATGTATCTGAGTTTCCTATCAATACAATTATAGCATGGATAATAAACGATTATCATGAACAAGGAAATATAATAATAACTAATTTATTATTGCCTCTAGGGCATATTTCCAACAACATTATGGCGCTGGGAGGGAGATTGAGCGGAATAACAAATATGGGCCAACAGCTGTATGGATTAGACGACATACCATATGGATTGAACCCATCACCTGTTATAGCAATTCGGACATTCCCAGCCTCGGCTGCTTCCTCCGGGTACTCTATATCGAATGACTTCCATGCTTCACCTCCTGATGGATGTACAATTTTTTTTTGGATTGTACCTTTTCCCTTCCTTGTGCCACTTCATCATTTTGGCAGACTCCTCGGTGATGAAAAGGCGCTGCAGTCTTTTTATAAAATCAAGATACCGAAGAACCTTCACAGGGATTTTTAGCTGCTGCTTCTGACCATGCTTATCGACCACCTCAATATACCGAGAGGAACCGCACTTCCTACAGTACTTGTCATCCACATACTCATGCCTAAACAAAAGGCAATTCTTTGGACAAACATGTATTTTCTCATAGTCCATGGAGAGCGCCTTCATGATTTTCTTCGTACCGTACATGGTTTTCGGCAGTTCATGGCCCTCAGGCAGGCTGTTAGCCCATGCTCCCAGAAATGCTTCGAAGCAACCTCGGCTACAACCATACTCAGCCTTGACTGCCATCAGTTGCGAGATGGCATCCAGCACAGACAGCTTGGCACCCTCATAGAGAGGTTTCTTTGAGGAGGCCAAGATTTCCAGAAAGGCCTTTGCGGTTTCCTCTGGCTCCTCCGGTTCATTCGCTGAATGTGACGGAGGTGTCGGCTGTGCAGCAAAGACATCATCTAGCATGTCTCTAACCCCATCGTCCTCATAACCAGTGACGCGTTGTCGTATCACATCCTCTCTACCACGGTCCCGCTGGGCAAAGTTTATCGGCATATTAAAGTTGGGCATAAATCCATGCGTGCGAAGGTGCTTAGTCATCTCACTCTTATCTCTGCGGATACGTCTCTTACATCTGGCACACGGGCATTCTGGCACCATCCTCATTGGACTACGGAATATCTCTTTCAAAAACACATCAGTTTTCTTGATCCACTCTGTTGTTACTTGATTCCGACGGAAAAACCCACTATACATCCATTGATTATCTGCCATCTCTGCTTTATTGGAAGCCACACAACAAAATTAAGGATTCATTTAAATTACCCACATCAATATTTTATTTTTTACAAGGTTAACGAGAAATGACATTTAATCCACCTACATCTCTAATAGGTAAAGATGGGTCCTAATCCCACCCGAGAATGTCTAGATTGAGTACGGTCCATGCTCTACCCCATTCCGAGACAAAATTTCGGCAGCACCTCCCCGCTGTTCTCCAAATACACGTCTCGGCAAAATGCCGAGAGAATGTGCATCCGGAGAACAACAGGGAGGCGCCGTCGAAATCCTGTCTCGGAACGGGGTAGAGCATGAACAACGTACCCAATCTACACATCCTCGGGCTGTCCGTGGAAAGCGCTGGACAATCTGAAAGAGCTGCGGTGATAAATATGCAATTGAATGCGTATTTATTGATGCAGCCCTTTCGGACGGGAGACCTAGGTTACGCGACTTGATGTGAAAATTCAATCTAGTGACATGATTAAAAGAACGCATGAGGTGATGGATTTGTAGCACACCCTCGGATGTAGATGATGTCGATCAGCGAAGGGACAATCGAAGACCAAGAGCTCCAACGTCAACGATCACTCCACCGGAGGCAACACCAGAAATCCTCTAAATTCTACCAAATGAAAAAAATTATGTCATCACATCACATATAAAGCATCATCACACATCACATCATATCACAAACTTTTTTTAGCAAGATCAACATGATGAAGTAACCACTCATCATATCCATATTTTAACTTTCGTCTATCTATCTTCGCAAAAAGTGTACTCTTCCCTCCCATCTCATCTTCACAATACATATATCTATAATATTGAGTATGTATCTAAAAAATAGTAAAACTACACAAATATTCATTCATCTAACATCTATCTATTTATCTATCTAATATCCATCTATCTATTCATCTAATACTATATATATGCATTCATCTACAACATTAGTACACAAAAAAGGTAAAACGATTTTTTTCTTACCTACGGATGAGGGGACGACCACCGGACAGGGGGGCCGGCCGATCGGGCAGGGGATGACCACCAGAGCGGCAGGGGCCGGTTGCTGGAGCAGAGGGGGCCGGCCGGTCGGACCAGCAGGGGGCCGGCCAGGCGGAGCAGAGGAGGCCGGACAGGCTAGGGCATGGGCCGGCTGGGGCGGCGTCCACGCAGGGCGGCCGGGGTCGAGGAGGGAGGGGCGGGGGCGGCTAGAGCGAGGGAGGGTGGGGGCGGCTGGAGCGAGGAAGGGGCGGCGGCAGGGGACGAGGTGGGGAGGGATGGGGCGGCGACGACACGGGTGGGCGCGGCAGGGGGCGCCGGCGAGGAGAGTGGGCGGCGGCAGGGGGAGGGGGAGAATGCGGCGGCGGCATGGGTGTGGAGGTGTGCGGCGGCGGCGCGGGTTGGAGGCGCGGGGGGTCGGGAGAGAGAAGGAGAACAAGTGGACGGGGGGCGCCCCGGGGATGGATAGGGCGATATATGCCGACGGCTAAGTCATCGGCATAGGTGAAGGCGCCACGTGGCACCTATGCTGACGGCTTAGCCGTCGGCATATATTTTTTTTTTGCAACAACTTTTATACATGTTTAACATTTTTCAAAAAATATTATTAACTGTCTTCAAATATATATTTAGTGTATATTATTTTCATACGCATTGAAAAGTTTCGTATACATATAAAATATTTGCACGTACATATTAAATATTTTCAAATGCACGTTCTTGTACTTATTTGAATGATACATGGTATATAATTTTTTATATGGTATACATACTTTACATGCATGAATATTATTTAAAATGTACCATACATTATTTTTAATTACATGATCCTTTTTTTATATAGTACAACAATTTTCTAAAATATCTCGTATATTTTTTTCTAAACCAGATTTTTTCTATGGTCAGCAACATTTCTTTATGATATAATTATTTGCTTCGAGTATTTTATCACGCTCCGAGTATTTAAAAACCCGACGCGGCAGTTTTCCCACTCCAGGTGCCGGCGGCGGCGCCGTCCGTGACGGGGGCCACGCACCGGAGACGCGTGCCGCCTCTTCGGACATGCCACAACACCACCCTGCATGTATGAGGGCCCGGTACGACGCTCCGGTGGCATTGCTACCCCCCAGGGCCCCCGTCCCGCCTAACCCTGGAGCGGTTGACCACGGGATCTAGCCCTTTGACTTTGCACGGACGGGCTTTGACCAGTGGACCTCTCCACCCGGTTGTGTCGGGTCAGCCCAGAGGGAGACCGGGGAGCAACATCCGGGCCAAACCCACAGCTAAATCCACTCTGTGTAGACCCGACGCGGCAGTTTCCCCCCTCCAGGTGCCGGCGGCGGCGCCGTCCATGACGGGGGGCACACCCCGGAGATGCGTGTCGCCTCTTCGGACATGCCACAGCACCACCCCGCATGTATGAGGGCCCGGTACGACGCTCCGGTGGCATTGCTACCCCCCCCCCCAGGGCCCCCGTCCCGCCTAACCCTGGAGCGGTTGACCACGAGATCTAGCCCTTTGACTTCCCACGGACGGGATTTGACCAGTGGACCTCTCCACCCGATTGTGTCGGGTCGGCCCAGAGGGACACCGGGGAGCAACATCCGGGCCAAACCCACAGCTAAATCCACTCCGTGTAGACCCGACGCGGCAGTTTCCCCCCTCCAGGTGCCGGCGGCGTCGTCGTCCGTGACGGGGGGCACACCTCGGAGATGCGTCTCGCCTCTTCGGACATGCCACAACACCATCCCGCATGTATGAGGGCCCGGTACGAAGCTCCGGTGGCATTGCTACCCCCCCAGGGCCCCCGTCCCGCCTAACCCTGGAGCGGTTGACCATGAGATCTAGCCCTTTGACTTCCCACGGACGGGCTTTGACTAGTGGACCTCTCCAGCCGGTTGTGTTAGTTCGGCCCATAGGGACACCCGGGAGCAACATCCGAGCCAAACCCACAGCTATATCCACTCCGTGTAGACCCGACGCGTCCGTTTCCCCCCTCCCGGTGCCGGCGGCGGGGCCGTCCGTGAGGGGGGCCACGCCCCGGAGACGTATGTCGCCTCTTCGGACATGCCACACCACCACCTCGCATGTATGAGGGCCTGGTACGACGCTCCGGTGGCCTTGCTACCCCCCAGGGCCCCCGTCCCGCCTAACCCAGTAGCGTTTGACCACGAGATCTAGCCCTTTGACTTCCCACGGACGGGCTTTGACTAGTGGACCTCTCCACCCGGTTGTGTCGGGTCGGCCCAGAGGGACACCGGGGAGCAACATCCGGGCCAAACCCACAGCTAAATCCACTCCATGTAGACCTGAAGCGTCCGTTTCCCCCCTCCTGGTGCCGGCGGCGGCGCCGTCCGTGACGGGGGCCACGCCTCGGAGATGCGTGCTGCCTCTTCGGACATACCACAACACCACCCCGCATGTATGAGGGCCCGGTACGACACTCTGGTGGCATTGCTACCCCCCCCCAGGGCCCCCGTCCCGCCTAACCCTGGAGCGGTTGACCACGGGATCTAGCCCTTTGACTTTGCACGGACGGGCTTTGACCAGTGGACCTCTCCACCCGGTTGTGTCGGGTCGCCCAGAGGGACACCGGGGAGCAACATCCGGGCCAAAACCACAGCTAAATCCACTCCGTGTAGACCCGACGCGGCAGTTTCCCCCCTCCAGGTGCCGGCGGCGTCGTCGTCCGTGATGTGGGGCACACCTCGGAGATGCGTGTCGCCTCTTTGGAAATGCCACAACACCATCCCGCATGTATGAGGGCCCGGTACGACGCTCCGGTGGCATTGCTACCCCCCAGGGCCCCCGTCCCGCCAAACCCTGGAGCGGTTGACCATGAGATCTAGCCCTTTGACTTCCCACGGACGGGCTTTGACCAGTGGACTTCTCCAGCCGGTTGTGTTAGTTCGGCCCATAGGGACACCCGGGAGCAACATCCGGGCCAAACCCACAGTTACATCCACTCCGTGTAGACCCGGCGCGTCCGTTTCCCCCCTCCCGGTGCCGGCGGCGGGGCCGTCCGTGAGGGAGGCCACGCCCCGGAGACGTGTGTCGCCTCTTCGGACATGCCACACCACCACCTCGCATGTATGAGGGCCCGGTACGACGCTCCGGGGGCATTGCTACCCCCTAGGGCCCCCGTCCCGCCTAACCCAGTAGCGTTTGACCACGAGATCTAGCCCTTTGACTTCCCACGGACGGGCTTTGACTAGTGGACCTCTCCACCCGGTTGTGTCGGGTCGGCCCAGAGGGACACCGGGGAGCAACATCCGGGCCAAACCCACAGCTAAATCCACTCCGTGTAGACCTGACGCGTCCGTTTCCCCCCTCCTGGTGCCGGCGGCAGCGCCGTCCATGACGGGGGCCACGCCTCGGAGATGCGTGCTGCCTCTTCAGACATACCACAACACCACCCCGCATGTATGAGGGCCCGGTACGACGCTCCGGTGGCATTGCTACCCCTCCCCCCCCCAGGGCCCCCGTCCCGCCTAACCCTGGAGCGGTTGACCACGGGATCTAGCCCTTTGACTTTGCACGGACGGGCTTTGACCAGTGGACCTCTCCACCCGGTTGTGTCGGGTCGGCCCAGAGGGACACCGGGGAGCAACATCCAGGCCAAACCCACAGCTAAATCCACTCCGTGTAGACCCGACGCGGCAGTTTCCCCCCTCTAGGTGCCGGCGGCGGCGACGTCCGTGACGGGGGGCACACCCCGGAGATGCGTGTCTCCTCTTCGGACATGCCACAACACCATCCCGCATGTATGAGGGCCCGGTACGACGCTCCGGTGGCATTGCAACCCCCCCAGGGTCCCCGTCCCGCCTAACCTTGGAGCGGTTGACCACGAGATCTAGCCCTTTGGCTTCCCACGGACGGGTTTTGACCAGTGGACCTCTCCAGCCGGTTGTGTTAGTTCAGCCCATAGGGACACCCGGGAGCAACATCCGGGCCAAACCCACAGCTACATCCACTCCGTGTAGACCCGACTCGTCCGTTTCCCCCCTCCCGGTGCCGGCGGCGGGGCCGTCCGTGAGGGGGGCCACGCCCCGGAGACGCGTGTCGCCTCTTCTGACATGCCACAACACCACCCCGCATGTATGAGGGCCCGGTACGACGCTCCTGTGGCATTGCTACCCCCAGGGCCCCCGTCCGGCCTAACCCTGTAGCGTTTGACCACGAAATCTAGCCCTTTGACTTCCCACGGACGGGCTTTGACCAGTGGACCTTTCCACCCGGTTGTGTCGGGTCGGCCCAGAGGGACACCGGGGAGCAACATCCGGGCCAAACCCACAGCTAAATCCACTCCATGTAGAGCAGACGCGTCCGTTCCCCCCCTCCAGGTGCCGGCGGCGGCGCCGTCCGTGACGGGGCCACAGCCCGGAGATGCGTGCCGCCTCTTCGGACATGCCATAACACCATCCGGTTGTGGTAGGTCATCCGATATATATAAACACTTGGAGCAAAGTCCCCTTCGTATAGACCCGATGCGGTTGTTCCCCATTCCAGTTGCCGGCTGGCGTCGGCACCGTTCGTGAGGGGGGTCACAACGCTCTGTACAGGACCGAAAAATAATGTATGTATGCTTATTAACACATACTGTATGTAAGTTAGTTAAATAAAAATAATAAAGAAAACAGTGAAGAAAAAGAAAAAAAATTATATGTATGCTTATTAACACATACTATATGCTTATTAACACAATCTATAGGTATGCTTATTAACACATACTGTATGCTTAATAATAATAATAATACTATATGGGAAAAAAGAAAAAAAAAAAGAAAAAAACTATGCCGACGGCAAAGCCGTCGGCATAGGTGCGGCGAGGGCAGATGGACAACGCTGCAAATCGATGACGTGTTGGCTATGCCGACGGCTGCCGTCGGCATAGCTCCTGGTCGGTGCGCTCTGGATCGGTGACGTGTCACCCGTATCTATGCCGACGGCCACCGTCACGGCCGTCGGCATAGATTTGACGTCGTTAGCCGGCCATGATAACAGTTGTCAGCGGGCCCGCATCTATGCCGACGGCTTATATATGCCAACGGCTTATATATGCCGACAGCAGCTGTAGGCGTAGTCTGGGATAAGCCGACGGCCTATATATGCCGACGGTCTATATATGCCGACGGCTGCTGTCAGCGTAGACACGGATAGCCCGACGGCCATTGTACGCCGACGGCCAGGAGCTAACTGTTGGCATAGCTCGGACTAGGCCGACGGCAGCCGTCGGCATATATATGACTGTCGGCGTAGAGCCCTGTTCCGGTAGTGAAACGTAACTTATTTTTACCAATGTTTGCTTTGCTGTAAGATGTACTCTCTCCATTCACAAATATGTTTTGGATATTTTAATATGGACTACGTATAGACTGAAATAAGTTAATAAACACACTAAAATGTGTCTACATACATTCGATTCAAAAAAAAGTTAGAACATCTTATACTATTTGTGAACCGAGGGAGTACTGTATATCCATTTGTATTTTCAATTGGTATGCTACATCTATTTATTTATTTCTGTGAATTAATCCACATTTTTCCTACACTTCACGTCTGTAGATAGACTATATTGCATTAATATTCCTTCCGGAGAATTGTCGACCAGCAAATCGTCACAGTTTATGCAATTGGGTCACGCTGCTCGCAGGCCCACATGTCGGTGGCCTATTGCATCGTACAGGAAGTCCGGGATCCATGCCCACGCTCGCGACGTACAACCACCCGCTGCAGCAGCGCGCAGGAACCCGGCCAGCCAGCGCCGCCAGCCAACCCGATTGAATTGGTCGCGCGCTATCACTTGTTAGAATAAAACACTAATGTAAGATCGTAGACGACACACCAAGGCACAATATTTGTTAACAAAGTTTGCTGATATGGCTACATTCCTGGAGCAATGACTACGTGCACTCCTTCCTAAGATACTGCAACACCGGCAGCCCGGGCACTGGCGCAAGCCGTCGGCTCCCCCGCATACATGTTTCTATCAAGTCATCATGGGTTGCAACGTGTGGTTCCCCTCGATGTATAAGAGTTCTGCAATACAACGTGTCCGACTCGTACTTGTCCATACCAATTACAACTCCAAATCCACGTAACTCCTCGCGTACAGATATATTCGACATAAATATAACATCTATAACCTGGACTTCCCGTCACATTCGGATGGTGTGATTTCTTTGTTTGTAGCTTGACTGCCTCTCACCCATCCCTCACAAATGTAGTTCATTAGCCACTTCTCTTCTCCAATCGACACGGCCAGAACTTGGAAAATTAGCATTGAACCATTGACAAATGCGGGGAGGTGTTTCTTGATCCCTCTAATTCCAATGTGCATGTTACACACCTCTAAATGCTCGTTGCCATTGTTCTCTTTGGATGCTCAACCCCCTCTGCATACGGAGGTTAAGGCATGTATTAGGCCTAAGGTAGAAGACTGCAAAGACAGAAGAGTGATAGCTTTATAATGGATGGCCATATTTAAAGCAATGTAAGGTTGGTGGACGCATGAGCTATGCATAAAACCTAAATTAAGACAATATATCTCCTAGTGAAAAAATGGAATATCTCAAGTCTTCAAATCTAAGAGTGCACTACAATCAAGTCAGCACATACTTGTGTTCTAATTCAATATTCTATGCACTGCGTGAAATCTATAATACTTAAATAGTTTATCCCCACTACCTTATTTCTCTTGACATGCAGCCTATCCACCTCAGCATTGTGCCACATCAGCATTTTTTTTGTCTTCCACGTCATTGTGTTTCTGCCGCTGAGTTTTTCTTTACGCTGTCGCCCGCACAGTGGAGGAGTAATCCCGTCTCAGTTCTCCCCAATTACTCCCCCACCCATCTCCAAATTAACTCTCCCACCCATTGATTTCCATAACTAGATCATATTCATCTTCCACCGAATAGGAGATGGAGCGATTCCCCCTTTAATCTTCCATCTTTACCAGAGATCTCCTTTTAAGCTTCTGCCTACTAGCGGTTTTGTTCGAGAGGAAGTCCCGACGGTCCATGCCCTTCTCCTGCTGGCAAATCTTGAGGAGGAAGCGGGGTGTGGAAGCTTCTAGATCCAGACGACCGTCCATGGGAGACGCCCGCTGCCTCCATCGCGCAGCCACAGCCCGCAGGGTCGCCATCCTTCTCCTACCTAACCGTGTTCAACAATTGTCCACGCGTCGCTATCATTCTCTATTCGCCATCACCGATCCACCAAGATCTGCACCACATGGTATGCCTCATCTGCCCTATACCTTAGGATCTGCCGCGGTGCCGCCGGCTGTACCTGATACGTGCGCGTACACTGATCCCAGCCCTTGGAGTCACGAGTAAAGGCCAAATTCACGCTGCCACAACTCCCCACGAGCAGTTGACTACCTAAGTGGCTAGCCACTCAAGCTATTAATAAGAGTGCTTGATGTTGATCATGTACTGATGTTTGGGGATTGTATTCTCAAATCCTTGTGTGCGTGCATACCCTTGCTTGCAGGTTTACTCCCCTAATTGATTGCTTTATGTTTTGTTAAAAGTTCCGAGTGGAAACTTTGCTCTCTTGGAGATTGTAAACGCATTTGCATATTCGCTACTGATCTGATTTGTTCAAGCAGGCTGCGTCAATTATATGACTGAAACACTTTGAGATTGGCAATGCTACCATCCACTTGAGGCAACTCTTGCTCCGCCATTCTATAAGTAGGATTGCATCAATTTTTCATGGATAGTAGTATCTTGCATCGATAAAGACATCTGAAGAAAATTACCTTAAAAAAGTGTGCAATTTTTTTGATGGTATCTCACCCATAATCTTCTTTGTGGTTCCACACGTATTCTATTTGTAATTACTGGTGTGTGTTGAATCTATTTCTGAATATAATCAAAATATCTTGATGTTTGCAAGTTACTTACGTTAGGATTTTGCAGTTGTCTTCCAATCATTTTCATGTGTTAATATTGTGAGTTACTAAAGCATATATGCGCACCCGAGAATGTTGACAAGTATAGGTCTGAACAGTTGAAGGAAGATGATAACAAAACAGTTGAAGGAATATCAACATATTTTTTCTATCCATCCTCATTAGTCTTGCATGAACCTAAAAATATTATTGTGAAACGGTATACAGATTGTTTGAAAGTTGTCAAAACTCCAATGGATAGGCATCAGTAGTGATCACCCCTTTTTTTCTAACCTCTATCTTCGGTATGTTCCATATGATTTTTTATTTGTTATATATGACGACAAATTTGGTGGACGTGCTCTCAAATACTAATTTCCCTATCTATAGAAGTAAGAACATGCCCTTTAATTATCCTTACAGATTGTTATTCTTTGATTACTATTGAAATTCTTGAGTTTGAGATTGCAGAATTCATAAGATTCATTACTATCTTGTCATAGTTGTTAGACTCATATTTTTTTAATGAAATCTTGAGTATCTTTCTAGCCAGTTGTGCATTGTTCAAACTCATGAAATGGCTTTTATAGCCGAGAGAAGACGTGGTTAACAAGTATTTTTTTTTTCATTTGTCTAATATATATCCATCTTTTTTCTTAATAAGAAGCCCGCAACAACGTGCGGGGTATCATCTAGTTATAAAAGAGTTGTTCCCGGAATAACGCCATCGGTGAGTTAAGAAAGTAGGAAGATGGCTTAGAGTGTGGATTGTATATTTCTCCTTGTACTTTTATAAGAAACGGCCTTGGACAGCGTGCACATAGATGGATTAGGCATGCTAGTAACATATTCTAGTAAAAGAGGAAATAAAATAAAATAAAACAGCAACTTTTTTATCGTCTAAACGGACAGAACCTAGCTACACAAATTGTTTTATCAAGCACATGACACAACAATATGTGCCATTGGAGTGTGGCACAACAATGATAGTGCAAACAAGTAGAGTTTAGTTGCAACTACATACTCACTCGATCCAAAATTTCTTGTCTTAGATTTGTCTAGATACCGATGTACCTAATACTAAAATGTGACTTGATACATCCGTATTAGACAAACCTAAGGCAAGAATTTTAGGACGGAGGGAGTACATGGTAAACTAAGATAATACTCTGAGCATTCTTGCAAACCTGTATGCTGATCGCGTCCGTGATCGTGAGCGTGATCTGTATGCTGATCCAGTCATGTGTTGTACCCTTTTCTTCAAGGAAAACGCTCTCCCTCATCCGACTGACACACGCGGAGCGTCCCGTCGCTTGCATAGCCGTCAGATCGATTTTGATTAAGTCACACGCTGGCCACCAGTCCCGTGCAGCCAGTTTTTTCGCAACAAGCGTATTGTTTCAGAAGGTTTATGCAACAGGGTGATGACGGCGGCGCGCCTTCTGCTCGTTTCAGTGTATATAGTCGTCGCTAGGTGGTTTACGGATCTGGATGTAATTTTTATTATTTCTAATATTTCATTGTACTGCCATGATTGAAAATTAATAGATCGAAAGTTTTTTCTCAAAAAGAACAAAGGTCTTATTTCAGAAAAAAAATGGTTCTATGGTGAAGTTTTTTTTAGCAACGCGGTCTAGTTTTTGAAAGTTTGTACAATAGAGGTCTTGTTTCAGAACAAAAAAAAATGGTTCGATGGTGAAGATTTTTTCTTCTGCGACATGGCTCTTGTTTTAGAAGCATGTCCCCGGTTGCAGAAAGCGTGGGAGGAGCGCCCGGTGCCAAGCAATGCAACACGATGACTATTTCAGAAACATAGCTCTAGTTGCAGAAATCACCAGAGGAGTGCCCAGTGTGAGAGCTCGTCGCCATCGTGCTGGAGTAGAGGTAGCTGCTCAGGGTGCTAGGTCGGAGGAGGCGCGGCAACCCCGGTGGCCGGCGGTGCTCCACAGCTGAGGCGCTCAGGCCATGGCGGGGCATTCGTGTTTGTCTCCGTGGACCTTTGCAACAAGGCCCTTGTTGCAAAGCCCCTGAGCACAATAAGCTAGTTCTTGCAAAGGTCCTTGTTTGGCTTGGGACGGTAGATCAGACAGCTATTTCTAGCAGCATCCGACGGCTACCGTGGCGGCTGATCTAACCAGTTTATCACCTGGCAGACGCGTAGCACTGCCCTTTCTTCTACTCATTCTTCTTTCCTTTATCAATGAAAATATATGAAAGCTTTACCTATTCAAGAAAATATATTCTGATTGCCGTGATGATCTACCACTCTAGTTATACTATGGTTTAAATTGTATACAAAAGAACTTTCATTTGCAGCCAATAGCATCAAGGCAAACTGAGCAATTATACATAATGGGACCGCAGGAAATAAAAAACATAACGATGGCAGATATCTCCTAATAAGCTAGTTATGTGTACAAGAGGAAAGTAATCATTCCCACAAAAAAAGATAAGAGAAAAGTGCTCATTCCAATTACACCGAACTAACAAGTCAATTGTTCACGTTTAATACTCACTGGTGTGTTGTATATATGTTTGCCATTATAGTAACCAGCCAATGAGATGTTAGGTTATGTACAAGTTTATTAAGCTCGTGCCCGCCGGGTTGCAAGATTTCAAAATGTAACCTTTTTTGTCACATTGGTCTTTTCTTCGTACTGATGTTTGCTTTGTGGTAAGATGTACTCCCTCCGTTCACAAATATGTTTTCGAAATTTTAATATGGCAAATTTTATCTTGCTCCCTCTTACCCCTTCTTTTTACGTGAGGTAAAGAGGTAGTTATACTACTAATTAATGCGATCAACAACTTCAACTCTGATATATACACTTATCTCACATGTGAAAAGAGGAGGTAAGATGAAAGCATGTTAAAACATTTGATTAAAAAAAGTTAGAACATAGTCCCTCCGTCCCAAAAATTTTGTCTTAGGTTCGTCTAGATACGGATGTATCTAATACTAAAACATACTTAATACATCCGTAGTTAGACAAATTTAGACAAGAGTTTTGGGACGGAGGGAGTATTATAGTATTTGTGAACCAAGGGAGTACCGTATAGCCATTTGTATTTTCAATTGGTATGCTACATCTATTTATTTATTTTTTCCCAATTAAATCCACATTTTTTTCCTACACTTCACGTGTGTAGGTAGACTACATTGCATTAACACTCCTTCCGGAGAATTCTGGACCAGCAAATCGTCATTGTGTGTGCAATTGGGTCACTCTGCTCCCAGGCCCACATGTCGGTGGCCTACTGCATCCTACATGAAGTCAGGGGATCCATGCCCGCGCTCGCGACGTGCAGCCACCCGCTGCTGCAGCGTGCTTGCCAGAGCCGCCGCCCAACCCGATTGGATCGGTAGCGCGCTACGCTTCAGCTGCGGTGTCGCCGTCAATCCCTCTCCGCCGGGCCAGTTGAGGCCCGTCCGCCGTCGCTAGACGCACAGTGCGCACGACCCCTCCCTTTGGACGCACGCGCCCGGAGAGGCGGAGACCAACCGACGAAACGATGCCTCAACAACATACAACCGTCGACCGCCACCGGCGGCCGGCCGGCCGGCCGGCTGGCAGCGAGTAAGTGAGCAGCAGTGCGACGGGCGCGGCACATCAATGCGAGCATCGCGCAGCAGTCCGATCGAGTCAGCAGCCAACAAACGGTGTCCTTGTGAAAAACAGTGCCCTGCCCATCCATCCATCCATCCATCGCCCCAACCACATTTGCGCCCTCCTTAACTCCGGCCCCGCCGCGCGCCGCCGTCCCGATCACCAACTCAGCTTTACCGAGCTTAGCCGACGTGAGTTGACAGCCGATCCGTAGCACTAGCACACGCAACTCCGGTAAACTGAGCTATACCACGTTCACGCAAAGATCATGTGCGGGTTCGTTTCAAGTACCTACGCTCGCTGTCTGTCCGGTACACAGAACTAGCTAGCCGAACGGTAATGTTGATCTTGCCAGCCATGCTTGATGGTGGCTCCCGGTCACGGTCGGCAATGCGACGTTGTCACGGACCCATGGGCCATGGCGTACACGGCGACGTGTAAGGCCAGCGACATCAGATCACCAGCTAGCTACTAGTAGAGTAGTAGTACACGTTTGGTTGAGCCATCATTCATCACCGGCCACAGACACCACCCCTGGCTTAGCTTAATTAGCTACGTACACTCTCTGCTTCCTCAGTTCTTCTTCCACCCTCTGTCTGTCTAGCCATACCGCCGTCCTCCTCCTACCTCACCATGAGCAGCTTCGCCTACCAGAAGCTCAAGAAGCTCCCGCCCCCACCCCCTCCAACCACTGACCAGGAGGACGCGCACTACGCCGTCGCCGCCGCGCAGGACCACTACTACCGCCACGCGGCCGCCGCGATCGTCGCCAGCAGGAGGACGTGGCGGAGCCGCCGGTCGTCCTCCGCCGGCGGGCCGCGGCGCCGCGGCAGGCCTCTGAGGATCTCGAGCCTGGCACGGGCGCTGCGGCGGAGAGCGGCCGCAGTGGGCGGCAGGGTGCGGGCGTCGGTGGCCCGGGTGGTTACAAGGCTCAAGGAGGGCGGGCCCTGCGTGGCCGACCTCTTCGCCGGTAACTACATGTTCCTGCAGGTAACGCCGTCGATGGCCGCCCCCGCCGCGGCCGGGGTCGGCAGGGGGGCCTTCTTGCCGTACTACCTCGCCGTCAAGGACAAGGCCGCCGGCGCCGGCGCCGTGCACGGCTTGATCCGCGCCTAGCTCTACTTGTACAGGACGAGTTGTTTGCTTTGTTGCTGTCTTGTGCATGATGTAATTTGGCGGGTCGTTTGTTTGTGTAATTCTGAGGTGTGTCGATCAAACCTGGTGTCCAAAATAATGTGTGAAGGGAAACTAAATTACTTTTCACTGGTGCTTAGTATAAGAATTTGTACGTAGCTTGATTACCCTATGTAATTACAGTTAGTTTTGAATGAAAGGTTGATGCAGAGAACTGAGTAACTACTAGCAGTTGAGCTATGTATGCATTCGTGCATTTGGTACTTGGTAGGTCACATGGACTTGCTTTGCACTGTATTACTTGAGTACATACATTTGACTGCATTTGGTAGTTGGTAGGTCACTCAGAAGCTGTTAGATTACGTACGTAGCTGTACCGGCATTTCTAACCGTTCCCTTATCCGGCCATAAGGGGGTATATTTGGGTTTTTTCCGCTCTAAACCGCACATAACCGATCCCTTATACAGTAACAGTTAGTGAAGTTAAACTTTTACTCCATCCCAAATCCTCTCCTTATATTTACTTCGGCTCGTGGCGGCCAAGTAAAATTTCCCCACTCACTGTTCCTCTCCCCCGCCTCCTCTTCTCCCCTTCGCCCCTCCGCCGGCACAACCCCCTCCCTGATCCACCGCCCTCCCTCCTCCCGATGGTTGAACGAGGTGGCCGCCGGTCCCCTCCACCAATTCGCACCGCGAATACACGCTGCCACGCACGTGCGTCGTCGTCTGTGACCGCTTCCTCGAGCCACCGCCGCTCGGCCGATCCCCTGCCGCCGCGCCCCTCACGCGGTTTGAGGACTTCCCGAACCTCCCCTCCCCCACGGCCGCCAACAAGGAACTACATGGGCATCCGACAGTGGTCGTGGGGCACGTGGGTGGCCGAAATCATGGACTGCAAGACCCACAAGCGGAAGTGGGTTGGCTAGTTCCACACCGCCGAGTTCGCGACCATGGAATACGACCGGTGGCAGGTCGGGTTCCATGGCCACAACGTGCGGCTCAACTTTCCATTCGACACGGCTCCGGTTCACCTCATCCCGCCGGAGCCGGGGGTGGTGACCACTCTGATGGCGCGGGAGGACAGGGAAGCAATGGAGCGCCTCGAGGCCTTTATGGATGAGGTCCGCCATCAGTACCCAGAGCTAGTGGAGGCAGAGCGGGGAATCTTTGTCGTCAATGATGGCCAAGTTATCGTCATCTCTGCTGACGAGCACGGCAACGACGGTGGCACGGGCGACGAGAAGGGCCGCAACATGGGCAGCGATGATGATATCGACGTCCAGGAATGGCGGAGCGTCTTCCCAGACGACGACGACAACGACGGCATAGCCCGGACCCAGCTATGGCAGAGGGTGGCCTCACCCGGGTGGATTGGCTCGGCCTCCACTTCGGCCGAAACTAGTTTAAATTAAGTCTTAGTTTAAACTTATGTTTAATGTTTGGTTCCAACAACTTTATGTGTTGAACTTATGTTTAAATGCATCATTTTTCGGTTGCAATTTGATTGAATTTGTGCAAATTTAGTTTTACTCCGCTAACTTTAGGGGATCGCGTAGGTGCGACAAATTTTTAGTGGAGTATATATACTCCATTAAGGTATATACTCCGCTAACTTATAAGGGATCGGTTAGAAATGCCCTTACTGTTTTTGATTTAGAGCAGGGTTATAGTATAGCGAACAACCGGCTATATAGAGTTGCTACGCCATCTATCGTCAACTGATAGTTTAGTATGTAAATCTTGGCCCTTTTTCTTCTCTTTAATTCTCCAACACAGATTTGAGAAGTATATTATCTACATCATCTATCTGCCGCCATTACTTAAACGAGTTATCTTCAACGATCTAGATACCAAGGCAAATTTGGATACTCTTGGATGGCGGGGGTATCAACAAATTAGTGTTGTTAATTTACTTATTTAGGAGTACCATCACATCACGGAAGTGGCGGTGTCTCCCTTTCAGCATCGATCATCAATAATCGATCACGAACAGTGATCACTTGGCTGGACCGCTGGAGTAGCTAGATTGATGGAGAATGATTAGTGATGGCTCTGCCTAATCAGTTCCTCCACATTGATGGTGGCAGGTGAGAGTGAGAGCGAGACGCCTCTCCATCAAATTCTCTTAGCGGACAGGACAAAATGGTTGTTGACAGGAAGAAAAACTGGGCTCAGACCCAGTTGTTGACAGACTTTTGTAGGCCCAGTACCTCTTTTGCTCCCACCAGGAAGCAAGACAGCATCTCACCCGAATTTTACGTGCTCCCGTTTCCAACACATCAAAAATATACTCGCCAGCACTAAAAAAAGCTCTATCCATTTGGAATCTCATCACTCTTTGGCCTCCGGAACTAATTATCAAGCTTTGGATTCCAGTAAAAACTAAGATGGGGTAATCTAGGGCAAATCAAATGATGTCATTTCAACGAACAAACTACTCCCTTCGTCAGGGTTTATAGGGCATGCAAGAGTTTTTAGGTCTTCATTTTTTACCATTTTTTTAATATGTGACATAAGAGGTACTGCATTTTGAATCATCCTCCAAATAAATTTTTTTATGGTCGAATAAAAAAACTAAAAACACATTGATGTCCTGTAGAACTAGGTAAAAAATAGTAAAATGTGGAGTATAAGTTAAATTACTTAAAACCAACAGCGTCAAGTTTCTTCAATGGAAGGGCATTATAGTACAACTGAGAGTATCTTCGGCCCTTCCCCTAAGAAATCTTGGACTCCCTAAAAATTTCAATTGAGTAGTTAGACTTCATTTAGCATTTCCCTCAAATCATTTAACGACTCCTAAAAAATTTGGAGTTACTCCTCAAGAGAGCCCTTCTTCCTCAAATTTTGATGTCGTCGGTAGCACCCTCCGAAGCCACGGATGTCATGGGAATGGATTCCCACGCCTCCTCCCCACAAGCCGCTTCGGCACCACAAATGGTGAAGGTACATCCACCATACGAAAAGTCGAGCGAACACACGAATATGTGGTTGTTGGGTATGGTGGCGGTTGTGGTGCCGAGGTTAGTGAGGATCCGGGCTTGGGAGTCCTCGGCCATCTTGTGTCTAAGGGCCGGGAGCACCATCCTGGCATTGTGTCGTGCCAAAGCACGTGTCGAGTCGTCACCGATCCCCTATGTGGAACTGGTGTCGCTGGCGGTGATGTGGCTAAGCTTCCTGGTGGTGACTGTGACCTCCTCGGCGGTTGCACGCAAGCTGTAGCAGCCAAAACACACCAAGTCAGCCAAGTAACTCAACTATCTCAGTAGGGCGCTCATGGAGAATTAAGAGATAAATTATGAGCTTTTTTACGGTACCCTGGTACTCCCTAGAGTAGGGTGGGAGTACCGATCAAATCCATCTGTTGGTTCACAGGGTTAGTTTAGTCTTTTCTCGTGCTAAAAAACTGTTGTTTCCCATCTTTAATCTAGTTCCCCAAATCCACCAGCCCAATCAAGTGCTTGCGGCCGCGCCGCCGCCGCCGGAGGCACTTTCACCGCAGTGCCAGCAGTAACCCATCAATCATGTGTTCCTTAAAAAAATGAAAAAAATTGATCGCCGTAGGAGGAATGGTAATTTGAGGCGATTAAACCTGTTGTAGTGAGCAGTTTCCATCAACAACAAAATTCCGCCTGGATTGCAAAGTTGTTGCCGTCAAAAAGATTTAGTTTAGGGATTAATTTCAGATCATCAGAAGAGGCATGTCCCTCGGGAGATTCAGATGGGAAAGATTTTCTTAAAACGTGTTCGGACGAGGAAGATGATGATCGGCCTAGGAGTTTCTTGCGTAATCTACGGGTCCATCGGCTCTGTCCATGGCTCATCGCCTCAGCCTCTCATGCATTCATGCCTACGGGCATGCAGGTTGTGGCTTCAGCGCTCGGGGAATATGGCTGCCCACCAATTCCCACCGGTCGGCCGAATAGCAGGCGCGTTGCCACCACAGAATTGCACATGAACTTAGATTAGGAAATTTGATCTATTCTCGAATTACTATTTTCACCCTCAGGTCATGGTACTCCCTTGTTTTTACTGGTGGTACTCTTTGACATTAGAAGTGGAGTACCAGTCAGTCTGAACCATTGGATTATGAGGAATGAATGGACTATATTAGTTTGAGGATACTGTAAAAGTGCTCTAAATTATACCGACCGCAGAGACCCCACGTGCCTTGGGGTGTATAAAGCTTTGGAGCTAAATAATAGGTAGAGGGGTTTTGGACAAATGATGGATTTTATTGGCTCAAAATGGAGCATTATGGGCGTGTTTGGCAGCCCTAGCAGCCGGGCCTGGCTAGCTCAAGCCTGGCACACAGGAGGCTGGTGTTGAACAAATGCATCCTCTAAATCAACATCTGCAATTTGTTTGTTTGCCCGCATTTTGTTCTCACGTATTAGGGCATAGCTTAGCGCATGTGCAAACAGAAGGCCTGCTGTTTGGTTGCATGCAATACATGTTGTCTAGTATTCTCTTCGGCCCGGTGGTGAGGTTACCAGCACACATCAGCGTCAGGAAGAACACACACAACAGAAAGGTTACCCACACACAGTGGCATTAGGAAGAACACACACAACGAAACATAAAAGTATGCAGTTACAAAAATTGTGCCACATATAAACAAAGTAGTTCAAACACAAAGCAACTCAATATTAAAATAAAGAGGCTGGAGTGTACGATGGGATGTCCTGGGGTTTCACGGCGAAGGCGTCATCATGCCTCCCGCACCTGGTCACCACTTCAATGCCATCGTCACTGAAGACGATGACCTTCAGCATGTCGGGAGTAAGTAGCTTGAAGGTCACCATGAAGCCTATCTTCATCTGATGGACGGCGCTGAAGGTGGCCCAACCCTGATCGAGGGCGACTCTGCCGTTCAATTGGCGGACAGTGACCCTCCAGGAGAAGCCTGTGTTCGTCTTTAGGTTGAACTCATGTCGCACAGATGGGAACTGCTTCGTGAAGTCCAGCAGCATAGGTATGGCCTTGAGCTGGGGGGGCATGATCACCTTGCAGAAGGTGGTTGGCCCTCCCATATCATGATATTGGTCGTACTTGTGCCGCTTGCCGCTGGGCCGCTCTACCGGCACGTCGTCGTCCATGGTCGTGCTCTGGACTGGTGTCACCTCCGAGGGCGGGACCACGTCCTTGCCCTTGTCCTGCTCCTTTGATGCCACCACCTCCTTTCCCGAGTTGTCCATGTCGATCTGCATTATGAAGAGGTTCAAAGGTTGGGCCAGGATCTATGAACCTTGCACATCGCCATTAAAACCTATGCTTTTGTGTCGTTGTCCTACTCCTTTAATGCCACCACCTCATCCTCCAACCCAACGCCATGAACACTCCGGCAACGAAGAAGAGACGGTGGTGCAGGTCGAGGAGAAGACCAGGACCAAGGCCAAGGCCACCCGCCGCTCCACTAGCCTCCAGGGACCCCGGGGTTCAGATCTGTGCGTACTGTGTAAGATGAACCCTAATACCCATTCCTATTGTACTCAATCCGGATAGGTTCAACCTCATATCTGTCGCTAATGATCACTTCTATGGTGTTATGACCACTCCTATGGTGTTTACTCAATACCCCAATGCTATGAATCTCATATCTAATGCCGATCGAATCTAAACTCGAATCAAATGTGAAGTACTAGGTTAGGAAGGGGGAAAATTGCTTTCCGCCATTGCCGAAGGTCAACTTGCTATTCTCCGATCTACTGCATGTTGCCACCGTCGCATTCGTGAGAGTGGGTAGAGGGGCGAGGGGACAGAGAGCAGTGAGGGAAGGTGAGGGTATTAACTGCCAGCCCTTCACAATGCAATGATGCTTCTTGAGGGTGGCTCCTCGCGTGCAGCCCCCGCCGCCCACATGCCTTGCGCGGGCCTGGCTCACGAGAAACTGCCGATTCGAGTGTGCCTTGCGACATAGGCGAAGAGGTGCTTTAAAGTTAGTGTCATGTGATGACCCACAAGTATAGGGGATCTATCTTAGTCCTTTCGATAAGTAAGAGTGTCGAACCCAACGAGGAGCAGAAGGAAATGACAAGCGGTTTTCAGTAAGGTATTCTCTGCAAGCACTGAAATTATCGGTAACAGATAGTTTTGTGATAAGGTAACTCGTAACAGGTAACAAGTAACAAAAGTAAACAAGGTGCAGCAAGGTGGCCCAATCCTTTTTGTAGCAAAGGACAAGTGTGAACAAACTCTTACATAAAGGAAAGCGCTCCCGAGGACACATGGAAATTATCGTCAAGCTAGTTTTCATCATGCTCATATTATTCAGGTTCGTTACTTTGATAATTTGATATGTGGATGGACCGGTGCTTGGGTACTGCCCTTCCTTGGAAAAGCATCCCACTTATTATTAACCCCTCTCGCAAGCATCTGCAACTATGAAAGAAGAATTAAGGTAAACCTAACCATAGCATGAAACATATGGATCCAAATCAGTCCCTTACGAAGCAACGCATTAACTAGCGTTTAAGCTTCTATCACTCTAGCAACCCATCATCTACTTATTACTTCCCAATGCCTTCCCCTAGGCCCAAACAATGGTGAAGTATCATGTAGTCGACGTTCACATAACACCACTAGAGGAAAGAAAATATACATCTCATCAAAATATCGAACGAATACCAAATTCACATGACTACTTATAACAAGACTTCTCCCATGTCCTTAGGAACAAAGGTAACTACTCACAAATCATATTCATGTTCATAATCAGAGGGGTATTAATATGCATAAAGTATCTGAACATATGATCTTCTACCGAATAAACCAACTAGCATCAACTACAAGGAGTAATCAACACTACTAGCAACCCACAGGTACCAATCTGAGGTTTTGAGACAAAGATCGGATACAAGAGATGAAGTAGCACTACTAGGGAAAAGGCTAGCAGCAGCGCGGGTTTTAGATGTATCAGTAGTGCGGGTACCCGCGCTACTAATAAGGCGCTACAGCTAACTCATAGCAGTAGCGCGTGCGCACCCGCGCTGCTGCTACACAAGTGTAGCAGCAGCATGGTTAGAGGAAGCTCGCTACTGCTAGTAGCGCTAGCGCTCTTTGGCTGGACGCGCTACTGCTATTGAGGCACTGCTGCTAACTTTTATACACTCGCTACTGCTAATTTAAGTAGTTTTTTTTGGCATATTTGTTTTGTATTTGAACAGGCTTTGTAGAAGAATCTTTAGCACATAGAAATGTCATCATGATACACATACAAATGCCTGCGAGACCACAAATGTAATCATAGCATGTACATACAAATAGTCTCATCATAATCATCATCCAACACAAAGTGATATCTTGTCATCATCTCGAAAATAGCAATACATGCAAGTCTCGAATACTTGCAACTACAACAACATCATCCATCTAAACAAAGGTATACGCAAGAAGTGCTATCACTATTAGTGAGAGCGAAACTATGCAGTACATGAGGTGGCGGTTACGAGTCCTCTCTCGCGCTAGCGTGAACCTCAAGTAACTAGCTTCTCCTTCTTGTCTGCTTTTGAAGCCTTTATGGCTGGCGCCCGTGAACCCATTCACTTGCGCCTGACACTCTTGCCACTCGTTGTACACCCCCGGAACATTCCCTTTGTACACGACATAGCATTTCCATCTCGCCATCAAGAAACTAGGTACCTGTTAGAGATGCATGTTCATGAAGAGGATGTACAATCATATATATGCACCAAAATATTATAGAGCAACACCGAAAAAGAAAGGATTAGCAACTAGATGCAACATATACAGTACGCAAACTAACAAAGTAGCGTTACGCAAGTTCGGCAGGGACCGTGGACATCACAAAGTTTCATCGCCACAAAAAGTATACAAGTTCAACCGACACATATCATCATCATCGGCATCATAAATCACTAGAAGTTCCATCCTTCCATATCATCGAGGACGAACCCTAGCTTCTTGAACGTCGTGAGGTCTAGACGTTGCATGCCTATGCGAGTTCGGACGTCAGCTCACGATATAGGGCCGTGGTGGAACATCCCCTTCTCATCGACGACTTCTTTCATGATGATCGTCGCAATGTCGCTTTGGATGCGAAAGAAGTCATCTCTAAGTTTATAATTCGCTTCTCCATGAGATTCTAGCCACTTGTGGATATGATCATCATTTCTGTTGTTAATGCGAAGCTTCTGGTGATCCGTGTTGAACTGAATCATGAGATGGACGATGTAGAATCCATCCTTCTTGCTTGGTTTTGGGACATGGATGCAGGAGAAGTTAGTTTTATGCGCGAAACCCATCTTCTTGTTCCTTTGTTTCTTGATATGCATGTGGCCACCTCTAAAGCTGAAGCCTTGGAGAGCATCATCTAGAATATTCATTATGTGGGTGTAGTCCTTTTTCTCGTAGTCTCTGGAAGGGTCAAAATACACGGCGTGGGAGACTTGCGGGTAAAGAACGATAATGACGGCGCGCCCGTTGCTGCGGGGAAAAGACACCTCAAATTATTCCCCATATGGGAGAGAAGGAATGATTGAAATGTACGAAAGGGTTGTCCGGAACTAACTTACTTTGGATGATAAGGCACGAGGACAATTTCCCGGTCCTTATTCTGTACCATGAACTTTTGGAGGTACTCCCTAGCAGTTTCACGCTCAAAGTCGCCGAGACTCAAGAAAGACTTGTGCATGTAGTACGGATCCGCCACACAGATTTGCGAGACTTCTTCACTCTTCATGACGGAGCTCATATGTAGCGCAAAAAGGCAGACGATAGTATAGTCAAGCCGCCTTGTTAGAAATATCTCAAAGATATGGTCAAACCGGTACCTTCCCCGCCGGTACCTTCCCCACCGGTCTCAGTGCCGCCATCGGTGCCGGCGCCGCCGGTGTCGATGTCGGCATCAGTACCATCATCGAGGCCGACCTGCAAACCTTGCTTAGCAGTCAAATAGTCGAGGTACTCTTGTTCACCCTCAGAATCCATCTCGTCTGCATCTTGGTCAGAAGGCCCAGTTTCTTCGTTGTTCGACATGTTTCCTATGATTAAGTGGCCTCATTTATTTCTAAAAGTATGAATAAATGAGAAATGACATAAAAAGAAATCTATGTGCCAGCACTCGATATGCCAACTATGTAGCACAAATCATGCCTTTATTCACGGGAAATTTCGGCATGACCTTTGCTAAAAAATGGACATATCGAGCGCCTGAAATTCAACGGAACGGAAATGAATCAACATTCCGGCGTAACATAGGCCACTCGGATCATTTTCCAAACATGACATGTCCAAAACATGACATATGCACATATCACATGTCCAGTTCAAATTTGCATATAAATTCAGCTAATTTTGAAACCTAGCTAAATTCATAACTAAATAGATAACCTAATTAATTAACATAACCGAAGAACCCTAGTAGAGAGGGGGGGTTTACAGAGAGTGCACGGGCGAGGAGGCAGGCCCGACGACGGCCGGCAGGGGAGAGGAGGGAGGCGAGGGCCGACGGGTCGGGGGCGAGCGCGCCGGGGTCGGGGGCGAGCGCCGGCGCCGGAGTCGGGGGCGAGGGCCGGCCGGGTCGGGGGCGAGCGGCGGGGTCGGGGGCTAGTGCCGGCGCCGGGTCGGGGTCGAGGGCCGGAAGGGGGCGAGCGCCGGGGTCGGGGGCTAGCTCCGGTGCCGGCGGAGTCGGGGGCGAGCGCCGGGGCCGGGTCGGGCGCGGTGGTGCGACGGGGGAGAGAGAGTGGGAGCATGTGATGGAGATAGGGGGAAGGGAAGAGAGGAGGGGGAGGTAGGGGGAAGGGAAAAGAGGAGGGGGAGGGGAGGGACGGGTGGGGAAAGGTGTTGGGTTGGTGCGGGTTAGCAGTAGCGCGGGATCTAAAACGCGCTGCTGCTAAGGATTTAGCAGCAGCGCGCTTTGGGATGCGGCGCTACTGCTAACTGGGACAAAAAAGTGTGGCAATTTGAAATTTACCAGCAGCGATCTCGGAAAAAGCGCGCTACTACTACATACTTAGCAGTAGCGCGGTTCTTGCGACCGCGCTACAGCTACTTAGAGTTAGGTGAACACCGCCGGTCGATATTTGTAGCAGCGCGTTTTAGGCCGAGCGCGCTACTGCTAAATCCTTATCAGCAGCGAGTTTACAGAACACGTGCTACTACTAGTTAGCAGCAGCGCTCCTTTTTGAACCGCGCTGCTGATAAGATTCTGTGTATAGGCTTTTCCCTAGTAGTGTAGGTTTTGAGAGTAGATGGTGCTGGTGAAGATCTTGATGGAGATTGACCCCCACCCGATGAGAGGATCGATGGTGATGATTTTGTCGCGGAACGTAGTAATTTCAAAAAATTTCCTACGCACACGCAAGATCATGGTGATGGCATAGCAACGAGAGGGGAGAGTGTTGTCTACGTACCCTCGTAGACCGTTAAGCGGAAGCGTTATGACAACGCGGTTGATGTAGTCGTACGTCTTCACGAATCGACCGATCCAAGCACCGAACGTACGGCACCTCCGTGTTCAGCACACGTCCAACTCGATGACGTCCCCCGGGCTCCAATCCAGCGAAGCGTCGGGGATGAGTTCCGTCAGCACAACGGCGTGGTGACGATGATGATGTTCTACCAGCGCAGGGCTTCGTCTAAACTCCGCGACGATATGACCGAGGTGGAATATGGTGAAGGGGGGCACCGCACACAGCTAAGGAACGATCCGTAGATCAACTTGTGTGTCATGGGGTGCCCCCTGCCCCCGTATATAAAGGAGCAAGGGAGGGGGTGGCCGGCCTAGGAGGGGGCGCACCAAGGAGGAGTCCTACTCCCACAGGGAGTAGGATTCCCCCCCTTCCAAGTAGTAGGAGTAGGAGTCAAGGAAAGGGGGAAGAGAAGAGAAGGAAGGAGGGGGTACAGCCCCTCCCCCTAGTCCAATTCGGACTAGGCCTTGGGGGGGGGGCGCCCAACCTCTCCTTTGTCTTTCCCCTAAAGCCCAATAAGGCCCATATACTCCCCGGCGAATTCCCGTAACTCTCCGGTACTCCGAAAATTACCCGAATCACTCGGAACCTTTCGGAACTCCGAATATAGTCGTCCAATATATCGATCTTTACGTCTCGACCATTTCAAGACTCCTCGTCATGTCCCCGATCTCATCCAGGACTCCGAACTCCTTCGGTACATCAAAACTCATAAACTCATAATATAACTGTCATCGTAACGTTAAGCGTGCGGACCCTACGGGTTCGAGAACTATGTAGACATGACCTAGAACTGTTTCCAGTCAATAACCAATAGTGGAACCTGGATGTTCATATTAGCTCCTACATATTCTACGAAGATCTTTATCGGTCAAACCGCATAACATACGTTGTTCCCTTTGTCATCGGTATGTTACTTGCCCGAGATTCGATCGTCGGTATCCAATACCTAGTTCAATCTCGTTACCGGCAAGTCTCTCTACTCGTTCCGTAATACATCATCCCGTAACTAACTCATTAGTTACAATGCTTGCAAGGCTTAAGTGATGTGTATTACCGAGAGGGCCCAGAGATACCTCTCCGACAATCGGAGTGACAAAACCTAATCTCGAATTACGCCAACCCAACATGTACCTTCAGAGACACGTGTAGAGCACCTTTATAATCACCCAGTTACGTTGTGATGTTTGGTAGCACACAAAGTGTTCCTCCGGTAAACGGGAGTTGCATAATCTCATAGTCATAGGAACATGTATAAGTCATGAAGAAAGCAATAGCAACATACTAAATGATCAAGTGCTAGGCTAACGGAATGGGTCAAGTCAATCTCATCATTCTCCTAATGATGTGATCCCGTTAATCAAATTACAACACATGTCTATGGTTAGGAAACATAACCATCTTTGATCAACGAGCTAGTCTAGTAGAGGCATACTAGTGACACTCTGTTTGTCTATATATTCACACATGTATTATGTTTCCGGTTAATACAATTCTAGCATGAATAATAAACATTTATCATGAAATAAGGAAATAAATAATAACTTTATTATTGCCTCTAGGGCATATTTCCTTCAGTCTCCCACTTGCACTAGAGTCAATAATCTAGTTCACATCGCCATGTGAATAATTCACATCACCATGTGATTAGCACCCATAGTTCACATCGTCATGTGACCAACACCCAAAGGGTTTACTAGAGTCAATAATCTAGTTCACATCGCTATGTGATTAACACCCAAAGAGTACTAAGGTGTGATCATGTTTTTCTTGTGAGATAATTTTAGTCAACGGGTCTGTCACATTCAGATCCGTAAGTATTTTGCAAATTTCTATGTCTACAATGCTATGCACGGAGCTACTCTAGCTAATTGCTCCCACTTTCAATATGTATCTAGACCGAGACTTAGAGTCATCTAGATTAGTGTCAAAACTTGCATCGACGTAACCCTTTACGACGAACCTTTTTGTCACCTCCATAATTGAGAAACATATCCTTATTCCCCTAAGGATAATTTTGACCGCTGTCCAGTGATCTACTCCGAGATCACTATTGTACTCCTTTGCCAAACTAGGGCAGAGTATACAATAGGTCTAGTCCATAGCATGGCATACTTTTATAGAACCTATGACTGAAGCATAGGGAATGACTTTCATTCTCTTTCTATTTTCGGCTGTGGTCAGGATTTGAGTCTTACTCAATTTCACACCTTGTAACACATGCAAGAAACTCTTTCTTTGACTGTTCCATTTTGAACTACTTCAAAAACTTGTCAAGGTGTGTACTCATTGAAAAAACTTTTCAAACTTTTCAAACTTCTTTCAAACTCTCCTTTATGCTTTGCAGAATAATTCTACATTATTTCCGATCAACAATATGTCATTCACATATACTTATCAGAAATGCTGTAGTGCTCTCACTCACTTTCTTGTAAATACAGGCTTCACCGCAAGTCTGTATAAAACTATATACTTTGATCAACTCATCAAAGCGTATATTCCAACTCTGAGATGCTTGCACCAGTCCATAGATGGATCGCTGGAGCTTGCACATTTTGTTAACACCTTTAGGATTGACAAAACCTTCTGGTTGCATCATATACAACTCTTCTTAAATAAATCCATTAAGGAATGCAGTTTTGTCTATCCATTTGCCAGATTTCATAAAATGCGGCAATTGCTAACATGATTCAGACAGACTTAAGCATAGATACGAGTGAGAAACTCTCATCGTAGTCAACACTTTGACCTTGTCGAAAACCTTTTGCGACAATTCTAGCTTTGTAGACAGTAACACTACTATCAGCGTCCGTCTTCCTCTTGAAGATCCATTTATTCTTAATGACTCACCGATCATCGGGCAAGTCAATCAAAGTCTACACTTTGTTCTCATACATGGATCATATCTCAGATTTCATGGCCTCAAGCCATTTCGCGGAATCTGGGCTCATCATCGCTTCCTCATAGTTCATAGGTTTGTCATGGTCAAGTAACATGACCTCCAGAACAGGATTACCGTACCACTCTGGTGCGGATCTCACTCTGTTTTACCTGCGAGGTTCGGTAGTAACTTGATCTGAAGTTACATGATCATCATCATTAGCTTCCTCACTAATTGGTGTAGTAGTCACAGGAACAGATTTCTGTGATGAACTACTTTCCAATTCGGGAGAAGGTACATATTACCTTATCAAGCTCTACTTTCCTCCCACTCACTTCTTTCGAGAGAAACTCCTTCTCTAGAAAGGATCCATTATTAGCAACGAATGTTTTTGCCTTCGGATCTGTGATAGAAGGTGTACCCAACAGTTTCCTTTGGGTATTCTATGAAGACGCACTTCTCCAATTTGGGTTCGGGCTTATCTGGTTGAAAACCTTTTTCATATAAGCATCGCAACTCCAAACTTTAAGAAACGACAGCTTAGGTTTACTGCTAAACCATAGTTCATACGGTGTCGTCTCAACGGATTTAGATGGTGCCCTATTAAACGTGAATGCAGCTGTCTCTAATGCATAACCCCAAAATGATATTGGTAAATTGGTAAGAGCTATCATTGATCGCACCATATCAAAATAAAGTACGATTACGATGTTCGGACACACCATAACGTTGTGGTGTTCCAGGTGGCGTGAGCTGTGAAACTATTCCACATTGTTTTAATTGAAGACCAAACTCGTAACTCAAATATTCATCTCCACGATCAGATTGTAGAAACTGTGTTTTCTTGTTACGATGATTTTCCACTTCACTCTGAAATTCTTTGAACCTTTCAACTATTTCAGACTTATGTTTCATCAAGTAGATATACCCATATCTGCTCAAATCATGTTGTGAAGGTCAGAAAATAACGATACTTGCCACGAGCATCAATACCCATTGGATTGCATACATTGGTATGTATTATTTCCAATAAGTCAGTAGCTTGTTCCATTGTTTCGGAGAACGGAGTTTTAGTCATCTTGCCCAAAAAGGCACGGTTCGCAAGCATCAAATGATTCATAACCAAGTGATTCCGAAAATCCATCTTTATGGAGTTTCTTCATGCGCTTTACACCGACATGACCCAAACGGCAGTGCCACTAATAAGCTGCACTATCATTATTAACTTTGCATCTTTTGGCATCAATATTATGAATATGTGTATCACTACGATCGAGATCCAACAAACTATTTTCATTGGGTGTATAACCATCGAAAGTCTTATTCATGTAAACAGAATAACAATTATTCTTTATCTTCAAATGAATAACCGTATCCCAATAAACATGATCAAATCATATTCATGCTCAATGCAAACGCTAAATAACAGTTATTTAGGTTTAACACTAATCTCGAAAAAATAGGGAGTGTGTGATGATGATCATATCAAACTTGGAACTATTTCCAACACTCATCGTCACTTCCCCTCAACTAGTCTCTGTTTATTATGTAACTTCTGCTTCGAGTTACTAATCTTAGCAACCGAACAAGTATCAAATACTCAGGGGCTACTATAAACACTAGTACGGCATACATCAATAACCTGTATATCAAATATACCCTTGTTCACTTTGCCATCCTTCTTATCCACCAAATATTTAGGGCATTTCTACTTCCAGTGACCATTTCCTTTGCAGTGTAAGCACTCAGTTTCAGGCTTTGGTCCAGCTTTGGTCTTCTTCACGGGAGTGACAACTTGTTTGCCATTCTACTTGAAGTTTCCCTTTCTTTCCGTTTGCCCTTTTCTTGAAACTAGTGGTCTTGTCAATCATCAACACTTGATGCTCTTTCTTGATTTCTACCTTCGTTGATTTCAACATCACGAAGAGCTCGGGAATCGTTTTCGTCATCCCTTGCATACTATAGTTCATCTTGAAGTTCTAGTAACTTAGTGATGGTGACTAGAGAATTCTGTCAATCATTATGTTATCTGGAAGATTAACTCCCACTTGATTCAAGCGATTGAAGTATCCAGACAATCTGAGCACATGCTCACTAGTTGAGCGATTCTCCTCCATCTTTTAGCTATAGAACTTGTTGGAGACTTCATATCTCTCAACTCGGGTATTTGCTTGAAATATTAACTTCAATTCCTGGAACATTTTATATGGTCCATGATGTTCAAAACATCTTTGAAGTCCCGATTCTAAGCCATAAATCATGGTGCACAAAACTATCAAGTAGTCATCATATTGAGCTAGCCAAACGTTCATAACGTCTGCATCTGCTCCTGCAATAGGTCTGTCACCTAGCGGTGCATTAAGGACACAATTCTTCTGTGCAGCAATGAGGATAAACATCAGATCATGGATCCAATCCGCATCATTGCTACTAACATTTTTCAACGCAATTTTCTCTAGGAACATATCAAAATAAACATATGAAAGCAACAACGCAAGCTATTGATCTTACAACATAATTTGCAAAATACTACCAGGACTAAGTTCATGATAAATTTAAGTTCAATTAATCATATTACTTAAGAACTCCCACTTAGACAGACATCTCTCTAGTCATCTAAGTGATCACGTGATCCAAATCAACTAAACCATAACTGATCATCATGTGAGATGGAGTAGTTTTGAATGGTGAACATCGCTATGTTGATCATATCTACTATATGATTCACGCTCGACCTTTCGGTCTCCGTGCTCCGAGTTCATATCTGCATATGCTAGGCTCGTCAAGTTTAACCTGAGTATTCCGCGTGTGCAAAACTGGCTTGCACCCGTTGTAGATGGACGTAGAGCTTATCACACCCGATCATCATGTGGTGTCTGGGCACGACGAACTTTGGCAACGGTGCATACTCAGGGAGAACACTTCTTGATAATTAGTGAGAGATCATCTTAAAATGCTACCGTCAAACAAAACAAGAATAAGATGTATAATAAATAGATAAACATCATATGCAATCAATATATGTGACATGATATGGCCATGATCATCTTGCGCCTTTGATCTCCATCTCCAAAGTACTGTCATGATCTCTATCGTCACCGGCACGACACCATGATCTTCATCATCTTGATCTATATCAATGTGTCATCACATGGTTGTCTCACCAACTATTGCTCTTGCAACTATTGCTATCGTATAGCGATAAAGTAAAGCAATTATTTGGCACTTGCATCTTATGCAACAAAGAGACATCCATAGGGCTTCTGCCAGTTGCCAATAACTTCAACAAAACATGATCATCTCATACAATAACTTATATCTTATCACGTCTTGACCATATCACATCACAACATGCCCTGCAAGAACAAGTTAGACGTCCTCTACTTTGTTGTTGCAAATTTTACGTGGCTGCAACGGGCTGAGCAAGAACCATTCTTACCTACGCATCAAAACCACAACGATAGTTCGTCAAGTTAGTGTTGTTTTAACCTTCGCAAGGACCGGGCGTAGCCACACTCGGTTCAACTAAACTTGGAGAAACTGACACCCGCCAGCCACCTGTGCGCAAAGCATGTCGGTAGAACCAGTCTCGCGTAAGCGTACGCGTAATGTCGGTCCGGGCCGCTTCATCCAACAATACCGCCGAACCAAAGTATGACATGCTGGTAAGCAGTATGACTTGTATCGCCCACAACTCACTTGTGTTCTACTCGTGCATATAACATCAACGCATAAAACCTAGGCTCGGATGCCACTGTTGCGGAACGTAGTAATTTCAAAAAATTTCCTACGCACACGCAAGATCATGGTGATGGCATAGCAACGAGAGGGTAGAGTGTTGTCTACGTACCCTCGTAGACCGTTAAGCGGAAGCATTATGACAACGCGGTTGATGTAGTCGTACGTCTTCACGAATCGACCGATCCAAGCACCGAACGTACGGCACCTCCGTGTTCAGCACACGTCCAGCTCGATGACGTCCCCCGGGCTCCAATCCAGCGAAGCGTCGGGGATGAGTTCCGTCAGCACGACGGCGTGGTGACGATGATGATGTTCTACCGGTGCAGGGCTTCGTCTAAACTCCGCGACGATATGACCGAGGTGGAATATGGTGGAGGGGGGCACCGCACACGGCTAAGGAACGATCCGTAGATCAACTTGTGTGTCATGGGTGCCCCCCTGCCCACGTATATAAAGGAGCAAGGGAGGGGGTGGCCGGCCTAGGAGGGGGCGCACCAAGGAGGAGTCCTACTCCCACCGGGAGTAGGATTCCCCCCCTTCCAAGTAGTAGGAGTAGGAGTCAAGGAAAGGGGGAAGAGAAGAGAAGGAAGGAGGGGGCGCAGCCCCTCCCCCTAGTCCAATTCGGACTAGGCCTTGGGGGGGCGCCCAACCTCTCCTCTCTCTTTCCCCTAAAGCCCAATAAGGCCCATATGCTCCCCGGCGAATTCCCGTAACTCTCCGGTACTCCGAAAAATACCCGAATCACTCGGAACCTTTCCGAACTCCGAATATAGTCGTCCAATATATCGATCTTTACGTCTCGGCCATTTCAAGACTACTCGTCATGTCCCCGATCTCATCCGGGACTCCGAACTGCTTCTGTACATCAAAACTCATAAACTCATAATATAACTGTCATCGTAACGTTAAGCGTGCGGACCCTACGGGTTTGAGAACTATGTAGACATGACCTAGAACTGTTTCCGGTCAATAACCAATAGTGGAACCTGGATGTTCATATTGGCTCCTACATATTCTATGAAGATCTTTATCGGTCAAACCGCATAACAACATACGTTGTTCCCTTTATCATCGGTATGTTACTTGCCCGAGATTCGATCGTCGGTATCCAATACCTCGTTCAATCTCGTTACCGGCAAGTCTCTTTACTCGTTCCTTAATACATCATCCTGTAACTAACTCATTAGTTACAATGCTTGCAAGGCTTAAGTGATGTGTATTACCGAGAGGGCCCAGAGATACCTCTCCGATAATCGGAGTGACAAAACCTAATCTCGAATTACGCCAACCCAACATGTACCTTCAGAGACACCTGTAGAGCACCTTTATAATCACCCAGTTACGTTGTGACGTTTGGTAGCACATAAAGTGTTCCTCCGGTAAACGGGAGTTGCATAATCTCATAGTCATAGGAACATGTATAAGTCATGAAGAAAGAAATAGCAACATACTAAACGATCAAGTGCTAGGCTAACGGAATGGGTCAAGTCAATCTCATCATTCTCCTAATGATGTGATCCCGTTAATCAAATGACAACACATGTCTATGGTTAGGAAACATAACCATCTTTGATCAACGAGCTAGTCTAGTAGAGGCATACTAGTGACACTCTGTTTGTCTATATATTCACACATGTATTATGTTTCCGGTTAATACAATTCTAGCATGAATAATAAACATTTATCATGAAATAAGGAAATAAATAATAACTTTATTATTGCCTCTAGGGCATATTTCCTTCAGATTTCCCCCTCCCGGAGGGATGTTTCCCAGGCAGAACAGCTCCGCCAGAGCCCCAGATTGGTTCCGCCAAGGTTCCGCCTCGAGACGGCGGCGCTTCGTCCCGAAAGCTTCCTTCTGATTTTTTCCAGGGCAAAAGATACCTTATACAAGAAGATGGGCATCGGAGGGCTTCCAGGTGGCCCACGAGGCAGGGGGCGTGCCTAGGGGGTAGGGCGCGCCCCCACCCTCGTGGATAGTGGGTGGGCCCCCTCTGGTGCTTTCTTCGCCCAATATTTTTAATATATTCCAAAACTGACTTTCTGGAGTTTCAGGAATTTTGGAGATGTGCAGAATAGGTCTCTAATATTTGCTCCTCTTCCAGCCCAGAATTCTAGCTATCGGCATTCTCCCTCTTCATGTGAAGCTTCCAAAATAAGAGAGAAAAAGCAAAAGTATTGTGACATAATGTGTAGTAATAGCCCATATTACAATAAATATTGATATAAAAGCATGATGCAAAATGGACGTATCAACTCCCCCAAGCTTAGACTTGCTTGTCCTCAAGCGGAACCCGATAACGAAAAATATGTCCACATGTTTAGATATAGAGGTGTCGATAAAAATAAAATAGGACATGAGGGCATCATGATCATTCTTAGAACAGCAACATATATATATATATATATATATATATATATATATATATATATATATATATATATATATTGTCATATGATTTCTTATGCTTAAGTAACTATTTATTAACAATGTAAAGTATGAATTAGAAACTTCATTGAAAACTAGCAAACTATTATCTCAGTCATTGAAGCAATTGCAATTTATCATAAGATCGGAAAGAGTCAATATAAGACCTTTTCAGGAAGTCCACATACTCAACTATCATTTAATCTTTCACAATTGCTAACACTCACGCAATTCTTATGGGTATGAAGTTTTAATCGGACATAGAGAATGATAGGGGCTTATAGTTTCGCCTCCCAACCTTTTACCTCAAGGGTAATGTCAACAATAATACTTTATGAAAACCCACATCCAATTGGATATATATATATATATATATATATATATATATATATATATATATATATATATATATATCAGGATCTTTCCAACACATAGTGCTTGCCAAAGGATAAAGTAAAAAAAGGAAAGGTGGAGATAACCATGACTCTTGTATAAAGTATAAGACAAAAAAATAGGCCCTTCGCAGAGGGAAGCAGAGGTTGTTGTCATGTGCTTTTATGGTTGGATGCACAAAATCTTAATGCAAAAGAATGTCACTTTATATTGGCACTTGTGATAGGGACCTTTATTATGCAGTCCGTCGCTTTTATTTCTTCCATATCAAAAGCTTGTATAAAGCTTATTTTCTCCACACTAATAGATCATACATATTTAGAGAGCAATTTTTTATTGCTTGCAACAATGACAACTTACTTGAAGGATCTTACTCAATCCATAGGTAGATATGGTGGACTCTCATGGCAAATTTGGGTTTAAGGATATTTGGAAGCACAAGTAGTATCTCTACTTGGTGCAAAGAGTTTGGCTAGCATGAGGGTGAAAGGCAAGATCAACATGTTGGATGATCCATGAAAATATACTTTATTTCGGATATAAGAAAACATAACCCATTACGTTGTCTTCCTTGTCCAACATCAACTTTTTAGCATGTCATATTTTAATGAGCGCTCACAATCATAAAATATGTCCAAGATAGTATATTTATATTTGAAAACCTCTCTTTCTTTATTACTTCCTATTAATTGCAATGATGACCAAAACTATGTTTGTCAACTCTCAACAACTTTTATTCATCATACTCTTTATATGTGAAGTCATTACTATCCATAAGATCAATATGATCTTTTTATTTATTTTTATTCTTTCTCTTTCTTTTATTCCCTCAAGATCATAGCAAGATAGCAAAGCATTCGACTCAAAACTAATATTTATTATATATAGATCACGGACTCGATTACATAGATAGGGATCAACACAAAACTCAAAGCTAGATCATACTAAACTTTATTCTACTAGATCAAGATATAACCAAAAGGATCGAACTAAGAAAAACGGTAAAGATAGAAGTGTGATGGTGATACGATACCGGGGCACCTCCCCCAAGCTTGGCAGTTGCCAAGGGGAGTGGCGATACCCATGTATTTATGTCTCTTTCTTTGGAGGTGGTGATGATGGAGTTGTTGATGATGTAGGCTTGTCGCCCATCTTCCAAGGCATAGGTTTACCATCATAGAAGGATGATCGAGTGTTCGGGATCCTCAAGTCTGCAGCCAAACTCATCCTCTTGAATCTATATTCATACTCACAGTTTTGGTTTTGCAGGTCATAGATGTGGGCTTGGAGGTGCTCGATCTTCTCGTGAAGCTTGAAGATGGTCTCCCCCAATGTTCTTGGCATCCAGCTTGTGGTTGTTGGTGAACTCCGCAATCATCATGTCGTTGGCGTTGAGTCCACGCTCCACCATCCCTTGACACTTGAAAACTTGTTGCTCCATTGCTTTGAGTCTTGTCTCCACGCTTCCGGTCCTCCTTGGTCCCTCAACATCACGGATGTGCATCACCACCTCATGCATCTCACTAGTAGAAAAGGGACCTAATATGAGACACATTAGTGCCGGTTTGGTTTCGAGCCGGCACTAATGTGTCCATTAGTGCCGGTTCCAACGGCTAGCAGGCCGTCCTCATTAGTACCGGTTCGTGGCGAACCTTTAGTACCGGTTTGTGCCTTCTGAATGGGGCACCTCCAGCACCTTTAGTACCGGTTCGTGGCACGAACCGGTACTAAAGGTCGACGTACATAAACCCTTCGTCCACCCGAGCCACTCTGTTCTTCCCCTTTCCCCTCACTTCTCCTCTGTTCTTCCCCTTTCCCCTCGAGCTCCTCACAATTTTGCCCAAAATTTGTCAAGATTTGAAGGCCCCCATCCATTCAAATGATCACAAAGGTTAGCAACTTTGTCCTTTCAACTCTCATTGCTAGATTAGCTCTTGCAATGCTTTGTATTGTGATTAATTTGGGAGGAATTATATTTGCTAGTATTTGATTTATATGCAATTTGAGGTCAAAAATAACACTTAGTTTGCATATATAGGTGTGGTTTACTTAGTGCCTTCTAAATCTCCGTCGTAACCACCGTCGATCGCCCGCACCGTCCCGTCGCCGGCACCACCTTGTGGTAAGGCTCTTGTTCATGAATGTTTTACATTACCAAATTGATGTTTGTGTGATTTGGATATATAGTTACTCGTATAATTATCTTACCCATACGTTGTTTGTTATACATAGTGCCATGGTTTTGATATCCGTCCCCGTCGGCCCTCGTCCTTGTTATGATTCGGATGTGGTATATTCTCTTTTAAAACTAGTTGTTGCATTTCGTGTTTATGAAAAATTATGCCCATCAAGTTGACATAGATATTTTTATCTAGGAGGTATGTGAACTGGAAATTCCAATCTAGAGGTTAAATTTAGTTGAAAGAGAAAACGAGTATTTGAAAGAAAAATTGAAAATAATTGAGGGGGAGAAGATGGAATTGGAGTTGCATGTTGCCGATGTCATCGATGATCACAAGATCAAGATGGAGAAAATGAGGTTGAAGATTAGAAAGATTAGAAAATATGCCATTGATAGTGTGGCTTGGTATCATTATGCTGTTGGATCAATTGTTACCTTAGTTGCGATCTTCATCGCATTTGTTGTTGCATTTAAATTCTTTAGCTAGAGAGTTATTTGTATGTTGCATTTAATTAAGTGTTGTATATGAACTTTATGTATGAAATTTATGTATGAACTTTATGTATGAACTTGTATTAATTTGGTCTATTTGGTGTCGTGTAATGAAGATGAGCCGACAATGGATGTATGATGACCGATGCTCTCCTGAGTTCATTAATGGCGTGCATACTTTTCTACGGGCTGCTGAGGCAAACAAGCGGGCGGATGGTTTTATGCCTTGTCCATGTGCTGGCTGTAAGAATGGTCACCGTTACTCTACAGAAAAAACCATTCACATCCACCTACTTAAGTCCGGTTTCATGCCCCACTATAATGTTTGGACCAAGCACGGAGAAATAGGGGTTATGATGGAAGACAATGAAGAAGAAGAGGACGACGACGGCTATCCTGGCCATGGGTTCCCTGAAAATGATGATACAACAAAAGAAGCTGGGCTGGCAATGCGGGAAGAAGCTGAAGAAGAGGCATCAGATGAGCCCGCTGATGATCTAGGTCGAACCATTGCCGATGCAAAGAGAAACTGCGCAAGTGATCTAGAGAGGAAGAAGTTGCAGCGCATGTTAGAGGATCACAATAAATTGTTGTACCCGAATTGCAAAGCTGACAAGAAAAAGTTGGGCACCACACTTCAATTGCTGCAATGGAAGGCAGAGAATGGTGTATCTGACAAGGGATTTGGAAAGTTGATGGTAATGATAAAGAATATGCTTCCAAAGGACAATGAATTGCCCGAGAGTACGTAGGAAGCAAAGAAGGTTGTCTGCCCTCTAGCAATGTTGGGGATACCGCTTATTGGGAACTTATCGGTCGACCCATGATAATGGGTAAATCGGCCAATTTATCGGCATATTGGCCGATTTATCGCCATATCGGCTGATTTATCGGCCGATTTATCTTATCGGTCAGACAACGGTAAGCGATAAATCGGCCGATTTATCGGAATATCGGAAGATATCTTGAACAGTGCCCTCTAGGGTTAGAGGTGCAAAAGATACATGCATGCCCTAATGACTGCATCCTCTACCGCGGTGAGTACGAGGATTTGAACGCTTGCCCGGTATGCGGTGCATTGCGTTACAAGATCAGTCGCGATGACCCTGGTGATGTCGAGGGCAAGCGCCCCAGGAAGAAGATTCCTGCCAAGGTGATGTGGTATGCTCCTATAATACCACGTGTCGGTGTCAAAACCGGCGGATCTCGGGTAGTGGGTCCCGAACTGTGCGTAGGAGGATGGTAACAGGAGACAAGGGACACGATGGTTTTTACCCAGGTTCGGGCCCTCTCGATGGAGGTAAAACCCTACTCTTGCTTGATTGATATTGATGATATGGCTAGTACAAGAGTAGATCTACCACGAGATCAAGGAGGCTAAACCCTAGAAGCTAGCCTATGGTATGATTGTTGTTCGTCCTATGGACTAAAACCCTCCGGTTTATATAGACACCGGAGAGGGCTAGGGTTACACAGAGTCAGTTACAGTGGTAGGAGATCTACATATCCATATTGCCAAGCTTACCTTCCACGCCAAGGAAAGTCCCATCCAGACACGGGACGAAGTCTTCAATCTTGTATCTTCATAGTCTTGGAGTCCGGCCGATGATGATAGTCCGGCTATCCGGACACCCCCTAGTCCAGGACTCCCTCAGTAGCCCCTGAACCAGGCTCCAATGACGACGAGTCCGGCGCGCATATTGTCTTCGGCATTGCAAGGTGGGTTCCTCCTCCGAATAATTCATAGAAGATTATGAACACCAGGATAGTGTCCGGCTCTGCAAAATAAATTCCACGTGCCACCGTAGAGAGAATAATATTTACACGAGTTCAATCTGCTGACGTATTTTGTGGTGTGATGTCACACCACTACCAAGCCTTTACTTGAATCGTTTTTATTATACCATCTCAGCGCGTTTAGCGAAGCGGTTTCCTTGGCATGTCCTGTCGAGGCAGAGATCGTGTTCCCCTTATTCTGGGATTCCCATCAATACGGACGTGGGTAACCCAACCGCGCCCGTCGCCACGCCCTCTCCATCAAAGGCTGGTTCCAAACGGTCACGTAGACGGCTCTTGGTATGCTCCTTCTTTATAATGAGACCCAGGCTCGTTCTTTTTCTTCAATCCTCAATCGAATCCGCCCCTCGCCCCGAGCTCCAACACTCAGGGCTCCAGATTCGAGCGCTTCAGAACTTCGACAATGTCCGGCTCCGACTTGCAAGGCTGGTGGATGCCCTCCTCAGTTACGGAGGAGGACGTGCTAAAGCTGAGAGAAGCTAGGTACCTAACCTGCGAGATTTCGCATAGGCTTCCTGCCCAAGGGAAAGTCATTCCCACTCCCGAGCCAGGCGAGAGCGTCATGTTCGTGTCTCACCTCCGTCGGGGTTTAGGCTTCCCGATGGATCCCTTCGTGAGGGGGCTCATGTTTTACTATGGGTTGGAATTCCACGACTTGGCTCCGGAGTCCATCCTCCACATCTCATCATTCATTGTCTTCTGCGAAGCTTTCCTCCGCACCACCCCTCACTTTGGTTTGTGGCTCAAAACCTTCAACGTGGAGCCGAAGATGATGGAGGGGCGTCAGGCAGAGTGCGGCGGGGTGGTTGTAAGCAAGAGGGCCGATGCACCATGGCCCGAGGGCTCTTTTCAGGAGGAGCTCGGTTTATGGCAACAGGAGTGGTTCTATATTACCGCTCCCAGGGGCAGCAGGCAGACGCCGCCGCCCGTCTTTCGCTCTGGCCCTCCACAACAGCTGACGTCATGGGTTAACAAAGGGCTTGACTGGGGGCCGTCCAAGGACGTACCCCTATTGCAGGGCCGGATTCGAGACCTCCAGGAGAGGGAGATCAATCTGGTCGTAGTGATGCAGGTTATGCCGATTCGGCGTCTTCTGCCCTGCAAACGTCGCCCCCTCCGCCTGTGGGAATTCAATCCGGAGGGACCACGAGCTCTCCAACACTTCATGGGTACGACACCCGTGAGATGTACAAATTGTTCTTCGGATCACAAGAAGTGTGTCCGGAATTGACCGAGGATGCCGGTTTAAGCTGCAATCGCCCGGATGCTCAAGTAAGTAGCCCTGTGTCCGGACACACCGTTTGTTTTCATATTCTTGGATTTGCCTTTTAACCAATCGTCCTTTGAACAGGAGTGGATAGCGCAAGCAAAACTGATACGGTGTCCGACCCCCCTCCCAGAGACCTTGCCGGATCCGGTGTTGGTCAAGATGCTGGAGGTTGCGCCTTCAGAGGAGGGCGAAGGGGGAAACAGAGAAACTACCACCTCTACTAAGGGGGGATCGAGAATCCCTCCATCCAGGGGGAGAAGAGGACCGCTTCCGAAGACCCGGAGGCTAAGGCCTCAAAGCGGGGGAAGAAATCTTCACCAGAGGGTCCTACGCCAGGGGAAACCCCGGCCGCACTATCTCCCCCAGGGAATCAGCCCTCCAGCGAGCCGTAAGTAGGAAAAGGGGAGTTTTGTAATAAGGGACATCCCTTATTTTTGCTTCTGAGGATAACCGAAGTTTTTATCTTGTAGTTCGGATCTCCGTCCTTCTCAGCTGAGCTCGTCTTCGGGGGACCTTCGTCCGGAGATGATGGAGAGCGAGACACCTCCATCTGCCGCACCGTCAGGCGGGGCGGACGACCCTGAGGTGTCGTCGCGGAGGGTGTCCCTGAGTCCGGCAGGGCCAGAGAGTTCGGCACCAACTGGCGTACGGCCGGGGGAACTGAAGGATCTGCTCGAGAGGGCGTCTATCTCAGAAGGTCACCGTACATTAATGATTATGGTGATTGAAAGAATTTCATCCGCTGAGGGCGGGTTGCATGATGCCATCCGAGCACTATTTTGGGGAAGTCCTACAGGGCGCTCGTTTAATAGAGTCGCAGTGCTCGAAGAATATTATGTTCAAATGACATGTATGCATGATTTGTAGAACCATGTAATATAATTGCTTTTTATACTTGTGCGTTCAAGTATTGAAATATCTCCTGTGCGGCCGTTAATGTATACGCGTGTATAACCTGAAAGATGGCAGTCTTCGGCTTCAGCCCCCACGCACATGGTGCGGGGGGTGTTTGCAAAATAGCGCATTTTCACACTTAATCCAACGTCTTGGTCCTGTGAAGGAGGTGGTAGCGTAGCAAACTAGGCAACCGGACTATAATGCTTTATCACTTTCACTTAGCCATAGGAGTTCGAAGGTGGGGCTACGATATAGCCCCTAGGGGCACCGCGCTCTCCGAATTCGGGGCGCGTATGTGCCTGACCGGGAAACGGTCCTTCGTCAAAGCGGAGGAATTCTAGATATTCCGGTAGTCGATCGAGTGGTTGACCAGTCTCTCGCTATATCATGCCGCGTTAGCCGATGATACGGAACGTAAGGTAGCAAAACACAGGAGCTGGGCAAACCCAACATTTGACCAAAGACATGATTCGGAGCTGATGCATATAAGGCCTAACTCGAGACGCCGAACACTCCCTAAGGTATTCGGTCTTTATAAAAACGGGCAGAATGATGCCCTAAGCCCCTATTGTCCAGGTACGGGCGAAAACTTGTGACGCGGCCGATGCCAAAACGCCAGCCTCCTCCTAGGTTATAATAGAAAACCGGGGGATGTGTATCAACAAGAGACAGTAAGAAAGGTTTACGCAGGGTCTTAATCTGAAAAGAATCCTTGCAATGGGTCCCTGCTGCACGTCTGCGCCTGTGTCTCCGTTGTGCTGTATCCTGAACGGGTGTAGCACGCTGTTCATCTGTAAAAGAGAAGAACTTAGCTTGGGAAAATGTCGTGCAGAAAATGTATATAAAATAGAGTATGATTAAAAAATGAATAAAGTTGAGCTTTAGTGGCTCTCATTGTTCATGCTCACAGCCCCTTGTAAAGGGGTATGCGGCTAGGAAGCCCCTAGTTTATTTATGCCGGACACACCTAGCCGTGTCCTGGGTTTTGAGCGACCTTTCAAAGAGATAATGCCGCGTGGACCGGGCATTTTAAGTGTAAGAGACGTGTAATGCGGTATTGCGTTAAAGCGGGCGAAAGCTTCACGTCCCAATAGTGCTTGGTGGCTACTTTTAAATGGGGCGATATGGAAGATTAGCTTTTCGCGACGGAGGTTGTCGGATGAACCGAACATAACTTCTAGTAGTAAGGAGCCTATGCAATTGGCGTAAGGGCCTGGCGTCACTCCTTTGAAGGAAGTGCTGCTATGGCGAATTTTGGTAGGGTCTATCCCCATCCTGCGGATTGTGTCCGGATATAGCAGGTTTAAATCGCTACCGCCATCCATTAGGACTTGTGTAAATTGTAGTCCGTCGATTATAGGATCCAATATCAAAGCAGTCCATCCTGCATTTCCAATACTTCTGGAGTAATCCAGATGGTCGAAAGTAATTGGTTTTGACATCCAATCTCGGAATTCCGCTGGGGTGGACCGTGCGGCATGTTCTTTGATAGACGCCGCCGTATTTTTCCGTGTTATCACTTGAAGTGAATTCACTGTTTTTACTTCTTGTGGGAAGTTCTTTTGTTTTCCGGCGCTCTGCTTGTGGGGTTCGTCGTCGTCCTTGCTTGGCGTGTCGAGCCCCTTGTGTTCGGCGTTAAGTCGGCTGGACTGCTTGAAGACCCAACAGTCTCGGTGGGTGTGGTTTGCAGGCTTCCCGGGGGTACTGTGGATTTGACATACCCTATCCAAGATTTTGTTTAGGTTGGATAGATCGTCACTGTTGTCCTTAAGAGGCAATGTTTTGTTGTTCGGCCGAGAGCTTTTGAACCCGGCGTTGATCGCCGTGCTCTTTGGGCCATTTTCCTTATTCCGGCGCTGATCTTTTCTATGTCGTGATTTCCCATTTCCATCCCTGACTTCGGATGTACTTGGGTCGCTGGTGCTGCATCTTGCCAGCCAGCTATCTTCCCCCGCGCAAAAGAGGGTCATGAGGCTTGTTAGTGCGGCCATTGTTCTTGTTTTTTCCTGGCCGAGGTGCCTGGCAAGCCATTCGTCTCGGACGTTATGCTTAAAAGCTGCTAAGGCTTCGGCGTCCGGACAGTCCACTATTTGGTTCTTTTTGGTGAGGAACCTGTTCAAGAATTTGCGTGCTGACTCTCCAGGCTGTTGAGTTATGTGACTTAGGTCGTCTGCATCCGGAGGGCGTACATAAGTCCCCTGAAAATTTGCTCGAAACGCGTCCTCGAGCTCTTCCCGACTTCCAATTGTATTTTCTGGGAGGCTTTTGAGCCAATGCCGAGCTGGCCCTTTGAGCTTGAGGGGTAGGTATTTTATGGCGTGGAGATCATCTCCTCTAGCCATGTCTATGTGTAGGATATAATCCTCAATCCAGACTCCGAGGTCTGTTGTTCCGTCGTATGCCTCTATGTTTACGGGTTTGAATCCCACTGGAAATTCATGATCCAGTACCTCGTGCGGCGCCCCTGTATTTAGGTGTGCCGATATCTTCGAACACTCGACGTGTTGTGTTGCTTCCTGGAGCCCTCTTTTTTGGCCCATAAATGGACCTGACTGGGCCATCCTTTTTGTGAGGGTCTTTATATTGATTGTGTGCCGGCTTGTGTGCGGCACCATTTGCCGGTCTTAGCCTGTCATTTGGTCGTCTATCCGGCCAGGCGGCTTCTTTGCTTTTTGATTGTGGTGGCTCTACGGCCTCCTCGTCGAATTCGGGCAACAGTTTGCGTTTCGGGTAGCTCTTTGCCTGGTGACTATTGCCGTATTTGTCTGCGGTCTTGAGTACTTTGCTCCATCTCATTCTGAGTATGTCTTCCGCTTCTGTTTCTTCAAACTTCTTGCAGTGGCGACGAGCCTTTTGTGAAGGTTCTTATGCTCCGGCGATGTGTCCGGCGTGAGATCGTCTGGACTGTTGTTTGCGCCGGGGATGAGTTGCTTGTCCAATTCATCCTGTTCGGATGGTTGCTTGGTTGCATATTCGTCGTCCACTGGTTCGCCCTGCTCTACGGCTGGGTCATTATGGGTGCTGCTGTTATCGAGGCGAGACTTCGGGCGACGCTTGCGTCGCCGTTTTGGTTGTTTTTTGGGGGGATTATCCTTCGCCGCGTCCCGTTGTTCCCCGTTATCGCTTCCTTTTGGTGTATCCACCATGTATATGTTATGAGTTGAAGTAGTCTTCCAGTGCCCTGTAGGTGCTGGTTCCTGGTCGTCTTCGGCATCGTCGTCCATACCGTCGATGTCTTCGGAGTCATAGTCTAGCATGTCGGTTAGATTGTCGACAGTGGCTACAAAGTGGGTGGTGGGTGGGCTTTGAATTTCTTCATCGTCCGCATCCCAACCATCCTGACCGCAATTCGGCCAGGGCTCTCCTAATAGCGAGAGATACTTTAGCGAATTTAGGATGTCGCCAAAAGGTGAGTGTTGAAAGATGTCCGCGGCAGTGAACTCCATGATCGGCGCCCAATCGGATTCGACTGGAGGGGGCGCAGGAGGTTCGGAGTCCGGCGAGGAGTCCGGCACCTCGGAGTCACGAGCGTCGCAAGGGACAAGGTCAGTATTCGGCTCCATCGCTGTAGAGGTTGCAGCCCCCGAGGCGGTGTCTAGCCACCCGTCCTCGATCTGCGCGGTCGGCTCCGAATTAAGGGTCGGAGCGGACTCATGTGCGGCCTCCAGGACACTGCCCGGCAGCAGAGCTAAATCATGCCCATCGAGACAGTGCGGCGCGCTCGGCTGTGGCTCGAATCCATCAAAGATCAAGTCTCCGCGGATGTCAGCCATGAAGTTCAGACTTCCAAATCTGACCTGATGGCTAGGGGCGTAGCTTTCGATCCGCTCCAGATGGCCAAGCGAATTGGCCCGCAGTGCAAAGCCGCCGAATACGAAGATCTGTCCGGGGAGAAAAGTCTCACCCTGGACCGCGTTGTTGATGATGATCGAAGGAGCCATCAAGCCTATCGGTGAAGAAACAGAGGAACTCTCAATGAAAGCACCAATGTCGGTGTCAAAACCGGCGGATCTCAGGTAGGGGGTCCTGAACTGTGCGTCTAGGCGGATGGTAACAGGAGACAAGGGACACGATGTTTTTACCCAGGTTCGGGCCCTCTCGATGGAGGTAAAACCCTACTCCTGCTTGATTGATATTGATGATATGGGTAGTACAAGAGTAGATCTACCACGAGATCAAGGAGGCTAAACCCTAGAAGCTATCCTATGGTATGATTGTTGTTCGTCCTATGGACTAAAACCCTCCGGTTTATATAGACACCGGAGAGGGCTAGGTTTACACAGAGTCGGTTACAATGGTAGGAGATCTACATATCCGTATTGCCAAGCTTGCCTTCCACGCTAAGGAAAGTCCCATCCGGACACGGGACGAAGTCTTCAATCTTGTATCTTCATAGTCTTGGAGTCCGGCCGATGATGATAGTCCGGCTATCCGGACACCCACTAGTCCAGGACTCCCTCACCACGGTTGAAACGTTTGTTCCAAAACAAAGAGCATGCGAAGGCGATGCGGTGGCACGCAGAAGACCGTAAGAAAGACGGAAAGTTGAGAGTACCCGCTGACGGTTCGCAGTGGAGAAAAATTGAGAGAAAGTACTAGGAGGAGTTTGCAGGTGACCCAAGGAACGTATGGTTTGGTCTAAGCGCAGATGGCATTAATCCTTTTAGGGAGCAGAGCAGCAACCATAGCACGTGGCCTGTGACTCTATGTTTGTGTAACCTTCCTCCTTGATTGTGCATGAAGCGGAAGTTCATTATGATGCCAGTGCTCATCCAAGGCCCTAAGCAATCCGGCAACGACATTGATGTGTACCTAAGGCCATTAGTTGAAGAACTATTACAGCTGTGGAATGGAACAGGTGTACGTGTGTGGGATGTGCACGGACAGGAAGAATTTGACCTAAAGGCGTTGCTGTTCGTGACCATCAATGATTGGCCTGCTCTCAGTAACCTTTCAGGACAGACAAACAAGGGATACCGCGGATGCACGCACTGTTTGGATGATACCGACAGTATATATTTGGATAGTTGTAGGAAGAATGTGTACCTGGGACATCGTCGATTTCTTCCGACAAGGCATCCCGTATGTAAGAAAGGCAAGCATTTCAAAGGTGAGGCGGATCACCGGACGAAGCCTCGCCACCGTACTGGTGCTGATGTACATGATATGGTAAAGGATTTGGAGGTAATCTTTGGAAAGGGTGCTGGCGGAAAACCTGTTCCGAAGGACGCTGACGGACGCGCACCCATGTGGAAGAAGAAATCTATATTTTGGGACCTGCCATATTGGAAAGACCTAGAGGTCCGCTCCGCAATCGACGTGATGCACGTGACGAAGAATCTTTGCGTGATCCTGCTTGACTTTTTGGGCGTTTATGGGAAGACAAACATACACCAGAGGCATGGGAGGACCAGCAACGTATGCACGGAAAAGACGGCATACATCAGGGTTAGGCCAGCTATGCTCTTACCAAAGAAGAGAAGGAAATCCTCTTCGAATGCCTGCTCAGCATGAAGGTACCATCTGGCTTGTTGTCGAATATAAAGGGAATAATAAATATGGCAGAGAAAAAGTTCCAGAACCTAAAGTCTCATGACTGCCACGTGATTATGACGCAACTCCTTCCGGTTGCACTCAGGGGGCTTCTACTGGAAAATGTTCGATTAGCCATTGTGAAGCTATGTGCATTCCTCAATGCAGTCTCTCAGAAGGTAATCGATCCAGAAATCATACCAAGGTTATAGAATGATTTGGTGCAATGTCCTGTCAGTTTCGAGTTGGTGTTCCCACCATTCTTCTTCAACATCATGACGCACGTCCTAGTTCACCTTTGCGAAAAGATTAAAGTTTTGGGTCCTGTATTTCTACACAATATGTTCCCCTTTGAAAGGTTCATGGGAGTCTTGAAGAAATATGTTCATAACCGTGCTACGCCAGAAGGAAGCATCTCGAAGGGCCATGAAAATGATGAGGTCATTGAGTTTTGTATTGACTTCATTCCTGACCTTAAGCCGATTGGTGTTCCTGAATCGCGGCATAAGGGCAGACTGGAAGGAAAAGGCACGCTAGGAGGGCATCAAATAATATGTATGGACGGGCATTCTCTCACTGAAGCACACAACACAGTTCTACAGAATTCCGCCTTGGTGGCTCCGTATATGGAGGAACACAAGAATTTTCTACAGTCCGAGCACCCGGAGAGGTCTGACAACTGGATTACACGCGAACAAACGAGGACTTTCGCCGGTTGGTTGCAGAAATGTGCCCTGAATGATGGCGATATTCAAAATGACCTATACTCGCTGTCCCATTTACCATTTTCGAATATAATGACTTTCAAAGGGTACCAGATAAATGGGAATACATTTTACACGGTCGCCCAAGATAAGAAGAGCACCAACCAAATCAGTGGTGTCCGCTTTAATGCAACAACCAACACGGGAAAGGAAACATATTATGGTTACATAGAGGACATATGGGAACTTAACTATGGATCAGGTGATTTGAAGGTCCCTTTGTTTCGGTGCAAATGGGTCAATATGACACGAGGCGGGGTAACGGAAGACCTGCAGTACGGAATGACAACAGTGGATCTCAAAAATCTTGCGTATGCAGACGAACCATTCATCCTAGCCAATGATGTGGCGCAGGTTTTTTATGTGAAAGACATGTCTTCCAGGCCGAGAAAAAGAAAAGATAAGGAAGCGAATGGATCATACGACGAGCCAAAGCACCACATAGTTCTTTCAGGAAAAAGAAACATCGTGGGAGTGGATGACAAGACAGATATGTCAGAAGATTATTGAAAGTGCTAGTATCGACTAGAGGGGGGGTGAATAGGCGATTTTTATGAAAGTCTTCAAAACTTGGTAGTTTCGAAGACAAATGACAGAAATAACCTAATTGATATGCAGCGGAAGATAAACTACCCTAAACAAGCCATAGTCAAGTATGTAATGATGTGAAAGTACAGGACTAATAGCAGTTAGGTAGTAAGGATCAAGATGGAAGATAGTGTGAAGCCAATCAACAATAGTAGTCAAGCAATGAAGTCAAACAGATAAACAGATAGGCAATGACATCATGAAGACAAACTAAAGTAAGGTTGGGAAGGGATAGAACCAGTTGCTTGTTGAAGACACAGGATTTGTTGGACCAGTTCCAGTTGTTGTGACAACTGTACGTCTGGTTAGGGAGGCTGAGATTTAACTCAGAAGACCGTGTCTTCGCCTTATTCCCCTTGAGCTAAGGACACCCAGTCCTCGCCCAATCACTCTGGTAAGTCTTCAAGGGAGACTTCCAAACCTTCACAGACTTCGTTCACCGGCAATCCACAATGACTCTTGGATGCTCAAAACGCGACGCCTAACCGGCTGGAGGATTCACAGTCCTCAAGTGTAATAAGTCTTCAGGTCACACAGACAGAAAGACTTCAGTGATGCCTAACACTCTTTGGCTCTGGGTGTTTGGGCTTTATCCTCGCAAGGATTTCTCTCTCTCAAATGCTTCGAGGTGGGTTGCTCTCAAACGACTAAAGCCGTGCACAAACTCTGAGCAGCCTCCAATTTATGGTGTAGGGGGTGGGCTATTTATAGCCACTAGGCAACCCGACCTGATTTGTCCAAAATGATCCTGGGTCACTAAGGAACTGACACGTGTTCCAACGGTCAGATTTCAAACACACGCGGCAACTTTACTTGGCCTACAAGCAAAGCTGACTCATCCAGCTCTGGATAAGATTTGCTCTCATTATCTTCGCTCGAAGACATAGGATTTGAGTTGAGCATCACTTCAGTCACTCTGACTTAGTTCACTTGGACCCCACTTAACAGTACGGTGGTTCCTATGACTCAACAAAGAAGAAAAGGAAACAATGAAACCACACAGTCTTCGCGCTCCAAAGTCTTCACACAATGTCTTCTCATGTCATAGTCTTCAATATGAATATCTTCTCTTACCATCATTGTCTTCAATGTCTTCATACATTTTTAGGGGTCATCTCCGGTAGGTAAACCGAATCAATGAGGGACACTACCTGCGTTATCCTGCAATTCTCACAAACGCATTAGTCCCTCAACCAACTTTGTCGTCAATACTCCAAAACCAACTAGGGATGGCACTAGATGCACTTACAATCTCCCCCTTTTTGGTGATTGATGACAAACTTGTTGAAGTTTTCAACGGGGATAAATATGTGAAATTGTAAGGATAGGGAATTGTCTTCATAAGTTGCAAGGGCTCCCCCTGAAGATGTGCATATAAGTAATTTGCTTTCGGAATGCAAATGCACATGGCAGGTTGTACTTGTGGAGATCCACTTCAACTTATGAAGATAATTTATCATGCATGAAATGATATAGCAAGTAGAATGACATGCATAATGAAAAATGGACGTCTGCAGAATGATCTAAGTGCAGAAGTTATCATCGCACATGCGGAATTTATCATCGCATCATAGTAAAGCAAATAAGTGGCAGAAGTAGCAGACGACCATCAAGTTTAGGTGTTACAACTCAAAGAACCAAATGTTTCAAAACGCAAGAGTTGTAAGCACGCAGCAAAATATAATGCAACCACCCATATGAACCCGCTTGAAGACTATCAACTCATACGCTTCTCCCCCTTTTGTCAGTAATGACCAAAAAGGTTTGAAGACATAGAGCATCTACTCGTCATGAGTAGGTGAAGCAGCAGGGTTGTCATTGTTGGTTGGCGGTGCAGACGAACTTGGTGCAGTGTCGATGCGCGCATTAGTTGGAGGTGGTGAAGTAGCATCATCTTCATCATCGATCACTCTGGTTTTAACTGTTGCCGCGGAGGAGGAATATTCAGAGTCTTCAAGAGATGGAGTTTGACGCAGGGTAGCAGTCTGTGGAGGAGTGGAGTCGAACTGGAATCTTTCATTGAAGCCATCGTCTTGAAGATCAGCTTCAGCACTGAACAAGGTCAAACTCTTCCATGATCGCCGGCAGGTTTCATGAGCAACAAAGGCATTCTTGGTGGCAAGGTTGCGAATGCGATTGACATCCACCAAGAGGCTTTGCATCTGTCTATTGAGCCAGAAATGATGCTTATCCTATTTATGATGAAGGGCCACAAGAAGTTCTCGGTCATTGAGAACGCGAGAACGCTTCCGAGGCCTTTGTGCAATGGTGCTTTCAGTGGCTTCAGTGGGCGCTCGGTGAGGCAGACGAGTGTTACCAGCTAGTGGATAGAATCGTGTCGCTGCTTGAACACCTTCAATAGGCTGAGTGAAGCTTTGGTGCTCAACATTCTGAAGACAAAGCGGCGTCTTGGCAGGGTTAGAGTATATAGCATCAACTGACATATCAACCTCTGGCAGAAATATTATATGATTGTGAGCAGAGGGCTGATAATTGACAGATGAGTGTCTCTTGATGAGGCGCATGACCCATGGAGCATAAAACTTCAGACCAAATAGGTCAGAGCCGGAAGCAGCAAGTTGCCTGATGAAGAATTCCTGAGTGTTGAAGCTGATGCCATTGAGAATATAGAAGACCAAAGTCTTCATAGCTCCTTCAAGCTTGGCCGCTGATGAGTGTCCTTTGACTGGCCATAGAGTTCGCCTGATGATATGATATTTGGTTCGAGGCATATACTCAAGGTCTTCAACAAAGAAATGTGTGGGATACTCAGCGTCAGATGGCAAAGGCTTCATCATGCTCAACATCTGCCTCATATTGGGTTCTGGCTTATGAAAGATGCTCTCCACAGCATTGCGGTGTAGTTGACAGTTAGGTTCATATAGTTATCTAGGAGTGGCTAGCCCTGTAAGCTCAATGATATCCATAGCTTTGGCTTCATGATGAACATTTCCAGTCATCCACTCGAGAACCCATGTCTTGATGTCCCTGTAGTAGCCGCGAATGTGCAGAGTGAAGGAAATATGCCCTAGAGGCAATAATAAAGTTATTATTTATTTCCTCATATCATGATATATGTTTATTATTCATGCTAGAATTGTATTAACCGGAAACATGATACATGTGTGAATACATAGACAAACATATAGTCACTAGTATGCCTCTACTTGACTAGCTCATTAATCAATGATGGTTATGTTTCCTAACCATAGACATGTGTTGTCATTTGATTAGTGGGATCACATCATTAGAAGAATGATGTGATTGACATGACCCATTTTGTTAGCCTAGCACTTGATCGTTTAGTATACTGCTATTGCTTTCTTCATGACTTATACATGTTCCTGTAACTATGAGAATTATGCAACTCCCGTTTACCAGATGAACACTTTGGGTACTACCAAACGTCGCAACATAACTGGGTGATTATAAAGGAGTACTACAGGTGTCTCCGAAGGTACATGTTGAGTTGGCGTATTTCGAGATTAGGTTTTGTCACTCCGATTGTCGGAGAGGTATCTCTGGGCCCTCTCGGTAATGCACAACACTATAATCCTTGCAAGCAATGTAACCAATGAGTTGGTTACAGGATGATGCATTACGTAACGAGTAAAGAGACTTGCCGGTAACGAGATTGAACTAGGTATTGGATACCGACGATCAAATCTCGGGCAAGTAACATACCGATGACAAAGGGAACAACGTATGTTGTTATGCGGTTTGACCGATAAAGATCTTCATCGAATATGTAGGAACCAATATGGGCATCCAGGTTCCGCTATTAGTTATTGACCGAGAATAGTTCTAGGTCATGTCTACATAGTTCTCGAACCCGTAGGGTCCGCACGCTTAATGTTACGATGACAGTTTTATTATGAGTTTATAAGTTTTGATGTGCCGAAGTTTGTTCGGAGTCCCGGATGTGATCACGGACATGACGAGGAGTCTCGAAATGGTCGAGACATAAAGATCTATATATTGGAAGCCTATATTTGGACATCGGAATCGTTCCGGGTGAAATTGGCATTTTACCGAAGTACCGGGAGGTTACCGGAACCCCCCGGGGGTTATTGGGCCTACATGGGCCTCGAGGGAGAAGAGGGAAGGAGGCAGGATGGGGCCGCGCGCCCCTCCCCTTCCTAGTCCCAATAGGACAAGGGAAGGGGGCGGCGCGCCCCCTTTCCTTCCCCTCTTCCTCCTCTTTCCCCCCTTCTCCTACTCCTACTTGGAAAGAAGGGAGTCCTACTCCCGGTGGGAGTAGGACTTCCCCCTTGGCGCGCCCTCCTTGGCCGGCCGCCTCCTCCCCCCTGGCTCCTTTATATACGGGGGTGGGGGGCACCCCATTGTGAAGTCCTACTCCCGGTGTGAGGCCTTGGTAGCGGAACAGGAGCAGGGGCAACATTGGAGGCAGGTTGCACGATAGGTGCTTCGGGAGCAGGTGTCAAATTTGCTTCAGGTGCAGCATCCTCATTGACTTCAGGTGCAACATCCTCATTGACTTCAGGTGCAGGTGCCTCATAATCTTCAGGCACAGTGGCCTCATTGGTTTCAGGCACACTGGTTGGTGCAGGCTCCACATTAGCGTCAGCCATGACTACGTCACTGGCTTCATTGGCGTTGGTGGTGGCAGCCTCAACATTTTCAACCTCCTCTTGACGAACAGGAGGGTCGGGCACAGGCACGTTCAGATCATGAACTGCTTCTTCTTCAATTGCTAGGGGTGTAGGTACACGTACTTCTTCTTCATTTTCTTCGGCAAATGCAGCCGGAATGTCTTCAGCAGCATGTGCTTCAGACTCGGAGACATTCATAGTTGGAACAGGTTAAGAAACTACTTGCCGTGCAACAGGTGAACGTTGTACTTCTCCTTCTGGAACGCTCGACAGAGGGACTTCAGGCCTTTGTCCTCTGCGAAGCCTGCAAAGAGCTGGCTTCACCTTAGGAGATGGAGTTGGCTGAGCAATTGGCGTCAATGGACGACCAATGCTGATGAGTTTGCTGTTTGTATGAACAGGCGATGATACCAAGTCATTTTCAATCTGAGGAAGAACTTCATCATCAGCTACATTGTCATCATGACCAATGTCTTCAGCAGTGTTGGGTTCAGCTGCTGGAATATCTTCAGCTTCATGAGCCTCTGTGGGAGCAGGCTCATGAACTACCATCCTTCGTTCTTGATGAACTGACACAGGGTGAACCACGGAAATGGGTTCAACGACTAAGGGCTCTGTGGAAGCAGCCCTAGTCTTCTTGGTCTTGCGCTTCTTCTTGAGGGGAGCAGCATCAGAGGCTTCAGTGTTCTTTCTCTTTCTCGCTTCAGCCTCGGCAGCCCTCGTCTTCTTCTGTTATTAAGCTGTTGTGGTGACCTTTGGCTTCGAGACAGTCATGCTGCTTGGGAAGATAATGCGAGGGGCTTCTTGGATTGAAGGTTCAGGCTGTTCAGGGTGCTTCTTCTTCTTCTTTGCAGCCATCCTAGGGTCAATGCCAGGGCGGCCAAGGGATTTGCGCTTCTTAGCCTCATTGTAGGCAAGCACACACTTATCAGCCAAAATCTTCATGCGCTCTCGAGACCCCTGAGCTTCTTGGCGTTTCTTGAGAAATGCTTCTTTGAGCTCATGGAGCATGACTTTGAAGTTTCGGACGTCTTGAACACTTAGCTTGGCCACATGCTTCTTGAATTGAGCCTTCTCAAAATAAATCTTGTTTTTGAGCTCAATGATGCACTGAGCGAGAGCTAGCTCAGAAGCAATGGCTCCATTAAAGGCGACACTGAGGCCAATTGGAAGCTGTAAATCTTCAAAGCTGATGTTGGGGGTGTCGAACCACTCATCAATGAAATTGTGAATGATGGCCACATCAAAGAGAGGCTAGTTGCTGAAGATTTCAGCTTCTTCCTTGCTCTTGATCAGCTGCTCAAGGGCATCATCAGCAAGATCTTCATCACTTGATAGATCAATGGGTTCTTCATGCAGAATTGCGGCAGGAGTCAAGGCTCTTTGATCAGATGGTCTGACAAGTTGCTTCTTCTTGTCCGTTCTCTTGGAGACACGGGACAGATCTTCAGATTGCACACTGGGTTCAGGAGGTGCAGTGGCTAGTGGCTTCGCACGAGAAGTCTTTGGAGGTGCAGCTGAGGTTGAAGCCTTTGACTTCTTTTGCTTCTGCGGCTTTGGAGGAGGAGCAGGGGCTTCATCAGAGTCAGCACCATCGTCAGAATGATCTACTCTGGCGCCTTGGACCATGATGTAGGTGATGAGGCCGTCAAGGTTGGCGTAGGGGCCAATGACATTGGGATTAGCTTCACGGGAGCCGTCAGCACGGGGAGCAGAGGGACCTGGGTTGAAGTCCAAACCCAAGGACTTCTTGTTCTTCTTGGCCGAAGCCACAGCAAACTGATAGTTGCGCTTGAAGAGAGAGTCGTCACGACACCATAGTAGTGAAGTGGGATCTGCGTTCGCAGGCTGTGGCCCACGGACCATGCATGGATAGAAGCCTTGTTCAATGGCTTCAGCTCGGCTCTTGGGTTGAAGGCCTCGATAGAGGATATCACCCCAAGGTCTCTTGATGGCATGCTTCTCTGCATATTCCTTTGTCACAAACTTGTACTTGAATCACTCCTCAGCCCAATAGCGTCGAATCCATTGGATTCGCGTCTTTCTCTGATGATAATTTTCTTCGGGATCTGTCTTGTACAGTTCTGCTAAGTCATCAGGCAGATCTTTGGATGTTCCTTCTCTGTGCTGTCTGCCACCCTTCCTTGCTGATTTTTCTGCAGCCATGAACTCCAAGCTGAAAGGCTTCAATACGTTCAAAGGCTTCAGAGATTTACGCTTGCTGGTCAAGCAGGAACTGGCTTCAGGAGAATTTATATGATGTTGTAAGTACTCTGCAAACGAATGCAGACTATGAGAACCAAGGGATTCTCCCACGGACATGTACCTGTGAAAGCATTAGAGATGCGAGGGAAGGGGAAGAGGTCATATGCATTCTCAGAAGATTTTGAAGATAAATCAGTTTGAAGACATTGACCTCATGATGCGAAGACATTCACTTATATAGGTGAGTTGGTTCCAGATTTGTACCAATCCGTGAATAAGTACAAGTGAGGAATCAAACTAGACAAGAAATTTAAGTGAATCGACTACGCAGTATGAGATGCAGACGGAATAGATCTAGCTTTGAATAAACAGAAACTACTTTCGGTAAACAGGATGAATCTTGAAGATCAAAAAGGTGGTAAAAATAGAGTTATAATTACCGCACAAAGAACTGCTAGATGGAAGAATAGGAGACCGAGCAGTTCAGCCCACCGTGCCCTAACTTGGCGACGGAGGACATCTACGGTGACGGCGGAGGGAACGATGTCCGCGGCCGGCGTGAGGACGGCGTCGGAGAAGTCACGGCAGCTAAGCACCTCGTCGCCGGCGTCGTCGCGAGCTAGCGGTGGCGCTAGGGTTTTGACGGAGGTGGAGAGGTGGAAGAAAGATTTCTTTACCGCAGGGGACAAGTATTTATAAGTAGGTGAGAGACACAGCGCAATTATGCTGGTGCCCCTGGCGGTTCACATCTGAGGGGCACGTGGCAAGCATGCAACATACTCAGAGTTGTCCCACTTCCCACGCCCGCCAGGCATGTCGGAGAGTTGTTCCGGCTTCTCCGGATTTCAACAGTAAAGATAAGTCATTAAAACAGATTTAATGTTTGTCTCTTAGCCTTCTGCTGACTAGGACGCAGAGAAGACATTCGACAATTTCAATGGAATGCATATGATTTGGACAGATAGATTTTGAGATAGGAGGCATAGAGAGGTTAGGGTCCGATCACATTCACTTAGTTCAAAAGATCCAATCTTGCAGACATAGCTATAAGTGAATGCTGTAGAGGACAGAACACTAGTATATATATATATATATATATATATATATATATATATATATATATATATATCAGAAAGTAATCAAATCATCATAATGCAGAAAGTCATGAAGACAAATTGAAACTGAAGACAAACCAAATGCGAAGTTATTGCAATATAACGCCACGAGTGAAACACTTCAAGCAAGAAAAGTTGGTGGTGGTGTTACCCACCGTATAGGAAGTATTAGACCCAGACACGGCGCACAATTATCGTGGCGCTCCGAAGTCAAATTCCATGTTAATATGTTCACACTCAGAGTGTAAATCTTCATTGATTGAATATATACATTACTTTGTGTGTTGCAATCTAAGTCATCAACATGGATAAGTGTTAGGATGTGTGCCTGATCACAGGACATTAGAGGATTCCAAGATATTTAGCTCACACCGTAACTTGCAAAACCTTTTCTCATCCAAGGGCTTTGTGAAGATATCTGCTAGTTCCTTTGGTGCCGCTTGGAATCGAGCACACATGCAAACACTAAGCATAATATCTGGCCTAGATGCACAGAAATAAAGCAAAGAACCAATCATGGAGCGGTATACCTTTTGATCGAACTCTTTACCATTGTTGTCGGGGCCAAGATGGCGTTTGGCTGGCATTGGTGTCGTGTAGCCTTTGCAGTCTTCCATTCCAAACTTCTTCAGACAATCTTTGAGGTATTTTTCTTGAGATATAAAGATGCCATTCCTTTGCTGATGAATTTGAAGACCAAGGAAGAACTTCAGCTCACCCATCATGGACATTTGATATTGCTCTTGCATCATGTACCCAAACTCATCACTATACTTCTGGTTGGTGCATCCGAAGATTATGTCATCCACATATATTTGGCACACAAACAGTTCACCATCATATGTCTTCGTGAAGAGAGTGGGATCGAGGGATCCAGGTTTGAAGCCTTTGCTCTTCAGGAAGTCTTTGATTGTATCATACCAGGCACGAGGGGCTTGTTTGAGGCCATACAGTGCTTTGTTTAGGTTGTACACCATATCAGGATGTTTTGGATCTTCAAAGCCAGGTGGTTGTGCGACATATACTTCTTCTTCAATCTTGCCATTAAGAAATGCACTCTTTACATCCATTTGATATAGCAAGATATTGTGATGATTAGCATAGGCTAGCAGTATGTGAATAGCTTCAAGCCTAGCAACAGGAGAAAATGTTTCATCGAAGTCAATTCCTTCAAATTGAGTGTATCCTTGAGCCACAAGACGTGCTTTGTTTCTGACGACTTGACCATGCTCATCTTGCTTGTTTCGATATATCCACTTTGTTCCAATAATGTTATGCTTGTGAGGATCAGGTCGCTGGACAAGTTCCCAAACATTATTCAGCTTGAACTGTTGAAGTTCTTCTTGCATCTCTTGAATCCATTCAGGTTCCATAAAAGCTTCAACAACTTTCTTGGGTTCTGATATTGACACAAATGAAAAGTTCCCACAGAAGTTTGCTAGCTGTGTTGCTCTTGATCGAGTGAGAGGGCCAGGTGCATTGATGCTGTCAATTATCTTCTCTATTTGAACTTCATTTGCAACACGTGGATGAACAGGACGAAGGTTTTGCTCTGGCTCATCATTGTCATCATTGGGAGTATTGTCTTCAGTCTGAGCATTGTCTTCAGGTTGATTTGGTGCAGAGATGATAAGTTCCTCTTCAGGCTGTGCCTCAGAGGGCATGAGTTCACCAGTTCCCGTCAGCTTGATTGCCTCGTTCGAAGGAGCTTCATCCAGTGTGCTTGGCAGAATCTCTCTCTGTGAACCATTGGTTTCATCAAAATTCACATCCACAGTTTCAACGATTTTGTAGAGATAAAGGTTGAAGACTCTGTAGGAGTGTGAATCCTTTCCATAGCCAAGCATGAAGCCTTCATGAGCCTTAGGTGCAAATTTTGACTTGTGATGGGGATCCTTTATCCAGCATCTTGCTCCAAATACTCTGAAGTAACTTACGTTTGGCTTCTTGCCATTAAGTAGCTCATATGATGTTTTGTTCAGAAGCTTATGAATGTATACACGGTTGAAGATGTGACAAGCTGTATCAATAGCTTCAGGCCAGAACTTTCTTGGTGTCTTGTACTCATCTAGCATTGTTCGAGCCATCTCAATGAGGGTTCTGTTTTTGCGTTCAACAATGCCGTTTTGCTGAGGTGTGTATGGAGCAGAGAACTCATGAGTGATTCCCATTGTATCCAGATACAGATCAAGTCCAGTGTTCTTGAATTCAGTGCCATTGTCACTTCTGATGTGCTTGATCTGCACGCCATAATTGTTCATTGCTTGATTTGCGAAGCGCCTGAAGACATCTTGCACTTCAGTCTTGTAAAGAATTATATGAACCCATGTGTATCTTGAGTAGTCATCAACAATGACGAAGCCATAGAGACAGGCAGTTGTTGTGAGGGTGGAGTAGTGCGTAGGTCCAAATAAGTCCATGTGTAACAGCTCGAAGGGTTGCGATGTTGTCATGATTGTCTTCGATGGGTGCTTTGCCCTTGTCATCTTTCCTGCTTTACAAGCACCACATAGATGATCCTTCTTGAACTTGACATCCTCGATGCCAATGACATGCTTCTTCTTGACGAGTGAGTGTAAGTTCCTCATGCCAGCATGTCCCAGCCTTCGATGCCACAGCCAGCATTCTGAAGCTTTTGTGAGAAGACATACGGCAAGCTGTGGACTAGTGTCAGCAAATGTGATGTGACTCTTGTCGGATGGACGTAAGGCTGAGTCCATGAGAAGACTTCGATCACCAGTCATATGATTTGTACATCCACTGTCCATAATCCATTCTGAAGCTTTTCGTGATGTACCCTACAGTGCAGTTAGGAGGATAGGCTTCACAGGAGTGTTGTGAAGCATAAGCATTTGACACATATAGGGACAGTCATAGCTTATATCAAAGTTAGGACATAGTATGACTGATAAAAAATTCAGACGTGAAGCATATAGAATGACATTTCATCGTGCGTCCTTAATGAGTTTTAGGTCCCCAACAATAGTATCGGACGCCATTCACTACTAGGGAAAAGCCTATACACAGAATCTTATCAGCAGCGCGTCCCAAAATAACTCGCTGCTGCTAACTAGCAGTAGCGCGGGCCGCGGAAACTCGCTGCTGATACAAATATAGCAGTAGCGCGTCCACCCAAAGACGCGCTGCTGCTATAATTCCTACGAGGCCGCCGCGAGGCTAGTTATAGCAGCAACGCGTTAACACGACGCGCGCTACTACTACGTAGCGTAGTAGCAGCGCATTTCCCATACAAGCGATACTGCTAAGTTTCCTACAAAAATTTAGTCCCACCTTGCTCCGTGAAGAGAGTTTATACCACCTTAAATATGTTACTTCTCACACTTTGACAAGCACTTGATCTTCATTGAACTCTATGTGTAGAATTTGTGGCTGCAATATGAGTCTTCACCTGTTCCTAAACCGGTGAGGACTCATATTGTCGAATCAGATTGTACACAAAAAGATCGTTGATGATCAATGTGTATTTTTGCATGCTGACATATAGCAGTAGCGCTTTATCGCGAAAAGCGCTGCTGCTAGGTAGCTTAGCAGTAGCGTGTTTTGCTGAAGAGCGCTACTGCTAAGCCATCCATCTCCCTGATCTCCTCCCTTCGGATCCACTCACACACACAGCCACAAATTCTGCGTCGCGCGGCCCCGGCCGTCGCCCCTCTCCTCCGCGCGTCTGTGCCGCGCGCCCCCGTCGCCGCTCCTCCGTCTGCGCCGCGCGCCGTCACCTCCTCCTCCTTGCTGGACTCGGTACCGGCCTCCTCCTCCGTCCTCCCTCTCCACTCGCCGCTGGCCGGCCCCTCCTCGCTCCGCCCTCCTCCTCCGTCCTCCCTCAACTGGCCGCGCCGGCAGGCCCCTCCGCGCTCCGCCTTCCTCCTCCATCCTACTCTCTTCTCCCTCCTCGAGTCGCCCTCCTTCTCCCTCCTGCTCATATGCAACATTTTGATTTAGTTGATATAATTTAGTTGACTTAGTAGGCTAGTTGATTTAGTTGACTTAGAAAATTTTGATTTAGTTGATTTAGTAGGCTAGTTGATTTAGTTGCCTTAGAATATTTTGATTTAGTTGACTTAGTAGGTTAGTTGATTTAGTTGACTTAGAACATTTTGATTTAGTTGATTTAGTAGGCTAATTCATTTAGTTAATTTAGTTGACTTAGAACATTTTGATTTAGTTGATTTAGTTGACTTAGAACATTTTGATTTAGTTGATTTAGTAGGCTAATTCATTTAGTTAATTTAGTTGACTTAGAACATTTTGATTTAGTTGATTTAGTAGGCTAATTCATTTAGTTGACTTAGGAACATTTTGATTTAGTTGATTTAGTAATCCTTTGCTCATATTGCTTTAGGAAGAATGGCGCCACCACCACCACCACTATGTCAACTGTGCAAGTCAAGATGCGCCAGCAGCCTTGCAACTGGCAAGCTGTTCGGCATCTACTTCCGGCCGAGTTTTCGTCATGCGGCAGTAAGAAATTAGATGAAATTACTGCATTGTGTCATTTTGCTTAGTTTACTGCATTGTGTCATTTTGCTTAGTTTACACAGATCGTCCACTGCAATGTGAGGTTGAAATTCAACAAGCTGACAGGAGACACTGTGACATTTGAGGCTCCTGGGGGGCCGTACACTATGGAGGTCGAGAAAGGACGCAATATGTCGCAGATTGGAGGAGATGGATGGGCCCGTTTCGTCGCTCGCATGCATCTTACTGGTGGTGAGTTGATCAGCTTCAACTTCCGAGCAGAAAGACCCAAGCTAGCTGTCATTTATCTCAACCTGGTGGAAGATGATGAAGATGACGAAGATGATGAAGATGATGAAGATAATGAGGACCCACTCGATGAAGGTGATGAGGACCCACTTCATGAAGCCATCGTAGCTCAAAGAACAAGGCTGAGTGAGGAGGAGGTGTCCAACCTGTGGGACATAATTCCGCCACGTGCTGACTTTGTCGGGGTGCCATTCGTGACCTGCTTGACAAATACCATGGTTGATCGACATGATATGGTATGTTATACTTACAAATGCAAATTAATAGTGTGAATTACTTAGTGTACAGTCCAATGATATGGTATATGTTGTGTGGAATCTAGTCGATGATATATATGTTTTAGTGTAGAGTTCGATCACATGCTTATTAATTGATATGTTTTTCTTATTCAGAAATTGGCAAAGAGCATATCTGTGAGTTATGGTATCGAGCCTGATGAAGAAGACTCAGCTGGACTACGCCTTACTGCAAGGGGCTCTGTCACAACCTGTACTTACCGCGTGGACATGGACGGTCGCACACACTTAAGCTCGGTTGGGTGGAAGAAATTCCTCGATGGCAAGAATCTTCGTGTTGGACAAGCCATCCTAATTACTATCAGGAACACCAACCGCCCAGGCTTGAGGATGATGATTGTCTTTGATATCATCTAGAACTACATATGTGTGTGTGGCTATATCATCTAGAACTACATATGTGTGTGTGTGGCTATATCATCTAGAACTACATATGATGATCGTCGTCGATATCATCTAGAACTACATATGATGATGGCCGTTGATATGACCATGTACTGCTTGAGGATGCATGTTGGCTATGCATGAAATTGTTATCTTAGTACTCCCTTCGTTCCAAATTACTCGTCGTGGTTTGAACTAAAACCACGACGAGTAATTTGGAACGAAGGGAGTACTACCGTACCTAGTAATGGTTTATGAATTTGATGAAAGATAGTACCCAGTTTCTAGCATCTGAAAGGAGAACGGAAAGGGAAAATGATGAAAGGTATAGCAGTAGCGTGGGATGAAGAAATCGCTACAGCTAGTTAATAGTAGCGCGTTCCTAAAAAGCGCTGCTGATATCGTTCAACAGTAGTAGCGCTGGTCGGGGCCGCGCTACTACTATGAGTTAGCTGTAGCGCCTTATTAGTAGCGCGGCCACCCGCGCTGCTGCTAGCCTGAAAACCCGCGCTGCTGCTAGCCTTTTCCCTAGTAGTGATTGATTGCTGGCTGGAGACCGTTTTCTGCAAAAGAGAGTTAGTTCTTCTTCGCCACCCACATCTTCAGTGGGGGCTTAGAAGCAATGAGTCTAAGTGCAGCATCTGAGAATTTTGGCTTTGGAGCCCTAGCAAATAGCCTTGCAGGAGATGAATGATACTCATATGAATAAGCAGAGAAGTTCTTAGTCCTATGAACATAGCGGTTCGAAGATACACGCTCATATTCATAAGTCTGAGCATAATTTCCCTGCAAAACATTGGCGTTAGGGTGACTCATATGAGTCCTGTATCTGTATGAAGCCTTTGGGCCACATGAAGCTATTGGTCTGGGGTTTGTCTTCTTCCTTGGTGGTGTCATGACGACATCAACAGGAAGATTGTCAATGTACTGCTTAGGTACCCAGATCTTCTTCATAGGAGGTCCATTCCTGCAGTTAGTACCAATGTACCTGGCAAATACTTCACCATTCTGATTTTTGAACAGCTTATAGTTTGCATCAAAGGATTCATCAATGATAATAGGATTAGCACAGGTAAAGCCAGATAAGGTAGATGGATCTACTGAAGGTTCCTTTGCAGCAACCCATGTGGTTTTGGGGTACTGCTCAGGCTTCCAGTACGAGCCATCAACATTCATTTTCCTTTCGAACCCAACACCCTCTTTCCTAGGGTTTTGGTTCAGAATCTGCTTTTTGAGGACATCGTAGAGAGTCTGATGTCCCTTCAAACTTTTGTACATCCCTGTTTCAAGCAATGTCTTCAACATAGCATTTTCATCAGCAACAGCAGTGGTATCCTCCGTAGAGGGGTTAGTAACCACATCAGTAGGTGAAGACAATGAAACAGTAGCAGTAGTGGAACATTCAGCAACAGATGTAGCATTATCACGCTCAATGCATTTTAGACATGGTGGTTCAAATCCTTCCTGAGCGGAGCTGATCTGTTGAGCGCGAAGTGAATCTCGCTCCTTCTAAAGATCTTCATAATCCACTCTTATCTTTTCAAGGTCTAGCTTTATTTGAAGACATTCAGAAGAAAGCTTCTCATGATCAGATACGAGAGCATTATGTTGATCTTGAAGGGCGTCAAACTTAGCATGAAGTCTCTGAAGACTATCAGCCAAAGCTTTTGACTGATCCATTTCTTCACCCAACATATCATCGCTCTTACTAAGCATGTCTTGAACCTTTTCCAAGATTCTTTTTTGTTTAGTGGTAAGGGAAGCAAGCTTGTCATAGTTGGGCCCAAATTCATCACTTGATTCATCATCACTAGATTCAGAGAGATAGCATTCAGTTACCTTATCACCCCTTGCCATGTGGCACGATGAGGATGATGAGGATTCAGGTGCAAAAGTCATCTCGTTGAGAGATTCCTTGTAGTCCTCAAACCGCGGATCATGACGAGTGCGATGACCTTCGTATACGTCAGAAAGCCGGTCCCAGATTAGCTTCGCGTGATTGAGGTGCATAACATTCCTGAACTGATTTCTGGACAAATGACAGCAGATGACATCCTTCGCTGTGAGGTTCAATAGCGTATACTTGTGAATGTCATCAGCCTCTGCCATCTTGCATAGATCAGTGAGTCCAATCTCAGTGACGGTCCACAGTTCGCTATCCATGGACATGAGTAGCTTCTTCATCATTTCCTTCCATCGGGGATACTCATGACCGTCAAAGGTGGGACACGATATGTTCCTCAATCCTGCAGCCGACATAGCTGAAACTCCAGGTGGTTAAACCGAATCACATAGAACAAGGGAGTACCTTGCTCTGATACCAATTGAAAGTGCTAGTATAGACTAGAGGGGGGTGAATAGGCGATTTTTATGAAAGTCTTCAAAACTTGGTACGTTCGAAGACAAACAACAGAAATAACCTAATTGATATGCAGCGGAAGATAAACTACCCTAAACAAGCCATAGTCAAGTATGTAATGATGTGAAAGTACAGGACTAATAGCAGTTAGGTAGTAAGGATCAAGATGGAAGATAGTGTGAAGCCAATCAACAATAGTAGTCAAGCAATGAAGTCAAACAGATAAACAGATAGCCAATGACTTCATGAAGACAAACTAAAGTAAGGTTGGGAAGGGATAGAACTAGTTGCTTGTTGAAGACACAGGATTTGTTGGACCAGTTCTAGTGTTGTGACAACTGTACGTCTGGTTAGGGAGGCTGAGATTTAACTCAGAAGACCGTGTCTTCACCTTATTCCCCTTGAGCTAAGGACACCCAGTCCTCGCCCAATCACTCTGGTAAGTCTTCAAGGGAGAATTCCAAACCTTCACAGACATCGTTCACCGGCAATCCACAATGACTCTTGGATGATCAGAACGCGACGCCTAACTGGCTGGAGGATTCACAGTCCTCAAGTGTAATAAGTCTTCAGGTCACACAGACAGAAAGTCTTCAGTGATGCCTAACACTCTTTGGCTCTGGGTGTTTGGGCTTTGTCCTCGCAAGGATTTCTCTCTCTCAAATGCTTCGAGGTGGGTTGCTCTCAAACGACAAAAGCCGTGCACAAACTCTGAGCAGCCTCCAATTTATGGTGTAGGGGGTGGGCTATTTATAGCCACTAGGCAACCCGACCTGATTTGTCCAAAATGACCCTGGGTCACTAAGGAACTGACACGTGTTCCAACGGTCAGATTTCAAACACACGCGGCAACTTTACTTGGCCTACAAGCAAAGCTGACTCATCCAGCTCTGGATAAGATTTGCTCTCATTATCTTCGCTCGAAGACATAGGATTTGAGTTGAGCTTCACTTCAGTCACTCTGACTTAGTTCACTTGGATCCCACTTAACAGTACGGTGGTTCCTATGACTCAACAAAGAAGAAAAGGAAACAACGAAACCACACAGTCTTCGCGCTCCAAAGTCTTCACACAATGTCTTCTCATGTCATAGTCTTCAATATGAATATCTTCTCTTACCACCATTGTCTTTAATGTCTTCATACATTTTTAGGGGTCATCTCCGGTAGGTAAACCGAATCAATGAGGGACACTACCTGCGTTATCCTGCAATTCTCACAAACGCATTAGTCCCTCAACCAACTTTGTCGTCAATACTCCAAAACCAACTAGGGGTGGCACTAGATGCACTTACAATTATGAAAAGTTTGATGAAACTCCTCCATTCACAGTGAATATTGACACGAGCATCCTGTTAAATGATGAAGATTTTCCATGGTTACGACGCAAAGGGACACACGCGAAGAAAAAGTTTCACACCGAAATATCTGGGATGTTATCGGCTTCACTATCATCACTTTCTTCTGTGTTTCACACCCAGGAGAGAATGTCTGTAATAGTCAGGGTAGTTATGTGTTTTGGCATTTGAAACGCGAAGAAATTTTATGTGCAAACAAATTCTTTTCATGCATTTACTGATTTTTTCCAGCTAAATGACCCTGAAATTGAAAGGCATTTCAAATGAACTCAGAAAAGGTTGAAAGTTGGCATGGTATCATAATTTCATACAAATAGCATGTGCAGGAAAGTAGAGAGGGTTACGGCAAAAACTGGATGCACTTCGTGTACAAAATAGACAATCTCTTTCGAAGTATCAGGGTTTCCGACGAAAACTGAACTCTTACAAAGGCATTTCATTTTTTAAATAACCTAAGCATTACCAAATTGAATATAATGATAAAACACACTAATATTAAACATAAGAAAAAAGAATCACTGAAAAAACTTTTTTCAAAGTTAAGTTATTCACAAACTAGTGATTCACACAAATTTCAAATAATTCAAAATTTAAACTATTCAAATTTGAAAACTACCGGCACTAACAAAAAGTTTGTAATTTTTTGTACCTAAAGCAAAAATATTCACAAAGAAACTCTAAATACAGCAAAAAACAACTCAAAAATAAATAAAACAAAAATAAATAAAGCGAAAAAAAATTAAGAAAAAAAAAGCCCGCCTACTAGGCCAAAGCGGCCTGCATACGACTAGTAACACAACCTTTTGTTGGGCCAGGATGTAGGCCCGCAAAGGCCCACTAGGCCCACTGGGCGAAGAGGACAGGTAGGCCTAGTAGGCCTGGTTAGGAGAGGAGCTCGAGAGAGCTACCGCACTCGGGCTTATAAACCAGTGCGGTAGCCCCTCGACTAGCGAGGTGGGACTAAACTTGCGCACCGCATGGAGCCAGCGCACCCCCTTTAGTACTGGGTCGTGGCTCCAACCGGTACTAAAGACCCCCCCTTTAGTACCGGTTGGTGCCACGACCCGGTGCTAAAGGGGGTGCGCTTCCCGCCGCTTGTCCTGGCCAACACAGACCTTTAGTACCGGTTGGTGGCTCCAACCGGTACTAAAGGTCCATCCTATATATACAACACTTGAAAAAAATTCAGTTTCCCTCTGTTCTTCCCTATGTTTCCTCCCTCCGTCGCGCCGCCCTGCCCCGATCGTCGCCGCCCCCGCCCCTCGTCGCCGACCCCGACCGTCCCCGCCCCTCGTCGCCGCCCCGGCCGTCCCCGTCCCCGTCGTCGCGCCCCGCCCCGCCCCGTCGTCACCGCCCCGTCCCTTCGCCCCGGCCGCCCCGCCTCGTCGTCGCCGCCCCGTCCCGTCGCCCCGTCGTCGCCTCGCCGGTGAGCTCGCACCGGCCGCCATGTCCCCTCACACACACACACTACACACACATACACACACATACACACACACACACTACACACACACACACATTAGTTTGTTTGTTATAAATTTTTCTGTTTTTTAGTTATAAAAATGTTAGAAATTAGTCTGTTTTTTAGTTACATAAATATTAGAAATGTTAGTTTTATAGAAATGTTATAAATGTTTTCAGTTTTTTAGTTATAGAAATATTTATAGAAATGTTAGCAATTTTTCTATTTTTTAGTTATATAAATATTAGAATTGTTATGGAAATGTTAGTTATATAATCAGGAAATTTTAGAATTAGTTTTAGTTAGATGAATTAGATTAATGTCAAATTGTTAGAATTTGCATATATATAGAATTTTAGTTATCACAATCCAATCATTTAAAAAATGTTACTTTTTGCGGGCATATAGTATTTGTTCTCGATGATATGCCCGGCCCGCATCCTCGCCGTCGACCCGTTCGCGACGACGTCCTTCTTCAGGGGACCCATGTCCGGGACTGGGCTCCGCCGGGCTGGCACTGGGAGGTGCTACCTAGAGGGGCGCGCCGCTTGGTGAGGAACCCGACCTCGGGTCCTGTCGTCGACCCTAATCTTCTTTGGTGGCGTTCGCGTGGGCCACATTCGGTGCAGAGGCAGCCGGCCCCGTCGGAGGTGGTGCGTCGCCGTATCAGGGAGGAAGATGAGCACGTCCATCGCTACATGGCTGCTATGGACGACGTCAGGTTCTCCACTACTTGGCGGGTTCTTTGGGCAGATGACCGGAGATATGATCCTGTGATGCTTCCTTCTCTTCGGGTGTGCACCGCCCGCGCCCCAGGAACCGCGAGTGGCGCCCTAGATTCTTCTGTAGTACTCGATCTTTATTAGGTACCTAGCCAGTGATGTATTCGATATATAATATTCGAGATGATGTATTCGAGATTATATATGTTAAGACGATCGATGATGTATTCGAGATTATATATTCGAGACGATGTATTCGAGATTCAGTTTTTCCTTATTGATTAATTGCATCCATCCATTGTAATTTGAATACTAAATTGTTTTATATTTCTTCTGTATTAGTAAAGTAAAAGCTATGGCGGACAATATCGGCAGAGAGAGAGAAGAGGAATTGTTCGACATCATACGCAGCCCTCACAGGCTAGATGATCTGAATGAAGCAGATGACGGCTCCCAATATCTGAACAATACCGGACAGGGTGATGAAAAGATATTCGATCTCGATGACCGGGCTGATGAAGTCATGAACTATGATCTATTATATACATAAAACAAGAGGCAAATAAGCCATTACGTTCGTCCACATATGCCAATATTTTTTATGCCGTTTGATTAGAATAACAACGGTTGAGATTTAAAGGTTTTTACGTAATGCAATAATATATATGTATAGGTAATATTGAACCATGATGTTGTCGCGTCTATAGATGCACAGGAAACAAGCTTGGAAAGACTGTGGCAACAATAACACGTACAAGTTTTCACATATGGCACGTCTGATGCACCCACGTTAGCGTAACCAGAAAAAGGAATACACATATACGTATTGTTAGGACTTCAGAGGAAGCTAATCAATCAGCCTCCGGCCAATCACGTCAAAACAGCCTCCGACCAAATTGTATAGGAGTAAATGTCACGCTAATGTAAGTAGAGTCCAATTTGGACACATACAACAAGAGATCACGTACACAATGAGAGAAGGGACTTTTTTTTTCTGGAAAATAAGAAAAGAAAAAAACTTATGTCTGATCTTTCCTTCTATCATGTCTTATCTTAGAAAAAAACCATGGACGTGCACACCTGTTAGTTCTTGAAAGAAGCTACAATCAGTCCAGCCCCAGCGCTCAGCCCGGACACTCGGCTTGCACACTTCGTCTAGGCAGAGCACGATCCGACCGTAGGGACTAGGGAGACGAGCCGAGGAAAAATATATTCTACATAAGAGAATCAGAAGATTGTCAAATTATGATTATATTCATCAGGAAGCAACAGACTGTCAAGTTTACTTTATTCAAGTTGGCAGCGTTTCTTAAAAAAGGGGATTAATTTGTTGCATGCCCATTGCTTGAACGCTGCATAATACAGCAAAATAATTGCGGCATGCTGATGGCCCACATCGAATTACCTAGGCACGAGTACGAAGCAAGTAAAACACTTCTATTTGGATGGCACTATCAATTTTCATATATAATAATAGAACATATGATCTCTAAATTTTTATGTCTGTTTATTGATTCCTTTTCCTTAGGTATTGTACACAGGAGATCCGATCTACAACATAAGGCAAATTGCCTAAGAAGCAAGCAATTTTGGTATCATGTGAGTATATTGTTTGATAAAAAAGAATTCTCTGCCACACCATATAACTTTTGTAATAATATTCACAGCGTATACCCCTTTGTGATAATCACCACTCAACCTGTATGTGTAACCTCCCTTGCCTTATGGGCTACTACGATGTCAAGTGTAAAATAGATTTCAAACCTTCAAATGTATATGAGAATCATATATGTATATTTGTTTTACACAAGGGCCTTACTAAATCCTACGCTCGGAAAAATAATGTGTATTCAATTTTACAAGTTCAAGCTTTGAGAGTTATTTAATCCAATAGCATGAGGGATATATTATGGAAAATAAAATCCATATTTTATTCATATTCAAAGCAAAATAATTGCGGCATGCTGATGACCCACATCGAATTACCTAGGCATGAGTACGAAGCAAGTAAAACACTTCTCTTTGGATTGCACTATCTATTTTCATATATAATACTAGAACATATGATCTCTAAATTTTTATGTCTGTTTATTGATTCCTTTTCCTTAGGTATTGTACATAGGAGATCCGATCTACAACATAAGGCAAATTGCGTAAGAAGCAAGCAATTTTGGTACCATGTGAGTATATTGTTTGATAAAAAAGAATTCTCTGCGACACCATATAACTTTTGTAATAATATTCACAACGTATACCCCTCTGTGATAATCACTACTCAATCTGTATGTGTAACCTCCCTTGCCTTATAGGCTACTACGATGTCAAGTGTTAAATAGATTTCAAAGCTTCAAATGTATATGAGAATCATATATGTATATTTGTTTTACACAAGGGCCTTACTAAATCCTACGCTCGAAAAAATAATGTGTATTCAATTGTTCAAGTTCAAGCTTTGAGTGATATTTAATACAATAGCATGTGGGATATATTATGGAAAATAAAATCCATATTTTATTCATATTCAAAGAAACTCTCATATGTTTGCTATTTACTAACTATTAAAAATATTTCGTGAATTCTTTTGTAATTATAGCACAATATGAGTTTTTAAAACTGAACATGGGTTAGTTCTTAAAACATTCAAGAATTGATTTACATATAATTGAATTATATAGCGTTAAGTAGCACAAAACTACTACCATGGAGTTTCTATTCAAAGAAGGTTCCCAGTTTTTATAATTTGGTGTGGATAGTCATAGTATGTCTTATTGGGGTGTAATATATAGTATTTGGCAGTTATCAATATAGTGTTAGTGTGTAACACAAATTACCTTTTGAAGTGTCGTTTCATATGCACGCCATATTAAAAAACTTGAGGGTGTAGAAATTTTGAGATATGATGTGCGACAGTTGCAAGAGATGTGTTGTTAGATTCGGGCTCGAAGTCAAGGACTTCAGATGTAGGCTACACATCAAACGTTTACTAAAGAATTAATCAAACTATATAAATCATGTATGCCAGTAAAATATGCCTCTTTACCGTGGCTTGCTACTTAAGCATAGTTCAATAGTTGTGGAACTATAGTGTATTAAAATTAATTGTAGTTTTCATATCATTTTTCCATAACACTACAGATGGTCTCAGGACTTCATTCTTTATCTTCTGGAGATAGATGAACCACATTCTCCCTATGGTATATATGAAAGAGAGAGAGAAGTCTTACAAATATTTGATGAGTGGTAGAGGTTATTACACAACAGGACGATTGGTATGCACAAAATATCTGCAATGTGTGATAGAGGAAGAGATCACACAAGTGTTACACAAAAGTCACAAGTTTCCAAATTTACCATTTTCTTGAAGATCACATAAAATATTGATATAAAAAATAAAACTCCAAATCTTGCAGGACGGGGAGCCATGGATCACAATGCATTTGTCTACTCATTTTGACATGGACTCAAATGTGGGTTCCTATTTTGTATTGTTGAGACTTCTGTCGAAGATTGTAGGTACTCATGAAAAATCTAATGAACTTCAGAAGGATTAGTTTAATCTTGAATCTCAGTAAAGAAGTGAACACAATCCGGTACAAAAAACAATGATGCTATAAATCTAGCCGCGCAAATGCGCGGGGCACACTGCTAGTTATGATTATGACACAGACAATGTTTGTGATGACACAAACAATGCTGATCTTCAAATAACAAAGACAACCGGTGAGGTATATTTATATAATTAAGCATGCATCATGGTGATCATCACATGTTTTTTTATTGAAGATATATTAACGAATCGATCTTTCTTCTTTCAGCTCTCCGGATCGAGCAAATCTGCTTCTACAGACAGCAAGACAAAGCGAGGCCCAGGCAGATTGTTGAAGGATGGTGTAAAGTACCACATCGAATCCACCAAACTTAGTGGCGAACCCCTCACGCCTAAGACCGTTGCGGACAAGTGGACTCGTCAGTGCGGAGTTCTTGTGAAGGACAAACTCCCGATCTCCATTCAAGAATGGAAAGAGCCAAATACTAAACGTCCAGGTGTTACTTGGGTCGACGACAGAGCCAAAAAAGACCTTGTGAAATCTCCGATGGAACATTTCACCCTACCAGATCATTTCACTGAAGCAGATGTGGAGAAAGTCAAGGCCACCGCTCTTAAGAAGATGGCAATTGCATTCAACACCCACAAGAAAAATGTATGGGCCAACTACCTCGCTAATGAAAGGAAGACTCCAGATTTCACGGGAACACTGGAGAAGCAAAGAGAGCACTGGGACGATTTCGTAACCTTCAAGGATTCAGCAATATCCAAGGAACAATCGATGAAAAACAAGGCAAATGCCGCAAGAAAGACGCAGTTCCATAGGCTGGGTCCACGTGGCTACGCGGTGGGATTGCCTAAGTGGGATAAGTCTGAGCAAGAGATGGAGGATGCAGGGGTCACTCCGGTTACTCGGCACTGGCCCCACAGGTGCAGAACTTGGTTCTATGCGCATGGGGGAGCGTTGGACCCGAAGACAGGCGAAGTTTCGCAGAAGGCAAGTCTAAAAAGATCCGAACAAAAGATAATTGACGCAATAGATGAAGCTCGAAGGGGGGTGTTCACGCCCAACAGAGAAAACGACGAGCTTACGCGCGCCCTGGGAAATCCTGAACACCCGGGAAGAACACGAGGCATGGGCGTTATTCCCTGGTATGAGGGCTTTTCAGAATGGAACGAGGACTACAGGAGCCGTGCTAGAAGGAAGATGGAGGAGGAGAAGAAAAGGAAGCTGGAGGAGGAGCAGAGGAAGCAGGACGCAGAACGCCTTCAAGGCCTAGAAGCAAGGCACGCAGACCTGGCACTCAAATTCCAGCAGCAGCAACAGCAGATCGACTCACTTAGCCAGGAAAGGGGGTCTCAGCAGCGGCAGCAGCAAGCGGATGATCGTCCAGCATTGGATAGCACCATCCCATCCATGCCGAGAAGCAGCATTGGTTCTGCCCCGGGCGACACACTACTGCATACATACCCTGTGGATGAGATCATAGAGAACACTAACTGCGATCTACACTCCAAAATGAAGAACATATCCATGAAGGTGGCGGACGGCGTTGCTTTTCCAGTTACCCCCAAAGCAACCTACCATTGCATCCCGATTCCAGAGGGCTATGCTCGTGTCATGGTTGATGAAGTGGTGGACCCATATTCGGGGCTAACGCTTGACATTCCTGGAGGTGAAGACGAGCACACACTGGGAGAGGCCATACATCGTATCATCCTATGGAGAAAGGATTGCATCATCTTTCGAAGTCCACCGACACCGCGTCGTCTGCCGACTCCTCCTCGAAGTCCGCCACCGAGTCAGCAGACTCCCGCTCCTCCAAGTCCACGAACGCGTGAGACGACTCCTCCTTGAAGTCCGCCACCTCCTCCAAGTCCCCGAACGCGTGAGCTGACTCCTCCGGTTTCAATCCCGGCACAGCATCATGCCACTTCTCCGGTTTCAAGTCCGGCACCATGTCAGGCCACACCTCCTGCTTCAAGTCCGGCACATCATCAGGCCACTTCTCCTGGTCCAACTCCACGTCAGCCGTCTCCGCCGGCTCAGCAATAGCAGAAGAGACATCCCGCAGCTTTGGTGCGTAGCGGTACGAGTCGAGGTAGTTCAGGAAGTACAGGCGAAGGCAAGCGATATAAATATGGTCCAAGCCTCGCTCCTCTTCCTCAGAGGCCTTACGACATGACTGAGGAGCAAAACACAGCCATAGTGAAAGCCCAAGTGGACGCCCATTTTGGACCGAAACCGGCACCGCCGCCAAAGGATAAAGTGCCTGAGAAAGTCATTGACCACTTCATTCGTATGGCTAGAGAACCAGCTCCCAAGCCTGTTGACTCGGACTATGAGCGCCAAATCAGGAAGGCACATCGAGCACGACTACAGAAGGAAGCGAGCTCAAGCTCGAGCCAACACGCAGCTGGCAAAAAATGCGGGAAAAACGTTCCCCAGTTGGGAGAACTGGCGGCGCAAGTGATCCCCCCGCTTGTTGTGCCAACAACACATGAGAGGAGTAGTACGCGCGCCAAATATTATTATGGGCAAACATTTAGCGTTCCCCAGCATGGCGATGTGGTAATAACAGAGGATCATATAATGCAGGCTCAAATGCTCAATATCTCTGTTGGACAACTCCTCGAAATCGAGCCCGTGCCTACGCTTAAAGAATCGGAAATAGCATGGCAATATTTGGTCCATCCAGACAAGGTCAAGGACCTCCCAACGAGAATGTATCAATTGCATCAATGGTACATGAACATTACCAAGATTTCCAATCGAGAGTCCCTCATGGTGAATGTCAAGCATGAGCATTATTACCATGAGAAAGCTCTGGCCATTGAGTATCCAGAACTATTTCAGTTATTTAATCAAGACACACTCGACAAGTCTATCGTCAGTTGCTATTGTCTGTAAGTGATTTCTTTCTGTAATTTAAGTCTCAAGCTACATGTAATTATCCTCACTATTCTTTTTCTGTGGTATTATATGCAGGATGAAAATGTATGAAATGAAAAAAGCTGGACGCTATGGCGTTGGGTTCATTGACCCAAATACCATTAGTCAGGAAATATGGGAGATTGAACATTGTCAAGCTGCTGTAGAGGAAAGCATGCTAGAGTTCTTGAAGCGCCTCAATACCAATGAAGATATACTACTTCCTTACAACTTCCCGTGAGTCACACTGTCTTGTACTACAAATTCTATTTTTGCTTACTAGCTAGCTAGATGTTAATAATTAAGTGTATACCGTTTACGGTAGTTGATTAATTTTATGCACATGCCCACTTAATTAAGACATGCAAACGTGTGCGTATGCAGTTGGCACTGGGTCTTGTTAGACATTAAAGTTGAGGAAGGAAAAGTTGGACTATTGGACTCACTAACTAAAGAAGATAAAGACTACACCATCGTGAAGGGGATAGTCAACAGGTAATTTCAATCATTATTAACTATTAGTTCCTGATATGAACTATTTAATAACCCCTTTATTAATTTTCTTTGCCGGCGGGCAGGGCATGGGCAAAGTTCATCAAGGTGACTCCAGGCACGTGGCCAAAAAAGTTGTTTTGGCATCGACCCAAGGTAAGTAATTAAGTAGTACTAGCTAGCTACCATCACTTTAATTCTTGTTTCAATATCATTAATTAATTATCATGCTTGATTAATCATTATCTGATTCAATTCCATTCTCGTAAAGGTCCTGAGGCAGGCGTCGGGGAATAATCTGTGTGCATTCTACGTTTGCTAGAACATTCGCATGATGACGTGCAAAAGGAGCAGATCTGATAGACAGGACTGGGTACGTTTTTGTCAGAACGCTATTCACACCATTATCGATATCTAGTCACACAACTAACACACATGCATATTGATCTCCTTCTTAACAGTTCAGGTCGGTGCAGGATAAGCTCCTACCATCGGACCGCATACAAGCACTTCAAGAGGAAATAGCCGGATTTTTGCTCGACCAGGTCATAGATCCCAAAGGAGAATACAATTACCCGCTACCGCCCCCATGAACCACTTGTCATCGTTTTCCGAAGGCACCAAGGCAACATGTAGGAGAAATTGTATATGTATATACATGTGTATGTGTGAATAGTTAATGGTGTTGGCTGTGAGACATTTGATGATATATTATATATACATATATATGCGGTTCTACGTACGAGAAAATCTATTTATATATATGCATAACGTGTACAATTTGTAGTATCGTGAAATACCAGCAAACAAAAAAGAATTAAATGGAAAATAAAGCCAAATTGAAAACACAAAATTAAAGCAAAAATTAAAAAAAACACCCAAACATTTAGTACCGGTTGGTGTTACCAACCGGTACTAATGTCCTACACGCACCCGGGCCTGGCTCGTGCCACGTGTTTGCACTTTAGCGCCGGTTCATGACGAACCGGTACTAAAGGGGGGGGGGCCTTTAGTCCCCACTCTTTAGTGTTGGTTCGCCAACCGACACTAAAGGCCGTCACGACCCAGCACTAAAGCCCGGTTCTACACTTGTGTCTCAATGGTTTGAGGGTCTTGCAGCACCTCCATGAGGTAGGGGTTGATGACCTTCTCGAAAAACTTGTCCTTAGGGGCGCTTGAAGACGTCATGGTGATCTAGATCTGTCAGAAAAATAGCTTGAAACAAAAGCAGAGGATTTTGTCGTGGTATAGTGGTCAAAACCTTCGGGAGATTATGTAATGTATTTTTACCAACCAAAAGAAGTATCGTGCAAGAAAACGGAGTCCGGAGGGCGCACGAGGTGCCCACCAGGCAGGGGGCGTGCCCAGGGGGAAGGACGCGCCCTCCACCCTCGTGGACGCCTCGTGTCCTTTCCGGAGTACTTCTTACTTTCCTATTTTCTTAAATATTCCAAAATGGAGAAAAATTGCTATTGGAACTGTTTTGGAGTCGGTTTACTTACCGTACCACCTACCTATTCCTTTTTGGAGTCTAAAGCATTCTGGAAAGTGTCCTTTATGTACTCCTAATGGGTTACGGTGTCAATAATATTGCTTTCAACATTTATGGGATTACCTAAGATATAATGTTTGGCTCTTTGACCGTTCACCACCTTTAGATTTGTGCCTTCAAAGTTGTTGATTTTTATGGCACCGGAACAATAGACCTCCTCGATGACGTAAGGACCTTCCCATTTAGAGAGAAGTTTTCCTGCAAAAAATCTTAAACGAGAGTTGTATAGCAAAACATAATCACCTACATTAAATTCACGCTTTTGTATCCTTTTGTCATGCCATCTTTTAACTTTTTCTTTAAACAGTTTGGCATTTTCATAGGCCTGGTTTCTCCATTCATCAAGTGAGCTAATGTCAAATAGCCTCTTTTCACCGGCAAGTTTGAAATCATAATTGAGCTCTTTAATAGCCCAATATGCCGTATGTTCTAGTTCGAGAGGTAAGTGACATGCTTTTCCATAAGCCATTTTATACGGAGACATACCCATAGGATTTTTATATGTAGTTCTATAGGCCCATAATGCATCATCAAGTTTCTTGGACCAATTCTTTCTAGATCTATTAACAGTCTTTTGGAAAATTAAGTTAAGCTCTCTATTACTCAATTCTACTTGACCGCTAGACCATGGATGGTATGGAGATGCAATTCTATGATTAACATCATACTTAGCAAGCATTTTACGAAAAGCGCCACGAATAAAATGTGAACCACCATGAGTCATTAAATATCTAGGGACTCCAAACCTCGGAAAAATAACTTCTTTAAGCATCTTAATAGAGGTGTTATGATCAGCACTACTAGTTGGAATAGCTTCTACCCACTTAGTAACATAATCAACAGCAACTAAAATATTTGTGTACCCATTAGAGGAAGGAAACGGCCCCATATAGTCAAAGCCCCAAACATCAAATGGTTCAATAACAAGTGAATAGTTCATAAGCATTTCTTGGCGTCTACTAATATTACCAATTCTTTGGCATTCATCACAACACAAGACAAACTTACGGTCATCTTTGAAGAGAGTAGGCCAATAAAAACCAGATTGCAATACATTATGTGCAGTTCTATCTCCGGCGTGGTGTCCGCCATATGCCTCGGAGTGACACTTGCGTAGGATCTGTTCCTGTTCATGCTCAGGTACACAATGTCTAAGAACACCATCTACTCCTTCTTTATAAAGGTGTGGGTCATCCCAGAAGTAATGTATTACATCATAGAAAAACTTTTTCTTTTGCTGGTATGTGAAACTAGGTGGTATAAATTTAGCAAAAATATAATTAGCATAATCAGCATACTGATAACCCACAAGTATAGGGGATCGCAACAGTTTTCGAGGCTAGAGTATTCAACCCAAATTTATTGATTCGACACAAGGGGAGCCAAAGAATATTCTCAAGTATTAGCAGTTGAGTTGTCAATTCAACCACACCTGGATAACTTAGTATCTGCAGCAAAGAAGTATGGAAGTAATGGTAATAGTGGCAAAAGCAATGACAGTAGTTTTGTAGTAAGTGTAATAGTAGCAACGCTAAAGTAAATAAGCAAAGCACAATATGTGAAAAGCTCGTAGGCATTGGATCAGTGATAGATAATTATGTCGGATGCGGTTCCTCATGTAATAGCTATAACATAGGGTGACACAGAACTAGCTCCAGTTCATCAATGTAATGTAGGCATGTATTCCGAATATAGTCATACATGCTTATGGAAAAGAACTTGCATGACATCTTTTGTCCTACACACCCGTGGCAGCGGGGTCCTAATGGAAACTAAGGGATATTAAGGCCACCTTTTAATAGAGTACCGGACCAAAGCATTAGCACTTAGTGAATACATGAACTCCTCAAACTATGGTCATCACCGAGAAGTATCCCGATTATTGTCACTTCGGGGTTGTCGGATCATAACACATAATAGGTGACTATAGACTTGCAAGATAGGATCAAGGACTCACATATATTCATGAAAACATAATAGGTTCAGATCTAAAATCATGGCACTCAGGCCCTAGTGACAAGCATTAAGCATAGAAAAGTCATAGCAACATCAATCGCAGAACATAGTGGATACTAGCGATCAAACCCTAACAAAACTAACTTGATTACATGGAAAATCTCATCCAACCCATCATCGTCCAGCAAGCTTAAAATGGAATTACTCACGCACGGCGGTGAGCATCATGAAATTGGTGATGGAGGATGGTTGATGATGACGACGGCGACGAATCCCCCTCTCCGGAGCCCCGAACGGACTCCAGATCAGCCCTCCCAAGAGAGATTAGGGCTTGGCGGCGGCTCCGTATCATAAAACACAAAAAAACTTTCTCTCTGATTTTTTTCTCCGCGAAAGCAAATATATGGAGTTGGAGTTGAGGTTGGTGGATGTCCAGGGGGCCCACGAGGCAGGGACGTGCCCAGAGGGAGGGGCGCGCCCCCCACCCTCGTGGACAGGGTGTGGGCCCCCTGACGCTAATTCTTTTGCCAGTATTTTTTATTAATTCTGAAAAGTTGCTCCGTGGATTTTCAGGTCATTCCAAGAACTTTTATTTCTGCACGAAAATAACACCATGGAAGTTCTGGTGAAAACAGCATCAGTCCCGACTGGTTCCATTCAAATCATGCAAGTTAGAGTCCAAAACAAGGGCAAAAGTGTTTGGAATAGTAGATACGACGGAGACGTATGAACTCCCCCAAGCTAAACCTTTGCTTGTCCTCAAGCAATTCAGTTGATAAACTGAAAGTGATAAAGAAAAACCTTTACAAACTCGGTTTGCTCTTGATTTTGCAAATATGTAAAGCCAGCGTTCAAGTTTTCGGCAAAGATTATGAACTAACCATATTCACAATAACACTTAGGTCTCATGTTTACTCATATCAATGGCATAATCAACTAGCGAGCAATAATAATAAATCTCGGATGACAACACTTTATCAAAACAATCATAATATGATATAACAAGATGGTATCTTGCTAGGCCTTTCTGAGACCGCAAAATGTAAATGCAGAGCACCTTTAAAGATCAAGGACTGACTAAACATTGTAATTCGTGGTAAAAGAGATCCAGTCATACCCAATATAAACTAAGAGTAATGCGTACAAATGACAGCGGTGCTCTCCAGCGGGTGCATTTTAATAAGAGGGTGATGACTCAACATAAAAGTAAATAGATAGGACCTTCGCAGAGGGAAGCAGGGATTTGTAGAGGTGCCAGAGCTCAATTTTGAAATAGAGATGAATAACATTTTTGAGCGGTATACTTTCACTGTCAACATAACAACTATGAGATCTCAATATCTTCCATGGTACACACATTATAGGCGGTTCCCAAACAGAATGGTAAAGTTTATACTCCCCCATCACCAACAAGCATCAATCCATGGCTTGCCCGAAACAACGGGTGCCTCCAACTAGCAACAATCCTAGGGGAATTTTGTTTAATTATTTTGATTTGATTTGAGCATGGGACTGGGCATCCCGGTTACCAGCCATTTTCTCATGAATGAGGAGCGGAGTCCACTCCTCTTGAGAATAACCCACCTAGCATGGAAGATACAGGCAGCCCTAGTTGATACATGAGCTGTTCGAGCATACAAAACAAAATTTCATTTGAAGGTTTGGAGTTTGGCACATACAAATTTACTTGGAACGGGAGGTAAATACCGCATATAGGAAGGTATGGTGGACTCATATGGAATAACTTTGGGGTTTATGGAGTTTGGATGCACAAGTAGTATTCCCGCTTAGTACAGGTGAAGGCTAGCAAAAGACTGGGGAGCGACCAACTTAGAGAGCGACAACAGTCATGAAAGTGCAAGCATGAGTAGGATATAATCCACCATGAACATAAATATCGTGAAGGCTATGTTGATTTTGTTTCAACTACATGCGTGAACATGTGCCAAGTCAAGTCACTCGAATCATTCAAAGGAGGATACCACCCTATCATACCACATCACAACCATTTTAATAGCATGTTGGCACGCAAGGTAAACCATTAATAGCTCCTAGCTAATTAAGCATGGAATAAGCAACTATAATCTCTAATTGTCATTACAAACATGTTTATTCATAATAGTCTGAATCAGGAGCGATGAACTAATCATATTTACAAAAACAAGAGAGGTAGGGTTCATACCAGCTTCTCTCATCTCAATCAGTCCATCATATAACATCATTATTGCCTTTCACTTGCACGACTGAACAGTTTGTATAATAATAATAGTGCACGTGCATTGGACTAAGCTGGAATTTGCAAGCATTCAATTCAAGGGAGAAGACAAGGTAATATGGGCTCTTGGTTAAATCAACAATCATGCATGTGAGAGCCACTAAACATTTTCATTATGGTCTTCTCCTCTCGACCCCCAAAGAAAAGAGAAGAAATAAAACTATTTACACGGGAAAGCTCCCAACAAGCAAAAGAAGAACGAGAAATCTTTTTGAGTTTTCTTTTGATTACTACTACATGCATGGAAATTTAACTAACTAATTTTTTTGGTTTTTCTTAAGGTTTATCAAACACACAAGAAGAAAGCTTGAAAAGAAATTAAACTAGCATGGATAATTCAGAAAACAGATAGAAAAATACTATTTCTTTATTTAAGCTAATTAACAGAAAGTAAAAATAGGGTACAAAGGGTTGTGCTTTCTGACTTTGTCCATCTCATGGTCATCAAAAGGAATCCACTAACAAGGTTGATCAAGTCTTGTTAACGAACTCATTCCGAGTCGCATGAAACCGGAGAAATTCCGAATAACACTAGGCTACCTCAACGGGGATATGCACATCCCCAATAATAAGAATATCATATTTCTTCTTGACAGCAGGAAGAGGAAATTCAAAACCTCCAATAATGATAGTTGGAATTTTTCCAATAGAATTGATGCTATGAACATGAGGTTGTTTCCTCGGAAAGTGTACCGTGTGCTCATTACCATTAACATGAAAGGTGACATAGCATTTGTTGCAACCAATAACAGCCCCTACAGTATTCAAAAAGGTTCTACCAAGGATAATTGACATACTATCGTCCTCGAGAATATCAAGAATAACAAAGTCCGTTAAGATAGTGACATTTTCAACCACAACAGACACATCCTCACAAATACCGACAGGTATAGCAGTTGATTTATCAGCCATTTGCAAAGATATTTCAGTAGGTGTCAACTTATTCAATTCAAGTCTATGATATAAAGAGAGAGGCATAACACTAACTCCGACTCCAAGATCACATAAAACAGTTTTAACATAATTTCTTTTAACGGATCATGGTATAGTTGGTACTCCTGGATCTCCAAGTTTCTTTGGTATTCCACCCTTAAAACTGTAATTAGCAAGCATGGTGGAAATTTCAGCTTCCGGTATCTTTCTTTTATTTGTAATAATATCTTCCATATACTTAGCATAAGGATTCACTTTAAGCATATAAGTTAAGCGCGTACGTAAGAAGATAGGTCTAATCATTTCAACAAAGCGCTCAAAATCCTCATCATCCTTTTTCTTGGATTGCTTAGGAGGAAAAGGCATGGGTTTCTGAACCCATAGTTCTCTTTCTTTACCGTGCTTCCTAGTAACAAAGTCTCTCTTATCATAAAGTTGATTCTTTGATTGTGGGTTGTCAAGATCAACAGCAGGTTCAATCTCTACATCATTATTATTCCTAGGTTGAGCATCAACACGAACATTATCATTACATTATCACTAGGTTCAAGTTCATCACCAGATTGTGTTTCAGCATCAGAAATAGAAATATCATTGGGATTCTCATGTGTGTCCACAACAGGTTCACTAGAAGCATGCAAAGTCCTATCATTTTTCTTTTTCTTCTTTTTAGAGGAACTAGTGCATCTAAATTATTTCTCTGAGAATCTTGCTCAATTCTCTTAGGGTGGCCTTCAGGATACAAAGGTTCCTGAGTCATTTTACCAGTTCTAGTAGCCACTCTAACAGCAAAATCATGTTTATTATTTAATTCATCGAGCAAATCACTTTGAGCTTTAAGTACTTGTTCTGCTTGAGTGGTAACCATAGAAGCATATTTACTATTGAGTTTAAGTTCACCTTTAACTCTAGCCATATAATCACTCAAGCGTTCAATCATGTAAGCATTACTCTATAATTCTCTACCAACATAAGCATTGAAATTTTCTTGTCTAGCCATAAAGTCATCAAATTCATCTAAACATTGGCTAGGAAACTTAGTAGATGGGATTTCAACTTTATCATATCTATAGAGAGAATTTCCCTTTACTACATGTGTCGGGTTATCAAGACAAAGTGTTTCTTCAATAGGTGGTATATTAAGACCATGTATTTCTTCAACAGGAGGTGAATTCTTAACATCTTTAGCTTTAATACCTTTTTCTTTCATAGATTTCTTTGCCTCTTGAATATCTTCAGGACTGAGAAATAGAACACCCCTCTTCTTCGGAGTTGGTTTAGGAGTTGGCTCAGGAATTGGCTCAGGAATTGGCTCAGGAAGAGTCCAATTATTTCCATTAGTCAACATATTATTCAATAGCAATTCAGCTTGATCAACTGTTCTTTCCCAGAAAACACAACCAACACAACTATCCAAGTGGTCCTTGGAAGCATCAGTTAGTCCATTATAAAATATATCAAGTATTTCATTTTTCTTAAGAGGATGATCAGGCAAAGCATTAAGAAACCGGAGAAGCCTCCCCCAAGCTTGTGGGAGACTCTCTTCTTCAATTTGCACAAAATTATATATTTCCCTCAAGGCAGCTTGTTTCTTATGAGTAGGGAAATATTTGGCAGAGAAGTAATAAATCATATCCTGGAGACTACGAACACAACCAGGATCAAGAGCACTAAACCAAGTTTTAGCATCACCCTTTAATGAGAATGGAAATATCTTAAGGATATAATAATAGCGAGATTTCTCATCATTAGTGAACAGGGTGGCTTATCATTCAATTTAGTAAGATGTGCCACAACAGTTTCAGATTCATTGCTATAAAAAGGATCAGATTCAACCAAAGTAATTATCTCAGGGTCGACAGAGAATTCATAATCCTTATCAGTAATAAAGATAGGTGAAGTAGCAAAAGCAGGGTCATATTTCATTCTAGAATTTAGATATTTCTGTTTCATTTAACTAATAACTTCTTAAGATCAGATCTATCATTGCAAGCAAGAATATCTCTAGTAGTTTCTTCATCCATAACATAACCCTCCGGAACAACAGGCAATTCATACTTAGGGGGGAGAACCTTCATCATCAATATCTTCAATAATATCATTTTAAATAATTTCATTCTCTCTAACCCTAGCAAGTTGTTCATCATGAAATTCACCTAATGGTACAGTAGTATCAATAATAGAAGTAGTTTGATCATAAGTATCATGCATAGCAGAAGTGGCATCATCAATAACATGCGACATATCAGAATTAATAGCAGAAGCAGGTTTAGGTGTCGCAAGTTTACTCATAACAGAAGGAGAATCTAGTGCAGAGCTAGATGGCAGTTCCTTACCTCCCCTCGTAGTTGAGGGATAAATCTTAGTTCTTTCATCTTTCAAGTTCTCATAGTGACCAGCAGATATAAATCCCAAGTGACTCAAAGAATAGAGCTCTGCTCCCCGGCAACAGCGCCAGAAAATAGTCTTGATAACCCACAAGTATAGGGGATCGCAACAGTTTTCTAGGATAGAGTATTTAACCCAAATTTATTGATTCGACACAAGGGGAGCCAAGGAATATTCTCAAGTATTAGCAGTTGAGTTGTCAATTCAACCACACCTGGATAAATTAGTATCTGCAGCAAAGTATTTAGTAGAAAAGTAGTATGGAAGTAACGGTAACAGTGGAAAAAGTAACGGTAGCAGTTTTGTAGTAATTGTAATAGTAGCAACGGTAAAGTAAATAAGCAAAGCACAAATGTGAAAAGCTCATAGGCATTGGATCAGTGATGGATAATTATGTCGGATGTGATTCCTCATGTAATAGTTATAAAATAGGGTGACACAGAACTAGCTCCAGTTCATCATTGTAATGTAAGCATGTATTCCGAATATAGTCATACGTGCTTATGGAAAAGAACTTGCATGATATCTTTTGTCCTACCCTCCCATGGCAGTGGGGTCCTAATGGAAACTAACGGATATTAAGGCCTCCTTTTAATAGAGTACCGGACCAAAGCATTAGCACTTAGTGAATACATGAACTCCTCAAACTACGGTCATCACCGGGAAGTATCCCGATTATTGTCACTTTGGGGTTGTCGGATCATAACGCATAATAGGTGACTATAGACTTGCAAGATAGGATCAAGAACTCACATATATTCATGAAAACATAATAGGTTCAGATCTGAAATCATGGCACTCCGGCCCTAGTGACAAGCATTAAGCATAGCAAAGTCATAGCAACATCAATCTCAGAACATAGTGGATACTAGGGATCAAACCCTAACAAAACTAACTTGATTACTTGGTAAATCTCATCCAACCCATCACCGTCCAGCAAGCCTACGATGGAATTACTCGCACACGGCACTACTAGGAAAAGGCCTGCTAATGGCGCACCTAATTTGGCAATTAATGGCGCATTAGTGGTGCGCCATTAGTGCCACACCATTAGTATATTTTACTAATGGTGCACCACTGGTGCGCCATCAGTATCTGGTATACTAATGGCGCACCTCTGATGCGCCATTAGTGTATACAGAAGTGCGCCATTAGTATGCCTCCCAGGGGCCATGTAAACCCAGGTGCTCTAGCATACTAATGGCGCACCGCAACAAGATGCGCCATTAGTAACCTCGACATACTAATGGCGCACTGTTTAGTGATGCGCCATTAGTATACTTTGTCATACTAATGGCGCACTGTGATGTGATGCGCCATTAGTATGAATATTAGGTTTTTTTTATTTTTTATTTTCTGTTTTTTGCACAGGTTACAAAATGTATAATTTGGCAAAATATAGACAGCACACATCAACAACAGATTCATCGAATACAATAGAAGATTAGTCTTTGAATACAATTCATCATATTAGTCTCCGAATACAATTCATCATATTGAAAAGACCGAACAAAGATAGAACATTAAATTACAAGTCTCGAGACCGCGAGTAGCGAGTTTGTCTTCACATTACAAGTCGATATCGATCATCTAAACTACCATCACATAGAAGAGAGCTGCGGTCATCACGATGAGCATCATCACGATGAAACTCATCTTCATCCGGTTCCTCCAACACTCCCTCCCCTCTCCCACTAGATAGCGGGCGTATCTAGATTCGGCCTCAGCCCTAGTGGTGTACCCTTTGTAACTGTTACCGCTGAATCGGTGAACCTGTCTCCGACACTCCTCCTAGTCGTCGTAGACTCCGGCAACCTTACCCTTGTACACGACATACGTCGGCATCGCTATGCACTAGCCAAACGAAACGTTAGTACCAATTCATAGACAATACATAAGCAATATATAAGTATGCAACAGAACGATCGGAAGAGAAAAGCAAGACATTAATAGCATTGATTACATCTAAGTTGAACGACTCTCGAAACCAAAGAGACATACTACAAGTTCATTAAAGTTTAATTACAACATGAGCCAATCGATGTTTCAGAACTAGACACAGCATCACTGCTTTCGACTCGACTCAAGGGACTGGAGCGTGGATGAAGCCGCCGTCTATCGTGGGAGTCATGAAATAACGGTCGTTGTCAGCCTGCATTTGTAGCATTGTGTCGATGTCGCTGTTGGACGGTTGATTGTTGAGGTAGAACTGCCCCGAGGTACGAAGGACATCTTGATGGATGATTTCCGCAAACTCCGACTGGATGCGAAAGAATTCTTGTCGGAGGTCCGCGTCCTGGATTGCCGACACGCTCTTTTCCCAATCTTTGAGTTTACTCGGTAGCAGAAGTTGATGATGGTCTCGTACGATCGCCCGCATGTGATGGATGGCGTAGTAGGCACCCTTCTGACCGCCAGGCGGCTGCTTGACGCAGAAGAACGTCGTATTGTGGGAGAACACGTGCTTGCCGTACTTATGAATAGGATTGGTGAAGGTGCCTCCAGATTTGGCATAGCCGGGGAGAACATCATCAAGAACCTTCTTGACATTTGTGTAGTCTACGTTCGACTGAAGGTCCGGGTCGAAATACGTGGCCATGGAATATTTGGGGCTGAGGAGGATGAGCGTGCAATGTGTGTCACTGCAGAAAACACTAAATGTTAAAAGAAAAACGATCGAAATCTAAGAATTCATATGTTACGGGCCGGTTGAGGGGAGGACTTACTCGGGAAAGTAAGGCACGAGGAAGTTATCCTTATCTTGGTTTCCCAGAATGACGCCTTCGAGGTAAGAACTCGCGACTTGCCGGTCCCCAGCGCTGCCCAAGATCTTGGCACGCATGTAGAAGGGGTCGACTATCACGATGTCCGGGGTCTTGTTGCGAATGATCTGCATCTCCATACTCAGCGAAAATAGCCGAACGAAGGTGTAGTGCAGCGGATGAAGGTTCAACATAGCGTGGATGCCATCAAACCGCAGGACGATCGTACGCCCGATGGAGTTATCCACAAAGCCCTTGCCCTCTGGCACCTTGGCCGCGAAAACCGGGTATGCCACATCCTTCTCTCTGAGACGACGCTTCTCCAAAGAAAGAACACTGTCATGCAGACTCCGCATAGCACCGGTTGCAGCATTGAGCATATTTGTCGGTAGCATCGCCCTACCCGCCACATGCACCGTCCTCGAGATATCCTTAGGAGAAGGTGGCCCATCCTGAGCACGGATCGTACTCGGTGCCGGCTGGCTCGCACCCTTCTTAGTCCTTATTTTGCGTGCCTTCTTCTTCTCCTGTAATGGGACCGAGTTCTGCTCACAGACCGCCTTCTTGAGTGTGTTGGGGCTGATAATATTTCGCACCTCGCCTATCTGAGGCTCAGTGAAGTCGGCAGCTGGAGGCGTCTCCTGAGAGCTGAACGCCAGACGGCGCCAGTTGCAACTTGGCTTCTCCGCGGTACCAGCTAGATCGCACACGTCTTTTGTTGGGTTGGGTTCTTGAGAAGGAGGCCCCATGAAGTCGCCATCGTACCCATGATCGGCAAAGTACTGATCGACGTTGCCAAATGAATCGTCGTCGTCGTCATTCTGATCCTGTGCCATATGCATGTTTGGATCCAGTGGCATAGGGATGTCCGGCACCGTTGCGGCGGTCTTGCCATGGGGCCGACTTGGCGCCGACACGACTGGCGGTGTTGTCTTTGGGGTGGTGTCCCCCGCCCCCAAACGAATCTGGCTCTTCGGCCAAAGCATGGGCCAGCTCAGGCAGGCGCTGAGGGTCATCACGTCATCATCGTCGGCCCCGACGGGTCGAATCGGATGTAACAACTCGTCGCAGCCTGGCAGCACCCGAACCAGTTGAACCCTAAACAAGTTGGGTGGCATCTGGGTACCATGGAACAAGGGGTTGCCCGGTTGAACGATTTTGCCCTTGGCGACTTCGACCAACTCATTGTTCACGAAGTGCAGGAGAGTGCACGGAACGTCGGCGGTGCCCTGCGAAAACATGTAGGGCGTCAGGGATGCCCAGTCAAAGGCAAGGAGATGAAGTCCTCGGCCGAGAGAGGCTTAATAAGTTACCGTGATGATGGCGTCGAGCTCGGCTAATGTCGAGGCACCGCCAACGGCGGGCGTGTAGTTGACGGAGGGACCGCTTGCTGCAGAGGTGCCGGCCGGCATACACCCGGGTGCATTAAGCTCCCGTGCCGGCGTCGGAGACACCAATGCCGCCTCCGCCGGAGGCACCAATGGCCCCGCCATCGCATTATGCGAGTTGCTGGCCGTGAAGCTAGGAATCGGGGGCGGCCCCTGTTGGCCGCCCGCAATCCACGCACTCAACCCCGAGATCAAGGTAGGCACAATGGCGGTGATCGTCGCTCCGAGTCGTTGTTCCACTTGCTCTTGGACAATCTCCGGAATCTGCACCACCTGTGCCTTGAGTTCTTGAACCTCGCGCGTCTGGCTTTCCGAGCTGGTCTTTTTCTCCTTCCGCACACCAGCGGTATAGTATGACCCCCATTTTGTCGACAAGCCTTTGCCGGCCACACGACCAGCTGACATTGGCTTACTGAGCTTATCCTTGTTCTTCATTACATTCAACGCCCTATTTAGAGTGGTGTCCCAAGGGTTGCTCTTAGTCGACCCCGCGCTACTGCTTTCAGTCGCCTGCGGAAGGAATGTGAACCATTTAGAAATTTGGCTTCATTAATTAGAATGCAACCATATGGACCTAATTACGCGGGGGTGTATTCCTTACCAGAACAAGCTCAAGCTTCCTGGTCTTCGGATCCATGGTAAGCTCCTTTGTTTTCGGGTCCTTCTTGTACCGGGCCCTGACAAAGTTCCTGGTCTGCTTGTCACCGATTTATCGAAGAGGGGCGGTAGGCCTTGCTCGGCACGGTCTGCCTCCTCCTTGTCCCATATAGGCTCCGCCACTCTGTAACCGCCGGGACCGAGTGTGTGTTCCCCTATGTTCAGCTCCCGCATTTGTTTCCCCCACTCACTTGATTGGGAGTTTGCGGTGCTCGAGCAATTGATCTTGAAGTCGTTGTACTCATCTTCGGTGATCGAAGGATTTTTCTCCTTGATCTTCTGATAACTCTCACCTTTCTCGATCATTCTCTTCACATTGCTTTTCCAAGTAGACAGGGCCTTGCTCATCTTCGTGAGGGCAGCATTGTTCACTTTATTCCCTTTGAGGCTTGTGTTTGCAAATTCAGCGGGGAACTTGTATCGTTCGTGCAGCTTCATGAAGAGGAGGTTGCGCAAATTCCCTCGGTCAGGATGCCTCAGGTTCTCGGTGTTGATCGAGACGGTGCTCCGGAGAATGCACCCGAGCTGAAGCGAGTACCCCTTGACTATTCGTTCGGGCGTCGTTGGATTCCCGTTGGAGTCCACTTCAGTAACTTCCTCCTTGAGGGTGAGGAGCACGATCGGGCGCCGGTCCTTCCGTTGCCTCTTCGGTTGGCTGCCATCTGTGCGTGCGCCGCCATCATCAGTGGTGGCATCCTCGGCGGCACCATCAGTGGTGGCATCAGTGGGGTCATCCTCGGCGGTACCATCAGTGGTCTTAGGATCGGTGGGGAAGGCGGCGTCCTCATACAACTGAGGTTGGTCCTCCATCTCCTGGGATAGCTCCCAGAATGCTTGCCACCCGAACCCCTGACCTCATCGTTGTTGGCCATGTTTCTCTCTAAATAGGAACAAAGTTTGGTCAAAAAGTTGGTTATTGTTTAGGGTTTGTCGACACCGAGGCATCCTAAAAGCTAAGCTTTTATCATTGAGGGTTTTTCGACGCCAAGGCACCCTAAAAGCCTAAGCTTTCATCATTAGTCACAAGTACCCCATATGTCCTATTTTTAGCAAAGTCATGCTAAAATTCACAGAAAATTTCAGCATGACCTTTGCTGAAAATAGGACATATGGAGTACCCGAATTTGCTGGAACCGAAGTTAATCGACATTCCAACAAACTCAAGGGCCTCTCGGGTGGACAAGGCAAAAAAGGCCTCCATCACAACAAAGCAAATCATTGCATGGGCATACAGATGCTGAAGTAAGAACGCCAGAAGTAGCATTAAACCAAAACTTAAAACTGCTACTGCTGGCAGGCTTTCCCCACAGGCAATAAATGCAGAGCAATTGCAAGTTAGCAAGTCCAGCCATCATGCTACTAGCTATTAAGCAGACAAAAATGAACAGATGACCTAGAAACAATTCGATGAACTTAATTTCGTACTCTCCCTATTTTCTGTAGGCTAAATAAGTTAGCCCAAGACAACAATATTCTCAAGCAAAACAAATTGTGGAAAAAACTATAACTTTCTTCTGTACAAAAGAGTGAAATCCCTCTACAGAAAAATTAGATAGCACTTCTTGGACACATGATTCTAAACCCTGATTACTCTACAAAAAATTAGATACTCTACAAAACAGTTTTCCTTTTTTTATTGGAGACGTGATTACTGGACACATCATGAGCAATGACCTATTAGATCATCTCCATTTTTATTTTTATTGGTCTTTTTAACAGTTTTCAGTAGCACACCATGACACTATTTGCACAAAAACAGAGCTTACTGAAAAGTAAGACTATGATCAACATCAAACTACTCCTTGACAAGCAGTGATCACTACTGAACATGATCATATTCTAGTACATCAAACGGACTTTTTTGTAATCTTATTTTGAGAGATTAAAAGTAGATGGTCATTCCTTAAAGAACCATGACACACCAAAATTCAGAGGAACATCCCCAAGCCCCTATTCTTATTCTTATTCTGTAATCTTATTTACTCACTAAATTTTCATTCTGTAATCGTTTCCTTGTGACCTGCAATTCTAAACCCTGATTAATTTCCTCCATCATTTTTTCTAGTGCAATTTGATGTACTGCAATTCAGTGCTGAATTTTGGAGTAAATTGGACATTGAATTTTCGAGTACAGTGAATTTTCGAGTACACCAACTGAATTTTAGGGATTAATGGCAGAACGAAATGGAAAGTGTTGAAGGAATCCGTGAAATACCCTTGGGACGAAGAGGACGAGGTCGGAGCCACGGCGGCGGCGGCGGGGGTGAAGGAGAGGACGGCGCTGGCGCCGGGCCCGGAGGCGCGGGGGCGGCGGCCACGCGAGGCGGCGACCTGGAAGAGCGAGGACCCCGCGGCAGGAGCTGGCGCTGTCGTGGTGGTGGCAGAAGAAGGGGGGCAGATCCTGGCGACGACCCTGACGGTGCCGTCCCCTCTGGGCAGCGCCGGTGCAACCGATGGCGTCAGGGCGGCGGGATGGCGGCATCGGGAGAGGAAAGGGCGGCGTCGCGGCGTCGGGGCATCGGGGCGGAGACGAGGACGACGGGGCGGCGTCGCGGCGTCGGGGCGGCGTCGAGGCGGCGGGGCAGCGGCATCGGGGTGGCGTCGAGGCGGCGGGGCAGCGGCGTCGGGGAAGGGGATCGAGGGCGAGGGCGAGGGAGAGAGAGGGGATAGCTAGGTGGGCCGCCGGGGAGGAAATATGGATGGGGGCGGCACAATACTAATGGCGCACCACCCCTCGGTGCGCCATAAGTACATCCACACTAATGGCGCACCTCACCTTGGTGCGCCATTAGTATTTTTTTTTTGATTTCTGCTCGAGCCAATACGTTATCTTCCACCTGACCTGATCCACACCAAGTTCCCTCTACTAGCTCGACTGGTCAGCAGCTAGTTCTCACACCAGGAGGTCTAAGGTTCGATTCCCAGGCTCCACAATTTTTTTATGCATTTAAAATGCTGTTTGATACTTATTTGTGTTTAAATATGTTCAAACTTGTTTAAATCATAACAGTAATATTTTTTTTATAAGATAGTAATAATTTTTTTAAAAATATCATCAAACAGTAATGCCGGTGGAGCGGGGGAGGGTGCGCGGGGTGCGGGGGGTCGGCGGCGGAGGTTGAGTAGGGGAGGGGTGCGGGGGGTCGGCGGCGGCGGTTGAGTAGGGGAATCGACAGTGCGGGGGGTCGGCGGCGGCGGCCGGTGGACCGGGGGGTGCTCGGCGGCGAGGGGGACCGGATCTGGCGAGGTGGGATAGCGATCGAGATGGAGGGGGATCGAGATCGAGTGTCCATGAAATTTAAAATATTCATGATAGTTCAAAAAGTGCCCATGAAATACAATCGAGAAATGAAGGCTACGATTTAAATACAATCGATCTTAGCTAGCTATCTATTCACAATCTTCTTGCCCTTCTTTTTCGCAAATGGAGTTCTGTGGAACAGACGTCCTTTAGGTAGGGTGGTCCTGCTTCTTCTTGTGGTGTATGCTGCTACTTCATCATCGTCGTCATGTTCGATCCTCGGGTCGCCGTACTAGCGAAGTCTTGCTCATTGGCTACTCCATCCATTCCGATGATCTTCCTTTTGCCTCTCCTCACGACAACACGACTGGGCTTTGACGGGTCGGTAATGAAGAAGCATTGGTCCACTTGGGAAGCTAGTACCCATGGCTCATTTTCCGCGGTGACGTTTGCGCCCGCGGTCTTGGATTTGGCTTCGGGTATAAACATGGTGGTGAAATACCGGTCTTCTTTTAGGACGCTCTTCGCCCATCTGACACGGAACATCGGGACCTTCTCTCCAGCGTAGCTCAGCTCCCAGATCTCCTCAATCCTTCCGTAGTATCTGTCCTTGTCGTTACCGGTGTAGGATTCCATCGTTACCCCGGAGTTCTGATAACCATCGCTCTTCATGTCCTTGGCCTCGGTGTAGAATGTGTAGCCGTTGATATCGTACGCCTCATAGGTCATCAGGTTGTGCTCGGCGCCCTGTGACAAGGCGAATATGAGTTGTTCTTCCACGGAAGAATCCTCATGTAAAGGGTACGAAAGAAGCTTCTGCTTGAACCAACGCGTGAAACATGAGTTGTGCTCTTTGATTATATCTCCGTCCGTCCTCTGTTGGCCCCGATCATTGTACGTCTTCTTAATAAAGGTTTTGTGCTCTACCACCCAAGGATCGACCACGTCTATGTGTTGTAGCGCGACTAGGTTTGCTCTTTCAAAGTCGGCGAGTCGACCCTCTAAGTCGACATGCATTTCGCGGCGACCCTCACGGTGACCCCATCCAGCGAGCCTGCCGAGGTGCCTGTTGACGGGCAGACCAACGGGGTTCTCGATGCCTAGATAATTCGTGCAGTAGGAGATGCACTCTTCAGTCAGAAAGCCACTGGATATACTTCCCTCTGGACGTGACATGTTGCGAACGTATCCTTTGATGACACCATTCATCCTTTCGAACGGCATCATGCTGTGCACGAACGTATCCTTTGATGACACCATTCATCCTTTCGAACGGCATCATGCTGTGCAGGAACGTCGGCCCGAGTTGGATGATATCCTCCACTATATGGACCAGCAGATGCACCATAACGTCGAAGAATGTGGACGGGAAGTACATCTCAAGGTCGCATAGTATCACCACGATCTCTTCCTGTAGCCTTCTGAGTTGCCTCACGCCAATCGACTTCCGAGAGATGACGTCGAAAAAGTTGCATAGGCCAAATAGCATTTCACGGACGTGCACGTCCATGATCCCACGGATTGCAACTGGAAGTATCTGCGTCATCAGCACGTGACAGTCGTGGGACTTCATCCCACTGAACTTCTGCTTCGCTGGGTCTAGGTATCTGCTTATCTTCCCCGCGTAACCGTAAGGAAGTTTTACTCCTAGGAGGCAGGTGAAAAACTGCTCGATCTCCTCCTGACTTAGAGTGAAGCACACGGGAGGGTAGTCATTTCCGGTCTTTTTGGCCTTTTTGCCTTTGCGACGACTTTCTGTGTCCTGCTTCGCCTCATCATCATCATCATCATCATCATCATCATTAGCGTGAAGCTCCTGCTTGATGCCCATTGATTTCAAGTCTGCCCTTGCTTTCGGCCCATCTTTGGTCCTCTCTGGCATGTTGAGCAGGGTACCAAGCAGACTCTCGCACACGTTCTTTGTGATATGCATGACATCAAGGCTGTGAGGCACACGGTGGATCTTCCAGTACGGCAAGTCCCAGAAAACAGACCTCGTTTTCCATACCTTCAGCAGCGGCTCTGGCGCCTTTCGCTTCTTTCCCGGCTCTGGCGCCTTTTGCTTCTTACCCGGCAGTGGGCAGTCTTTCCAATTTTTCAACAGCTTGTCTATTTCCTCGCCGCTCCTCGTACACGGGCGTTTTCGGTGTTCGGTTTCACCGTCGAACAGATCCTTGCATTTCCTCCACGGGTCATCGTCGCGAAGCCACCTTCGATGTCCCATGAACAAGGTTTTCGAAGACCCAGGATCTCTATCTAGCCGGCGATACGTTGTGTCATCCATGCACCTTACGCATCCAGAAAATCCATGGACTACCTGCCCCGCGAGATATCCGTAACCGAGATAGTCGTGCACCATCGTGAGCAGTGCGGCTCTCATCGGGAAATATTCTTTCTCTGCGGCGTCCCACGTATTGGCTGGCATTTTGCACAGCGTGTCAAGCTCCTCTTTCAGCAGCCCCAGATACAGATTGATGTCGTTCCCTGGTTGTTTCGGCCCTTCAATTAGCATACTCATGTGAATGTACTTCCTCTTCATGCACAACCAGGGGGGAAGGTTGTACATCCACACAAGCACAGGCCAGGTGCTATGTGTGCTTCTTTGGCTGCCAAACGGATTGACTCCATCGGTGCTCGCGCCCAGCACGATGTTCCTTGGATCGTTCCCAAATTCTGGGTCTTCGAAGTTCAACGCTTGCCACTGGCTCGCATCCTTAGGGTGACTCAGCATCTTGTCTTTTTTATCTATCTTCGAATCATTTGCGTCATCTTCTTGCTTCTTCTCCTCCCTATCCGCGTGCCAACGCAGGAGCTTTGCTACCTTAGGGTCCGCGAAATACCGCTGCAGACAAGGAGTTATCAGAAAGTACCACACCACTTTTCGAGGAGCTTTCTTCCTCTTCTTGTATCGAGTGACGCCGCACACCGGACATATGGTAGACTCCGCGTGCTCGTCCCGATAAATGATGCAATTGTTCATGCACACATGGTATTTCACGTGCGGTAAATCCAGAGGACACACGATTTTCTTCGCCTCCTCGAAACTGGTCGGGCACTTGTTCCCCTTGGGAAGACGTTCATGCCAGAATGACATGTTCTCGTCGAAGCATGCGTCGGTCATTTTGTGTTTTACCTTCATCTCCAGAGCCATGAGCGTTACTTTCAGGCGGGTATCCTCGGGCCTGCATCCTTCATACAATGGAGTAACCGCGTCTAACTCAAGTTGATCCATCTTGGCTTTCTCTCGGGCAGCAGCTCTTGCGTTATCTGTCTGCTTGAGAAGCAGCTCTTGAATATGAGGGTCTTGCACCCAGCCCATCAATGGTCTAGCGTCGTCTGCTCCACCGGCATCATCATCATGTCCTGCATCTTCTACATGATGACTGTGTACAGCATCACCGTCGTGATCATCTCCTGGGGATTCTTCGTCTTCTCGCCCGCCCGAGCCGCGGTGGTTGTCTTGCTGCCCTTCCTCATTTCTTGCCCAGCCCCCATGGACGACTTCGTAGTCATCTTCATCACCTTGCCACCAATAGCCATCCATGAAACCATGCAAGAGCAGGTGGTCCCGCACCTACCCGGAATCCGGGTCCGCAATAAGGCTCTTCAGCTTGCATCTTCGACACGGACATCTTATCTCCATCTCGTTCTTTTGAAGCATCTCGGCCTTCGCGGACCTCGAAAACCTATTGACGATGCCTTCGGTCATCGTGCGAACCATGGTCGCCTGCGGGGTAGAGCAAAACGATATTTTAGAACCAAGAAAAAATTTGGCATGACTTTCCCTAAAAATAGGACCAAAAAGAATGCTTAATGCCAAAATTCTCGCCGAAACGGAAATGAATCAACATTCTGGCAAAATATTGGCAACTATCGCATTTCAAATACTGGTACACCTCCAAACACAAACACATATGCAACACCACAAACATATGCAACACCACGAACATACATAGATCTAGCTAGGCCATAAAAAGTGCATGTGCACATTGTTGTAGGGAGAACAACATAAATATAGCTTCCCCCCTTACTTACCTATCAAAACAAGGTAATTTAACCACTTAATTTGAATGAATCTATGCTGGAAATGAGGTGAAAAAGAGGAGGCACCCGAGACAAGGAGGAGGCGGTGGAGAGAATGAAGTGGGGAGAAAGTGAGTGTGGGTAGGAGAGGCTGTCCAAAATATCTTGTTGCTGCCCACTTACTAATGATGCACCAACCATAAATGCGCCATTAGTAATCCAGGTTACTAATGGCGCACCTTCTGGTGGTGCGCCATTAGTAGTTTTGCAAAAAAAAACATACTAATGGCGCACTGTCCCATAGTGCGCCAATACTAGTTTAAACTAGTAATGGCGCACAGTGATACAGTGCGCCATTAGTAGTTTTGCAAAAAAAGGAATAAAAAATATAATAAAAAAAACAACATTAGTGGCGCACTTTCTGACAGGTGCGCCATTACTAGTTACAACTAGTAATGGCGCACTTCGTCTGGATGCGCCATTAGTATGTTTGGACAGGCGCACTAGTTCAAAAAAAATTGATACTAATGGCGCACCCTGGGCCAAGTGCGCCATTAGTAGTTTCAACACTAATGGCGTATCAGAAGGTGGTGCGATGGCGCACCACTTGTCTGGTGCGCCATTAGTGTCAATCACATCTATAGCCCTTTTTCTAGCAGTGCGGCGGTGAGCATCACGAAATTGGTGATGGAGGATGGTTGATGATGACGAGGCGACGAATTCCCCTCTCCGGAGCCCCGAACGGACTCCAGATCAGCCCTCCCGAGAGAGATTAGGGCTTGGCGGTGGCTCCGTATCGTAAAACACGATGAAACTTTCTCTCTGATTTTTTTCTCCGCCAAAGCAAATATATGGAGTTGGAGTTGAGGTCAGTGGACGTCCGGGGGGCCCACGAGGCAGGGGGGTGCGCCCAGGGGAGGGGGCGCGCTCCCCACCCTTGTGGACAGGGTGTGGGCCCCCTGACGCTAATTCTTTCGCCAGTATTCTTATTAATTCTGAAAAGTTGCTCCGTGGATTTTCAGGTCATTCCGAGAAATTTTATTTTTGCGCAAAAATAACACCATGGCAGTTCTGCTGAAAACAGTGTCAGTCCGGGTTAGTTCCATTCAAATCATGCAAGTTAGAGTCCAAAACAAGGGCAAAAGTGTTTGGAAAAGTAGATACGACGGAGACGTATCACATACCGTGGAGCAGTACGAGAAGCATTTATGACACCTAATTGTTCATCAGGAAAGCTATCATCAATAGGTAGTGGGTCATCAAGAACATTCTCTAACCTAGACAAGTTGTCTGCAACGAGGTTCTCTGCTCCCTTTCTATCAAATCTCAGCTCCCTTTCTATCAATAATATGCAAATCAAATTCTTGTAGCAAGAGAACCCATCTAATAAGTCTAGGTTTAGCATCTTTCTTTTCCATAAGATATTTAATAGCAGCATGATCAGTGTGAACAATTACTTTGGAATCAACAATATAAGGTCTGAACTTATCACAAGAAAATACAGCTGCTAAATTTTTTTTTTAGTGGTAGCATAATTTCTCTGGGCAATGTCTAGAGTTTTACTAGCATATTGGATAACATTTAATTTCTTATCAACTCTTTGTCCTAGAACGACAGCTACAGCATAATCACTAGCATCACACATGATTTCAAAGGGTAAATTCCAGTAAGGAGGCTGAACAATAGGTGCAGAAATCAAGGCTTTCTTAAGTATTTCAAATGCTTCTACGAAATCATCGTCAAAGACATAAGGAACATCTTTTTGTAATAGGTTATTCAGAGGCCTAGAAATTTTTGAGAAGTCTTTAATGAACCTCCTATAAAAACCGGCATGACCAAGGAAACTTCTTATACCTTTGATGCCCTTGGGACATGGCATCTTTTCAACAGCATCAACTTTAGCTTTATCCACTTCGATACCTCTTTCAGAGATCTTATGCCCCAAGACAATACCTTCATTAACCATAAAGTGGAACTTCTCCCAATTCAAGACAAGATTAGTTTCTTCGCATCTCCGCAAAACTCGATCAAGGTTCCACAATAAGTTCCATACACAGAGAAATAATCCATGAAAACCTCAACAATCATTTCACAAAAGTCAGAGAATATAGCAGTCATACATCTTTGAAAAGTAGCAGGTGCATTACATAAACCAAAAGGCATACGTCTATAAGCAAAGGTACCAAAAGGACAAGTAAAAGTGGTCTTATCCTGATCCTCTTTTGACACAGGTATTTTCGAGAAACCAGAATAAAAGGTAGAGGATAATGATATTTTCTAGCAGCTTTATTCAATTTGCGGAAATCAATTACCATTCTATAACCTGTAATAATTCTTTGTGGGATCAATTCGTCTTTATCATTAGGAACAACAGTAATATCTCCCTTCTTAGGGACACAATGGACGGGACTTACCCACTGACTATCAGCAACAGGATAAATTATACCTGCCTCCAGAAGTTTTAGTATTTCATTTCTTACCACTTCTTTCATCTTAGGGTTTAACCGTCGTTGGTGATCAGCAACTGTTTTAGCGTCTTTCTCCAATTTTATTTTGTGCTGGCATAGAGTGGGGCTAACGCCCTTAAGATCATCAAGAGTATATCCAATAGCATCATGGTGCTTCTTCAGAGTTTTCAATAATTTCTCTTCTTCCTGCTCTGAAAGGTTAGCACTAATAATAACAGGATATATCTTTTCATCAAGATAATCATATTTAAGAGTATCAGGTAAAGGTTCAAGCTCGAACACGGGATCACCCTTGGGTGGAGGAGGATCCCATAGGATTTCCACAGTCAAGTTGTGTTTTAGAATGTGTCCTTGTTTAAAAAATATTTCATCTATTTCCCTTCTTTCATTCATAAACATATCATTTTCATGGTCTAGCAAATATTGTTTTAAAGGATCATTAGGAGGCACTACAATAGAAGCAAGACCAATTATTTCATCTTTACTAGGCATTATTTATCATGGGGTTTTCTACGGAATTTAGCAAAATAAAAATCATGAGATATGTCCCCTAAACCAACAGTAACAATATCTTTTTCGCAATCTATCTTAGCATTAACAGTATTCAAGAAGGGTCTACCAGATATAATGGGACAAAAATCATCTTGTGGGGAACCAAGAACAAGAAAATCAGTAGGATATTTAACTTTCCCACACAAGACTTCAACATCTCTAACAATCCCAATTGGTGGAATAGTATCTCTATTAGCAAGCTTAATAGTAACATCAATACCTTCTATTTCAGCGGGTGCGAAATCATGCATAATTTATTTGTATAAGGAATGAGGTATTGCACTCACACTAGCACCCATATCACATAAGTCATAATAACAATGATCTCCTATTTTAACAGAAACAACAGGCATGCGGACAATAGGTCTATGTTTAGTTTTAGTATCGGGTCTAGCCATTCTAGCAGCTTCATCACAAAAGTATATAACATGCCCATCAATATTATCGACCAAGAGATCTTTAACCATAGCAATACTAGGTTCAACTTTAATTTGCTCAGGGGGTGTAGGTGTTCTAGCATTACTCTTACGAACCACAGTTGAAGCTTTAGCATGATCCTTTATTCTAACAGGGAAAGGTGGTTTCTCAATATTAGCGGTAAGAACAATAGGATCAACATTATAAGTGATAGTCTTTTCTTCAACTTTAACATGTTCTACTACTTTTACTTCAATAGGAGGACGATATTTAAACCACTTCTCCTTAGGGAGATTAACATGAGTACAAATGATTCACAGAAAGAAGCTACTATCTTAGAGTCAAGTCCATATTTAGTGCTAAATTCACGAAAATCATCGGTATCCATAAAAGATTTAACACAATGAAACTTTGGTGTTATACCTGACTCCTAACCTTCGTCGAGTTTCCAATCTTCAGAGTTGCGTATAATTCTTCCCAATAAATCTCATCTTAATTCAATAGTCTTCATCATAAAAGAACCAATACAAGAAGTATCGAGCATGGAGCGATTATTCAGAGAAAGCCGGGCATAAAATTTTTGAATAATAATTTCTCTTGAGAGCTGATGATTGGGGTATGAATATAACATTGACTTAAGCCTCCCCCAAGCTTGAGCGATACTTTCTCCTTCGTGAGGCCAAAAATTATATATATAATTGCGATCACGATGAACAAGATGCATAGGATAAAACTTCTGATGAAATTCCAATTTCAATCGGTTGTAGTTCCACAATCCAATATCATCACATAGCCTAATCCATGTCAATGCCTTTCCCATCAAAGATAAATGGAAGACCTTCTTCTTGATGACATCCTCGGGCATACCCGCAAGCTTAAATAATCCACGAACTTCATCCACATAGATTAGGTGCATATCAGGATGTAATGTTCCATCTCCTGTAAAAGGATTAGCTAGCAGTTTCTCTATCATACCCGAAGGACTTTCAAAGTCAACATTTTCAGTAGGTTGAGGAGCAATTCTTTGCTCTACTGGTCGGGGTGAAGATACCCCGAACAAGCCAATCAAAGGATTATTTTCCATAGTAACAAGTGAAAGTAAATTTCAGCACATTATATAAATTTTTCCTTACCAAATTCTACCTACCAAAGGCGCTTTACTCCCCGGCAACGGCGCCAGAAAAGAGTCTTGATGACCCACAAGTATAGGGGATCTATAGTAGTCCTTTCGATAAGTAAGTGTGTCGAACCCAACGAGGAGCAGAAGGAAATGACAAGCGGTTTTCAGTAAGGTATTCTCTACAAGCACTGAAATTATTGGTAACAGATAGTTTTGTGATAAGGTAATTCGTAACGAGTAACAAGTAACAAAAGTAAACAAGGTGCGGCAAGGTGGCCCAATCCTTTTTATAGCAAAGGACAAGCCTAGACAAACTCTTATATAAAGGAAAGCGCTCCCGAGGACACATGGGAATTATCGTCCAGCTAGTTTTCATCATGCTCATATGGTTCACGTTCGTTACTTTGATAATCTGATATGTGGGTGGACCGGTGCTTGGGTACTGCTCTTCCTTGGACAAGCATCCGCAACTACGAAAGAAGAATTAAGGTAAACCTAACCATATCATGAAACATATGGATCCAAATCAGTCCCTTACGAAGCAACGCATAAACTAGGGTTTAAGCTTCTGTCACTCTAGCAACCCATCATCTACTTATTACTTCCCAATGCCTTCCCCTAGTCCCAAACAATGGTGAAGGGTCTTGTAGTCGACGTTCACATAACACCACTAGAGGAAAGAAAACATACATCTCATCAAAATATCGAACGAATACCAAATTCACATGACTACTTATAACAAGACTTCTCCCATGTCCTCAGAAACAAACGTAACTACTCACAAATCATAGTCATGTTCATAATCAGAGGGGTATTAATATGCATAAAGGAACTGAACATATGATCTTCCACCGAATAAACCAATTTGCATCAACTAGAAGGAGTAATCAACACTTCTAGCAACCCACATGTACCAATCTGAGGTTTTGAGACAAAGATCGGATATAAGAGATGAACTAGGGTTTGAGAGGAGATGGTCTGGTGAAGATGTTGATGGAGATTGACACCCTCCCGATGAGAGGATCGATGGTGATGACGATGGTGACGATTTCCCCCTCCCGGAGGGATGTTTCCCCGGAAAAACAGCTCCATGGAGCCATAGATTGGTTCCGCTGAAGACAGCGGCGCTTCGTCCCGAAAGCTTCATTCTGATTTTTTCCAGGGCAAAAGACACCTTATACTAGAAGATGGGCATCGGGGGGCTTCCAGGTGGCCCACAAGTCAGGGGAGCGCGCCCAGGGGGTAGGGCGCGCCTCCCACCCTCGTGGACAGTGGGTGGCCCCCCTCTGGTGCTTTCTTCGCCCAATATTTTTAATATATTCCAAAACTGACTTTCGTGGAGTTTCAGGACTTTTGGAGTTGTACAGAATAGGTCTCAAATATTTGCTCCTCTTCCAGCCCAGAATTTTAGCTGTCGGCATGTAAACCTTGCAAAATAAAAGAGAAAAGGCATAAGTATTGTGACATAATGTGCAGTAACAGCCCATATCTATCTATTATATATAAAAAGAGCTTGACGGAGTCATCAGAAAAAGATAAATATGCTAGAAATTACCACAAAAATCAAAAACATCCAACCATTAATCTTTACCTAAGAATAAAGCAAATTGGGTTTCTTTCGTCCGTCATGGCATTTTTTAGAAAAGTCCCTCTATTTTAGAGAATTCAACTGGCATCCCTGTTTTAAGTTAAAACGAATCTTTTTTTCATATTTTACACAAAAGTCCCTGTATTTTGTTGAAATCAACCAGCTGTCCGGATTTAAGTAACACGCGAACCGTTATTTTACATTTTCCGAAAACCCCCTGATGTTTTAGGTAATTCATCTGCGGATCATATTTAAGCCAAACAATGTTTTTTTAAATCATCCATATCTTTTAAACCGTAACTCCGATTTGAACATGTTATATATGAATTTTGATTAGAAAAATATATAGAATATGAATATGAGATTATTTTCACCTGTTAAGTACTTTTAAATATTTTTTTAGAATATATTTAAGTCAAACAAATGATTTTCTAAATTATCCGTATCTTTCAAACCGTAACTTTGATTTTAACATATTATATATGAAATTTTATTAGAAAAAGATGTGCAAACTAAATATGATGTTAATTTTACCTGTTAAATATTTTTAAAATATTTTTTTGGGAGCAAACTTATAATTTATAGCGTAAGATCCGTTTTCCTTTCGTACCGGCGGCGACCCGGATTGCAAATAAACACCCCACTATAACAATATAGGGAAAAGAAAACATCGATAACTACACATGCATACCTCTGAAAAATGTCGCAGGGGAAAACAACTGATTTCTCATCGCGGGAGTGAAGAAAGCGAGAGAGAGAGAGAGAGAGAGAGAGAGAGAGGAGAGAGGGAGAGAGAGACGTCTTAGGATTAAACATATTCAAACACATTTTTTTTGTTTCGTGTGAACACCGAGGCCATCGCCAGCGAGGGTGAGAAGGAGGATAAGCGGCAACACAAATATGATGCCTCGCAAAAATAAAGAAGATGGGCCTATTGTGGTCTTGAGTGATGGTTTTTGGGTTAAGAGTGTGTTTTATGTTTTCTATCCCGTTGCAACGCACGGGCTCTTTTGCTAGTTAAGTTAATTAACCGATGACAGCCGATGGATCTCTAAATTAATCTATTGACGTTGAAGTTTATATTAATTACCCACCTATGCCCTTAGTTCTAAAGATTAACTCCAAGTTAAAAGAAAAAAACAGGATGCGCACGCGGCTGCCCCCGTTCCAGCCAAATCAGATCGATAATATGTCACGCATGCGAATAGGGTACGCATGCGGCCGCCGCCGTTCCGGCCAACTCAGATCGAGGATTCCTCAAGCATGCGGCCGGCGTCGTAACTCCTCACGTAGATGGCCGGCGCTGTCAGAGCACGTTCGCCTTCTCCTCGGTGCCGTCGGCCGTGGACCAGCCCTCCTCCCTGTGCATGGACGCTGGGAGAATCCGGTTCCAAACTTGCCTCTTGCAAGCAACCCTACAAGCAACAAGGAAGGAGATGGGCATCAGATGATCAAATATTTGGCTTCACGCAGTAGCAAGAAGATTGCTAAGGACTTGCTTCACGTACGGCCTCCATGCATGCTCGAGAATTATGATACAAGCTGCTGAGAAAACCTTGGATAAGACCGTGACCAGGTCCTCCATACCGGACACTACGGCGGCTGCAATATTTTGATTTGCACATTGTCCCTGAAGACGAGAGGAGGGAGGAAAGCGATGCACCTTGTGGTGTCGCTGCTGTGTTGCTCGAGGCTAAATAGCCTGGGATTACATCACGGCGCATGGAGGCGTAGTTACAACAGGCGCGTAGTGTGCGGAGTGGGCTACGTGCATGGGTTAGTGCATGCATGCGAGAGGGAGGTGGAGAGTTACAGTCAACACCCCGCCATCGGGAGGGCGGATGCACAGGCTGGACCTGGACTCTTGGAACGCCGGCGTCGGGAGGCCCTTCGTCATGACGTCGGCGAATTGTTGTGTGGTGGGGACATGGAGCACACGCAGTTGTCCCAAGGCCACCTTTTCGCGCACAAAGTGGATGTCGAGCTCTATGTGCTTCGTGCGTCGGTGGTGCACCGGGTTGGCTGCCATGTACACCGAGGAGATGTTGTCGCAGTAGGTGACCGTGGCGGCCGGAAGAGGCACACACAGCTCGCCAGGGAGTTGACGAAGCCAGCAACACTCGGCGACGGCGTTCGCCACAGCACGGTACTCGGCTTCGGCGCTCGAGCGGGACACGGTCGGCTGTCGCTTGGAGGACCAGGACACCAACGAGTCACCAAGACAACGTAGCCTGATGTCGATCGCCGAGTGTCCGGGCAGCCGGCCCAGTCCGCGTCAGAGGACGCGACCAGGTTAAGCTCGGAGGAGCGGCGAAGATGGAGCCCGTGTGTAGTCGTGCCACACAGGTAGCAGAGGATGCGCTTGACCAGCGCGAGATGGTGCTCCCAGGGATCGTGCATGTAGAGGCAGGCTTGTTGCACGGCGTACGCCAGATCAGGCCGTGTCAGGGTGACATACTGGAGAGCGCCCACAATGCTGCGATACTCAGAGGCATCGCGAACGGGGGCGCCGTCGGTGGCGGAGAGCTTGGAGCGCGTGTCGACGGGCGTGGAGACCGGCTTGCAGCCAGCCATGTTGGCGCGGTCCAGCAGCTCGTCCGCGTACTTGCGCTGGGACAGGAAGAATCCGTCGGCGGTTCGCGTCACACTGATGCCGAGGAAGTAGTGGAGCGCGCCGAGGTCTTTCATGGAGAACTCGGCAAAGAGCTGTTGTTGGAGCCGGCGAAGAAGCGTCGTCGAGGAGGCCGTGAGCACGATGTCATCCACATACAGGAGCAAGAAGGCCGTGCCGGCAGTGCCGTGGAGCACGAACAGCGAGGGGTCAGCCCGTGCCGCGGTGAACCCGATACTGCACAGGTAGGCCGCGAACCGAGCAAACCAGGCGCGCGGCGCCTGTTTAAGCCCGTACAGGGACTTGTCAAGGAGGCACACGTGGTCGGCGTGGAGCTTGTCGACGAACCCGGCCGGCTGTTGGCAGTAGACGCGCTCCGTGAGCTGCCCGTGGAGGAACGCGTTGTTCACGTCCATCTAATGAACTGGCCAGTCCCGGGCGGCAGGGACGGTGAGCACGGTGCGGATGGTGGCCGCCTTGACGACCGGCGAGAACGTATCGTCGAAGTCCACGCCGGGGCGTTGAGAGAAGCCCCGGACCACCCACCTGGCCTTGTACCGTTCGAGCGTCCCGTCCGCCTTGAGCTTGTGGCGAAAGAGCCACTTGCCGGTGACCACATTGGCGCCGGGCGGGCGCGGCACGAGCGTCCATGTCTTGTTCACCATCAGCGCCGTATATTCGTCCTGCATTGCTGTTAGCCAATGAACATCACGAAGCGCGGAGTGCACTGACTTGGGCAGCGGGGAGATGGCCGGTGTGTCGACAGTCGCAGAGTTGATTTGGATGTATTTCTTGTTGGGGAGGAATGTACCGGCCTGGGCACGGGTGACCATGGGGTGCGTGGGCACAGGCGCACGAGGACGCGTGCGGTTGGGCGCACGAGGACGGCGTGGGGACGAGCAGGGACGCACAGCAGCGTCGGAGTCGTCGGGTGGGGCAGGATCAGTCGCTGGTGGGGTGTGCTGGGTGGGTGGAGAGCTAGGCGTAGTGGGGGGTGGGATGGAAGCTACCACCGCGGCTGTGTTGCCGTCGGGTGTCGCAACGGCAGCAGGTGGTGGTGTAGCTGTGGGGCGAGGCGCAGGCAGGGCGCGAGTAGTGCGCGGGCGCCGGGGAATATGGGGTAGGGGAGGTGGATCATCGTCAGCAACAACGGGAGGAGCGTGATCAGTGGTGGCGCTGAAAGGGAAGTGGGTCTCGTCAAACACGACATGGCGCGAGACAAGAACACGACCGGTGGTTCGATTGAGACACCGATACCCCTTGTGATCGGTTGAGTAGCCAAGAAATGTGTAGGCGATGGAGCGCGGGGCAAGTTTGTGCGGCGTTGTAGCTGTGACGTTGGGGTAGCACAGGCAGCCGAACACGCGCAGGTGAGTGTAGTCGAGGTGTATGCCGAACAGGAGGTAGAAAGGGGTGTGGCCATGGCGGGCACGACACGGTCTGCGGTTAAGGAGAAAAGTGGCGGTGTTAAGCGCCTCCGCCCAGTAGCTGTATGGCATGGATGCATGGACTAGAAGGGAACGAACAATGTCGTTGAGAGAGCGTAGGATTCGCTCGGCTCGTCCATTTTGTGGAGAAGTGTATGGACAGGACAGTCGGAGCACAATTCCCTCGGAAGAGAAGAACTCGCGCGCTTGATGGTTGTCGAACTCGCGGCCGTTGTCGCACTGAATAGAGAGTATATTCAGGTTGAACTGGCATCGAACGAATGCGGAGAACGAGCGAAGGATCGAGAACACGTCAGACTTGCGGTCGAGGGGAAAAGTCCATGAAAAATGACTATAATCATCGAGTAGGACTAGATAGTATTGCTTGCCAGATACACTAATAATTGGCGAAGTCCAGACATCACAATGCACGAGCTGAAAGGGAAAATACGACACATGTTCTGATAAAGGAAACGGCAACCTAACACTTTTTCCTAATTGGCAAGCACGACAGAGCTCCGACGGCGCCGACGAAGGGTGGATGGAGCAGGCACGCAGGATGGTGGTGAGGGCGTCATGGCCGGGGTGGCCCAGGCGTTGGTGCCAGAGCGCAGGCGCGACGGTGACGGAGAGAGCATGGTGATGGGCGGGCTGCATGACTGGGTAGAGGTCGTCGTCAGAGTTACACCGGAGGATCACCCGTTTCGTCCTTCGATCCTTGACAGAGAAACCGACATCGTCAAACTCAACATTAAGGGGGTTGTCACGGGCAAGTTTCTTAACAGAAATGAGATTCTTGATTAGGTGAGGAGAGACGAGTACGCCGGTGAGGGTGATCGGTGTAGCAGAGGTGGGGATGTGAGCAGTGCCCGAGTGCGTGACCGCGAACGAGTTGCCATTGCCAACAGTAATGCAAGAGGAGCTATAGGGCTGGGATGTGGTGAGCATACCTGACGAGGACGCCATGTGCGCGGAGGCGCCGGTGTCCAGGTACCATTCTCCGCTGGAAGAGCCCTGTTGCTGTTGCAGACCGAGCCCATTCAGCGCGTGGATGAGCGCGCTCTGGTCCCATGCAGGCGGCGTGGAGGAGGCGCCAGGCGAGGGCACGCCATACATCGGGTGAGGTGGTGTGGCGCCAGGCGTCCAAGGTGCGGGCGGCGCACCAGGCGGGGTCGGCAGAGAGCCACCATAGTGGTTGGCGTACCCAGCGAACGGTGCGTGCGCGCCGGGTCGGGGTCCGAGCACGCCGGCGCCCGGGGCGTGGGGCCGCCACGGCATAGGCCAGGCGTGAACCATGCCGGTCCCTGGCGTGGAAGTAGGAGGGCCTGGGGGGCGCGGAGTAGAGCTGCTCGAGCCGCCCCCATCGGTGACCTTGGCCTTGCCCTTGTTGCGGCCGCCGTTGCCGCTGGGGCGGCTGTTGTTGGATCCACCAGACGAGCCCCCGCCGGTGTTGGAGCTGGGGGGCGCGCGCGCAGCGTAGAGCACCGTCTCGTGCGAGGTCTCAGGCACTTGGCGGCTCTCCTCGAGTAGCAGGAAGGCGCGGCAGCGAAGGAACGTCGGGAACGGCGTCTGCATCGTGAGGATCGGAATGGCATAGCGGAGGCGCGGATGCAGCCCTCGAAACATATTGAGAACTTGCTCACGATCAGTGACGGGCTCACCGAGAGGTCAGAAAGGCGGTCGGCGCAGTCCTTGAGACGCGCAAAGTAGGAGAGCACCGAGCCTGCGCCTTGCTCGATGCGACGGAAGTCAGTGGCGAGGAAGACCGCCCGGTGCTCGCGGTTCTCCAAGAAGATGGAGTTGATGGCCGCCCAGAGCTCAGCGGCGATGGCGTTGCGCTGATGAACAAGCCCGAAGATCTCCGGGCTAATGCGGTTGTAGAGCCAAGAGATCACGTGGGCATCGTCCTGTGCCCACGCCGGGTCATTGGGCAGCGGCGGAGCAGCGATGTGATGGAGCGCGCCCGTGTTGCGAGGGTGACTTCGAACAGCGTCCGCTACTGGGAGAAGGTGGGCGGGTTGAGGCTGAGCACGACCGGGACGTGCTGGTTGATGTAGATGGCCGCAAGCGGGGACGGCGGAGGCGTCGAGATCGCCATGACGGGAGGCTCAGCGGTGCGGATGATGGTTCCACCACCGCGTGAGACAGCAGCGAGGGCTGAAGGAGTGAGGAGATCGGTGCGGTTGGGGGTGGCAGCGGCGGCTGCGGTGAAAGCACCATGGAGGCCACAGCCAGAGGAAGGAGGAGGGGGTGGGGGTGGCGGCGAGGCCATGGCGCCGCAGGAGAGGTTTCGGCAGCGGAAGGCGGTGTACAGGCGCTAGACGAGGCCAGCGTCTGATACCATGAAGACGAGAGGAGGGAGGAAAGCGATGCACCTTGTGGTGTCGCTGCTGTGTTGCTCGAGGCTAAATAGCTTGGGAGTACATCACGGCGCATGGAGGCGTAGTTACAACAGGCGCGTAGTGCGCGGAGTGGGCTACGTGCATGGGTTAGTGCATGCATGCGAGAGGGAGGTGGAGAGTTACAGTCAACAGTCCCAACTGACGCCCATATGGACGCTATTCCGGCCAGTCAGTTCTCCTTAACGTTCATGCATGTCAATGCCGTATGATTTCAATCTAGCCATATTTGTTCACCATGCATACATCCGTGCAAGATGCTTTGGATCCAAGACAGCCTAGAACATGGTAATAGTACATTATATAACATGATATCTTTCATTTGACCGATCCACCTATTTCTTTGCAATGCGACATAGTCTCTACAATTTGGGAGCCTTAGCAATACAGAAACAGAACAGTGCTTAGATTTTATTTCGTTTCTTAAAACGGATAGCTTGAAAATCTTGCAACATATCCTACCAGGCAATGACAAAAGGCCGAGAATTAGAGTCTGATGCATTGGATAAAACTGCATATGACTGATAGTAGACGTAAGTTGCTTTAGTATGCATATTTTTTTTCATTTGATATGACACTGAAAATTCAATAAGGGCTATCCATTGATTTTCTTTTATTTTTGCTTTTTTCTAGGGAGAACCTTCATTTGTGTATTTTCCGAGTAAGTTAATGGTTATCTAAAGGCCTATTAGTAATGTACGTGGGTGGAGCAAACATACAATATTTAATATTATCGTATGCGCATGCACTGAACACATACGTACTATGGCATATTAATTAATTTTGCATTTGAATGACAATATATACAAAAATACCACCTCACAGTTCTCTAGAATCAAGATATTAATAGGTTGAAAGTTACCTTGATAAAGAAACTAAAATCCTTTAAATATTCAAAGTAAGATTTATTTTAATATTCTATAAATAAGATACATTGTTGTTTGATTAGTCATGTTTATGGGAGTGGCACCTACGAATACAAAGTTCGAACCTCATATCTATGTATATGGTTCCTTGCTGATCACATACATACATGCAGCTATGTTAGCTGAGTATCGAGGAGTGCTTCCAAGGATGGAAGAACTATTTGGTTCTCCCTCATTATGTATGATGAAGAACAACTATCAGTACAGGTATCTGGTACATGTAATTTTTGGATGCACAGTATTTTTGTGTTATATACATATTCTAATTAAAAAGTAGTATGTTTAATTATTACTTGATTTCTCATGGTGTTCATGCATTTTTTGGTACTTTACAGTACAATGGTGCTACAGTACCCAGTTTGAGGTCTGGATCATCTCGCCCATAAGCCGTCGGTGTAAACCCGATTGTTACTTCAGAATATTACATATTGTGTGTTGTGGGTTGACAATCCAGTCCACATCTCACATGTGTTTCCGTGTAACTCGTGGCCTACGCTTTGGTGCATTTAAGAACACAATGACTTTTGCATCATGTGTTCTTATGCTTGGTGTGTATTTCCCTCATATGGAGCAATAGATATACTGTTAACTACTTCATGAGGCGTAATAAGGGTTGATCAAAATTTAGAATAAACCTATTATTGTTATCTTTGATTGAGGGACTACATAAAAGGTTTGTCTATGTGCACTATTTCTCATCAGTTGGCTTATATTTCACTTGATACTTCTGATACCATACTAATTGAAATGAACTGCTAAAAAACAGGGAATTCTTGAGCAAGGGTCAATGGTAACATCATCACAGGTGGTCCAAATCACCTTACCAATCAGGTTCCCACAAGTCAACATATGCCATGAATGATGCTTCCTGTGGTGATCATCTTACATTAAATGCCAGTCGAAGACAAAATGTGTCATTCAAACAGAGAACTAAAAAGGGACGGTAATCAATTAACCCCTTTCTGATAAATGTGTACGTCGAAGTGAACACTTGATGGCTGTTATTCTGACAGTGAAGTCTGCTTTTATTTTCTCTTATTTTACCCACTCAGTAACTATCGTGTGCCTTTATATGTGCAAGTGATTCATACGATATTTCATAAAGAAAAAATTGTATGAATTGGTAGGAATGCTTTTTCAGGATTTAGGTGCTAATTCTCTCCCTGTTCAATGGATAGCTCATATAAAGGCAAACATGTTATTTACGTGGAAATGAGTTATTTCCACACATGGAGGTCTACGCAAGTTGAGCTAATGTTTTCTTTATGGTTCTTCATGCAACTAATTTGTTGGGTGTGATGTTGTTTACAGGTAAGCAGTGTTTCATATGTATAAGATAATAATGTTAGTATAAACCATGTCACTAATATGATATTGCTAACTAAGAGTATTAATTCACAATGGGCTTTTATTAACAAAATAACGACCCGACATATACATATTTATATGCTTTAGCAATATTCAAAAGTCAAAAATATATCGTTGGTGTTTATCACAGTCATATTTTAATTCATATGCTATTAATAGCTCCATATACACGGCTTAAAGGATGGAAGGAAGAAACATCGATAGACCTTTTGGGTATTGTATTAACTATTTTTTATGTACCATGTATAAATTCATATTTGATAGTCAAGATTACGAGTGCAATTGAAAAAGGCTCTGTTTTCCTTGCTACCTAACACATACCCGAAGGTTTGTGTTTTGTTCTATATAATTCTGCATGTATATAGTTGGGAAAATTATGTTGAAGTTGTTCACTTCTTACAGGTGACAAACACATTACAAGTATGGAAGTATTAGTGTTGCGAGTTTTAGTTGACTAAGCTCTTATTATTTTTCATTTAATAAGTGCACTATCTACCATGTATTAGATAATATCCATTCTTTTACAATAATAATGATGATTTAATTTTACAATGAAAATAAGTTTAAAGGAAATTGCAAAATTTCAGAAAACATGGAGCATGATCGATTGAGTCATAAAAGCTGACGTGGCCTCATCACACAAATATTTATATTAAAATTGTTAACATTTGTCCATTCTTACAAAAACTTTGTTTTTTCGGATATATAGTATGGAAATTCCGTACATCAATTTTATTTAGGTCATAGTCTAACTAGAGATCGTTGAAGCTCTCATAAAGCCAATTACTATAACTTATGTAAAGGTAAGAAAATGGCCCATCAAACATATATTAACATCTAGACTGTCGTCTTGTATCCAGTGAAGCGGGTGATAAAAATTTGTGAAGAGATAAATAAAGTACATATTACTTACGAAGCTCTAAGGATGTAGACCATATGACATGCAACTTACACAAACTATATCATCAAATTCACACGTGAATTGAGCTTCCAATGATATAATTTTCACATTATAAATCTCAGAAGTAATAATCTTATAAATACTCAAAGGCAGTCACAAAGAATGCACTACGCCCTCTATATAGATGGATGGGAGTACCAATCTTGCACAGCGTTAGCGAATCTACCCATGCCTATTCTCAAAAAAGAAAAAAAAATCTACTCATGCCTACACAAGAACAATATAACTAAACAACATGATAGAAATGACCAAAAATATTATAATTTAAACAACAAAACTGGACATAAGAAAATAGTTAGAACGCCATGTATTTAACATGTAAATGATAAAGTGATAACAAATATACTTATATATCAGTAAAAAAAGATATATGAAATATAATAATATGTTCACACAAGTCTTATATTTAAAAATGGCATCACATAAATCCAATTTTTATATAGACGAATGAAATCATACATTCTCATCATTCAAGTTTATGATTTTCTAGCCCGCACATAGAGCGGGCCATTTTGCTAGTTACAATAAATATCGATATAAAAGCATGATGCAAAATGGACGTATCATCATGCAGGCCCAATAGTGTATGTTGGCAACCAATCAGCCCGTTTGCTTCCCGCGCAGGCCTGGTTGGACCTTATGCGGGCAACCAAACACATCCTAAGATGATACAGGCACCATAGCATGCACCCGACCTCGGCATAGATAGGATGTATACAGCCAATACCAACACACACAAAAAAACACGACGACAACTAGCAATGTCATATAAGACAAACTCTACGTCGAGGGTGAAAATACCCATCTTTTGACCCCACACGGGCAACAAAGTTCTTCAACAGTAACGCATTCGGGAAGGGAGTGACCCCCAAGCGCTGTGGTCACCGGGTCCACCCGCCAAGGCCAGAATCCAGGTTTTCACCATGAAGAATCAGTCCCATATACAAAGTAATGATGCAAAAAAATATCAGCATTTCCAGATACCACCACCAAGTTGGTTATATTAGACCCCCCGGCCGATCGGGTCTGTATCACCACCATCAAGCTTTCTAGGTCTGAATAAGAACAATCACACCAGCTCGAGGAAGGATGACGTCGAAGGTGTGGCAGTTCGGCATCAGATCCTACCTCCGCGGAATCCGCATAGTCGCACACAGTCGCCGCCACCAAGAAGCCCATGGGCCGCCACCAGGTTCCTCGACTCCAGCGTGTGCGCACGAGATAGCTGGAGGATACCCGACACCGCCGCAGAGGTCGTCGACCGCGGTGGAAACAAAGTCAATGCATGGGGGATTGTGGTGCATGTGCTTACCATGTGCACGTCTCCACACCGGCCTGGGATGTGGGAGTGTCGGCTAGACACTACGGCGACGCAAACATCCGCCTAGTGAAGCCATCGCGCGCAGCCCCCATGCGAGCTGGGGAGGGAGGGCACACCGAACGCCATGCGGACATTGTCTGGTGACGCTTGCTGACGGCAGCGGGGAAGGAGGGCTGGTGATGGCGTCTATTAGTTTCTATTCCCGAGTCGCCGGGGGGGGGGGGGGGTAAGGCGGACTATTCTTTCTGAGGAAATTTAGTTCCTCCATTTCGATGATCCAGTCCCAATAATGTACACACTTTTAACTCATCAAAATTGAAGGGACATTTTGGGGGGGGGGGGGGTGAGGAGTTAAAGTTTAGAGCAAGAGCTAGTGATGTTGTGACGTGTGAAGGAAAAAGGCTAATGTTGGGAAATTGTATGTACAATTACTTTTCTCTAGTGCAAAGGAAAATCAATTACTTTTCTCTAGTGCTTAAGAAATTGTATGTACCTCGATCTCCCTATTCCAATTACAATTAGTCATGAATGAATGTAAGGCTTTTTAATATTTTTTTGGAAAAAGGCTGATGTTGAGAATAGTAACTAGCAGTTTAGCTATGCTTGCATTCATGCATAGGAGAAATGTGTAGGCACTTTCATGAGTAAATAATTGTGTTCTAGCCCTAAAAGAAAGGTCAGCTAATCAAGGATTTGAGCACTCTCTTACCTATGTTAGACAATTGTTTTGGAATAAGTTGGTATTCCATCATTGCTTGATGCCAAAAGGCTATTTTACGATGATCCAAAATTAGTATAAGCCATTTATTATCGTAAATTCAATAGTCGGTACAACTTTGTACTACTCCATGCTAATTCCACTTGTTGAAACATATTGTCGCTTCTCTCCATCAGTTCACACTTCTGGAGTAATTGGATGAGCCATGAATATAGTATGGCATCCGAGCTAAGAGAACTCAAGTTCAAGACCGATATCATGGGTCCTATATCGATCACACGTCTAAGGACTAAACTATTCTAGATGTGAGCAGGAGTGTTGAAATATATTGGCCGCCTCTCTTTGTCAGTTTGGACTCTTAGATGAATTGGCTGCAGCATGAATTCAATACCATAGAGTACTAACTCGAAACTCAATGGAAATACCTCCATCCAAGGGGCAAAAGGGTAATCACATAGCAAAAAAAATCAATGTCCAACTAGCCTAGACGTGAACGGGAGTGTTGAAATATATTTTTCGCCTCACTTTAAATGTTTGGACTTTTGGATGAGTTGGCTGGAGCATGAATTAAATACCACGGAGTACTAACTCAAATGTTTGTGGAATACCTCCATCCAAGGGGCAAGAGGGTAATCACATATCAAAAGTAAAAGAAAATTATCATGCCCTTTGCAAAATGACGGGCTTAACCAGATCTACCCGGTACTCCGATGTATAATTTAGAAGTACTATGATATATGATTTAGATATCACGACACTGTAAAAGAGCTCAAAACTACATCGTTTAAAAGTATCACTCCATGTCACACTCCCTAAAATAGTTACTCATGTAGCATAATTCTACTATCAACCAAATGATATGCATCAAAAGGGTGACTTGTGTAATAAAAATCTTGTTTTTAAGGCAAAAGAACAACTTGTGTAATAACAATCTTGCATCAACACTAACAATTTTCTGAATTTCGCAGGAAGTGAACCTTTACGAGGGAGCACAACCCCTTGATTTTGTCTGCGAATGCAATCTTCTGCCTTGGTTTCCATGGGTGTGTTGATAGCTTTCGAATCATGAGCTGGCATCTCTCGCACACTTTCTTGTCATGCAGGTATACGTCTTCGAGAAGCGCGGCTACTTCCATGACACTCCAATGTAGCTAATGAACTTCTCTTCTGATTGAAACCAACAAATCCCGAGCACGGCCAGCTTGTGGTGCTTGAATCCAGATGCATATTGTGCATCTAGCACTATTCCCTCGTCCTTCTTATCCTTGCTAAAAGATTACCTCTCCCTCTACTCCGGGTCCGTACACATTTCACATAAGAAGAAAACAGTTTTTCATAACTCACCCCGCACCTGCATTCGATAGGATTCTTTTTTTGATAGGGTAAGAAGAAAAAAGTTTTTCGTAATTATATACTTAAGTATAAATCTCTTCGTTCCATAATGTAGTGTATATTAGGTTTTCAAAGTCAAAAATATCTATGTTTGGCCAAGTTTCTAGACTAAACTATCAACATCTACAATGCTAAACAAATAAAATATAAAAATACATAATATATCTCATGATACTAATTTTGTATTGTGGATGTTCATATAGTTTCCTCAAACTTTGTCAAACATAGATTGTTTTACATTTACAAAACATAATACGCACTATATTTTGAAATAGAGGGATTGAATCCTATATCCACCGCAAGAAAAAATGATTGAATCTTATATGAGCTTTTCTTAAGGATTTCTTTGTACTACTTCCCGTAGGATTTGGAGCATTCACTCAAATCTCTTTGAAAGAATCCTTTATTTTCCTATGATTCCATCAAACAGACCATAATATTGTAGGATTGAGATGAGCATGATATTAAGTCCAATCCTCTATTTTTCCTATTCCCGCATTTCTAGAATAGTGTGAATCAAAGAGGCCCTAACACATGATGTGACCATGCATGTATGTAGAGGAAACAAATGATATTTGGAGATAGTAGGTACAAATTAAGACATTACCATGATACATGGCTACTTGAGGGAAGGTGCACCAAGCAAAATGAACATTGTCCAAGTCAAGTTAGAGTCTCCAGAGATGTTAAGCAAACTAACGGTCATTAGATCCCGCAACACCGCCGTAATTTATCTAGAGCCTCGGGTTTAACGCAAATCTGCAAAAATATCAATAAAAATTCATTCCTGAATATGTTAACCAAATTTGAAAGATAAGAATCTCCCGATAGCACCATCACAAATCTTTTCGCCTTGAAAGTCGAAATACAGCTAGTTTATGGCGCCTTTGTCGAGGACCTCACTAAATCTAAGCAAGAGAGAGAGAGAGAGAGAGAGAGAGATATTAGTTATTCTCGAGCTGCGGGACATGACCAAAAGACACCGGGTCATGCGGAGAGAACCAACGGGAAACAGTGTGCAGCGCGAGCTCTGGTAGCAACTTGCGGTCCACCCTCTCGAAGTCGCATTTGACGATCTCCAGCTTGCCGAACCGCGGGTGCTCCACCTGCAGCACAGGCATCTGCCCTGCGTTGCGGTTGTACAGGCTGATAAACTGGAGCTACTTACACGTGCTCAAGACCCTAGACAATCCGTCTAATTCCGCAGCTAGATGTGCGCGAGGCCGCTGAATGCGATGGGGCAAGCAGCGATGAACGACCTGAGCTGGATCAAATGGACGATCAGTTCCTTCTTGCTGCATTGCCCGATCTCCTGTTTGTTCAAGATCATGAACTCGGTTAGACCGAAATTGTGTCTCACCATTGCGTCAGCGACCGTACGGCCAATGAAGATGTAGTCCTCTCTCAAATAGACCTCCGGGTGCAGGACATCGATGGCGTACAGGTTGCTGGTTTTACACCTTCCAAAATTGCTCATGGCTGCTTCAATCATGATGGCATTGGCCCGGCCTATGTAAGTACTGTTTCGAAAAGGTTTTGTTCATGTGCTTACCTTCAGTACTTAATGTACGACGTGGATGACACAAAGTTCCCTGAATCTTGTGGACCTTCTGTATAACCCCTGCCGAGCGTCAGATTATTTGAATAGTCAAATCCACAATCAAAAACAGTTCGAATGACCACGCTAAGACCATGTGCATATTTTTTATTTTCAAAATTGGGATTTGAATAGGAAGTGATAAGTCATTATATGAGGATGATATAATGACAACGGAGATGAGTGGAGATAATTACAACTCTGTTTATGTTGATGATCTGATTAGCAAAAAGTAGATTGGCCATTAGGGTCACAATTAGATACTTTTAAAAATATTTCGCAAAACTAGCATAGAATCACACTAGCTAATAAAGTTGGCTTTCCGCCAATATAAAACATAGTATAGTATCCTTACTTTGTACTAAGTCATGCAAAATACTCTGTTATCACTTTGTGGGTTGCTCGCAAGTACACTCAAAGTACTAAGTGGCTTGTCCTTGGCTATTAACTTGGCTAGGCATGGAAGATAAGGAGTTTGAAGAAGAGTTCGACAATGATGTTTATGTGACATAGGACGCTTTTCCAGTCAGTTGTCTATAGGGTTAAGGAAAATGGCACGGGTCTAAGTAGTTGACGATGATTTCCGCTGCGATTGTTTAATTTGGTGTTTCTCCTTTAAGTCTTTATTTATGTGCAAGACTTGATCATGATGGTCCTATTTATATCATTGTTCTTAATGCCAAAAGTCCAATCTCCAAAGATTTATCTCCATATGAACAAATCATCAAGTGACATACTCCCCGCCTCCAATGCTCCACATGAGAGCTAGCTCAGGTATGCACGATTGCCCACCAAGTCCAAGCAATGCTCAAACTTGGCCTTTGGGACCGCCTTGGTTAACATATCATCTAGATTATCTTTTGTCCCAATTTCTCAATAAAAAAGTTGCCTCTTTCATATGATGCTTAATGGAGAAGTTGCACACGTCAATATGCTTGGTTATCTCATGAAACTTCTCATATTTTCCAAGGTGAATCGCACTTTGACTATCACAAAACACAACACGATCAACTTGCTCAATTCCCAAATCACGAAGAAAACAATAAATCCAAATGGATATCTTCACTCTAATGTCACTGACATGAACTCAATGTCGATGGATGATAAAGCAACAACATGCTACAAGGTTGCTCTCCAGCTAGCAGAAGACCCACAAAGTTGAAATACATTACCGGTGAGGGAATGCCCCTCATCTTGATCTCCAGCATGATCAAAATCTGAATAACCAAGAACTTGTCCCAGCTTTGCTTCCCTCTGATCAAACATCAAACCATACTTACTTGTGCCACGAAGATACTTGAGCATCTATTGTACAACCTTCCAATGTTCTTTGCTTGGCCTTGACATAAAACGGGTCACCGCGCTAATTGCATGAGCAATATCAGGACACGTGCATACCATAGCATACATCAAACTGCTACTACACAAGTATAGGAAACTTTAGACATGTACTCCTCCTCCTATTTATCTAAAAGCTCTGATGAAGAAGACAATATAAAAGGTGTCGCCAAATGAGTAGAAACTGGCATTGCCTATGACATGTAAAAGTGATGTAGAACCTTCTCAATATTTCTCTCTGTGAGTGATAAAGTCTGCCCTAAGAAGAGTCACCGCAAACATCCATGCCCAATAATCTCTTGGCTGCACCCAAATCCTTCATCTCGAACTCACTCTTGAGCATGGCCTTTACATCGTTAATAGCAGAACAACTCTTTCCTGCAAAAGGATGTCATCAACATAAAGCAAGATATACACCCTAGTGCCATCTGCAAGTACCTACTGAAACACATAAGAATCATATGGGCTTCTCTCAAATCCATGAGTACTAACTACGTGCCAAATATGTGATACCACTGCCTTGGGGATTGCTTTAAACTATACAATGACTTCTTTAGCAAACAAACATGGCCGTATTTTATTTCAGCCACAAAGCCTTCTAGTTGTGTCATAAAGATCACCTCAATATCACTCTGAGAAAAACAGTCTTCACATCCATTTGCTCTAATTCCATGTCATGTAGAGCAACCAAAGGTAGCAAAACACAAATCGAAGTATGCATCACAACAGGATAGAATACCTCCTGGTAGGCTTTTCCTTCTTTCTGACTGAAGCCCTTTGCCGAAAATCTGACTTTGCACCTTGGAGTACCAACACCTTGAGAGTCTTCTTTGTCTTTAAACAAGTATTTGCAACCAACAGTTTTGCGCCCTTTAGGCGGCATAACCAAATCCCAAGTCTTAGTTTTATGTAGTGATTTTATCACTTCTGTCATAACCTGGACCCAATTAGCTGTGTGAGAACTACTAACTGTTTCACGATAGCTGCTAGGCTCATCATGAATAATATCCTTGGCAATTATCAAAGTAAAAACAACTGTACCTCTCACTCTTGCCACTGGTGTGATAAAATTTCCATAGCGATCTAGTTCTATTCCCGGCCTCTATAGACGATGTGCTATAGGAGAATGTGGAGCCTAAGAAGCTCCACCTGAAACTATATCTTATGACTGACTATTAGTTGCATCTGAATCAACATCTACATCATCTATGTCACCCTGAACACTGTGTGTACAATCTGAAAACAATGGCTATTGCTGCTACTGACTCTGAATTGTGATAGACTCCATCACTGGTGTCTCCACCTCAAAAGTTACTCTCTGTGGTACCTGCTCTGCGCTTAAAGAACCACATATAGGAGCTCCACCTGGAGTGGGAGCCTCTGTCAACTGTCCACAAGTTGGAGCAACGATTGCCATCTCATCGAAGGTCACATCTTTGCTGACGATCACCTTTGTGAGTTTTGCGTCTTTACAGCACAAATGATATCCCTTAACTCCATCACCAGATCCAAGGAAGATACACTTCAATGCTCGAGATTACAATTTGTTTTGGTGAATGTGAGCATAAGACGGACAACCAAATATCCTCAAGTCATCATATTTGGGTGGATTGTCTGTCCACACCTCCTTTGGTGTCTTTCACTCAATAGTTGTTGAAGGTGACCCATTTACTAAGTAGCAAATTGTGGTAACTGGCTCTGCCTAGAGGTATTGTGGTAACCCTGCATGGGAGAGCATGCAATGGGTCCTCTCTAGTAGTGTCCTATTCATACTTTCCACTACTCCATTTTGTTGTGGAGTGCCAACTGTGGTTTAGTGTTTGGTAATGTCGTCGTCCCGGAAAAATGTTTCAAACTCTCCCGAGCTGAACTTTGTGCCATTGTCTGATATAAAATATTTGACCTTTTTTCATGTATGAGTTTCCACCTTAGCCTTTCACTGGCGGAAATAGTAGAATGTCTCATCCTAGGACTTTAGGACATAGACCCAAACCTTCCGGATGAAATCATCACCAAAGGTAAGAAAATATTTTCCACCTCCAATTGATGTAACCGGTGCTTCACCCCACAAATTAGTATGCCCATAGTCAAGAATGGCCCTCGTTGTGCACACAGACCTACTGAACCTCAGACGTGTTTGCTTGCCAAACATGCAATCCTCACAAAACTACAAATTTCTTGTTTTCCGACTCCCAAAATAAATAGCTTTCGAGAGAGCGCCCTCACCTTGCTGACAATGTCAAACATCCCCCGTTTCAGCCTCCAACAGGCCAATTTGTTGTTTTGCAAGTTTCAATGGCCAAAACGGCTTGGTGAAATAAGAGAGGCACATTATAACAGACATTTTTTAAAATTTAAGAACATATTTAAATTCCCATATTTTAATTTCATGAATTTTTAAACAAATAAAATATTCTGTCAGCAGTAGAGGATGTGTTATTTTATATGCACCAATAGAGGGGCGAGCAGAAAAAACTGAAATGAGCGAACGAACCGAGCTGGAGCTTCATGAGTGAGCCCATGAAGAGCGACATGGCTGGCCCGCTATATCGCTCGCAATGAGCGATACATATCACCACTCTAATCTATAGCTACCACATAGTGAAATCCCGTGTCATAGTATTCTAAATATCTCTAATGAGTGTTATGTATTCTGTTATATGATTCGCATTAAATATTGTTGTGGATTAAAATTGAAGATATACAAGTGCTTTAATGTAAAAACATCCCCATCATTAGTCCTTTTTTCACCCCTCAATATATCAGCAATGGTGCTCGACGTCGTCAAAGAAGTTGGCGCGTCGATTTCAGTCCGCAGACAGCCGGATCTTGTGCTTCTCTTAGAAGCCACGCTCCACACGGAGTTTCGCCTAATGTGGCACCTCTCCGACCTGACATGGTGAGATCATCTACGAGATCTCGCGCCTTCATGGCAATTGCCTCAGTATCGAAATCCTTGCACTAGTTCCCTACATAGTTGTAAATCATCGTGCAATCGTGTGCTCACTAATGTTGGATAGAAAATTGAGATATGGAAAATGATGTGCCCAACACGGGGTGTAATGGGGAGAAAGTGGAAAGATGGAAAGAGCTGGGTTTAATGCGGGATGAGAAGGAGAAGACACATCGACAGGCTTTGTGATTTAAATGTTGCTCCTGTTCGAACACACAAGTATTTTCCAGATAATGGTCATACTCTCGCACACATTCTATACATAGGAATACAAATCTGTATCACTAGTTCACTACAGGTCAGAGGCAATCCGCTTAAAAATATACAAGACGTGGGCGAATCAGAAGTTCAGCCTGCACAGAGGATGCCTTTCCAAAAACTTTGGTCACCCTCCACACTGATACCACAACAAGTGAGGAAATCGGTAGGCAAGCCTCGTCAAAGGATATCTTTCCGAACACCTCTCATTCCCAACGCACACTTATCCAATACCAGATTGGTACTACTAGTTTGGATATATATAATATATGATACTGATTTCCTTGGGTAGGCTTGGTGAACAAAGCTATGGTGGGTAATAAGACTACATGCAAAGATAAGAGGCAGCCATGTATGCAGCGGGCTTTATAATGGTGACGCTAACGAAAGGTGGTTGGTGGGCAGTTATGCATGCAGCCGGCTTTATAAGGCAATCTACAACGTTGTGAGATAGCGTAGGGCACCAGTATTGATTTCATGGTTGCAAGTATGGCATCGACGCAATAAAAGGAATCGAGCGCTTGTGCAGTTTTTTTTCGTATGAGATGCAACAATGTGTGAAGCGGCTGGTTTCCTTAGCGCCCTATAATTAGCATTCAACATTGAAACGATAAATGCTTGAGTGGGTTTTTTATTTTACAACACTTGCTTTATTTCCCTAAGTGTGTATCTTGACGTCTTGCATTGGAGATGGCCCAAGGAGCTAACGAAAGGTTGGTGGGCATTCTAATTAGCTCCAACTTATTCTTCTTTTTCTTGTAGAAAGGTTATATTTCAGACAACTAATTCGTTATGTTTCAGACTACTAGTTTGGATTTAGAGTTAAATAATAGGGAAAGATTTAGATGTGCAAACTTTTAACTCCCTAAAATTTAAGGGGTCGCTATTTCACGGGGTTATTTGAGGAGTTAAAGTTTAGAGCAAGAACTAGAGATATTGTGACATCTTATTAGTTGGCATGGAAATCTTGAAGTAAAATGGTAGAGCCATATTTTGGTAAAGTAAAAAACCTTCTGATGTTCTTTGAGAAATGAAGCGCTTAACCTTTACCAGGTCTATCATGTACTCTTATGTGTGCTTTAGAAGTATCTCAATACTGTAAAAGAGCTCAACCTCTAAACTAATTTTAGAGGGGTCACAAAAACTATCTCAAAGAGAAATGTAGTACTATGTAACGCTCCCTAAAATAGTTACTCGTGAAAAATAATTCTACTGTCACCCACCATGCAATGCATCAAAAGGACAACTTAATTGTGTAATAACAATCTCGCTTTTATGGCAAAAGAGCATGTCAACACTAACAATCTTCCGAATTCGGCGGGAAGTGAACCTTCAAGGACGAGCGCATCCCTTTGATTTTGTTTGCGAGTGAAACTTGTGCCTTGGTTTCCATGCGTATCTAGACCCACGGCTACTTCCATGATATTCCAAATGTAGGTAATGAACTTATCTTCTGATTGAAACCCATAGATCCTGAGCCCGCAAAAAAGAAAAGAAACCCATAGATCCTGAGCACGGCCAGCTTGTGGTGCTTGAATCCAGATGCATATTGTGTGTCCAGCTCTAACCCCTCTTCTCCTCGCTAAAAGAGTAGTTCTTTCTCTCCTCTGGATCACTAAACATTTCACATAAATGATCCGCACCTGCATTTCATAGGATAATATTTTTTTGATACGGTAAGAAGAAAACAGTTTTTTTCCTAATAATATACTTAAGTATAACTATCTATGTTCCTTGATGTATCGCGTGTTAGATTTCTAAAAGTGAAACATATCTACGTTTGACCAAGTTTCCAGAATAAAATATCAACATCTAAAATGCCGAATTAATAAATATAAAAATACATAATGAATCTAATGATACTAATTTTGTATTGTGGATGTTGATATAGTTTCATTAAACGAGGTCAAGCATAGACTTGTTTTACTTTTGAAAAACAAGATATGCACTATATTTTGGAATGGAGGGAGTACAAGTTGGTCTAGAAAGCTGAAGCTTCTAAATGAGATTGCACACATTGCAACTTTAACACATGATGTGACCATCCATGTAGTGGAAACAAAAGCGATTTGGAGATTATCAAGGTACAAATTAAGGAGAGCGGCGATTTGGCTCCCATGCTCATCTGCTCCCGCCATGAATAGTCAAATATAAAAAAATACTAGAAATATTAAAAAAAAACTCTTAAAATTCATGTAAGTTGTTTGAGTGCGTTAGAACCTTACAATTTTTCAGCATGTTTGGACATCTAAGTAGCTCTCAGCAAAAAAAACAAATTTTGGATCGGTGAAACAGTTTACTATTCGTGTACTGCTTGGATCAGTTTTTTTTTTGTTTTGTTGAGAGCTACTTAGATGTCCGAGCGCGCCGAAAATCGGCACGGAGCTCACGCACTGAAACATTTTCCATGCAAAAACAAATTTGGATTTATGTATTTTTTTAGTAATTGTCTAAATTTGTATTTACTGTTCACCGGGTGCAGATGAGCCGGGGCTCATAAATGGATTCGCAAATTAAGACATTACCGTGATACATAGCTCATTGAGCGAAGGTGCACCAAGCGGAATGAACATTGTCCAAGTCAAGTCACATTCTTCTGAAATGTTAACCAAATGAACGTATCGTAGTTCCTAGAACACCCGCCCGCCGTAGTTTATCTGGATCTTCAGGCTTAATTAACCCAAATCTGGGAAAACATCAATCAAGATTAATGCAGAATATGTGCCAAGCAAATCTTGGTAAAGAACTAAAGATCCGTAAAGAGGATCCTCATGGTACTAGTACGTGCAAGCATCGCATCGATTATCTTTCACTAGCCTTTTCGCTTTGAAAGTCCAAACGTAGTTCGTTTATGGTGGCCTCGCCGAGCAGCTCACTTAGACTGAGCACCTTATGCTCAGTAAGACATGTATTAGCCATCCACACGCTCCTGAGCAGCGGGACATGGCCGAAGGACACCGGGTCATGCGGAGAGATCCAGCGGGAAACGGTGAGCAGCGTGAGCTCCGGCAGCCACTTGAGCTCGACCCTCTCGAAGTCGCAGTCGACGATCTTGAGCTCACCGAGCCGCGGGTGCTCCACCTGCAGCACAGACAGATGCCCCGCGCCGCAGTTGTACAGCATGAGAAACTCCAGCCGCTTGCACGTGCTTAGAGCATCTCCAACGGCCGCACAAAAATTTCGTGCTGAATAAAAGTTATAGCGCACCAATATTGCTTTAGCAGACGTCCAAAAACGCGCGCCCAAAAAGCACACAGTGCAAATGGTGAAGCGCGCGTAATCCGAAGCCCAAAATATGCTACGCGCGATAGCGTTTTTCAGTGCGCACCAAAAACTTTTAGCGCTACAGCTTCTGTTGGAGCTGTTCGGCGCCCAAAAAACGATTTTTAGTGCCCCGGAGCTCTTTTTGGGCGCTTGTTGGAGATGCTCTCGGGATCTTGGGCAAGCCGTCATCTGGTAGCCTCAGATTCGCAGCTTGAGGCGCGCGAGGCCACCGAATGCGCTCCGACAAGCACCGATGAATGACCGGAGTTGCCTCCCGTAGGCCTGCAGATCACTGTTGCTGCATTGCCAGATCTCCTTCGGGGCCAAGATCGTGAACTCGGCTAGACCGACCTTGTGCGTCGCCATGGCGTCGGTGACGGCCTGGCCAATGGAGACGGAATGGTCGCCCAGGTAGAACTGCAGGCGCAGGACGTCGATGGCGTAAATGCTTCTTGTGTTATTCTTCCCGAGCATGCTCCTGGCTGCTCCGACCATGATGGCACTTGCCCGAGTTGCTCCGATCATGGCGGCTGTGGCCCGAGCCGCTTCGATCATGTCGGCTTTGGCCCGATCTGCGTACTCGTGTCCCAACTCCCGTCTGCGGTGGTGCTTCGGCTTGAAGGAATCCACCGACATGACGATGTTTGGGAGCATAGCGGGGATCCGCCTCCACCGCGTGGACAGGACGCCGGTGGCCGACGATGTTGATCAAAACCTCGTCGGGCAGCTTGCTGATCAGATCGTCTCCATCCTCTGCATTGATTAATTTGGCTTTTGGCATGCATAGAAAACAAATTAATCAGAGCTGGTTTCTTGTTCGTTGCTACTTTTACTATATATGTTTCCACGAACAAGTGACTCACCAGCATGGCTAGGGAAGACCATCGGTTGGAAGACCCCGACGAAGGATGGTTTCGCCATTGATACGCCGGCGAGAACGGGGAAGGTCGCAGTCGCTGGAGAGGTGGCTTGATGCGGGAGATGCACATGGATGGACTCTGCAATTTCTAGTTTGAGTAGGATCCGGAAAGCTTGACCTCATAGACCTCGACGACTTGTAGCTCAAGGACTCCGTGCCTTTTGTTTTGGTAAAGGGAAACGATCGAAGCCCCTGGTTTAGCCAGGCCATCGCGAACGGGAATTAAACACGTGGATATTGGGGGCCCAGGCACCGCCCACGACCCGCTACCCGCTACCCGCTACATCTCTTCCTTATCTCTTCGTTTAGCTGCGTCTTTCTCCCCCGCTTGTCGCCTTTGGTCTGCGCTGGATGCATCACTATCCATGGCCGCCCGCAGCCATGGGGGCGCTCGTCTCCTTTGTCCGCACCTGCAGCCATGGACGCGCTCGTCTCCTTGTCCGCGGCAGCTGGCTGCATGCCCTCTCCATGGCCACCGCAGCCAGGTTCATTGTCGCCATGGACAAGCTGCAATCGGCCACGGCAGCGGTTAGCCTGTGCTGGAACCGGTGGGGTATGCTGGAACCAGGTTTTTTGTTTGCTGGATCCACTAATTTGTTTTGCTACAACCCCTTTCTTTTTTGCTTTCATCCCCATTCGATTTTTGTTGAACTTCTTCGTTTTTTGCCGGAACCGTGCCCGGTTTGCTGGAACCAGCTGGTGGATGTGCTACATCCCGTGTCCACAGATGCTACAACAAAACTTTTTTTTTGCTAGAGCCAATCGCTGGAGTTCGTTGTTGATTTGTGTTTGCTGGAAGCAGCATTTGGTTTTGCTACCACCGGTGACTTCATTTGCTACTACCGGCGACACATGTTTTTTCCTAAATCATTCATGAAGATGATGTAACTCTGACGACGGGCGACAGCGTTCTTTTTTGCTGAAAACGACACAATATTTTGCTTCCTCTGGCAACATTTTTTGCTACCACCACATGTTGATGTGATCACCATCGTCTTTTTTTTTGCTACAATCGCGTCATTCTTGTTTTTGCTGCAAGCGGCAACCACAGAAGCTACAACCGGTTAGCATTTTTGCTACGATGGCGAAGGAGTGTCGGCACCAGCAAGCTTTTTTTAGTGCTGGAACTGGCATCTTTTTTTGCTATGATCGACCGCCTTTTTTGCTGCAACCGGCAACCCAAGGGAAGTACAGTTTTTTGTGAGCTCGTCGTCGGAAGTGTTGTGACCGTCGACCGTGGTCGCCGGAGCTGCGCCCGTCATCATGGGGAGTTGCAACCACGGGGGGAGGGGGTGGGGGACACGTTGCTGCATGCGTGAAGCCGATGAGAAATACAGGAGACGACGGCGGCGACCGGCGGCGACGAGGGTGGTGCTTTGAGATCGGGCCGCATGCTAATCCCTGGCGGCGCGATGGTGATTACTTTCTCAGAGAAGAAGAAACGCGGGGAAGGAGGAAGGAGATCGCACGGCTAAGAAACTCTAGATCGTACACTGCTAGTGCGACCGGCCCAAATTTGGGCCGGCGCACCGGCGCGTATTGCTGCCCTTTGTTAAACGTTTGTGGTTGGCAGACCGGCCGAATCACGCGCGACGCGTACAGGGTGTGGGCCTCATGCGACAGCTGGCCCACCTGCTCGCCCGACCCCTCCCGATCCCCTTCTCTCGCTCAGTGCTCATCTTCTTCTTCTCGATCCCCTTCCCTCCCTCAGCCGCTCCTCGTCTTCCTCGTTCAGATCCCGCTGCGCGCCGGCTAGCCCCGGTCCCATGTAAGTCTCCATCTCCAACATCAGCGCCTAGAAACACTTCTTCCACTGCCCCGGCTTGCAGATTCCTTCCGCCCCAGCGAGCCAGACTTGGGAAGCTGCCATGGACATGCCTTCCGCAAGCTGCTGCTTACAGTTTTCCTATGTTGAAACCGTCCACTGGAGGTGCTACAACCACGCAGCCACGACCTCCTCCCCCCACTGCTGCACCATGTCTTCCCAAAACATACCTGCAAGCGTTTTTTTTCTTCTTTTGCTCCTTCATTGATGCTTCAACCGACTACCCAAAAAGCTACAACCCTTTGATCGAAAGCTTCAACCTGCATTATATAAAGTTTAAACCGGGCACCATGCACCAAAAAAAAGCTACATTCATTCATATGAAAGCTGCAACCGTAATTTGAAAAGGCTTCAACCTGCTTCTGTAGACAGCTTTGACCCCCCGTAGAAAAGCTACAACCCCATGCTGAAGGTGCTCGAACCGTTGTGCAGAAAAGTCGCAACCCCCAAGTCAATGGCGGCGATGGCAAGCAAAATAATGAGCCAACCGACGACAAAAACTTTGCTAGAAACGGCCGAGGTTTTTGCTACAACCGTCGCCATTTTTTGCTACTACCGGCGACGGATTTTGCTACATCTATCACGGTGGTGCTGCGACGTACTACGGCAGTGGCTTTTTTTTGTTGCAACCGTCCTCGTATTTTGCTACTATCGGCATGGGATTTTGCTACATCCATCCATGGCGGAGGCGTGAGCGGCGACGATGACGAATTGCTGCTGGGATTGGGAACCTACATTCTTTTGGAGGAAGATAATTAACAATGACTTCTGGCTACATCCATCACGACCAGTTTGCCCGATTGGAGGAAGATAATTAACAATGACTTCTGGCTGATCAATATCTCCCAATGCTCTGCTGGGATTGGGAACCTACATTCTTTTGGCAAGATAGATGGCTCATACCTGAGCCTCTTAGTTTTACTAGCTCTGTTTTCTCACTACACTAAACTAAATGCTCTAGTTGTAAATGTACTGTAGGAGGGTGTGAAATTTAGGCTTTGTAATCGGCTAACTGTGGCTTCTACAGGTGAGCTGACATGTTTGAACTCGTTATTGGGAGGCAGGCGTCTTTAGCGCGATTCTGGTTGTCGTAGCTGCCGTGGCCGCCACATGACCACCGCCACATTATATCCGTCGTCGAAGCTACCATAGCCGCTGCCATTGTATTCGTCGGCGGAGCTACCATCATAGCTTCCACAAAGGCCCACCACTACTCTTGTTGCGAGTAGGATCATGATAGCCCTTGGGAGCACCGTTGCAGCCTTGACTAGCGCCGTTGCGGCCTTGACTAGTGTCGTTAGCTGCAATTACAACGAATTGATAACTGTAGTGGGATCTTTTTTTTTCTTTGTGTTTTTAGGTTGTGTGCGTCCGTAATGTTTTTAGAATATTTCGTTGTTGCAAAGGCTGGATATGATTTATTTATTTTTGAGTTTGCCTCATCGATTAATTAAGAAGAAGAGAATTGCCCAGTTAATTAATGGAAAACCGGATGAAAACCAATAAAAATGGAGCAATGACTAACTACTCACATGGCAAGAAACCCACAATCGCACGGGCGGCAACCGCCAGACTCTTCGAAAACACAAAATCCACAAACCTCGACATTGCTCCTACGCCAAGTGACCCCCGACAAGAACACCTCAACACAAGACATCAGGCACCTCCCAACCCACAATGACCAACATAGCCGCTAGCTCTTCATCATCCGAGGATGAATCATCCGATGAGCAAATAAAGTTGTGAAAGAAAAACTCATCACTCATCACCACTATCCATTGTACCTTGTGAGCAATCCGTCGAACGCCTTGCGGTCGTGCTGGGGAAGCGGCTGGATAGTGCACGCCCTGCTCCCCTCGCAGGCAGCAAAGCAAGGGTTTGGGGTCGGTGGTGCTGGAGGGCGCCCTGCGTCACCGAACGGCCGACTGGAAGAGGTTGGGGACGACGGGCGACGCCGACAGCCGTAGACTGTCTCCCACCGGCAACAAGGAGAACGCCGACAAAATGCTTTCTGGCAGGTTGGTGCGGAGACAGCTATGGCATGGCGCGGTGGTGGTTGGGATGACCCTGGTGGAAGACTACATGGGCGGGGGTGGTGGTGGCGGCGGCAATGTCGGGGCGCGGAGGGAGGTGGCCTAAACGCCGGATTTAGGCAAATCCTCTAACCGGCGCACACCCTCCTCTCCGCCTTAGGCCAGCCCGCTTCACCTTTTTATTATAGTTCAAAAAAGATGCGACCAACAAGTTTCGATTTTGGCAAATCCGCTAACCGGCGCACACCCTCCTCTCTGCTTTGGGCCAACCCACTTCACCTTTTTATTCTCTATTCTATTAAAGTTCAAAAGAGATGCGCCCAACAAGTTTCAAAATCGAGATCTCTAGGTAACGTACAGATAGAGGCAACCAACAGACTACAATAGGACTAGTGATGATTTTAGGCATGGCTTTATTCTTAGTTAAAAACGCAGTGGTTTCTCTCTTTTGGTTTTTTTTTTCTTATTTACTTTGGCCGGTTTTTCTTCTTCTTTTTTTCTCTTTCTCTTTCCTTTTCCTTTTCTTTTCTTTTTTAAAATCCTCTAACTTTTCTTCTAAATCGTGAACTTCTCTTACATTCACAAACTTTTTTTTCAAATTCGTGATTTTTTTACCTTTCTGCTAAATGCGTGAAGATTTTTCTTCAAATTGGTGATTTTTTTATTTAAAATTGATGAACTTTTCTTCAAGATCGATGAACTTTTTTTGAAATTCTATGAACTTTTTCATATTTGATGAACTTTTGTTTGGAACCAACGAACTTTTTTTAAAATTTGATGAACTTTTTTTAGATTTGATGAACTTTGTTTCAAACTCGATGAACTTTCCTCAAATTCGATGTCTTTTTAATTCGATGAACTTTTTGAGATTCGATGACCTTTTCGCAGAATGGATGAACTTTTTTCAAATCCAATGAACTTTTTTGAAAAAGATGGATGAACTTTTTCCAAATTTGGTAAACTTTTTTCAAATCAATGAACTTTTTTGAAACATCAATGAATTGTCTTTTTTAAATTCGTAAACTTTTTTTCAAAATTTGATGAACTCTTTTTCATAAAAAAACAACTTTGCCAAACTGTTTTCAAATAATTAACAAATCTAATAAATAGAGCCGATACATTGGTTCTTAAACTTTTCACGACCCTAGTAGTCAAGTGGCGCTAACCGACTATAGTGGTTAAGAAAACTTTTCTTGTATTGTGGCGCGAGTTCAAGTCCCTCCGCCTGCCCTTTTTTGCATGGTTTTTTCGCGAGACATTTTTCCTTCTACTGCGCGTGGTGGGCCGGCCTATGAGGTGCGGCGTGTGGGCGCCAGCTACCTGTTCGGGCGCTTAAGGCGCCGAACAAATCATTTCGATGAAACAAACCAAAACTTCAGATTAGTTAAAACCAAAACTTCAGACTACACGAGAAATTTTTCCTTCTACTGCGTGTGGTGGGCCGGCCTATGAGGTGCGGCACGTGGGCGCCAGCTACCTGTTCGGACGCTTAAGGCGCCGAACAAATCATTTCGATGAAACAAACCAAAACTTCATATTAGTTAAAACCAAAACTTCAGACTAATAGCACTGGGGCTGGGATTCGCTGAGTTTAAGTCAGGTGACTTAGGCCCACATGTTAGTGACTCCTAAGTCACCTGACTTAAAAGTCTGCAAATCTGAACCGGTAGCACTAGCATCTGAATAATTGCACCTTCTAAAGACATTGCCAAAATCATGTTTCCATGGAGATGGTAGCAAATGACTCGGAAAAACAGACCAAGAAAGTTCAGAGCCATTTGCCATGAGATAAAGTAAATAATTGAATGAATCTGACTTCTGATGTATACAGGGGGTCCGACGCTAACGCTAAGCTGAGATAATAAAATTACACAATGCAACAAATTTTCTTAAGATTGTCAACTGAACTTAGAAGATACATGGCGCTCCCCGGCAGATCCCCTGGGCGGCGCGGCGCGCCACGCAGGGCCAAGTGGGGAAACAATCAGCGTCACGGTCAACTATCTGACAAATATGTACCGGGAACAAGACCGCATGGGCATCACAGATGATTTTGTCAAAAAGGTTTACTGTGCTTGTTGTTGTCTCTCTTGAGTTGTACTTTGAGTTTCTTGCCACCTAGCTGGAAACCGTTCATCATGGCGATGGCTGACTGCGCGGACACAGGGTTGTCATAGCTTACAAAACCTGCACCAAACGTTATAATTAACAGGTTAACAGATCATGTGAACAATGAGCAAGAGAGTGTGTCTGCTAGTGAGAGATTTTATTACCGAAGCATTTGCTGGAACCAGTTGCTTTGTCAACAAACACCTTGGCACTTATTACTCTACCAAACCTCTGGAAGGCATCGGAGAGTTCCTGGTCACCAAATTCTTGTGGGATATGGTAGATAAATAGATTGGCTCCAGGAGGTCCTGAAACATGTACATAGGTTTTACTACAATGCAACAGGCTTGATAATTAAAAAGCACGTCAAAAAGGGTGTTGCATAATACGATATTGATTACTGTAGTTGGTAGAATTAATTAGTACACCGACTATCAGAGTTGCCAATCAGTGTCAAATATTGACGCTGGATTCTAGTGGTACAACTTTTGATAGCCTTATATGCATGTTGCTACCAAATGTAAAGATGTTCATTATTGTGAAATATTATAGGATAGTGTTCACCGCCAATGCACAAGGCATTTGCAGGAAACTCATGCTAACTAATGGGCACAGCTGCTATCAGAAGAGTATGGTATTTCTCCTTGCACAATAAGTAAAGATAAAAATAGAATGTGGCTAACCTTCTGTTTGTGTTTGGCCACCACCATTGCTGCGGGGACTATATGCGATAGAATTGACACTTGCACTTGGAACTTTAAGGGGATTGTGAGGATTCCCAAAAGGACGATTGTTCATCGGACCACCAGGGTAGGATCCAGGGTACTGCATACCAGGTACTGCTGGATACGGGCTGCCTAAGTGCATTGGGTTAAATGATCTAGGACCTGAGTTGGGGGACAGTTCAGGGTTGACTCCTCGTATCGAGCTCCCTTGGTTAACAGGCTGACCCATGTTCTGAAAGGGGCCTTGATTTTGCATAGGAGATAAAGGGTACTGCATAAGTCCATAGGTCCCTGGAGGCTGCGCACAAATAAATCACAGTTGTATTGCATATCAGATCAGTGCATGTCAAAAATGTAGATTAGTCAAGACACATATTTCAACCTCTTGAAAAGGTCCACATATAATACTTGGGTATTTAAAGTGTCAGTAGCTTTTTCAGGAGTAAATCTGACAAATTATGACAGTTTGAATGAATATTCTTTTTCTAATGCATAGATAAAAAAACACCTGTTCTGTTTGCAGCTACAAAACAATCAGGGCCACAACAGATACATAAGTTTTGAGAAATTACATTTGGGATGCAAATACTATAGCAAATGGCATATTCTGGACAACAAATTTATAAAGAACACTATACTAAAAACAAAATAGGGCCAGAACATTTAAGGTATTATATGAAGTTTCCTGTGATATGGTAGTGTGTAGTGCAAACAAGGTTTAGAGAACAGCACAACTCACCTGATAACTAAATCCATTATACTGAGGCATATATCCCATCTGTAAAGCTCCAAATACTGAAGATTGTGGCATTGGGCGTCCATTCGGCATATTAGGTGATTGCAGTTGAGCTTTCTGTGCTTTCCGTGCCTGCCTTTCCTTTTCTGTATCAGCCCATTTGACAACCAACGGCACACTAGAACCCTAACAAATAGATCAGAACATAAGAAATCATATACAAAGCACTAACAATCAGATTTGAGAAAATACCCAGATGATTAGTATAATGCAATTCCAAGGCCACATGTGGAATATACTAGCAATGACAACCATCAAGTGATCATTCAAGTCAAGTTCTGCATTATAATTAAATGCAAAGACATATAATTAAACTATCTGAAATATTGAGTAAAAGTAAAAGTTGGGCACCAATTGTATGCACCTTCAATCTGGAAACAACTGATTTCAAAACCTAATAGAGAATATTATTTATGACTGCCAGGACGAGTGATCGAACGGTTTGTTGTTTGTAACGGCTGGTAAAGTAAGTGCATAATTCATTTAGAATCATGATATATATACTATACACGATGTTAACCAGCATAAATGCAATAACAAGTAAAAGTTGCCTTCCTGTCCTAATTCATTTTAGCAAACCTCTATTTTGTGCTTCCCATTTAGATCCTCAATGGCTGCCATTGCTTGCTCCTTCATTTCATATTTAATGAAGGCGCATCCAGCTGCAATAACCAAAGTTAATTAAGAAATATACATTATAGACATTTCACGAGCGATGTTTATGCTTCTATTAACAGGAAAGTAACTTCTCCGCAATAACTTACCTTTACTTGTTTGCTGTGAACCTCTCAAAATTTGTAAATCCTTGATATTTCCATATTTGGAAAACAAATCAGTCAATTCAGTATCTGCTACATTTTTTGGAAGCATTCCAATGAAAAGTTTGTGTTCTGAAAGTAATAGCAAATGCAAATGTGAATGTCCTGTTCACTGTCACCAGAAAATAGCGAAAAAATATATTGAAACAAAGACTCTGTAGTAAACGACTGCAAACTGACAACCATACCCAGCCTCTCCAACTCTCCATCAGCATATTTTACTTGCAAAGGACTCGCCGCCTGTATTAAGCAGAGAAAGAAAATGTCATCAGCCAGTCAAGGGAGGCAGCAACAGACCTGCAAAAACTGTACTTTTGGGAGTCTTCAAGAGAAGGCCTGTCAACTATACCCAAATAAGGCATCACAAGAGTAGGAATAACACTAAAACAAAATACTAGCCATGTGCATGTGTCTGGCTGGCTCCACAAGTCAGTGATTACCTACTACCATAAACTGAAGCATTTCTGTTTTTGTCCACATTAAAATAGGAGTCCTTAACTGCCAGGACAGCAATAACAACGCATACTATGATGCCATCATGGTATGCGTTGTATCACGTCTGGTGAACTTTTTCGTTTGATTAGACAATTATGCCACATTACATCATGTTTCAATAATACCCATCTCAGTGGGTGATTAGATACTCAGTGTCTCAATCTTTTTCCTTGTCACTTTATGTGCTTATTTCATGAAAACATCTCAAGAATGAAAGACCATCGACTGCAAATTAGGTCTAGTGCAATGATGAAGATCCTTATGATTCTGAAGAAAGGAAGCCTGGCTCACCACAACAAATGTACATTATCTGCAAATCTTTTTGGACCAAAGCATGCAAGACATCGACCAAAAGGAACTTTAGTTGCAACTCAAGCTACTTGAGGGCAAAGCATGCACTTTCATGAGATTTTGCATTTAGTCCAAGAGAACCAACTGTTTCATCTACATAAACATTTTGGCTGTGTTTGATAGGAGCCAGGTCACAACTAGCCACACTAGGGAGTTAGGTTTGGCGGGACCTCAGGTAGGTGTGACACAAAACTGAAGCTACAATCAGTTCATAACAAAAGGGCAAGCGTAGTGGCTAAATTGTTGAGCAAACTTTTGTTAGGTGTGTCACAGAGGGACAAGCCTAGCCGCTGTCAGGTTGGCCGCCACAACTCAAAATTTACCATGGTTCAAATTACTTACTGTCAAACATGACACGCCCACTATTTTACAGCATCATGTGGTAACTCCAGCAGTCTGGCTCTTGCCAAAGGTTAACTGTAACCTTATTTCTCCTCTAATCAAATACTACATCTTTTCCCCAGTTGGCCCGAATGTTTTGACAATTCCCAAGCTGACAGAAGTTAGGCATGTTTTTTTCTCTTAATACCTGATTGTGCTTACTTATCAAGATATACAACTTCTAACTACAACCTTAACGAACTATCACACTGCATCAACACCCCACAGATTACAATTCATAACCATCCCACAGGTTACAATTGGCTAATTAGCAATGAAAGGAAACCTCCTTCACTGTTACTCTAATGTCCTCAAGAATAAAGACCCATGAAGGTTACAAGTATGATTATTTGTATTGCATTGTCTAGCAAGAATGCTCTAGCATGCATACCGAAGTCGCGCAATGTAAGAAAAAGGAAAATCGCTGGAGTTATGAAAAATAAATCAACCCTGGGAAGGGGATGAATTTCACAGGGAACCACCAGGCCAATTATGACTACATCAGAAATAAAGCCTGACAGCCAATGGCACCGCCAATTCTGGAAACATGAATTTCAGGTTTCAACTGTTCAAGTCCTAAAATAGTTTGCGCGACCCAATGGCAGACTAAAAACGGTTATCGTCATAAAATCTGATGGAACCCACAGGTGTTCAATGCAAACAGTTCTAAATTTCAGAATACCCATAAAGTGACTATTATCAATTTTCCCAGAGTGCCCCACAAAGATTTTTAGAGTACACAGACAGCTGAAGACAGCTCCCAGTGCGTCCCTGCCAACCAAATCATGGAACACTCATGAACCACATCATGATTTGCCACCCGGAAAGAGCTAGCGAATCGTACTGAATTTGTAACAATTCCACCTCGGCAGATGGCGTAAAAGCACACTGATAAGGCAAAGATAGGAATGCTCACATACCCCCGGGAGCGTGTGCTTGTTGTGATACGCATTCACCGCCTTGTCGGCCTCGTCCCTTGAGGGGCATATGAGGAAGCAGCACCCTGCATCAAAAGGTCAGCTTATGAGGAAGAAGGATGTAAATGAAGCATCAAGAAACAGAGTAACACTACTGTAGCAGGCTGCAGTGCCGCAAAGCTGAAGAAATGAGCGCAAATCTGGCTTGTCAACGTCTGGGGTACCACTACCAGCAAACAACTTCCCTGAAAAGCATGGGAAGGTTCCTAAACTTTGGGCAGCCGCTCCACTAACCACGTGTAGCAGGACAAAACTTACTTATGGTACTATATCGCAGTTAATTTGAAGCTTGAAAACATAGCTCCAATCTACAATAATACCCCCAAAATATTAAGCAAATGTGGCACATTTGTAGCTGCATTGCTTCCAATCCAAATAGGCTCAAGCCACACACAAAAAAAAGTCACCCTAGAAAAAAGAAAAGAAAAAACAGAACTTCCGAAAATATTAAACGGCAAAATTTCCAGCGGCATGGGAGCAAATCTAGCAAGCTAAAGGCGACTCCGGCCAGGCAGAGCTCAGATTAGAGCTCGAGACCGCAGTGCCCGGGGGAGTGGACGCGAGATCTCCCACGAGCGCGGCAGAGGGAACCCAAAAACGCCACAAATTCGAAGACCTCCGTCCCTCCGGCGGCAGGCATTGCGCCGGAGAGCCGCCCGCAAACCACAGGACGGAGGAGGAACCGCCCCGAGAAAAAGATTCGAAAACTTTTGGCGCGAGGGAACAGCGGGGAGCGGGAAAGAGAGCCCGAATTCCCCCCGGCGGCATTGCGGCGGCCGGGGCGCCAGATCCGGGCGGGCGGTGGGATCCGCGGCGCACGCACCTCGGGAGGCCTTGGTGGCCTTGTCCTTGATGACGGTGACCTCGTCGACGAGGGCCACGTCCTTGAACATGGCGGCGAGCTCCGCCTCCGTCATGTGCTTGGGCACCTGCCCCACGAACAGCTTCACGCTCTGCTCCTCCCGCTCCTGCTCCGCCTCTCCCGCTCCACCCGCAACACCTCCCACCGCCGCCACCGCCGCCGCCGCCTTCTCGCCGTCCTCCGCCATTGGCCGCCCGCCGGAAGCAACTGCCGCTGCTCCGCTCGCTCCGGCCAACTAAACTGGCGTCGCCGCTCCGCCGGGGCCAGCAAGAAGCGTATTTTGTTGGTTTGTTTTTTGGGGGCGGGGGCCGGGGCCCGGGGTGGTGGTGGTGGAGGTGATGGAGGGAGGGAGGGAGGAGTTGGCGTCCGGCGCAGCAATAAATAATTGGCAATGGCAATGGATATGCACGTAGCCCGTCCGTCTCTCAGATGTGTGTAGGAGTCGTTCGCTGCAGTTGTAGCCAGCGGCAGTGCGAGTATGATATTGATGCGAGTGGGGAGAGGGAGGGGGAGAGCAGTTGGGTTTCTGTCCTTGTGATCTCCTTTTGTTTTGTTTTGCTACACAACGGTTTTCTTGCGCCTTCCTCCTCTTCCCTTCGTCCAAAATTTGTTGGGAAATGGTTCAAAAGATTTGTTGGGGAAATTTGTTTTCTTTCCATTTCCTTTTTATTTGTGAGTGTGTGAAGAGGGCACCAGCCACCAGGCTCTGCATTAAAATACATCTAGAACTACAACATACCCTCGAAAATCTTATGGTCACGTGCGCCCCGACGAGCCGATGGCGCGCCGCTCTGGTGGTGCTGAGGCCGGCCGAGCCTTGTATCTAGCGGCCAGGAAGTCGTCGAGCTTACGTTTCCGGAATGCGTCAAAGAGGAGAGCGTCACCGAGGTTACGTTTCCGGAACGCCCCAAAGAGGAGGGCGTCACCGAGGTTACATATCTTAGAGTGTAGATTCACTCATTTTTCTTCGTATGTACAAGGCCCTCGGGGTTCCTTGGTCACCTGCGCTTTGAGGAGAGCACCGGGCTCTGTATTTAAATATATTTAGAAACTACAACAATCCCCCTGAAAGATAGAAAATTACAATAAGGACCTCGGGGATCCTTGGTCATGTGCGCTTTGACGATCCGATGGCGCTCCGCTTTGGTGCTGAGATCGGTCAAACCTTGTGTCTAGCGACTAGCGGTCAAAAAGTCAACAAGGTTACGGCCTGAAACACCCCAAAGAGGAAGGCATCACCATGACAGCTAGTGTGGTAGAGGAATACATATGTTGGATTGTTTTTATGTGATGGTTTTTGTTGTGAGATTGTCGTTAATCCCCGGCCGTTTTGAGATTTTCGTCGCCCAGGATTGTAAGCCTGAAATTCGATCATAGAAAATTACAGCCATGACTCCGAGGTGGGATCCCCATGTCTTCTATATCTGAGATGAGCTGGCGCCGCGCCGCGCAAGCCGGACAAACCTTGTATCTAGCGGCTGGAAAGTAGTCAAAGCTTCAATCCAAAAAGCACCAAAAAAGAAGGCGTCGCCATGATGTTTGATCTGGTAGATAAAGAAATATATCGAATTTCTTTTAATGTGATGATTTTTACGGTAACGGTCTTGTTAATCCACCCCCTACTGCTTTGAAAATTTTGTAAGCCTAAAATGTTGCTACATCCCCTTAATAAGGTTATATGTCAAGCGAGGACATTCACATAAACCGTCTCATCTTGGTCCAGAACTTTGGTAAGATGCCTGAGATTTTTGTGAGCACATTTTGAAAAATAATCAGATTTTATGATTTTCTATATATTTTAACCTTTTGATTAGAGTTGCAGCTGGCACTACTTTTGCTTGTTGATATCTTGCACTTAGGATTATGTGATAGCTTTTTATGTCTTTATCACTGGAGAAGATAACGATCAACTCCGTGGTGACAATATAAAAACTTACGTGGTGACAAAGTTAGGTTTGGATGACTAGTTATGCGTGCTGGACTTGACTAACACAGAATAGTGCAGATCAAATCAACCTACGAACAGTGGATTTTCTTTTAGGTTGTCACCCTTTTGCATGGCATAGAGTGATGATGCATTTCTCATTTCCGGGCACGTCATAGACCATAATACTCATTCTGAGGTAATTACCATTTTTGTGAAGCTATATAGGTAATTACTTTGGTTTTTAAACCAGGAATTAATGTTTTAACTAAGAAAAAAGACAATTGCGCAGATAACTATGAAACATCAGGCTAAAACCGATACAACCTTTCACACCAGCCTCGAGGTATCGCCGGCCCATCTAACACACGATAGAAAATGTCATGCACATCGTACCATCATCGTCATCACTCTCCACGAGCGAGCAGCTCTGGCTTAGGCGACCAATGGTGACCCCCCCCCCCCCCCCCCCGCCCCCATCCCCACCGGCCACAACAACAACATTGTGGTTACTCCCCCACAAGCAAGACTGCACTGACTTTGCCACATACGCCCCCCCTCCCCCCCCCCCCCCAAATCCCCACCGCCCACAACAACAACATCGTGGTTACTCCTCCACAAGCGAGATTGCACTGACTTTGCCACATACGACCACCACCCATCACCCCCCCCCCCCCCCCCCCAAATCCCCGCCGCCCACAATAGCAAACATCGTGGTTAGTCCTCCACAAGCGAGACTGCATTGACTTTGCCATATACGACCACCCCCATCACCCCTCCCCCTAATGTCCGTCTTCCACAACAACAACATCGTGGTTACTCCTCCACAAGCAAGACTGCACTGACTTTGCCCCATACGACCCCCACCCCTCCCCGCGCGCGCACATGACGCACACAACAACGTCATCATCATTACTCCTCCACAAACGAGATTTCTCTGACTTTGCCACAAACGACCAACTGCCCGCCGCGCGCAACAAATGTGTAAATAAGCCACAACAACACCATCATCATTACTCCTCCACAAGCGTGACTGTTCTGACTTTGCCGCATATGACCAACCCCTCGCCGCACGCAAAAAATGTGTAAAGGCACAACAACGTCATTGTTATTACGCATTCACAAGTGAAACTGCTTTGACTTTTTCGCACACAACCAAACCCTCCTCCGTGTGCAACAAATGTGTGAAGCCACAACAACGCCATCAGCATTACCCCCTCCACAAGCGAGGTTGCTCTGGCTTTGGCACAAATGACCCCCCCCCCCCCCCCACGCGCGCGATGTGCGTAACAAATGTGTGAAGCCACAATAATGTAATTGCCATTACTCCTCTATAGGTGACGTTGCTAGCTCTAATGTCGCACCGACGACCACCAGTGACTCTTCCCACAGTGATGCGCAACAAATGGTGAAGGCACAATAATGTCATCATCATTGCTCCTACAAAAGTGGCGCTGCTTTGACTTCGCATCCATGACCACCGGTAACCCTCCCCCTCAAGGGGGGGGGGGGGGGGGGATGGGTGTGCCGCACGCAACAAATGTGTGAAGCCACAGTAACACCACTGTCATTATTACTCCTCCACAAAATGAGAGGCTCGACCTTAATCACAAATGACCACAGATGATACCCTTCCTAAGCCACTCAAAATCCGCGCAACCAGACAACACCAACCCCGAGGGTAATTACGTATCAAGGAGAAGTAGGGGCAATGGAAGGTTCGCTCCTCGCTCAACCACGCTACGATAAAATATAACTAAAAAATCGGTGCCATATGTTGGAATGAGTTTGAATTTTTTTTGTTAAACAATGGCCCCTACCAATGAACTTCCCAACACCATGAGGCACCAAGGAATGACGGAGACAAGGACATAAATGGATTCATCACTTCGAGAGACACACACTAGACAAACTGAAACTTCCATTGCCAGTCCTTCCCGAAGAATGCTGTCATGTGGGCTCTCATATTTTAACTTCCAAAGCAGATGAAAAACTTGCTTAATTAGATTTGTGGAACCCCTGCATATATAAACTATGTGGAACTAGAACCCGAGTTTTGCTCAGTTATCCACAGAAACACTACACGTCAAACATGTGCAGCTTCACATGGGTAAGAAGATGTCGATCATGTGGTATCACCTCCAAAAGAAAAAGGAACCAAATTTAACATTTGGGGCTATGCTTGCTAGGCTCTTGATCTGATTTTAATAATGGCACATAGGATGTGTCCGAATGATTTGAGGCACTCTGCTACATGGTACTCCCTCCGTTCTAAAATAGATGACCTAACTTTGTACTAACTTTAATATAAAGTTGGGTCATCTATTTTGGAACGGAGGGAGTACATACCTACTTACTTTTTGGAAACTTATTGTCGTGGATGAAGATCAATTTGCATAAGGATCAATTCACGTGGTGACAGAATTAGGTTTGGATGACTAATTATGCGGTGGGCTTGACTGACACAAGTCAGTGGAGATTATATCAACCTACGAACACTTGAAAAAATAACAGGTTTTCACCCTTTGCATGGCAAAGACTTTTTTTTCTGTATGGCATAGACTAACGATGATACAGTTCCCGTTTCCATGGATGTCATATCTAGACTATAATACTTATTATGTCAACTTATTCATACAAGTAATTACCTTTTTTATGAAGGTATAAAGGTAATTGCTTACTTTTTGGATCGCACAAAAAATACTTATTTTTTGGAAACCAATTATCATCGTATTATTTTTTGGAATTATTGGGCTTTTAGGCCATTTCTTATTTCCAGTAATTCTTGAAAATCTTAGAGGCCCATATGGCCCATTTACTCGACAAGAGAGTGTGAAAAGTTTAATCCCACCTCGGTTGTGGAGGGTGAGTTGGACCAACATGTAAGGTGGGCTTATTCACACATTACTAAGAGCATGAGAAGAGGGCACATAAACGCCTGCTTCTCCTCCTCCGCCTGCCTATGCCATGTGTACAGGGAATTACAATGTGATGAGTTCTAGTGGAGTGAGGAATGAAAATATTACCGGAAAAGTTTTGGGAATAAAAGAACTAGTTTCAAGAGAAACCGAAAGCATTTCGGGTAATACCGGGGAAATATATAAGCAGAAAATGTTTCCGGGAACCTAATATTAATATAGAGGGCTCAAATATTGATTAACATGCCCCTAGGATTTATTTAGAGGCTTGGGTAAGGAAAATAATAAAGGCCTGATGGGAAAAGTTATTGGGCCCAATAGTGGAGGCGCTCCTTATTAGCTTTCTGGACAAGCTAAAGGGGGTGGAGGTTGGAGGAGGACTCCCGCTACTTGGTCGATGCACCAAGGGAGGGAGGGCTCCTCCTCCAAGTCGTCCTCCCCTTCCCCCACACCTATATATACATGAGAGGGGGCCCCGTAGAGAGACAAGTCGCTTTGCCTCGAGTGCCCCTTCTCTAGTTCCAATTCTAGTTTAGACTTGTTCTAGATTAGACCTAGTTCTAGTTTTCTCTAATCCAGATAATAGAGAAGTCATGTGTAGTTCTCTTCCTCCCTCCCCTAATTCTCAGGCGATGCTAAACTCTGCACGGGGAAGCTCTACCGAATCATGAAGCCCGTACGCGCGCAATCCGTAGAGAGCCCGTGCTTCCGGTATTCGGTTCAAGGGATCATCCTAGATGGTTCGAGGGACTTCAAGAACGATCTACACTAACTCTTCTTCCGCTGCAACTCGAAGTTGGTGACAATCCCATCTAACCTTCTATGCATCTTCATAGTGATTCGGGATCTTGATCGTAGGGCGATTTTTTTTGTCTTCTACTATGTTTCCCAACAATTTGACATCACCAAATTTTGGGTGGATCTTAGTGGAGTATCTCTAGAGTACCCGTAAGGGCATCGTACAATGGTACGAGACCGATGAGGTGATTCGTTGTATGGGTATAGTATCCGAACTATGCAGAGTCAAACGTCAAACATCATCGTAAAAAGTAGAAAATTTCCATTTCCATTGGGTGGGTCATCATCTTCTTCAAAAACAATTTCCTAAAAAGAGAAAGCCATTATATCAGTGCATCCTGATGGACTCCATTTAACGCAATGAGCGTAAGTGGTGCCTCTAGGTCTTTCTATATAGAAATCATTGGGATCCAATCTTGCCCTCCGAATCCTAACTTTTTTATTCTTACGACATATATTTGTCGCATAGTGAATTATCTCCTTCATCTTCATTTGTCATGTGTTGGGTTGAATCATTTCATTTCCATTTTTCACGTGGTGTGCTAACTCCTTTCATCTCTCTTTGTCGAGTGGCGCTTTGACTCCTTTCTTCCCCTCTCTCATGTGGCACATTGTGCTCTTTCATCTCCAACTGCCGCGTGGCACATTGACTCCTTTCATCTCCATTGGCCAGTTATTTTTAAGCATTTTTCCACAATGATAGTAAGAGCTACCACATCCCTTAAATCATTTTAATAGGATTTGTCAGATCATATGTTAGCATTTCATAATATAATTATTCATGTGCATGAATAATGCGAGCTCCAGGGAAGTTCATAGGATATCATTGCTCTCTAATATTTTGCAAAAAAGAACAAGAAACGGCAGCCATCGCATGCCTACTTCTTCAAGAATGTGTTTTAAGTGGTTGGGAGTTCCACTCGTCTAAATCACAGCATATCATTTTGGTCCAACGCTTAAAGTTTAAATTTAAACTTTTTTTCATTGATTCTCTATTTATGCGTGATGCGCTCAGAATCAGTAAGCATTGTCATGTTTCCTTTTGTGCTTGCTTCAGACTGATTGCGATAAAGTTTGATTGGATCCTGGACTCCGTCGAGTCTGGGTTTTTGAAAATAGTTGAGGTGTATTTTTGTTGGAAATGATCATATAGATGTTATCTACTGCACCTAGAAATTTTCATGTAACATGTTTATATATATACGTACACAAAAGGGCCAAGATCTACATTTAGAAATAGCAAACAGCACATGCATACAAATCCACATACACGGTAAAGTATATTTTAAGAGAAGCTTACACATACGTAAAATACATCAATTACAAGTCAAACTATTTCAGAATATATTAAAACTTTTAAATAGGATTTTTTTATTATTTAAAAATATCTTGGTTCACTGGGCCGAGCCTCCAAATCGCCTAACTCATTCAACGGATCATCTATTAGTTTATATCACATTTTGCAATTAGTGAGACAATGAACATACACTTTCGGTGCACCGAAACAAATTTCATGTGAATAAAGGTGAGGTATTAATTTGAGATATGACCTGAACATCGCCAAAAGCCTCCTTTGAAATACAGACGATATCCTCTAGCTCCAACGTTGGACCACAAGAAAGTTGACATTTCACAATGGAATGGAAACAAAAACGGAATGATTTTATGGAGGGTAATGAAAATAAAAATGGCAGAAACTACAGACATCCATCGCCTGGACCACAAGAACTCCACTGTTCTATCCCTGTATTTCTTTCTCTCTTCTTTGTAAACGATATATTTCTTTCTTTCTTGAATACATAGGCCTGACACCTCATAATAAGGATCAAAGCATAAGCAATCATTTGGTTCGATTTTGTGTGTTACTCACTTACTCTCGCCCTTAGCTAGGGTGCATCCGGTACTCCCTAGTCTGAAACACCCTTGAACTTATTTTCTTCAAGTGTTTTTCTTCAGATAAAATGCCCTTGTCATAGTATTTTTCCACAAAGTGATAAGTGGAAAAAGACTTCCACTCCTTGAGTTTAGGCCTCCACATTTACACGTTGCCATGCAAAGATAGCCTCTCCTTTTTGTAATTCAAGATCATAACATTCATGTTCCAACATTAAACATTTGGTGAGAAAAGAACAAAAGCAAAAAACAGCAGCACCACCCGTGGTTTTTCTCACCTCTCATGGAAGGAACCACGGGCCGATGGCACAAGCAGACACGCACATTGACATCGCCAGATCAAACGGCGTAGCTGCAGAAATTAAGGAGTAGATGATATCGCAAGACTTCCACTCCTTCCCTTGACCCCTCTACCCCTATAAATAGACGCCCTCCATCCTCCAGCCCTTCTCACCTCTCCTCTGAAATCCGGATCGTTCAGTAACTTCAGTTGTGTCCTGAGACGAGGAAGCTAATAGAGGTTTTGGGTTGTGTTCTTAGATGGCTGTGAGGTTTGTGTTGATTTGTTTTTTAATCAGCATTTTTCTTGATGGCGTTTGCTTTTCCAGGTGGGAAGAAGTTCGGAGAAGATGGCCACGATGGGGGGGACCGAAGGCAGATGATGGAGGATGCGGCGGAGGACAAGTTCCCCGAGGGGTTACGCATCCTCGTCGTCGACAACGACCACGTCTGCCTCACGGTACTTGAAGCCCTCTTGCGCCGCTGCAAGTACCAACGTGAGTCTCTTGATCCCTCCACTTTGCCATAGTCCATTAGAATCGGGGCCTTGTGGTGGTTAACATTTGAGAAAGCATAGGCTTTCCTACACCCCCTTATCTAGCCATTCATTTTTGCATCGCGATTCGTGCGAACAACTTTTGTCTTTTTTGTTTCTCCTAAATATAACAACATATGAACTTCAAACTTTGTAGGACAACAAAACATTCTAACTAGAATGTGGGAAAAAACTTTCAGATTTTTTCGTGAATCATATATACAAAAAATTAATGTTTTTTACTCAAAAAATCTCATTTTGTATATTTATGTTGGGCAAAAAAATCTGAAAGTTTTTTCTTACATTGTAGTAAGAATGTTTTGTTGTTCTGCAAAGTTTGAAGTTCATATATTGTTTTGTCTTGAAGGAACAAAAAAGAGAAAAGTTTGTGCTGTAAGTTAGTTGCGTCGCACGGATCTCAAAGCAGTGTTGAAGGGTATGGATAAGAGGTGTCCAGAAACCCGTGCTTTATAAATCCGCGTCCGCCTTGTGGTCTAGGAGTATTTGTTTCTCTGCGAATAATGCTTGCTGCTATGCAGCAACAACGGTGAGGGATGGAAACACGGCGCTGAGGATGCTCATGGCAGGGAAGCAGCAGTTCGACCTCGTCATCACCGACGTGCGCATGCCGGACATGGACGGCTTCAAGCTCCTCGAGCTCATCCGCCTCGAGATGGATCTGCCCGTCATCAGTACTCTCACTTCTCTCAAGTCTCAATCCAAAAGTCCAATTTCTGTGTTTTGCATCCATGAGCACTGACAATTGTTTTTAACAACGTAGTTTTACTCCTCAATCTTGGACATACCCTGAGAGGATATTAATTTCTTTGGGCAGCATGTGAGATCCTATATATTTAGGACGATTTTATGAAACCACATACACATGCACGGCACCCGCACTCTATTTCTAACCTGGAAGAGTTCTAAAGAACGGGATCCCCATTGAATACGAACCAACGGGGTGTCGGGGTCCCATCTAACCGTTCATCCGTCCGATCGGATGGCGAGTGGGGTAGGAGAGCGGAGGTGGAGCGACACATGAGTTAGTAGGGGACGTATTGTTGGTTTCTAGCCCAAACCAATGGCATCCTATCCAACCATCCGTCCGATCGGATGGCGAGTGGGGCGGGAGAGCGGAGGTGGAGCGACACATGAGTTAGTAGGGGACGTATTGTCGGTTTCTAGCCCAAACCAATGTCATCCTATCCAGCCATCCGTCCAATCGGATGGTGAGTGGGGCGGGAGAGCGGAGGTGGAGCGACACATGAGTTATATAGTAGGGGACGTATTGTCGGTTTCTAGCCCAAACCAATGGCATCCTATCGCCATCCGTCCGATCGGATGGCGAGTGGGGTAGGAGAGCAGAGGTGGAGCGACACATGAGTTAGTAGGGGATGTAGTGTCGGTTTCTAGCCCAAAACAACGGGATCATATCTAACCATCCATCCATCAGATAGGATGGATAGTGAGAAAGGGAAACAAACGTGGATAGCACGTGATTATGAGATCCCAATTATTGTTTTTAATAATTAGGTTGATAGTGTTTAGTAGGCTAGAGACATGGTCACTCCAATGGCTAATTTGTCCTAGTGAGAGTCTGTGTCACTCCGATTGCACCACTTCTGTTTGCTAGGGGTTTCATGAATACTACAATTAAGAAATACCTATGTTGTATTGATATTATTAAGATTGAGATTACTACTCATGTTCATTCTCTTTAAAGTTGTTACTCCTTATGACTATTTACTCTCAAGAATAGCATATAAAGTAGGAGTGTCACTTTTAAGTAAATACATCGAGTAGGTTAACCATGGGTAATACCTACAATACTACATATTTGTTGGCTTTGAACCAGCACACTAATTTGTAGTCAAATTACATTCACAGAAAGTGCAACCACATGTACTTATTTTCCTGAATCTCTACTATTAATGCCCAAAAATCGTCCCAGATAATTCTTGCCCAATCTCTGCCTTGCCCACAGCTGCATGCAATTAATTAGCTACATAGTTATTTACACATGTCAATTATCTAGACATTAATTTATGGAAAGTATCGTCGAGCATTGGACGAGAGGACCATGTTAATTATGAAGAGTATCATTCTTTGGACAGGGGTATCACATTAATTATAAACAGTATCATCGAGCACTGAACGCGAGGACTACATTAATCATGAAAATTATCACGTAGAATATGTATGCCCCCGTGGCAAGCACAGACAATTAGCTAGTTGCATAAAAAAGCTATTGGCAATGGTGCTTAACGTTTAAAAACTAATATGAGTGTGATCACTTAAAATGGAGCATTACGTGGGCCGATAGATGTTACCTAGTATGCTAGAGAAACATGGTTGACTGCCAATAATATTACTTGATCTTCAGGTTCACCAATAGTTAGACATGATGATGTGTTTCCCCTACGCGGAACATGTCGTGATATGGCTTAGGCATTGTGTTACCGTTATTGTTTCAACCATTATTTCCGTATCCTCCTATTGAATGTGTGAAATTTTTCCCATTTAGTCTGCATTGAAGCAGAATTATAAAATTGAACATTGAATGCTTTTTTTTGTCTATAGGCACTTTGACCAAAACATATGTACACTTCATAGATTTTTGTGAATTTCTAAATTCTAAATCTAAGTCATTGGTCATATGGCATGCAGTGCTATCCATCGATTGCGACAAGAAGGTTGTGATGAAGGGGATAGAACATGGCGCATCCGACTTTATGGTGAAGCCAGTTCGTACCCATGAGCTAAAAAACATATGGCAACATGTTCAAAGGTGGAGAAATCCCAAAGCAATAAGCCACATCAGCAATCATGACAGTGATGTCCAGAGAGTTCAACCAGCAACTGCCGACAAGAGTAAGTTATCGGGGTATAAGAGAAGTGTTGGAGATGATTCTAACAGGCACAATGAAAGCACATGTGTATCCGCCACCCACAGAAAGCCCAGGATGACATGGACAATTGAGCTGCATAACAAGTTTCTAGAAGCTATCAACCAGATCGGCCTTGATAGTACGAATTCACATCTTGTTCCTCATTCATCGACAATGTTGGCTGCACCATATTCTCATTATAATTTCTTATTACATAATTGTAGGGGCTGTTCCAAAAAAGGTATTGGAGCTGATGAATGTGGATTACCTCAGTAGAGAGAATATCGCGAGTCATCTACAGGTTTATTTTCGACCTTTATGCTTAATTTCTATGTCTTTCTTACTATTATTCGTAGTCTAACACTTTGTCATATATAAGTGCAAGATTTTATTTTCTGGGTAACATATCAGTCAAAGCTCTAGTAATGCAACTATCATGAAGTGTAATTTTAATTAAATGTTTCCCTTAAAATGCGAGGATTATCTCATATAATGCATGCCTCATATTTTTAGGAGTATTTTTACCCATGCAATATCTTTTGTTCTTTTTGTACTCACATATTTACCGTAATTTTTTTCTAATGAGCATCCATCTCATAACTTGTTATTTTGTCTATCTTTTTATTTCAGAAGTATAGATTGCACTAAAAAAAGTCAACTCAAATCACTCTGGTGATGCATATGAAAGATGGAACTCATCGTACAACATGAACAACAAGGGCAATTTCATGCATAATCATGAACATGGAAGATGGAGTGCGTCCTCTAGCGACACTTCCTCTTGGAGTACAAACAACTATGGTGCAACAGATCACTTGGCTCCGGCGATGAACACCCAAAGCAACTTCTACATGGGGTCATACCTCCATGATGGTAGAATGCTGAGGTATGTTGGGAAACAACCGTCGGATGCAAGAAGATTCACATGTTTTGGTGACCCTCCCGTCAGCCTATACAACAACATACCCAATGAGATAATGTTAGATGAATTTCCTTCATTCAATCATAGTAATTCTATGCTGACCTCATGTGTGGCAAGCTAATGGAGATAAGCAAAGGCAAAACCCCTTCCAATCTTCAAAGTTCATTTGCAAATACAACAGTTGGTGTCGAGAGGTCTCTTGTCACATCACAGGTGAACTTCCCACAGATCAACCAAGTACAGAGCTATGCAATGTCATCTGGCTGGTTGCCTCTGCGAAATGAAAAGGCACCATTCATAAGCAACACCACATCAGTGGGAGGCTTCACTGAGCAGATGGCACCATTCAACATGGCAAGCAACACAAGCTCAGTAGGAACGATGTTGAATGGTAGCTCTGCACTTGATGCAAGTAGAACTTCAACTAAAGATACTCATATGGTCAACAGTGAAAGAACTACTTCGATGCTTCACAACCTTCAGACAGACGATTTCTTCTCATTGACTCAGCTACTTGATGGAGGTGATGGAGCTAGCATTCTTCCTATGCAAGAAGGCACACTTGATCAGCAACCTCTTAATGATCAACTGAATGAAATCAATGCCTTCTCAGTGGATGATATATTTTCCAACATGAACTTGGAAGTAAGAACTTTTCTCATTTGTATGAATCTATGTGCTGCATATGAATTGTTGAGTTGGACATGTGTACTTAAATAACACTTTTCTCTCAATGTAGGACTTCACGGGAGATGACCCTATCGTGGAAGAAGCATGATAGTTCTGTATGTTAGCCTGCCCAACGCATGAGATGCTTGATGAAGAGTCTCATGCTCGAGGGGGCTCTTTAAAGCAATAGAGTGCTTTGACAAGTTTGCAAACATAGTGATATGTGTAGCCATTTTCATATGCCAGTGGTTCTTTCAGATACACTTCCTCTAGCATAACATTGAGAATTGGCGTGTTCTGCACAACAAGCATAAACACCACCCTTTCGAGAATGTTGTGTGTAATACAATTCTTATGGTGGAAGCTTTTACAATAGGGTTAGCATCCTGATAATCAAAACATTAATGCTTCTTGAAGCCTGTAGTAACAAGGCAATTTTATACCTGGGACAAACTTGTTTGTGGCTCATCATGTTTTTACCTCGAGGTGGAGTACTAAGTGCCAGGTGTTACTCTTCATTACAGCCGCATATTCTTCGTCCATAGCTTTTCTTCAATTTTTCACTAGAAGCCACAACTAAAGACATATAGACATTTTGAAAATGCAGCTATCTGGCCATATTATTGCGTGCCGTTCAAAAGGACCAACAAAGCATCGAAATCATGTCCAAATCATGTTTCAATGAAAAGAGGGAACACTTTGGCCAATGCAAAAGAAATCAGTGAAGCTAGAGGTTTTCTAGGTCAAATTATGAATTTTTCTAACGCTAGCCCACATGATCTTCACCGGGATACATGAGAAAAAGATATGGTCAACGTTTTCTCCCTCCCCACGGAGAGCGCACAAGCCATTAGAAGGGCCATGTCTCTTAGCCACCTGTTCACCAGTAAGCAACGTTCCCATACAACACCCCAAGGAACACTTTAGTTTTAAGTGGAAGTAGGATATGCTAAGGGAGGCAGAAGTGCTCTAATACCGACCATCGAGAGAGCCGTAAACAAAATGCCTGCGGGCCCTTGAGAACTTCTATGAACCCTTGAATTAAGTGGCATGCTTAGTTCTGACCCTCTCGCATATGGTTTCAGACGGTGCGCTGATCCATGGGGCCCGATCTGTGTAGGGCTTTGACTGGATGTGAGAGGGGACAATAAATTCATTTTGATTTGTGTTAGGCTAGGTCATAGTGACATGACAAACCAAGGTTGAGTCGATGTCTTTGATGACCTGCAAGGGCACATGGCTATTGCATTTCATGATAAGTGTTGAATCCCACAGGGAGAGAATAGGAAAGCACTACCACCCCCGCGACTATGTTGTCTGTGTAGCTATATTCACACCCAAACCATAATTTGGAAATGGTCTATTCTATCTGTTGCTAGGAAACAAGAATAAAAGGAGTTTTAACTAAACTACAAATTAGGATGCGAAAATAAACTAAGTTAGAACATAAAGTAAAAAAAGGGTTTGAAACTGTAGGATTGAATGGAGCGAAAGGTGGTGCTTAGGCTTTGGTCTCACTAGTAAACACTATACCTCAAACATGTGCAGCTTCACATGGGTAAGAAGGTGTAGATCATGCGATGTGGTTTCTCGTCCAAAAGTGAAAGGAACCAGATTAACATTAGGATCTATGTAAGCTTGCTAGGCTCTTTATCCGCTTTTAATAATGGCACACATAGGATGTGTCTGAATGATTTGAGGCACTCTGCTACATGAAACATACATACCCAAAGCGCCCCTCCTCTTTCATGATACAAACATCTTTAGCAAAGCTAATGAATGCCGTGCTTAGGCAATCGGTGCAACTTCTTACTCTGGAAAGATGTGACTGAAATATTCTAAGTTAATTAAAAATCTCCTAATTCTTTTTTCCCTTTTTGGGTAGAACTGATCCAGATGGCAGCTTCCTTACTGTGGAAAGGAACTAAAAAAAGAACTTGCAGACAAAGGTGCCACATATATATTCTCCCCTGTAGTCTGTAGACAGAGCCAGCAGCTGCCTTTCCAGAAAGCAATTGTCTTTATCAGATGTGCTGCATCAAATATGGCACAAGAATCACACAACTACGGGGAATGCCCATCTATTAGTGTACTAGTGTATTGCTCCCAGCTAGCAATGGCTTCCTCCATGCCCATGTGCACAACATAACTGGAGAATACTGCCCAGTGACAACAAATCTTGCCCAAAAAAGGACTGTCCAGTGAGAGGGAGAGAGAGATCCTGGCAAGCAGGCAGGCTGGAGTTGTAGAGAGAGGACGGTGGTGATTAATGGCTGTCCACTCCAGAGTATTTTTCTAGGCTGGCTTCCAGGGCGGCCACATGCTCCGTGTCTGCCTGCCTGCGCCCAAGCACCCAATTATAACCACCCAATTTGTCTGCTCCTCCATTTATCAATCCAAACCTAGCTATAACATGCCCGCCTAAACTGCGAATTTTGGCACGCAGCGTACCATCATTGCAGAATTTTCACACAGTTGGATCTTTGCTTTTCCTTGGCTCTCGAGTGCGTTGCCGTACAGACAAACCTCTGGTTAGCATCTTCTGCAAAAATGTACTACAGACATTAGAAAAAGAAACTAGCCACATGGACGCCCATGATGACGCCACGGTGCAGACCAGCATCAAGCTTACCAGCAGAAGCCACCTGATGAACCTGGAAAACTGTGTCAAGTGCCGGAATGCCAGATTCAGAATTGCAGCTGCATGGTCGTTGGCAGAATGGTGTAAAGTTGGCTTATCACAAGATTGCCTCTACGCATACTGGATAGCGATGTCAGAACATATTCCCTGAATACAGTGGCGTAGCCAGCCCAATAAGCCAGGGTGGTCCATCAATCAATATAAATATTTACATAAGTTTATTTATTTTCAAAGAAATAATTTTTTACTACACTATATAGAAGCTATGGGGAAATTCCAGGGTGGTCAATGGACCACCCTGGCCACCCCCTAGCTACGCCACTGCCTGAATATGAGATAATATTAAGTGGCTGGTTAAGAAATGACTAGATGGATTTCATGCCAGAGTGCCGGTAACACTTGTGAAAAGTAATCTAGATGAGGTGATGAAGGGCGTCCAAAAAAATAATATGACATATAAACACTTGAGCTCATTAACATACTTCGTTTCTTTTCTTTCTCACAGGCATAAGCTTGTTTGGCTCAGAATAATAACAGAGTAGTATGATACATCACAGCTTGCCCTCCCGTTTATTTTATTTTATTTTCTATTGCTTAAAGACGAAAACCATTGGAGTAAAATCTCATTTTGTTTTGCTTATCCCCAGTAACATACTTGCAAAATTAGTTCAAGAATGAAAATTAGTTCAACAGTGATCAATCCACAAACAGCATAACAATTATAAAAGTTCAGAATTTGAACAAAAATTTTCAGGCCAAACGAGGAAATTCATCCGACATACTCCCTCCGTCCCAAAATTCTTGTCTTAGATTTGTCTAAATACGGATGTATCAAGTCGTATTTTAGTATTAGATACATCCGTATCTAGACAAATGTAAGACAAGAATTTTGGGACGGAGGGAGTACTATGTAAATAGGTTCAATCACTTCATTACTATTCAAGGAAAAGTGTGTAACCAGACAGATACCTGCATCGTGCTTGAGTGTGCACCTTTGGTGATTTAGTGGAAATTTTTCTTGGACAGCATAGCTTCCATGGTTCCTTTGCTACCCTTTATCCAACAATACTGTGACCATGGGGCTTCATCAATCCTTTATCTTGCAAAATGTCCCTAACCTTGACTGCACCATCCCACATGTCTTGATTTGCATACAGGTTAGAAATTGTCACATAATAACCACTGTTTTCAGGCTCCAGGCAGAGCAAATGCTTTGCGATGGACTCGCCCATCTTGAGTTCAGCCTTGTTACTGCAAGCACTTAACAGTGCACCCCAAACTCCATGTGCTTCCTTGGATGGTAAACTCTCCACAAATTTATGTGCTTCTTGCAGCCGACCAGCACGTCCAAGCATGTCTACGATGCATACATGGTGTTCGGCTGTTGGAGTAATCCCAAATTTCTCTGACATAAGGTGGTAATACTCCCATCCTTCATCAGTGAGTCCAGAGTGACTGCAAGCTGACAAAAGAGCAACAAAAGTACTTCTCGTGGCTGTCATCGCAGACTGAATCATCTTGCAGAAAAGTTTTATTGATCGCAACCCATGCCCATGAAATCCTAAAGCTGATATCATGGAGTTCCAGCAAGCAATTGATTTTTCAGCAGAGGATTCAAATACTCTGACAGCAACGTCGAGTCTTCCACACTTACTGTACATATCAACTAGCGATGCTGAAACAAAAATATTATTTTGAAGATCAGACCTGACCACATGCCCATGTATGCTCTTTCCATATCCAAGATCCCCTAGTTGAGTGCAAGCACAGATGATACTGACTGTACACATTTCATCAGGCACGAAGTCTTCAATCTTCTGATAGAACTGCAATGCTCTCCAGCCATCGTTATTCTGTGCAAAGCCAGAGATCATACAATTCCAGGAGCACAAATTTATATCTCCGGGACTATAAAAGATTGATTCGGCACTTTCAGTATCTGCAAACCGGAAATACATGGTTAACAGGGCATTCTTCACCCTCAAATTGCATGCAAGCAAGTACTTCAGTGACATACAGTGGATCGACTTTCCTAGGGAGTGCAGTTTAAGAGTTCCACATGCTGATAAAACACTAACTAGTGTAATGCTGTCAGGATTTACTGGCAAAGATGAATGCATGAACCGAAAGGCTTCCAAGGCGTCACCATGTAGTCCATTCTGTACACAGCCTACTATGGCTGTATTCCATGAAATAATATCTGATACCAACATTATTCTTTCCAACAGCGCTAAGGCAGCCAGTGTGTCCCCGCAGCATATGTACATGTGCATCAACGCATTAACAACTGAAACTGCACTCACAAATCCATACTTCAGGATAACAGAGTGAACTCCTTTGCCAAAGCTAAGGTCTTCTGGACAAGAGCATGAAGGTAGAACAGCAAGTATAGTGGTCATGGTGCAGTTTAAACCTTCAGAAAGCAGCTCTTTGAACATAGCGTGAGCCTCTACTCCCAGCAAGTTATCTCTTGAGTAACCAGAAAGCATTGTGTTCCATGAGATCAGGTCACTTATTGGCATTGTCCTGAACAGAAGGTTAGCAGTAAATGGGTCATTACATTTCATATAAAAACCAAGTAAGCTGTTCCCTATAGAAGAAGATTCATGGAGAAGGCCTTTCCTGACTATGTATCCATGGATTGCTTTCCCTTCACAGAGTAGTCCTTGTTCAGCACAGCCAGAAATTACAGTCACCAAAGTGGCATGATCTGGCTGGTACCCTGATATCATTTCTTGGAAAACAAAGAGGGCTTCGCTGACCATTTCATTCTCCACCAATCCCTTGATCATAGCATTCCATGATACCAAAGTTTTACTGGAAATGCTTGCAAAGACATTCCCTGCGTCCTCGGTAAATCCAAGCTCCGAATAAAATGTTATAAGAGAATTCGCCACCGAGCAAGATGCAGTGTCCTCGTAACCAAGCTTGACCACACATCCATGGACAGACCTCCCTAAGGACAAAAGACCATCTGCGCGAGAAGCAGCTGAAAGGACAGAAGACAGGGTGACCTCATCTGCCTGAACCGTGAAACGGATCATCTCCCTGAAGTAACAAGCCGAAACTTCAGAAAGTCCATTGAACGCGCTTCCACCTATCATAGAATTCCATGAGGTGGTGTCCCAACACGGCATCCTCCAAAACACAGCCTCCGAAGCGCAGAAACGCCCACACTTCGCGTACATGTCCACGAGAGCATTCTGAAGGTTCAGGTCAGTGTCGAGGCGTCTCTTCACGGCCACGGCATGGAGCGCCGTCCCAAGCTCCATGCCTCTGGCGCGCGACGCCCCCGACAGCATGATGACCAGGGTGGCCGAATCGAACGCCCTGAGCACGCACGCCATCCACCGGAACAGAGCCACGGCGTCACCCAGGCGGCAGCTCCGCGTCAGAGCATCGAGCGCGGCGTTCCACAGGATCACGTCCGGGCCGGCGGCCTCGTCGAACAGCGCCAGGGCGGCACACGCGTCGCCCCTCCTCCTGGCGTAGGCCGTGAGGAGGGAGGTCCGCACGGGCGGGTCCAGCACCGCGCCGGACTTGAGGGACGCGCAGTGGAGAGCGGTGACGGCGTCCACGGCGGGGCGCGCGTCGTCCCTGAGCGCGCGGACGATGGAGCTGGCCCGTGCTCCGTGGGGCATTCTGTCGAGCAGGTAGCGGGCGCCGCCCTCGCCCTCGGCGGGCGCATGGTGGAGTAATGCTACGTGAAGGTCCGGATAGGAAGTGCGGGCGAGGTTGGCTGTGGCGGGGAAGGTGAGGTTTACGGCGGCGAGAAGCCTGGGAGCTCGGTGTAGCATCCGCCGGCGCAGCGCGCGGCGGTTCTCCACGGAGTTCCAGGGCGAGGGTCCCAAACTGTGTCAACGCGAAGCAAGGAGAGAAAGAATGAGCTGCAGTTTCTATCCTTCCGCTATGAGGACGGGGCGTCGACCCGTTGGGTGGACAGCTGAGGTTGCTGCCAGCCCACCCAAATTCAAATCACAGCTTGAACGCGTGGTGCTTGCGGAGTTTCTTTTATAAAGAAAAGCCAACGAGAGTTAGCTCTTGGGTTGGTCTCATTTTTTTCTATCCTTCCGCTCACACTTTTTTTGTTTGGCGGAACACTAGAGAGACGCTAGCACATTGCACAATAGGTGGATATGGAACTTGTGCACAACCTAGTAAGCAAAAATGCAATGACTTCTATCCCAAATATGCTATATGTATGGTATCCCGATGGTATGATCCAAAATGATCGAGTATGACAATCTTAATGTTGTATGATGCTATCGTTTCTACTTATAAGCTCTTCGTTTATCTTTCCCTCTTGCTTAAAAGATTGTTTGACTCTATCACTTTTGAGCTCTTTTTCTCATGCAAAATTTCACGAAGCAAGATAGCAATTGTGTATATGCGATGACAACTTTGTGTCACAAGAGATGATACCAAGATATGCACCACTATGATACGGTATGTATGCTATACAGAATATGATCACTAATGTGCACAAGTCACGTTGCCGACAATACTCAAAGGCTAGTCTCGATGGAAGCAACGCAAAAGTAAGGCTCTGGTGGTTATCAATGCAATGGCAAGGAATGTACCATGAAAAGATATCACGATACCAAAATGATATGGAGGTTGCCATTCTTGCTTACGGTCGAGGTGTCAAAATTGTGTAGCGGTCGATGTCGATGATGAATATGAGCGGCGGTGTTGTCGTTGTCGAACCGTCCCTAAGTAGCCGAAAAACGGAAACCGCAACTCAAAACTCAAAGACCAAAATGTGTCAAAATTTGTCGGAGTGCGAAACGGGTGAGCAATGGTGGTTGCGGAAAGCGGTGGTGGTATGCAAGTGCATATGCGGAAGTGGCGGTGGAACGGTGGAAGAAACCGAACTGAAAATATTCAGTTTCGTCAGGGATGGTCGGACGACCGATGATGGTCGGACGTCCGGTGCCTGGGCGATTTCGAGCACGGGATGAACTCGGGATTTCAAGGGGGAGATGGCGAAAAATGGTCAAATCCGAGCGAATATATGGATGAAAATGGTGGACATGATGGGGGAGAGCTAGATCCACTCGTGGCAAAGCAAATCCATGGATCAAATCCAACAAAACTTCATCACACCAACAAACCACAAAAAAATTTAGGGCTATTTTTGGTGGGGATTTTCAAAATTAGGGAAGAACACAACAAAATCAAGCTAGAAAACAAAGGGTAGGGGCTCCAAATACGTGATCAACGTGGCTCATGATACCAAGATGATGTAGGGTGGAACCCTAGATGCCCGATATTTCACGATTGGAGGGGATCCTACGAAGAACACGAAGAACACGAGGGAAAAAACAAGGGGAACACGAGGGAAACAAAAGAAAAATCACTCAACCAACAAGATCCGGTCACACATATGCTAGATCCTTGAAACACAAAGAGTGATACACAATTCAAGGTCAACGAAGGACGATACAAAAGGTCTTCTCCGTGAGGAGGTCTTGAAGGGTCTTCCCGTGATGGGGTCTTGAATCCGCTTGGGGGATCTTCTTCGAAGAGGTCGTGAGCTCCGAGAAGAAGTAACCAAGTGGATGAGCAAAGGTCTAACTCAAATATGAGCTATCACAATGCTAACCCTAGAAAGAGGGCGGAGGAGGTCTATTTATAGTCTTAGTGGACGAAAGGGTAAGTGGCTTCGGCCCAACACGCGGGCGGTCACACAGGCGTCGGACGTCCAACGGTCACAGGTTGTCCGAAGGCTCGCGAGGGTCCGGACGTCCGGTGCCGGTCGGGCGTCTGATGTTTCGGCTCTGGTCAGGACTTGTCGGTCGTTCGGTCGGGGTCGGTCATCCGGAGGTCTCCATTTTTCCGATGTTTTGGCTCGGGTGTGGTGGTGCCGGTCGTCCGGTGTCGCTCGGTCGTCCGGTTGCTGGGAGGTGTCGGCCGTCTACTGTTGCTCGGACGTCCAAGTGCTGGAGCGTGCACTGGCTGGGACTTGGTTGGCCGGTCGGAGCCTCCAGGTGTCAGACGTCTGAGAGACGTCGGTCGTCCGATGACTTGGAGTTTCGAGCAGTCCTTCTTCTTGTCCGTTGAGCTTGGTGTCCTCACCGTCTTGTTTGTTGGGTGGAGCTGATCCGTGGCTTTTCTCCAAATACCTGATTACACATAGGGTCTCCGCATGAGGTAGTAGCCATGTCTCATTAGTAGAAAGTGGGAGTCCGGAGAGGAGTGAGTTCACCTTATCTTCGATAGCCTTTGCTCGAGCTCTTGTCATTGGTTCAAGTGGTGTCGTGGGAGATGTAGATATGTCCATGAGGATGATCGTGGGATGTTCCGCATCATTCGGCTGCTACAAATCATGCGACTGATTTTATCCTATTTTAAGCCGCCTCAACTGGGATGGATTGGAGCCGCTCGTTCCTCCTCAATCATTGCTTCCATCCGTGGGTCACGCATCATGGCTTTGTCGCCAGCGAGCAGTGGCACCACTAGGGCTGAGGTCAACGCTCCAGCACTGCTGCAAAGTAGGATCACCATCCCGTAGTTGGCGACGACTGGCTTCCATTGCAGCACCGGTGGCCGACGACGACCGGCTTCCATTGCAGCACCGGTGGCCGGTGACCAGGGCTTCATCGCAGAACCGACGCTCGGTGATGAGGGGTTCATTGCAGCATCGACGGACTCTGCATCGCATCACCGGTTACCCGCCGGCGTCGCGCCCCATCCGACATGCAGTGCCGACGAAGCTCCATTGCAGCCTCGGCGGTGCTCCATTGAAGCCTCGACGGCACTCCAAAGCATCACCGAAGGCGTGACAGTAGCTCCGATACAGCACCGGAGATGCCCGACGAAGCTCTATTGCAACGGCGACGGCGCTTCATTGCAGCCTCGGCGGAGCTCCATTGCATCCCATCGCAGCCCGTTGCAACACTGGTCAAGAGCAACCCAACCTCCCCCTACGTGCTACCTTGCAGCACCGGCGGCGAGCGCCGTCCGTCTTTGGTCTTCATGTTGCGATGCAACACTAGCGGCGGCGCTGCACTGGTGGCCGGCGTCGCCCCATCCAGGTGAGCAATAATGGTGGTCGCCCATGGCGAGGAGGACACAGCTCGTGGTGGCATGACCCTCTCCCTCGCAGCAACAGCGGCCCTAATTTTAGGCAGGATGCAGCTCGCGCTTGCCGCCTCCGTCCCTCTGGTTCGCAGGAACGGCGGCTAGTGCTTCGGCGTCGCCATGGGTGCCTTCTCCCCGCTCGACTGCAACATAAGAGAAGTGGGGGAGGAAAAGAGACGAGGGGAATGATTGGAGGAGAGAGATCGTGTGAGAAGAGATAAGATTGGATAGTGAAGCGGTGGGCTAGGCCCACAAGGGGCACGTGCCGTTCAGAGAACACGGCTTATGCGTCGATGTTTTCATCCGGCTTAATTGAAACGTTCTCCTTTTTGTTTTGTTTTCTTTTTTTGAGGTGAAGCTCACACGTTTGTTAGGCGGAAATATTATTTGGATGACGTTTCCTGGGATGCCAACCCAATGAACAGCGAGGCCTTGTTTAGGAGGATTGAAGGGAAAAACAAACGCCCACATGTGTGGCATCTTGCACATTGCTCTCACGCCTCCATCATCACTCATTTTGCCACGTAGGAACAGATGACATCAGCAGGAATCTTTTTGGTTTTTAGCTTAAAAATGTTTTATCTCCAAATTAAAAAATCAAAACAAAAATCCGTTTTCACCATTAAATCCGTCTTGACGAGATCTTCAATACTAGACCCCATGTTGATATGTTTTGACGAAATTTTTTTTTTTGCCTAGAAGTTGCCATGATGTTTACACTGTAGTTGCCACAGTGTTTAAACAAAAGTTGCCATGTGGCAATTTTAGTTTGTAGAGCATGGCAATTTTAGTTTTTTTATGATGGCAATTCTAGTACTTTGACCATGAAAATTATTTTTTGTATGAACCATGGCAATTTTAAGTGCATGTATCATGGCAATTTTAGTTTATGGTTCATGGCAAGTCTAGTTTCTTAATTTACCGTTTTATAATATGTCAAAATTTACATTTAAATGTAGAAAAAAATAGCTGAAATATGTCACGGCAACTTCTGTGTAAACATCATGAGAATTCATTTGCAATAGACATGGCAACTTCAATCCACCGGTGAAGATCTCGATGCGAGGAATCCACCGGTGAAAGCGGTTCAAGATTTGGATGCACGGTTTAAGAGATAAAACGTTTTGAATAAACGGATCTACGAAAAAAAAGAAAAACTCCTAGGTTGCGACAAGTGGCACAGGTGGCGCACATGCAGCGCGCCACTTGTCGCAACCTAGGGAGGTTGGAGTGATCTTTGCATTGAGTACTCCTCAACTAGTGATTTCGAAGATCCACTAGATTGAGGCATGTCCTAAGAATTGTTAGTGGGCCGTTGGATGGGATATAGTTTTCGAAAATGATATATAGTTTATTTATTTTTCTTTCTATTTTTTCTCCTTTTCATTTTTGGTCTTTACCTTTTTTCCGATTTACTTATTTTCTTTTTCATAATCTTCAGGAATTACGAATATTAGTTCAATTTTTTTAAATGTTTTAGTTTTTTAAAAGCTAATTTTACATAAAATGTTTAGAATTCCAAAAGGTTCGTGCTTACAATTTTTTCCATAAATTCAGAAACTTTTTGTGTTTCCAAATTTGTTTAGGAATTTTGAAAAATATTTGTTTCCAAAATTTTCCAAAATTTTTATTCACAAATTCCAAAAATATCATGTTCTTAAAACAGCAATTTCGCAAAATGTTCGTTTTTCACAAAAGTTCTTCAGAATTAAAAAATAAATCCTGTTTCAAATTTCGTTCACAAATTTCAACTTTTTTTGTTTTTTTGTGGAATTTCAAAAGGTCTTCTCATTTTTTAGAAAATGTTGAAAATATAAGAAAAGACCAAAAAACTGACATGCTGCGAACTGCACAATGAACCGAGGCTGCTACAGTACTGCACCGCTACAACGCCAAAGACCATGGTACAATATACCAACCAGGCTACCAGGCAAAACCTTCACTATAGTACCGCGCGCTTCGCCTACTAATAGGCCTGCCTAGTCGGGCATCACTGTGCGCATCACTCCTGTGTTTGCCGCAATATGCCGTAAATTGTATATCCCGGTTTGAGTACGGAGATGATCTGCAAAAGCGACCTCAAAGATTCAAGCGTCAAAAAAGCCTAAATAGGCATTTCCCTTCAGGATTGTCCCTAGTGTTTTCCTGAAACACCTTGTTACATCTTCGAAGTATTTTTTGGGGTTTTCAAAGGCGATTCTAAGTGCCTTCAGATCTTATTGCTTCCTAATTCGCACAGTGTTGTAATGGGAGCCACCGATGAGAAGTGACGGGTAATCGTTATTACTCAGTGGGAGGTTGTAGCGAGATTAGATCTTCTCGATCCCACTACATAAGTCAAATCTCAACTTGAAGATTGAGCATTTTCCAGAAAAGTATATATTGACTTGTAAATCGAGAATTCTCCAGAAGGAATGTTAGTGCCATAGTTACCTACACATGTGAAATGTTGGAAGATAGTAGGATACCTATTAGAAGTAGTCAAATGTTGGGAGTAGATCACACTACAAATAAAATTAAGATCGGTATAGACGATGAGGAGATAAGATGGCGGAAAGATGTTACGGTCTAGAACCCGTTAGCCGAATGCCCGAAAAGTACCCACACACTTAAATAACATGGAAATTAATAACCCAACCTCACGTTTGCTGGTTAATGCAATGACAATATAGAACACCAGACGGTATTAAACATGGACAACTTAGTCATATGAGCACTATGTTGCTGTACACGAAACAACTTTATTAAGAGATTTGTATTAACATTTTCGTTTTATGCTTTATTTGGTTCCATTATCCATATTTTTAAGATTTTGCATGATGCTATTGATATCAATGGAAGTTCTTTCATATACAGTTTAAACACATACTCTCCTTTGTGTCAGTTTGAGAGGATATTGTATAACTGGAGGGTGTCATCGATAGATTATCATGATGATCAGCGGTGTGATGAAGTGTGCTAATCCCTCAAGTATATTCTTTGTAAAAATATCGAGAGTATTACTTACGTGGTTGCACTATCATGTGTTGTGCCACACTTATAATGTGACATTTTGTGTAGTTGGGTTCCGTAAGGATTTTCTGTTATGGTGATCAATAAATTGGTGCTTTCTTTTGTTTCCTTTTTGTTTTTGTTTCTTCCTTTGGTTAAGATGCTTGTTACTCCCTCCGTCCGGAAATATTTGTCGGAGAAATGCATAAAAATGGATGTATCTAAAATTAAAATACGTCTAGATACATCCATTCCCCCGACAAGTATTTCTGGACGGAGGGAGTACATCACACCGTGAAGTCGACAGTCGTCTAGTTACAATGAGGCCAAAATTCCTCCCAATCCCTGTCGTAGAAAGGACGACAAGCCACCAGTACTCATCTCGCCTTCGTACTCCCGCCTAGAGAAGACACAAGTCTCTCAAGACACTCATAATAGCACTGGAGGATATGTGGCACCTGGCCGGTCGGTCACGCAAGCCTTGGGGTATTTTTTTTCTTTAATTAGCATATGTCTTGTCATCTTTACACTTCGTCTGTAAAAGTAGATTGCAAAAATGGAAAGACGGCCATCATTTTTATTTTCTTGTGCAACATATGTCTTGTCTTTTTTTTTTTGTTAAAGGAGCATAAAACCTTCGGTTAACATCTAATAGGAAGAGCTCCCAATTTGATGTCTCAACTAGCGCTTGAAAATGCACTATTGTGAAGGCTGAGTTTACTTAAAACCAACTTGATACTAATATATTGTCCTTTATCAAATAAAATAACACATCCACGAACCTTTTGTCAGTGTCACCCTTATTATATACCCCATTGGATCATGTTTCCCTTCCATCCTTGCATGCACTTCTTATATTGCCTCGTCTACCTTAGCCCCCTTTACCAGACCTAAAATTGTATTATATATCTTTAACTTTTAACCACAATAATACTCGATGCAGAACAGAAACAATCATTAGAGATATTTAGAATACTATAGCTCATGATTTCATTTATATGGTAGCTGGTCGATTGCACCACAAGATCTTACTTGGTTCTCATGCAGGTGCTTGCGAGCTACCTTGTGGACATGAGTTATACATGGGCTTGGGCTCCCTGTTTGGACCGAGACCAGAGTCATTTTCGTAAACAAACAGGTCCGCTAAAAATGAACAAATGAGGTGAATTAGTGATTCTAAAAGAAAGATGAATTACTTCTTCTAATCACATCCATTAGTTTGCTTTAGTTTTCATGCCAAAAAACTCCTACAAAACATATATAGAAGAACTTGCAAATAAACCCTACCTATTTAAACTATCATGTGTTGTGCCACACACCCACACTTGGCTGGCACATGTTGTGTGCTTGATGAAACATTTGGTGTAGCTCTGTTTTGTTAAGGATTTTTCAATTCGGTGATCAATAAAATTTGTGTTTTCCCCTTATTGTTTCTTTTCTTTCAGTAGGAAATGAGAAGTTAGCATGTCCAATCCACATAAAGGCATGCTCTCACAGAACATTTGATACTTCTTTATTAGCATGTGTAATCAGTATAGGTTCATGTTGTCCTAGGACTTTTGATATTTTTTTATAAGAGTACAAGGCAGATGTATACGATCCAGACTACCAATATACTTATTCTTCTTACCTCACCTATACCATTTTGGGGATATCTCTTATATAATTTAACTGGGCGCGGGAGAACATTGAAATATAGTACAACTATGTTCTGACTTGATTGGAGTGCACCAATGGGTGTTAAGACTTGAGATATTCCTTTTCATACTAGAGGATATGGTCTTAATTTAGGTTTCATGGGTAGCTATTGCATCCCCCAACCTTACCTTTGGTTCAATATGACCCTCAATTATAAAGAAGGCACCCTATATATTGCCGTTGCAGTCTTCTATCTCATGCCTCATACACGCGTTAACTCTTCGTGCCCGTACATAATTGAGCATCCCTAGATAAAAGTGGCTACTAGGAGCAATTATACGTGCACAACATCATATTGGGGATGAGAGGGATCAAGAAGCACCTCCCCTGCACTTATCAATGGCTCAATGCGACTCCAGATCTTCAAGCCTTTTGTTTGCAGAAGAGAAGTGGTCCACGTACCTCTATTGTTAGGGTGGTTGGGAGGCAGTCAAGCTGCCCACACATAAACCACAAGTAGAAAGCCCTAGTGCGTCTGAGTTTCTTTGACAAAGGAACCATCTCTAGGCAGAATGGTGTTGCTCAGATAAAGATTGATGAGATTTTGGTGGAACTGTTACGGACCGGTATTGGGGGCAGCACTATAGCTGCAGGCCCAGACCTGCAACACAGTCCGTAACCACAATACCAACATGTGCGCCTTACGTAGCCACATGGCTAATCCTTGGCGGCCTAGAAGTCCAAGTTTATCCGTAGGAAATATATTTCTATAAGGAAGTTGTCTTTACTTTCCAAACAGTTAGGATCTGGTTTTCTTTCCAAGTTTTATGATCTCTCTGATCTATATAAAGAGATGATAGTTTGTATTAGGATTATCAATCAAGAAATAGAGAAAATTGCCCCAAACCGAGAGTTTAGAGCCTCCACGCCACTGCAGGGGACGAGCCCCTTTTTTTCGAAAAGGGGAGGCTCCCCGGCCTCTACATCAGAACGATGCATACAGACAACTTTATAAAAAGCAAATAGGTTCAACAAGGTCTTATAGTCTCAAGAAAAGTAAAGAAAAGCTCACAAAGAGCCAATAAAAAAGTAGCCAAAAAGCCACAACCGGCTTGAAAGTGCGTTATATCGACTAGAGGGGGGGTGAATAGGCGATTTTTATGAATTCTTCACTGAGGAATTTGCCGGTGAGGAAATTCCTTAGGGAAGAACTACTAGCAGTGGAATAAGTACTCAGAAGTAAGCATAACAAAATACAAGCATGGTCATCATGATGAAATGAAGACTAGCACAGAGTACAGAAAGCGTAATCACAGGATAACACAAGATGAAGACAAACAGACTGAAGAAATTGAACTGAGGAAATTGAGGAAGTCTTCAGTCAAAGTCTTCAAGCACAGATATGAACAAACACTCAACACAGTAATGAGGAAATGAAAGGGTTGAGGAAATAGAACCAGTTAGGTTGGTGAAGACAATGATTTGGTAGACCAGTTCCAACTGCTGTCTCAGTTGTATGTCTGGTTGGAGCGGCTGAGTATTTAAACTCGAGGACACACAGTCCCGGACACCCAGTCGCTGAGCACGCAGCTCAGGACACCCAGTCCTCACCATATTCTCCTTGAACTAAGGTCACACAGACCTCGTCCAATCACTCGTGGTAAGTCTTCAGGCGACTTCCAAACCTTCACAGACTTGGTCACTCGGCGATCAACAATTCCTCTTGGATGCTGTAGACCATGACGCCTAACCGTCTGGAAGAATCACGGTCTTCAAAGGTAACAAGCGTCGGATCCACGCAGGATCAATTTCTTCAGTGATGCTCAATCACTTTGGGTTTGTAGGGGTTTGGTTTTGGGTTTTCCTCACTTGATGATTTTCGCTCAAAGTCCTCGGAGGATGGGTTGCTCTCAAATGACAAGTGTCAAGTTCTCTCGGAGCAGCCAACCAGCTAGTGGTTGTAGGGGGCGGCTATTTATAGCCTAGGGAGTAGCCCGACATGATAAGACATAAATGCCCTTCAATGATATGACCGTTAGGTGGATAAGATATTTTGGGACAGCTGGCGCGCAGCACATCAACGGTCAGAAATTTGACTCTCAAATTCCTCAGGGCTATCATGTTCCTCACTGTGTAGGCAATTCGCACTGGCGAATTCCTAACTCCTCAGTCAGAACAAATTCATCAGCGACCAGAAGAACTTTGTCTCTGTCACTAAAGAAAGTGACTGAACTGTATGAGATTTCCAAAGGCTTCACTCGAAGGGATTGGTAGGTGTAGGATTTTGAGTTGAGCATCACATGGAAATTTTTCCTTAGTATTTCCTCGACCCCCTTTAATAGTACGGTGTTTCCTATGACTCAAGAAAGAGAAAATGAAGCTACGAAAACAAAAGTCTTCACGCTTCATGTTCCACAAATGAATACCAAGTCTTCAAGGTCACACCAATATCTTCACTTTCAAAGTCTTCAGAAAGTCTTCAGAATATCAAAGTCTTCAGTCGAAGAACTTCATTTTTAGGGGTTGACTTTCTCTGTAAATATCAAACTCCTCATAGACTTATAGTCCTGTGTACACTCACAAACGCATTAGTCCCTTAACCTATAAGTCTTTAATACACCAAAATCACTAAGGGGCACTAGATGCACTTACAATCTCCCCCTTTTTGGTGATTGATGACAATATAGGTTAAGTTTTCAGCGGGGATAAATGTATGAAGTGTAAATACTGATATTGAGGAATTTGATAGCAAGATATAGAAGAACTCCCCCTGAAGATGTGCATAGTGAGGAATTTGCGTTTGAGGCAATGCACATTTGAAGAGTTCAATCATGGAGATCTCCCCCTATATCTTGTAATTCATACATGCATTTGATATATAATATGAAGAATTTGAAATGCATGATGAAATATGGTGCCTGATGAGATTCAGCATGCGTGCAATGTCATTAATGAGGAATAAGCATGCAAAGCATAATGCAACAAAAGTATCAGCGCACCATCGGGTTTAAGATTACAACTCGATCCAAATAAAAGTTTCAGAAGAACGAGAGTTGTAACTTAAAAAAATGCCCTTAATATAGACCCGCTTGAAGACTAACTCAGATTTCTCCCCCTTTGTCATCAAATGACCAAAAGGATTGAAACTGAGGACTAACGCCCCTGAAGAATTTCAAGTCGATGGAGGAGCGCCAGCGTTGTCGGGGTTGTTTGTTGTAGCAAGGCCTGCCGCAGTGTCGTCCAAATCTTCATTCTCATCAGTGTCACGCGATGAAGAATAAGAGCTGGCCACCAGTGGAGGAACTTTGACCCTCTTGAGTTTCTTTGGAGGAGGTGCAGACCAGTCAAATTCTTCCTTGAGACCCATAGTCTTCAGTTCTTCAGCGCTATAGACATGAGTGAGGACAACCCAGGTGCGGTTGAAGGTTTGATGAAGGTAGTATTGGTTCTTCTTCACTGCATTGTATGTTGAGGTCATATTGTGAAGAAGTGCACCAAACTGACACTTTACCCACTTGTGATTGCGATCAACCTTCTGATGAAGACTGAGGAGTAACTCACGGTCAGTCATCACCCTGGGTGCTGTGGCTTGAGGATTTTGCTTGGCTGAGGTATTTGCGGCGGAGTCATGTGTGGCAGAGTCATCATTGGTAGAGTAAGATGCAGCCTTGCGAAATTGACCATCCAATGGACGAATGCCTTCATCGATCACAGTAGCTGCCTTGCCTTTATCATCAGCTGATGAAACTGTCCGTTTGAGGACTTCAATGAGAGGCAAGTAGCTACCGTGGTTCAGAGTGTCAGCTTTGTAATTTAGTAAAGATCTTGCCCTGATGAATCTCATAATCCAAGGCGCATAGGGCTTCAGCTCGAATGGTGACATAGCAATATTGCCCAGAGTCCTCATGAAGAAATCATGGAAGTTGACGGGAATGCCATGAATGATGTTGAAAAGCATATTATTCATGATACTAACGACTTCTTCATCATTTGAGTCCTGGCCTTTGATAGGACTCATAGTCTTTGTCAGAATGCGATAGACAGTCCGAGGCACATAGAGTAATTCCTTGACGAGGAATTTGGTTCGTGGGGCCTGCCCAGGCTTCAAAGGCTTCATGAGCACTTGCATATAGTGATTTGTCAGTTCAGGGTCACTGTAGGTGCAACGTGCACTTTCATGGGGAGGATTGAGAGGAAGGACACGAAGCAATTCAGTTGCCGGTGCCTTGTAGTGAGTGTTTTCAGTCATCCAGTCCAACACCCATGAGTTGACATCTTCAGCGTCTCCAGTGATATGCAGTGTCGCGTAGAACTGAAGAATGAGTTCTTCATTCCAATCGCAAATGTCCGTGCAGAAATTTAGTAATCCTGCATCGTGAAGAACACTGAGGACTGGCTCGAAGCATGGCAGAGATTCCATGTCCACGTGAGGAATATGTGCATGATCGAAGATTTTGTCTTTGTCAAACAGCACAGAGGAATAGAAGTTGGCCTGACTAGCAGTCCAGAAACGCCTCTTCCTTATGCGAGCAGAGTCATAGGGGTTGTAGTTAGTGAAGAATACATGCTCGACAAAGAAGTCTTCAGCCTTGAACTTCTATTTGCTTGAGAACAGATTCTTTGGCTTTGGCAGAGGGGTGTCAGTGAGTTGCATCACCACCTCAGGAATCGCGAGCTCAGGTTCTTCAGGCTGAGGAATTTCTGGTTCCTCTTCGTGTGCAACCTGAGGATCAGCAACAGCAGGTTCTTCAGCACTAGGGGCTAGAATGTCTTCATGCACAGAGGGAGTGGGTTGAGTTTCTTCAGAGCCCATTTGAACTGTTGTTGCAGGGGACTGAGGAATCTGTTGGATAGGTGTGAAGAGAGGAGTATTGGGATGCTGACTTTCCCAAAAGTCATCATTCATCACAGGTGTGGTGCATCCTATATCCACATCTTAATCTTCAATTTCCTCAACACCAGCCTCTTCAGCTGTGAACTGAGGCATAGGTGAGGAAATGACTGGCGTTGAAGGGATTTCGTCCACTTCAATTTCTTCATCTATCTGCTCTGACGAAGCAGCAGAATGATTTCCTTCATCAGATCCGCTTGGGATCTCATAGTCTTCTCCAAAAGGAACAAGGTCCTTTGATGGCATGGAGGAAATTGGAACAACATCAATAGGATTTTCAAATGAGCTGGTCATTGGCTTCATTTTCTTCGCAGCCGAAGAATTTGACGCAGCTGATGCCTTCCGTTTCTTCACTGCAGCTCGCTCTGTAGCCTTGGTCTTCTTCGCATCTGATGCAGATGGAAGAATTGGAGTTGGTGTAGGCGCGGGAGGAGCTGAGGAATCTGGTTGATTTTCTTCAGGCGCACCACTAGTGGATGCCCTCGCAATTTCTTCAGCGGCTGGAATGGACTCATCAACCCTGGAACTAGCATTTTCTTTAGCAGGCTGAAAATCATCAGCGGTGCTGGCATGTTCTTCAGCAGGCTGAGCAGAGTCTGCAGCCTGAGGGTTTTCTTGTTGCGTTGGGGCTGCAACATTTGTGAATTTCTTCGTCAGGTTGACGAATCTCACTTTAGCTCCTTGCCAATCAGCATAGTAGGCATCAAAGTCTTTGCTGAGGGCTTGAATTTCAGACTGAGCCTGGAGAAGTTCCTCAGGTGTCATTCTGATAACGTTATTCTTCAGGAGCTTCTCCTTTCTGTATTGTGCTTTCTTGATCTCTCTTGCCTTTTCAAACTTCCATTTCTCTTCAATGATGAAATGGGTCAGCATGTGACTTTGACCAGGAGTCAGATGAAAATCAGGCATTGGGGTGTTTGGATCCTTGTGCCAGAGATCAATGTAATCGAGGATTTTCCTCGGATCCAAAAGCAGTGGCACAGATGTGCCTTTGGCTCTAGCGGCCTTCACCTGTCTGTCTCTGATGATTTCTGCAAGTTCATCATCAGAAGCTTCATCATCAGAAGGCACATGGAATGCGACCTGTTTCTTCTTTGGACTTGGCCGAGGACCGCGTCCAGCTGTTGCTTTAGTCTTCAACAGTGTGGGGCCTGATGAGGAAATTGGTGCAGCTGAGGAACTTGCTGAAACACCAGAGGCAATCGAGAAACCAGCAGTCCTTTGACATGTAGCAAGATGCACAGGAGCTGAGGACCTTGAAGGAGCTGCTGAGGACTTTGGTGGAGCAGTAGCAGTGTGAGGAATTTGCCGTGAGGGCATTGCTGAGGAACTTGGCCGTGAGGGCGCTGTAGGTGAAGCACTTGGCTTACGAGAAGGCTTCTTTGGCATGGATTTCCTCGGTTTGACCGAGGCCTCAGTAGCAGTAGCAGTGGAAGAATCCTCATTGAATTTCTTCACTGCCTCCTTGGCTTGTCTTGCCAATTTAGCTTGGCGCTTAGCCCATTCTTCAGGAAAGTCCTCACCACGCTTGATGCTGGTGGGGTCAGCTTCTTGGCCAGGTGCCAATGGAGCTCTTGGGCATGGGGGATTGAGGGAGAATTTCCTCATGTACTTTGGAGTCACATATCTGTATTCCCTCCATTCCCTTGCCCATCTCCGTTCAATCCTCTGTATGCGCACCTTGTGCTGATTTTTGTTTTCTTTGCCAAATTTTGCTTCATCAGGTGTGCAATAGTCAGCATAAATTTCCTCAGGGATTTCAAACACAGTCATAACCTCAGGTTTCTTTCCTCCTTTCTGCGGCTTCTTACCGTCTGCCATATTCTTCAGTTGAGGAATTTGAACAATCGAATTCTCTGAAGAAGTATGCAGTTTTTCTTTGAGGAACGCTGCAAATGAGTTAAGTTGACGAGAACCTAGTGATTCAGCAGCAGACATGAGTACCTGTGAACAGAGTATAGGTGCGAGGAATTTGGAGAGGTCATATGTGTTCTCAGAAGGTATTTCGAAAAGAACAAGTTTTGAGGAATTTGACCAGATGAACCTTGAGGAATTTCACTAAGCGTTCTTGTCTTAGGTTCCAGAGTTGTACAGATCGAAGATCCACACAATTAGGGAATCTTGAAGAAAATGATTGCTTAGAGAAACAGTTCAAGATCATATGATGTGTGAGGTGTTCATATGTGTGAAGATTTGAAGAATAAACACCTTTGAAGATTTTTAGGAAAGTTTGAGAATCAAAGTGAGTAATAAAAGTAACTTTTAATTACCCGAAGTGAAGAACATGACGAACTGAGAAGAACAGATGTGAAGTTTGTCAGGTTAGATCTCCCACGCCCTAACTTGGCAGAGGAAGACAGCTACGGCGGCGGCGGAGTGAAGATTTCTACGGTCGGCGTGAGTATGACGGCGACGAGGTTGAGGCAGCGAAGCTCTTCCTCACCGGCGACGATGGAGTAGCGGCGGGGCTAGGGTTTGAGGAGCTCGAGTGAGAGAGTAGCGATCGAGCGGGGTAAATGAAGTGAGGAAGGGGAGAGGGGTATTTATAGACACGGTAAAAACTGTTCGCCCGAAGATTTGGGACGAACGTGCCCCTGCCCTTTCTCCTTCTCGCGACATGTGTCACCCACGTACTGTGTAGTTGAGATCGTGGGTGAATAGAATAATGCATTGTGGGATGCGGAACGGTTTGAGCGGCAAAACCGAAAATTTGGATAAGATTTGTTTTAAAGTTTCGTTCGCAATTTCTTCAGCTGACAAGGACACAGTGAAGATTTTGAACGAGTTTCAAATAGAACGCACATGAAGAATTTGTGAATAGATTGGGTTGAGTATAGCATAGAGGGGGGAAGGGTCCGATCACATTCACTTAGCAGAAAAAGCAACTTGAAGAAATAGCTATAAGTGAATGCTGTAAAGGACATAAACTCATATATATATATATATATATATATATATATATATATATATAGCGAATGAAGAAAAACGACGGAAACAGTGAAGATTTTGCAAAGTTGAAGAATTTGAAAAACTGAGGAATTTCAAAACTGAGGAAAAACTCAAATTGAAGATTTTCAACTTTTTGTGGTGGCGTGACCCACCGTATAGGAATGATGATTTCAGACACCGCGTACAATTGTCGTAGGGTTCTGAGAATCAAATTCTTCATTAATTTCTTCACACTTAGAGTGTTATTCTTCATTGATTGAAGAAAAATGTTTCTTCATGTGTTGCACATCTAAGTCATCAATTTTGCATAAGTGTCAGGGCGTGTGTCCTTTTCAAAGAACATTCGAAGATTCTAAGATATTTAGCTCACACCGCAACTTGCTAAATCTCTTCTCATCCAAAGGCTTAGTGAAGATATCAGCTAGCTGTTCTTCAGTCTTCACGTGCTCGATGGAGATGTCGCCCTTCAACACATGATCACGAAGAAAATGATGACGAATCTGAATGTGCTTTGTCTTCGAGTGCTGAACTGGGTTGTGAGCAATCTTGATGGCACTCTCATTATCGCAGAGGAGAGGCACATTCTTCACGTTGACGCCATAGTCCTTGAGTGTTTGCTTCATCCAAAGCAGTTGAGCACAGCAAGAGCTAGCAGCAATGTATTCAGCTTCCGCAGTAGACAGTGATATGCAGTTCTGTTTCTTCGAGGACCAACAGACCAAAGATCGTCCGAGGAAATGACAAGTGCCAGATGTTGACTTGCGGTCCACACGATCACCAGCATAGTCAGAGTCAGAATATCCAATGAGATCAAAAACAGAGCCCTTGGGGTACCATAATCCTAGTGTTGGTGTGTGAGCTAGATATCGAAGAATATGCTTCACAGCCTTATGGTGTGATTCCTTCGGTGCAGCTTGAAATCGGGCACACATGCAAACACTAAGCATTTTATCTGGCCTAGATGCACATAAGTACAATAAAGAACCAATCATGGAGCGGTATACCTTGTGATCGAAGTCAATACCATTTTCATCAGTGCATAGATGGCCATTTGTGGGCATAGGAATTTTGACGCCTTTGCAATCTTGCATGCCGAATTTCCTCAGTACATCTTTGAGGTATTTCTCCTGAGATATGAATATGCCATTGCGCTGTTGACGAATTTGAAGACCTAAGAAGAATTTTAACACTCCCATCATAGACATTTGATATTCTTCACTCATCATATAGGCAAATTCATCACTATAACATTGGTCAGTACAGCCAAAGATAATATCATCAACGTATATTTGGCACACAAACAGTTCACCATCATAAGATTTAGTAAAGAGAGTAGGGTCGAGTGAACCGGGTGTGAAGCCATTCTTCATGAAGAATTCCTTCAATGTATCATACCACGCCCGAGGGGCTTGCTTATGGCCATAGAGGGCCTTATTAAGTCTGATTGTCAGGATTCTTTGGATCTTCAAAACCTGGGGGTTGAGCAACATATACTTCTTCCTCAAGCTTACCACTGAGGAATGCACTTTTCACATCCATTTGATATAAGATGATATCATGATGGTTAGCATAAGCAAGTAATATGCGAATAGCCTCAAGTCTAGCAACATGTGCAAAAGTTTCATCGAAATCAATTCCTTCAACCTATGTGTAGCCTTGAGCTACCAGTCGTGCCTTATTCCTCACCACAAGGCCATTTTCATCTTGCTTGTTGCGGTAGATCCACTTTGTGCCAATGATATTATGCTTGCGAGGATCTAGACATTTGACCAGTTCACAGACATTGTTGAGCTCGAACTGATGTAATTCTTCTTGCATAGCCTGAATCCACTCCGGCTCCAAAAATGCTTCATCTACCTTAGTGGGCTCTGTGATAGAGACAAAAGCATAGTGCCCACAAAAGTTAGATAAATGTGAAGCTTTTGAGCGTGTGAGAGGACCTGGTGCTCTAACGTCATCGATGATCTTCTCCACTTGCACTTCTTTTGCAACGCGAGGATGAGCTAGTTGTCGCTGAGGAGTTTGATCATCATTTTCTTCAGCACCATTTTCCTCAGCATTTTCTTCAGGTGCATCAGCTCGACGTTCTTCATGAACTGGAATGAATTCTTCAGCAGATTCTTCAGTAGGAATGACATCCTCAGTTGCCTTGAACTTGATAGAATCCTCAGGTGCTGGTTCATATTGGGTTTCTTGTCAGTGAGGAGTTCATAGGCCGTCTTCTTGAAGAATTTGTGAAGATATACTCTGTTGATGATGTGGCACGCAGTATCAATTGCATCAATCCAAAAACGATGAGGCATTTTGTATTCATCCAGCATAGTGCGAGCCATCTCAACAAGAGTTCTGTTCTTGCGCTCCACGACGCCATTTTGCTGAGGAGTATAGGGAGCAGATAACTCATGAGTAATACCAAGTTCATCAAGATAGTCATCAAGACCGGAATTCTTGAACTCAGTTCCATTGTCACTTCTGATGTGCTTGATCTTCACACCAAAGTTGGTTGAAGCCCTCGAGGAAAAACGTTTGAAGACTTCCTGCACTTCATGTTTGTAAGTAACAATGTGTACCCACGTATATCGAGAGTAATCATCAACAATGACAAAACCATATAGAGATGCATCATTAGTGACTGCTGAGTAATGATTAGGTCCGAAGAGGTCCATGTGAAGCAATTCGAATGGACGAGTAGTGGTCATGATAGTCTTCGCTGGATGCTTGGCCTTGGTCATTTTTCCAGCTTCACAGGCTCCGCATAAGTGATCCTTGAGGAATTTGACATTCTCAATGCCAATGACATGCTTCTTCTTTGCAAGCGTGTGCAAATTCCTCATGCCTGCGTGACCAAGTCGTCGATGCCATAGCCAGCCTTCTGAAGCTTTTGCAAGTAGACACATGGCTGGCTGTGGTCCTGTAGAGAAATCAACAATATACAAATCTCCTCTCCTAAAGCCTTCAAAGACTTTGGAATTGTCAGCTTCCATAATCACAACACAGCGGTACTTGCCAAAGACAACAACCATATCAAGATCACAAAGCATTGAGACTGACATGAGGTTGTATCCTAAGGACTCAACAAGCATGACTTTGTCCATGTGTTTATCCTTAGAGATTGCAACCTTACCAAGACCCAATACCTGACTTTTGCCTTTGTCAGCAAAGATGATATGCTTCAGATGTGACAGTGATAAGGGAGCATCCATCAATAGATTCTTGTCACCAGTCATGTGATTCGTACATCCACTATCGAGGACCCACTCAGTGGCTTTGGGTTGATCATCCTGTAGATGAATTAGTGTAGCTTACAACCTCATATGCTTCATTTGTGAAGAATATGATATCAAGTTCATCAGATGATTTTCATCAATTAGTAAACATATATAGCAGTATGAGGACGTGTGAAATGAAGGTTCATTTCATCATGATTCGCCTGCGTCCTTTCAGGCAATTTTGTCAGGTCCCCAGCAAATTCTTCAGACGTTAAAGCACGTCTGGAGACCTGACCCTGCATAAGAGATTAGTTCTTTTTCTTCACCACCCACATCTGAAGGGGTGGCAAAGAGTTTATCACTCTGCGAGCACCATACGAGAATGGTGGCATAGAGGCCAAACCATTTTGTTTCACATAAGAGGGGTTAGGGTAAGCATATGAATAAGCAGAGAAATTCTTCGAGGACTTATGAACATAATGGTTTGAAGAATAATGCACATATTCATAGCCCTTAGCTCTACCCTGCGAAACAGAGTTGTTAGCACGATGATAATCATATGAGGACTTTGATCCTTTTGAGGAATTTGATCCACGTGAGGAATTTGGTCCGTATGAGGACTTGGATCCATATGAAGAATTTGGTCCATATGAAGAATTTGATCTGGGGTTCCTGTTCTTCACAGGTGGTGTCATGAGGACATTCACCTGAAGACTTTCGAGGCACTTCTTGGGAACCCAGATTTTCTTCATAGGAGAACCATTCTTGCAGTTAGTGCCAACATATCTAGCAAATACTTCACCATTTTGATTTTTGAACAGTTTATAGTTGGAGTCAAATGACTCATCAGAAGAATGAGGAGATTCACATGTAAAGCCAGATAAGTTAGATGGATCAACTGGAGGTCCCTTTGCAGCAACCCATGAGGTTTTGGGGTACTTCTCAGGCTTCCAATATGTTCCATCAACATTGAGTTTCCTCTCAAAGGCAATACCCTCTTTCCTAGGGTTTCTGTTGAGGATCTGCTTTTTAAGCACATCACAGAGAGTCTGATGCCCTTTGAGGCTTTTGTACATGCCTGTCATGTACAATTCTTTCAGCCCTGCATCGTCAGTGATACTAGCAATGTCCTCATATGAGGAATTAGTGATAGTAGAGGCAGGTGAAGAATTTGTAACAGTTGAAGCATTTGAACAATCAGGTGAAGAATTAGCAGATTCACGTTCAATGCACTTTAAGCATGGATGAACAAATTCTTCCTGAGAATCGCTGATTTGTTGAGCTAGTAATGAATCGCGCTCCTTCTGAAGATCTTCATAACTCACTCTTAGCTTCTCAAGATCTTGCTTTCTTTGAAGAAATTCATAAGAAAGTTTCTCATGATCAAATAAGAGAGTGTTATGATGACTTTGAAGGTTATCAAACCTAGACTGAAGTCTCTGAAGATTTTCAGTCAGGGCTTTAGTGCGATCCATTTCTTCACCCAACATATCATCACTTTTGTCTAGCATGTTTTGAACCTTTTCAAAAGCCCTTTGTTGTTTTACAGCAATCTTGGCAAGTTTAGAGTAGCTGGGCTTGAGATCCTCATCAGATTCATTTTCACTAGATTCAGAGGAGGTGTATTTGAGTACCTTTGCACCTTTCGCCATGAAGCAATAGGTGGGAGCGTAGTCATCATTATCTTCATCAGGCTTGTCGGTGGGGTCAGTTTCTTCAGTGTTGAAGATGGACTTGCTAAAGAAAGCAGTAGCGAAGGCCAGACTCGCCACACCAGATTCGGATTCTTCAGACGCCTCCTCTTCCTCATGTTCCTCAAATTCAGCTTTAGAGTCCATTTCCTTGCCAATGAATGCCCGAGCCTTCTTGGAGCTGCTCTTCTTGTGAGATGAAGACTTCGAGGATTTTGATGACGAAGATTTTAATGACTTCTTCTTCTCCTTCTTAGCATCATCAGAACTGTAATCCTTGTATTTCTTCTTCTTCAATTCCTTTTCCCACTGAGGACAATCTTGAATATAGTGACCAGGTTTCTTGCATTTGTGGCACAACCTTCTCTTATAGTCACTTGATGACGAATCACTGCTTCTTGAGGATTTTCCAAAGCGACCACGTCTTGAGAACTTCTAGAATTTCTTCACGAGCAGTGCTAGCTCCTGGCTCAATTCTTCAGGATCACCAAGGCTACTACCAGAATCCTCACATTCAGACTCAGACACAACCTTGGCCTTCAGGGCATGTGGTTTGCCATAGCTCGAACCATAGAGATCTCTCTTTTCAGCAAGCTGGAACTCGTGAGTATTTAGCCTTTCGAGGATATCAGCAGGATCAAGAGACTTGTAGTCAGCCCGTTCTTGTATCATCAGTCCTAGTGTATCAAATGAGGAATCAAGCGATCTCAACAGTTTCTTCACCACCTCATGGTCAGTGATGTCAGTGGCACCGAGGGCTTGAAGCTCATTTGAGATGTCAGTGAGGCGATCAAAGGTTTGTTGGACATTTTCATTGTCGAGTCTTTTGAAGCGGTTGAAGAGATTCCGAAGAACATCAACTCGAGAGTCACGCTAAGTTGAGACTCCTTCATTCACTTTGGACAACCTATCCCAGATAAGCTTAGCAGTTTCCAAAGCACTCACTCTTCCATACTGTCCTTTACTCAGATGGCCACATATGATATTCTTCGCTTGAGAATCGAGTTGCTTGAATCTCTTCACATCGGTAGCGTTCAGTGAGGGTGAGACAGAGGGAACACCATTTTCCACAACATACCAGAGATCGTTGTCAATTGCCTCAAGATGCATTCGCATCTTGTTTTTCCAGTAGGGGTAGTCCGTCCCATCAAAGGTAGGACACCCAGCCGAGACCTTGATCATACCTGCGGTCGACATAACTAATACTCCAGGTGGTTAAACCAAAATCACACAGAACAAGGGAGTACCTTGCTCTGATACCAATTGAAAGTGCGTTATATCGACTAGAGGGAGGGTGAATAGGCGATTTTTATAAATTCTTCACTGAGGAATTTGCCGGTGAGGAAATTCCTTAGCGAAGAACTACTAGCAGCGGAATAAGTACTCAGAAGTAAGCATAACAAAATACAAGCATGGTCATCATGATGAAATGAAGACTAGCACAGAGTATAGAAAGCGTAATCACAGGATAACACAAGATGAAGACAAACAGACTGAAGAAATTGAACTGAGAAAATTGAGGAAGTCTTCAGTCAAAGTCTTCAAGCACAGATATGAACAAACACTCAACACAGTAATGAGGAAATGAAAGGGTTGAGGAAATAGAACCAGTTAGGTTGGTGAAGACAATGATTTGGTAGACCAGTTCCAACTGCTGTCTCAGTTGTACGTCTGGTTGGAGCGGCTGAGTATTTAAACTCGAGGACACACAGTCCCGGACACCCAGTCGCTGAGCACGCAGCTCAGGACACCCAGTCCTCACCGTATTCTCCTTGAACTAAGGTCACACAGACCTCGTCCAATCACTCATGGTAAGTCTTCAGGCGACTTCCAAACCTTCACAGACTTGGTCACTCGGCGATCCACAATTTCTCTTGGATGCTCTAGACCATGACGCCTAACCGTCTGGAAGAAGCACAGTCTTCAAAGGTAACAAGCATCGGATCCACGTAGGATCAATTTCTTCAGTGATGCTGAATCACTTTGGGTTTGTAGGGGTTTGGTTTTGGGTTTTCCTCACTTGATGATTTTCGCTCAAAGTCCTCGGAGGATGGGTTGCTCTCAAATGACAAGTGTCAAGTTCTCTCGGAGCAGCAAACCAGCTAGTGGTTGTAGGGGGCGGCTATTTATAGCCTAGGGAGTAGCCCGACATGATAAGACATAAATGCCCTTCAATGATATGACCGTTAGGTGGATAAGATATTTTGGGACAGCTGGCGCGCAGCACAGCAACGGTCGGAAATTTGACTCTCAAATTCCTCAGGGCTATCATGTTCCTCACTATGTAGGCAATTCGCACTGGCGAATTCCTAACTCCTCAGTCAGAACAAATTCATCAGTGACCAGAAGAAGTTCGTCTCTATCACTGAAGAAAGTGACTGAACTGTATGAGATTTCCAAAGGCTTCACTCGAAGGGATTGGTAGGTGTAGGATTTTGAGTTGAGCATCACATGGAAATTTTTCCTTAGTATTCCCTCGACCCCCTTTAACAGTACGGTGTTTCCTATGACTCAAGAAAGAGAAAATGAAGCTACGAAAACAAAAGTCTTCACGCTTCATGTTCCACAAATGAATACCAAGTCTTCAAGGTCACACCAATTTCTTCACTTTCAAAGTCTTCAGAAAGTCTTCAGAATATCAAAGTCTTCAGTCGAAGAACTTCATTTTTAGGGGTCGACTTTCTCTGTAAATATCGAACTCCTCATAGACTTATAGACCTGTGTACACTCACAAACGCATTAGTCCCTTAACCTATAAGTCTTCAATACACCAAAATCACTAAGGGGCACTAGATGCACTTACACGGCTGGCATAAGAAAGATAGGAAAACTAATTGCCTATCTTATTACATGACCGCCATCCAAACCGGTTGAAAATATACCGTGCTACCATCTCCCACCGGATAGCGCTCCCTGGCCTCCATCGGAGTGAGTAGTGACCACATACGGATCAACGCAGTGGCACGGAAAATAACCTGCAAAAAATGAATATTTGTTGTTCTGTTAAAAACCAAATCATTTCTGCAGTTCCAGACTGCCCACAAAAAAGCACATACTCCTACGCGAATGTGTCTCACTGCTTCGGACTCTATCCCATTAAGCCACGTTCCAAATAACGTGCTAATAGAATTGGGAGGAGTAATGTTAAAAGCTATGTACACCGTCTGCCATAGAACCTTGGCCAACGGGCAATCAAGAAAAAGGTGCTTGATAGTTTCTTCCCAATCACAAAAACTACACCTAGTAGGTCCTGTCCAGTTACGCTTTGCTAGATTGTCCTTAGTTAAGATGACTTGTTTATGTACAAACCACATAAACACTTTAATTTTCAAAGGAACGTTGACTTTCCAAACATACTTGGAACTAGGAATGGAGCTAGAATTGATAACATCGAGATACATTGCACCTAAGGGCGAACCTCGCTATCCCCTTCGATCAGATCCCAATTCCCACTGCCAACTCCACGCACGTAACATCTTGGTATCAGAGAGGACCTTCCTCGACCACCCACCACCAACAGCCACCATGGGCGAACCCATCACCACCGAAAACCTAGAATCATCGTTGTCCAATTTCCCCCCTTTTTTGCCTATCCTCAAAGCACTACCCGAGCTGTAGTCTGATGTCGCAACATTGAAGGAACAACTAGCGGCTGCTAGGGTGTCCATTGACCTTCTGGAGAAGGGAGGATCCAGCAAGGCACATAGAAAATATGAAGATGAGATTGACAATACAGTTGCTGCTGCTGCACTGGCTGCACCGTTTGCCTACAGGGAGGAACGACGTGCTGCTCCAAAGTTCCACAAGCTGGAATTCCCTACCTATAACAGGGAGGGCGACCCATTGCCTTGTTTGAACCATGTCGATCGCTTCTTCAAGGGCCACTAGATGGAGGACAAGGAAAAGGTGTGGATGGCCTCTTATCACCTAACAGATGATGCTGCACTGTGGTACAACTGGCTGGAGATGATGCATGGCGAACCACCATGGCCAAAGTTTGTCAAATACCTGCACCGCAGTTTTGGGCCAACGATCGGGACTAGTCGGCTGGCAGAAATTAAACACTTGCAAGAAACAGGCTCGGCACGCGACTACAAGAAGCAATTCCTCACTCTTGTTTGCAGGTGCGAGAGTCTCTCAGAAGAGCAAAAGGTTGACTTGTTCATTGCTGGGCTACGCAAGCTCATCCGTATTGATGTGAACTTGCAATATCCATCGAACCTTGAGGCTGCCATGAGCTTAATTAGCACTCTCCTATGAGCAGCGTTGTTCTACAGATGATAAGGACACAACCACACCACTCTCGGGCACGATGTTGTTGCCCAAAGCAACCAAGGCAACATCAATGATGGTTGTTTCCCTACCCAAACAGCATGCTGCTCTCCTAGCCAGCCAGCCCCTCCTTGCTAGGCAATTCAAGAAACTTACCCCAACAGAGATGGCCAACCGGCGCGCTAAAGAGCTGTGCTTTAACTGTGATGAGAAGTATTCCCATAACCACTGTTGTGCCCTAATTTTTTGGATCGAGGTGCCTGATGGGGAAGACAATGACGACTTTGATGCTGACACAGTTGAGAAAGTGTTCGCCCTGGCAGCATCTGACACTACTTCGAGAGGTCTAGGAGCGTCAACCAATGACACGCCAACCATCTCGGTGCGTGCACTTATGGGTATATGCACTGGCAAGACCATGTAGCTACATGTCGAAGTTGTTGGAGACCATCTCAGGGTTCTGGTGGACTCTGGATCCACACACAATTTTCTAGCTAAGGAGGCAGCCAGCCGCATGGGAATTTCCCTTGAACAACGCCCTGGGGTTCAAGTAACTGTGGCAAACGGGGACAATGTTTCGAGTGCTGGATGTGTGCAGGGCCTCTCGCTGGATGTCTTTGGTGAGCTGTTTATCATTGATTGTCATGCCATTCCCTTGGATGGTTTCGACTTGGTACTTGGCATCTAGTGATTGCGCACACTAGGGCCCATACTTTAGGACTTTGAGCACTCGACCATGTCATTATGCAAGAAATATCACTAGGTCATTTGGCGCAGCATCAACATGTCTGAAGGGCCACTGCAGGTTGCATGTGCCACCGATGACCACATGGCCATTCTTATGGAACGGTTTAAGGCTCTATTTGATAAACAGTGTGGCTTACTACCGGTGCACATGTGCGACCACCGCATTCGGCTCCTGCCAGTAACGAACCCTATTGCAGTTCGCCCATACCGTTACCCTCAGCTTCGGAAGGATGAAATTGAACGCCAATGGGAGGATATGCTCCATCAAGGTCTCATCCGGGAAAGTAACTCTGAATTTTCTTCCCCGGTGATTCTTGTCAAGAAACATGATGGCACATGGAAGTTTTGCGTGCACTACTGCCAACTTAATGATGGTAATGTCAAGGATAAATACCCGATTCCAGTTGTCGACAAGCTCCTGGATGAGCTCAATGATGCTTCGTTCTTCACCAAGCTTGATCTCCGCAGTGGGTATCATCAGATTCACATGCACGAGCCAGACGCTAAGATGACTGCCTTCCGCGTGCATCACGACCACTGCGAGTTTTTGGTGATGCCTTTTCGCCTCACCAACGCACCAGCCACGTTCCAAGCCTTGATGAATGTTGTTCTTCGCCCTTTTCTTTTGAAATTTGTACTCGTTTTCTTTGATGATATTTTGATCTACAACTAGTCTTGGACAGAACACCTTCGTCATGTTCGTGCTATCTTGCTTCTCCTCCAACAGCATCAACTATTCCTGTAGCATTCCAAGTGTTTCTTTGGTAAACGCAAAGTGGCCTATTTGGGCCATATCATCTCTGGAGACGGCGTCGCCATGGACCCGACTAAGGTGAAAGCGGTGGAGGCATGGCCAAAACCATGAAGTGTCCGCGCCCTTCGTGAGTTCCTTGGGCTTGCTGGGTATTATCGCAAGTTCATCTAGGACTACGGAGTGCTCTCAGCTCCACTCACCAAGCTCATCGAGAAAGAAGGTTTTGTGTGGCCCCTGGAGGCTGACGCGGCCCTTCGCACACTCAAGCAGGCACTCGCAGTAGCACATGGCTTGCAGCTACCGGACTTCAACTCTCCATTCTTGGTGAACTTTGATGCCTCTGGCACGGGCTTTGGACCCATGCTACACCAAGGGGTCAGACCTCTTGCTTTCTTCAGTAGGGCGGTGGCACCATGCCATGCCAAGCTAGCAGCGTATGAGCGTGGGCTAATTGGATTGGTGAAAGCTGTTCGACATTGGAGGCTGTATTTGTGGGGCCGAAGCTTCAAAATAAGACCATATCACTATAGCCTGAAATATTTGCTTGACCAGCGCCTCTCCACCATTCTGTAACATCAATGGGTAAGCAAGCTGCTGGGATATGACTTCTCTGTGGAGTATCGACCAGGCCGTCAAAATACAGTGGCAGATGCTCTCTCTAGGTGCCACGAGGAGGAGCTAGGGGTTGTCTTTGCTCTCTCATGTCATCAGTTTCAACTTTTTGATGATTTGCACCAGGAAATTGCCACTAGTGCAGACCTCACAACGCTGCATGACTCCATTGAAGCAGGGATGGCTATAGGGCCTTGGAGTGTCACCAACGGCCTCATTCTCCATAAAGGTCGGGTCTACATCACAACATCCTCAGTTTTCCTCCCTGCAATCTTGGCAGATGCTCACGACTCCGATCATGTGGGTGTTCAGAAGACACTTCACCGATTGCGTGCCAATTTTTATATTCCTCGCTTGCGAGCAGTGGTGGAGGAGTTTGTGCGGTGTTGTGTCGTGTGCCAGTGCAACAAGACTGAGCATCTGTATCTTGGTGGCCTTCTCCAACCCCTTCGAGTCCCTCAGCATGTTTGGAAAGACATTTCCATGGACTTTGTGGAGGGCCTACTGAAAGTGGGTGGTAAGTCAGTCATTTTGACTGTTGTTGACTGTTTCTCAAAATATAGCCACTTCATTGCTTTGGGACATCCATACTCTGCTAGCTCTGTTGCCAAGGCCTTCTTCGATAACATAGTCCGTCTACATGGATTTCCCACGTCCATTGTGAGCGACCGTGACCTCGTATTTACTAGCAATTTCTGGGCCGAACTTTTCCACCTCGTTGGTGTCAAACTACAACTCAGTTCTGCATTTCATCCCCAAACTGACGGACAAACAGAAGTGGTGAACCGCATCACTGACATGTACTTGCGGTGTTTAGTGGGCGATCGTCCTAAACAGTGGATTCGCTGGCTTACTTGGGCCGAGTTCTGCTACAACTAATCTTTTTAGTCCGCCCTGAAAGCTACTCCTTTCGAGGTGGTATATGGGCGTCTGCCTCTGACGCTTGTGTCTTATGAGCCTTGCCTTGCAAAAGTAGCAGCTGTGAACCAAGCCCTCTCAGACCGTGATGAGTTCCTTGCTGACATACGGGGTCGCCTACTCCAAGCTCAGAATACCACGAAGATCCAGCATGATGAGAAGCACCGTGACATTGCCTTCACCATTGGAGACTGGGACTGGCTTCACCTTCAACATCGACCTGCGACACCTTGAGTGTGCACAGCAATGCCAAGCTCGCTCCACGATACTTTGGACCATATCAAATTCTTGAGCGCATTGGTGAGGTGGCATACCGGTTGCAGCTTCCACCTCATGCACAGATTCATTATGTATTCCATGTGGTGTTCCTCAAAAAAATATCATGGTTGATGTCTACTAAGCAACCTTCTTCTTGTAGACTCGTGTTGGGCCTCCAAGCGCATAGTTTTGTAGGACAGTAGCAAATTTCCCTCAAGTGGATGACCTAAGGTTTATCAATCCATGGGAGGCGTAGGATGAAGATGGTCTCTCTCAAACAACCCTACAACCAAATAACAAAGACTCTTGTGTCACCAACACACCCAATACAATGGTAAATTGTATAGGTGCACTAGTTCGGCGAAGAGATGGTGATACAAGTGCAATATGGATGGTAGATATAGGTTTTTGTAATCTGAAAAATATAAAAATAGCAAGGTAACTTGTAACAAAAGTGAGCAAAAAAGTATTGCAATGCTTAGAAACAAGGCCTAGGGTTCATACTTTCACTAGTGCAAGTTCTCTCAACAATGATAACATAATTGGATCATATAACAATCCCTAAACGTGCAACAAAGAGTCACTCCAAAGTCACTAATAGCGGAGAACAAACAAAGAGATTATTGTAGGGTATGAAACCACCTCAAAGTTATTATTTCTAATCGATATTGGGCTATTCCTATAAGTGTCACAAACATCCCTAGAGTTCGTACTAAAATAACACCTTAAGGCACACATTAACCAAAGCCCTAATGTCACCTAGACACTCCAATGTCACCACAAGTATCCGTGGGTTTGATTATATGATATGCATCACACAATCTCAGATTCATCTATTCAAACCAACACAAAGAACTTCAAAGAGTGCCCCAAAGTTTCTACAGGAGAGTTAAGACGAAAACATGTGCCAACGCCTATGCATAAGTTCACAAGGTCGCAGAACCTGCAAGTTGATCACTAAAACATACATCAAGTAGATCACGTGAATATTCCATTGTCACCACAGATAAGCACATGCAAGACATACATCAAGTGTTCTCAAATCATTAAAGACTCAATCTGATAAGATAACTTCAAAGGGAAAACTCAATCCATTACAACAAGGTAGAGGGGGAGAAGCATCTTAAGATCCAACTATAATAGTAAAGCTTGTGGTACATCAAGATGTTGGGCAACGCAGTAATTTCAAAAAAATTCCTATGACCACGAAAGATCTATCTAGGTGATGCATAGCAATGAGGGGGAGAGTGTGTCCATGTACCCTCATAGATCGAAAGTGGAAGCGTTAAGTAACGCGGTTGATGTAGTCGAACGTCTTCGCAATCCAACGGATCAAGTACCAAACGCACGGCACCTCCGCGATCTGCACATGTTTAGCTCGGTGAGGTCCCTCGAACTCTAGATCTAGCTGAGGCTGAGGGAGAGTTTCGTCAGCACGACGGCGTGGTGACGGTGATGATGAAGTTACCGGCGCAGGGCTTCGCCTAAGAACTACGATGATATGACCGAGGTATATAACTGTGGAGGGGGGCACCACACACGGCTAAAAGATCAACTTGTGTGTCTATGGGGTGCCCCCTCCCCCGTATATAAAAAAGGAGAGTAGGGGGCCGGCCGGCCACAAGGGGCGCGCCCGAAGGGGGGCGAGTCCTACTCCAAGTAGGAGTAGGTTCCCCCTTTCCTAGTCCAACTAGGAGAAGAAGGAAGGAGGGGAAGGAGAGAAGGAAAGGGGGGGGGCCTCCCCCCTAGTCCAATTCGGTTTGGGCTAGGGGGGGCGCGCGCCACACCTTGGCCTACCTCCTCTCTTCCACTACTTGGCCCATGAGGCCCATTAACCCCCCGGGGGGTTCCGGCAATCCCCCGGTACTCCGGTTTTCTGCGTAACTTCTCCCGAACACTTCCGGTTTCCGAATATAGCCATCCAATATATGAATCTTTATGTCTCGACCATTTCGAGATTCCTCGTCATGTCCGTGATCTCATCCGGGACTCCAAACAACCTTCGGTACATCAAATCACATAAACTCATAATACCAATCGTCATCGAACGTTAAGCGTGCGGAACCTACGGGTTTGAGAACTATGTAGACATGACCGAGACACATCTCCGGTCAATAACCAATAGCGGAACCTGGATCTTGATATTGGTTCCTACATATTGTATGAATATCTTTATCGGTCAAACCGCATAACAACATACATTGTTCCCTTTGTCATCGATATGTTACTTGCTCAAGATTCGATCATCGGTATCATCATACTTGGTTCAATCTCATTACCGGTAGGTCTCTTTACTCGTTCCGTAATACTTCATCCCGCAACTAACTCATTAGTCACAATTCTTGCAAGGCTTATAGTGATGAGTATTACCGATACAGCCCAGAGATACCTCTCCGAAACACAGAGTGAGAAATCCTAATCTCGATCTATGCCAACCCAACAAACACCTTCGGAGACACCTGTAGAGCACCTTTATAATCACCCATTTACATTGTGACGTTTGGTAGCACACAAAGTGTTCCTCCGGAATTCGGGAGTTGCATAATCTCATAGTCTGAGGAATTGGTATAAGGCATGAAGAAAGCAGTAGCAATGAAACTATCACGATCATAATGCTAAGCTAACAGATGGGTTATGTCGATGACATCATTATCCTAATGATGTGATCCCGTTCATCAAATGACAACACATGTCTATGGTTAGGAAACATAACAATCTTTGATTAATGAGCTAGTCAAGTAGAGGCATACTAGGGACAATATGTTTTGTCTATGTATTCACACATGTACTAAGTTTCCGGATAATACAATTCTAGCATGAATAATAAATATTTATCATGAAATAAGGAAATAAATAATAACATTATTATTTCCTCTAGGGAATATTTCCTTCAGTCTCCCACTTGCACTAGAGTCAATAATCTAGATTACATAGTAATGATTCTAACACCCATAGAGCTTTGGTGCTGATCATGTTTTGCTCGTGGAAGAGGCTTAGTCAACGGGTCTACAACATTCAGATCCGTGTGTATCTTGCAAATCTCCATGACCCCCTCCGACACTTGATGACAGATGGAATTGAAGCGTCTCTTGATGTGCTTGTTTCTCTTGTGAAATCTGGATTCCTTTGCCAAGGCAATTGCACCAGTATTGTCACAAAAGATTTTCATTGGACCCGATGCGCTAGGTATGACACCTAGATCGGATATGAACTCCTTCATTTGCCGCTTCTGAAGCAGCAATGTACTCCACTTCACACGTAGATCCTGCCACAACGATTTGCTTGGAACTGCACCAACTAACAGCTCCTCCATTCAATAACAATACGTATCCGGTTTGCGACTTAGAGTCATCCGGATCAGTGTCAAAGCTTGAATCGATGTAACCGTTTACGACGAGCTCTTTTTCACCTCCATAAATGAGAAACATATCCTTAGTCCTTTTCAGGTATTTCAGGATGTTCTTGACCGTTGTCCAGTGTTCCACTCTACGATTACTTTGGCACCTCCCTGCTATGCTTATAGCAAGGCACACATCAGGTCTGGTACACAACATTGCATACATGAAAGAACCTATCATTGAAGCATAGGGAATGACTTTCATTTTCTCTCTATCTTCTGCATTGGTCGGGCATTGAGTCTGACTCAATTTCACACCTTGTAACACAGGCAAGAACCCTTTCTTTGACTGATCCATTTTGAACTTCTTCAAAACTTTACAAGGTATGTGCTTTGTGAAATTCCAATTAAGCATCTTGATCTATCTCTATAGGTCTTGATGCCCAATATGTAAGCAGCCTCTCCAAGGTATTTCATAGAAAAACTCTTATTCAGGTATCCCTTATGCTATCCAGAAATTGTATATCATTTCCAACCAACAATATGTCATCCACATATAATATCAAAAATGCTACAGAGCTCCCACTCACTTTCTTGTAAATACAGGCTTCTCCAAAAGTCTGTATAAAACCATATGCTTTGATCACACCATCAAAGCGTTTATTCCAACTCCGAGAGGCTTGCACCAGTCCATAAATGGATCGCTGGAGCTTGCACACTTTGTTAGCACCCTTTGGATCAACAAAACCTTCTGGTTGCATCATATACAACTCTTCTTCTAGAAATCCATTCAGGAATGCAGTTTTGACATCCATTTGCCAAATTTCATAATTATAAAATGCTGCAATTGCTAACATGATTCAGACAGACTTAAGCATCGCTACGGGTGAGAAAGTCTCATCGTAGTCAACTCCTTAAACTTGTCGAAAACCTTTCGCAACAAGTCGAGCTTTGTAAATAGTAACATTACCGTCTGCGTCGGTCTTCTTCTTAAAGATCCATTTATTTTCTATGGCTTGCCGATCATCGGGCAAGTCCACCAAAGTCCACACTTTGTTCTCATACATGGATCCCATCTCAAATTTCATGGCCTCGAGCCATTTCACGGAATCTGGGCTCATCATCGCTTCCTCATAGTTCGTAGGTTCATCATGGTCAAGTAACATGACTTCCAGAACAGGATTACCGTACCACTCTAGTGCGGTCCTTACTCTTGAAGACCTACAAGGTTCGATAGTAACTTGATCTGAAGTTTCATGATCATCATCATTAACTTCCTCACTAATTAGTGTAGGAATCACTGGAATTGATTTCTGTGATGAACTACTTTCCAATAAGGGAGAAGGTAATTACCTCATCAAGTTCTACTTTCCTCCCACTCACTTCTTTCGAGAGAAACTCCTTCTCTAGAAAGGATCCATTCTTAGCAAGAAAGATTTTGCCTTCGGATCTGTGATAGAAGGTGTACCCAACAGTTTCCTTTGGGTATCCTATGAAGACGCACTTCTCCGATTTGGGTTCGAGCTTATCAGGTTGAAGCTTTTTCACATAAGGATCGCATCCCCAAACTTTAAGAAACAACAACTTTGGTTTCTTGCCAAACCATAGTTCATAAGGCGTCATCTCAATGGATTTTGATGGTGCCCTATTTAAAGTGAATGAAGCATTCTCTAAAGCATAACCCCAAAAACGATAGCGGTAAATTAGTAAGAGACATCATAGATCACACCGTTCCGTTTATTATGACACGCTCCATCATTGTCATATTGCTAGCATGATCATGCAGTTGACATCGTATTTGTGGCAAAGCCACCATTCATAATTCTTTCATACATGTCACTCTTGATTCATTGCACATCCCGGTACAGCGCTGGAGGCATTCATATAGAGTCATATTTTGTTCTAAGTATCGAGTTGTAATTCTTGAGTTGTAAGTAAATAAAAGTGTGATGATCTTCATTATTACAGCATTGTCCCAGTAAGGAAAGGATGATGGAGACTATGATTCCCCCACAAGTTGGGACGAGATTCCAGACAAAAAATTAAAAAGAAAAGAAAAAAAGAGGCCATAAAAAAGATAAGGCCCAAATAAAAAAAGAGAAAAAGAGAGAAGGGGCAATGCTCCTATCGTTTTACCACACTTGTGCTTTAAAGTAGCACCACGATCTTCATAATAGAGAGTCTCCTATGTTGTCACTTTCATATACTAGTGGGAATTTTCATTATAGAACTTGGCTTGTATATTCCAATGATGGGCTTCCTCAAAATGCCATAGGTCTTAGTGAGCAAGCAAGTTGGATGCACACCTGCTTAGTTTCTTTTTGAGCTTTCATACAATTATAGCTCTAGTGCATCCGTTGCATGGCAATCCCTACTCGCTCACATTGATACCTATTGATGGGCATCTCCATAGCCCGTTGATATGCCTAGTTGATGTGAGACTATCTTCTCATTTTTGTCTTCTCCACAACCACCATTCTATTCCACCTATAGTGCTATATCCGTGGCTCACGCTCATGTATTGCGTGAAAGTTCAAAAAGTTTGAGAATACTAAAGTATGAAACAATTGCTTGGCTGAAACCGGGGTTGTGCATGATTTAAATATTTTGTGTGATGAAGATAGAGCATAGCCAAACTATATGATTTTGTAGGGATAACTTTCTTTGGCCATGTTATTTTGAGAAGACATGATTACTTTGTTAGTATGCTTGAAGTATTATTATTTTTATGTCAATATTAAACTTTTGTTTTGAATCTTATGGATCTGAATATTCTTGCCACATAAAGAGAGATTACATAGATAAATATGATAGGTAGCATTCCACATCAAAAATTCTGTTTTTATCATTTACCTACTCAAGGACGAGCAAGAATTAAGCTTGGGGATGCTGATACGTCTCCAACGTATCTATAATTTTTGATGTATTCATGCCATGTTTATAATATTTTTACATGCTTTTGGTATGATTTGGTTAGAACTAACCCGGACTGACGCTGTTTTCAGCAGAACTACCGTGGTGTTGTTTTTGTGCAGGAATAAAAGTTCTCGGAATGCGCTGAAAATCAACGGAGATTTTTTCTGGAAAATATAAAAATACTGGAACAAAAATTTATCGGAGAGGAGTCCCGTGGGGCTGAATAGGGTTGAGGGCGCCCCCCCAGGGCGCGCCCCTGTGCCTCGTGGACACCCCGTGGGTCCTCCTAACTTTGGAGTGACTCTTTGTTGCATGTTGAGGGATTGGTATATGATCCAATTATGTTATTATTGTTGAGAGAACTTGCACTAGTGAAATTATGAACCTTAGGCCTTGTTTCGAAGCATTGCAATACCGTTTACGCTCACTTTTGTTACTTGCTACCTTGCTGTTTTTATATTTTCAGATTACAAAAACCTATATCTACCATCCATATTGCACTAGTATCACCATCTCTTCGCCGAACTAGTGCACCTATACAATTTACCATTGTATTGGGTGTGTTGGGGACACAAGAGACTCTTTGTTATTTGGTTGCAGGGTTGTTTGAGAGAGATTATCTTCATCCTACGCCTCCCACGGATTGATAAACCTTAGGTCATCCACTTGAGGGAAATTTGCTAATGTCCTACAAACCTCTACACTTGGAGGCCCAACAACGTCTACAAGACGTAGGTTGCGTAGTAGACATCATGCACCACGCTTTACAGCTTAGAACCGGGACTTCAAAAATATTTTGAAACGCCACGGAGCATATGATGTGTTCCAAGAGCTGAAATTGGTATTTCAGACTCATGCTCGTGTCGAGAGATATGAGACCTCTGACAAGTACTTCGCCTAAAAGGATGGAGGAGAATAGCTCAGCTAGTGATCATGTGCTCAGAATGTCTGGGTACTACAATTGCTTGATTCAAGTGGGAGTTAATATTCCAGATAAGATAGTGATTAATAGAGTTCTCTAGTCACCATCACCAAGTTACTGGAACTTCGTGATGGACTATAATATCCAAGGGATGACAAAAGTGATTCCCGAGCTCTTCGTGATGCTGAAATCAATGAAGGTAGAAATCAAGAAAAATCATCAAGTGTTGATGAGTAAATGAGATCACTAGTTTCAAGAAAAGGGCAAAGGGAAAGAAAGGGAACTTCAAGAAGAATGGCAAGCAAGTTGTCACTCCCGTGAAGAAACCCAAAGCTGGACCTAAGCCTGAAACTAAGTGCTTCTACTACAAAGGAAATGGTCACTGGAAGCGGAGTTGCCCCAAATATTTGGTGGATAAGAAGGATGGCAAGGTGAACAAAGGTATATTTTATATACATGTTATTGATGTGTACCTTACTAGTGCTCGTAGTAACCCCTCGGTTTTTGATACTTGTTTAGTTGCTAAGATTAGTAACTCGAAACAGGAGTTGCAGAATAAATAGAGACTAGTTGAGGGTGAAGTGACGATATATGTTGGAAGTGGTTCCAAGATTGATGTGATCATCATCGCACACCCCCTATACTTTCGGGATTAGAGTTTAACCTAAATAAATATTATTTGGTGTTTGCGTTAAAGCATGAATATGATTAGATCATGTTTATTGCAATATGGTTATTCATTTAAGACATAGAATAATTGTTATTCTATTTACATGAATAAAACCTTCTATGGTCATACACCCAATGTTGATGGTTTATTGAATCTCGATCATAGTGATACACATATTCATAATATTGATGCTAAAAGATGCAAAGTTGATAATGATAGTGCAACATACTTGTGGCACTGTCGTTTAGGTCATATTGGTGTAAAACGCATGAAGAAACTCCATGCTGATGGGCTTTTGGAATCACTTGATTATGAATCATTTGATACTTGCGAACCGTGCCTTATGGGCAAGATGACTAAAACTCCGTTCTCCGGAACAATAGAATGAGCTAATGACTTATTGGAAATAATACATACCGATGTATGCGGTCCGATGAATGTGGAGGCTCGTGGCAAGTATCATTATTTTCTGACCTTCACAGATGATTTGAGCAGATATGGGTATATCTACTTCATAAAACACAAGCGTGAAACATTTGAAAAGTTCAAAGAATTTGAGAATCATTGTAACAAGAAAAATAAAGTTTCTACGATCTGATCATGGAGGTGAATATTTGAGTTACGAGTTTGGCCTTCATTTAAAACAATGTGGAATAGTTTCACAGCTCACACCACCTGGAACACCACAGCGTGATGGTGTGTCCGAACATCGTAACCGTCTTTATTAGATATGGTGCGATATATGATGTCTCTTACCGATTTACCACTATCGTTTTGGGATTATGCATATTAGAGACAACTGCATTCACGTTAAACAGGGCACCGTCAAAATCCGTTGATACGACACCGTATGAATTGTGGTTTGGCAACAAACCTAAGCTGTCGTTTCTTAATGTTTGGGGCTGCGATGCTTATGTGAAAAAGCTTCAACCTGATAAGCTCGAGCCCAAATCGGAGAAATGTGTCTTCACAGGATACTCAAAAGAAACTGTTGGGTACACCTTCTATCACAGATCCGAAGGCAAGATATTCGTTGCTAAGAATAGATCCTTTCTAGAGAAGGAGTTTCTCTTGAAAGAAGTGAGTGGGAGGAAAGTAGAACTTGATGAGGTAACTGTACCTTCTCCCGAATTGGAAAGTAGTTCATCACATAAATCAGTTCCAGTAATTCCTACACCAATTAGTGAAGAAGCTAATGATGATGATCATGAAACTTCATATCAAGTTACTACTGAACCTCATAGGTCAACCAGAGTATGGTCCGCACCAGAGTGGTATGGTAATCCTATTCTGGAAGTCATGTTAGTAGACCATGATGAACCTACGAACTATGAGGAAGCGATGATGAGCCCAGATTCCGTGAAATGGCTTGACGCCATGAAATCTGAGCTGGGATCCATATATGAGAACAAAGTGTGGACTTCGGTGGACTTGCCCAATGATCGGCAAGCCATAGAAAATAAATGGATCTTCAAGAGGAAAACGGACGCTGATAGTAGTGTTACTATCTACAAATCTCGACTTGTCGCCAAAGGTTTTTGACAAGTTCAAGGTGTTGACTACAATGAGATTTTCTCAAGTGTAGCGATGCTTAAATCCGTCCGAATCATGTTAGCAATTGCCATATTTTATGAAATCTGGCAAATGGATGTCAAAACTGCATTCCTTACATGGATATTTCTTAAAGAGTTGTATATGATGCAACTAGAAGGTTTTGTCAATCTTTAAGGTACTAACAAGGTGTGCAAGCTCCAGCGATCCATCTATGGACTGGTGCAAGCATCTCGGAGTTGGAATATACACTTTGATGAGTTGATCAAAACATATAGTTTTATACAGACTTGCGGTGAAGCCTGTATTTACAAGAAAGTGAGTGGGAGCACTACAACCTTTCTGATAAGTATATGTGAATGACATATTGTTGATCGAAAATGATGTAGAATTTGTTGGAAAGCATAAAGGAGAGTTCGAAAGGAGATTTTCAAAGAAAGACCTCGGTGAAGCTGCTTACATATTGGGCATCAAGATCTATAGAGATAGATCAAGACGCTTTATAAGATTTTTCAATGAGTACATACCTTGACAAGATTTTGAAAGAGTTCAAAATGGATCATTCAAAGAAGGAGTTCTTGCCTGTATTACAAGGTGTAAAGTTGAGTAAGACTCAAAGCCCGACCACGGCAGAAGATAGAAAGAAAATGAAAGTCATTCCCTATGCTTCAGTCATAGGTTTTATAAAGTATGCCACGCTATGTACCAGACCAGTTGTGTGCTTGGCAAGGGGGTACGATAGTGATCCAGGAGTGGATCACTATATAGCGGTCAAAGTTATCCTTGGTTACCTAGGCGGACTAAGGAAGTATTTCTCGGTTATGGAGGTGATAAAGAGTTTGTCGTAAAGAGTTACGTCGATGTAAGCTTCACACCAATCCAGATGACTCTGGGTCTCAATCTGGATACATATTGAAAGTGGGAGCAATTAGCTAGAGTAGCTCCATGCAGAGCATTGTAGACATAGAAAATTTGCAAAATACATACGGCTCTAAATTTAGCAGACAAGTTGACTAAACTTATCTCACAAGCAAAACATGATCACGCCTTAGTACTCTTTGGGTGTTAATCACATAGCGATGTGAACAAGATTATTGACTCTAGTAAACCCTTTGGTTGTTTGTCACATGGCGATGTGAACTATGGGTGTTAATCACATATGGATGTGAACTATTGGTGTTAAATCACATGGCAATGTGAACTAGATTATTGGCTCTAGTGCAAGTGGGAGACTGAAGGAAATATGCCCTAGAGACAATAATAAAGTTGTTATTTATATTTCCTTATATCATGATAAATGTTTATTATTCATGCTAGAATTGTATTAACCGGAAACTTAGTACATGTGTGAATACATAGACAAAACAAAGTGTCCCTCGTATGCCTCTACTTGACTAGCTCGTTAATCAAAGATGGTTATGTTTCCTGACCATAGACATGTGTTGTCATTTGATGAACGGGATCACATCATTAGAGAATGATGTGATGGACATGACCCATCCGTTAGCTTAGCATAATGATTGATAAGTTTTATTGTCATTGCTTTCTTCATGACTTATACATGTTCCTCTGACTATGAGATTTTGCAACTCCCGAATACCCGAGGAACACCTTGTGTGCTATCAAACGTCACAACATAACTGGGTGATTATAAAGATGCTCTACAGGTGTCTCCGAAGGTGTTTGTTGGGTTGGCATAGATCGAGATTAGGATTTGTCACTCTGTGTATCGGAGAGGTATCTCTAGGCCCTCTCGGTAATGCTCATCACTATAAGCCTTGCAAGCAATGTGACTAATGAGTTAGTTGGGGGATGAAGCATTACGAAACGAAAGAGACTTGACGGTAACGAGATTGAACTAGGTATGAAGATACGAACGATCGAATCTCGGGCAAGTAACATACCGATGGCAAAGGGAACAACGTATGTTGTTGTGCGGTTTGACCGATAAAGATCTTCGTAGAATATGTAGGAGCCAATATGAGCATGCAGGTTCCGCTATTGGTTATTGATCGGAGATGTGTCTCGATCATGTCTACATAGTTCTCGAATCTGTAGGGTCCGCATGCTTAACGTTCGATGACGATTTGTATTATGAGTTATGTGTTTTGGTGACCGAAGTTTGTTTGGAGTCCCGGATGAGATCTCAGACATGACGAGGAGTCTCGAAATGGTCGAGAGGTAAAGATTGATATATTGGAAGGTGGTATTCGGACACCGAAAGAGTTCCGGAGTGTATCAGGTACAAACCAAAGTACCGAAAGGGTTACCGGAACCCCCCCCCCCCCGATGGAACATAAGGGCCATATGGGCCATGGGAGGGAGGCTAACCAGCCCACAAGGGGCCGGTGAACCCCCCACAAGGGAGGAGACGAATTGGACTAGGGAAACTGTTTGGGAACATAGTAATTTCAAAAATTTCCTACGCACACGCAAGATCATGGTGATGCATAGCAACGAGAGGGGAGAGTGTTGTCCACGTACCCTCGTAGACCAAAAGCAGAAGCGTTAGCACAACGCGGGTGATGTAGTCGTACATCTTCACGATCCGACCGATCAAGTACCGAACGTACGACACCTCCGAGTTCAGCACACGTTCAGCTCGATGATGTCCCACAAACTCCGATCCAGCAGAGCTTTGCAGGAGAGTTCCGTCAGCACGATGGCGTGATGACGATGTTGATGATGCTACCGACGCAGGGCTTCACCTAAGCACCGCTATGATATTACCGAGGTGGAATATGGTGGAGGGGGGGGGGGGGGGTACCGCACACGACTAAGAGATCAATGATCAATTGTTGTGTCTAGAGGTGCCCCTTTTCCCCCATATATAAAGGAGCAAGGGGGGAGGCCGGCCGGCCTGTAGGGCGCGCCAGGAGGAGTCCTCCTCCTCCTAGTGGTAGTAGGACTCCCCCTTTCCTAGTCCCACTAGGAGGGGAAAGGAAGGAGAGGGGGAGGAGAAGGAAAGAGGGGGCGCAGCCCCTCCCCTAATCCAATTCGGACTAGGCCCATGGGAGGGTGCGCGGCCAGCCCGCGTGGCTTCTCCTCTTTTTCCCCTAAAGCCGAGTAAGGCCCATATGTACTCCCGTATTCCCGTAACTCCACCGGTACTCCAAAAAAAATACCCGTATCACTCGGAACCTTTCCGATGTCCGAATATAGTCGTCCAATATATTGATCTTTACGTCTCGACCATTTCGAGACTCCTCGTCATGTCCCAGATCTCATTCGGGACTCCGAACTACCTTCGGTACATCAAAAACACATAAACTCATAATATAAATCGTCACCGAACTTTAAGCGTGCGGACCCTACGGGTTCGGGAACTATGTAGACATGACTGAGACACATCTCCGGTCAATAACCAATAGCAGAACCTGGATGCTCATATTGGCTCCCACATATTCTACAAAGATCTTTATTGGTCAAACCGCATAACAACATACGTTGTTCCCTTTGTCATCGGTATGTTACTTGCCCGAGATTCGATCGTCGGTATCTCAATACCTAGCTCAATCGCGTTACCGACAAGTCTCTTTACTCATTATGTAATGCATCATCCTGCAACTAACTCATTAGTCACATTGCTTGCAAGGCTTATAGTGATGTGCATTACCGAGAGGGCCCAGAGATACCTCTCCGACAATCGGAGTGACAAATCCTAATCTCAAAATATGCCAACTCAACAAGTACCTTCTGAGACACCTGTCGAGCACCTTTATAATCACCCAGTTATGTTGTGACGTTTGATAGCACACAAAGTGTTCCTCCGGTAATCGGGAGTTGCATAATCTCATAGTCATAGGAACATGTATAAGTCATGAAGAAAGCAATAGCAACAAACTAAACGATCAAGTGCTAAGCTAACGGAATGGGTCTAGTCAATTACATCATTCTCTAATGATGTGATCCCGTTAATCAAATGACAACTCATGTCTATGGCTAGGAAACTTAACCATCTTTGATTCAACGAGCTAGTCAAGTAGAGGCATACTAGTGACACTTTGTTTGTCTATGTATTGACACATGTACTAAGTTTCCGGTTAATACAATTCTAGCATGAATAATAAACATTTATCATGAAATAAGGAAATAAATAATAACTTTATTATGGCCTCTAGGGTATATTTCCTTCAGTCTCCAACTTGCACTAGAGTCAATAATCTAGTTCACATCATCATGTGATTTAACACCAATATTCATATCTATATATGATTAACACCCATAGTTCACATCGTCATGTGACCAACACCCAATGGGTTTACTAGAGTCAATAATCTAGTTCATATCGCTATGTGATTAACACCCAAAGAGTACTAAGGTATGATAATCTTTTGCTCGTGAGATCAGTTTAGTCAACGGGTCTGTCACATTCAGAGCTGTATGTATTTTGCAAATATTCTATGTCTACAATGCTCTGCACGGAGCTACTTTAGCTAATTGCTCCCACTTTCAATATGTATCCAGATTGAGACTTAGAGTCATCTGGATCGGTGTAAAATCTTGCACCGATGTAACTCTTTACGACGAACTCTTTTATCACCTCCATAATCGAGAAACATTTCCTTAGTCCTTACTAAGGATATTCTTGACCGCTGTCCAGTGATCTACTCCTAGATCAAAATTGTACTCCCTTGCTAAACTCAGAGCAAGGTATACAATGGGTGTGGTACACAGCATAGCATACTTTATAGAACCTATGACTGAGGCATAGGGAATGACTTTTCATTCTCTTTCTGTTTTCTGCCATGGCCGGGTCTTGAGTCTTACTCTATTTCATACCTTTGCAACACAGGCAAGAACTCTTTCTTTGATTGTTCCATTTTGAACTACTTCAAAGTCTTGTCAACGTATGTAGTCATTGAAAATCTTATCAAGCGTCTTGATCTATCTCAATAGATCTTGATGCTCAATATGTAAGCAGCTTCACCGAGATCTTTCTTTGAAAAACTCTTATTCAAGTATCCTTTTATGCTATCCAGAATTTATATATCATTTCCAATCAACAATATGTCATCTACATATAGTTTTAGAAATGTTACAGAGCTCCCACTCACTTTCTTATAAATACAGGCTTCTCCAAAAGTCTGTATAAAACCATATGCTTTGATCAACTCATCAAAGCGTATATTCCAACTCCGAGATGCTTGCGCCAGTCCATAGATGGATCGCTAGAGCTTGCACATTTTGTAAGCACCTTTAGGATTGACAAAACCTTCTGGTTGCATCATATACAACTCTTCTTCAATAAATCCATTAAGGAATGCAATTTTGACATCCATTTGCGAGATTTCATAAAATGTGGCAATTCCTAACATGATTCAGACAGACTTAACCATCGATACGAGTGAGAAAATCTCATCGTATTCAACACCTTGAACTTGTCGAAAAACCTTTTGCGACAAGTCGAGCTTTGTAGATAGTAACACTACTATCTGTGTCTGTCTCCCTCTTGAAGATCCATTTATTTTTTATGGCTTGCCGATCATCGGGCAAGTCCACCAAAGTCCACACTTTGCTCTCATACATGGATCCCATATCAGATTTCATGGCCTTCAAGCCATTTCATGGAATCAGGGCTCATCATCGCTTCCTCATAGTTCGTAGGTTCATCATGGTCTAGTAACATGACTTCCAGAATAGGATTACCGTACCACTCTGGTGTGGACTGTACTTTGGAAGACCTACGAGGTTCTGTAGTAACTTAATCTGAAGTTTCATGATCATTATCATTAGCTTCCTCACTAATTGGTGTAGGAATCACTGGAACTGATTTCTGTGATGAACTACTTTCCAATTCGGGAGAAGGTATAATTACCTTATCAAGCTCTACTTTCCTCCCACTCACTTCTTTCAAGAGAAACTCCTTCTCTAGAAAGGATCCACCTTAGCAACGAATATCTTGCCTTCGGATCTGTGATAGAAGGTATACCCAATAGTTTCCTTTGGGTATTCTATGAAGACGCACTTCTCCGATTTGGGTTTGAGCTTATCAGGTTGAAACTTTTTCACATAAGCATCGCAGCCCCAAATTTTAAGAAACGGCAACTTTGGTTTCTTGCCAAACACAATTCATAAGGCATCATCTCAATGGATTTTGATGGTGCCCTATTTAAAGTGAATGCAGATGTCTCTAATGCATAACCCCAAAACAATAGTGGTTAATTAGTAAGATACATCATAGATTGCACCATATCCAATAAAGTGCGGTTACGATGTTTGGACACACCATTATGCTGTGGTGTGTTTCATGTGGCGTGAGCTGTGAAAATATTCCACGTTGTTTTTAAATGAAGGCTAAACTCGTAACTCAAATATTCTCCTGTATGATCAGATTGTAGAAACTTTTATTTTCTTGTTATGATGATTCTCCACTTCACTCTGAAATTCTTTGAACTTTTCAAATGTTTCAGACTTGTGCTTCATTAAGTAGATATACTCCTGCTCAAATCATCTGTGAAGGTCAGAAAATAACGATACCCGCCACGAGCATCAACACTCATTGGACCGCATACATCGGTATGTATTATTTCCAACGAGTCAGTAGCTCGTTCCATTGTTCCGGAGAATGGAGTTTTAGTCATCTTGCCCAAAAGGCACGGTTCTCAAGCATCAAATGATTTATAACCAAGTGATTCCAAAAATCCATCTTTATGGAGTTTCTTCATGCGCTTAACACCGATATGACCCAAACGGCAGTGCCACAAATAAGTTGCACTATCATTATCAACTTTGCATCTTTTGGCATCAACATTATGAATATGTGTATTACTACGATCGAGATCCAACAAACTATTTTCATTGGGTGTATGACCATCGAAGGTTTATTCATGTAAACAGAACAACAATTATTTTCTGACTTTAAATGAATAACCGTATTGCAATAAACATGATCAAATCATATTCATGCTTAACACAAACGCTAAATAACATTTATTTAGGTTAACACTAATCCCGAAAGTATAGGGAGTGTGCGATGATGATCATATCAATCTTGGAACCACTTCCAACACACATCGCCACTTCACCCTCAACTAGTCTCTGTTTATTCTGTAACTCCTGTTTCGAGTTACTAATCTTAGCAACCGAACAAGTATCAAATACCCTGGGGCTACTATAAACACTAGTAAAGTACACATCAATAATCTGTATATCAAATATACCTTTGTTCACTTTGCCATCCTACTTATCTACCAAATATTCAGGGCATTTCCGCTTCCAGTGACCATTTCCTTTGCAGTATAAGCACTCAGTTTCAGGCTTTTCTCTAGCTTTGGGCTTCTCCACGGGAGTGACAACTTGCTTGTCGTTCTACTTGAAGTTCCCTTTCTTTCCCTTTGCCCTTTTCTTGAAACTAGTGGTCTTGTCCATCATCAACACTTTGATGCTCTTTCTTGATTTCTACCTTCGTCGATTTCAACATCACGAAGAGATCGGGAATCATTTTCGTCATCCCTTGCATACTATAGTTCATCACAAAGTTCCAGTAACTTGGTGATGGTGACTAGAGAACTTGGTGATGATTCAAGTGATTGTAGTACCGAGACATTCTGAGCACATGCTCACTAGTTGAGCAATTCTCCTCCATATTTTAGGCAAAGTACTTGTCAGAGGTCTCATACCTCTTGACACGGGCGTGAGTCTGAAATACCAATTTCATCTCTTGGAACATCTCATATGCTCCGTGATGTTTCAAAAACATTTTTGAAGTCCCGGTTCTAAGCCGTAAAGCATGGTGCACAAAACTATCAAGTAGTCATCATATTGAGCTAGCCAAACGTTCATAACGTCTGCATATGCTTCTGCAATAGGTCTGTCACCTAGTGGTGCATCAAGGACATAATTCTTCTATGCAGCAATGAGGATACACCTCAGATCACGGACCTAGTCCGCATCTTTGCTACTAACATCTTTCAACTTAGTTTTCTCTAGGAACATATAAAAAACATAGGGAAGCTATAATGCGAGCATTGGTCTACAATATAATTTGCAAAATACTATCAGGACTAAGTTCATGATAAATTAAAGTTTAATTAATCATATTACTTAAGAACTCCCACTTAGATAGACATCCCTCTAATCATCTAAGTGATCACGTGATCCAAATAACCTAAACCATGTCCGATTCACGTGAGATGGAGTAGTTTTCAATGGTGAACATCACTATGTTGATCATATCTACTATATGATTCATGCTTGACCTTTTGGTATCCAGTGTTCCGAGGCCATATCTGCATATGCTAGGCTTGTCAAGTTTAACCCGAGTATTCTGCGTGTGCAAAACTGTCTTACACCCGTTGTATTTGAACATAGAGCTTATCACACCCGATCATCACGTGGTGTCTCGGCACGAAGAACTGTCGCAACGGTGCATACTCGGGGAGAACACTTATACCTTGAAATTTTAGTAAGGGATCATGTTATAAAGCTACCGTCGAACTAAGCAAAATAAGATGTATAAAAGATAAACATCATATGCAATCAAAATATGTGACATGATATGGCCATGATCATCTTGCACCTTTGATCTCCATCTCCAAAGTACTTTCATGATCTCTATCGTCACCGGCACGACACCATGATCTCCATCATCTTGATCTATATCAATGTGTCATCACATGGTCATCTCACCAACTATTGCTCTTGCAACTATTGCTATCGCATAGCGATTAAGTAAAGCAATTATTGGCGCTTGCATCTTATGCAATAAAGAGTCAACCATAAGGCTTCTGCCAGTTGCTGATAACTTCAACAACACATGATCATCTCATACAACAACTTATATCTCATCACGTCTTGACCATATCACATCACAACATGCCCTGCAAAAACAAGTTAGACGTCCTCTACTTTGTTGTTGCAAGTTTTACGTGGCTGCTACGGGCTGAGCAAGAACCGTTTTTACCTACGCATCAAAACCACAACGATATTTCGTCAAGTTAGTGCTGTTTTAACCTTCACAAGGACCGGGCGTAGCCACACTCGGTTCAACTAAAGTTGGAGAAACAGACACCCACCAGCCACCTGTGTGCAAAGCACGTTGGTAGAACCAGTCTCGCGTAAGCGTATGCGTAATGTCTGTCCGGGCCGCTTCATCCAACAATACTGGCGAACCAAAGTATGACATGCTGGTAAGCAGTATGACTTATATCTCCCACAACTCACTTGTGTTCTACTCGTGCATATAACATCTATGCATAAACCTGGCTCTGATACCACTGTTGGGGAACGTAGTAATTTCAAAAATTTCCTACGCGCACGCAAGATCATGGTGATGCATAGCAATGAGAGGGGAGAGTGTTGTCCACGTACCCTCGTAGACCGAAAGCGGAAGCGTTAGCACAACACGGTTGATGTAGTCGTACGTCTTCACGATCCGACCGATCAAGTACCGAACGTACGGCACCTCCGAGTTCAGCACACGTTCAGCTCGTTGACGTCCGACGAACTCTGATCCAACAGAGCTTTGTGGGAGAGTTCAGTTAGCACGATGGCGTGATGACGGTGTTGATGATGCTACCGACGCAGGGCTTCGCCTAAGCACCGCTATGATATTACCGAGGTGGAAAATTATGGAGGGGGGTACCGCACATGGCTAAGAGATCAATGATCAATTGTTGTGTCTATAGGTGCCCCCTTGCCCCTGTATATAAAGGAGCAAGGGGGGAGGCCGGCCGGCCCTGTAGGGCGCGCCAGGAGGAGGAGTCCTCCTCCTAGTGGGAGTAGGACTCCCCCTTTCCTAGTCCCACTAGTAGGGGAAAGTAAGAAGAGGGGGAGGAGAAGGAAAGAGGGGGCGCAACCCCTCCCCTAGTCCAATTCGGACTAGGCCCATGGGGGGCGCACGGCCAGCCCTCGTGGCTTCTCCTCTTTTTCCCCTAAAGCCCACTAAGGCCCATATGTACTCCCGTATTTCCGTAACTCCACCGGGACTCCAAAAAATACCCGAATCACTCGGAACCTTTCCGATGTCCAAATATAGTCGTCCAATATATCGATCTTTACATCTCGACCATTTCGAGACTCCTCGTCATGTCCTCGATCTCATCCGGGATTTTGAACTACCTTCGGTACATCAAAAACACATAAACTCATAATATAAATCGTCACCGAACTTTAAGCGTGCGGACCCTATAGGTTCAAGAACTATGTAGACATGATCGAGACACATCTCCGGTCAATAACCAATAGAGGAACCTGGATGCTCATATGGGCTCCCACATATTCTACGAAGATCTTTATCGGTCAAACCGCATAACAACATACGTTGTTCCCTTTGTCATCGGTATGTTACTTGCCCGAGATTCGATCGTCGGTATCTCAATACCTAGCTCAATCTCGTTACCGGCAAGTCTCTTTACTCGTTATGTAATGCATTTTCCCGCAACTAACTCATTAGTCACATTGCTTGCAAGGCTTATAGTGATGTGCATTACCGAGAGGGCCCATAGATACCTCTCCAACAATCGGAGTGACAAATCCTAATCTCGAAATACGCCAACTCAACAAGTACCTTTGGAGACACCTGTAGAGCACCTTTACAATCACCCCGTTACGTTATGACGTTTGGTAGCACACAAAGTGTTCCTCCGGTAATCGGGAGTTGCATAATCTCATAGTCATAGGAACATGTATAAGTCATGAAGAAAGCAATAGCAACAAACTAAACGATCAAGTTCTAAGCTAACGGGATGGGTCCAGTCAATCACATCATTCTCTAATGGTGTGATCCCATTAATCAAATTACAACTCATGTCTATGGCTAGGAAACTTAACCATCTTTGATTCAACGAGCTAGTCAAGTAGAGGCATACTAGTGACACTTTCTTTGTCTATGTATTCACACATGTACTAAATTTCCGGTTAATACGATTCTGGCATGAATAATAAACATTTATCATGAAATAAGGAAATAAATAATAACTTTATTATTGCCTCTAGGGCATATTTCCTTCAGAAAGGGGGCGCCATCCCCCTTTCCTTCTCCTACTCCTTCTCCTTCCCCCTTTCTACATCCGTAAGAAGGAAAAAAGAGGGGGGCCGAATCCTACTAGGAGTGGAGTCCTCACTAGTAGAAAAGGGGGCAAAGGTCCAGGCTGGGTCAGCCCATTAGTCCCAGTTCAGTCCAGAACCAGGACCCATGGGGGCATTGGACCCGGTTCGTGAGCCCCGAGGGCCGGCCGGGCCACGTGGGCCATTGGTCCCGGTTCGTCTGGGCCTTTTGGTCCCGGTTGGTGGGACGAACCGGGACCAATGGGCCTCACTCCTGGCCCACCACCATTGGTCCCGGTTGGTGGCATGAACCGGGACCAAAGGCTGCCCTTTAGTCTCGGTTCATGCCACCAACCAGGAGCAATGAGTTGCCTATATATACCCCCTCGCGTAATAGCAGAGCACACTGCTCTGTTTTTTCTGGCTGCCGAGGGGGAGAGGGCTTGGTGGTGCTCTAGCTCACCTCCTATGCACACAAGGTGTTCGATGGAATGCCCGAGCCACACTACTTAAGCTTTCTCCTCTCCAAGCTCGACCTCCAAGCTCCATTTTCCTCAATATTTGTCTAGGTTTAGCGGTCTGTCACGCCCCGTCCCCGTCTTCACCACCGTCGATCACCCGCGCCGATCTCATCGCCGGCACCACCGTGGTGAGCCTCTTGTTCTTATCTTCTTTCTGAAAGGAAAAATATTCTTACTTGTATGTTTAGATAGATACTTGTATTATTTTCTTACTTTTATTATTGCATCTTATATAGTGCGATGGTTTTGGTATCCGCCCCCGTCGGCCCTCGTCCTGTCTATGATTCGGATGTGGTATATATTATCTTTTCATAACTATTGGTTCATTCATTGTTTATGAAAATTATGCCAACCAACGTGACATAGATTTTTTTTTATCTAGGAGGTTGTTGAACCGGAAATTCCAACTGACCTTATTGTCGAGAGGTTAAATTTAGTTGAAGAAGAAAACAATTTCTTGAAGGAAAAAATAAGAAAAATTGAGGAGGAGAAGATGATATTGGAGTTGTGTGTTGCGGATGTCGTCGATGATCACAAGATCAAGATGGATGCAATGCGCTTGAAGATTAGAAAGATTAGAAAATATGCCATTCATACCGAGGCTTGGTATCAATATGCAGTTGGATCAGTTGTTACCTTGATTGTGATTATGATCGCATTTGTTTTCGCATTGAAATGTTTTACATGGTTTCAATGTATGGTTTAATTAATTAGATGCTCTGGAGAGCTATATGTTGTTAGATGAGAACTATGTATGTACTTTGGTTTTAAAGTGATGATGAACTTCTATTAATTTGGTCACTTATTTATCTATTCATGATGTTCTGTAATGGTTTTTGACACACTTAACTATATATAATGCACGCAGATGAACCGGCAATGGATGTACGGTGACAGACACACCTCTGAGTACATTAAGGGCGTGCATGATTTTCTCGAAGTGGCTGAGGCAAACAAGCAGAATGGTTTTATGTGTTGTCCATGCCCTATATGTGGGAATACGAAGTCTTACTCTGACTGGAAAATCCTTCACACCCACCTGCTTTACAAGGGTTTCATGCCACACTATAATATTTGGACGAGGCACGGAGAAATAGGGGTTATGATGGAAGATGGCGAAGAAGAAGAGTACGATGACAACTATGTGCCCCCTGAATATGGTGATGCTACTGAACATCAAGAGGAACCAGACGATGTGCACGATGATGCTGCAACGGGCGAAGCTGCTGAAGACCAGACGATGTGCCCGATGATGATGATCTCCACCGGGACATTGTCGATGCAAGGACGCAATGCGAAAGTCAAAAGGAGAAGCTGAATTTCGATCACATGTTAGAGGATCACAAAAAAGGGTTGTACCCCAATTGCGAAGATGGCAACACAAAGCTCGGTACCGTACTGGAATTGCTGCAGTGGAAGGTAGAGAATGCTGTGCCTGACAAAGGATTTGAGAAGCTACTAAAAATATTGAAGAAGAAGCTTCCAAAGGATAACAAATTGCCCGACAGTACATACACAGCAAAGAAGGTCGTATGCCCTCTAGGATTGGAGGTGCAGAAGATACATGCATGCCCTGATGACTGCATCCTCTACCACGGTGCGTACAAGGATCTGAACGCATGCCCGGTATGTGGTGCATTACGATATAAGATCAGACGAGATGACCCTGGTGATGTTGATGGCGAGCCCCCCAGGAAGAGGGTTCCTGCGAAGGTGATGTGGTATGCTCCTATAATACCACGGTTGAAACGTCTATTCAGAAATGGAGAGCATGCCAAGTTCATGCGATGGCACAGTGAGGACCGTAAGAAAGACGGGAAGTTGAGAGCACCCGCTGACGGGTCGCAGTGGAGAAAAATCGAGAGAAAGTACTGGGATGAGTTTGCAAGTGACCCAAGGAACGTATGGTTCGCTTTAAGCGCGGATGGCATTAATCCTTTCGGGGAGCAGAGCAGCAACCACAGCACCTGGCCCGTGACTCTATGTATGTATAACCTTCCTCCTTGGATGTGCATGAAGCGGAAGTTCATTATGATGCCAGTTCTCATCCAAGGCCCTAAGCAACCCGGCAATGACATTGATGTGTACCTAAGGCCATTAGTTGAAGAACTTTTACAGTTGTGGAATGGAAACGGTGTACGTACGTGGGATGAGCACAAACAGGAGGAATTTGACCTAAAGGCGTTGCTGTTCGTGACCATCAACGATTGGCCCGCTCTCAGTAACCTTTCAGGACAGACAAACAAGGGATACCACGCATGCACGCACTGTTTACTTGACACCGATAGTATATACCTAGGAAGCTGCAGGAAGAATGTGTACCTGGGCCATCGTCAATTTCTTCCGACCAACCATCAATGTCGAAAGAAAGACAAGCATTTCAAAGGTGAGGCAGATCACCGGAAGAAGCCCGCCATGCGTACCGGTGATCATGTACTTGCTATGGTCAATGATTTACACGTAATATCTGGAAAGGGTCCCGTCGCACTAGCTGTTCCGAATGATGCTGAGGGACATGCTACTTCTTGAGCTTGCGTTGGTTTTCCTCGAAGAGGAGGGGTGATGCAGCAAGTGTAGCGTAAGTATTTCCCTCAGTTTTGAGAACCAAGGTATCAATCCAGTAGGAGGCTCCTCAAAAGTCCCACGCACCTACACAAACAAACTGAGAACTCGCAACCAACGCAATAAAGGGGTTGTCAATCCCTTCACGGCCACTTGCGAAAGTGAGATCTAATAAAGATAGTATGATAAGATAAATATATTTTTTGGTATTTTATAATATAGATGCAAAAAGTAAAGATGCAAATAAAATTAGATTGAAAACAAATAAGATAAGAGATAGACACAGGGGCTATAGGTTTCACTAGAGGCTTCTCTCGAGATAGCATAAGTACTACGGTGGGTGAACAAATTACTGTCGAGCAATTGATAGAAAAGCGCATAGTTATGAGATTATCTAGGCATGATCATGTATATAGGCATCACGTCCATAACAAGTAGACCGACTCCTGCCTGCATCTACTACTATTACTCCACACATCGACCGACTCCTGCCTGCATCTAGAGTATTAAGTTCATAAGGACAGAGTAACGCATTAAGCAAGATGACATGATGTAGAGGGATAAACTCATGCAATATGATATAAACCCCATCTTGTTGATGGCAACAATACAATACGTGCCTTGCAACCCTTTCTGTCACTGGGTAAGGACACCGCAAGATTAAACCCAAAGCTAAGCACTTCTCCCATGGCAAGAAAGATCAATCTAGTAGGCCAAACCAAACTGATAATTCGAAGAGACTTGCAAAGATAACTCAATCATACATAAAAGAATTCAGAGAAGATTCAAATATTATTCATAGATAAACCTGATCATAAACCCACAATTCATCAGATCTCGACAAACACACCGCAAAAAGAGTTTACATCGAATAGATCTCCACAAGAGAGGGGGAGAACATTGTATTGAGATCCAAAAAGAGAGAAGAAGCCATCTAGCTAATAACTATGGACCCGTAGGTCTGTGGTAAACTACTCACAACTCATCGGAGGGGCAAGGATGTTCATGTAGAAGCCCTTTGTGGTTGATTCCCCCTCTGGCAGAGTGCCGGCGAAGGCTCCAAGATGAGATCTCGCGGATACAGAAGGTTGCGGCGGTGGAAATTGTGTTTCGTGGTGCTCCTGGATGTTTTCGCGGTATGTAGGTATATATAGGAGGAAGAAGTACATCGGTGGCCGCTCGAGGGGCCCACGAGAGAGGGGGCACGCCCTATAGGGGGGGCGCGGCCCCCTATCTCGTGGGGCCCTCGGAAGCTTCTTGACTTGCACTCCAAGCTCTCCGGATCACGTTCGTTCCAAAAATCACGCTCCCGAAGGTTTCATTCCGTTTGGACTCCCTTTGATATTCCTTTTCTTCGAAATACTGAAATAGGCAAAAAAAAAAAACAGCAATATGGGCTGGGCCTCCGGTTAGTAGGTTAGTCCCAAAAATGATATAAATGTGTAAAATAAAGCGCATAAACATCCAAAAGGGGTAATATAATAGCATGGAACAATAAAAAATTATAGATACATTGGAGACGTATCAAGCATCCCCAAGCTTAATTCCTACTCATCCTCGAGTAGGTAAATGATAGAAAAGAAATTTTTGATGTGGAATGCTACCTAGCATAATTCATAATGTAATTTTCTTTATTGTGGCATGAATGTTCAGATCCAAATGAATACAAGATAAAAGTTCATATTGATAAAAGAAATAGTAACACTTCAAGCATACTAATCAAAGTAATCATGTCTTCTCAAAATAGCATGGCAAAAGAAAGTTCATCCCTACAAAATCATATAGTTAGGCTATGATTCATTTTCGTCACACAAAGATGTTCCCAACTTCTATACCCCCGATGACAAGCCAAGCAATTGTTTCATACTTAAATAATCTCAAACTTTTTCAACCTTCACGCAATCCATGAGCGTGAGCCATGGATATAGCACTATGGGTGGAATAGAATATGATGATGGGGATTGTGTGGAGAAGACAAAAAAGAGAAAGTCTCACATTGACGAGGATAATCAACGGGCTACGGAGATGCCCATCAATTGATGTCAACATGAGGAGTAGGGATTGCCATGCAACGGATGCACTAGAGCTATGAATGCTCAACAAAAAGAAAACTAGTGGGTGTGCATCCAACTTGCTTGCTCACGAAGACCTAGGGCATTTGAGGAAGCCCATCGTAGGAATATACAAGCCAAGTTCTATAATGAAAAATTCCCACTAGTATGAAAAATACAACTTATGAGACTCACTATATGAAAAACATGGTGCTACTTTGAATCACAATATATGAGACTCACTACATGAAGAACAAGGTGCTACTTTGAAGCACAAGTGTGGAAAAAGAGATAGTAACATTGCCCTTTTTATTTATTTTCCTTTTTTTCTTCTTTTTCTTTTTCTTTTTCTTTTTCTTTTTCTTTTTCTTTTCTTTGGGCCTTTTTTTTTCTTTTGGCCTTTCTTCTTTTTTTTCTTTGGGCAATGTTCTAATAATGATGATCATCACACTTCTATTGATTACAACATAAGAATTACAACTCGAAACTAGAACAAGATATGACTCTATATGAATGCCTCCGGTGGTGTACCGGGATGGTGCAATGAATCAAGAGTGACATGTATGAAAAATAATGCTTGGTGGCTTTGCCACAAATACGATGTCAACTACATGATCATGCAATGGCAATATGACAAAAGTAAAGTATGTCATGATGATGATGAGCGGAACGGTGGAAAGTTGCACGGCAATATATCTCGGAATGGCTATGGAAATGCCATAATAGGTAGGTATGGTGGCTGTTTGAGGAAGATATAAGTAGGTTTATGTGTGATAGAGCGTATCGTATCACGGGGTTTGGATGCACCGGCGAAGTTTGCACCAACTCTCAAGGTGAGAAAGGGCAATGCACGGTACCGAAGAGGCTAGCAAAGGTGGAAAGGTAAAAGTGCGTATAATCCATGGACTCAACATTAGTCAAAAGAACTCATATACTTATTGCAAAAATTTAGAAGTCATCAAAAACAAAGTACTACGCGCATGCTCCTAGGGGGATAGATTGGTAGGAAAAGACCATCGCTCGTCCCCGGCCGCCACTCATAAGGATGCACAAGCCAAGTACACTTCATGTTTCAAATTTGTTACACAACTTTAACCATACGTGCATGCTATGGGACTTGCTAACTTCAACACAAGCATTCTTTAAATTCATAATCACCCAACTAGCATGACTTTAATATCACTACCTCCATATCTCAAAACAATTATCAAGTATCAAATTGATCATAGCATCCAATTCACTTCCTATGATAGTTTTTATTATACCCAACTTGGATGCCTACCATTCTAGGACCAACTTTAAGATCATAGAAAATACCATGCTGTTCTAAAAGTCTCAAAATAATATAAGTGAAGCATGAGAGACTAGAAATTTCTTCAAAATTAAGACACCACCGTGCTCTAAAAGATATAAGTGAAGCACTAGAGCAAAAACTATCAAGCTCAAAAGATATAAGTGAAGCACATACAGTATTCTAGCAAATTCTAATCAAATAGGCTTCTCCCAAAAGGTGTGTAAAGCAAGGATGATTGTGGTAAACTAAAAAGCAAAGACTAATATAATACACGACGCTCCAAGCAAAACACATAACATGTGGCGAATAAAAATATAGCTCCAAGTAAAGTTACCAATGAACGAAGACGAAAGAGGGGATGCCTTCCCGGGGCATCCCCAAGCTTAGGCTTTTGGCTATTCTTAAATATCTTAGGGTTCCATGGGCATCCCCAAGATTAGGCTCTTTCCACTCCTTATTCCGTAGTCCATAAAAGCTTTACCCAAAACTTGAAAACTTCACAACACAAAACTTAACAGGAAATCTTATAAGCTCCGTTAGTGAAAGAAAACAAAACCACCACATAAGGTACTGCAATGAACTCATTCTTTATTTAATTTGGTGTTAAACCTACTGTATTCCAACTTATTTATGGTTCATAGACTGAATTACTAGCCATAGATGCATTGAAATAAGCAAACAACACACGAAAAACAGAATCTGTCAAAAACAGAACAGTCTGTAGAAATCTGTAACTAACGAAAACTTATGGAACTCTAAAACTCCTACCAAAATAGGAAGTCCTGGACAATTTGTTTGTTGAACAGAAGCAAAAATAATCAATGAAAAATCATGTTCCTGTGATTGAACAAAATTATACTCGTGCGCACAAAGTTTCTGTTTTTCAGCAGAATCAAATCAACTATCATCGTAGGTTATCCTATAGGTTCTACTTGGCACAAACAATAATTAAAAGATAAAAACACATCTAACCAGAAGGTAGATTCAAGATTTATTACTAAACAGGAGAAAAAACAAAAAAACATTAAAAAAATTGGGTTGCCTCCCAACTAGCGCTATCGTTTAACGCCCCTAGCTAGGCATAAAAGCAAGGATAGATCTAACGAGTGCCATCTTTGGCACTAAATTCATAAGTAGAACGCATGATAGATTCATAAGGTAATTTGACTTTCTTTCTTGGAAAGTGCTCCATGCCTTTCTTTAATGGAAATTGGAATCTAATATTCCCTTCCTTCATATCAACAATCGCGCCAATCGTTTTGAGGAAAGGTCTACCAAGAATAATAGGGCAAGAAAGATTGCAATCTATATCAAGAACGATAAAATCTACGGGCACCAAATTTCTATTTGCAACAATAAGAACATCATTGATCCTTCCCATAGGATTTTTAATGGTGGAATCCGCAAGGTGCAAATTTAAAGAGCAATCATCAAGATCATGGAAACCTAGAATATCACATAAAGTTTTCGGAATCGTGGAAACACTAGCACCCAAATCACACAAAGTAAAACACTCATAATCTTTAATTCTAATCTTTATAGTAGGTTCCCACTCATCATTAAGTTTTCTAGGTATAGAAACTTCCAAATTAAGTTTTTCATCATAAGATTGCATCAAGGCATCAACGATATGTTTGGTAAAAGCTTTGTTTTGACTATAAGCATGAGGAGAATTAACAACGGATTGCAACAAGGAAATACACCCTTTTGAAGAACAATTATCATAATCAAATTCCTTGAAATCCGAGATAGAAGGTTCAATATTATTAGAAGTTGAGGATTCTCCAATCTCACTTTTACCAAATTTAGCGTTAAGATCTAAAGACTCCGAATTCTTGGGACGCATTCTAGGCAAAGTTGATTCATCATCAGTCCCATAATCATCAAAATTCATATTGCAAAATATAGATATAATCGGAGACGCATCAATAACTTTAAGATCTTCATCATTATTTTCATGGAAACTAGAGGAACACGCTTTTATAAAGCTTTCCTTTTTAGCACGCAATCTAGCGGTTCTTTCCTTGCACTCGTCAATGGAAATTCTCATTACTTTGAGAGACTCATTGATATCATGCTTAGGAGAAGAAGATCCAAGTTTAAGAGAATTAACATCAAGCGAAAGTCTATCAACGTTCCTAGCCAAATCATCAACTTTGAGCAATTTTTCTTCAAGCAAAGCATTAAAATTCTTTTGAGAAATCATAAATTCTTTCACACTATTCTCAAAATCATAGGGCATCTTATTAAAATTACCATAAGAATTATTGTAGGAATTTCCATAATTATTAGAGGGATTACTAGGGAAGGGTCTAGCATTAAAGTTTCCTCTATAAGCATTGTTTCCAAAACTATTCCTGCCAACAAAATTCACATCCATAGATTCATTATTATTCTAAATCAAGGAAGACAAAGGCATATCATTGGGATCAAGAGGAGTATTTTTAGTAGCAAACATCTTCATAAGTTCATCCATCTTTCCACTCAAAACATTGATTTCTTCTATAACATGCACTTTTTTACTAGAAGATCTTTCGGTGTGCCATTGAGAATAATTAGTCATAATATTATCAAGTAATTTTGTAGCATCTCCTAATGTAATTTCCATAAACGTGCCTCCTGCGGCCGAATCTAAGAGATTTCTAGAAGCAAAGTTCAAACCGGCATAAAAATTTTGTATGATCATCCATAAATTCAAACCATGAGTAGGGTAATTGCGAAGCATCAATTTCATTCTTTCCAAAGATTGGGCAACATGCTCATGATCAAGTTGTTTAAAATTCATAATATCCTTCCTAAGAGTGATGATCTTAGCGGGAGGAAAATACTTAGAGATAAAAGCATCTTTGCACTTGTTCCAAGAATCAATACTATTTTTAGCCAAAGACGAAAACCAAACTTTAGCACGATCACTAAGTGAAAACGGAAATAACTTCAATTTGACAATATTGTTATCCGTATCTTTCTTCTTTTGCACATCACACAAATCAGCAAAGTTGTTTAGATGAGTAGCGGCATCTTCACTAGGAAGGCCGGCAAATTGATCTTTCATAACAAGAATCAGCAAAGCAGTATTGATTTCACAAGACTCAACATCATTAAGAGGAGCAATTGGAGTTCTAAGGAAATCATTATTATTGGTATTCGAGAAATCACACAATTTGGTATTATCTTGTGCCATGGCAACAAGTAATCGAACACACAAGCAAACAGAAAAACGGCAAGCGAAAAAGAGAGGAGGAGATTGGGAAAGAGAGGCGAATAAAACGGCAAGGGTGAAGTGGGGGAGAGGAAAATGAGGGGCAAATGGCAAATAATGTAAATGCTAGGGAGATGGGTTTGTGATGGGTACTTGGTATGTCTTGACTTGAGCGAAGACCTCCCCGTCAACGGCGCCAGAAATCCTTCTTGCTACATCTTGAGCTTGCGTTGGTTTTCCTCGAAGAGGAGAGGGTGATGCAGCAAGTGTAGCATAAGTATTTCCCTCGGTTTTGAGAACCAAGGTATCATTCTAGTAGGAGGCTCCTCAAAAGTCCCACGCACCTACACAAACAAACTGAGAACTCGCAACCAACGCAATAAAGGGGTTGTCAATCCCTTCACGGCCACTTGCGAAAGTGAGATCTAATAAAGATAGTATGATAAGATAAATATATTTTTGATATTTTATAATATAGATGCAAAAAGTAAAGATGCAAATAAAAGTAGATTGAAAACAAATAAGATAAGAGATAGATCCAGGGGCCATAGGTTTCACTAGAGGCTTCTCTCGAGATAGCATAAGTATTACGGTGGGTGAACAAATTACTGTCGAGCAATTGATAGAAAAGCGCATAGTTATGAGATTATCTAGGCATGATCATGTATATAGGCATCACGTCCATAACAAGTAGACCGACTCCTGCCTGCATCTACTACTATTACTCCAAACATCGACCGACTCCTGCCTGCATCTAGAGTATTAAGTTCATAAGAACAGAGTAACACATTAAGCAAGATGACATGATGTAGAGGGATAAACTCGTGCAATATGATATAAACCCCATCTTGTTATCCTCGATGGCAACAATACAATACGTGCCTTGCAACCCTTTCTGTCACTGGGTAAGGACACCGCAAGATTAAACCCAAAGCTAAGCACTTCTCCCATGGCAAGAAAGATCAATCTAGTAGGCCAAACCAAACTGATAATTCGAAGAGACTTGCAAAGATAACTCAATCATACATAAAAGAATTCAGAGAAGATTCAAATATTATTCATAGATAAACTTGATCATAAACCCACAATTCATCAGATCTCGACAAACAAACCACAAAAAGAGTTTACATCGAATAGATCTCCACAAGAGAGGGGGAGAACATTGTATTGAGATCCAAAAAGAGAGAAGAAGCCATCTAGCTAATAACTATGGGCCCGTAGGTCTGTGGTCAACTACTCACAACTCATCGGAGGGGCAAGGATGTTGATGTAGAAGCCATCCGTGGTCGATTCCCCCTCCGGCAGAGTGCCGGCGAAGGCTCCAAGATGAGATCTCGCGGATACAGAAGGTTACGGTGGTGGAAATTGTGTTTCATGGTGCTCCTGGATGTTTTCGGGGTACGTAGGTATATATAGGAGGAAGAAGTACGTCGGTGGCCGCCCAAGGGGCCCACGAGACAGGGGGGCGCGCCCTACAGGGGGGCAGCCCCCTATCTCGTGGGGCCCTCGGAAGCTTCTTGACTTGCACTCCAAGCTCTCCGGATCACGTTCGTTCCAAAAATCACGCTCCCGAAGGTTTCATTCCGTTTGATATTCCTTTTCTTTGAAATACGGAAATAGGCAAAAAAATAGCAATATGGGCTAGGCCTCCGGTTAGTAGGTTAGTCCCAAAAATGATATAAATGTGTAAAATAAAGCCCATAAACATCCAAAAGGGGTAATATAATAGCATGGAACAATCAAAAATTATAGATACATTGGAGATTACCGGAAGAAGCCCGCCATGCGTACCAGTGATCACGTACTTGCTATGGTCAATGATTTACACGTAATCTTTGGAAAGGGTCCCGGCGCACTAGCTGTTCCGAATGACGCTGAGGGACACGCACCCATGTGGAAGAAGAAATCTATATTTTGGGACCTACCCTACTGGAAAGACCTAGAGGTCCGCTCTTCAATCAACGTGATGCACGTGACGAAGAACCTTTGCGTGAACGTGCTAGGATTCTTGGGCGTGTATGGAAAGACAAAAGATACACCTGAGGCACGAGAGGACCTGGAACGTTTGCACGAAAAAGATGGCATGCCTCTGAAGCAGTATGAAGGTCCTGCCAGCTACGCTCTTACGAAAGAAGAGAAAGAAATCTTCTTTGAATGCCTGCTCGGTATGAAGGTCCCGACTGGCTTCTCATCGAATATAAAGGGAATAATAAATATGCCAGAGAAAAAGTTCCAGAACCTAAAGTCTCATGACCGCCATGTGATCATGACGCACCTGCTTCCGGTTGCATTGAGGGGGCTTCTACCGGAAAATGTCCGATTAGCCATTGTGAAGCTATGTGCATTCCTCAATGCAATCTTTCAGAAGGTGATCGATCCAGAAATCATACCAAGGCTAAGGAGTGATGTGGCGCAATGTCTTGTCAGTTTCGAGCTGGTGTTCCCACCATCCTTCTTCAATATCATGACGCACGTCCTAGTTCATCTAGTCGACGAGATTGTCATTCTGGGGCCCGTATTTCTACACAATATGTTCCCCTTTGTGAGGTTCATGGGATTTCTAAAGAAATATGTCCATAACCGCGCTAGACCAGAAGGAAGCATCTCCATGGGCCATCAAACAGAGGATGTCATCGGGTTTTGTGTTGACTTCATTCCTGGCCTTAAGAAGATAGGTCTTCCTAAATCGCGGTATGAGGGAAGACTGACTGGAAAAGGCACGCTTGGAAGGGACTCAATAATATGCAGGGACGGATATTCTTGGTCTCAAGCACACTACACAGTTCTACAGAACTCTACCTTGGTGACCCCGTATGTCGATGAACATAAGAACAGTCTGCGCTCCAAACACCCGGAGCAGTGTGACGACTGGATTACATGTGAACACATGAGGACTTTCAGTAGTTGGTTGGAAACACATCTCAGAGGTGACAACACTGTTTGTGATGATCTGTACTTGTTGTATAGGGGACCATCTTTGAATGTATTGATTTACAAAGGATACGAGATAAATGGGAATACATTTTACACGATTGACCAAGATCAAAAGAGCACCAACCAAAACAACGGTGTCCGCTTTGATGCAACAACCGAGAGGGGAAAGGACACATATTATGGTTATATAGTGGACATATGGGAACTTGACTACGGACATGATTTTAAGGTCCCTTTGTTTAAGTGCAAATGGGTCAATCTCTCAGGAGGCGGGGTACAGGTAGACCCACAGTACGGAATGACATCAGTGGATCTGAAAAATCTTGGGTACACTGACGAACCGTTCGTCCTAGTCAATGATGTGGCACCGGTTATCTATGTGAAGGACATGTGTACCAGACCGAGAAAAAGAAAAGATAAGGAAGCGAATACATCATACGATGAGCCAAAGCGCCACATTGTTCTTTCAGGAAAAAGGGACATCGTGGGAGTGGAGGGCAAGACAGACATGTCTAAAGATTATGAAAAGTTTCATGAAATTCCTCCCTTCAAAGTCAAGGCTGACCCAAGCATCCTGATAAACGATGAAGATTATCCATGGTTACGGTGCAATAAGCAAATGACACAAGCGAAGAAATAGTGAAGACTTTCTCCCACAACTATTATGATGATACCATGCCAACTTTGTAACAGACGAGTATGATACCATTGTCCGTTTTGTACATGCACATGCTATGTGGGTGAAATTATGATACCATGCCAACTTCCAACTTTTTCAGAGTTCATTTGAAATGCTTTAATGTCTTATGGTTCGGCCCTCGTAATACCATTAATCCCGGTTCGCTCCTTGTCAACTATGTTCTCACCAAGAACACTCTCAAGAGGGCAGCCACGTGGGCCATTGGTCCCGGTTTGTCTGGACCTTTGGTCCCGGTTCGTGACCGGGACTAAAGGATTGGTCCTCGTTGCGCTCAGAGTTTAGTCTCACCTCACCAACCGAAGGGCGCTCACACCGGTTTAAAATAAGCCCATCCCTCTCTGCCTTGTTGAGCTCCTCTCAAAGTGAAAATAGATGCCCCTATACAGGGAATTTGACCTAAATTCATAGTGAATTTCTCTGAAATTCATAAAAATTTATTATAAATTTAGGTTGAATTTTCTCTATAGGCGCATCTATGTTCATTTTTTTAGTAAAGTTAATCACAAACTTGTGATTCACACAAATTTCAAAGAATTCAAATTTTAACTATTCAAATTTGAAAACTAATGGCACTAACAGAAAGTTTATAATTTTTGTGACTTAAAAGAAAAATAATAAAAAATAAACTTTAATAAAATAAATAAAAATAGCAACAATAAGTATTTTGTTGTAAGTAGAAACAAAATAAAATAAATAAAGCAACAAAGAAAACAAAAAAACAAAATAATTTTTCTAAAACTAATGGCACTAACAGAAAGTTTATAATTTTGCTAACCTAAAAGCAAAAAGAATTAAAAAACAAAAGAAAATAAATAATGCAAAAAACAAAAGAAAAAAACTGGGAAAAACTATTTTTATAATAAAGTTAATCACAAACTTGTAATTCACACAAATTTCAAAGAATTCAAATTTTAACTATTCAAATTTGAAAAGTAATGGCACTAACAGAAAGTTTATAATTTTGCTGACCTAAAAGCAAAAAGAATTAAAAAATAAAGCAGGAAACAAAAGAAAATAAATAACGCAAAAAACAAAACAAAAAAACTGGAAAAAAAACTATTTTTATAGTAAAGTTAATCACAAACTTATGATTCACACAAATTTCAAATCATTCAAATTTTAACTATTCAAATTTGAAAAGTAATGGCACTAACAGAAAGTTTATAATTTTTCTGACCTAAAATCAAAAAGAATTAAAAAATAAAGCAAAAAACAAAAGAAAATAAATAATGCAAAAAACAAAACAAAAAAATTAGAAAAAAAAATAAAAAAACCGCCACCTATTGGGCCACCACGGCCTGAATACGACTAGAAACCCAACCTGGGCCAGGATTCAGGCCCGCAGAAGGCCCAATAGGCCCATAGGCAGCACAGTGTGAGATTAGGCCCATAAGCCTGCATTTGAGAGGAGCTCGAGAGGGTTGCCGCAGTGGGGCTTATAAACCACTCCAAGCCCCTCTCAACTAGCGAGGTGGGACTAAACTTTTGGCCGCGGGCAGCGCAAGGCCTTTGGTCTCGGTTGGTGGCACCAACCGGGACTAAAGGAGGGCATTGGTCCCGGTACGTGGCACCAACCGGTACCAATGCCCTCCTTTAGTCCCGGTTGGTGCCACCAACCGGGACCAAAGGGGGCATTGGTCCCGGTGGTGCTACGAACCGGGACCAATGCTCTTGGTATATAACCAGGACTTGTGAAAATTTCAGTTTCTCATCTCCATTTGCCCCCGACGACACCGAGCTCATCGCCGCCAGGCTGCCCCGACGCCATCCGCCGCCCCTGCTGTCGCCCTCGACCGCACTGTCGCCGTCGCCCGTGCCTCGCCGTCGCCGTCACCGACGTCGTCCCTGAGCCCGCGCGCCCCTGCCCTCGCCCCGAGGGCGCCTTCACCATCGGTCGTCCCCGAGCCTTCCTCGTCGCCGACGCCCCCTGCCCCACGCGCCACCGCCTCTGCCTCAGGCCGGCCCCGCCCCGCGTCGCGCCCCGACGCCGTCGCTGCCCTGACGCCGTCCCCTGCCCCGCGCGCCACCGCCTTTGCCTCAGGCCAGCCCCGACCTCGCCGTCGTCGACGCCGCCCATAGTGAGCCCCCGCGCCCTGCCCTGCCCCCTGCCGCCACCGCCACCCATAGCTAGTGATGCTTTTTTTGCATATATGTTGATGATATATGTATGTATGTTTTACTTTCCTCGCAATATATATATATATATATATATATATATATATATATATATGTGTGTGTGTGTGTGTGTGTGTGTGTGTGTGTGTGTGTGTGTGTGTGTGTATGTATGTATGCTTTTTTGTATGTATGTATGCTTTTTTTGCTAGCTAGGAAAGTATATATGCTTTTTTTGTATATATGTATGTATGTATCCTTTTTTTGTATGTATATATGTATGTATGTATCCTTTTTTTGTATGCATATATGTTGATGAAATATGAACAATCCATTAGGCAAAACCTTTACTTTTTTCAAAATTTTCTATTTGAACATTTTTTAAAAAAAACAAGCAATACTAAAAGAATGAGAGGAAAAAGGAAAATAAGAAGAGGAAGAAAGGAGGAGAAGAGGGGAAATAAATAAGAAGAGAAAAAAGAAGAAAAAGAAGAGGAGAAGAAGAAAGGAATAGAGGAGAAGAAGAAAAAATAGAATAAATATATTCTATTTTTTCTTCTTCTCCTCTATTCCTTTCTTCTTCTCCTCTTTTTTTTTCTTCTTTTTTTTTCTTCGATCTTCTCGTCTATTCCTTTTTTATTCTCCTCTTTTTATTTCTTCTTCGTTTTCTTATGTTTTATCGGGTCTGCCGTCGTCGATATACCCCTCCCGATAACTTCAACACGAGGGGGGGTCGATATACCCCCTCCCCGATAATATTATTTTCCCATGTACGTATGTAGTGTCGATATAAACTCCCGATAACTTTAACAGTGGGGGGTCGATATACCCCCTCCCGATAACTTCAACACGAGGGGGGGTCGATATACCCCCTCCCCTATAATATTATTTTCCCGTGTACGTATGTCGTGCCGATATGAACTCCCGATAACTTCAACACGTGGGGGGGGGGGGTCGATATACCCCCTCCCGATAACTTCAACACGAGGGGGGTCGATATACCCCCTCCCAATAACTTCAACACGAGGGGGGTCGATATACCCCCTCCCGATAACTTCAACACGTGGGGGGGGGGTCGATATACCCCCTCCCCGATAATATTATTTTCCCATGTATGTATGTCGTCGTTGTCGATATAAACCCCTCCCGATAACTTCAACATGTGGGGGGTCAATATACCCCCTCCCGATAACTTCAACACGTGGGGGAGTCGATATACCCCCTCCCCGATAACATTATTTTCCCGTGTATGTATCTCGTCGTTGTCGATATTACCCCCTTGAAGCGTTGTCGAGGCCACCCCAAACCCTAGAGAAGCAGCGTCGAGGCCACTAATCAATATGATTCCTTACTGTCATTAGCTAGCTAGTTCTATGTTTGCCACTAATATATCCATATCTGTCATGTTTGAATAATAATTGCCATGTTGTAAATATTTGTAGAAACTATGGACACCCCCCGAGACGAAGCAACAGAAGCGATGTTGGGGGACATAATCGCACAAGGAAGTGATGTCGTCTTATCGTTTCTGAACGACACCGATGGTCGGGAAGGACAGGGTGAAGAAGCAGGCTCTGGTGACCCAATGCCTGTGCAAGAAGGAGACCGCGAGGATGGCTCCGGTGACCCAATGACGGTGTAAGAAGGAGACCGTGATGACGGCTCCGGTGACCGAACCGAGTCTGGTCAGGTATATATATTAGTTAAGCATGTGCTAACTAGCTAATTGATGCATTCATTGTTTTGGTATATGTACACATATTAATTAACTCTCGTCTTTCTTCTTTTTTCTAGCCCTCCAGATCGAGCACAACTTCGTTAAGGAGACGAGGCCCGAAGAAAAGTTGAGCTCGGATGAAAGGTTTGAGATCACAGCAATCGCGCGCGACGGCGAACCGATTGAACCCATCCGGACAAAGAACGCATTTGCTGCTCAGTGTGAGGTTCTTGTTAGGGACAAGATCCCGATCAGCATCCACCAATGGTATAAGCCTAAGAACGAAGACCCTGAGGTGTCTTATGTCAATGATATGTCGAAAGATGATCTTTGGACTGAGCTGAAGGAAAATTTCACCCTACCGCGAGAGGAGGATCCGGAGAAGCCAGTTACAGAGCAATTAATCAAGTCTTTTGCTCTTAAGAAGATGGCAGGCCTATTCAGGAGGTGGAGGAAAGAGCTGAAAAAGTTTGTCGACAAAGAAGAGACACCAGAATTGATCGGCAAATATGAGAAGATCAGAGATCACTAGCCCGCATTTGTGGCCCACACGACATCGGAAAAGAGTAAGAAGATGTCGGCGACAAACAAGCAAAATGCTACGAAGAAGCAGTTTCACCATCGCACGGGGTCAGGTGGCTACCTCAAAGCCCGACCTAAGTGGGCCAAGGCTGAGAATGATCTGCTAATAAAGGGATCGAACCAGAGACAATGAACTGGCCAGACCGTTGCCGGACTTGGTTCTTCGGGGCTGGGGGAACCTTGGACCCTGTATCAGGGAAGTGCCATTGGACGGACGAGCAACTGAAAATACCAGTCAAGAGGCTTCGGCACTATATCAATGCAGCGCAGCAAGGGACGTTCGTTCCAGACAGGGAGAACGACGAGCTCACAATGGCCCTCGGGAATCCTGAGCACCCTGGACGGATACGAGGCACACCAGGCTCCATTCCGTGGAAGGTTGGTTTTCCGGATGCAGGGGGTTACAAAACCCAGGAGAGGAGGAAGAAAGTGGAGCATAGGCAACTGCAGGCGCTGCACGAAAGGGTACAAGGGCTAGAGGAATGAGAAGCAGATCGCAGCAAACGACCTGCCGAAGCTTCCCTCGAAGCTACCCCGCCATCTCAGTGGAGAAGCAGCGTGGCTTCCACCGAGCTGCTTCAGCCGGAGCACGTCTTGACGGCTCCTGCTAGCTACCCCGTGGATTTTATCATGGAGTCTCAAAATTGCCACCTTATGGCGCAATGGCAGAACTTAAAAGTCAAGGTGGCTGTCGGCCAAGTTCGACCTTCTGAACCCGGCGCAACTTTTCACTGTCGTCTGATTCCAGAAGGATATGCTAGGGTGACGGTGGACGAAATAACAGAGGGATTTGAGGACCTCCAGCTTGACCACCCTGCCGGTGAAGGGGAGACTCGGCTGGGTTATGCTCTGAAGACTCCATGCCTATGGCGGAAGGAGTTCATCAAGCTTCCGAACTGGACGCCTCCTCCTCCTCCTCCGGCGAGTAAGGGCACTCTGCCTCCTCCACCGCCTCCTCCTCCGGCGAGTGACGATCAGGGCACTCGGCCTCCTTCTCCGGCGCGTGGCGGCACTCCTCCTCCTTCTCCGCCTGCGCTGGTGCGCCCGAGCAGCCAGCAGCCTCCTCCTTCTCCGCCTCGCCAGCAAGGGCGGAAGAGACCCGCCGCCACCCCGGCTGCTCTGGCGCGTCGTAGTCCTTCTCCTCCGCCTTGTAAGCAAGCACGAAAGAAGACAGACGCCGCAGCCGCTCCGTCTGCTCCGGCGTCTAGCTGTACAGCCAGAGGCGGGAGGCAATACAGATATGGTTCTTTGAAGGGTTGAAAGCAAAGAGACATCCACCTCCGGAGGAGAAGGTAGATCCGGTGAAAGCAAAGTGAACTATCGATGCCCTGAGGAAACCACCAAAGTCTCCGCCGAGAACCAAGTATGAGCACATTACTAAACAGACATATCTCGAAGCGGAGCGGTAGGGAAGTACTGTCAGACATCAAAGGTCAAAAGAATGAGCAGCTGCGAAAAAATTGCCCAGCTCGGCGAACAAGCAAATCAATCGTGCCCCCCGCTCAATGTGTCTAGCGGCGACATCGTCGCTAATGCTCCGGGGACGGTGCCCGGTTATGGCAATCTTGCAGATTACCTGCCTGACGATGTAAATTTTGATTTCATGGAGGTGGACGAACACAGATACGAGTACGGGAAGCCTCTCGTCAAAGATGAAAAATCTCTAACAACGATGATGCGAAGATTGCATAATTGGTACATGAAAACCTGTAGAGAGTCTGGGGGGACGAATACTTTGTATCTGAGAATTAAAGAGGAGCACGACCTCGTTGGAACTGATCTGTTGCCTGTTCCATTTGAGGAGTTCTTTGATTTCTTCAATCAAAAAGCCCTCGATAAATTAACGGTTTTTTGCTACTGTCTGTAAGTACTATTTCTGTCATTAAGTCTCTATATATAGCTCGGCTCTTTCATTGCATGTATTTATAATTAACTATCCTCACTATATTATGAAGATTGAAGATCGTCGAGTGCAGAAAACAAGAAATGTATGATATTGGGTTCATTAACACAAATATCATAGATGAAATTCAAGTTAAAAAGCACGCCGAAGAGGCCGAGGCCAACTTGCTACAATCGTTGATCAAAAATCAAAACAAAGATACCATACTCTTTCCTTACAACTTCAAGTGAGTGTTACTTTCTCTGCATACTCGGTTTCCCTTATTACTCGAGCGAGGTTATAGTAATGTAATTGATGAGTTATGCATGCGTGCGCAGCCTCCACTATGTTCTTCTGGAGATTAAGCTTGAGCGGGGACTAGTAACCGTCTTAGACTCGAGACGAAAAGATCCCGAAACCTATGCGGACATGACTAAAATGCTCAACAAGTAAGTTCAATCGATCATTATCGCACCATATCGGCAACTTTTTGTTCATTTCCTGATATATCAAGTAATAATAATTAATTTCTTTGTCTTGCAGGGTTTGGAAATAGTTTACCGCAGAAGCTCCGGGACTGCCGAAGGAGCTGCGATATACATACCCAAAAGTAAGTACTACTGGCTAGCTAGTTGCGCGCATCTCCCGTTGATTCTATAGCTATACTTTTATCAGTGCCATTTATAATGCTTCATTATCAGTTTGATTGACCTCTATTTCTCGTAAAGTGCTTGTGGCAGGAAGAAGGGAATAATTACTGTGGATACTATGTGTGCGAGTTCATCTACAATGCGACTTTGAAAAATAAGCGGGGCTACTCTAAAAGACAATATGAAGTGCGTAAGCAATAATATTCACAATTTCATTTTATTACACCATCATTTCTGTTGAGTTTCATTCATATATATGTATTAATCCCCTTCTTCAAATTAGACGTGGCAGATGCGGAATGAACTCCTACCACAAGATCGCACGAAAGTAATTCAAGAGGAATTGGCGGGATTCTTTCTTGACCACGTCATCAATAAAGCCGGAGAATACCATGTGGAAGTTGATTTCAATTGCTAGGGGATTGTAAGATATCTTACATATTGTATATGTATGTAGCCAGTAGCGTCGGATAGATAATACGGAAACTTGTTGTTCGACCAATCTCTCGGAGAAGGAGAGGTCGATCGATCACTTCTCTCAGTATGCATGACGAACTTCTGTACTTAATGGTTTCCTTCATTTTCTTACTAGCTAGCGTGTCGAGGGCCTCTCTATGTATAGTACGTAGCGTCGACCGAGCATGGAGATAAGAGAGGACACTTCTCCCTATTAATTAGCTAGCTAACACAATATATGAAACACCTAAATTAACCCCCCAAAACTCCCACCCCCCCCCTTTCAAAAAAAAACCCAGCCCCTGAAATGCTGACGCATGGATGCCTTTTGGTCCCGGTTGGTGGCCCTCCTGCCTGGGCTCGGCGCACCGGCCACATGGAGGCCCATCTGTCCCGGTTCGTGTAAGAACCGGGACTAAAGGGCCAGGGCATTAGTAATGACCATTTAGTCCCGATTCAACAACCGGGACAAAAGGCCCGTATGAACCGGGACAAATGGCCCCTTTTCTACTAGTGCCTAGTAGGACTCCCCCTCCCATGGCGCGCCCTTGGTGGCCGGCCTCCTCCTCCCTCCTTTATATACGGGGGCAGGGGGCACCCTAAAGGCACAACATTGTCTTAGCTGTGTGCGGTGCCCCCCTCCACCGTTTACTCCTCGGATAGTATCATCGTAGTGCTTAGGCGAAGCCCTGCGCGGATCACATCATCAACACCGTCACCACACTGTTGTGCTGACGAAACTCTCCCTCGACCCTCTGCTAGATCAAGAGTTCGAGTGACGTCGTCGAGCTGAACGTGTGCTGAACTCGGAGGTGCCGTACGTTTGGTACTTGGATCGGTTGGATCGTGAAGACGTTCGACTAGATCAACTGCGTTAACTAACGCTTCCGCTTTCAGTCTACGAGGGTACGTGGACACACTCTCCCCCTCTCGTTGCTATGCATCTCCTAGATAGATCTTGCGTGATTGTAGAATTTTTTTTGAAATTGCATGCTACGTTCTCCAACAATTGACTCCTTTCATCTCCACTGGCCAGGTATTTTTAAGCATTTTTCCACAATGATAGTAAGCGCTACCGCGTCCCTTAAATCATTTTAATAGGATTTGTCAGATCATATGTTGGCATTTCATAATATAATTATTCATGTGCATGAATAATGCGAGCTCCACGGAAGTTCATAGGATATCATTGCTCTCTAATATTTTGCAAAAAATGCTAAGTAAATAGGATTTTTTTGATTAATTTAATCCACGAGTATATAACTAGCATGACATTGACACAAATAAACGCGTACTGATATTCAGTCAAGCAAGCACATACTACGCTAATTGCAGAAAGATCTAAGTATAATGCTAGCATGGCTAAAACAGAAAACAGTAGCAGCGGGATAAACGAGTTATACTCTCCAGTAGGCCATGCAGAGGCCGCGGCGGTGGTGGCGGCAGCAGCGTCCTCGGCGGCCTTCTTGTCAGCTTCAAGTTTCTCGGCAGGGAGACGGTCGGCTTCGGACTGCGACATGGTGATGATGAAGATGCGCGGAAGTAGAGGAAGTAGACGAACAACGAGCAGTCGCGTAGGCGCTTCCCAAAAACCTATTCGCCTCTCTCCCGTACAGGAACCGGAGAGACGGAGTTTCGGAGACCTGCTCTCCCGTCGACCATGTATGCAGCGGATGGGATGGAGTCACCGGCGGCAACAGCAACAAAGTAACGACGGTGGGCGGTTCACATGGAGCAGATGTGATCTGATCGTGGCGGCTAGGGTTAGGAGACACCGCACACTTATATAGGCGCAGCCGCGTGAAGAGACGTGGGCTCGACCTACGTCCGAGTCCATGACAGACCACGATCTAACGTCTCAGATCGTGGCCCAGCTGTCAGAAACTCTCCATTAGTGACTGGCAAAAATAAGCGCGTAGGTGTGAGCTCAGCTCGGCTTATTCCCGCGGCGCAGCGCGGCGGGCGGCGGAGGAGCGCGCGAGGGCCTCTTCTTTTTTCAAGCTCCAATAGCATGTAGAAGAGCCACCCTTATAAGGAGGTCTAACTCCTCTTCCACTTCCGGGGTGGGACTAAACTTCCCACCTCCACCTAGTGCGAATAACCCACATGGGCCCTTAGAGATTTCTCAGAAATTGCTATATGGGCTTAAGGCCCATCTCAAATTTCAGCAAAAAAGAACAAGAAACGGCAGCCATCGCATGCCTACTTGTTCAAGAATGTGTTTTAAGTGGTTGGGAGTTCCACTCGTCTAAATCACACCATATCATTTTGGTCCAACACTTAAAGCTAGTTTAAATTAAAAAAAAAATCATTGCTTCTCTATTTATGCGTGATGCGCTCAGAATCAGTAAGCATTGTCATGTTTCCTTTTGTGCTTGCTTCAACTGATTGCGATAAAGTTTGATTGTATCCTGGACTCCGTCGAGTCTGGGTTTTTGAAAATAGTTGAGGTGTATTTTTGTTGGAAATGATCATATAGATGTTATCTATTACACCTAGAAATTTTCATGTAACATGCTTATATATATACAAGTCCACAAAAGGATCAAGATCTACATTTAGAAATAACAAACAGCACATGCATACAAATCTACATACACGGTAAAGTATATTTTAAGAGACGCTTACACATATGTAAAATACATCAACTACAAGTCAAACTATTTCAGAATATATTAAAACTTTTAAATAGGATTTTTTATTATTTAGATATGACCTGAACATCGCCAAAAGCCTCTTTTGGAATACAGACGATATCATCTAGCTCCAATGTTGGACCACAAGAAAGTTGACATTTGAAATGGAATGCAAACAAAAACGGAATGATTTTATGGAGGGTAATGAAAATAAAAATGGCAGAAACTACAGACATCCATCGCCTGGACCACAAGAACTCCACTGTTCTATCCCTGTATTTCTTTCTCTCTTCTTTGTAAACGATATATTTCTTTCTTTGTTGAATACATAAGCCTGACACCTCATAATAAGGATCAAAGCATAAGCAATCATTTGGTTCGAATTTGTGTGTTACTCAATTACTCTCGCCCTTGGCTAGGGTGCATCCGGTACTCCCTAGTCTGAAACACCCTTGAACTTATTTTCTTGAAGTGTTTTTCTTCAGATAAAATGCCCTTGTCATAGTATTTTTCCACGAAGTGATAAGTGAAGAAAGGCTTCCACTCCTTGAGTTTAGGCCTCCACAATTATACGTTGCCATGCAAAGGTAGGTAGGAATATGCGATTTAGACATGAAAGCTCTCTCTGCTCCCGGTCAAAGGAAGCAGGAGCAGGAGCCTCTCCTTTTTGTAATTCAAGACCATAGCATTTGTGTTACAACATTAAACATTTGGTGAGAAAAGAACAAAAAAGCAAAAAACAGCAACACCACCCGTGGTTTTGCTCACCTCTCATGGAAGGAACCACGGGCCGATGGCACAAGCAGACACGCACATTGACATCGCCAGATCAAATGGCGTAGCTGCAGAAATAAGGAGTAGAAACTAGCGCATGCACACTCTTGACCGCAAGACTTCCACTCCTTCCCTTGACCCCTCTACCCCTATAAATAGACGCCCTGCATCGTCCAGCCCTCTCATCACTCCTCTGAAATCCGGATTGTTCAGTAACTTCAGTTGTGTCCTGAGACGAGGAAGCTAGTAGAGGTTTTGGGGTGTGTTCTTAGCTAGATGGCTGTGAGGTTTGTGTTGATTTGTTTTTTAATCAGTATTTTTCTTGATGGCGTTTGCTTTTCCAGGTGGGAAGAAGTTCGGAGAAGATGGCCACGATGGGTGGGGACCGAAGGCAGATGATGGAGGATGCGGCGGAGGACAAGTTCCCGGAGGGGTTACGCATCCTCGTCGTCGACGACGACCGCGTCTGCCTCACGGTACTAGAAGCCCTCTTGCGCCGCTGCAAGTACCAACGTGAGTCTCTTGATCCCTCCACTTCGCCATAGTCCATTAGAATCGAGGCCTTGTGGTCTAGGAGTATTTGTTTCTCTGCGAATAATGCTTTGCCGCTATGCAGCAACAACGGTGAGGGATGGAAACACGGCGCTGAGGATGCTCATGGCAGGGAAGCAGCAGTTCGACCTCGTCATCACCAACGTGCGCATGCCGGACATGGACGGCTTCAAGCTCCTCGAGCTCATCCGCCTCGAGATGGATCTGCCCGTCATCAGTACTCTCACCTCTCTCAAGTCCCAATGCAAAGTCCAATTTTTGTGTTTTGCATCCATGAGCACTGTCAATTGTTTTTAACAACGTAGTTTTACTCCTCAATCTTGGACATACCCTGAGAGGATATTAATTTCTTTGGGCAGCATGTGAGATCCTATATATTTAGGACGATTTTATGAAACCACATACACATGCACGGCACCCGCACTCTATTTCTAACCTGGAAGAGTTCTAAAGAACGGGACGATCCCCATTGAGTCCGAACCAACGGGGTGTCGGGGTCCCATCTAACCGTTCATCCGTCCGATCGGATGGCGAGTGGGGTAGGAGAGCAGAGGTGGAGCGACACATGAGTTAGTAGGGGACGTATTGTTGGTTTCTAGCCCAAACCAATGGCATCCTATCCAGCCATCCGTCCGATTGGATGGCGAGTGGGGCGGGAGAGAGGAGGTGGAGCGACACATGAGTTAGTAGGGGACGTATTGTCGGTTTCTAGCCCAAACAAATGGCATCCTATCCAGCCATCCGTCCAATCGGATGGCGAGTGGGGCAGGAGAGCGGAGGTGGAGCGACACATGAGTTAGTAGGGGATCATATCTAACCATCCATCCATCAGATCGTACGGATGGTGGGAAAGGGGAACAAACGTGGATAGAACGTGATTATGAGATCCCAATTATTGTTTTTAATAATTAGGTTGATAGTGTTTAGTAGGCTAAAGACATGGTCACTCCAATGGCTAATTTGTCCTAGTGAGTGTCCGTGTCACTCCAATGTAACATGGTTTCCACATCCACGTGTTCGATGGGTGTCTTTTATGGAGTATCTACAATTTAAAGCAGTTTGGCTTAGTGAGAGACTCTATCACTCCAATGTAATGTAGACCCCACTATCCACGTGTTCGTTGGTTGTATTTATGGACATCTAGAATTTAATCTTATATCATCTCAATTAATTGTAAAATCCTACCAAGAAGAACGAAAACTATAATCTATTCATATTTCATGATATGACCAAGTTATATTTAGTTGTTTCCAAAGCTAATATTAAAATTCGTGTTCTACCAATCACACAAAGTACACAATTGCACCACATCTGTTTGCTAGGGGTTTCATGAATACTACAAATAAGAAATACCTATGTTGTATTGATATTATTAAGATTGAGATTACTACTCATGTTCATTCTCCTTAAAGTTGTTACTCCTTATGACTATTTACTCCCGGGAATAGCATATAAAGTAGGAGTGTCACATTTAAGTACATACTCGAGTAGGTTAACCATGGGTAATACCTACAATACTGCATATTTGTTGACTTTGAACCAGAACACTAATTTGTAGTCAAATTACATTCACAGAAAGTGCAACCACACGTACTTATTTTCCTGAATCTCTACTATTAATGCCCAAAAATCGTCCCAGATAATTCTTGCCCAATCTCTGCCTCGCCCACAGCTGCATGCAATTAATTAGCTACATAGTTATTTACACATGTCAATTATCTAGACATTAATTTATGGAAAGTATCATCGAGCATTGGACGAGAGGACCATGTTAATTATGAAGAGTATCATTCTTTGGACGGGAGTATCACATTAATTATAAAAAGTATCATCGAGCACTGGACGCGGGGACCACATTAATCATGAAAATTATCACGTAGAATATGTATGCCCCCATGGCAAGCACAAACAATTAGCTAGTTGCAATAAAAAAAGCTATTGACAATGGTGCTTAACATTTAAAAACTAATATGCGTGTGATCACTTAAAATGCTTAGAGCGTTACGTGGGTCGATAGATGTTCCCTAGTATGCTAGAGAAACATGGTTGACTGCCAATAATATTACTTGATCTTCAGGTTCACCAATAGTTAGACATGATGATGTGTTTTCCCTACGCGGAACATGTCGTGGTATGGCTTAGGTATTGTGTTACCGTCATTGTTTCAGCCATTATTTCCGTATCTTCCTATTGAATGTGTGAAAAATTTCCCATTTAGTCTGCATTGAAGCAGAATTATAAAATTGAACATTGAAATGTTTTTTTGTCTATAGGCACTTTGACCAAAACATATGTACACTTCGTAGATTTTTGTGAATTTCTAAATTCTAAATCTAAGTCATTGGTCATATGGCATGCAGTGCTATCCGTCGATTGCGACAAGAAGGTTGTGATGAAGAGGATAGAACATGGCGCATCCGACTTTATGGTGAAGCCAGTTAGTACCCATGAGCTAAAAAACATATGACAACATGTTCAAAGGTGGAGAAATCCCAAAGCAATAAGCCATATCAGCAATCATGACAGTGATGTCCAGAGAGTTCAACCAGCGACTGCTGACAAGAGTAAGTTATCGGGGAATAAGAGAAATGCTGGAGATGATTCTAACAAGCACAATGAAAGCACATGTGTATCCGCCACCCACAGAAAGCCCAGGGTGACATGGACAATTGAGCTGCATAACAAGTTTCTAGAAGCTATCAACCAGATCGGCCTTGATAGTAAGAATTCACATCTTGTGCCTCATTCATCGACAATGTTGGCTGCTCCATATTTTCATTATAAATTTTTATTACATGATTGCAGGGGCTGTTCCAAAAAAGGTATTGGAGCTGATGAATGTGGATTACCTCAGTAGAGAGAATATCGCAAGTCATCTACAGGTTTGTTTTCGACCTTTATGCTTAATTTTTATGTCTTTCTTACCATTATTCGTAGTCTAACACTTTGTCATATATAAGTGCAAGCTTTTATTTTCTAGGGAACATATCAGTCAAAGCTCTAGTAATGCAACTATCATGAAGTGTAATTTTAATTAAATGTTTCCCTTAAAATGCGAGGCTTATCTCATATAATGCATGCCTCATATTTTTAGGAGTATTTTTACCCATGCAATATCTTTAGTTCCTTTTGTACTCGCATATTTACCGTTATTTTTTCCGATGAGCATCCATCTCATACCTTGTTATTTTATCTATCTTTTTATTTCAGAAGTATAGATTGCACTTAAAAAAAGTCAAGTCAAATCACTCTAGTGATGCATATGAAAGATGGAACTCATCGTACAACATGAACAACAAGGGCAATTTCATGCATAATCATGAACATGGAAGATGGAGTGCGTCCTCTAGTGACACTTCCTCTTGGAGTACAAACAACTACGGTGCAACAGGTCACTTGGCTCCGGCGATGAACACCCAAAGTAACTTCTACATGGGGTCATACCTCCATGATGGTAGAATGTCGAGGTATGTTGGGGAACAATCGTCGGATGCAAGAAGATTCACAGGTTTTGGTGACCCTCCTGTCACCCTATACAACAACTTACCCAATGAGATAGTGTTAGATGAATTTCCATCATTCAATCGTCAAAGTTCCTATGCTGACCTCATGTGTGGCAAGCTAATGGAGATAAGCAAAGGAAAAACCCCTTCCAATCATCAAAGTTCATTTGCAAATACAACAGTTGGTGGCAGGAGGTCTCTTGTCGCATCACAGGTGAACTTCCCACAGATCAACCAACTAGAGAGCTATGCAATGTCATCTGGCCAGTTGCCTCTGCAAAATGAAAAGGCACCATTCATAAGCAACACCACATCAGTGGGAGGCTTCACTGAGCAGATGGCACCATTCAACATGGCAAGCAACACAAGCTTAGTAGGAACGATGTTGAATGGTAGCTCTGCACTTGATGCAAGTAGAACTTGAACTAAAGATACTCATCTGGTCAACAGTGAAAGAACTACTTCGATGCTTCACAACCTCCAGACAGACGATTTCTTCTCATTGACTCAGTTACTTGATGGTGGGGATGGAGCTAGCATTCTTCCTATGCAAGAAGGCACACTTGATCAGCAACCTGTTAATGATCAACTGAATGAAATCAATGTCTTCCCAATGGATGATATATTTTCCAACATGAACCTGGAAGTAAGAAGTTTCCTCATTTGTATGAATCTATGTGCTGCATATGAATTGTTGAGTTGGACATGTGTACTTAAATAACACTTTTCTCTCAATGTAGGATTTCACAAGAGATGACCCTATCGTGGAAGAAGCATGACAGTTCTGTATGTTAGCCTGCCCAACGGATGAGATGCTTGATGAGGATTCTCATGCTCGAGGGGGCTTTTTAAAGCAATAGAGTGCTTTGACAAGTTTGCAAACATAGTAATATGTGTAGCCATTTTCATATACTAGTCGTTCTTTGAGATACACTTCCTCTAGCATAACATTGAGAATTGGCGTGTTCTGCACAACAAGCATAAACACCACCCTTTGGAGACTTTTGTGCGTAATAAAAGTCTTATGGTTGAAGCTTTTACAATAGGGTTAGCATCCTGATAATCAAAACATTAATGCTTCTTGAAGCCTGTAGTAACAAGGCACACTTTATGCCTCGGACAAACTTGTTTGTGGCCCATCATGTTTTTACCTCGAGGTGGAGTACGAAGTGCCAGGTGTTACTCTTCATTACAGACGTATATTCTTCATCCATAGCTTTTCTTCAATTTTTCACTAGAAGCCACAACTAAAGACATATAGACATTTAGAAAATGCAGCTATCTGGCCATATTATTGCGCGCCGTCCAAAAGGACCAACAAAGCATCGAAATCATGTCCAAATCATGTTTCAATGAAAAGAGGGAACACTTTGGCCAATGCAAAAGAAATTAGTGAAGCTAGAGGTTTTCTAGGTAAAATTATGAATTTCTCTAACGCTACCCCACATGATCTTCACCGGGATACATGAGAAAAAAATATGGTCAACGTTTTCTCCCTCCCCACGGAGAGCGCACAAGCCATTAGAAGTGCCATGTCTCTTAGCCACCTGTTCACCAGTAAGCAACGTTCCCATACAACACCCCAAGGAACACTTTAGTTTTAAGTGGAAGTAGGATATGCTAAGGGAGGCAGAAGTGCTCTAATACCGACCATCGAGAGAGCCGTAAACAAAATGCCTGCGGGCCCTTGAGAACTTCTATGAACCCTTGAATTAAGTGGCATGCTTAGTTCTGACCCTCTCGCATATGGTTTCAGACGGTGCGCTGATCCATGGGGCCCGATCTGTGTAGGGCTTTGACTGGATGTGAGAGGGGACAATAAATTCATTTTGGTTTGTGTTAGGCTAGGTCATAGTGACATGACAAACCGAGGTTGAGTCGATGTCTTTGATGACCTGCAAGGGCACATGGCTATTGCATTTCATGATAAGTGTTGAATCCCACAGGGAGAGAATAGGAAAGCACTACCACCCCCGCGACTATGTTGTCTGTGTAGCTATATTCACACCCAAACCATAATTTGGAAATGGTCTATTCTATCTGTTGCTAGGAAACAAGAATAAAAGGAGTTTTAACTAAACTACAAATTAGAATGCGAAAATAAACTAAGTTAGAACATAAAGTAAAAAAAGGGTTTGAAACTGTAGGATTGAATGGAGCGAAAGGTGGTGTTTAGGCTTTGGTCTCACTAGTAAACACTATACCTCAAACATGTGCAGCTTCACATGGGTAAGAAGGTGTAGATCATGCGACGTGGTTTCTCGTCCAAAAGTGAAAGGAACCAGATTAACATTAGGATCTATGTAAGCTTGCTAGGCTCTTTATCCGCTTTTAATAATGGCACACATAGGATGTGTCTGAATGATTTGAGGCACTCTGCTACATGAAACATACATACCCAAAGCGCCCCTCCTCTTTCATGATACAAACATCTTTAGCAAAGCTAATGAATGCCGTGCTTTGGCAATCGGTGCAACTTCTTACTCTGGAAAGATGTGACTGAAATATTCTAAGTTAATTAAAAATCTCCTAATTCTTTTTTCCCTTTTTGGGTAGAACTGATCCAGATGGCAGCTTCCTTACTGTGGAAAGGAACTAAAAAAAGAACTTGCAGACAAAGGTGCCACATATATATTCTCCCCTGTAGTCTGTAGACAGAGCCAGCAGCTGCCTTTCCAGAAAGCAATTGTCTTTATCAGATGTGCTGCATCAAATATGGCACAAGAATCACACAACTACGGGGAATGCCCATCTATTAGTGTACTAGTGTATTGCTCCCAGCTAGCAATGGCTTCCTCCATGCCCATGTGCACAACATAACTGGAGAATACTGCCCAGTGACAACAAATCTTGCCCAAAAAAGGACTGTCCAGTGAGAGGGAGAGAGAGATCCTGGCAAGCAGGCAGGCTGGAGTTGTAGAGAGAGGACGGTGGTGATTAATGGCTGTCCACTCCAGAGTATTTTTCTAGGCTGGCTTCCAGGGCGGCCACATGCTCCGTGTCTGCCTGCCTGCGCCCAAGCACCCAATTATAACCACCCAATTTGTCTGCTCCTCCATTTATCAATCCAAACCTAGCTATAACATGCCCGCCTAAACTGCGAATTTTGGCACGCAGCGTACCATCATTGCAGAATTTTCACACAGTTGGATCTTTGCTTTTCCTTGGCTCTCAAGTGCGTTGCCGTACAGACAAACCTCTGGTTAGCATCTTCTGCAAAAATGTACAAACATTAGAAAAAGAAACCAGCCACATGGACGCCCATGATGACGCCAGGGCGCAGACCAGCATCAAGCGTACCAGCAGAAGCCACCTGATGAGCCTGGAAAACCGTGTCAAGTGCCGGAATGCCAGATTCAGAATCGCAGCTGTATGGTCGTTGGCAGAATGGTGCAAAGTTGGCTAATCACAAGATTGCCTCTACGCATACTACTGATGTCAAAAACATATTCCCTGTATATGAGATAAGATTAAGTGGCTGGTTGACAGGACCACCTACATGAAACAAACGGTTGTTTAAGAAATGACTAGATGGATTTCATGTGCCGGTAACACTTGTGAAAAGTAATCTGGATGAGGTAATGAAGGGTGTCCAAAAAAATAATATGACATATAAACACTTGAGCTCATTAACATACTTCGTTTCAACTTTTCTTTCTCACAGGCACAAGCTTGTTTGGCTCAGAACAATAACAGAGTAGTATGATACTCCCTCCGTTCCAAAGGGAGTACATCACAGCTTGCCCTCGCGTTTATTTTATTTAATTTTCTATATTACTTAAAGGACGAAAACTTTTGGAGTAAAATCTCATTTTGTTTTGCTTATCCCCAGTAATATACTTACAAAATTTGTTCAAGAATGAAAATTAGTTCAAGAGTGATCAATCCACAAACAGCATAACAATTATAAAAGTTCAGAATTTGAAGGCCAAATGAGGAAATTCATCCAACATAGTACTATGTAAATAGGTTCAATCACTTCATTACTATTCAAGGAAAAGTGTGTAACCAGAAAGAGTTAAGCCAACTAGTGAGATACCTGCATCGTGCTTGAGCGACTCTGCATGACAAAAAATAGTGAAGGGAATGTGCACCTTTGGTGATTTAGTGGAAATTTTTCTTGGACAGCATAGGTTCCATGGTTCCTTTGCCACCCTTTACTTTATCCAACAATACTGTGACCATGGGGCTTCATCAATCCTTTACCTTGCAAAATGTCCCTAACCTTGACTGCACCATCCCACATGTCTTGATGTGCATACAGGTTAGAAATTGTCACATAATAACCACTGTTTTCAGGCTCCAGGCAGAGCAAATGCTTTGCGATGGACTCGCCCATCTTGAGTTCAGCCTTGTTACTGCAAGCACTTAACAGTGCACCCCAAACTCCATGTGCTTCCTTGGATGGTAAACTCTCCACAAATTTATGTGCTTCTTGCAGCCGACCAGCACGTCCAAGCATGTCTACGATGCATACATGGTGTTCGGCTGTTGGAGTAATCCCAAATTTCTCTGACATAAGGTGGTAATACTCCCATCCTTCATCAGTGAGTCCAGAGTGACTGCAAGCTGACAAAAGAGCAATAAAAGTACTTCTCGTGGCTGTCATCCCAGACTGAATCATCTTGCAGAAAAGTTTTATTGATCGCAACCCATGCCCATGAAATCCTAAAGCTGATATCATGGAGTTCCAGCAAGCAATTGATTTTTCAGCAGAGGATTCAAATACTCTGACAGCAACGTCGAGTCTTCCACACTTACTGTACATATCAACTAGCGATGCTGAAACAAAAGTGTTATTTTGAAGATCAGACCTGACCACATGCCCATGTATGCTCTTTCCATATCCAAGATCCCCTAGTTGAGTGCAAGCACAGATGATACTGACTGTACACATTTCATCAGGCACGAAGTCTTCAATCTTCTGATAGAACTGCAATGCTCTCCAGCCATCGTTATTCTGTGCAAAGCCAGAGATCATACAATTCCAGGAGCACAAATTTATATCTCCGGGACTATAAAAGATTGATTCGGCACTTTCAGTATCTGCAAACCGGAAATACATGGTTAACAGGGCATTCTTCACCCTCAAATTGCATGCAAGCAAGTGCTTCAGTGACATACAGTGGATGGACTTTCGTAGGGAGTGCAGTTTAAGAGTTCCACATGCTGATAAAACACTAACTAGTGTAATGCTGTCAGGATTTACTGGCAAAGATGAATGCATGAACCGAAAGGTTTCCAAGGCGTCACCATGTAGTCCATTCTGTACACAGCCTACTATGGCTGTATTCCATGAAATAATATCTGATACCAACATTATTCTTTCCAACAGCGCTAAGGCAGCCAGTGTGTCTCCGCAGCATATGTACATGTGCATCAACGCATTAACAACTGAAACTGCACTCACAAATCCATACTTCAGAATAACAGAGTGAACTCCTTTGCCAAAGCTAAGGTCTTCTGGACAAGAGCATGAAGGTAGAACAGCAAGTGTAGTGGTCAAAGTGCACTTTAAACCTTCAGAAAGCAGCTCTTTGAACATAGCTTGAGCCTCTACTCCCAGTGAGACATCTCTTGAGTAACCAGAAAGCATTGTGTTCCATGAGATCAGATCTCTTACTGGCATTGTCCTGAACAAAAGCTTAGCAGTAAATGAGTCATGACATTTCATATATAAGCCAAGTAAGCTATTTCCTATAGAAGACTCGTCATGCAGAAGGCCTTTTCTGACTATGTATCCGTGGATTTCTTTCCCTTCACAGAGTAGTCCTTGATCAGCACAGCCAGAAATTACAGTCACCAAAGTGGCATGATCTGGCTGATACCCTGATATCATTTCTTGGAAAACAAAGAGGGCTTCGCTGACCTTTTCATTCTCCACCAATCCCTTGATCATAGCATTCCATGATACCAAAGTTTTACTGGAAATGCCTGCAAATACATTCTCTGCATCGCTGGGAAACCCAAGGGCTGAATAAAATGTTATCAGACAATTCGCCAGCGAGCAAGACGCGGTGTCCTCGTAACCAAGCTTGACCACACAGCCATGGACAGACCTCCCGAAGGACAAAAGACCATCTGCGCGAGAAGCAGCTGAAAGGACAGAAGACAAGGTGACCTCATCTGCCTGAACCGCTAAACGAATCATCTCCCTGAAGTAACAAGCCGAAACTTCAAAAAGTCCATTGAACGCGCTTCCACCTATCATAGAATTCCATGAGGTGGTGTCCCAACACGGCATCGTCCAAAACACAGCCTCCGAAGCGCAGAAACGCCCACACTTCGCGTACATGTCCACGAGAGCATTCTGAAGGTTCAGGTCAGTGTCGAGGCGTCTCTTCACGGCAGCGGCATGGAGTGCCGTCCCAAGGTCCATGCCTCTGGCACGCGACGCCCCCGACAGCATGATGACCACGGTGGCCGAATCGAACGCCCGAGCACGCGCGCCATCCACCGGAACAGAGCCACGGCGTCGCCCAGGCGGCAGCTCCGCGTCAGAGCATCGAGCGCGGCGTTCCACAGGATCACGTCCGGGCCGGCGGCCTCGTCGAACAGCGCCAGGGCGGCACACGCGTCGCCCCTCCTCCTGGCGTAGGCCGTGAGGAGGGAGGTCCGCACGGGCGGGTCCAGCACCGCGCCGGACTTGAGGGACGCGCAGTGGAGAGCGGTGACGGCGTCCACGGCGGGGCGCGCGTCGTCCCTGAGCGCGCGGACGATGGAGCTGGCCCGTGCTCCGTGGGGCATTCTGTCGAGCAGGTAGCGGGCGCCGCCCTCGCCCTCGGCGGGCGCATGGTGGAGTAATGCTACGTGAAGGTCCGGATAGGAAGTGCGGGCGAGGTTGGCTGTGGCGGGGAAGGTGAGGTTTACGGCGGCGAGAAGCCTGGGAGCTCGGTGTAGCATCCGCCGGCGCAGCGCGCGGCGGTTCTCCACGGAGTTCCAGGGCGAGGGTCCCAAACTGTGTCAACGCGAAGCAAGGAGAGAAAGAATGAGCTGCAGTTTCTATCCTTCCGCTACGAGGACGGGGCGTCCACCCGTTGGCTGGGCAGCTGAGGTCGCTGCCAGCCCACACAAATTCAAATCACAGCTTGGACGCGTGGTGCTCGTGGAGTTTCTTCTATAAAGAAAAGCCAACGAGGGTTAGCTCTTGGGTTGGTCTCATTTTTTTCTATCCTTCCGCTCACACGTTTTTTGTTTGGCGGAACACTAGAGAGACGCTAGCACGATTGCACAATAGGTGGATACGGAACTTGTGCACAACCTAGTAAGCAAAAATGCAACGACTTCTATCCCAAATATGCTATATGTATGGTATCCCGATGGTATGATCCAAAATGATCGAGTATGACAATCTTAATGTTGTATGATGCTATCGTTTCTACTTATAAGCTCTTCGTTTATCTTTCCCTCTTGCTTAAAAGATTGTTTGACTCTATCACTTTTGAGCTCTTTTTCTCATGCAAAATTTCACGAAGCAAGATAGCAATTGTGTATATGCGATGACAACTTTGTGTCACAAGAGATGATACCAAGATATGCACCACTATGATACGGTATGTATGCTATACAGAATATGATCACTAATGTGCACAAGTCACGTTGCCGACAATACTCAAAGGTACTCAAAGGCTAGTCTCGATGGAAGCAACGCAAAAGTAAGGCTCTGGTGGTTATCAATGCAATGGCAAGGAATGTACCATGAAAAGATATCACGATACCAAAATGATATGGAGGTTGCCATTCTTGCTTACGGTCGAGGTATCAAAATTGTGTAGCGGTCGATGTCGATGATGAATATGAGCGGCGGTGTTGTCGTTGTCGAACCGTCCCTAAGTAGCCGAAAAACGGAAACCGCAACTCAAAACTCAAAGACCAAAATGTGTCAAAATTTGTCGGAGTGCGAAACGGTGGTGGTATGCAAGTGCATATGCGGAAGTGGCGGTGGAACGGTGGAAGAAACCGAACTGAAAATATTCAGTTTCGTCAGGGATGGTCGGCCGACCGATGATGGTCGGACGTCCGGTGCCTGGGCGATTTCGAGCACGGGATGAACTCGGGATTTCAAGGGGGAGATGGCGAAAAATGGTCAAATCCGAGCGAATATATGGATGAAAATGGTGGACATGATGGGGGAGAGCTAGATCCACTCGTGGCAAAGCAAATCCATGGATCAAATCCAACAAAACTTCATCACACCAACAAACCACAAAAAAATTTGGGGCTATTTTTGGTGGGGATTTTCAAAATTAGGGAAGAACACAACAAAATCAAGCTAGAAAACAAAGGGTAGGGGCTCCAAATACGTGATCAACGTGGCTCATGATACCAAGATGATGTAGGGTGGAACCCTAGATGCCCGATCTTTCACGATTGGAGGGGATCCTACGAAGAACACGAAGAACATGAGGGAAAAAACAAGGGGAACACGAGGGAAACAAAAGAAAAATCACTCAACCAACAAGATCCGGTCACACATATGCTAGATCCTTGAAACACAAAGAGTGATACACAATTCAAGGTCAACGAAGGACGATACAAAAGGTCTTCTCCGTGAGGAGGTCTTGAAGGGTCTTCCCGTGATGGGGTCTTGAATCCGCTTGGGGGATCTTCTTCGAAGAGGTCGTGAGCTCCGAGGAGAAGTAACCAAGTGGACGAGCAAAGGTCTAACTCAAATATGAGCTATCACAATGCTAACCCTAGAAAGAGGGCGGAGGAGGTCTATTTATAGTCTTAGTGGACGAAAGGGTAAGTGGCTTCGGCCCAACACGCGGGCGGTCACACAGGCGTCGGACGTCCAACGGTCACAGGTTGTCCGAAGGCTCGCGAGGGTCCGGACGTCCGGTGCCGGTCGGGCGTCTGATGTTTCGGCTCTGGTCAGGACTTGTCGGTCGTTCAGTCGGGGCCGGTCGTCCGGAGGTCTCCATTTTTCCGATGTTTTGGCTCGGGTGTGGTGGTGCCGGTCGTCCGGTGTCGCTCGGTCGTCCGGTTGCTGGGAGGTGTCGGCCGTCTAGTGTTGCTCGGACGTCCGAGTGCTGGAGCGTGCGCTGGCTGGGACTTGGTTGGCCGGTCGGAGCCTCCAGGCGTCGGACGTCTGAGAGACGTCGGTCGTCCGATGACTTGGAGTTTCGAGCAGTCCTTCTTCTTGTCCGTTGAGCTTGGTGTCCTCGCCGTCTTGTTCGTTGGGTGGAGTTGATCCGTGGCTTTTCTCCAAATACCTGATTACACATAGGGTCTCCGCATGAGGTAGTAGCCATGTCTCATTAGTAGAAAGTGGGAGTCCGGAGAGGAGTGAGTTCACCTTATCTTCGATAGCCTTTGCTCGAGCTCTTGTCATTGGTTCAAGTGGTGTCGTGGGAGATGTGGATACGTCCATGGGGATGATCGTGGGATGTTCCACATCATCCGGCTGCTACAAATCATGCGACTGATTTTATCCTATTTTAAGCCGCCTCAACTGGGATGGATTGGAGCCGCTCGTTCCTCCTCAATCATTGCTTCCATCCGTGGGTCACGCATCATGGCTTTGTCGCCAGCGAGCAGTGGCACCACTAGGGCTGAGGTCAACGCTCCAGCACTGCTGCAAAGTAGGATCACCATCCCGTAGTTGGCGACGACTGGCTTCCATTGCAGCACCGGTGGCCGATGACGACCGGCTTCCATTGCAGCACCGGTGGCCGGTGACCAGGGCTTCATCGCAGAACCGACGCTCGGTGATGAGGGCTTCATTGCAGCATCGACGGACTCTGCATCGCATCACCGGTTACCCGCCGGCGTCGCGCCCCATCCGACATGCAGTGCCGACGAAGCTCCATTGTAGCCTCGGCGATGCTCCATTGAAGCCTCGATGGCACTCCAAAGCATCACCGATGGCGTGACAGTAGCTTCGATACAGCACCGGAGATGCCCGACGAAGCTCTATTGCAACGGCGACGGCGCTTCATTGCAGCCTCGGCGGAGCTCCATTGCATCCCATCGCAGCCCGTTGCAACACCGGTCAAGAGCAGCCCAACCTCCCCCTACGTGCTGCCTTGCAGCACCGGCGGCGAGCGCCGTCCGTCTTTGGTCTTCATGTTGCGATGCAACACTAGCGGCGGCGCTGCACTGGTGGCCGGCGTCGCCCCATCCAGCTGAGCAATAATGGTGGTCGCCCATGGCGAGGAGGACACAGCTCGTGGTGGCATGACCCTCTCCCTCGCAGCAACAGCGGCCCTAATTTTAGGCAGGATGCAGCTCGCGCTTGCCGCCTCCGTCCCTCTGGTTCGCAGGAACGGCGGCTCGTGCTTCGGCGTCGCCATGGGTGCCTTCTCCCCGCTCGACTGCAACATAAGAGAAGTGGGGGAGGAAAAGAGATGAGGGGAATGATTGGAGGAGAGAGATCGTGTGAGAAGAGATAAGATTGGATAGGGAAGCGGTGGGCTAGGCCCACAAGGGGCACGTGTCGTTCAGAGAACACGGCTTATGCGTCGATGTTTTCATCCGGCTTAATTGAAACGTTCTCCTTTTTGTTTTGTTTTCTTTTTTTGAGGTGAAGCTCACACGTTTGTGAGGCGGAAATATTATTTGGATGACGTTTCCTGGGATGCCAACCCAATGAACAGCGAGGCCTTGTTTAGGAGGATTGAAGGGAAAAACAAACGCCCAGACGTGTGGCATCTTGCACATCGCCCTCACGCCTCCATCATCACTCATTTTGCCACGTAGGAACAGATGACATCAGCAGGAATCTTTTTGGTTTTTAGCTTTAAAATGTTTTATCTCCTAATTAAAAAATCAAAACAAAAATCCGTTTTCACCATTAAATCCGTCTTGACGAGATCTTCAATACTAGACCCCATGTTGATATGTTTCGACGAAATTTTTTTTTGCCCAGAAGTTGCCATGATGTTTACACTGTAGTTGCCACAGTGTTTAAACAAAAGTTGCCATGTGGCAATTTTAGTTTGTAGAGCATGGCAATTTTAGTTTTTTTATGATGGCAATTCTAGTACTTTGACCATGAAAATTGTTTTTTGTATGAACCATGGCAATTTTAAGTGCATGTATCATGGCAATTTAGTTTATGGTTCATGGCAAGTCTAGTTTCTTAATTTACCGTTTTATAATATGTCAAAATTTACATTTAAATGTAGAAAAAAATAGCTGAAACATGTCACGACAACTTCTGTGTAAACATCATGAGAATTCATTTGCAATAGACATGGCAACTTCAATCCACCGGTGAAGATCTCGATGCGAGGAATCCACCGGTGAAAGCGGTTCAAGATTTGGATGCACGGTTTAAGAGATAAAACGTTTTGAATAAACGGATCTACGAAAAAAAAGAAAAACTCCTAGGTTGCGACAAGTGGCACAGGTGGCGCACATGCAGCGCGCCACTTGTCGCACCCTAGGGAGGTTGGAGTGATCTTTGCATTGAGTACTCCTCAACTAGTGATTTCGAAGATCCACTAGATTGAGGCATGTCCTAAGAATTGTTAGTGGGCCGTTGGATGGGATATAGTTTTCGAAAATGATATATAGTTTATTTATTTTTCTTTCTATTTTTTCTCCTTTTCATTTTTGGTCTTTACCTTTTTTCCGATTTACTTATTTTCTTTTTCATAATCTTCAGGAATTACGAATATTAGTTCAATTTTTTTAAATGTTTTAGTTTTCTAAAAGCTAATTTTACAGAAAATGTTTAGAATTCCAAAAGGTTCGTGCTTACAATTTTTTCCATAAATTCAGAAACTTTTTGTGTTTCCAAATTTGTTTAGGAATTTTGAAAAATATTTGTTTCCAAAATTTTCCAAAATTTTTATTCACAAATTCCAAAAATATCATGTTCTTAAAACAGCAATTTCGCAAAATGTTCGTTTTTCACAAAAGTTCTTCAGAATTAAAAAATAAATCCTGTTTCAAATTTCGTTCACAAATTTCAATTTTTTTTGTTTTTTTTTGTGGAATTTCAAAAGGTCTTCTCATTTTTTAGAAAATTTTGAAAATATAAGAAAAGACCAAAAAACTGACATGCTGCGAACTGCACAACGAACCGAGGCTGCTACGGTACTGCACCGCTACAGCGCCAAAGACCATGGTACAATATACCAACCAGGCTACCAGGCAAAACCTTCACTATAGTACCGCGCGCTTCGCCTACTAATAGGCCTGCCTAGTCGGGCATCACTGTGCGCATCACTCCTCTGTTTGCCGCAATATGCCGTAAATTGTATATCCCGGTTTGAGTACGGAGATGATCTGCAAAAGCGACCTCAAAGATTTTCGAGCGTCAAAAAAGCCTAAATAGGCATTTCCCTTCAGGATTGTCCCTAGTGTTTTCCTGAAACACCTTGTTACATCTTCGAAGTATTTTTTTTGGGTTTTCAAAGGCGATTCTAAGTGCCTTCAGATCTTATTGCTTCCTAATTCGCACAGTGTTGTAGTGGGAGCCACCGATGAGAAGTGACGGGTAATCGTTATTACTCAGTGGGAGGTTGTAGCGAGATTAGATCTGCTCGATCCCACTACATAAGTCAAATCTCAACTTGAAGATTGAGCATTTTCCAGAAAAGTATATATTGACTTGTAAATCGAGAATTCTCCAGAAGGAATGTTAGTGCCATAGTTACCTACACATGTGAAATGTTGGAAGATAGTAGGGTACCTATTAGAAGTAGTCAAATGTTGGGAGTAGATCATACTACAAATAAAATTAAGATCGGTATAGACGATGAGGAGATAAGATGGCGGAAAGATGTTACGGTCTAGAACCCGTTAGCCGAATGCCCGAAAAGTACCCACACACTTAAATAACATGGAAATTAATAACCCAACCTCACGTTTGCTGGTTAATGCAATGACAATATAGAACACCAGACGGTATTAAACATGGACAACTTAGTCATATGAGCACTATGTTGCTGTACACGAAACAACTTTATTAAGAGATTTGTATTAACATTTTTGTTTTATGCTTTATTTGGTTCCATTATCCATATTTTTAAGATTTTGCATGATGCTATTGATATCAATGGAAGTTCTTTCATATACAGTTTAAACACATACTCTCCTTTGTGTCAGTTTGAGAGGATATTGTATAACTGGAGGGTGTCATCGATAGATTATCATGATGATCAGCGGTGCGATGAAGTGTGCTAATCCCTCAAGTATATTCTTTGTAAAAATATCGAGAGTATTACTTACGTGGTTGCACTATCATGTGTTGTGCCACACTTATAATGTGACATTTTGTGTAGTTGGGTTCCGTAAGGATTTTCTGTTATGGTGATCAATAAATTGGTGCTTTCTTTTGTTTCCTTTTTGTTTTTGTTTCTTCCTTTGGTTAAGATGCTTGTTACTCCCTCCGTCCGGAAATACTTGTCGGAGAAATGCATAAAAATGGATGTATCTAAAACTAAAATACGTCTAGATACATCCATTCCTCCGACAAGTATTTCTGGACGGAGGGAGTACATCACACCGTGGAGTCGACAGTCGTCTAGTTACAATGAGGCCAAAATTCCTCCCAATCCCTGTCGTAGAAAGGACGACAAGCCACCAGTACTCATCTCGCCTTCGTACTCCCGCCTAGAGAAGACACAAGTCTCTCAAGACACTCATAATAGCACTGGAGGATATGTGGCACCTGGCCGGTCGGTCACGCAAGCCTTGGGGTATTTTTTTTCTTTAATTAGCATATGTCTTGTCATCTTTACACTTCGTCTGTAAAAGTAGATTGCAAAAATGGAAAGACGGCCATCATTTTTATTTTCTTGTGCAACATATGTCTTGTCTTTTTTTTTGTTAAGGAGCATAAAACCTTCGGTTAACATCTAATAGGAAGAGCTCCCAATTTGATGTCTCGACTAGCGCTTGAAAATGCACTATTGTGAAGGCTGAGTGTACTTAAAACCAACTTGATACTAATATATTGTCCTTTATCAAATAAAATAACACATCCACCAACCTTTTGTCAGTGTCACCCTTATTATATACCCCATTGGATGCATGTTTCCCTTCCATCCTTGCATGCACTTCTTATATTGCCTCGTCTACCTTAGCCCCCTTTACCAGACCTAAAATTGTATTATATATCTTTAACTTTTAACCACAATAATACTCGATGCAGAACAGAAACAATCATTAGAGATATTTAGAATACTATAGCTCATGATTTCATTTATATGGGAGCTGGTCGATTGCACCACAAGATCTTACTTGGTTCTCACGCAGGTGCTTGCGAGCTACCTTGTGGACATGAGTTATACATGGGCTTGGGCTCCCTGTTTGGACCGAGACCAGAGTCATTTTCGTAAACAAACAGGTCCGCTAAAAATGAACAAATGAGGTGAATTAGTGATTCTAAAAGAAAGATGAATTACTTCTTCTAATCACATCCATTAGTTTGCTTTAGTTTTCATGCCAAAAAACTCCTACAAAACATATATAGAAGAACTTGCAAATAAACTCTACCTATTTAAACTATCATGTGTTGTGCCACACACCCACACTTGGCTGGCACATGTTGTGTGCTTGATGAAACATTTGGTGTAGCTCTGTTTTGTTAAGGATTTTTCAATTCGGTGATCAATAAAATTTGTGTTTTCCCCTTATTGTTTCTTTTCTTTCAGTAGGAAATGAGAAGTTAGCATGTCCAATCCACATAAAGGCATGCTCTCACAGAACATTTGATACTTCTTTATTAGCATGTGTAATCAGTATAGGTTCATGTTGTCCTAGGACTTTTGATATTTTTTTTATAAGAGTACAAGGCAGATGTATACGATCCAGACTACCAGTATACTTATTCTTCTTACCTCACCTATACCATTTTGGGGATATCTCTTATATAATTTAACTGGGCGCGGGAGAACATTGAAATATAGTACAACTATGTTCTGACTTGATTGGAGTGCACCAATGGGTGTTAAGACTTGAGATATTCCTTTTCATACTAGAGGATATGGTCTTAATTTAGGTTTCATGGGTAGCTATTGCATCCCCCAACCTTACCTTTGGTTCAATATGACCCTCAATTATAAAGAAGGCACCCTATATATTGCCGTTGCAGTCTTCTATCTCATGCCTCATACACGCGTTAACTCTTCGTGCCCATACATAATTGAGCATCCCTAGATAAAAGTGGCTACTAGGAGTAATTATACATGCACAACATCATATGGGATGAGAGGGATCAAGAAGCACCTCCCCTGCACTTATCAATGGCTCAATGCGACTCCAGATCTTCAAGCCTTTTGTTTGCAGAAGAGAAGTGGTCCACGTACCTCTATTGTTAGGGTGGTTGGGAGGCAGTCAAGCTGCCCACACATAAACCACAAAGTAGAAAGCCCTAGTGCGTCTGAGTTTCTTTGACAAAGGAACCATCTCTAGGCAGAACGGTGTTGCTCAGATAAAGATTGATGAGATTTTGGTGGAACTGTTACGGACCGGTATTGGGGGCAGCACTATAGCTGCAGGCCCAGACCTGCAACACAGTCCATAACCACAATACCAACATGTGCGCCTTACGTAGCCACATGGCTAATCCTTGGCGGCCTAGAAGTCCAAGTTTATCCGTAGGAAATATATTTCTATAAGGAAGTTGTCTTTACTTTCCAAACGGTTAGGATCTGGTTTTCTTTCCAAGTTTTATGATCTCTCTGATCTATATAAAGAGATGATAGTTTGTATTAGGACTATCAATCAAGAAATAGAGAAAATTGCCCCAAACCGAGAGTTTAGAGCCTCCACGCCACTGCAGGGGACGAGCCCCTTTTTTCGAAAAGGGGAGGCTCCCCGGCCTCTACATCAGAACGATGCATACGGACAACTTTATAAAAAGCAAATAGGTTCAACAAGGTCTTATAGTCTCAAGAAAAGTAAAGAAAAGCTCACAAAGAGCCAATAAAAAAGTAGCCAAAAAGCCACAACCGGCTTAAAAGTGCGTTATATCGACTAGAGGGGGGGTGAATAGGCGATTTTTATGAATTCTTCACTAAGGAATTTGCCGGTGAGGAAATTCCTTAGCGAAGACCTACTAGCAGCGGAATAAGTACTCAGAAGTAAGCATAACAAAATACAAGCATGGTCCTCATGATGAAATGAAGACTAGCACAGAGTACAGAAAGCGTAATCACAGGATAACACAAGATGAAGACAAACAGACTGAAGAAATTGAACTGAGGAAATTGAGGAAGTCTTCAGTCAAAGTCTTCAAGCACAGATATGAACAAACACTCAACACAGTAATGAGGAAGTGAAAGGGTTGAGGAAATAGAACCAGTTAGGTTGGTGAAGACAATGATTTGGTAGACCAGTTCCAACTGCTGTCTCAGTTGTACGTCTGGTTGGAGCGGCTGAGTATTTAAACTCGAGGACACACAGTCCCGGACACCCAGTCGCTGAGCACGCAGCTCAGGACACCCAGTCCTCACCGTAGTCTCCTTGAACTAAGGTCACACAGACCTCGTCCAATCACTCGTGGTAAGTCTTCAGGTGACTTCCAAACCTTCACAGACTTGGTCACTCGGCGATCAACAATTCCTCTTGGATGCTGTAGACCATGACGCCTAACCGTCTGGAAGAATCACGGTCTTCAAAGGTAACAAGCGTCGGATCCACGCAGGATCAATTTCTTCAGTGATGCTCAATCACTTTGGGTTTGTCGGGGTTTGGTTTTGGGTTTTCCTCACTTGATGATTTTCGCTCAAAGTCCTCGGAGGATGGGTTGCTCTCAAATGACAAGTGTCAAGTTCTCTCGGAGCAGCCAACCAGCTAGTGGTTGTAGGGGGCGGCTATTTATAGCCTAGGGAGTAGCCCGACATGATAAGACATAAATGCCCTTCAATGATATGACCGTTAGGTGGATAAGATATTTTGGGACAGCTGGCGCGCAGCACAGCAACAGTCGGAAATTTGAATCTCAAATTCCTCAGGGCTATCATGTTCCTCACTGTGTAGGCAATTCGCACTGGCGAATTCCTAACTCCTCAGTCAGAACAAATTCATCAGCGACCAGAAGAACTTCGTCTCTGTCACTGAAGAAAGTGACTGAACTGTATGAGATTTCCAAAGGCTTCACTCGAAGGGATTGGTAGGTGTAGGATTTTGAGTTGAGCATCACATGGAAATTTTTCCTTAGTATTTCCTCGACCCCCTTTAACAGTACGGTGTTTCCTACGACTCAAGAAAGAGAAAATGAAGCTACGAAAACAAAAGTCTTCACGCTTCATGTTCCACAAATGAATACCAAGTCTTCAAGGTCACACCAATATCTTCACTTTCAAAGTCTTCAGAAAGTCTTCAGAATATCAAAGTCTTCAGTCGAAGAACTTCATTTTTAGGGGTCGACTTTCTCTGTAAATATCAAACTCCTCATAGACTTATAGACATGTGTACACTCACAAACGCATTAGTCCCTTAACCTATAAGTCTTCAATACACCAAAATCACTAAGGGGCACTAGATGCACTTACAATCTCCCCCTTTTTGGTGATTGATGACAATATAGGTTAAGTTTTCAGCGGGGATAAATGTATGAAGTGTAAATACTGATATTGAGGAATTTGATAGCAATATATAGAAGAACTCCCCCTGAAGATGTGCATAGTGAGGAATTTGCGTTTGAGGCAATGCACATTTGAAGAGTTCAATCATGGAGATCTCCCCCTATATCTTGTAATTCATACACGCATTTGATATATAATATGAAGAATTTGAAATGCATGATGAAATATGGTGCCTGATGAGATTCAGCATGCGTGCAATGTCATTAACGAGGAATAAGCATGCAAAGCATAATGCAACAAAAGTATCAGCGCACCATCGGGTTTAAGATTACAACTCGATCCAAATAAAAGTTTCAGAAGAACGAGAGTTGTAACTTAAAAAATGCCCTTAATATAGACCCGCTTGAAGACTAACTCAGATTTCTCCCCCTTTGTCATCAAATGACCAAGAGGATTGAAACTGAGGACTAACGCCCCTGAAGAATTTCAAGTCGATGGAGGAGCGCCAGCGTTGTCGGGGTTGTTTGTTGTAGCAAGGCCTGCCGCAGTGTCGTCCAAATCTTCATTCTCATCAGTGTCACGCGATGAAGAATAAGAGCTGGCCACCAGTGGAGGAACTTTGACCCTCTTGAGTTTCTTCGGAGGAGGTGCAGACCAGTCAAATTCTTCCTTGAGACCCATAGTCTTCAGTTCTTCAGCGCTATAGACATGAGTGAGGACAGCCCAGGTGCGGTTGAAGGTTTCATGAAGGTAGTATTGGTTCTTCTTCACTGCATTGTATGTTGAGGTCATATTGTGAAGAAGTGCACCAAACTGACGCTTTACCCATTTGTGATTGCGATCAACCTTCTGAGGAAGACTGAGGAGTAACTCACGGACAGTCATCACCCTGGGTGCTATGGCTTGAGGATTTTGCTTGGCTGAGGTATTTGCGGCAGAGTCATGTGTGGCAGAGTCGTCATTGGTAGAGTAAGATGCAGCCTTGCGAAATTGACCATCCAATGGACGAATGCCTTCATCAATCACAGCAGCTGCCTTGCCTTTATCATCAGCTGATGAAACTGTCCGTTTGAGGACCTCAATGGGAGGCAAGTAGCTACCGTGGTTCAGAGTGTCATCTTTGTAATTCAGTGAAGATCTTGCCCTGATGAATCGCATAATCCAAGGCGCATAGGGCTTCAGCTCGAATGGTGACATAGCAATATTGCCCAGAGTCCTCATGAAGAAATCATGGAAGTTGACGGGAACGCCATGAATGATGTTGAAAAGCATATTCTTCATGATGCTAACGACTTCTTCATCATTTGAGTCCTGGCCTTTGATAGGACTCATAGTCTTCGTCAGAATGCGATAGACAGTCCGAGGCACATAGAGTAATTCCTTGACGAGGAATTTGGTTCGTGGGGCCTGCCCAGGCTTCAAAGGCTTCATGAGCACTTGCATATAGTGATTTGTCAGTTCAGGGTCACTGTAGGTGCAACGTGCACTGTCATGGGGAGGATTGAGAGGAAGGACACGAAGCAATTCAGTTGCCGGTGCCTTGTAGTGAGTGTTTTCAGTCATCCAGTCCAACACCCATGAGTTGACATCTTCAGCGTCTCCAGTGATATGCAGTGTCGCGTAGAACTGAAGAATGAGTTCTTCATTCCAATCGCAAATGTCCGTGCAGAAATTTAGTAATCCTGCATCGTGAAGAACACTGAGGACTGGCTCGAAGCATGGCAGAGATTCCATGTCCACGTGAGGAATATGTGCATGATCGAAGATTTTGTCTTTGTCAAACAGCACAGAGGAATAGAAGTTGGCCTGACTAGCAGTCCAGAAACGCCTCTTCCTTATGCGAGCAGAGTCATAGGGGTTGTAGTTAGTGAAGAATACATGCTCGGCAAAGAAGTCTTCAGCCTTGAACTTCTGTTTGCTTGAGAACAGATTCTTTGGCTTTGGCAGAGGGGTGTCAGTGAGTTGCATCACCACCTCAGGAATCGCGAGCTCAGGTTCTTCAGGCTGAGGAATTTCTGGTTCCTCTTCGTGTGCAACCTGAGGATCAGTAGCAGCAGGTTCTTCAGCACTAGCAGCTGGAATGACTTCATGCACAGAGGGAGTGGGTTGAGTTTCTTCAGAGCCCATTTGAACTGTTGTTGCAGGGGACTGAGGAATCTATTGGATAGGTGTGAAGAGAGGAGTATTGGGATGCTAACTTTCCCAAAAGTCATCATTCATCACAGGTGTGGTGCATCCTATATCCACATCTTCATCTTCAATTTCCTCAACACCAGCCTCTTTAGCTGTGAACTGAGGCATAGGTGAGGAAATGACTGGCGTTGAAGGGATTTCGTCCACTTCAATTTCTTCATCCATCTGCTCTGACGAAGTAGCAGAATGATTTCCTTCATCAGATCCGCTTGGGATCTCATAGTCTTCTCCAAAAGGAACAAGGTCCTTTGATGGCATGGAGGAAATTGGAACAGCATCAATAGGATTTTCAAATGAGCTGGTCATTGGCTTCATTTTCTTTGCAGCCAAAGAATTTGACGCAGCTGATGCCTTCCGTTTCTTCACTGCAGCTCGCTCTGCAGCCTTGGTCTTATTCACATCTGATGCAGATGGAAGAATTGGAGTTGGTGTAGGCGCGGGAGGAGCTGAGGAATCTGGTTGATTTTCTTCAGGCGCACCACTAGTGGATGCCCTGGCAATTTCTTCAGCGGCTGGAATGGAGTCATCAACCCTGGAACTAGCATTTTCTTTAGCAGGCTGAAAATCATCAGCGGTGCTGGCATGTTCTTCAGCAGGCTGAGCAGAGTCTGCAGCCTGAGGGTTTTCTTGTTGCGTTGGGGCTGCAACATTTGTGAATTTCTTCGTCAGGTTGACGAATCTCACTTTAGCTCCTTGCCAATCAGCATAGTAGGCATCAAAGTCTTTGCTGAGGGCTTGAATTTCAGACTGAGCCTGGAGAAGTTCCTCAGGTGTCATTCTGACAACGTTATTCTTCAGGAGCTTCTCCTTTCTGTATTGTGCTTTCTTGATCTCTCTTGCCTTTTCAAACTTCCATTTCTCTTCAATGATGAAATGGGTCAGCATGTGACTTTGACCAGGAGTCAGATGAAAATCAGGCATTGGGGTGTTTGGATCCTTGTGCCAGAGATCAATGTAATCGAGGATTTTCCTCGGATCCAAAAGCAGTGGCACAGATGTGCCTTTGGCTCTAGCGGCCTTCACCTGTCTGTCTCTGATGATTTCTGCAAGTTCATCATCAGAAGCTTCATCATCAGAAGACACATGGAATGCGACCTGTTTCTTCTTTGGACTTGGCCGAGGACCGCGTCCAGCTGTTGCTTTAGTCTTCAACAGTGTGGGGCCTGATGAGGAAATTGGTGCAGCTGAGGAACTTGCTGAAACACCAGAGGCAATTGAGAAACCAGCAGTCCTTTGACATGTAGCAATATGCACAGGAGCTGAGGACTTTGAAGGAGCTGCTGAGGACTTTGGTGGAGCAGTAGCAGTGTGAGGAATTTGCCGTGAGGGCATTGCTGAGGAACATGGCCGTGAGGGCGCTGTAGGTGAAGCACTTGGCTTACGAGCAGGCTTCTTTGGCATGGATTTCCTCGGTTTGACCGAGGCCTCAGTAGTAGTAGCAGTGGCAGAATCCTCATTGAATTTCTTCACTGCCTCCTTGGCTTGTCTTGCCAATTTAGCTTGGCGCTTAGCCCATTCTTCAGGAAAGTCCTCACCACGCTTGATGCTGGTGGGGTCAGCTTCTTGGCCAGGTGCCAATGGAGCTCTTGGGCATGGAGGATTGAGGGCGAATTTCCTCATGTACTTTGGAGTCACATATCTGTATTCCCTCCATTCCCTTGCCCATCTCCGTTCAATCCTCTGTATGCGCACCTTGCGCTGATTTTTTTTCTTTGCCAAATTTTGCTTCATCAGGTGTGCAATAGTCAGCATAAATTTCCTCAGGGATTTCAAACACAGTCATAACCTCAGGTTTCTTTCCTCCTTTCTGCGGCTTCTTACCGTCTGCCATATTCTTCAGTTGAGGAATTTGAACAATCGAATTCTCTGAAGAAGTATGCAGTTTTTCTTCGAGGAACACTGCAAATGAGTTAAGTTGATGAGAACCTAGTGATTCAGCAGCAGACATGAGTACCTGTGAATAGAGTATATGTGCGAGGAATTTGGAGAGGTCATATGCGTTCTCAGAAGGTTTTTCGAAAAGAACAAGTTTTGAGGAATTTGACCAGATGAACCTTGAGGAATTTCACTAAGCGTTCTTGTCTTAGGTTCCAGAGTTGTACAGATCGAAGATCCACACAATTAGGGAATCTTGAAGAAAATGATTGCTTAGAGAAACAGTTCAAGATCATATGATGTGTGAGGTGTTCATATGTGTGAAGATTTGAAGAATAAACACCTTTGAAGATTTTCAGGGAAGTTTGAGAATCAAAGTGAGTAATAAAAGTAACTTTTAATTACCCGAAGTGAAGAACACGACGAACTGAGAAGAACAGATGTGAAGTTCGTCAGGTTAGATCTCCCACGCCCTAACTTGGCAGAGGAAGACAGCTACGGCGGCGGCGGAGTGAAGATTTCTGCGGTCGGCGTGAGTATGACGGCGATGAGGTCGAGGCAGCGAAGCTCTTCCTCACCGGCGACGATGGAGTAGCGGCGGCGCTAGGGTTTGAGGAGCTTGAGTGAGAGAGTAGCGATCGAGCGGGGTAAATGAAGTGAGGAAGGGGAGAGGGGTATTTATAGACACGGTAAAAACTATTCACCCGAAGATTTGGGACGAACGTGCCCCTGCCCTTTCTCCTTCTCGCGACATGTGTCACCCACGTACTGTGTAGTTGAGATCGTGTACGATCGTGGGTGAATAGAATAATGCATTGTGGGATGCGGAACGGTTTGAGCAGCAAAACCGAAAATTTGGATAAGATTTGTTTTAAAGTTTCGTTCGCAATTTCTTCAACTGACAAGGACACAGTGAAGATTTTGAACGAGTTTCAAATAGAACGCACATGAAGAATTTGTGAATAGATTGGGTTGAGTATAGCATAGATGGGGGAAGGGTCCGATCACATTCACTTAGCAGAAAAAGCAACTTGAAGAAATAGCTATAAGTGAATGCTGTAAAGGACATAAACTCATATATATATATATATATAGCGAATGAAGAAAAACGACGGAAACAGTGAAGATTTTGCAAAGTTGAAGAATTTGAAAAACTGAGGAATTTCAAAACTGAGGAAAAACTCAAATTGAAGATTTTCAACTTTTTGTGGTGGCGTGACCCACCGTATAAGAATGATGATTTCAGACACCGCGTACAATTGTCGTAGGGTTCTGAGAATCAAATTCTTCATTAATTTCTTCACACTTAGAGTGTTATTCTTCATTGATTGAAGAAAAATGTTTCTTCATGTGTTGCACATCTAAGTCATCAATTTTGCATAAGTGGCAGGGTGTGTGTCCTTTTCAAAGAACATTCGAAGATTCTAAGATATTTAGCTCACACCGCAACTTGCTAAATCTCTTCTCATCCAAGGGCTTAGTGAAGATATTAGCTAGCTGTTCTTCAGTCTTCACGTGCTCGATGGAGATGTCGCCCTTCAACACATGATCACGAAGAAAATGATGACGAATCTGAATGTGCTTTGTCTTCGAGTGCTGAACTGGGTTGTGAGCAATCTTGATGGCACTCTCATTGTCGCAGAGGAGAGGCACATTCTTCACGTTGATGCCATAGTCCTTGAGTGTTTGCTTCATCCAAAGCAGTTGAGCACAGCAAGAGCTAGCAGCAATGTATTCAGCTTCCGCAGTAGACAGTGATACGCAGTTCTGTTTCTTCGAGGACCAACAGACCAAAGATCGTCCGAGGAAATGACAAGTGCCGGATGTTGACTTGCGGTCCACACGATCACCAGCATAGTCAGAGTCAGAATATCCATTGAGATAAAAAACAGAGCCCTTGGGGTACCATAATACTAGTGTTGGTGTGTGAGCTAGATATCGAAGAATATGCTTCACAGCCTTATGGTGTGATTCCTTCGGTGCAGCTTGAAATCGGGCACACATGCAAACACTAAGCATTATATCTGGCCTAGATGCACATAAGTACAATAAAGAACCAATCATGGAGCGGTATACCTTGTGATCGAAGTCAATACCATTTTCATCAGTGCATAGATGGCCATTTGTGGGCATAGGAATTTTGACGCCTTTGCAATCTTGCATGCCGAATTTCCCCAGTACATCTTTGAGGTATTTCTCCTGAGATATGAATATGCCATTGCGCTGTTGACGAATTTGAAGACCTAAGAAGAATTTCAACTCTCCCATCATAGACATTTGATATTCTTCACTCATCATATAGGCAAATTCATCACTATAACATTGGTCAGTACAGCCAAAGATAATATCATCAACGTATATTTGGCACACAAACAGTTCACCATCATAAGATTTAGTAAAGAGAGTAGGGTCGAGTGAACCGGGTGTGAAGCCATTCTTCACGAAGAATTCCTTCAATGTATCATACCACGCCCGAGGGGCTTGCTTATGGCCATAGAGGGCCTTATTAAGTCTGAAGACTTTGTCAGGATTCTTTGGATCTTCAAAACCTGGGGGTTGAGCAACATATACTTCTTCCTCAAGCTTACCATTGAGGAATGCACTTTTCACATCCATTTGATATAAGATGATATCATGATGGTTAGCATAAGCAAGTAATATGCGAATAGCCTCAAGTCTAGCAACAGGTGCAAAAGTTTCATCGAAATCAATTCCTTCAACCTGTGTGTAGCCTTGAGCTACCAGTCGTGCCTTATTCCTCACCACAAGGCCATTTTCATCTTGCTTGCTGCGGTAGATCCACTTTGTGCCAATGATATTATGCTTGCGAGGATCTAGACGTTTGACCAGTTCCCAGACATTGTTGAGCTCGAACTGATGTAATTCTTCTTGCATAGCCTGAATCCACTCCGGCTCCAAAAATGCTTCATCTACCTTAGTGGGCTCTGTGATAGAGACAAAAGCATAGTGCCCACAAAAGTTAGGTAAATGTGAAGCTTTTCAGCGTGTGAGAGGACCTGGTGCTCTAATGTCATCGATGATCTTCTCCACTTGCACTTCTTTTGCAACGCGAGGATGAGCTGGTTGTCGCTGAGGAGTTTGATCAGCATTTTCTTCAGCACCATTTTCCTCAGCATTTTCTTCAGGTGCATCAGCTCGACGTTCTTCATGAACTGGAATGAATTCTTCAGCAGATTCTTCAGTAGGAATGACATCCTCAGTTGCCTTGAACTTGATAGAATCCTCAAGTGCTGGTTCATATTGGGTTTCTTGTCAGTGAGGAGTTCATAGGCCGTCTTCTTGAAGAATTTGTGAAGATATACTCTGTTGATGATGTGGCACGCAGTATCAATTGCATCAATCCAAAAACGATGAGGCGTTTTGTATTCATCCAGCATAGTGCGAGCCATCTCAACAAGAGTTCTGTTCTTGCGCTCCACGACGCCATTTTGTTGAGGAGTATAGGGAGCAGATAACTCATGAGTAATACCAAGTTCATCAAGATAGTCATCAAGACCGGAATTCTTGAACTCAGTTCCATTGTCACTTCTGATGTGCTTGTTCTTCACACCAAAGTTGGTTGAAGCCCTCGAGGAAAAACGTTTGAAGACTTCCTGCACTTCATGTTTGTAAGTAACAATGTGTACACATGTATATCGAGAGTAATCATCAACAATGACAAAACCATATAGAGATGCATCATTAGTGACTGCTGAGTAATGATTAGGTCCGAAGAGGTCCATGTGAAGCAATTCGAATGGACGAGTAGTGGTCATGATAGTCTTCGCTGGATGCTTGGCCTTGGTCATTTTTCCAGCTTCACAGGCTCCGCATAAGTGATCCTTGAGGAATTTGACATTCTCAATGCCAATGACATGCTTCTTCTTTGCAAGCATGTGCAAATTCCCCATGCCTGCGTGACCAAGTCGTCGATGCCATAGCCAGCCTTCTGAAGCTTTTGCAAGTAGACACACGGCTGGATGTGGTCCTGTAGAGAAATCAACAATATACAAATCTCCTCTCCTAAAGCCTTCGAAGACTTTGGAATTGTCAGCTTCCATAATCACAACACAACGATACTTGCCAAAGACAACAACCATATCAAGATCACAAAGCATTGAGACTGACATGAGGTTGTATCCTAAGGACTCAACAAGCATGACTTTGTCCATGTGTTTATCCTTAGAGATTGCAACCTTACCAAGACCCAATACCTGACTTTTACCTTTGTCAGCAAAGATGATATGCTTCAGATGTGACGGTGATAAGGGAGCATCCATCAATAGATTCTTGTCACCAGTCATGTGATTCGTACATCCACTATCGAGGACCCACTCAGTTGCTTTGGGTTGATCATCCTGCAGATGAATTAGTGTAGCTTACAATCTCATATGCTTCATTTGTGAAGAATATGATATCAAGTTCATCAGATGAATTTCATCAATCAGTAAACAGATATAGCAGTATGAGGACGTGTGAAATGAAGGTTCATTTCATCATGATTCGCCTGCGTCCTTTCAGGCAATTTTGTCAGGTCTCCAGCAAATTCTTCAGATGTTAAAGCACGTCTGGAGACCTAACCCTGCAGAAGAGATTAGTTCTTTTTCTTCACCACCCACATCTGAAGGGGTGGCAAAGAGTTTATCACTATGCGAGCACCATACGAGAATGGTGGCATAGAGGCCAAACCATTTTGTTTCACATAAGAGGGGTTAGGGTAAGCATATGAATAAGCAGAGAAATTCTTCGAGGACTTATGAACATAATGGTTTGAAGAATAATGCACATATTCATAGCCCTTAGCTCTACCCTGCGAAACAGAGTTGTTAGCACGATGATAATCATATGAGGACTTTGATCCTTTTGAGGAATTTGATCCACGTGAGGAATTTGGTCCGTATGAGGACTTGGATCCATATGAAGAATTTGGTCCATATGAAGAATTTGATCTGGGGTTCCTGTTCTTCACAGGTGGTGTCATGAGGACATTCACCTGAAGACTTTCGAGGCACTTCTTGGGAACCCAGATTTTCTTCATAGGAGAACCATTCTTGCAGTTAGTGCCAACATATCTAGCAAATACTTCACCATTCTGATTTTTGAACAGTTTATAGTTGGAGTCAAATGACTCATCAGAAGAATGAGGAGATTCACATGTAAAGCCAGATAAGTTAGATGGATCAACTGGAGGTCCCTTTGCAGCAACCCATGAGGTTTTGGGGTACTGCTCAGGCTTCCAATATGTTCCATCAACATTGAGTTTCCTCTCAAAGGCAATACCCTCTTTCCTAGGGTTTCTGTTGAGGATCTGCTTTTTAAGCACATCACAGAGAGTCTGATGCCCTTTGAGGCTTTTGTACATGCCTGTCATGTACAATTCTTTCAGCCCTGCATCATCAGTGATACTAGCAATGTCCTCAGATGAGGAATTAGTGATAGTAGAGGCAGGTGAAGAATTTGTAACAGTTGAAGCATTTGAACATTCAGGTGAAGAATTAGCAAATTCACGTTCAATGCACTTTAAGCATGGAGGAACAAATTCTTCCTGAGAATCGCTGATTTGTTGAGCTAGTAATGAATCACACTCCTTCTGAAGATCTTCATAACTCACTCTTAGCTTCTCAAGATCTTGCTTTCTTTGAAGAAATTCATAAGAAAGTTTCTCATGATCAGATAAGAGAGTGTTATGATGACTTTGAAGGTTATCAAACCTAGACTGAAGTCTCTGAAGATTTTCAGTCAGGGCTTTAGTGCGATCCATTTCTTCACCCAACATATCATCACTTTTGTCTAGCATGTTTTGAACCTTTTCAAAAGCCCTTTGTTGTTTTACAGCAATCTTGGCAAGTTTAGAGTAGCTGGGCTTGAGATCCTCATCAGATTCATTTTCACTAGATTCAGAGGAGGTGTATTTGAGTACCTTTGCACCTTTCGCCATGAAGCAATAGGTGGGAGCGTAGTCATCATTATCTTCATCAGGCTTGTCGGTGGGGTCAGTTTCTTCAGTGTTGAAGATGGACTTGCTAACGAAAGCAGTAGCGAAGGCCAAACTCGCCACACCAGATTCGGATTCTTCAGACGCCTCCTCTTCCTCATGTTCCTCAGATTCAGCTTCAAAGTCCATTTCCTTGCCAATGAATGCCCCAGCCTTCTTGGAGCTGCTCTTCTTGTGAGATGAAGACTTTAAGGATTTTGATGATGAAGATTTTAATGATTTCTTCTTCTCCTTCTTAGCATCATCAGAACTGTAATCCTTGTATTTCTTCTTCTTCAATTCCTTTTCCCACTGAGGACAATCTTGAATATAGTGACCAGGTTTCTTGCATTTGTGGCACAACCTTCTCTTATAGTCACTTGATGACGAATCACTGCTTCTTGAGGATTTTCCAAAGTGACCATGTCTTGAGAACTTCTGGAATTTCTTCACGAGCAGTGCTAGCTCCTGGCTCAATTCTTCAAGATCACCAAGGCTACTACCAGAATCCTCACATTCAGACTCAGACACAACCTTGGCCTTCAGGGCACGTGGTTTGCCATAGCTCGAACCATAGAGATCTCTCTTTTCAGCAAGCTGGAACTCGTGAGTATTTAGCCTTTCGAGGATATCGGCATGATCAAGAGACTTGTAGTCAGCCCGTTCTTGTATCATCAGTCCTAGAGTATCAAATGAGGAATCAAGCGATCTCAACAGTTTCTTCACCACCTCATGGTCAGTGATGTCAGTGGCACCGAGGGCTTGAAGCTCATTTGAGATGTCAGTGAGGCGATCAAAGGTTTGTTGGACATTTTCATTGTCGAGTCTTTTGAAGCGGTTGAAGAGATTCCGAAGAACATCAACTCGAGAGTCACGCTGAGTTGAGACTCCTTCATTCACTTTGGACAACCTATCCCAGATAAGCTTACCAGTTTCCAAAGCACTCACTCTTCCATACTGTCCTTTACTCAGATGGCCACATATGATATTCTTCGCTTGAGAATCGAGTTGCTTGAATCTCTTCACATCGGTAGCGTTCAGTGAGGGTGAGACAGAGGGAACACCATTTTCCACAACATACCAGAGATCGTTGTCAATTGCCTCAAGATGCATTCGCATCTTGTTTTTCCAGTAGGGGTAGTCCGTCCCATCAAAGGTAGGACACCCAGCCGAGACCTTGATCATACCTGCGGTCGACATAACTAAAACTCCAGGTGGTTAAACCAAAATCACACAGAACAAGGGAGTACCTTGCTCTGATACCAATTGAAAGTGCGTTATATCGACTAGAGGGGGGGTGAATAGGCGATTTTTATGAATTCTTCACTGAGGAATTTGCCGGTGAGGAAATTCCTTAGCGAAGAACTACTAGCAGCGGAATAAGTACTCAGAAGTAAGCATAACAAAATACAAGCATGGTCATCATGATGAAATGAAGACTAGCACAGAGTATAGAAAGCGTAATCACAGGATAACACAAGATGAAGACAAACAGACTGAAGAAATTGAACTGAGAAAATTGAGGAAGTCTTCAGTCAAAGTCTTGAAGCACAGATATGAACAAACACTCAACACAGTAATGAGGAAATGAAAGGGTTGAGGAAATAGAACCAGTTAGGTTGGTGAAGACAATGATTTGGTAGACCAGTTCCAACTGCTGTCTCAGTTGTACGTCTGGTTGGAGCGGCTGAGTATTTAAACTCGAGGACACACAGTCCGGGACACCTAGTCGCTGAGCACGCAGCTCAGGACACCCAGTCCTCACCGTATTCTCCTTGAACCAAGGTCACACAGACCTCGTCCAATCACTCGTGGTAAGTCTTCAGGCGACTTCCAAACCTTCACAGACTTGGTCACTCGGCGATCCACAATTTCTCTTGGATGCTCTAGACCATGACGCCTAACCGTCTGGAAGAAGCACAGTCTTCAAAGGTAACAAGCGTCAGATCCACGTAGGATCAATTTCTTCAGTGATGCTGAATCACTTTGGGTTTGTAGGGGTTTGGTTTTGGGCTTTCCTCACTTGATGATTTTCGCTCAAAGTCCTCGGAGGATGGGTTGCTCTCAAATGACAAGTGTCAAGTTCTCTCGGAGCAGCAAACCAGCTAGTGGTTGTAGGGGGCGGCTATTTATAGCCTAGGGAGTAGCCTGACATGATAAGACATAAATGCCCTTCAATGATATGACCGTTAGGTGGATAAGATATTTTGGGACAGCTGGCGCGCAGCACAGCAACGGTCGGAAATTTGACTCTCAAATTCCTCAGGGCTATCATGTTCCTCACTGTGTAGGCAATTCGCACTGGCGAATTCCTAACTCCTCAGTCAGAACAAATTCATCAGCGACCAGAAGAACTTCGTCTCTATGACTGAAGAAAGTGACTGAACTGTATGAGATTTCCAAAGGCTTCACTCGAAGGGATTGGTAGGTGTAGGATTTTGAGTTGAGCATCACATGGAAATTTTTCCTTAGTATTTCCTCGACCCCCTTTAACAGTACGGTGTTTCCTATGACTCAAGAAAGAGAAAATGAAGCTATGAAAACAAAAGTCTTCACGCTTCATGTTCCACAAATGAATACCAAGTCTTCAAGGTCACACCAATTTCTTCACTTTCAAAGTCTTCAGAAAGTCTTCAGAATATCAAAGTCTTCAGTCGAAGAACTTCATTTTTAGGGGTCGACTTTCTCTGTAAATATCAAACTCCTCATAGACTTATAGACCTGTGTACACTCACAAACGCATTAGTCCCTTAAGCTATAAGTCTTCAATACACCAAAATCACTAAGGGGCACTAGATGCACTTACATAGCTGGCATAAGAAAGATAGGAAAACTAATTGCCTATCCTATTACATGACCGCCATCCAAACCGGTTGAAAATATACCGTGCTACCATCTCCCACCGGATAGCGCTCCCTGGCCTCCATCGGAGTGAGTAGTGACCACATACGGATCAACGCAGTGGCACGGAAAATAACCTGCAAAAAATGAATATTTATTGTTCTGTTAAAAACCAAATCATTTCTGCAGTTCCAGACTGCCCACAAAAAAGCACATACTCCTACGTGAATGTGTCTCGCTGCTTCGGACTCTATCCCGTTAAGCCACGTTCCAAATAACGTGCTAACAGAATTGTGAGGAGTAATGTTAAAAGCTATGTACACCGTCCGCCATAGAACCTTGGCCAACGGGCAATCAAGAAAAAAGTGCTTGATAGTTTCATCCCAATCACAAAAACTACACCTAGTAGGTCCTGTCCAGTTACGCTTTGCCAGATTGTCCTCAGTTAAGATGACTTGTTTATGTACAAACCACATAAACACTTTAATTTTCAAAGGAACGTTGACTTTCCAAACATATTTGGAACTAGGAATGGAGCTAGAATTGATAACATTGAGATACATTGCGCCTAAGGGCGAACCTCGCTATCCCCTTCGATCAGATCCCAATTCCCACTGCCAACTCCACGCACGTAACATCTTGGTATCAGAGAGGACCTTCTTCGACCACCCACCACCAACAGCCACCATGGGCGAACCCATCACCACCGAAAACCTAGAATCATCGTTGTCCAATTTCCCCCCTTTTCTGCCTATCCTCAAAGCACTACCCGAGCTGTAGTCTGATGTCGCAACATTGAAGGAACAACTAGCGGCTGCTAGGGCGTCCATTGACCTTCTGGAGAAGGGAGGATCCAGCAAGGCACATAGAAAATATGAAGATGAGATTGACAATACAGCTGCTGCTGCTGCACTGGCTGCACCGTTTGCCTACAGGGAGGAACGACGTGCTGCTCCAAAGTTCCACAAGCTGGAATTCCCTACCTATAACAGGGAGGGCGACTGTCGGTGTCAAAACCGGCGGATCTCGGGTAGGGGGTCCCGAACTGTGCGTCTAGGCGGATGGTAACAGGAGACGAGGGACACGATGTTTTACCCAGGTTCAGGCCCTCTCGATGGAGGTAAAACCCTACGTCCTACTTGATTAATATTGATGATATGGGTAGTACAAGAGTGGATCTACCACGAGATCAAGGAGGCTAAACCCTAGAAGCTAGCCTATGGTATGATTGTTGTAATGTATGTTGTCCTACGGACTAAAGCCCTCCAGTTTATATAGACACCGGAGGAGGCTAGGGTTACACAGAGTCGGTTACAATGGTAGGAGATCTACATATCCGTATAGCCAAGCTTGCCTTCCACGCCAAGGAAAGTCCCATCTAGACACGGGACGGAGTCTTCAATCTTGTATCTTCGTAGTCTTGGAGTCTGGCGGACGATGATAGTCCGGCTGTCCGGACACCCCCTAGTCCAGGACTCCCTCAGTAGCCCCCGAACCAGGCTTCAATGACGATTAGTCCAGCGCGTATACAGTCTTCGGCGTTGCAAGGCGGGTTCTCCCTTCAAGTTCCATGTACCTGCCGAACAGTGTCCGGCTTCACCATAAATACTATGTTTCTCGGCTTCTGCGCCCAATAATGGTATTTTTCCACGCGTCGCACGAATGCGAAAAGCCAGGGTGTCTTTTACATTTCACCCCCTAGTCGTGCGAGTCATCCGCCTATAAAAGAGGCAAAAATCCAGATCCAAACCACACCATCCTCCTCCCGCGAATACTTCATCGGAGCGCCTTTGACCTAAAATTCCATTCCATCATGGACCGTCGACGCAGCTCTTCTTCACGCACTCCCAGCCCACCACCGGGGAATTGGAGGAGGTGCTCTGTTTCGCACAACGAGCTAATGAAGCTCCAAACGGGGGGATTTCTCCCTCCGGCCTTCATGGTCCCAGTCCGGGCCGGACTAGTTACTTATCAAGGTGGGAGGCAAGCGGAGGCTACCCGAAGCCCCAATAAGGGGGAGCGAGTATGCTTCGTCCCCTATCTGGTAAGGGGACTCGGATTCCAATACATCCGTTCCTCCGCGGGCTCCTGGAGTTCTACGGACTCCAGCTCCACCACCTCACGCCCGCCTCTGTCCTGCATATCGCGGGCTACGTAGCTCTTTGTGAGCTTTTCCTGGGCATTGAGCCCCATTTTGCATTATGGAAGAGGCTGTTTTGCCTCGTACCCCGTTCTCACGAGGGGTCCATATATCAAGTGGGCGGCGCCGAAATATGGCGCATTGCCGGGACCGGATACCCATCCGGTACTCCCAAGAAGGCGTCCGAAGACTGGCCTTCAGAGTGGTTTTATATAGGAGACGCTCCGCTATCGGACCCAGTCCGGATCGGCCTGCCGGAGTTCAGTGCTGCTCCTTTGAAGAAACGCCTCAGCTGGCGCCCACGGAGCCCCCGATTGGAGGAAGACAAGAGCGTCCATTACTTGATGGGCCAAATAAGATTAATGGCCCATTCTGGCTTGACCATGATTAGAGTCATGGCGACATGCATCATGCGGGGGGTACAGGCATTGCAATACAGAGGCCACCCCATGTGGGATTTCAACGGGGAAGACGATGCCACCCGTCATGGCCGCAAAGGGCCGGATTCGACCGAGGATCTGGTGGAGATCCTGTCCAGCCTGTACAAGGGGGAGAAGGAGTACTTCCTTCGAACGAACCCTTTGAATGGGTTTTCCATGATCAACCCTAGAGGATGGGTAAGCGAACACCTTTAAGGGCTCCGCCCATGCTTTCGAAGTTTAAGCTTCTTACATTATGTCTTCGGCGCAGGATCTACGCCGGACTGTGGAGGACATGGTGAGTCCTGCTCCGCAACCCGAGGATCCAAAAAGATCCTTGGATCCGGCCTCCGAAGAGGACCCGGACATCGAGGTGGAGCTGATCGACGGAGTGTTTCACCAGCTCAGCATAGACAATGCTTTGGTTGCCATTACGGCGGATTACCCCGGACTGTCTCCGGCTTCCCAGGTGACCGCGACCGAAGTCCGGACACCATCATCTCTTCCCTGCCCATTTCTAACCTTCGCGAACGATGGTATTTTGCAGGAAGCGCCTTTATGGCAGGAAGCCGAGCCCGCGGCGGCTGACCAACAGAGGTCAGTTCGGACCAGCAGGCGGAAAAGGAGCGCGGTGCGGACGGAAACGTCGCCGCAAAGGTATAGCTCGTATTTGAATTTTCAGAGCGACGTTCCTAGGAAACGCCTGAGTGCTCATGATCTTTGCAGGAGAAAAAGCGCTCGCCGGACTGCGGGCGCAGAAGTTGCCGATCCAACCTACACCGGCCAGGCTCCAGCGCCCGGCCTGGAGGGGGAGGCAAGCGCAAGACGCGGGCCGGATCCTTCTCCAATGGAGGACACCGACAGACTGTCCGCCACCAAGTCTGAGGTGGAGAGCGCCATGAACCATAGGCGCCGCCGGACAATATTTTGTGAAGCGTGCTTTTCCCCTGAGGCATTGGATGCCTTTAACGCAGGGGACGCGCATCTCCGTGCTGCTCAAGATGGTTTTACCAGAGCCACGGAGCAGTATGTGAAAGACATACGTGTAAGGGAATTTTAATGGTTGTATATACCAGTAGCCCCGAGACTTAAAGTAGTTATGTTAACTGATTTAAGGATCATTTGAAAACGCAGGCTCTTACCGAGAAGAATGCCCAGCTGTCTCAGGAGATGCAAGATTGCAAGGCCCAACTTGAGGCCGCACTTGCTGGCGCAGGAGGAGACGCAGAGACCCCTCCTGGTAACACATTTTTATTAATAAATATAAGCGCTGTGCGGCGTGCGCGCGAGTCTAATAATGACATTGCAGGTGCCGCCGGACAAGATCCGGACAGGCAAGCATTGCTGCTCCAGCTAAAGGCCAGCGAGAGTGTGCTGAATAGGGTTCAGCAAGAAAGTAACAAGCTCCAGGATGCCAACGCCAAACTCGGAGAAGAGTTGAAAGGCACTCGAGCCGAGCTATCCGGCTCCGTTAAGGAGAATCAGCGGCTTCGTCGCGGCATTTATAGTAAGTGCTTGAGCGGACTCCTTTGAAAAGAAGAGTTCGACGAGGAAGTATTTTGACATGATATGTCTTGTAGGTATACTCACAGGTCGTCCTGCAGAGGAGATGCCCATATCAACGGGTGATCAGCTTCCCGAACTGTTGCAACTGCTCGAACGAGTTCGGCAGGCAATGACCGGCGTCGTCCGGGCTTTATGGCCAGCCTTCTCCCTACCCGAGGGCCTTGGGGAGCTTGCGGAGAAGCTTCAGGGAGTGCGGCAGCGCTTCCGTTTGTGGAAGATTTCGGCTTGCCGTCAAGGTGCCAGGGAGGCTTGGGCCATGGTGAAGACGCGGTATAAGAAGGCGGATCCCAACCATATGGCCGAAGTTGGACCGGTGGGGCCCGATGGGAAGGAGATCTCTGTGAGTTTAGTATACAGCCAAGTAGAGTTGGCTGCTAAGTTTTCCCAACGGGACTGTAAGTTAGATAGCCTGTTAGACGGGATTGAGGAGGAATACAATCAATAAATTTGACAATGTATGTGTTCCTTTGAAGTGACATGTGAAATGCCTTCTAGCCGGATTGTAGATCGTTTGTCTTTGCCGACCTTTTCGCTTCAACCTCGGGACCCTAGAGTCCGGAGTGTGTCCGAATACCTTTTTGGTTAAGAAACAACCGTGGTATGCATGGAGACCAGGCGTAGGGGTCATTAGTGCTTTATCAGACAAGTGCCCAACTAGTTATGTTATATTACATGGTTAGTAAGAAACATCTTCCAGGGAGAATAGTTCTGTTAAGGGTTCCTTTCGCTGGGAGGCATGCCCTAAAGTGCATGTCCGGACTGCAAAGAAAGCAGTAAAACATCTGGGGGTAGATAGATAAATAAGTAAAAAGTCATCTTTTAAGTCACCGACCGAATATTCCCTTAAGAACGCTAGCTTTCGGCTTCACCCAGTCTAAGGTACACATCCAGCTGACCCGGCAGTAACAATCGCAGAGGTGCTCCCTTTACCTCCTAGCCGAACAATCGGGAACGTAGGGGTAAGCACAGGAGCCAGGCAACCCAGCTTGGCCAAAACTTAAGTCATATCGATGCATATAATGGTGAGTAAAAGGTACATGTGGAAGCGTGACACATGTGTTGGGCATGAAACCCTTATAATTGAGCTTCTGTAAAAGAAGCCCCCAGGTATAATGAGTGCGGATGGCACATCAAGTGTATGCGAAAAAAGTGCAAAAGTAAGCCCTTAGGGGCTTATTAATAAAAAGGTTATGGAAAGAGAAACGAAAGGCAGCCAAGGTATAAAAATTTGGATAGAGGGAGGGGACGAACTCTTACTCCGGCGCTAGGCATAGAATCTTCGGAGGCGGGCTGCGTTCCATGGGTTCGGCTCAAGTTGGTTATCCGACGCATTTTGTAGACGGTATGCTCCGCCGGTCAGGACTTGATCGATAATGAAGGGGCCCTCCCATTTGGGCTTGAGCTTGTCCTTTTTCTTGTCCGGCAGGCGTAGAACTAGTTTGCCAATGTTGTAAGTCTTGGCCCGTACTTCTCTGCTTTGATATCTTCGAGCCTGCTGCTGATAGAATGCGGAACGAGCTTTGGTGATGTCGCGTTCTTCCTCCAATGTGTCCAGGCTGTCCTGCCGATCCAGCTCGGCCTCTCTTTCCTCGTACATGCGCACTCGAGGTGAGTCATGAATAATGTCGCAGGGCAGGACTGCCTTTGCGCCGTATACCATAAAAAATAGTGTGAATCCAGTAGTACGGTTAGGCATTGTCCGCAGCCCCCAGAGTACGGAGTCGAGCTCCTCGACCCAGTGCGTGTCCAATTTAGTAAGTGACCGCACTAGTCTGGGATTAATGCCGCTCATTATTAGACCATTTGCTCGTTCCACCTGACCGTTGGTTTGAGGGTGATAGACTGAAGCGTAGTCGAGCTTGATGCCCATATTCTTGCACCATGACTTAACCTCGTCGGCTGTGAAGTTCGTGCCGTTGTCGGTGATGATGCTGTGGGGGACTCCATAATGGTGTACTACCCCGGATATAAAGTCTATCACTGGTCCGGACTCTGCCGTTTTGATCGGCTTGGCCTCTATCCATTTGGTGAATTTATCCACCATGACCAATAGGTACCTTTGCTTATGGGTTCCCCCTTTAAGGGGTCCAACCATATCAAGCCCCCAGACCATGAACGGCCAGGTAATGGGTATAGTTTTGAGGGCGGTAGGCGGCATATGGCTCTGATTAGCAAAGAGCTGACAACCAACGCATCTCTGGACTAAGTCCTGGGCATCTGCCCGGGCCATCGGCCAATAAAATCATGTACGGAATGCCTTTCCTACAAGGGCCCGGGCTACTGCGTGGTGTCCGCCTAGTCCGGCATGAATTTCAGCCAGGAGGTTTCGCCCTTCCTCTTCGAAGATACACCTTTGAACGACTCCGGTTGTGCTTTTCTTATAAAGTTCTCCCTCATGGACCTTGTAGGCTTTCGATCGCCGGACTATGCAGCGGGCCTCGTTTTGGTATTCAGGGAGTTCCTGCCTAAGCAAGTAGGCTAGGAATGGTTCTTTCCACGGGGCGATTACTGCCATTATGTCGTGGGCTGACGGTGTTATGTCGTCGGCTGAATCGCCGATTGGCTCGGTTTTATCCGGTTTGTCACTTCCGGGCTCCTCTTCCCATAGTACGGATGGCTTGAAGAGCCGTTCTAGGAAGATATTTGGAGGGACAGCATCATGTTTCGCACCGATGCGTGCCAGTACGTCGGCCGCTTGGTTATTATCTCGGGCTATGTGATGGAATTCGAGTCCTTCAAACCGAGCTAACATTTTTAGAACGGCGTTGCGATATGCTGCCATTTTCGGATCCTTGGCGTCAAAGTCTCCATTTATTTGGGATATTGCAAGGTTTGAGTCCCCGCGCACCTCTAGGCATTGAATACCCATGGAGACTGCCATCCGGAGACCATGTAATTGGGCCTCGTATTCGGCTGCGTTGTTGGAGTCCGTGTACATTATTTGAAGTACGTACTGGACTGTATCCCCGGTTGGGGACGTCAATACGACGCCAGCCCCCAGTCCGGCCAACATTTTAGAGCCGTCGAAATGCATAACCCAATTGGAGTATGCGCCGTACTCTTTAGGGAGTTCGGCTTCGGTCCATTCAGCGATGAAGTCAGCCAAAACTTGTGACTTTATAGCTCGCTGAGGTTTGTAAGTTATATCGAATGGTAAGAGCTCAATGGCCCATTTTGCGATCCTGCCCGTTGCGTCGCGGTTATTTATAATGTCATTGAGTGGTACTTCAGAGGCCACTGTTATCGAACACTCCTGAAAGTAGTGTCGGAGCTTCCGGGACGCCATGAACACCGCGTACGCTATCTTCTGATAGTGCGGGTAACGGGATTTGCAGGGGGTTAACACAGTGGATACATAATACACTGGTTTTTGAAGAGGGAATTTATGCCCCTCTGTCGCTCGTTCGACGATGAGGACCAGCTTACAACTTGATGCGTTGCTGCGATGTATAACAACATTGGTTCGCCCAGAGTGGGCGCAGCCAGGACCGGATTTGTTGCCAATATGGCCTTTATTTCTTCGAGTCCGGCAGTGGAAGCATCCGCCCACTCAAAGTGTTCGGTGCGCCTGAGGAGGTGATAGAGGGGCAACGCCTTTTCCCCTAGACGGGAGATAAAGCGGCTTAAGGCTGCCACGCATCCTGTTAATTTTTGTATTTGTTTGAGGTCTTTTGGAATATCCAACTGTGACAGAGCTCGGATTTTAGCCGGGTTTGCTTCGATTCCTCTACCGGATACAATGAAGCCCAGCAGCTTTCCGGCTGGTACGCCGAAAACCCATTTTTCCGGATTCAGCTTGATGTCATATGCTCTGAGGTTGTCGAATGTGAGCCTCAAATCGTCTACTAGAGTTTCGACGTGTTTTGTTTTGACGACTACATCGTCTACGTATGCCTCGACTGTTTTGCCGATCTAGGTGGCCAGACATGTTTGAATCATGCGCTGATATGTTGCGCCGGCATTTTTAAGTCCGAAGGGCATCGTGTTGAAGCAGAATGGTCCGTATGGAGTGATGAATGCCGTTGCGGCTTGGTCTGCTTCCGCCATCTTGATTTGATGATAGCCAGAGTATGCGTCGAGGAAGCACAACGAATCGTGCCCTGCGGTAGCATCGATAATTTGGTCGATGCGGGGGAGAGGGAAGGGATCCTTTGGGCAAGCCTTATTGAGGTCTTTAAAATCGACACAGAGGCGCCAGGATTTATCCTTCTTTGGTACCATCACCAGATTTGCTAGCCAGTCCGGATGTTTGATATCTCTAATGAATCTGGCTTCCAATAGTTTGGCTAGATCTTCCCCCATTGCCTGTCTTTTGGGTTCCGAAAATCGTCGAAGAGCCTGTTTGACTGGCTTAAATCCTTTTAGGATGTTTAGGCTGTGTTCTGCCAACCTGCGTGGGATTCCGGGCATATCCGAAGGATGCCAGGCGAAGATGTCCCAATTTTCCCGAAGGAATTCACGCAGTGCGGCGTCTACTTCGGGGTTCAATTGTGCCCCAATGGAGGCCGTCTTTGTTGGGTCCGTTGGATGGACCTGGAATTTTATTATTTCATCTGCTGGTTTGAAGGAGGTGGACTTGGATCTTTTATCGTGTATCACATCGTCCCTGTTCACCGTAGAGCGCAGCGCAGTGAGTTCCTCTGCTGCTAAGGTTTCGGATAGTGCCTCCAAGGCTAGTGCAGCTGTCTTATTTTCGGCGCGGAGTGCTATGTCCGGATCACTAGCGAGGGTGATTATTCCGCCGGGCCCAGGCATTTTGAGCTTCATGTACCCGTAATGAGGTACTGCTTGAAAAATTGTGAATGCCTCTCGTCCTAATATAGCGTGATATCCGCTGTTGAACGGGGCCACTTGGAACGTGACTTCTTCGGATCTGTAATTGTCCGGCGAGCCGAACACCACATCGAGTGTGATTTGTCCGGTGTAGCGTGCCTCCCGGCTAGGGATTATACCTCTGAAGGTTGTGCTGCTTCGCTCAATACGGCTCCAATCGATTTCCATCTTCCGCAGAGTTTCCTCGTAGATGAGGTTTAGTCCGTTGCCGCCATCCATGAGGACTTTTGTCAGTCGAAAGTCGTCCACTATGGGACTAAGCACCAGTGCGGCTGGTGCTCTGGCTTTTCGGAATTTAGGTTCGTCGCTGGCACCGAAGGTGATAGCTGTGTCACTCCATGGATTTGCTGTCGCTATTTGGTAGACTTCGGCAAGTCCGCGGATTGTTCGCTTTCACATATTGTTTGACGCGAAAGTCTCGAAGACTGTTGATACCGTACCGGTATTGTTGGAGTTGTTTTGCGGGGCTAGAAGCTCCTCGCCACTTTTGGCCACCTGCCGTAATATCCAACATGCTCGAAGGCTATGAGTTGGGGCGGCTCCCTCTATACTATGAAGCTTGCAGGGTCCATTGAGCCATCCCTCCAGTACGGTTCCGTGCCCTTTATTGGGTTTTTGCTTTTACTTTTTTGCATCTGGGGCCTGAGTGTAAGGCGCCCTTTTGCTGCGGACTGGGTTTGGGGCCGGATTATCCCAAAATTGGTTTTCAGTTTTCCAGAAACTCTCCATCGCACAGTACTTTCGTACTATGGATGCCAGATCGGTGAAGCGCGTAATTTTGCGACGATCAATGGCATTTAGTGTTCCCTTGTCCGTGCAGTTATTGCAGAAGATTGAGATTGCGTTTTCCTCTCGGCAGTCCTTTATCCTGTCCATAACCAGGAGGAATCTGGCCCAGTAGTGATGTACTGTTTCAGCGGGCTCTTGCCGTATTAGAGATAGAACGCATATGTCTGGGAGGGTGGGTGGACTAAAATCCGGATCCCTGCCCATCTTGGGGCTTAAAGGCCGAAGAGCTTCCGAATTTGGAAGCTTGGTTTGCTGGACACAATCTAGCAAGTCCGGAGCGACGCATGATTTTAAGTTCAATGCTCGATCGAAGTCCGTTCCTCTGTGGAAATCCGGCGTGGAGGGTTCGGGAATCCGGACCTAAATAGTTTTCAATACAGGCGAAGAGTTGCCGTATTGCTCCTCTGCCACTGCGACGTGGTGGGTGGCCTGGGGAGAGTTAATCTCTCCCAGATCGGTTTTAAGCCCAATCTGGTTGTAGTCCGTAGCGACTCCCAGGGCGGCGATGCGATCCAAGAGCTCGTTAACAGGCGAGAGCTCTATTGGATCCAACTGTTCGGCAGCTTTAGGGCTGACGCGAAGATTGCTTCTGACGACTTGAGAAGTCATTGTCGAAGCGGCGGCCGGACAGGCGGTCATAAGAAAACCACCTAGCCGGATAGTTTGGCCGGCGGCCAAGGCCCCTTCGGCGAAAACACCGTCTTTGAAGACGGGTGGAGGCATCCTTCCTATCGGTGACGACACAGAGGAACTCTCAATGAAAGCACCAATGTCGGTGTCAAAACCGGCGGATCTCGGGTAGGGGGTCCCGAACTGTGCGTCTAGGCGGATGGTAATAGGAGACGAGGGACACGATGTTTTACCCAGGTTCGGGCCCTCTCGATGGAGGTAAAACCCTACGTCCTACTTGATTAATATTGATGATATGGGTAGTACAAGAGTGGATCTACCACGAGATCAAGGAGGCTAAACCCTAGAAGCTAGCCTATGGTATGATTGTTGTAATGTATGTTGTCCTACGGACTAAAGCCCTCCGGTTTATATAGACACCGGAGGAGGCTAGGGTTACACAGAGTCGGTTACAATGGTAGGAGATCTACATATCCGTATCGCCAAGCTTGCCTTCCACGCCAAGGAAAGTCTCATCCGGACACGGGACGGAGTCTTCAATCTTGTATCTTCGTAGTCTTGGAGTCTGGCGGACGATGATAGTCTGGCTGTCCGGACACCCCCTAGTCCAGGACTCCCTCAGCGACCCATTGCCTTGTTTGAACCATGTCGATCGCTTCTTCAAGGGCCACTAGACGGAGGAAAAGGAAAAGGTGTGGATGGCCTCTTATCATCTAACAGATGATGCTGCACTGTGGTACAGCTGGCTGGAGATGATGCATGGCGAACCACCATGGCCAAAGTTTGTCAAATACCTGCACCGTAGTTTTGGGCCAACGATCGGGACTAGTCGGCTGGCAGAAATTAAACACTTGCAACAAAATGGCTCGGCACGCGACTACAAGAAGCAATTCCTCACTCTTGTTTGCAGGTTCGAGAGTCTCTCAGAAGAGCAAAAGGTCGACTTGTTCATTGCTGGGCTACGCAAGCTCATCCGTATTGACGTGAACTTGCAATATCCATCAAACCTTGAGGCTACCATGAGCTTAATTAGCACTCTCCTATGAGCAGCGTTGTTCTACAGATGATGAGGACACAACCACACCACTCTCGGGCATGATGTTGTTGCCCAAAGCAACCAAGGCAACAGCAATGATGGTTGTTTCCCTACCCAAACAGCATGCTGCTGTCCTAGCCAGCCAGCCCCTCCTTGCTAGGCAATTCAAGAAACTTACCCCAACAGAGATGGCCAACCGACGCACTAAAGAGCTGTGCTTTAACTGTGATGAGAAGTATTCCCATAACCATCATTGTGCCCTGATTTTTTGGATCGAGGTGCCTGATGGGGAAGACAATGACGACTTTGATGCTGACACAGTTGAGAAAGTGTTCGCCCTGGCAGCATCTGACACTACTTCGAGAGGTCTAGGAGCGTCAACCAATGACACGCCAACCATCTCAGTGCATGCACTTACGGGTATATGCACTGGCAAGACCATGTAGCTACATGTCGAAGTTGTTGGAGGCCATCTCAGGGTTCTGGTGGACTCTGGATCCACACACAATTTTCTAGCTAAGGAGGCAGCCAGCCGCATGGGAATTTCCCTTGAACAACCCCTGGGGTTCAAGTAACTGTGGCAAACGGGGACAATGTTTCGAGTGCTGGATGTGTGCAGGGCCTCTCGCTGGATGTCTTTGGTGAGCTGTTTATCATTGATTGTCATGCCATTCCCTTGGATGGTTTCGACTTGGTACTTGGCATCTAGTGGTTGCGCACACTAGGGCCCATACTTTAGGACTTTGAGCACTCGACCATGTCATTATGCAAGAAATATCACTAGGTCATTTGACGCAGCATCAACATGTCTGAAGGGCCACTGCAGATTGCATGTGCCACCGATGACCACATGGCCATTCTTATGGAACGGTTTAAGGCTCTATTTGATAAACCGTGTGGCTTACTACCGGTGCGCATGTGCGACCACCGCATTCGGCTCCTGCCAGTAACAAACCCTATTGCAGTTCGCCCATACCGTTACCCTCAGCTTCAGAAGGATGAAATTGAACGCCAATGGGAGGATATGCTCCATCAAGGTCTCATCCGGGAAAGTAACTCTGAATTTTCTTCCCCGGTGATTCTTGTCAAGAAACATGATGGCACATGGGAGTTTTGCGTGCACTACTGCCAACTTAATGATGGTAATGTCAAGGATAAATACCCGATTCCGGTTGTCGACAAGCTCCTGGATGAGCTCAATGATGCTTCATTCTTCACCAAGCTTGATCTCCGCAGTGGGTATCATCAGATTCACATGCACGAGCCAGACGCTAAGATGACTGCCTTCCACGTGCATCACGACCACTACGAGTTTTTGGTGATGCCTTTTCGCCTCACCAACGCACCAGCCATGTTCCAAGCCTTGATGAATGTTGTTCTTCGCCCTTTTCTTTTGAAATTTGTACTCGTTTTCTTTGATGATATTTTGATCTACAACTAGTCTTGGACAGAACACCTTCGTCATGTTCGTGCTATCTTGCTTCTCCTCCAACAACATCAACTATTCCTGTAGCATTCCAAGTGTTTCTTTGGTAAACGCAAAGTGGCCTATTTGGGCCATATCATCTCTGGAGACAGCGTCGCCATGGACCCGACTAAGGTGAAAGCGGTGGAGGCATGGCCAAAACCATGAAGTGTCCGCGCCCTTCGCGAGTTCCTTGGGCTTGCTGGGTATTATCGCAAGTTCATCTAGGACTATGGAGTGCTCTCAGCTCCACTCACCAAGCTCATCGAGAAAGAAGGTTTTGTGTGGCCCCTGGAGGCTGACGCGGCCCTTCGCACACTCAAGCAGGCACTCACAGTAGCACATGGCTTGCAGCTACCGGACTTCAACTCTCCATTCTTGGTGGACTTTGATGCCTCTGGCACGGGCTTTGGACCCATGCTACACCAAGGGGTCAGACCTCTTGCTTTCTTCAATAGGGCGGTGGCACCATGCCATGCCAAGCTAGCAGCGTATGAGCGTGGGCTAATTGGATTGGTGAAAGCTGTTCGACATTGGAGGCTGTATTTGTGGGGCCGAAGCTTCAAAATAAGAACATATCACTATAGCCTGAAATATTTGCTTGACCAGCGCCTCTCCACCATTCTGCAACATCAATGGGTAAGCAAGCTGCTGGGATATGACTTCTCTGTGGAGTATCGACCAGGCCGTCAAAATACAGTGGCAGATGCTCTCTCTAGGTGCCACGAGGAGGATCTAGGGGTTGTCTTTGCTCTCTCATGTCATCAGTGTCAACTTTTTGATGATTTGCACCAGGAAATTGCCACTAGTGCAGACCTCACAACGCTGCATGACTCCATTGAAGCAGGGATGGCTGTAGGGCCTTGGAGTGTCACCAACGGCCTCATTCTCCATAAAGGTCGGGTCTACATCACAACATCCTCAGTTTTCCTCCCTGCAATCTTGGCAGATGCTCACGACTCTGATCATGTGGGTGTTCATAAGACACTTCACCGATTGCATGCCAATTTTTACATTCCTCGCATGCGAGAAGTGGTGGAGGAGTTTGTGCGGTGTTGTGTCGTGTGCCAGTGCAACAAGACTGAGCATCTGCATCCCGGTGGCCTTCTCCAACCCCTTCCAGTCCCTCAGCATGTTTGGAAATACATTTCCATGGACTTTGTGGAGGGCCTGCTGAAAGTGGGTGGTAAGTCAGTCATTTTGACTGCTGTTGACTGTTTCTCGAAATATAGCCACTTCATTGCTTTGGGACATCCATACTCTGCTAGCTCTGTTGCCAAGGCCTTCTTCGATAACATAGTCCGTCTACATGGATTTCCCACGTCCATTGTGAGTGACCGTGACCTCGTATTTACTAGCAATTTCTCGGCCGAACTTTTCCACCTCGTTGGTGTCAAACTACAACTCAGTTCTGCATTTCATCCCCAAACTGACGGACAAACAGAAGTGGTGAACCGCATCACTGACATGTACTTGCGGTGTTTAGTGGGCGATCGTCCTAAACAGTGGATTCGCTGGCTTACTTGGGCCGAGTTCTGCTACAACTAATCTTTTTAGTCCGCCCTGAAAGCTACTCCTTTCGAGGTGGTATATGGGCGTCTGCCTCCGACGCTTGTGTCTTATGAGCCATGCCTTGCAAAAGTAGCAGCTGTGAACCATGCCCTCTCAGACCGTGATGAGTTCCTTGCTGACATACGGGGTCGCCTACTCCAAGCTCAGAATACCACGAAGATCCAGCATAATGAGAAGCACTGTGACATTGCCTTCACCATTGGAGACTGGGTCTGGCTTCGCCTTCAACATCGACCTGCGACACCTTGAGTGTGCACAGCAATGCCAAGCTCGCTCCACGATACTTTGGACCATATCAAATTCTTGAGCGTATTGGTGAGGTGGCATACCGGTTGCAGCTTCCACCTCATGCACAGATTCATTATGTATTCCATGTGGTGTTCCTCAAAAAAATATCATGGTTAATGTCTACTAAGCAACCTTCTTCTTGTAGACTCGTGTTGGGCCTCTGTCGTGGATTTGTCACGGCAGATGTCCTGGTGAAAGGACTTAGTCATGGAGCCATCGCTACGGGTTTACTTGAAGGGGTTAAAGCGGACACAAAGACACGAGGGTTTTATACTAGTTCGGCCCCTTCGATGAAGGTAAAGCCTACGTCTAGTTGTGATGGAATTGATGTAGTCTCGATGGCTAGGGAGCAAACAAGCTTCGCCTAGGCTCGAGTTGTCGGTTGTCTGTCCTGAACCGCCGCCGCGTCGTCCCCTTATATACACGGGTGACGCCCGTCGGTCCATAGAGTCCCAACCGGTTCATACTCGTATCCCGGTTGGCATCTCTCTATTCCTAACTTACAATACAAGTTATACATCAGGCCGGTTTACGGCTACATGTTCTAAACCGACTACAGGCCTTGGGCCTTCATCTGCTTATACCACTAATGAAGTTAACCCGGCCCAAATAGTCCGGTTTACACCTAGTGGTAATATCCCCAACATTAGGCCCCAGATTGATTTGACCTGGTTCATGTCAATCCTTCACAAAACCTTGTGTCTTGGATATCTTCTGGTAATTGGTAAACCGCCATGTCATCATCATTTTTGGTTGCTGTAAACCGGCATGACGTCATCATGAAATTTATAACGCCCTCTTAATAACAGCTCCTGGATCCGCGCGCTTGACCTAGCTCGGTTGCCTTATAAATAAGACCGAAGGGTCATTTCTTTTCTTTCCCCTTCGTCCCTTCTTCTTCTTCTTCCTCACGCCGCCAGCTTTGGAGTTCCGCCACCGCCATCGACCTCTGCCTCGTCTCGGGCCGCTGCATCAACCTGAACGTACCAGAGTATTGCGGCATCTCTCCGCACCTCCTCCGTTCCCGGTAAGCTTTCTCCTCTTCTTAACCTAGATCTGTTCTTAGGGTTCCGTGTTCATGCTGTGTTCATCATGCGCTCATATCTGTTCTCTGATCTTGAATGAATCTGTGAGCTCTTGCTGTGTTTAGTAGCAATCCCTAAGCATCCGCTTGCAACTTCTCATCTAAGCCCATAGATCTCCCGCACATATCCGCTCAATGGTTCACTTCTGTTTCCGCCTTACTCTTCGAAATATTTCCTGTTTTTGTGAGCTTGCTGTAGATCCGCGGTTGTAACAAGATTTTGTGAAACTTGTTTCTGCATACTTATCCATAGCTTCAATTGCTTCCGATGCTTAGGTCAGGCGGTTTAACTTTACCATAGAAAAAATTGCTAAACCGGTATATATCATTAGTCCCCTGGTTGAACCGCCAGAATCCATATGATGCCGCGTTGTAGAAGACCGGTTTATAGGTACTGCCTCCGGTTTATCGTAGTTAGATCAACACCTTTTTATCCGGCATGTCCTTGAACCGGCTTACCAATTTCTTGTAGATCTCATCATGGCCAAACAAGTGTATGAGTGCAATTGGGTTCCCTCTCGCGTCACAGAATCACAGTTGGACGACCTAGCCCTGATCGGCGCTTTGGATGATAAAGATACGACCCATTGGAGGGTTCCCGGAGATGAATGTCCTCCCACACCCAAGGAAGGAGAGGTCGTGGTCTTCGCAGATCACATGGCCCGGGGCTTCAAACCGCCCGGTTCTAAATTTTATCGGCATGTGTTGGCCAACTTTCAGCTCCGTCCACAGGATATTGGCCCCAACTCTGTCACCAATCTATGTCACTTTCAAGTACTTTCTGAGGCATACCTTCAAGAGGAGCCTTCAGTCGAGTTATTTAGAGATCTCTTTCATCTGAACCGTCGCACTGAATTCACCGACGGTCCTAATACTGAACTGGGCAGTATGGCCATTCAGAAGAGGAAGGAGATCACCTATCCCCATGTCAAACTCCATACTCACCCCAAAGAGTGGAATGCAACTTGGTTTTATTGCAAGGATACCTCCCCTGACAATGAAAATCCCTTGCCTGGCTTCCGTCCGGAACGGCTCAGCAACACTCACCCTTTTCCACAAAGGCTAAGCGCCAAGGAGAGAATTAAGTATGCTCCTCAGCTGTCCAAGCTCCGAGCCTTTATGGCCAACGGTTTAACAGGAATAGATCTTGCACGCTGCTGGATATCATGGAGCATACTGCCTCTGAGCCGGCGCCCCGGTTTGATGTGCAAGTACACTGGTAGCGTCGATGACCCACTCCGACATATCAAAATCCAAGTCTCCGACGACGAAGTCACATAATCTGTAAAGAAGATGTTGAATGAACCGGAGCACCTCTGTGCTCAAACCGGTCTGCTTCCTTACTGCACCACCAACGAACCGCCAGCGGTAAGATTTTAATTGCTCTATTATTGAACATGTTACTGCTTTATCTGCCTGACCTTTAATTATTGCTGATCCAGAGTGATGATCCGTTTTGGAGCAAGAAACTTTCACAAGATAAAACGGAGAAGGCAGGGCGACCAACCCGGCCCAAGACCAAGGTTATCAAGAAACCAGCTCGTAAGAGAAAAACCACCACTTCATATGACCCAGCTATTGATGATGATGTGGGTAATCCGGATCTTGAGGTAGAACTTGATTCACTTGGCTTACTTTTTACACGCCTTATTGATGATGATGCTTGTCAGGATGACGCTAAAGCCAGCAATGCGGGATTCGTTGAGGTAACTATTCTCTCTTCCGATTCAGAAATCTTGCCTTTGCCAAAATTTCGCCAGGCAAACCGGAAAGTTAAATTTTCTCATCCTCTTGCTTATTTGGATCCCCAATTTCTTATGAAGACCCAGCAACACGAAGCTCGCCGAACAACCCGGCACAGTGGCCAGGTAGTTACCTCTGCCGGTTTACCGAACAGTCCGGTTCGAAAACGCCGCTCCGAGGTCTCCGACCTTTTTATTGATTTAAATCCTAAAGCGGGTTTCTTCCGTCAACCTCTTAATCCATCCGACTCCGATTATCAGGTCACTTCTCATTCATCGTCTGGTGAATCGTCGGCCACTCAGCTACCACCATTGAAAATAGTTGCTGGGTAAGTTAAACTGAACATATGCTTCCAGTATACTGTGTAACGGCTTATTCCTTTCCTTGACTTTTTGTTTTTCTTTCAGGGCCAAACCGAAACCAAGCAAGAAAGCCCGCCTGGATAAAGCGGTTGAAGAAGATGTAGCCCTAGAACATGACCAAGCGCCGGATCGTGAAATGTTTACTCTTGAAGATATCCCCAATGATCCTCCTTTGCAAGACGACGTTATTCCCGAAGAAGGGCTTATTAACACTTCAGCCTCTGCTGATCCGCCTGCCAGCTCCGTCCAGATTGAGAAATCCCACACTCCTGCTGACAAACCGGCCGCACCAACACAAACCGGCGAGTCCAAAGATGATGACGTTGTGATTACCGGTGTGGGCCACTTTGAACCCGGGAATCCTGTCACCCTTACCAAGCATACCATCAAAGAGGATTTTTCCACTTTGAACAAAGGAAAATGGGATGTTGAACTAGAAACATATGCTGCTCTGAGTGCCCAAGATCTTCACTCCGGCTATTTAAACTGGCTTTACACTAGCCGTGACTGTGAAGCTGGCCTGGTCAAGATGATGAGGGATAAATTTGAGGTAACTTACTTCTTTTCTTGCTGCCATTGCATCCATCCTTCTAGCCCCCAAGGGCCGGTTTGTAACCTTGGTCAAACCGGGACTTGATCCTGAACATTTTTGAAACCCATCGGTATAGTCCTCAAGGGCCGGTCTAACTTAGCATAAGTAAACCGGGGCTCCAATAAACAACTGTCCTTAGAACATAACTTGATCAAATAGCCATTAGCCCCCAAGTGCCAAGTTGAATACTTGTATTGAGCTTGGGACTTTGCAATCTAGTAATATATAAAAATTGAAGGTGCATTAGCCCCCAAGTATCGGGCATATAACTTTGTTATGTGGTTGATACTTCAATTTCTTGGATCGCTCGTGTAAAGCTTAAACGCTGTCTGTATGCAGGCTGAGGTGAAAATCAAGGAGGACCGGATTGCCGATTTGCAGGAGGCCTTGAAAACCCAGCAGACTGAAACAGATAAGGCAAAGCAAGAATTAACCAGCGCCTTGAGCACTGCTGAACGGCTGAAAGAAGGCTTAAAGAAAGAGCGGGCTGACTGGGCCACTGAGAAGGCCGGTTTAACCAAAAGAGCGGAAAATGCTGAAGCTGCCCTTAAACCGGTGGTGGATGAACTGACGGCCGTACAGTGGCAAATACACTCCATGACTGCTGCGATCTTTGGTAAGCTCCTTTTAACTTCTGTGATAATTTGAACCTGCTGTAGCGTAAATCTGGTTTGATACCATTCCTATCTTGTTGTAGGCACACGCATTGGGCACTTAGGAAATGATGTGCGGAAGAAACTGAAGGCTGCCTACACCTTGGTGGAACAACTGTATACCGGAGCCCAGCGGATCATTACCACAGCTTCTCATAACAACCCGGCACCCTCTTTAATCCAGGACACCCTTAGCAGGTTGTCAATGCTTCCAGCCCGGATTGAGGAGCTGAAAAAATCCGCTGCCCGAACCGGAGCCATTAATGCCTTGATCTGGGCCAAGGCATGGGTGCCAGATTTTGATCCTGTGGAAGCAGCTCAAGGCTATCCCAGCCTGAAAGAAGATGGCTCTGAATTCAATGAAGAGGATTTAAGGGCAATAAACCGTGCAGTGCGCCCTCTGGCTTGCCAGCTAGCTGAAGAGGCAGATTTGACGCATTATCAAGCACAATATAACGATCAAAACAAGCAAGTGCCTGCCCCAACTGTTGAAGCGGCGAATCTGATCCCTCCAATCCGTAAGCACACTTATGCTCCTGATATTGAACCGTCTTCCCTGATCCATGAAGAGGCTGTTTTCCAAGCTTTAATGGGAATTGACTGGACCACTGTTGATTTCCAGCCAATGGGTAGAGACGAGGAATCTGAAGCGGCGGAGGATGAGGAGCAGGCTTGAACCGGAAACCGGTTTGGATAGCTGTCATTGACATCTTCCCAAAAGAACAATGATCTTGTTTGGGCACCGTGCTGCCTTGTAATAGGATAGTTAATACTTCTGCCTGGAATATGCCTTCGTGCATAAGTACTGAAGCTTTTGTTTCAAAAAATTCAATTCATATTTCCTCCAATCAGAAAAAATTGAACTTCGGTGGCGGTTATACCGCCAGTCGGTTTATGATCTTGATATGTGTATCAGTAATATAACAAATAGGTGATACATAAATACCTGCCATGTTTGGGCATGAATCTGGCTTAGCCAAGCCTGAAACGGCGGTTTTATAAACCATTACCGTCAAAAAATGGGGGAGAAAATAGCTCCCGTATAAACCGTACTGAATCAATATGAGCCCCCTTGTTACTCCATGATGTTAACAGGGAAAAGGTGAACCGGGCATACTCCTCCGGATTAAAGGGGAATCAAATCCATCGGCTGAATCGGAAAAAGGTGTTTCTCGACATAAAAGAAATCCGACAAAAGCAAAGAACAAACAAACCATGAAAATAACATGGAAGCAAAGGCAATGATAAAAACCGTTTGCAAAAATATGCTATACTGAGCTGATCAGATGGTGTTACCATGGTCGGACAGGACCAAGGCCCCCAATAGGAGTGACAATGATTCAAGTCAGCCAGGTCCCCAAATGATTCGTGGCATATATGCCAGATCAAGAGGCGTGGCAATGGTTCGGGTTCGACCATGCCCCCAAGTGATTTTGTGGCCTTAGGCCGACCAAGAGGCGTGACTGGTTCAGACTTGACCATGTCCCCAAATGATCTGGTGGCTGTCGCCTATCAAAGGGTGTCGCGTTGGTTCGGACACAACCAAGGCCCCCAGTGATATATAAAAAGCAAATGTCAAGGGGTAAACCGGAGGCCGCTTTAAACAGAGCCACTCCATGTAACCACGCATGATAAGATTGACAGAGACCCCGCTTTAGCTGAGGCTCCGGTTTGATATATCAAAGATAATATATATATTGTCATGATATGTACATAGATAGAACCGATGGCTCACATATAGTAAGGCCGAAGATGAGCTATGTTCCACGGCCTGTTGGTCTCCTCCTCTGATGTACGTGAGTCTTGATGCTCTCGAATATCAATCAGATAGTATGACCCGTTGTGCAGATTCTTGCTGACCACGAAAGGTCCTTCCCAAGGTGGGGATAACTTGTGCATATCTGTCTGGTCTTGGATTAGTCGAAGCACCAAATCTCCTTCTTGAAAAGTTCTGGTTCTAACCCGGCGACTGTGATAGCGACGAAGATCTTGTTGGTAAATCGCCAAACGGACAGCCGCTAGATCACGCACCTCGTCCAATAGGTCCAAAGCGTCTTGCCGTGCTGTCTCATTGCCCGCTTCAACATAAGCTGCCACACGAGGCGAATCGTGCCGGATATCACTAGGGAGAACTGCCTCTACTCCATATACCATAAAAAATGGTGTGTATCCTGTGGACCGGTTTGTCGTAGTATTGATACTCCAGAGCACAGATGGTAGCTCTTCAACCCAACATCCCGGTGTTCTTTGCAATGGGACCATAAGCCGGGGTTTGATGGCTCGCAAGATCTCTTGATTAGCTCGTTCTGCCTATCCATTGTACTAGGGGTGCGCCACTGATGACACGTCAAGTCGGATGTGCTCGCGTTCACAGAACTCCTTCATAGCCCCCTTGGATAAATTGGTACCATTGTCAGTAATGATACTGTGCGGAAAGCCAAACCGGAAAATCACCTTTTTGATGAACTGCACCGCTGTTGCTGCATCGCACTTGCTGACAGGCTCCACTTCAACCCACTTGGTAAATTTATCAACTGCCACCAAAAGGTGGGTTTTCTTATCCTTGGATCTTTTAAAAGGTCCGACCATATCCAGCCCCCAAGTTGCAAACAGCCATGTTATTGGAATCATCCTCAATTCTTGAGCCGGCACATGCGCACACCTTGAGAATTTCTGACACCCATCGCACCGTTTAACCAAGTCCTCCGCATCAGCATGTGCTGTCAACCAGTAAAACCCGTGACGAAACGCCTTTGCCACCAGAGACTTTGAACCGGCGTGGTGTCCACAATCCCCTTCATGGATTTCTCGTAATATTTCACAGCCTTCCTCGGGAGAAACAGAACGTTGAAACACCCCTGATACACTGCAACGATGCAATTCACCATTGAGAATCGTCATGGACTTGGATCGCTGGACTATCTGCCTTGCTAGAATTTCATCCTTTGGCAACTCCCCCCGGGTCATGTATGCAATATAAGGAACCATCCAATCCAGAATAGCATGTAATGCTGCCACCAATTGAGCCTCCGGGTCAGGAATAGCCAAATCCGCTTCACCTGGGAGCTGGACTGACGGATTGTGCAACACGTCCAAAAAGACATTAGGCGGGACCGGTTTGCGCTGAGAACCGAACAGGCTTAAAGCGTCCGCCGCTTCATTCTTCCGACGGTCCACATGATACACTTGATAACCTTTGAAGCAACCCGCAATGTTATCCACTTCCCGACGATATGCAGCCATGAGCGGGTCCTTAGAATCCCAAGTGCCAGACACCTGTTGAGCCACAAGGTCCGAGTCACCGAAGCACTTAACCCGACTTAAGTTCATCTCTTTAGCCATCCGGAGACCATGGAGCAAGGCTTCGTACTCAGCTGCATTGTTAGTACAAGGGAACATTAAGCGGAGAACATAACAGAACTTATCACCTCGTGGGGAAGTTAATATGACTCCAGCCCCCGAGCCTTCCAATTGCCTGGATCCATCAAAATGAATAGTCCAATATGTGTGATCCGGCTTTTCCTCTGGCGCTTGTAACTCCGTCCAGTCATTGATGAAATCAACAAGTGCTTGAGACTTCACCGCCGTCCGAGGTACATACTTCAGTCCGTGTGGCCCAAGCTCTATAGCCCATTTGGCAATCCGGCCAGTTGCCTCCCGGTTCTGTATGATATCACCCAAGGGAGATGAACTGACCACTGTGATGGGGTGCCCTTGAAAATACTGCTTCAACTTCCGGCTGGCCATGAAGACACCATAGACCAGCTTCTGCCAATGCGGATACCTTTGCTTGGATTCAATAAGCACCTCGCTGATATAATAAACCGGCCGCTGAACCGGATATTCCTTGCCTTCCTCCTTGCGTTCCACCACAATAGCCACGCTAACTGCCCGAGCATTAGCTGCTACGTATAATAATAATGGCTCCTTGTCAATCGGAGCCGCAAGAACCGGTGGATTGGCTAACTGCCGCTTCAAGTCCTCAAATGCTTCATCAGCAGCTGGACTCCAGACGAAATTGTCTGTCTTCCTCAGCATTTGGTACAAGGGAATGGCCTTCTCTCCGAGGCGGCTGATAAACCGGCTCAGTGCAGCGATTCGGCCTGCCAAACGCTGAACATCATTGATACACTTCGGTTTAGCTAGGGAGGTCATAGCCGTAATCTTCTCCGGGTTAGCCTCAATTCCTCTATTAGACACTAGGAAACCCAGCAACTTGCCTGCCGAAACACCGAAGACACACTTGGCCGGATTAAGCATCATCTTTTAAACTCGCAAGTTGTCAAAGTTCTCCTTCAAATCATCCACCAGCGTCTCCTTCTGCCTTGACCTCACTACAATATCATCCACATAGGCGTGCACATTGCGGCCGATCTGTTTATCCAGGCAATTCTGTACACACCGTTGATAAGTGGCTTGGGCACTCTTGAGCCCGAAGGGCATAGATACATAGCAGAAGGCTCCAAAGGGAGTAATAAATGTTGTTTTCTCCTGATCCTTAACCGCCATCTTAATCTGATGATATCCAGAGTATGCATCCAAAAAACTCAAACGCTCACAACCCGCCGTGGCATCAATGATCTGGTCAATGTGGGGGAGGGCAAAAGGATCCGCCGGACAGGCCTTGTTAAGATCTGTGTAATCCACACACATACGCCAAGTGCCGTTTTTCTTAAGAACCAGCACCGGATTAGCAAGCCACTCTGGATGGAACACCTCAACGATAAAACCAGCTGCTAAAAGCCTGGCCAGTTCCTCTCCAATGGCTTTGCGCCTTTCTTCGTTAAACCGGCGGAGGAACTGCTTCACCGGTTTATACTTAGGATCTACATTAAGAGTGTGCTCAGTGAGTTCCCTCGGTACACCTGGCATGTCGGACGGTTTCCATGCAAAGATGTCCCGATTCTCACGGATGAACTCGATGAGCGCGCTTTCCTATTTGGGATCCAGGTTGGCACTGATAGTGAACTGCTTGGACGAATCGCCGGGCACGAAGTCAACAAGCTTGGTCTCAGCTGCCGATTTGAACTTCAGATCTGAATCATGCTCTGTAGTTGGTTTCTTCAAAGGGGTCATATCCGCCGGATCAACATTGTCCTTATAATACTTCAACTCTTCCGTGGCACAGACCGACTCTGCATAAGCCGCATCACCTTCCTCACATTCCAAAGCGACCCTACGGCTCACATTCCAAGCGCAGAGTTTTGTAGGACAGTAGCAAATTTCCCTCAAGTGGATGACCTAAGGTTTATCAATCCGTGGGAGGCATAGGATGAAGATGGTATCTCTCAAACAACCCTACAACCAAATAACAAAGACTCTTGTGTCACCAACACACCCAATACAATGGTAAATTGTATAGGTGCACTAGTTTGGCGAAGAGATGGTGATACAAGTGCAATATGGATAGTAGATATAGGTTTTTGTAATCTGAAAATATAAAAATAGCAAGGTAACTAGTAACAAAAGTGAGCAAAAATGTATTGCAATGCTTAGAAACAAGGCCTAGGGTTCATACTTTCACTAGTGCAAGTTCTCTCAACAATGATAACATAATTGGATCATATAACAATCCCTAAACGTGCAACAAAGAGTCACTCCAAAGTCACTAATAGCGGAGAACAAACAAAGAGATTATTGTAGGGTACGAAACCACCTCAAAGTTATTCTTTCTAATCGATCTATTGGGCTATTCCTATAAGTGTCACAAACATCCCTAGAGTTCGTACTAAAATAACACCTTAAGACACACATCAACCAAAGCCCTAATGTCACCTAGACACTCCAATGTCACCACAAGTATCCGCGGGTTTGATTATATGATATGCATCACACAATCTCAGATTCATCTATTCAAACCAACACAAAGAACTTCAAAGAGTGCCCCAAAGTTTCTACAGGAGAGTTAAGACGAAAACATGTGCCAACGCCTATGCATAAGTTCACAAGGTCGCAGAACCTGCAAGTTGATCACTAAAACATACATCAAGTAGATCACGTGAATATTCCATTGTCACCACAGATAAGCACATGCAAGACATACATCAAGTGTTCTCAAATCTTTAAAGACTCAATCTGATAAGATAACTTCAAAGGGAAAACTCAATCCATTACAACAAGGTAGAGGGGGAGAAGCATCTTAAGATCCAACTATAATAGTAAAGCTTGCGGTACATCAAGATGTTGGGCAACGCAGTAATTTCAGAAAAATTCCTACGACCACGAAATATCTATCTAGGTGATGCATAGCAATGAGGGGGAGAGTGTGTCCATGTACCCTCATAGATCGAAAGTGGAAGCGTTAAGTAACACGGTTGATGTAGTCGAACGTCTTCGCGATCCAACTGATCAAGTACCAAACGCACGGCACCTCCGCGATCTGCACATGTTTAGCTCGGTGAGGTCCCTCGAACTCTAGATCTAGCTGAGGCTGAGGGAGAGTTTCGTCAGCACGACGGCGTGGTGACGGTGATGATGAAGTTACCGGCGCAGGGCTTCGCCTAAGCACTATGATGATATGACCGAGGTATATAACTGTGGAGGGGGGCACCGCACACGGCTAAAAGATCAACTTGTGTGTCTATGGGGTGCCCCCTCCCCCGTATATAAAAAAGGAGAGTAGGGGGCCGGCCGGCCACAAGGGGCGCGCCCGAAGGGGGGCGAGTCCTACTCCAAGTAGGAGTAGGTTCCCCCTTTCCTAGTCCAACTAGGAGAAGAAGGAAGGAGGGGAAGGAGAGAAGGAAAGGGGGGGCCTCCCCCCTAGTCCAATTCGGTTTGGGCTAGGGGGGGGGGGGGGGGGCGCGCCACACCTTGGCCTACCTCCTCTCTTCCACTACTTGGCCCATGAGGCCCATTAACCCCCCGGGGGGTTCCGGCAATCCCCCGGTACTCCGGTTTTCTGCGTAACTTCTCCCGAACACTTCCGGTTTCCGAATATAGCCATCCAATATATCAATCTTTATGTCTCGACCATTTCGAGATTCCTCGTCATGTCCGTGATCTCATCCGGGACTCCAAACAACCTTCGGTACATCAAATCACATAAACTCATAATACCAATCGTCATCGAACGTTAAGCATGCGGAACCTACGGGTTTGAGAACTATGTAGACATGACCGAGACACATCTCTGGTCAATAACCAATAGCGGAACCTGGATCTTGATATTGGTTCCTACATATTGTATGAATATCTTTATCGGTCAAACCGCATAACAACATACATTGTTCCCTTTGTCATCGATATGTTACTTGCCCGAGATTCGATCGTCGGTATCATCATACTTGGTTCAATCTCATTACCGGTAGGTCTCTTTACTTGTTCTGTAATACTTCATCCCGCAACTAACTCATTGGTCACAATGCTTGCAAGGCTTATAGTGATGAGTATTACCGATACAGCCCAGAGATACCTCTCCGAAACACAGAGTGAGAAATCCTAATCTCGATCTATGCCAACCCAACAAACACCTTCGGAGACACCTGTAGAGCACCTTTATAATCACCCATTTACATTGTGATGTTTGGTAGCACACAAAGTGTTCCTCCGGAATTCGGGAGTTGCATAATCTCATAGTCTGAGGAATTGGTATAAGGCATGAAGAAAGCAGTAGCAATGAAACTATCACGATCATAATGCTAAGCTAACAGATGGGTTATATCGATCACATCATTATCCTAATGATGTGATCCCATTCATCAAATGACAACACATGTCTATGGTTAGGAAACATAACAATCTTTGATTAACGAGCTAGTCAAGTAGAGGCATACTAGGGACAATATGTTTTGTCTATGTATTCACACATGTACTAAGTTCCGGATAATACAATTCTAGCATGAATAATAAATATTTATCATGAAATAAGGAAATAAATAATAACATTATTATTTCCTCTAGGGAATATTTCCTTCAGTCTCCCACTTGCACTAGAGTCAATAATCTAGATTACATAGTAATGATTCTAACACCCATAGAGCTGTGGTGCTGATCATGTTTTGCTCGTGGAAGAGGCTTAGTCAACGGGTCTACAACATTCAGATCCGTGTGTATCTTGCAAATCTCCATGACCCCCTCCGACACTTGATGACAGATGGAATTGAAGCGTCTCTTGATGTGCTTGTTTCTCTTGTGAAATCTGGATTCCTTTGCCAAGGCAATTGCACCAGTATTGTCACAAAAGATTTTCATTGGACCCGATGCGCTAGGTATGACACCTAGATCGGATATGAACTCCTTCATTTGCCGCTTCTAAAGCAGCAATGTACTCCGCTTCACACGTAGATCCTGCCACAACGATTTGCTTGGAACTGCACCAACTAACAGCTCCTCCATTCAATAAAAATACGTATCCGGTTTGCGACTTAGAGTCATCTGGATCAGTGTCAAAGCTTGAATCGACGTAACCGTTTACGACGAGCTCTTTTTCACCTCCATAAATGAGAAACATATCCTTAGTCCTTTTCAGGTATTTCAGGATGTTCTTGACCGTTGTCCAGTGTTCCACTCTGCGATTACTTTGGCACCTCCCTGCTATGCTTATAGCAAGGCACACATCAGGTCTGGTACACAACATTGCATACATGATAGAACCTATGGCTGAAGCATAGGGAATGACTTTCATTTTCTCTCTATCTTCTGCATTGGTCAGGCATTGAGTCTGACTCAATTTCACACCTTGTAACACAGTCAAGAACCCTTTCTTTGACTGATCCATTTTGAACTTCTTCAAAACTTTACAAGGTATGTGCTTTGTGAAAGTCCAATTAAGCATCTTGATCTATCTCTATAGGTCTTGATGCCCAATATGTAAGCAGCCTCTCCAAGGTATTTCATAGAAAAACTCTTATTCAGGTATCCCTTATGCTATCCAGAAATTGTATATCATTTCCAATCAACAATATGTCATCCACATATAATATCAAAAATGCTACAGAGCTCCCACTCACTTTCTTGTAAATACAGGCTTCTCCAAAAGTCTGTATAAAACCATATGCTTTGATCACACCATCAAAGCGTTTATTCCAACTCCGAGAGGCTTGCACCAGTCCATAAATGGATCGCTGGAGCTTGCACACTTTGTTAGCACCCTTTGGATCAACAAAACCTTCTGGTTGCATCATATACAACTCTTCTTCTAGAAATCCATTCAGGAATGCAGTTTTGACATCCATTTGCCAAATTTCATAATCATAAAATGCGACAATTGCTAACATGATTCAGACAGACTTAAGCATCGCTACGGGTGAGAAAGTCTCATCGTAGTCAACTCCTTAAACTTGTCGAAAACCTTTCGCAACAAGTCGAGCTTTGTAAACAGTAACATTACCGTCTGCGTCGGTCTTCTTCTTAAAGATCCATTTATTTTCTATGGCTTGCCGATCATCGGGCAAGTCCACCAAAGTCCACACTTTGTTCTCATACATGGATCCCATCTCAAATTTCATGGCCTCGAGCCATTTCGCGGAATCTGGGCTCATCATCGCTTCCTCATAGTTCGTAGGTTCATCATGGTCAAGTAACATGACTTCCAGAACAGGATTACCGTACCACTCTAGTGCGGTCCTTACTCTTGAAGACCTACGAGGTTCGATAGTAACTTGATCTGAAGTTTCATGATCATCATCATTAACTTCCTCACTAATTGGTGTAGGAATCACTCGAATTGATTTCTGTGATGAACTACTTTCCAATAAGGGAGAAGGTAATTACCTCATCAAGTTCTACTTTCCTCCCACTCACTTCTTTCGAGAGAAACTCCTTCTCTAGAAAGGATCCATTCTTAGCAACAAAGATTTTGCCTTCGGATCTGTGATAGAAGGTGTACCCAACAGTTTCCTTTGGGTATCCTATGAAGACGCACTTCTCCGATTTGGGTTCAAGCTTATCAGGTTGAAGCTTTTTCACATAAGGATCGCAGCCCCAAACTTTAAGAAACAACAACTTTGGTTTCTTGCCAAACCATAGTTCATAAGGCGTCATCTCAATGGATTTTGATGGTGCCCTATTTAAAGTGATTAAGCATTCTCTAAAGCATAACCCCAAAAACGATAGCGGTAAATTAGTAAGAGACGTCATAGATCACACCGTTCCGTTTATTATGACACGCTCCATCATTGTCATATTGCTAGCATGATCATGTAGTTGACATCGTATTTGTGGCAAAGCCACCATTCATAATTCTTTCATACATGTCACTCTTGATTCATTGCACATCCCGGTACAGCGCTGGAGGCATTCATATAGAGTCATATTTTGTTCTAAGTATCGAGTTGTAATTCTTGAGTTGTAAGTAAATAAAAGTGTGATGATCTTCATTATTACAGCATTGTCCCAGTAAGGAAAGGATGATGGAGACTATGATTCCCCCACAAGTCGGGACGAGACTCCAGACAAAAAATTAAAAAAAAAAGAGGCCATAAAAAAGATAAGGCCCAAATAAAAAAAGAGAAGGCAATGCTCCTATCGTTTTACCACACTTGTGCTTTAAAGTAGCACCACGATCTTCATAATAGAGAGTCTCCTATGTTGTCACTTTCATATACTAGTGGGAATTTTCATTATAGAACTTGGCTTGTATATTCCAATGATGGGCTTCCTCAAAATGCCATAGGTCTTAGTGAGCAAGCAAGTTGGATGCACACCCGCTTAGTTTCTTTTTGAGCTTTCATACAATTATAGCTCTAGTGCATCCGTTGCATGGCAATCCCTACTCGCTCACATTGATACCTATTGATGGGCATCTCCATAGCCCGTTGATATGCCTAGTTGATGTGAGACTATCTTCTCATTTTTGTCTTCTCCACAACCACCATTCTATTCCACCAATAGTGCTATATCCGTGGCTCACGCTCATGTATTGCGTGAAAGTTCAAAAAGTTTGAGAATACTAAATTATGAAACAATTGCTTGGCTGAAACCGGGGTTGTGCATGATTTAAATATTTTGTGTGATGAAGATAGAGCATAGCCAGACTATATGATTTTGTAGGGATAACTTTCTTTGGCCATGTTATTTTGAGAAGACATGATTACTTTGTTAGTATGCTTGAATTATTATTATTTTTATGTCAATATTAAACTTTTGTTTTGAATCTTATGGATCTGAATATTCTTGCCACATAAAGAGAGATTACATAGATAAATATGATAGGTAGCATTCCACATCAAAAATTCTGTTTTTATCATTTACCTACTCAAGGGCGAGCAAGAATTAAGCTTGGCGATGCTGATATGTCTCCAACGTATCTATAATTTTTGATGTATTCATGCCATGTTTATAATATTTTTACATGCTTTTGGTATGATTTGGTTAGAACTTGTTGGAAATATGCCCTAGAGGCAATAATAAAAGTATTATTATATTTCCTTGTTCATGATAATTGTCTTTTATTCATGCTATAACTGTATTATCCGGAAATCGTAATACACGTGTGAATACATAGACCACAATATGTCCCTAGTGAGCCTCTAGTTGACTAGCTCGTTGTGATCAACAGATAGTCATGGTTTCCTGGCTATGGACATTGGATGTCGTTGATAACGGGATCACATCATTAGGAGAATGATGTGATGGACAAGACCCAATCCTAAGCATAGCACAAAGATCGTGTAGTTCGTTTGCTAGAGCTTTTCTAATGTCAAGTATCTTTTCCTTAGACCATGAGATTGTGCAACTCCCGGATACCGTAGGAGTGCTTTGGGTGTACCAAACGTCACAACGTAACTGGGTGGCTATAAAGGTGCATTACAGGTATCTCCGAAAGTGTCTGTTGGGTTGGCACGAATTGAGACTGGGATTTGTCACTCCGTGTAAGCGGAGAGGTATCTCTGGGCCCACTCGGTAGGACATCATCATATGCGCAATGTGACCAAGGAGTTGATCACGGGATGATGTGTTACGGAACGAGTAAAGAGACTTGCCGGTAACGAGATTGAACAAGGTATAAGGATACCGACGATCGAATCTCGGGCAAGTACAATACCGCTAGACAAAGGGAATTCTATACGGGATCGATTGAGTCCTTGACATCGTGGTTCATCCGATGAGATCATCGTGGAACATGTGGGAGCCAACATGGGTATCCAGATCCCGCTGTTGGTTATTGACTGGAGAACGTCTCGGTCATGTCTACATGCCTCCCGAACCCGTAGGGTCTACACACTTAAGGTTCGATGACGCTAGGGTTATAAAGGAAGCTTGTATGTGGTTACCGGATGTTGTTCGGAGTCCCGGATGAGATCCCGGACGTCACGAGGAGTTCCGAAATGGTCCGGAGGTAAAGATTTATATATGGGAAGTCCTATTTTGGCCATCGGAAAATGTTCAGGTTTTTTCGGTATTGTACCGGGAAGGTTCTAGAAGGTTCCGGAGTGGGGCCCACCTGCATGGGGGGACCCACATGAACATGGGTAGTGGGGGCAAGGCCCCACACCCCTGGTCAAGGTGCACCAAGATCCCCCCTTAGAAGGAATAAGATCATATCCCAAAGGGATAAGATCAAGATCCCTAAAAAGGGGGGATAGCAATCGGTGGGGAAGGAAATGATGGGATTTCTTTCCTCCCACCTTGGCCAACGCCCCAATGGACTTGGAGGGCAAGAAACCAGCCCCCTCCACCCCTATATATAGTGGGGAGGCGCATGGGAGCTTCAACCCTTGCCCCTGGCGCAGCCCTCCCTCTCCCAAGTGCTCCTCCTCTCTCGCGGTGCTTGGCGAAGCCCTGCAGGATAGCCACGCTCCTCCATCACCACCACGCCGTTGTGCTGCTGCTGGATGGAGTCTTCCTCAACCTCTCCCTCTCTCCTTGCTGGATCAAGGCATGGGAGACGTCACCGGGCTGTACATGTGTTGAACGCGGAGGTGCCGTCCGTTCGGCACTTGATCATCGGTGATTTGAATCACGACGAGTACGACTCCATCAACCCCGTTCACTTGAACGCTTCCGCTTAGCGATCTACAAGGGTATGTAGATGCACTTCCTTTCTACTCGTTGCTGGTCTCTCCATAGATAGATCTTGGTGATACGTAGGAAAAATTTTGAATTTCTGCTACGTTCCCCAACAGTGGCATCATGAGCTAGGTCTATTGCGTAGATTCTTTGCACGAGTAGAACACAAAGTAGTTGTGGGCATTGATTTTGTTCAATATGCTTACCGTTACTAGTCCAATCTTGTTTCGACGGTATTGTGGGATGAAGCGGCCCGGACCGACCTTACACGTACTCTTACGTGAGACAGGTTCCACCGATTGACATGCACTTGGTGCATAAGGTGGCTAGCGGGTGCCAGTCTCTCCCACTTTAGTCGGAACGGATTCGATGAAAAGGGTCCTTATGAAGGGTAAATAGCAATTGGCATATCACATTGTGGTCTTGCGTAGGTAAGAAACGTTCTTGCTAGAAACCCAAAGCAGCCACGTAAAACATGCAAACAACAATTAGAGGACGTCTAACTTGTTTTTGCAGGGTATGCTATGTGATGTGATATGGCCAAGAAGAATGTGATGAATGATATGTGATTTATGAGGTTGATCATGTTCTTGTAATAGGATTCACGACTTGCATGTCGATGAGTATGACAACCGGCAGGAGCCATAGGAGTTGTCTTAATTTATTGTATGACCAGCGTGTCATTGAACAACACCATGTAATTACTTTACTTTATTGCTAACCGGTAGCCATAGTAGTAGAAGTAATAAGTTGGCGAGACAACTTCATGGAGACACGATGATGGAGATCATGATGATGGAGATCATGGTGTCATGCGGGTGACGATGATGATCATGGAGCCCCGAAGATGGATATCAAAAGGAGCAAAATGATATTGGCCATATCATGTCACTATTTGATTGCATGTGATGTTTATCATGTTTATGCATCTTGTTTACTTAGGACGACGGTAGTAAATAAGATGATCCCTTACAAAATTTCAAGAAGTGTTCTCCCCTAACTGTGCACCGTTGCTACAGTTCGTCGCTTCTAAGCACCACGTGATGATCGGGTGTGATGGATTCTTACGTTCACATACAACGGGTGTAAGACAGATTTACACAGCGAAAACACTTAGGGTTAACTTGACGAGCCTAGCATGTACAGACATGGCCTCGGAACACGGAGACCGAAAGGTCGAGCATGAGTCGTATAGTAGATACGATCAACATGAAGATGTTCACCGATGATGACTAGTCCGTCTCACGTGATGATCGGACACGGCCTAGTTTGACTCGGATCATGTGATCACTTAGATGACCAGAGGGATGTCTATCTGAGTGGGAGTTCATAAGATGAACTTAATTATCCTGAACATAGTCAAAAGACCTTTTGCAAATTATGTCGTAAGCTCACGCTATAGTTCTACTGTTTAGTTATGTTCCTAGAGAAAATATAGTTGAAAGTTGACAGTAGCGATTATGCAATCAGTAGAAAGCTTATGTCCTTAATGCACCGCTCAGTGTGCCAAACCCCAAATGTCGTTTGTGGATGTTGTGAACATCAGACATACACGTTTTGATAACTACGTGATAGTTCAGTGAAACGGTTTAGAGTTGAGGCATCAAAGACGTTTTTCGAAATGTCGCGGAACATATGAGATGTTTCGAGGGCTGAAATTGGGATTTCAGGCTCGTTCCCACGTCAAGAGGTATAAGACCTCCGACGATTTTCTTAGCCTGCAAACTAATGGAGAAAAGCTCAATCGTTGAGCTTGTGCTCAGATTGTCTGAGTGCAACAATCACTTGAATCGAGTGGGAGTTGATCTTCTAGATGAGATAGTGATGTTTCTCCAAAAGTCATTGCCACCAAGCTGCTAGAGCTTTGTGATGAACTATAACATATCAGGGATAGATATGATGATCCTTGAGGTATTCATGATGTTTGACACCGCGAAAGTAGAAATCAAGAAGGAGCATCAATTGTTGATGAAACCACTAGTTTCAAGAAGGGCAAGGGCAAGAAAGGATACTTCATGAAACGGCAAATCAGTTGCTGCTCTAGTGAAGAAACCCAAGGTTGAACCCAAACCCGAGACTAAGTGCTTCTGTAATAAGGGGGACAACCACTGGAGCAGAATTACCCTAGATACTTGGTAGATGAGAAGGCTAGCAAAGTCGATAGAAGTATTGGATATACATTATGTTAATGTGTACTTTACTAGTACTCCTAGTAGCACCAGGGTATAAGATACCGGTTCGGTTGCTAAGTGTTAGTAACTCGAAATAATAGCTACGGAAAAAAAACGGAGACTAGCTAAAGGTGAGCTAACGATATATTTTGGAATTGTTTCCAAGTTTGATGTGATCAAACATCGCACGCTCCCTCTACCATCAAGATTAGTATTAAACCTGAATGGTTTATTGAATCTCGATCGTAGTGATACACATTTTCATGCCAAAAGACATAAGATAGTAATGATAGTACCACTTACTTGTGGAACTGTCATGTAAGTCATATTGGTGTAAAACGCATGAAGAAGCTCCATGTTGATGGATCTTTGGGCTCACTCATTTTTGAAAAGTTTGAGACATGCGAACCATGTCTATTGGTGTATATGCATGAAGAAACTCCATGCAAATGGACCGTTGGAACTCACTTGATTTTGAATCACTTGAGACATGAAAATCATACCACATGGGCAAGATGACTGAAAAGCCTCGGTTTCAGTAAAATGGAACAAGATAGCAACTTGTTGGAAGCAACACATTTTTGATGTGTGCAGTCCAGTGAGTGCTGAGGCATGCAGTGAATATCATTATGTTCTTACTTCACTGATGATTTGAGTAGATACTGAGTATATTTACTTGATGAAACACAAGTCTGAATTATTGAATGGCTCAAGTAATTTCAGAGTGAAGATCATCGTGACAAGATGATAAAATGTCTATGATATGATCATAGAGATGAGTATCTGAGTTACGAGATTTGGCACGCAACAAAGACATTGTGGAAATTGTTTCACAATTAATACCGCCTGGAACACCATAGTGTGATGGTGTGTCTGAACATCATAGTTGCACCCTATTGGATATGGTGCGTACCATGATGTCTATAATCGAATTACCACTATCGTTCATGAGTTAGGCATTAGAGACAACCACATTCACTTTAAATAGGGTACCACGTAATTCCATTGAGATGACACCGTGTGAACTATGGTTTAGAGAAACCTAAGTTGTCGTTTCTTAAAAGTTTGGGGCTGCGACGCTTATGTGAAAAAGTTTCAGGTTGATAAGCTCGAACCCAAAGCGGATAAAATGCATCTTCATAGGACACCCAAAACAGTTGGGTATACCTCCTAATTCAGATCCGAAAGCAATAAGGATTGTTTCTTGAATCGGGTCCTTTCTCGAGGAAAAGTTTGTCTCGAAAAGTTGAGTGGGAGGATGGTGGAGACTTGATATGGTTATTGAACCGTCACTTCAACTAGTGTGTAGCAGGGCACAGGAAGTTGTTCCTGTGGCACCTACACCAATTGAAGTAGAAGCTTATGATATTGATCATGAAACTTCGGATCAAGTCACTACCAAACCTCATGGGATGACAAGGATGCGTACTACTTCAGAGTGGTACGTAATCCTGTCTTGGAAGTCATGTTGCTAGACAACAATGAACCTACAAGCTATGGAGAAGCGATGGTGGGCCCATATTCCGACAAATGGTTAGAAGCCATGAAATCCGAGATAGGATCCATGTATCATAACAAAGCATGGACTTTGGTGGACTTGCCCAATGATCGGCAAGCCATTGAGATAAATGGATCTTTAAGAAGAAGACGGACGTGGACGGTAATATCACCGTCTATGAAGCTCGACTTGTGGCGAAGAGTTTTTCACAAATTCAAGGAGTTGACTACGATGAGATTTTCTCATCCGTAGCGATGCTTAAGTTCGTCGAAATCATGTTAGCATAAGCTGCATTTATGAAATCTGGCAGATGGATGTCAAAACAAGTTTCCTTACCAGTTATCGTAAGGAAAGGTTGTATGTGATACAATCAGAAAAGTTTTGTCAATCCTAAGGATGCTAAAAGGTATGCTAGCTCCAGCGATCCTTCTAAGGACTGGAGTAAGCATCTCGGAGTTGGAATGTGCGCTTTGATAAGATGATCAAAGATTTTGGGTTTATACAAAGTTTATGAGAAACTTGTATTTCCAAAGAAGTGAGTGGGAGCACTATAGAATTTCTGATGAGTATATGTTGTTGACATATTGATGATCAGAAATGATGTAGAATTTCTAGAAAGCATATAGGGTTATTTGAAATCTGTTTTTCAATGGAAAACCTGGATTAGGCTACTTGAACAATAAGCATCAAGATCTATAAGATAGATCAAAATGCTTAATAGTACTTTCAAATGAGCATGTACCTTGACATGATCTTGAAGGTGTTCAAGATGGATCAGTCGAAGAAGGAATTCTTGCCTGAGATGTAAGGTATGAAGTTAAGACTTGAAATCTCGACCACGACAGAATAGAGAGAAATGACGAAGGTCGTCCCCTATGCTTTTATCATAGGCTCTCTACAGTATGCTATGCTGTGTACCACACCTGTAGTGTGCCTTGCCATGAGTCAGTCAAGGGGTACAAGAGTGATCCAAGAATGGATCACAGGACAGCGGTCAAAGTTATCCTTAGTAACTAGTGGACTAAGGAATTTTCTTGATTATGGAGGTGATAAAGAGTTCGACGTAAAGAGTTATGTCGATGCAAGCTTAACACCTATCCGGATAGCTCTGAGTAGAAATACCGGATACGTATAATGGAGCAACTTTTAGTATAGCTCCAAGTAGAACAGTAATTTGGAATAGCTCCAAATAGAGCGTGGTAGCTACATCTCGGAGATGACATAGAGATTTGTAAACCACACACGGATCTAAAAGGTTCAGACCCATTGACTATAACCTCTCTCACAAGCATAACATGATCAAACCCAGAACTCATCGAGTGTTAATCACATGGTAAATGTGAACTAGATTATTGACTCTAGTAAACTCTTTGGGTGTAAGTCACATGGGGATGTGACCTTGAGTGTTAATCACATATCGATGTGAACTAGATTATTGACTCTAGTGCAAGTGGGAGACTGTTGGAAATATGCCCTAGAGGCAATAATAAAAGTATTTATATTTCTTTGTTCATGATAATTGTCTTTTATTCATGCTATAACTGTATTATCCGGAAATCGTAATACACGTGTGAATACATAGACCACAATATGTCCCTAGTGAGCCTCTAGTTGACTAGCTCGTTGTGATCAACAGATAGTCATGGTTTCCTGGCTATGGACATTGGATGTCGTTGATAACGGGATCACATCATTAGGAGAATGATGTGATGGACAAGACCCAATCCTAAGCATAGCACAAAGATCGTGTAGTTCGTTTGCTAGAGCTTTTCTAATGTCAAGTATCTTTTCCTTAGACCATGAGATTGTGCAACTCCCGGATACCGTAGGAGTGCTTTGGGTGTACCAAACGTCACAACGTAACTGGGTGGCTATAAAGGTGCATTACAGGTATCTCCGAAAGTGTCTGTTGGGTTGGCACGAATCGAGACTGGGATTTGTCACTCCGTGTAAGCGGAGAGGTATCTCTGGGCCCACTCGGTAGGACATCATCATATGCGCAATGTGACCAAGGAGTTGATCACGGGATGATGTGTTACGGAACGAGTAAAGAGACTTGCCGGTAACGAGATTGAACAAGGTATAAGGATACCGACGATCGAATCTCGGGCAACAATACCGCTAGACAAAGGGAATTGTATACGGGATCGATTGAGTCCTTGACATCGTGGTTCATCCGATGAGATCATCGTGGAACATGTGGGAGCCAACATGGGTATCCAGATCCCGCTGTTGGTTATTGACTGGAGAACGTCTCGGTCATGTCTACATGCCTCCCGAACCCGTAGGGTCTACACACTTAAGGTTCGATGACGCTAGGGTTATAAATGAAGCTTGTATGTGGTTACCGGATGTTGTTCGGAGTCCCGGATGAGATCCCGGACGTCACGAGGAGTTCCGAAATGGTCCGGAGGTAAAGATTTATATATGGGAAGTCCTATTTGGGCCACCGGAAAATGTTCAGGTTTTTTCGGTATTGTACCGGGAAGGTTTTAGAAGGTTCCGGAGTGGGGCCCACCTGCATGGGGGGACCCACATGAACGTGGGTAGTGGGGGCAAGGCCCCACACCCCTGGTCAAGGCGCACCAAGATCCCCCCTTAGAAGGAATAAGATCATATCCCAAAGGGATAAGATCAAGATCCCTAAAAAGGGGGGATAGCAATCGGTGGGGAAGGAAATGATGGGATTTCTTTCCTCCCACCTTGGCCAACGCCCCAATGGACTTGGAGGGCAAGAAACCAGCCCCCTCCACCCCTATATATAGTGGGGAGGCGCATGGGAGCTTCAACCCTTGCCCCTGGCGCAGCCCTCCCTCTCCCAAGTGCTCCTCCTCTCTCGCGGTGCTTGGCGAAGCCCTGCAGGATAGCCACGCTCCTCCATCACCACCACGCCGTTGTGCTGCTGCTGGATGGAGTCTTCCTCAACCTCTCCCTCTCTCCTTGCTGGATCAAGGCATGGGAGACGTCACCGGGCTGTACATGTGTTGAACGCGGAGGTGCCGTCCGTTCGGCACTTGATCATCGGTGATTTGAATCACGACGAGTACGACTCCATCAGCCCCGTTCACTTGAACGCTTCCGCTTAGCGATCTACAAGGGTATGTAGATGCACTTCCTTTCTACTCGTTGCTGGTCTCTCCATAGAGAGATCTTGGTGATACGTAGGAAAATTTTTGAATTTCTGCTACGTTCCCCAACAGAACTAACCCGGACTAACGCTGTTTTCAGCAGAACTACCGTGGTGTTGTTTTTGTGCAGGAATAGAAGTTTTCGGAATGCGCTGAAAATCAACGGAGATTTTTTCTGGAAAATATAAAAATACTGGAACAAAAATTTATCGGAGAGGAGTCCCGTGGGGCCCAATAGGGTAGAGGGCGCCCCCCCAGGGCGCGCCCCTGTGCCTCGTGGACACCCCGTGGGTCCTCCTAACTTTGGAGTGACTCTTTGTTGCATGTTGAGAGATTGGTATATGATCCAATTATGTTATTATTGTTGAGAGAACTTGCACTAGTGAAATTATGAACCTTAGGCCTTGTTTCGAAGCATTGCAATACCGTTTACGCTCACTTTTGTTACTTGCTACCTTGCTGTTTTTATATTTTCAGATTACAAAAACCTATATCTACCATCCATATTGCACTAGTATCACCATCTCTTTGCCGAACTAGTGCACCTATACAATTTACCATTGTATTGGGTGTGTTGGGGACACAAGAGACTCTTTGTTATTTGGTTGCAGGGTTGTTTGAGAGAGATTATCTTCATCCTACGCCTCCCACGGATTGATAAACCTTAGGTCATCCACTTGAGGGAAATTTGCTAATGTCCTACAAACCTCTACACTTGGAGGCCCAACAACGTCTACAAGACGTAGGTTGCGTAGTAGACATCATGCACCACGCTTTACAGCTTAGAACCGGGACTTCAAAAATATTTTGAAACGCCACGGAGCATATGAGATGTTCCAAGAGCTGAAATTGGTATTTCAGACTCATGCCCGTGTCGAGAGATATGAGACCTCTGACAAGTACTTCGCCTAAAAGGATGGAGGAGGATAGCTCAGCTAGTGATCATGTGCTCAGAATGTCTGGGTACTACAATTGCTTGAATCAAGTGGGAGTTAATCTTCCAGATAAGATAGTGATTAATAGATTTCTCTAGTCACCATCACCAAGTTACTGGAACTTCGTGATGGACTATAATATGCAAGGGATGACAAAAGTGATTCCCGAGCTCTTCGTGATGCTGAAATCAATGAAGGTAGAAATCAAGAAAAATCATCAAGTGTTGATGAGTAAATGAGATCACTAGTTTCAAGAAAAGGGCAAAGGGAAAGAAAGGGAACTTCAAGAAGAATGGCAAGCAAGTTGTCACTCCCGTGAAGAAACCCAAAGCTGGACCTAAGCCTGAAACTAAGTGCTTCTACTACAAAGGAAATGGTCACTGGAAGCGGAGTTACCCCAAATATTTGGTGGATAAGAAGGATGGCAAGGTGAACAAAGGTATATTTTATATACATGTTATTGATGTGTACCTTACTAGTGCTCGTAGTAACCCCTCGGTTTTTGATACTTGTTTAGTTGCTAAGATTAGTAACTCGAAACAGGAGTTGCAGAATAAATAGAGACTAGTTGAGGGTGAAGTGACGATATATGTTGGAAGTGGTTCCAAGATTGATATGATCATCATCGCACACCCCCTATACTTTCGGGATTAGAGTTTAACCTAAATAAATATTATTTGGTGTTTGCGTTAAAGCATGAATATGATTAGATCATGTTTATTGCAATATGGTTATTCATTTAAGACATAGAATAATTGTTATTCTATTTACATGAATAAAACCTTCTATGGTCATACACCCAATGTTGATGGTTTATTGAATCTCGATCATAGTGATACACATATTCATAATATTGATGCTAAAAGATGCAAAGTTGATAATGATAGTGCAACATACTTGTGGCACTGTCGTTTAGGTCATATTGGTGTAAAACGCATGAAGAAACTCCATGCTGATGGGCTTTTGGAATCACTTGATTATGAATCATTTGATACTTGCGAACCGTGCCTTATGGGCAAGATGACTAAAACTCCGTTCTCCGGAACAATAGAACGAGCTAATGACTTATTGGAAATAATACATATCGATGTATGCGGTCCGATGAATGTTGAGGCTCGTGGCAAGTATCATTATTTTCTGACCTTCACAGATGATTTGAGCAGATATGGGTATATCTACTTCATAAAACACAAGCGTGAAACATTTGAAAAGTTCAAAGAATTTGAGAATCATTGTAACAAGAAAATAAAGTTTCTACGATCTGATCGTGGAGGTGAATATTTTAGTTACGAGTTTGGCCTTCATTTAAAACAATGTGGAATAGTTTCACAGCTCACACCACCTGGAACACCACAGCGTGATGGTGTGTCCAAACATCGTAACCGTCTTTATTTGATATGGTGCGATATATGATGTCTCTTACCGATTTACCACTATCGTTTTGGGATTATGCATATTAGAGACAGCTGCATTCACGTTAAAAAGGGCACCATCAAAATCCGTTGAGACGACACCGTATGAACTGTGGTTTGGCAACAAACCTAAGCTGTCGTTTCTTAATGTTTGGGGCTGCGATGCTTATGTGAAAAAGCTTCAACCTGATAAGCTCGATCCCAAATCAGAGAAATGTGTCTTCACAGGATACTCAAAAGAAACTGTTGGGTACACCTTCTATCACAGATCCGAAGGCAAGATATTCGTTGCTAAGAATAGATCCTTTCTAGAGAAGGAGTTTCTCTTGAAAGAAGTGAGTGGGAGGAAAGTAGAACTTGATGAGGTAACTGTACCTTCTCCCGAATTGGAAAGTAGTTCATCACATAAATAAGTTCCAGTAATTCCTACACCAATTAGTGAAGAAGCTAATGATGATGATCATGAAACTTCATATCAAGTTACTACCGAACCTCGTAGGTCAACCAGAGTATGGTCCGCACCAGAGTGGTACGGTAATCCTATTCTGGAAGTCATGTTAGTAGACCATGATGAACCTACGAACTATGAGGAAGCGATGATGAGCCCAGATTCCGTGAAATGGCTTGACGCCATGAAATCTGAGCTGGGATCCATATATGAGAACAAAGTGTGGACTTCGGTGGACTTGCCCAATGATCGGCAAGCCATAGAAAATAAATGGATCTTCAAGAGGAAGACGGACGCTGATAGTAGTGTTACTATCTACAAATCTCGACTTGTCGCCAAAGGTTTTTGACAAGTTCAAGGTGTTGACTACAATGAGATTTTCTCAAGTGTAGCGATGCTTAAATCCGTCCGAATCATGTTAGCAATTGCCATATTTTATGAAATCTGGCAAATGGATGTCAAAACTGCATTCCTTACATGGATATTTCTTAAAGAAGAGTTGTATATGATGCAACTAGAAGGTTTTGTCAATCTTTAAGGTACTAACAAGGTGTGCAAGCTCCAGCGATCCATCTATGGACTGGTGCAAGCATCTCGGAGTTGGAATATACACTTTGATGAGTTGATCAAAACATATAGTTTTATACAGACTTGCGGTGAAGCCTGTATTTACAAGAAAGTGAGTGGGAGCACTACAACCTTTCTGATAAGTATATGTGAATGACATATTGTTGATCGAAAATGATGTAGAATTTGTTGGAAAGCATAAAGGAGAGTTCGAAAGGAGATTTTCAAAGAAAGACCTCGGTGAAGCTGCTTACATATTGGGCATCAAGATCTATAGAGATAGATCAAGACGCTTTATAAGATTTTTCAATGAGTACATACCTTGACAAGATTTTGAAAGAGTTCAAAATGGATCATTCAAAGAAGGAGTTCTTGCCTGTATTACAAGGTGTAAAGTTGAGTAAGACTCAAAGCCCGACCACGGCAGAAGATAGAAAGAAAATGAAAGTCATTCCCTATGCTTCAGTCATAGGTTTTATAAAGTATGCCACGCTATGTACCAGACCAGTTGTGTGCTTGGCAAGGGGGTACGATAGTGATCCAGGAGTGGATCACTATATAGCGGTCAAAGTTATCCTTGGTTACCTAGGCGGACTAAGGAAGTATTTCTCGGTTATGGAGGTGATAAAGAGTTTGTCTTAAAGAGTTACGTCGATGTAAGCTTCACACCAATCCAGATGACTCTGGGTCTCAATCTGGATACATATTGAAAGTGGGAGCAATTAGCTAGAGTAGCTCCATGCAGAGCATTGTAGACATAGAAAATTTGCAAAATACATACGGCTCTAAATTTAGCAGACAAGTTGACTAAACTTATCTCACAAGCAAAACATGATCACGCCTTAGTACTCTTTGGGTGTTAATCACATAGCGATGTGAACAAGATTATTGACTCTAGTAAACCCTTTGGTTGTTTGTCACATGGCGATGTGAACTATGGGTGTTAATCACATACGGATGTGAACTATTGGTGTTAAATCACATGGCAATGTGAACAAGATTATTGGCTCTAGTGCAAGTGGGAGACTGAAGGAAATATGCCCTAGAGACAATAATAAAGTTGTTATTTATATTTCCTTATATCATGATAAATGTTTATTATTCATGCTAGAATTGTATTAACCGGAAACTTAGTACATGTGTGAATACATAGACAAAACAAAGTGTCCCTCATATGCCTCTACTTGACTAGCTCGTTAATCAAAGATGGTTATGTTTCCTGACCATAGACATGTGTTGTCATTTGATGAACGGGATCACATCATTAGAGAATGATGTGATGGACATGACCCATCCGTTAGCTTAGCATAATGATTGATAAGTTTTATTGTCATTGCTTTCTTCATGACTTATACATGTTCCTCTGACTATGAGATTTTGCAACTCCCGAATACCCGAGGAACACCTTGTGTGCTATCAAACGTCACAACATAACTGGGTGATTATAAAGATGCTCTACAGGTGTCTCCGAAGGTGTTTGTTGGGTTGGCATAGATTGAGATTAGGATTTGTCACTTTGTGTATCGGAGACGTATCTCTAGGCCCTCTCGGTAATGCTCATCACTATAAGCCTTGCAAGCAATGTGACTAATGAGTTAGTTGTGGGATGAAGCATTACGAAACGAAAGAGACTTTCCGGTAACGAGATTGAACTAGGTATGAAGATACGGACGATCGAATCTCGGGCAAGTAACATACCGATGGCAAAGGGAACAACATATGTTGTTGTGCGGTTTGACCGATAAAGATCTTCGTAGAATATGTAGGAGCCAATATGATCATGCAGGTTCCGCTATTGGTTATTGATCGGAGATGTGTCTCGATCATGTCTACATAGTTCTCGAATCTGTAGGGTCCGCATGCTTAACGTTCGATGACGATTTGTATTATGAGTTATGTGTTTTGGTGACCAAAGTTTGTTTGGAGTCCCGGATGAGATTTCAGACATGATGAGGAGTCTCGAAATGGTCGAGAGGTAAAGATTGATATATTGGAAGGTGGCATTCGGACACCGAAAGAGTTCCGGAGTGTATCAGGTACAAACCAAAGTACCGAAAGGGTTACCGGACCCCCCCCCCCCGATGGAACATAAGGGCCATATGGGCCATGGGAGGGAGGCTAACCAGCCCACAAGGGGCCGGTGAACCCCCCACAAGGGAGGAGACGAATTGGACTAGGGAAAGTGTTTGGGAACATAGTAATTTCAAAAATTTCCTACGCACACGCAAGATCATGGTGATGCATAGCAACGAGAGGGGAGAGTGTTGTCCACGTACCCTCGTAGACCAAAAGCGGAAGCGTTAGCACAACGCGGGTGATGTAGTCGTACATCTTCACGATCCGACCGATCAAGTACCGAACGTACGGCACCTCCGAGTTCAGCACATGTTCAGCTCGATGATGTCCCACGAACTCCGATCCAGCAGAGCTTTGCGGGAGAGTTCCGTCAGCACGATGGCGTGATGACGATGTTGATGATGCTACCGACGCAGGGCTTCGCCTAAGCAACGCTATGATATTACCAAGGTGGAATATGGTGGAGGGGGGGTACCGCACACGGCTAAGAGATCAATGATCAATTGTTGTGTCTAGAGGTGCCCCTTTTCCCCCGTATATAAAGGAGCAAGGGGGGAGGCCGGCCGGCCTATAGGGCGCACCAGGAGGAGTCCTCCTCCTCCTAGTGGTAGTAGGACTCCCCCTTTCCAAGTACCACTAGGAGGGGAAAGGAAGGAGAGGGGGAGGAGAAGGAAAGAGGGGGCGCAGCCCCTCCCCTAATCCAATTCGGACTAGGCCCATGGGAGGGTGCGCGGCCAGCCCGCGTGGCTTCTCCTCTTTTTTCCCTAAAGCCGAGTAAGGCCCATATGTACTCCCGTATTCCCGTAACTCCACCGGTACTCCAAAGAAATACCCGTATCACTCGGAACCTTTCCGATGTCCGAATATAGTCATCCAATATATTGATCTTTACGTCTCGACCATTTCGAGACTCCTCGTCATGTCCCAGATCTCATTCGGGACTCCGAACTACCTTTGGTACATCAAAACCCCATAAACTCATAATATAAATCATCACCGAACTTTAAGCGTGCGGACCCTACGAGTTCGAGAACTATGTAGACATGACCGAGACACGTCTCCGGTCAATAACCAATAGCAGAACCTGGATGCTCATATTGGCTCCCACATATTCTACGAAGATCTTTATTGGTCAAACCGCATAACAACATACGTTGTTCCCTTTGTCATCGGTATGTTACTTGCCCGAGATTCGATCGTCGGTATCTCAATACCTAGCTCAATCGCGTTACCGACAAGTCTCTTTACTCATTATGTAATGCATCTTCCTGCAACTAACTCATTAGTCACATTGCTTGTAAGGCTTATAGTGATGTGCATTACCGAGAGGGCCCAGAGATACCTCTCCGACAATCGGAGTGACAAATCCTAATCTCAAAATACGCCAACTCAACAAGTACCTTCTGAGACACCTGTAGAGCACCTTTATAATCACCCAGTTATGTTGTGATGTTTGATAGCACACAAAGTGTTCCTCCGGTAATCGGGAGTTGCATAATCTCATTGTCATAGGAACATGTATAAGTCATGAAGAAAGCAATAGCAACAAACTAAATGATCAAGTGCTAAGCTAACGGAATGGGTCCAGTCAATTACATCATTCTCTAATGATGTGATCCCGTTAATCAAATGACAACTCATGTCTATGGCTAGGAAACTTAACCATCTTTGATTCAACGAGCTAGTCAAGTAGAGGCATACTAGTGACACTTTGTTTGTCTATGTATTCACACATGTACTAAGTTTCCGGTTAATACAATTCTAGCATGAATAATAAACATTTATCATGAAATAAGGAAATAAATAATAACTTTATTATGGCCTCTAGGGTATATTTCCTTCAGTCTCCAACTTGCACTAGAGTCAATAATCTAGTTCACATCATCATGTGATTTAACACCAATATTCATATCTGTATATGATTAACACCCATAGTTCACATCGTCATGTGACCAACACCCAATGGGTTTACTAGAGTCAATAATCTAGTTCATATCGCTATGTGATTAACACCCAAAGAGTACTAAGGTATGATAATATTTTGCTCGTGAGATCAGTTTAGTCAACGGGTTTGTCACATTCAGAGCTGTATGTATTTTGCAAATATTCTATGTCTACAATGCTCTGCACGGAGCTACTTTAGCTAATTGCTCCCACTTTCAATATGTATCCAGATTGAGACTTAGAGTCATCTGGATCGGTGTAAAATCTTGCACCGATGTAACTCTTTACGACGAACTCTTTTATCACCTCCATAATCGAGAAACATTTCCTTAGTCCTTACTAAGGATATTCTTGACCGCTGTCCAGTGATCTACTCCTAGATCAAAATTGTACACCCTTGCCAAACTCAGAGCAAGGTATACAATGGGTGTGGTACACAGCATAGCATACTTTATAGAACCTATGACTGAGGCATAGGGAATGACTTTTCATTCTCTTTCTATTTTCTGCCATGGTCGGGTCTTGAGTCTTACTCAATTTCATACCTTTGCAACACAGGCAAGAACTCTTTCTTTGATTGTTCCATTTTGAACTACTTCAAAGTCTTGTCAACGTATGTAGTCATTGAAAATCTTATCAAGCGTCTTGATCTATCTCAATAGATCTTGATGCTCAATATGTAAGCAGCTTCACCGAGGTCTTTCTTTGAAAAACTCTTATTCAAGTATCCTTTTATGCTATCCAGAATTTCTATATCATTTTCAATCAACAATATGTCATCTACATATAGTTTTAGAAATGTTACAGAGCTCCCACTCACTTTCTTATAAATACAGGCTTCTCCAAAAGTCTGTATAAAACCATATGCTTTGATCAACTCATCAAAGCATATATTCCAACTCCGAGATGCTTGCGCCAGTCCATGGATGGATCGCTAGAGCTTGCACATTTTGTAAGCACCTTTAGGATTGACAAAACCTTCTGGTTGCATCATATACAACTCTTCTTCAATAAATCCATTAAGGAATGCAGTTTTGACATCCATTTGCCAGATTTCATAAAATGTGGCAATTCCTAACATGATTCGGACAGACTTAACCATCGATACGAGTGAGAAAATCTCATCGTATTCAACACCTTGAACTTGTCAAAAAACCTTTTGCGACAAGTCGAGCTTTGTAGATAGTAACACTACTATCTGTGTCTGTCTCCCTCTTGAAGATCCATTTATTTTCTATGGCTTGCTGATCATCGGGCAAGTCCACCAAAGTCCACACTTTGCTCTCATACATGGATCCCATATCAGATTTCATGGCCTTCAAGCCATTTCATGGAATCAGGGCTCATCATCGCTTCCTCATAGTTCATAGGTTCATCATGGTCTAGTAACATGACTTCCAGAATAGGATTACCGTACCACTCTGGTGTGGACTGTACTTTGGAAGACCTAAGAGGTTCTGTAGTAACTTAATCTGAAGTTTCATGATCATTATCATTAGCTTCCTCACTAATTGGTGTAGGAATCACTGGAACTGATTTCTGTGATGAACTACTTTCCAATTCGGGAGAAGGTATAATTACCTTATCAAGCTCTACTTTCCTCCCACTCACTTCTTTCAAGAGAAACTCCTTCTCTAGAAAGGATCCACCTTAGCAACGAATATCTTGCCTTCGGATCTGTGATAGAAGGTATACCCAATAGTTTCCTTTGGGTATTCTAAGAAGACGCACTTCTCCGATTTGGGTTTGAGCTTATCAGGTTAAAACTTTTTCACATAAGCATCGCAGCCCCAAATTTTAAGAAACGACAACTTTGGTTTCTTGCCGAACACAATTCATAAGGCATCGTCTCAATGGATTTTGATGGTGCCCTATTTAAAGTGAATGCAGATGTCTCTAATGCATAACCCCAAAACAATAGTGGTTAATTAGTAAGATACATCATAGATTGCACCATATCCAATAAAGTGCGGTTACGATGTTTGGACACACCATTATGCTGTGGTGTGTTTCATGTGGCGTGAGCTGTGAAAATATTCCACGTTGTTTTTAAATGAAGGCCAAACTCGTAACTCAAATATTCTCCTGTACGATCAGATTGTAGAAACTTTTATTTTCTTGTTATGATGATTCTCCACTTCACTCTGAAATTCTTTGAACTTTTCAAATGTTTCAGACTTGTGCTTCATTAAGTAGATATACTCCTACTTAAATCATCTGTGAAGGTCAGAAAATAACGATACCTGCCACGAGCATCAACACTCATTGGACCGCATACATCGGTATGTATTATTTCCAACGAGTCAGTAGCTCGTTCCATTGTTCCGGAGAATGGAGTTTTAGTCATCTTGCCCAAAAGGCACGGTTCGCAAGCATCAAATGATTTATAACCAAGTGATTCCAAAAATCCATCTTTATGGAGTTTCTTCATGCGCTTTACACCGATATGACCCAAACGGCAGTGCCACAAATAAGTTGCACTATCATTATCAACTTTGCATCTTTTGGCATCAACATTATGAATATGTGTATTACTATGATCGAGATCCAACAAACTATTTTCATTGGGTGTATGACCATCGAAGATTTTATTCATGTAAACAGAACAACAATTATTTTCTGACTTTAAATGAATAACCGTATTGCAATAAACATGATCAAATCATATTCATGCTTAACGCAAACGCTAAATAACATTTATTTAGGTTAACACTAATCCCGAAAGTATAGGGAGTGTGCGATGATGATCATATCAATCTTGGAACCACTTCCAACACACATCGCCACTTCACCCTCAACTAGTCTCTGTTTATTCTGTAACTCCTGTTTCGAGTTACTAATCTTAGCAACCGAACAAGTATCAAATACCCTGGGGCTACTATAAACACTAGTAAAGTACACATCAATAATCTGTATATCAAATATACCTTTGTTCACTTTGCCATCCTACTTATCTACCAAATATTCAGGGCATTTCCGCTTCTAGTGACCATTTCCTTTGCAGTATAAGCACTCAGTTTCAGGCTTTGGTCTAGCTTTGGGCTTCTGCACGGGAGTGACAACTTGCTTGTCGTTCTACTTGAAGTTCCCTTTCTTTCCCTTTGCCCTTTTCTTGAAACTAGTGGTCTTGTCCATTATCAACACTTTGATGCTCTTTCTTGATTTCTACCTTCGTCGATTTCAACATCACGAAGAGATCGGGAATCATTTTCGTCATCCCTTGCATACTATAGTTCATCACGAAGTTCCAGTAACTTGGTGATGATGACTAGAGAACTCTGTCAATCACTATCTTATCTGGAAGATTAACTCCCACTTGATTCAAGTGATTGTAGTACCGAGACATTCTGAGCACATGCTCACTAGTTGAGCAATTCTCCTCCATATTTTAGGCAAAGTACTTGTCAGAGGTCTCATACCTCTTGACACGGGCATGAGTCTGAAATACCAATTTCATCTCTTGGAACATCTCATATGCTCCGTGATGTTTCAAAAATATTTTTGAAGTCCCGGTTCTAAGCCGTAAAGCATGGTGCACAAAACTATCAAGTAGTCATCATATTGAGCTAGCCAAACGTTCATAACGTCTGCATCTGCTTCTGCAATAGGTCTGTCACCTAGTGGTGCATCAAGGACATAATTCTTCTATGCAGCAATGAGGATACACCTCAGATCACGGACCTAGTCCGCATCTTTGCTACTAACATCTTTCAACTTAGTTTTCTCTAGGAACATATAAAAAACATAGGGAAGCTATAATGCGAGCTATTGGTCTACAACATAATTTGCAAAATACTATCAGGACTAAGTTCATGATAAATTAAAGTTTAATTAATCATATTACTTAAGAACTCCCACTTAGATAGACATCCCTCTAATCATCTAAGTGATCACGTGATCCAAATAACCTAAACCATGTCCGATTCACGTGAGATGGAGTAGTTTTCAATGGTGAACATCACTATGTTGATCATATCTACTATATGATTCACGCTCGACCTTTTGGTATCCAGTGTTCCGAGGCCATATCTGCATATGCTAGGCTCGTCAAGTTTAACCCGAGTATTATGCATGTGCAAAACTGTCTTACACCCGTTGTATTTGAACGTAGAGCTTATCACACCCGATCATCACGTGGTGTCTCGGCACGAAGAACTGTCGCAACGGGGCATACTCAGGGAGAACACTTATACCTTGAAATTTTAGTAAGGGATCATGTTATAAAGCTACCGTCGAACTAAGCAAAATAAGATGTATAAAAGATAAACATCATATGCAATCAAAATATGTGACATGATATGGCCATGATCATCTTGCACCTTTGATCTCCATCTCCAAAGTACTTTCATGATCTCTATCGTCACCGGCACGACACCATGATCTCCATCATCTTGATCTATATCAATGTGTCATCACATGGTCATCTCACCAACTATTGCTCTTGCAACTATTGCTATCGCATAGCGATTAAGTAAAGCAATTATTGGCGCTTGCATCTTATGCAATAAAGAGTCAACCATAAGGCTTCTGCCAGTTGCCGGTAACTTCAACAACACATGATCATCTCATACAACAACTTATATCTCATCACGTCTTGACCATATCACATCACAACATGCCCTGCAAAAACAAGTTAGACGTCCTCTACTTTGTTGTTGCAAGTTTTACGTGGCTGCTACGGGCTGAGCAAGAACCGTTTTTACCTACGCATCAAAACCACAACAATATTTCATCAAGTTAGTGTTGTTTTAACCTTCACAAGGACCGGGCGTAGCCACACTCGGTTCAACTAAAGTTGGAGAAACAGACACCCACCAGCCACCTGTGTGCAAAGCACGTTGGTACAACCAGTCTCACGTAAGCGTATGCGTAATGTCTGTCCGGGCCGCTTCATCCAACAATACTAGCGAACCAAAGTATGACATGCTGGTAAGCAGTATGACTTATATCTCCCACAACTTACTTGTGTTCTACTCGTGCATATAACATCTATGCATAAACCTGGCTCTGATACCACTATTGGGGAACGTAGTAATTTCAAAATTTTCCTACACACACGCAAGATCATGGTGATGCATAGCAATGAGAGGGGAGAGAGTTGTCCACGTACCCTCGTAGACCGAAAGCGGAAGCGTTAGCACAACGCGGTTGATGTAGTCGTACGTTTTCACGATCCGACCGATCAAGTACCGAACGTACGGGACCTCCGAGTTCAGCACAAGTTCAGCTCGTTGACGTCCGACGAACTCTGATCCAACAGAGCTTTGTGGGAGAGTTCTGTTAGCACGATGGCGTGATGACGGTGTTGATGATGCTACCGACGCAGGGCTTCGCCTAAGCACCGCTATGATATTACCGAGGTGGAAAATTATGGAGGGGGGTACCGCACATGGCTAAGAGATCAATGATCAATTGTTGTGTCTATAGGTGCCCCCTTGCCCCCATATATAAAGGAGCAAGGGGGGAGGCCGACCGGCCCTGTAGGGCGCGCCAGGAGGAGGAGTCCTCCTCCTAGTGGGAGTAGGACTCCCCCTTTCCTAGTCCCACTAGTAGGGGAAAGGAAGAAGAGGGGGAGGAGAAGGAAAGAGGGGGCGCAACCCCTCCCCTAGTCCAATTCGGACTAGGCCCATGGGGGGCGCACGGCCAGCCCTCGTGGCTTCTCCTCTTTTTCCCCTAAAGCCCACTAAGGCCCATATGTACTCCCGTATTTCCGTAACTCCACCGGTACTCCAAAAAATACCCGAATCACTCGGAACCTTTCCGATGTCCAAATATAGTCGTCCAATATATCGATCTTTACGTCTCGACCATTTAGAGACTCCTCCTCATGTCCCCGATCTCATTCGGGACCCCGAACTACCTTCGGTACATCAAAAACACATAAACTCATAATATAAATCGTCACCGAACTTTAAGCGTGCGGACCCTACGGGTTCAAGAACTATGTAGACATGATCGAGACACGTCTCCGGTCAATAACCAATAGCGGAACCTGGATGCTCATATGGGCTCCCACATATTCTACAAAGATCTTTATCGGTCAAACCGCATAACAACATACGTTGTTCCCTTTGTCATCGGTATGTTACTTGCCCGAGATTCGATCGTCGGTATCTCAATACCTAGCTCAATCTCGTTACCGGCAAGTCTCTTTACTCGTTATGTAATGCATCTTCCCGCAACTAACTCATTAGTCACATTGCTTGCAAGGCTTATAGTGATGTGCATTACCGAGAGGGCCCACAGATACCTCTCCAACAATCGGAGTGACAAATCCTAATCTCGAAATATGCCAACTCAACAAGTACCTTTGGAGACACCTGTAGAGCACCTTTACAATCACCCAGTTACGTTATGACGTTTGGTAGCACACAAAGTGTTCCTCCGGTAATCGGGAGTTTCATAATCTCATAGTCATAGGAACATGTGTAAGTCATGAAGAAAGCAATAGCAACAAACTAAACGATCAAGTTCTAAGCTAACGCAATGGGTCCAGTCAGTCACATCATTCTCTAATGGTGTGATCCCATTAATCAAATTACAACTCATGTCTATGGCTAGGAAACTTAACCATCTTTGATTCAACGAGCTAGTCAAGTAGAGGCATACTAGTGACACTTTGTTTGTCTATGTATTCACACATGTACTAAATTTCCGGTTAATACAATTCTAGCATGAATAATAAACATTTATCATGAAATAAGGAAATAAATAATAACTTTCTTATTGCCCCTAGGGCATATTTCCTTCAGAAAGGGGGTGCCATCCCCCTTTCCTTCTCCTACTCCTTCTCCTTCCCCCTTTCTACATCCGTAAGAAGGAAAAAAGAGGGGGGCCGAATCCTACTAGGAGTGGAGTCCTCACTAGTAGAAAAGGGGGCAAAGGTCCAGGCTGGGTCAGCCCATTAGTCCCAGTTCAGTCCAGAACCGGGACCCATGGGGGCATTGGACCCGGTTCGTGAGCCCCGAGGGCCGGCCCAGCCACGTGGGCCATTGGTCCCGGTTCGTCTGGGCCTTTTGGTCCCGGTTGGTGGGACGAACCGAGACCAATGGGCCTCACTCCTGGCCCACCACCATTGGTCCCGGTTGGTGGCATGAACCGGGACCAAAGGCTGCCCTTTAGTCTCGGTTCATGCCACCAACCGGGAGCAATGAGTTGCCTATATATACCCCCTCGCGTAATAGTAGAGCACACTGCTCTATTTTTTCTGGCTGCCGAGGGGGAGAGGGATTGGTGGTGCTCTAGCTCACCTCCTATGCACACAAGGTGTTCGATGGAATGCCCGAGCCACACTACTTAAGCTTTCTCCTCTCCAAGCTCGACCTCCAAGCTCCATTTTCCTCAATATTTGTCTAGGTTTAGCGGTATGTCACGCCCCGTCCCCGTCTTCACCGCCGTCGATCACCCGCGCCGATCTCATCGCCGGCACCACCGTGGTGAGCCTCTTGTTCTTATCTTCTTTCTGAAAGGAAAAATATTCTTACTTGTATGTTTAGATAGATACTTGTATTATTTTCTTACTTTTATTATTGCATCTTATATAGTGCGATGGTTTTGGTATCCGCCCCCATCGGCCCTCGTCCTGTCTATGATTCGGATGTGGTATATATTATCTTTTCATAACTATTGGTTCATTCATTGTTTATGAAAATTATGCCGACCAACGTGACATAGATTTTTTTTTATCTAGGAGGTTGTTGAACCAGAAATTCCAACTGACCCTATTGTCGAGAGGTTAAATTTAGTTGAAGAAGAAAACAATTTCTTGAAGGAAAAAATAAGAAAAATTGAGGAGGAGAAGATGATATTGGAGGTGCATGTTGTGGATGTCGTCGATGATCACCAGATCAAGATGGATGCAATGCGCTTGAAGATTAGAAAGATTAGAAAATATGCCATTCATACCGAGGCTTGGTATCAATATGCAGTTGGATCAGTTGTTACCTTGATTGCGATTATGATCGCATTTGTTTTCGCATTGAAATGTTTTACATAGTTTCAATGTATGGTTTAATTAATTAGATGCTCTGGAGAGCTATATGTTGTTAGATGAGAACTATGTATGTACTTTGGTTTTAATGTGATGATGAACTTCTATTAATTTGGTCACTTATTTATCTATTCATGATGTTCTGTAATGGTTTTTGACACACTTAACTATATATAATGCACGCAGATGAACCGGCAATGGATGTACGGTGACAGACACACCTCCGAGTACATTAAGGGCGTGCATGATTTTCTCGAAGTGGCTGAGGCAAACAAGCAGAATGGTTTTATGTGTTGTCCATGCCCTATATGTGGGAATACGAAGTCTTACTCTGACCGGAAAATCCTTCACACCCACCTGCTTTACAAGGGTTTCATGCCACACTATAATATTTGGACGAGGCACGGAGAAATAGGGGTTATGATGGAAGACGGCGAAGAAGAAGAGTACGATGACAACTATGTGCCCCCTGAATACGGTGATGCTACTGAACATCAAGAGGAACCAGACGATGTGCACGATGATGCTGCAACGGGCGAAGCTGCTGAAGACCAGACGATGTGCCCGATGATGATGATCTCCACCGGGACATTGTCGATGCAAGGACGCAATGCGAAAGTCAAAAGGAGAAGCTGAAGTTCGATCACATGTTAGAGGATCACAAAAAAGGGTTGTACCCCAATTGCGAAGATGGCAACACAAAGCTCGGTACCGTACTGGAATTGCTGCAGTGGAAGGTAGAGAATGCTGTGCCTGACAAAGGATTTGAGAAGCTACTAAAAATATTGAAGAAGAAGCTTCCAAAGGATAACAAATTGCCCGACAGTACATACGCAGCAAAGAAGGTCGTATGCCCTCTAGGATTGGAGGTGCAGAAGATACATGCATGCCCTAATGACTGCATCCTCTACCGCGATGCGTACAAGGATCTGAACGCATGCCCGGTATGTGGTGCATTACGGTATAAGATCAGACGAGATGACCCTGGTGATGTTGATGGTGAGCCCCCCAGGAAGAGGGTTCCTGCGAAGGTGATGTGGTATGCTCCTATAATACCACGGTTGAAACGTCTATTCAGAAACGGAGAGCATGCCAAGTTCATGCGATGGCACAGTGAGGACCGTAAGAAAGATGGGAAGTTGAGAGCACCCGCTGACGGGTCGCAGTGGAGAAAAATCGAGAGAAAGTACTGGGATGAGTTTGCAAGTGATCCAAGGAACGTATGGTTCGCTTTAAGCGCGGATGGCATTAATCCTTTCGGGGAGCAGAGCAGCAATCACAGCACCTGGCCCGTGACTCTATGTATGTATAACCTTCCTCCTTGGATGTGCATGAAGCGGAAGTTCATTATGATGCCAGTTCTCATCGAAGGCCCTAAGCAACCCGGCAATGACATTGATGTGTACCTAAGGCCATTAGTTGAAGAACTTTTACAGTTGTGGAATGGAAACGGTGTACGTACGTGGGATGACCACAAACAGGAGGAATTTGACCTAAAGGCGTTGCTGTTCGTGACCATCAACGATTGGCCCGCTCTCTGTAACCTTTCAGGACAGACAAACAAGGGATACCACGCGTGCACGCACTGTTTACTTGACACCGATAGTATATACCTGGGAAGCTGCAGGAAGAATGTGTACCTGGGCCATCGTCAATTTCTTCCGACCAACCATCAATGTCGAAAGAAAGACAAGCATTTCAAAGGTGAGGCAGATCACCGGAAGAAGCCCGCCATGCGTACCGGTGATCACGTATTTGCTATGGTCAATGATTTACACGTAATATTTGGAAAGGGTCCCGGCGCACTAGCTGTTCCGAATGACGCTGAGGGACATGCTACGTCTTGAGCTTTCGTTGGTTTTCCTCGAAGAGGAGGGGTGATGCAGGAAGTGTAGCGTAAGTATTTCCCTCAGTTTTGAGAACCAAGGTATCAATCCAGTAGGAGGCTCCTCAAAAGTCCCACGCACCTACACAAACAAACTGAGAACTCACAACCAACGCAATAAAGGGGTTGTCAATCCCTTCACGGCCACTTGCGAAAGTGAGATCTAATAAAGATAGTATGATAAGATAAATATATTTTTGGTATTTTATAATATAGATGCAAAAAGTAAAGATGAAAATAAAATTAGATTGAAAACAAATAAGATAAGAGATAGACCCAGGGGCCATAGGTTTCACTAGAGGCTTCTCTCGAGATAGCATAAGTACTACGGTGGGTGAACAAATTACTGTCGAGCAATTGATAGAAAAGCGCATAGTTATGAGATTATCTAGGCATGATCATGTATATAGGCATCACGTCCATAACAAGAAGACCGACTCCTGCCTGCATCTACTACTATTACTCCACACATCGACCGACTCCTGCCTACATCTAGAGTATTAAGTTCATAAGAACAGAGTAACGCATTAAGCAAGATGACATGATGTAGAGGGATAAACTCATGCAATATGATATAAACCCCATCTTGTTATCCTCGATGGCAACAATACAATACGTGCCTTGCAACCCTTTCTGTCACTGGGTAAGGACACCACAAGATTAAACCCAAAGCTAAGCACTTCTCCCATGGCAAGAAAGATCAATCTAGTAGGCCAAACCAAAATGATAATTCGAGGAGACTTGCAAAGATAACTCAATCATACATAAAAGAATTCAGAGAAGATTCAAATATTATTCATAGATAAACTTGATCATAAACCCACAATTCATCAGATCTCGACAAACACACCGCAAAAAGAGTATACATTGAATAGATCTCCACAAGAGAGGGGGAGAACATTGTATTGAGATCCAAAAAGAGAGAAGAAGCCATCTAGCTAATAACTATGGACCCGTAGGTCTGTGGTAAACTACTCACAACTCATCGGAGGGGCAAGGATGTTGATGTCGAAGCCCTTCGTGGTCGATTCCCCCTCCGGCAGAGTGCCGGCGAAGGCTCCAAGATGAGATCTCGCGGATACAGAAGGTTGCGGCAGTGGAAATTGTGTTTCGTGGTGCTCCTGGATGTTTTCGGGGTACGTAGGTATATATAGGAGGAAGAAGTACGTCGGTGGCCGCCCGAGGGGCCCACGAGACAGGGGGCGCGCCCTATAGGGGGGGCGCGGCCCCCTATCTCGTGGGGCCCTCGGAAGCTTCTTGACTTGCACTCCAAGCTCTCCGGATCACGTTCGTTCCAAAAATCATGCTCCCGAAGGTTTCATTCCGTTTCGACTCCCTTTGATATTCCTTTTCTTCGAAATACTGAAATAGGCAAAAAAATAGCAATATGGGCTGGGCCTCTGGTTAGTAAGTTAGTCCCAAAAATGATATAAATGTGTAAAATAAAGCCCATAAACATCCAAAAGGGGTAATATAATAGCATGGAACAATAAAAAATTATAGATACATTGGAGACGTATCAAGCATCCCCAAGCTTAATTCCTACTCATCCTCGAGTAGGTAAATGATAGAAAAGAAATTTTTGATGTGGAATGCTACCTAGCATAATTCATAATGTAATTTTCTTTATTGTGGCATGAATGTTCAGATCCAAATGAATACAAAATAAAAGTCCATATTGATAAAAGAAATAGTAACACTTCAAGCATACTAATCAAAGTAATCATGTCTTCTCAAAATAGCATGGCAAAAGAAAGTTCATCCCTACAAAATCATATAGTTAGGCTATGCTTCATTTTCGTCACACAAAGATGTTCCCAACTTCTATACCCCCGATGACAAGCCAAGCAATTGTTTCATACTTAAATAATCTCAAACTTTTTCAACCTTCACGCAATCCATGAGTGTGAGCCATGGATATAGCACTATGGGTGGAATAGAATATGATGATGGGGATTGTGTGGAGAAGACAAAAAATAGAAAGTCTCACATTGACGAGGATAATCAACGGGCTATGGAGATGCCCATCAATTGATGTTAACATGAGGAGTAGGGATTGCCATGCAACGGATGCACTAGAGCTATGAATGCTCAACAAAAAGAAAACTAGTGGGTGTGCATCCAACTTGCTTGCTCACGAAGACCTAAGGCATTTGAGGAAGCCCATCGTAGGAATATACAAGCCAAGTTCTATAATGAAAAATTCCCACTAGTATGAAAAATACAACTTATGAGACTCACTATATGAAAAACATGGTGCTACTTTGAAGCACAATATATGAGACTCACTACATGAAGAACAAGGTGCTACTTTGAAGCACAAGTGTGGAAAAAGAGATAGTAACATTGCCCTTTTTATTTATTTTCCTTTTTTTCTTCTTTTTCTTTTTCTTTTTCTTTTTCTTTTTTTGGGCCTTTTTTTCTTTTGGCCTTTATTCTTTTTTTTCTTTGGGCAATGTTCTAATAATGATGATCATCACACTTCTATTGATTACAACATAAGAATTACAACTCGAAACTAGAACAAGATATGACTCTATATGAATGCCTCCGGTGGTGTACCGGGATGGTGCAATGAATCAAGAGTGACATGTATGAAAAATAATGCTTGGTGGCTTTGCCACAAATACGATGTCAACTACATGATCATGCAATGGCAATATGACAAAAGTAAAGTATGTCATGATGATGATGAGCGGAACGGTGGAAAGTTGCACGGCAATATATCTCGGAATGGCTATGGAAATGCCATAATAGGTAGGTATGGTGGCTGTTTGAGGAAGATATAAGTAGGTTTATGTGTGATAGAGCGTATCGTATCACGGGGTTTGGATGCACCGGCGAAGTTTGCACCAACTCTCAAGGTGAGAAAGGGCAATGCACGGTACCGAAGAGGCTAGCAAAGGTGGAAAGGTAAAAGTGCATATAATCCATGGACTCAACATTAGTCAAAAGAACTCATATACTTATTGCAAAAATTTAGAAGTCATCAAAAACAAAGTACTACACGCATGCTCCTAGGGGGATAGATTGGTAGGAAAAGACCATCGCTCGTCCCCGGCCGCCACTCATAAGGATGCACAAGCCAAGTACACTTCATGTTTCAAATTTGTTACACAACTTTAACCATACGTGCATGCTATGGGACTTGCTAACTTCAACACAAGCATTCTTTAAATTCATAATCACCCAACTAGCATGACTTTAATATCACTACCTCCATATCTCAAAACAATTATCAAGTATCAAATTGATCATAGCATCCAATTCACTTCCTATGATAGTTTTTATTATACCCAACTTGGATGCCTACCATTCTAGGACCAACTTTAAGATCATAGAAAATACCATGCTGTTCTAAAAGTCTCAAAATAATATAAGTGAAGCATGAGAGACTAGAAATTTCTTCAAAATTAAGACACCACCGTGCTCTAAAAGATATAAGTGAAGCACTAGAGCAAAAACTATCAAGCTCAAAAGATATAAGTGAAGCACATACAGTATTCTAGCAAATTCTAATCAAATAGGCTTCTCCCAAAAGGTGTGTACAGCAAGGATGATTGTGGTAAACTAAAAAGCAAAGACTAATATAATACACGACGCTCCAAGCAAAACACATATCATGTGGCGAATAAAAATATAGCTCCAAGTAAAGTTACCAATGAACGAAGACGAAAGAGGGGATGCCTTCCCGGGGCATCCCCAAGCTTAGGCTTTTGGCTATTCTTAAATATCTTAGGGTTCCATGGGCATCCCCAAGCTTAGGCTCTTGCCACTCCTTATTCCATAGTCCATAAAAGCTTTACCCAAAACTTGAAAACTTCACAACACAAAACTTAACAGGAAATCTTATAAGCTCCGTTAGTGCAAGAAAACAAAACCACCACATAAGGTACTGCAATGAACTCATTCTTTATTTAATTTGGTGTTAAACCTACTTTATTCCAACTTATTTATGGTTCATAGACTGAATTACTAGCCATAGATGCATTGAAATAAGCAAACAACACACGAAAAACAGAATCTGTCAAAAACAGAACAGTCTGTAGAAATCTGTAACTAACGAAAACTTATGGAACTCTAAAACTCCTACCAAAATAGGAAGTCCTGGACAATTTGTTTATTGAACAGAAGCAAAAATAATCAACGAAAAAGCATGTTCGTGTGATTGAATAAAATTATACTCGTGCGCGCAAAGTTTCTGTTTTTCAGCAGAATCAAATCAACTATCATCGTAGGTTATCCTATAGGTTCTACTTGGCACAAACAATAATTAAAAGATAAAAACACATCTAACCAGAAGGTAGATGCAAGATTTATTACTAAACAGGAGCAAAAATAAAAAAACATTAAAAAATTGGGTTGCCTCCCAACTAGCGCTATCGTTTAACGCCCCTAGCTAGGCATAAAAGCAAGGATAGATCTAACGAGTGCCATCTTTGGCACTAAATTCATAAGTAGAATGCATGATAGATTCATAAGGTAATTTGACTTTCTTTCTTGTAAAGTGCTCCATGCCTTTCTTTAATGGAAATTGGAATCTAATATTCCCTTCCTTCATATCAACAATCGCGCCAATCGTTTTGAGGAAAGGTCTACCAAGAATAATAGGGCAAGAAAGATTGCAATCTATATCAAGAACGATAAAATCTACGGGCACCAAATTTCTATTTGCAACAATAAGAACATCATTGATCCTTCCCATAGGATTTTTAATGGTGGAATCCGCAAGGTGCAAATTTAAAGAGCAATCATCAAGATCATGAAAACCTAGAATATCACATAAAGTTTTCGGAATCGTGGAAACACTAGCACCCAAATCACACAAAGCAAAACACTCATAATCTTTAATTCTAATCTTTATAGTAGGTTCCCACTCATCATTAAGTTTTCTAGGTATAGAAACTTCCAAATTAAGTTTTTCATCATAAGATTGCATCAAGGCATCAACGATATGTTTGGTAAAAGCTTTGTTTTGACTATAAGCATGAGGAGAATTAACAACGGATTGCAACAAGGAAATACACCCTTTTAAAGAACAATTATCATAATCAAATTCCTTGAAATCCGAGATAGAAGGTTCAATATTATTAGAAGTTGAGGATTCTCCAATCTCACTTTTACCAAATTTAGCGCTAAGATCTAAAGACTCCGAATTCTTGGGACGCCTTCTAGGCAAAGTTGATTCATCATCAGTCCCATAATCATCAAAATTCATATTGCAAAACATAGATATAATCGGAGACGCATCAATAACTTTAAGATCTTCATCATTATTTTCATGGAAACTAGAGGAACACGCTTTTATAAAGCTTTCCTTTTTAGCACGCAATCTAGCGGTTCTTTCCATGCACTCGTCAATGGAAATTCTCATTACTTTGAGAGACTCATTGATATCATGCTTAGGAGAAGAAGATCCAAGTTTAAGAGAATTAACATCAAGCGAAAGTCTATCAACGTTCCTAGCCAAATCATCAACTTTGAGCAATTTTTCTTCAAGCAAAGCATTAAAATTCTTTTGAGAAATCATAAATTCTTTCACACTATTCTCAAAATCATAGGGCATCTTATTAAAATTACCATAAGAATTACTGTAGGAATTTCCATAATTATTAGAGGGATTACTAGGGAAGGGTCTAGCATTAAAGTTTCCTCTATAAGCATTGTTTCCGAAACTATTCCTACCAACAAAATTCACATCCATAGATTCATTATTATTCTCAATCAAGGAAGACAAAGGCACATCATTGGGATCAAGAGGAGTATTTTTAGTAGCAAACATCTTCATAAGTTCATCCATCTTTCCACTCAAAACATTGATTTCTTCTATAACATGCACTTTTTTACTAGAAGATCTTTCGGTGTGCCATTGAGAATAATTAGTCATAATATTATCAAGTAATTTTGTAGCATCTCCTAACGTAATTTCCATAAACGTGCCTCCCGCGGCCGAATCTAAGAGATTTCTAGAAGCAAAGTTCAAACCGGCATAAAAATTTTGTACGATCATCCATAAATTCAAACCATGAGTAGGGTAATTGCGAAGCATCAATTTCATTCTTTCCCAAGATTGGGCAACATGCTCATGATCAAGTTGTTTAAAATTCATAATATCCTTCCTAAGAGTGATGATCTTAGCGGGAGAAAAATACTTAGAGATAAAAGCATCTTTGCACTTGTTCCAAGAATCAATACTATTTTTAGCCAAAGACGAAAACCAAACTCTAGCACGATCACTAAGTGAAAACGGAAATAACTTCAATTTGACAATATTGTTATTCGTATCTTTCTTCTTTTGCACATCACACAAATCAGCAAAGTTGTTTAGATGAGTAGCGGCATCTTCACTAGGAAGGCCGGCAAATTGATCTTTCATAACAAGAATCAGCAAAGCAGTATTGATTTCACAAGACTCAACATCATTAAGAGGAGCAATTGGAGTTCTAAGGAAATCATTATTATTGGTATTCGAGAAATCACACAATTTGGTATTATCTTGTGCCATGGCAACAAGTAATCCAACACACAAGCAAACATAAAAACGGCAAGCGAAAAAGAGAGGAGGAGATTGGGAAAGAGAGGGCAAATAAAACGGCAAGGGTGAAGTGGGCGAGAGGAAAATGAGGGGCAAATGGCAAATAATGTAAATTCTAGGGAGATGGGTTTGTGATGGGTACTTGGTATGTCTTGACTTGAGCGAAGACCTCCCCGTCAACGGCGCCAGAAATCCTTCTTGCTACATCTTGAGCTTGCGTTGGTTTTCCTCGAAGAGGAGAGGGTGATGCAGCAAGTGTAGCATAAGTATTTCCCTCGGTTTTGAGAACCAAGGTATCATTCCAGTAGGAGGCTCCTCAAAAGTCCCACGCACCTACACAAACAAACTGAGAACTCGCAACCAACGCAATAAAGGGGTTGTCAATCCCTTCACGGCCACTTGCCAAAGTGAGATCTAATAAAGATAGTATGATAAGATAAATATTTTTTTGATATTTTATAATATAGATGCAAAAAGTAAAGATGCAAATAAAAGTAGATTGAAAACAAATAAGATAAGAGATAGACCCAGGGGCCATAGGTTTCACTAGAGGCTTCTCTCGAGATAGCATAAGTATTACGGTGGGTGAACAAATTACTGTCGAGCAATTTATAGAAAAGCGCATAGTTATGAGATTATCTAGGCATGATCATGTATATAGGCATCACGTCCATAACAAGTAGACCGACTCCTGCCTGCATCTACTACTATTACTCCAAACATCGACCGACTCCTGCCTGCATCTAGAGTATTAAGTTCATAAGAACAGAGTAACGCATTAAGCAAGATGACATGATGTAGAGGGATAAACTCGTGCAATAAGATATAAACCCCATCTTGTTATCCTCGATGGCAACAATACAATATGTGCCTTGCAACCCTTTCTGTCACTGGGTAAGGACACCGCAAGATTAAACCCAAAGCTAAGCACTTCTCCCATGGCAAGAAAGATCAATCTAGTAGGCCAAACCAAACTGATAATTCGAAGAGACTTGCAAAGATAACTCAACCATACATAAAAGAATTCAGAGAAGATTCAAATATTATTCATAGATAAACTTGATCATAAACCCACAATTCATCAGATCTCGACAAACAAACCACAAAAAGAGTTTACATCGAATAGATCTCCACAAGAGATGGGGAGAACATTGTATTGAGATCCAAAAAGAGAGAAGAAGCCATTTAGCTAATAACTATGGGCCCGTAGGTCTGTGGTAAACTACTCACAACTCATCGGAGGGGCAAGGATGTTGATGTAGAAGCCCTCCGTGGTCGATTCCCTCCGGCAGAGTGCCGGCGAAGGCTCCAAGATGAGATCTCACGGATACAGAAGGTTACGGTGGTGGAAATTGTGTTTCATGGTGCTCCTGGATGTTTTCGGGGTATGTAGGTATATATAGGAGGAAGAAGTACGTCGGTGGCCGCCCGAGGGGCCCACGAGACAGGGGGGCGCGCCCTACAGGGAGGCGGCCCCCTATCTCGTGGGGCCCTCGGAAGCTTCTTGACTTGCACTCCAAGCTCTCCGGATCACGTTCGTTCCAAAAATCACGCTCCCGAAGGTTTCATTCCGTTTGGATTCCATTTGATTTTCCTTTTCTTTGAAATACTGAAATAGGCAAAAAAACAGCAATATGGGCTAGGCCTCCGGTTAGTAGGTTAGTCCCAAAAATGATATAAATGTGTAAAATAAAGCCCATAAACATCCAAAAGGGGTAATATAATAGCTGGAACAATCAAAAATTATAGATACGTTGGAGATTACCGGAAGAAGCCCGCCATGCGTACCAGTGATCACGTACTTGCTATGGTCAATGATTTACACGTAATCTTTGGAAAGGGTCCCGGCGCACTAGCTGTTCCGAATGACGCTGAGGGACACGCACCCATGTGGAAGAAGAAATCTATATTTTGGGACCTACCCTACTGGAAAGACCTAGAGGTCCGCTCTTCAATCAACGTGATGCACGTGACGAAGAACCTTTGCGTGAACGTGCTAGGCTTCTTGGGCGTGTATGGAAAGACAAAAGATACACCTGAGGCACGAGAGGACCTGGAACGTTTGCACGAAAAAGATGGCATGCCTCCGAAGCAGTATGAAGGTCCTGCCAGCTATGCTCTTACGAAAGAAGAGAAAGAAATCTTCTTTGAATGCCTGCTCAGTATGAAGGTCCCGACTGGCTTCTCGTCAAATATAAAGGTAATAATAAATATGCCAGAGAAAAAGTTCCAGAACCTAAAGTCTCATGACCGCCATGTGATCATGACGCACCTGCTTCCGGTTGCATTGAGGGGGCTTCTACCGGAAAATGTCCGATTAGCCATTGTGAAGCTATGTGCATTCCTCAATGCAATCTTTCAGAAGGTGATCGATCCAGAAATCGTACCAAGGCTAAGGAGTGATGTGGCGCAATGTCTTGTCAGTTTCGAGCTGGTGTTCCCACCATCCTTCTTCAATATCATGACGCACGTCCTAGTTCATCTAGTCGACGAGATTGTCATTCTGGGGCCCGTATTTCTACACAATATGTTCCCCTTTGTGAGGTTCATGGGAGTCCAAAAGAAATATGTCCGTAACCGCGCTAGACCAGAAGGAAGCATCTCCATGGGCCATCAAATAGAGGATGTCATCGGGTTTTGTGTTGACTTCATTCCTGGCCTTAAGAAGATAGGTCTTCCTAAATCGCGGTATGAGGGGAGACTGACTGGAAAAGGCACGCTTGGAAGGGACTCAATAATATGCAGGGATGGATATTCTTGGTCTCAAGCACACTACACAGTTCTACAGAACTCTACCTTGGTGACCCCGTATGTCGATGAACATAAGAACAGTCTGCTCTCCAAACACCCGGAGCAGTGTGACGACTGGATTACATGTGAACACATGAGGACTTTCAGTAGTTGGTTGGAAACACGTCTCAGAGGTGACAACACTGTTTGTGATGAGCTTTACTTGTTGTCCAGGGGACCATCTTTGAATGTATTGATTTACAAAGGATACGAGATAAATGGGAATACATTTTACACGATTGACCAAGATCAAAAGAGCACCAACCAAAATAGCGGTGTCCGCTTTGATGCAACAACCGAGAGGGGAAAGGACACATATTATGGTTACATAGTGGACATATGGGAACTTGACTACGGACATGATTTTAAGGTCCCTTTGTTTAAGTGCAAATGGGTCAATCTCTCAGGAGGCGGGGTACAGGTAGACCCACAGTACGGAATGACATCAGTGGATCTGAAAAATCTTGGGTACACTGACGAACCGTTCGTCCTAGCCAATGATGTGGCACCGGTTATCTATGTGAAGGACATGTGTACCAGACCGAGAAAAAGAAAAGATAAGGAAGCGAATACATCATACGATGAGCCAAAGCGCCACATTGTTCTATCAGGAAAAAGGGACATCGTGGGAGTGGAGGGCAAGACAGACATGTCTAAATATTATGAAAAGTTTCATGAAATTCCTCCCTTCAAAGTCAAGGCTGACCCAAGCATCCTGATAAACGATGAAGATTATCCATGGTTACGGCGCAATAAGCAAATGACACAAGCGAAGAAAAAGTGAAGACTTTCTCCCACAACTATTATGATGATACCATGCCAACTTTGTAACAGACGAGTATGATACCATTGTCCATTTTGTACATGCACATGCTATGTGGGTGAAATTATGATACCATGCCAGCTTCCAACTTTTTCAGAGTTCATTTGAAATGCTTTAATGTCTTATGGTTCGGCCCTCGTAATACCATTAATCCCGGTTCGCTCCTTGTCAACTATGTTCTCACCAAGAACACTCTCAAGAGGGCAGCCACGTGGGCCATTGGTCCCGGTTTGTCTGGACCTTTGGTCCCGGTTCGTGACCGGGACTAAAGGATTGGTCCTCTTGCGCTCAGAGTTTAGTCTCACCTCACCAACTGAAGGGCGCTCACACCGGTTTAAAATAAGCCCATCCCTCTCTGCCTTGTTGAGCTCCTCTCAAAGTGAAAATAGATGCCCCTATACAGGGAATTTGACCTAAATTCATAGTGAATTTCTCTGAAATTCATAAAAATTTATTATGAATTTAGGTTGAATTTTCTCTATAGGCGCATCTATGTTCATTTTTTTAGTAAAGTTAATCACAAACTTGTGATTCACACAAATTTCAAAGAATTCAAATTTTAACTATTCAAATTTGAAAACTAATGGCACTAACAGAAAGTTTATAATTTTTTTGACATAAAATAAAAATAATAAAAAATAAACTTTAATAAAATAAATAAAAATAGCAACAATAAGTATTTTGTTGTAAGTAGAAACAAAATAAAATAAATATAGCAACAAAGAAAACAAAAAAACAAAATAATTTTTCTAAAACTAATGGCACTAACAGAAAGTTTATAATTTTGCTGACCTAAAACAAAAAAGAATTAAAAAACAAAAGAAAATAAATAATGCAAAAAACAAAAGAAAAAAACTGGGAAAAACTATTTTTATAATAAAGTTAATCACAAACTTGTAATTCACACAAATTTCAAAGAATTCAAATTTTAACTATTCAAATTTGAAAAGTAATGGCACTAACAGAAAGTTTATAATTTTGCTGACCTAAAAGCAAAAAGAATTAAGAAATAAAGCAGGAAACAAAAGAAAATAAATAACGCAAAAAACAAAACAAAAAAACTGGAAAAAAACTATTTTTATAGTAAAGTTAATCACAAACTTGTGATTCACACAAATTTCAAATCATTCAAATTTTAACTATTCAAATTTGAAAAGTAATGGCACTAACAGAAAGTTTATAATATTTCTGACCTAAAAGCAAAAAGAATTAAAAAATAAAGAAAAAAACAAAAGAAAATAAATAATGCAAAACACAAAACAAAAAAATTGGAAAAAAAATAAAAAACCCACCACCTATTGGGCCACCACGGCCTGAATACGACTAGAAACCCAACCTGGGCCAGGATTCAGGCCCGCAGAAGGCCCAATAGGCCCGCAGGCAGCACAGTGTGAGATTAGGCCCATAAGCCTGCATTTGAGAGGAGCTCGAGAGGGTAGCCGTAGTGGGGCTTATAAACCACTCCGAGCCCCTCTCAACTAGCGAGGTGGGACTAAACTTTTGGCCGCGGGCAGCGCAAGGCCTTTGGTCCCGGTTGGTGGCACCAACCGGGACTAAAGGAGGGCATTGGTCCCGGTACGTGGCACCAACCGGTACCAATGCCCTGTGGCCTTTGGTCCCGGTTGGTGGCACCAACCGGGACTAAAGGGGGCATTGGTCCCGGTGGTGCTACGAACCGGGACCAATGCTCTTGGTATATAACCAGGACTTGTGAAAATTTCAGTTTCTCATCTCCATTTGCCCCCGACGACACCGAGCTCATCGCCGCCAGGCTGCCCCGACGCCGTCCGCCGCCCCTGCTGTCGCCCCCCGACCGCACCGTCGTCGTCGCCCGTGCCTCGCCGTCGCCGTCACCGACGTCGTCCCCGAGCCCGCGCGCCCCTGCCCTCGCCCCAAGGGCGCCTTCACCATCGGTCGTCCCCGAGCCTTCCTCGTCGCCGACGCCCCCTGCCCCATGCGCCACCGCCTCTGCCTCAGGCCGGCCCCGCCCCGCGTCGCGCCCGACGCCGTCGCTGCTCTGACGCCGTCCCCTGCCCCGCGCGCCACCGCCTCTGTCTCAGGCCGGCCCCGACCTCGCCATCGCCGACGCCGCCCATAGTGAGCCCCCGCGCCCTGCCCTGCCCCCTGCCGCCACCGCCGCCCATAGCTAGTGGTGCTTTTTTTGCATATATGTTGATGATATATGTATGTATGTTTTACTTTCCTCGCAATATATATATATGTGTGTGTGTATGTATGTATGTATGCTTTTTTGTATGTATGTATGCTTTTTTTGCTAGCTAGGAAAGTATGTATGCTTTTTTGTATATATGTATGTATGTATGTATGTATGTATGCTTTTTTTGTATGTATATATGTATGTATGTATGCTTTTTTTGTATGCATATATGTTGATGAAATATGAACAATGCATTAGGCAAAACCTTTACTTTTTTCAAAATTTTCTATTTGGACATTTTTTTTTAAAAAAAACAAGCAATACTAAAAGAATGAGAGGAAAAAGGAAAATAAGAAGAGGAAGAAAGGAGGAGAAGAGGGGAAATAAATAAGAAGAGAAAAAAGAAGAAAAAGAAGAGGAGAAGAAGAAAGGAATAGAGGAGAAGAAGAAAAAATAGAATAAATATATTCTATTTTTTCTTCTTCTCCTCTATTCCTTTCTTCTTCTCCTCTTTTTTTTCTTCTTTTTTTTTCTTCGATCTTCTCCTCTATTCCTTTTTTCTTCTCCTCTTTTTATTTCTTCTTTGTTTTCTTATGTTTTATCGGGTCTGTCGTCGTCGATATACCCCTCCCGATAACTTCAACACGAGGGGGGGTCGATATACCCCCTCCCCGATAATATTATTTTCCCATGTACGTATGTAGTGTCAATATAAACTCCCGATAACTTTAACAGTGGGGGGGGGGTCGATATACCCCCTCCCGATAACTTTAACACGAGGGGGGTCGATATACCCCGTCCCCGATAATATTATTTTCCCGTGTACGTATGTCATGTCGATATAAACTCCCGATAACTTCAACACGTGGGGGGGGGGGGGTCGATATACCCCCTCCCAATAACTTCAACACGAGGGGGGTCGATATACCCCCTCCCGATAACTTCAACACGAGGGGGGTCGATATACCCCCTCCCGATAACTTCAACACGTGGGGGGGGGGGTCGATATACCCCCTCCCCGATAATATTATTTCCCATGTACGTATGTTGTCGTTGTCGATATAAACCCCTCCCGATAACTTCAACATGTGGTGGGGTCAATATACCCCCTCCCGATAACTTCAACACGTGGGGGGGGTCGATATACCCCCTCCCCGATAACATTATTTTCCCGTGTATGTATCTTGTCGTTGTCGATATTACCCCCTTGAAGCGTTGTCGAGGCCACCCCAAACCCTAGAGAAGCAGTGCCGAGGCCACTAATTAATATGATTCCTTACTGTCATTAGCTAGCTAGTTCTATGTTTGCCACTAATATATCCATATCTGTCATGTTTGAATAATAATTGCCATGTTGTAAATATTTGTAGAAACTATGGACACCCCCCGAGACGAAGCAACAGAAGCGATGTTGGGGGACATAATCGCACAAGGAAGTGATGTCGTCTTATCGTTTCTGAACGACACCGATGGTCTGGAAGGACAGGGTGAAGAAGCAGGCTCTGGTGACCCAATGCCTGTGCAAGAAGGAGACCGCGAGGACGGCTCCGGTGACCCAATGACGGTGCAAGAAGGAGACCGTGATGACGGCTCCGGTGACCGAACCAAGTCTGGTCAGGTATATATATATTAGTTAAGCCTGTGCTAACTAGCTAACTGATGCATTCATTGTTTTGGTATATGTACACATATTAATTAACTCTCGTCTTTCTTCTTTTTTCTAGCCCTCCGGATCGAGCACAACTTCGTTAAGGAGACGAGGCCCGAAGAAAAGTTGAGCTCGGATGAAAGGTTTGAGATCACAGCAATCGCGCGCGACGGCGAACCGATTGAACCCATCCGGACAAAGAACGCATTTGCTGCTCAGTGCGGGGTTCTTGTTAGGGACAAGATCCCGATCAGCATCCACCAATGGTATAAGCCTAAGAACGAAGACCCTGAGGTGTCTTATGTCAATGATATGTCAAAAGATGATCTTTGGACTGAGCTGAAGGCAAATTTCACCCTACCGCGAGAGGAGGATCCGGAGAAGCCAGTTACAGAGCAATTAATCAAGTCTTTTGCTCTTAAGAAGATGGCAGGCCTATTCAGGAGGTGGAGGAAAGAGCTGAAAAAGTTTGTCGACAAAGAAGAGACACGACATCGGAGATCGCTGGCCCGCATTTGTGGCCCACACGACATCGGAAAAGAGTAAGAAGATGTCGGCGACAAACAAGCAAAATGCTACGAAGAAGCAGTTTCACCATCGCATGGGGTCAGGTGGCTACCTCAAAGCCCGACCTAAGTGGGCCAAGGCTGAGAATGATCTGCTGATAAAGGGATCGAACCAGAGACAATGAACTGGCCAGACCGTTGCCGGACTTGGTTCTTCGGGGCTGGCGGAACCTTGGACCCTGTATCAGGGAAGTGCCATTGGACGGACGAGCAACTGAAAATACCAGTCAAGAGGCTTCGGCACTATATCAATGCAGCGCAGCAAGGGACGTTCGTTCCAGACAGGGAGAATGACGAGCTCACAATGGCCCTCGGGAATCCTGAGCACCCTGGACGTACACGAGGCACACCAGGCTCCATTCGGTGGAAGGTTGGTTTTCCGGACGCAGGGGGTTACAAAACCCAGGAGAGGAGGAAGAAAGTGGAGCATAGGCAACTGCAGGTGCTGCACGAAAGGGTACAAGGGCTAGAGGAACGAGAAGCAGATCGCAGCAAACGACCTGCCGAAGCTTCCCCCGAAGCTACCCCGCCATCTCAGTGGAGAAGCAGCGTGGCTTCCACCGAGCTGCTTCAGCCGGAGCATGTCTTGACAGCTCCTGCTAGCTACCCCATGGATTTTATCATGGAGTCTCAAAATTGCCACCTTATGGCGCAATGGCAGAACTTAAAAGTCAAGGTCGCTGTCGGCCAAGTTCGACCTTCTGAACCCGGCGCAACTTTTCACTGTCGTCTGATTCCAGAAGGATATGCTAGGGTGACGGTGGACGAAATAACGGAGGGATTTGAGGACCTCCAGCTTGACCACCCTGCCGGTGAAGGGGAGACTCGGCTGGGTTATGCTCTGAAGACTCCATGCCTATGGCGGAAGGAGTTCATCAAGCTTCCGAACTGGACGCCTCCTCCTCCTCCTCCAGCGAGTAAGGGCACTCCGCCTCCTCCACCGCCTCCTCCTCCGGCGAGTGACGATCAGGGCACTCGGCCTCCTTCTCCGGCGCGTGGCGGCACTCCTCCTCCTTCTTCGCCTGTGCTAGTGCGCCCGAGCAGCCAGCAGCCTCCTCCTTCTCCGCCTCGCCAGCAAGGGCGGAAGAGACCCGCCGCCGCCCCGGCTACTCTGGCGCATCGTAGTCCTTCTCCTCCGCCTTGTAAGCAAGCACGAAAGAAGACAGACGCCGCAGCCGCTCCGTCTGCTCGGGCGTCTAGCAGTACAGCCAGAGGCAGGAGGAAATACAGATACGGTCCTTCTCTTCAAGCCTCTAGAGAAGTTACCGTACGAGAGGACCGAGGAGGAAAACGTGAAGATCGTGCGGGCCGAAGTGGACGACTTCTTTGAAGGGTTGAAAGCAAAGAGACATCCACCTCCGGAGGAGAAGGTAGATCCGATGAAAGCAAAGTGCACTATCGATGCCCTGAGGAATCCACCAAAGTCTCCGCCGAGAACCAAGTATGAGCACATTACTAAACAGACATATCTCGAAGCGGAGCGGTAGGGAAGTACTGTCAGACATCAAAGGTCAAAAGAATGAGCAGCTGCGAAAAAATTGCCCAGCTCGGCGAACAAGCAAATCAATCGTGCCCCCCGCTCAATGTGTCTAGCGGCGACATCGTCGCTAATGCTCCGGGGACGGTGCCCGGTTATGGCAATCTTGCAGATTACCTGCCTGACGATGTAAATTTTGATTTCATGGAGGTGGACGAACACAGATACGAGTACGGGAAGCCTCTCGTCAAAGATGAAAAATCTCTAACAACGATGATGCGAAGATTGCATAATTGGTACATGAAAACCTGTAGAGAGTCTGGGGGGACGAATACTTTGTATCTGAGAATTAAAGAGGAGCACGACCTCGTTGGAACTGATCTGTTGCCTGTTCCATTTGAGGAGTTCTTCGATTTCTTCAATCAAAAAGCCCTCGATAAATTAACGGTCTTTTGCTACTGTCTGTAAGTACTATTTCTGTCATTAAGTCTCTATATATAGCTCGGCTCTTTCATTGCATGTATTTATAATTAACTATCCTCACTATATTATGAAGATTGAAGATCGTCGAGTGCAGAAAACAAGAAATGTATGATATTGGGTTCATTAACACAAATATCATAGATGAAATTCAGGTTAAAAAGCACGCCGAAGAGGCCGAGGCCAACTTGCTACAATCGTTGATTAAAAATCAAAACAAAGATACCATACTCTTTCCTTACAACTTCAAGTGAGTGTTACTTTCTGTGCATACTCGGTTTCCCTTATTACTCGAGCGAGGTTATAGTAATGTAATTGATGAGTTATGCATGCGTGCGCAGCCTCCACTATGTTCTTCTGGAGATTAAGCTTGAGCGGGGACTAGTAACCGTCTTAGACTCGAGACGAAAAGATCCCGAAACCTATGCGGACATGACTAAAATGCTCAACAAGTAAGTTCAATCGATCATTATCGCACCATATCGGCAACTTTTTGTTCATTTCCTGATATATCAAGTAATAATAATTAATTTCTTTGTCTTGCAGGGTTTGGAAATAGTTCACCGCAGAAGCTCCGGGACTGCCGAAGAAGCTGCGATATACATACCCAAAAGTAAGTACTACTGGCTAGCTAGTTGCGCGCATCTCCCGTTGATTCTATAGCTATACTTTTATCAATGCCATTTATAATGCTTCATTATCAGTTTGATTGACCTCTATTTCTCGTAAAGTGCTTGTGGCAGGAAGAAGGGAATAATTACTGTGGATACTATGTGTGCGAGTTCATCTACAACGCGACTTTGAAAAATAAGCGGGGCTACTCTAAAAGACAATATGAAGTGCGTAAGCAATAATATTCACAATTTCATTTTATTACACCATCATTTCTGTTGAGTTTCATTCATATATATGTATTAATCCCCTTCTTCAAATTAGACGTGGCAGATGCGGAATGAACTCCTACCACAAGATCGCACGAAAGTAATTCAAGAGGAATTGGCGGGATTCTTTCTTGACCACGTCATCAATAAAGCCGGAGAATACCATGTGGAAGTTGATTTCAATTGCTAGGGGATTGTAAGAGATCTTACATATTGTATATGTATGTAGCCAGTAGCGTCAGATAGATAATACGAAAACTTGTTGTTCGACCAATCTCTCGGAGAAGGAGAGGTCAATCGATCACTTCTCTCAGTATGCATGACGAACTTCTGTACTTAATGGTTTCCTTCATTTTCTTACTAGCTAGCGTGTCGAGGGCCTCTCCATGTATAGTACGTAGCGTCGACCCAGCACGGAGATAAGAGAGGACACTTCTCCCTATTAATTAGCTAGCTAACACAATATATGAAACACCTAAATTAACCCCCCAAAACTCCCAACCCCCCCCCCCCTTTCAAAAAAAAAACAAAAACCCCAGCCCCTGAAATGCTGACGCATGGATGCCTTTTGGTCCCGGTTGGTGGCCCACCTGCCTGGGCTCGGCGCACCGGCCACATGGAGGCCCATCTGTCCCGGTTCGTGTAAGAACCGGGACTAAAGGGCCAGGGCATTAGTAACGACCCTTTAGTCCCGATTCAACAACCGGGACAAAAGGCCCGTATGAACCGGGACAAATGGCCCCTCCCATGGCGCGCCCTTGGTGACCGGCCTCCTCCTCCCTCCTTTATATACGGGGGCAGGGGGCACCCTAAAGGCACAACATTGTCTTAGCTGTGTGCGGTGCCCCCCTCCACCGTTTACTCCTCGGATAGTATCATCGTAGTGCTTAGGCGAAGCCCTGCGCGGATCACATCATCAACACTGTCACCACACTATTGTGCTGACGAAACTCTACCTCGACCCTCTGCTAGATCAAGAGTTCGAGTGACGTCGTCGAGCTGAACGTGTGCTGAACTCGGAGGTGCCGTACGTTTGGTACTTGGATCGGTTGGATCGTGAAGACGTTCGACTAGATCAACCGCGTTAACTAACGCTTCCGCTTTCGGTCTAAGAGGGTACGTGGACACACTCTCCCCCTCTCGTTGCTATGCATCTCCTAGATAGATCCTGCGTGATCGTAGAATTTTTTTTGAAATTGCATGCTACGTTCTCCAACAATTGACTCCTTTCATCTCCATTGGCCAGGTATTTTTAAGCATTTTTCCACAATGATAGTAAGCGCTACCGCGTCCCTTACATCATTTTAATAGGATTTGTCAGATCATATGTTGGCATTTCATAATATAATTATTCATGTGCATGAATAATGCGAGCTCCAGGGAAGTTCATAGGATATCATTGCTCTCTAATATTTTGCAAAAAATGCTAAGTAAATAGGAATTTTTTTGATTAATTTAATCCACGAGTATATAACTAGCATGACATTGACACAAATAAACGCGTACTGATATTCAGTCAAGCAAGCACATACTACGCTAATTGCACAAAGATCTAAGTATAATGCTAGCATGGCTAAAACAGAAAACAGTAGCAGCGGGATAAATGAGTTATACTCTCCAGTAGGCCATGCAGAGGCCGCGGCGGTGGTGGCGGCAGCAGCGTCCTCGGCGGCCTTCTTGTCAGCTTCAAGTTTCTCGGCAGGGAGACGGTCGGCTTCGGACTGCGACATGGTGATGATGAAGATGCGCGGAAGTAGAGGAAGTAGACGAACAACGAGCAGTCGCGTAGTCGCTTCCCAAAAACCTATTCGCCTCTCTCCCGTACAGGAACCGGAGAGACGGAGTTTCGGAGACCTGCTCTCCCATCGACCGTGTACGCAGCGGATGGGATGGAGTCACCGGCGGCAACAGCAACAAAGGAACGACGGTGCGCGGTTCACGTGGAGCAAATGTGATCTGATCATGGCGGCTAGGGTTACGAGACACCGCACACTTATATAGGCGCAGCCGCGTGGAGAGACGTGGGCTCGACCTACGTCCGAGTCCATGACAGACCACGATCTAACGTCTCAGATCGTGGCCCAGCTGTCAGAAACACTCCATTAGTGACTGGCAAAAATAAGCGCGTAGGTGTGAGCTCAGCTCGGCTTATTCCCGCGGCGCAGCGCGGCGGGCGGTGGAGGAGCGCGCGAGGGCCTCTTCTTTTTTCAAGCTCCAATAGCATGTAGAAGAGCCACCCTTATAAGGAGGTCTAACTCCTCTTCCACTTCCGGGGTGGGACTAAACTTCCCACCTCCACCTAGTGCGAATAACCCACATGGGCCCTTAGAGATTTCTCAGAAATTGCTATATGGGCTTAAGGCCCATCTCAAATTTCAGCAAAAAAGAACAAGAAACGGCAGCCATCGCATGCCTACTTGTTCAAGAATGTGTTTTAAGTGGTTGGGAGTTCCACTCGTCTAAATCACACCATATCATTTTGGTCCAACACTTAAAGCTAGTTTAAATTAAAAAAAATTCATTGCTTCTCTATTTATGCGTGATGCGCTCAGAATCAGTAAGCATTGTCATGTTTCCTTTTGTGCTTGCTTCAAACTGATTGCGATAAAGTTTGATTGTATCCTGGACTCCGTCGAGTCTGGGTTTTTGAAAATAGTTGAGCTGTATTTTTGTTGGAAATGATCATATAGATGTTATCTACTACACCTAGAAATTTTCATGTAACATGCTTATATATATACACGTCCACAAAAGGATCAAGATCTACATTTAGAAATAACAAACAGCACATGCATACAAATCTACATACACGGTAAAGTATATTTTAAGAGACGCTTACACATATGTAAAATACATCAACTACAAGTCAAACTATTTCAGAATATATTAAAACTTTTAAATAGGATTTTTTATTATTTAGATATGACCTGAACATCGCCAAAAGCCTCTTTTGGAATACAGACGATATCATCTAGCTCCAATGTTGGACCACAAGAAAGTTGACATTTGAAATGGAATGCAAACAAAAACGGAATGATTTTATGGAGGGTAATGAAAATAAAAATGGCAGAAACTACAGACATCCATCGCCTGGACCACAAGAACTCCACTGTTCTATCCCTGTATTTCTTTCTCTCTTCTTTGTAAACGATATATTTCTTTCTTTGTTGAATACATAAGCCTGACACCTCATAATAAGGATCAAAGCATAAGCAATCATTTGGTTCGAATTTGTGTGTTACTCAATTACTCTCGCCCTTGGCTAGGGTGCATCCGGTACTCCCTAGTCTGAAACACCCTTGAACTTATTTTCTTGAAGTGTTTTTCTTCAGATAAAATGCCCTTGTCATAGTATTTTTCCACAAAGTGATAAGTGAAGAAAGGCTTCCACTCCTTGAGTTTAGGCCTCCACAATTATACGTTGCCATGCAAAGGTAGGTAGGAATATGCGATTTAGACATGAAAGCTCTCTCTGCTCCCGGTCAAAGGAAGCAGGAGCAGGAGCCTCTCCTTTTTGTAATTCAAGATCATAGCATTTGTGTTACAACATTAAACATTTGGTGAGAAAAGAACAAAAAAGCAAAAAACAGCAACACCACCCGTGGTTTTGCTCACCTCTCATGGAAGGAACCACGGGCCGATGGCACAAGCAGACACGCACATTGACATCGCCAGATCAAATGGCGTAGCTGCAGAAATTAAGGAGTAGAAACTAGCGCATGCACACTCTTGACCGCAAGACTTCCACTCCTTCCCTTAACCCCTCTACCCCTATAAATAGACGCCCTGCATCCTCCAGCCCTTCTCACCACTCCTCTGAAATCCGGATTCTTCAGTAACTTCAGTTGTGTCCTGAGACGAGGAAGGAAGCTAATAGAGGTTTTGGGTTGTGTTCTTAGATGTCTGCGAGGTTTGTGTTGACTTGTTTTTTAATCAGCGTTTTTCTTGATGGCGTTTGCTTTTCCAGGTGGGAAGAAGTTCGGAGAAGATGGCCACGATGGGTGGGGACCGAAGGCAGATGATGGAGGATGCGGCGGAGGACAAGTTCCCGGAGGGGTTACGCGTCCTCGTCGTCGACGACGACCGCGTCTGCCTCACGGTACTAGAAGCCCTCTTGCGCCGCTGCAAGTACCAACGTGAGTCTCTTGATCCCTCCACTTCGCCATAGTCCATTAGAATCGGGGCCTTGTGATCTCGGAGTATTTGTTTCTCTGCGAATAATGCTTGCCGCTATGCAGCAACGACGGTGAGGGATGGAAACACGGCGCTGAGGATGCTCATGGCAGGGAAGCAGCAGTTCGACCTCGTCATCACCGACGTGCGCATGCCGGACATGGACGGCTTCAAGCTCCTCGAGCTCATCCGCCGCGAGATGGATCTGCCCGTCATCAGTACTCTCACTTCTCTCAAGTCTCAATCCGAAGTCCAATTTTTGTGTTTTGCATCCATGAGCACTGACAATTGTTTTTAAGAACATACTTTTACTCCTCAATCTTGGAGATACCCTGAGAGGATATTAATTTCTTTGGGCAGCATGTGAGATCCTATACATTTAGGATGATTTTATGAAACCACATACACATGCACGGCACCCACACTCTATTTCTAACCTGGAAGAGTTCTAAAGAACGGGATCCCCATTGAATACGAACCAACGGGGTGTCGGGGTCCCATCTAACCGTTCATCTGTCCGATCGGATGGCGAGTGGGGTAGGAGAGCGGAGGTGGAGCGACACATGAGTTAGTAGGGGACGTATTGTTGGTTTCTAGCCCAAACCAATGGCATCCTATCCAGCCATCCGTCTGATCGGATGGCGAGTGGGGCGGGAGAGCAGAGGTGGAGCGACACATGAGTTAGTAGGGGACGTATTGTCGGTTTTTAGCCCAAACAAATGGCATCCTATCCAGCCATCCGTCCGATCGGATGGCGAGTGGGGCAGGAGAGCGGAGGTGGAGCGACACATGAGTTAGTAGGGGATGCAATGTCGGTTTCTAGCCCAAAACAATGGGATCATATCTAACCATCTATCCATCAGATCGGACGGATGGTGGGAAAGGGGAACAAACGTGGATAGCATGTGATTATGAGATCCCAATTATTGTTTTTAATAATTAGGTTGATAGTGTTTAGTAGGCTAAAGACATGGTCACTCCAATGGCTAATTTGTCCTAGTGAGAGTCCGTGTCACTCCAATGTAACATAGTTTCCACATCCACGTGTTCGATGGGTGTCTTTTATGGAGTATCTACAATTTAAAGTAGTTTGGCTTAGTGAGAGACTCTATCACTCCAATGTAATGTAGACCCCACTATCCACGCGTTCGTTGGTTGTATTTATGGACATCTAGAATTTAATTTTATGTCATCTCAATTAATTGTAAAATCCTACCAAGAAGAACGAAAACTATAATCTATTCATATTTCATGATATGACCAAGTTATATTTAGTTGTTTCCAAAGCTAATATTAAAATTCGTGTTCTACCAATCACACAAAGTACACAATTGCACCACATCTGTTTGCTAGGGGTTTCATGAATACTACAAATAAGAAATACCTATGTTGTATTGATATTATTAAGATTGAGACTCTCCTTAAAGTTGTTACTCCTTATGACTATTTACTCCCGAGAATAGCATATAAAGTAGGAGTGTCACATTTAAGTACATACTCGAGTAGGTTAACCATGGGTAATACCTACAATACTGCATATTTGTTGACTTTGAACCAGAACACTAATTTGTAGTCAAATTACATTCACAGAAAGTGCAACCACACGTACTTATTTTCCTGAATCTCTACTATTAATGCCCAAAAATCGTCCCAGATAATTCTTGCCCAATCTCTGCCTCGCCCACAGCTGCATGCAATTAATTAGCTACATAGTTATTTACACATGTCAATTATCTAGACATTAATTTATGGAAAGTATCATCGAGCATTGGATGAGAGGACCATGTTAATTATGAAGAGTATCATTCTTTGGACGGGAGTATCACATTAATTATAAAAAGTATCATCGAGCACTGGACGCGGGGACCACATTAATCATGAAAATTATCACGTAGAATATGTATGCCCCATGGCAAGCACAAACAATTAGCTAGTTGCAATAAAAAAAGCTATTGACAATGGTGCTTAACATTTAAAAACTAATATGCGTGTGATCACTTAAAATGCTTAGAGCGTTACGTGGGTCGATAGATGTTCCCTAGTATGCTAGAGAAACATGGTTGACTGCCAATAATATTACTTCATCTTCAGGTTCACCAATAGTTAGACATGATGATGTGTTTTCCCTACGCGGAACATGTCGTGATATGGCTTAGGCATTGTGTTACCGTTATTGTTTCAGCCATTATTTCCGTATCTTCCTATTGAATGTGTGAAAAATTTCCCATTTAGTCTGCATTGAAGCAGAATTATAAAATTGAACATTGAAATGTTTTTTTGTCTATAGGCACTTTGACCAAAACATATGTAGACTTCATAGATTTTTGTGAATTTCTAAATTCTAAATCTAAGTCATTGGTCATATGGCATGCAGTGCTATCCGTCGATTGCGACAAGAAGGTTGTGATGAAGGGGATAGAACATGGCGCATCCGACTTTATGGTGAAGCCAGTTAGTACCCATGAGCTAAAAAACATATGGCAACATGTTCAAAGGTGGAGAAATCCCAAAGCAATAAGCCACATCAGCAATCATGACAGTGATGTCCAGAGAGTTCAACCAGCGACTGCTGACAAGAGTAAGTTATCGGGGAATAAGAGAAATGTTGGAGATGATTCTAACAAGCACAATGAAAGCACATGTGTATCCACCACCCACAGAAAGCCCAGGGTGACATGGACAATTGAGCTGCATAACAAGTTTCTAGAAGCTATCAACCAGATCGGCCTTGATAGTAAGAATTCACATCTTGTGCCTCATTCATCGACAATGTTTGCTGCTCCATATTTTCATTATAAATTTTTATTACATGATTGCAGGGGCTGTTCCAAAAAAGGTATTGGAGCTAATGAATGTGGATTACCTCACTAGAGAGAATATCGCAAGTCATCTACAGGTTTGTTTTCGACCTTTATGCTTAATTTTTATGTCTTTCTTACCATTATTCGTAGTCTAACACTTTGTCATATGTAAGTGCAAGCTTTTATTTTCTAGGGAACATATCAGTCAAAGCTCTAGTAATGCAACTATCATGAAGTGTAATTTTAATTAAATGTTTCCCTTAAAATGCGAGGCTTATCTCATATAATGCATGCCTCATATTTTTAGGAGTATTTTTACCCATGCAATATCTTTAGTTCCTTTTGTACTCGCATATTTACCGTTATTTTTTCCGATGAGCATCCATCTCATACCTTGTTATTTTATCTATCTTTTTATTTCAGAAGTATAGATTGCACTTAAAAAAAGTCAAGTCAAATCACTCTAGTGATGCATATGAAAGATGGAACTCATCGTACAACATGAACAACAAGGGCAATTTCATGCATAATCATGAACATGGAAGATGGAGTGCGTCCTCTAGTGACACTTCCTCTTGGAGTACAAACAACTACGGTGCAACAGGTCACTTGGCTCCGGCGATGAACACCCAAAGCAACTTCTACATGGGGTCATACCTCCATGATGGTAGAATGCCGAGGTATGTTGGGAAACAATCGTCAGATGCAAGAAGATTCACAGGTTTTGGTGACCCTCCTGTCACCCTATACAACAACATACCCAATGAGATAGTGTTAGATGAATTTCCATCATTCAATCGTCAAAGTTCCTATGCTGACCTCATGTGTGGCAAGCTAATGGAGATAAGCAAAGGCAAAACCCCTTCCAATCATCAAAGTTCATTTGCAAATACAACAGTTGGTGGCGGGAGGTCTCTTGTCGCATCACAGGTGAACTTCCCACAGATCAACCAACTAGAGAGCTATGCAATGTCATCTGGCCGGTTACCTCTGCAAAATGAAAAGGCACCATTCATAAGCAATACCACATCAGTGGGAGGCTTCACTGAGAAGATGGCACCATTCAACATGGCAAGCAACACAAGCTTAGTAGGAACGATGTTGAATGGTAGCTCTGCACTTGATGCAAGTAGAACTTCAACTAAAGATACTCATCTGGTCAACAGTGAAAGAACTACTTCAATGCTTCACAACCTCCAGACAGACGATTTCTTCTCATTGACTCAGTTACTTGATGGTGGGGATGGAGCTAGCATTCTTCCTATGCAAGAAGGCACACTTGATCAGCAACCTGTTAATGATCAACTGAATGAAATCAATGTCTTCCCAATGGATGATATATTTTCCAACATGAACCTGGAAGTAAGAAGTTTCCTCATTTGTATGAATCTATGTGCTGCATATGAATTGTTGAGTTGGACATGTGTACTTAAATAACACTTTTCTCTCAATGTAGGATTTCACAGGAGATGACCCTATCGTGGAAGAAGCATGATAGTTCTGTATGTTAGCCTGCCCAACGGATGAGATGCTTGATGAATATTCTCATGCTCGAGGGGGCTCTTTAAAGCAATAGAGTGCTTTGACAAGTTTGCAAACATAGTGATATGTGTAGCCATTTTCATATACTAGTCGTTCTTTGAGATACACTTCCTCTAGCATAACATTGAGAATTGGCGTGTTCTGCACAACAAGCATAAACACCACCCTTTGGAGACTGTTGTGTGTAATAAAAGTCTTATGGTGGAAGCTTTTACAATAGGATTAGCATCCTGATAATCAAAACATTAATGCTTCTTGAAGCCTGTAGTAACAAGGCACACTTTATGCCTGGGACAAACTTGTTTGTGGCCCATCATGTTTTTACCTCGAGGTGGAGTACGAAGTGCCAGGTGTTACTCTTCATTTACCTTGATGAAGATTCTTCATCCATAGCTTTTCTTCAATTTTTCACTAGAAGCCACAACTAAAGACATATAGACATTTAGAAAATGCAGCTATCTGGCCATATTATTGCGCGCCGTCCAAAAGGACCAACAAAGCATCGAAATCATGTCCAAATCATGTTTCAATGAAAAGAGGGAACACTTTGGCCAATGCAAAATAAATTAGTGAAGCTAGAGGTTTTCTAGGTAAAATTATGAATTTTTCTAACGCTAGCCCACATGATCTTCACCGGGATACATGAGAAAAAGATATGGTCAACGTTTTCTCCCTCCACACGGAGAGCGCACAAGCCATTAGAAGGGCCATGTCTCTTAGCCACCTGTTCACCAGTAAGCAACGTACCCATACAACACCCCAAGGAACACTTTAGTTTTAAGTGGAAGTAGGATATGCTAAGGGAGGCAGAAGTGCTCTAATACCGACCATCGAGAGAGCCGTAAACAAAATGCCTGCGGGCCCTTGAGAACTTCTATGAACCCTTGAATTAAATGGCATGCTTAGTTCTGACCCTCTCGCATATGGTTTCAGACGGTGCGCTGATCCATGGGGCCCGATCTGTGTAGGGCTTTGACTGGATGTGAGAGGGGACAATAAATTCATTTTGGTTTGTGTTTGGCTAGGTCATAGTGACATGACAAACCAAGGTTGAGTCGATGTCTTTGATGACCTGCAAGGGCACATGGCTATTGCATTTCATGATAAGTGTTGAATCCCACAGGGAGAGAATAGGAAAGCACTACCACCCCCGCGACTATGTTGTCTGTGTAGCTATAATCACACCCAAACCATAATTTGGAAATGGTCTATTCTATCTGTTGCTAGGAAACAAGAATAAAAAGGAGTTTTAACTAAACTACAAATTAGAACGCGAAAATAAACTAAGTTAGAACATAAAGTAAAAAAAGGGTTTGAAACTGTAGGATTGAATGGAGCGAAAGGTGGTGTTTAGGCTTTGGTCTCACTAGTAAACACTATACCTCAAACATGTGCAGCTTCACATGGGTAAGAAGGTGTAGATCATGCGACGTGGTTTCTCGTCCAAAAGTGAAAGGAACCAGATTAACATTAGGATCTATGTAAGCTTGCTAGGCTCTTTATCCGCTTTTAATAATGGCACACATAGGATGTGTCTGAGTGATTTGAGGCACTCTGCTAAATGAAACATACATACCCAAAGCGCCCCTCCTCTTTCATGATACAAACATCTTTAGCAAAGCTAATGAATGCCGTGCTTAGGCAATCGGTATAAACAATGTCCTACGCAGCTTCGATTCACCCCAAACTAGCCACATTATCCAAATTCATACCAATTTCTATGTCACACTATAGGTACTGGTACATTAATCTTCACCTCCTCGAGACTAACAGTATTCTAAGTTATCTGTCTCCTCTTTTTGTAAAATGATCCACTGCAACTTCTTACTCTGAAAAGATGTGACTAAAATCATTCTAAATTAGTTAAAAATCTCCTAATTCTTTGTTCCCTTTTTGGGTAGAACTGATCCAGATGGCAGCTTCCTTACTGCGGAAAGGAACTAAAAAAAGAACTTGCAGACACAGGTGCCACATATATATTCTCCCCTGTCGACAGAGCCAGCAGCTGCCTTTCCAGAAAGCAATTGTCTTTATCAGATGTGCTGCATCAAATATGGCACAAGAATCACACAACTATTAGTGTACTAGTGTATTGCTCCCAGCTAGCAATAGCTTCCTCCATGCCCATGTGCACAACATAACTGGAGAATACTGCCCAGTGACAACAAATCTTGCCCAAAAAAGGACTGTCCAGTGCCTAAAACTCCAGACCGACACAAGCTTTATTAGTGATTAGAAATGTTAGAGAGAGAGAGAGAGAGAGAGAGAGAGAGAGAGCCTGGCAAGCAGGCAGGCTGGAGTTGTAGAGAGAGGACGGTGGTGATTAATGGCTGTCCACTCCAGAGTATTTTATCTAGGCTGGCTTCCAGTGCGGCCATATGCTCCGTGTCTGCCTCTGCCTGCGCCCAAACACCCAATTATAACCACCCAATTTGTCTGCTCCTCCATTTATCAACCCAAAACTAGCTGTAGCATGCCCGCCTAAACTGCGAATTTTGGCACGCAGCGTACCATCATTGCAGAATTTTCACACAGTTGGATCTTTGCTTTTCCTTGGCTCTCGAGTGCGTTGCCGTACAGACAAACCTCTGGTTAGCATCTTCTGCAAAAATGTACTACAGACATTAGAAAAAGAAACCAGCCACATGGACACCCATGATGGCGCCACGGTGCAGACCAGCATCAAGCTTACCGGCAGAAGCCACCTGATGAGCCTGGAAAACCGTGTCAAGTGCCGGAATGCCAGATTCAGAATTGCAGCTGTATGGTCGTTGGCAGAATGGTGCAAAGTTGGCTTATCACAAGATTGCCTCTACGCATGCTGGATACTGATGTCAAAACATAATCCCTGAATATGAGATAAGATTAAGTGGCTGGTTAACAGAGGACCACCTACATGAAACAAACAGTTGTTTAAGAAATGACTAGATGGATTTCGTGCGAGAGTGCCAGTAACACTTGTAAAAAGTAATCTAGACGAGGTAATGAAGAAAAAAGGGTAACCTGGTGCATGTAGCTCCCGCTTGCGCAGGGTCCAGGGAAGGGTCCGACCACTTTGGGTCTATAGTACGCAGCCTTTCCCTACATTTCTGTAAGAGGCTGTTTCCAGGACTTGAACCCATGACCTCATGGTCACAAGGCAGCAGCTTTACCACTGCGCCAAGGCTCCCCTTCAGACGAGGTAATGAAGGGCGTCCAAAAAAATAATATGACATATAAACACTTGAGCTCACAGGCATAAGCTTATTTTGCTCAGAATAATAACAGAGTAGTATGATACATCACAGCTTGCCCTCCCGTTTATTTTATTTAATTTTCTATTGCTTAAAAGACGAAAACCATTGGAATAAAATATCATTTTGTTTTGCTTATCCCCAGTAACATACTTACAAAATTAGTTCAAGAATGAAAATTAGTTCAAGAGTGATCAATCCACAAACAGCATAACAATTATAAAAGTTCAGAATTTGAACAAAAATTTGAAGGCCAAACGAGGAAATTCATCCGACATACTATGTAAATAGGTTCAATCACTTCATTACTATTCAGGGAAAAGTGTGTAACCAGAAAGAGTTAAGCCAACTAGTCAGATACCTGCATCGTGCTTGAGCGAGTCTGCATGACAAAAAATAGTGAAGGGAACGTGCACCTTTGGTGATTTAGTGGAAATTTTCTTGGAAGCATAGGTTCCATGGTTCCTTTGCCACCCTTTATCCAACAATACTGTGACCATGGGGCTTCATCAATCCTTTATCTTGCAAAATGTCCCTAACCTTGACTGCACCATCCCACATGTCTTGATTTGCATACAGGTTAGAAATTGTCACATAATAACCACTGTTTTCAGGCTCCAGCCAGAGCAAATGCTTTGCGATGGACTCGCCCATCTTGAGTTCATCCTTATTACTGCAAGCACTTAACAGTGCACCCCAAACTCCATGTGCTTCCTTGGATGGTAAACTCTCCACAAATTTATGTGCTTCCTGCAGCCGACCAGCACGTCCAAGCATGTCTACGATGCATACATGGTGTTCGGCTGTTGGAGTAATCCCAAATTTCTCTGACATAAGGTGGTAATACTCCCATCCTTCATCAGTGAGTCCAGAGTGACTGCAAGCTGACAAAAGAGCAATAAATGTACTTCTCGTGGCTGTCATCCCAGACTGAATCATCTTGCAGAAAAGTTCTATTGATCGCAACCCATGCCCATGAAATCCTAAAGCTGATATCATGGAGTTCCAGCAAGCAATTGATTTTTCAGCAGAGGATTCAAATACTCTGACAGCAACGTCGAGTCTTCCACACTTACTGTACATATCAACTAGCGATGCTGAAACAAAAACATTATTTTGAAGATCAGACCTGACCACATGCCCATGTATGCTCTTTCCACATCTAAGATCCCCTAGTTGAGTGCAAGCACAGATGATACTGACAGTACACATTTCATCAGGCACGAAGTCTTCAATCTTCTGATAGAACTGCAATGCTCTCCAGCCATCGTTATTCTGTGCAAAGCCAGAGATCATACAATTCCAGGAGCACAAATTTATATCTCCAGGACTATAAAAGATTGACTCGGCACTTTCAGTATCTGCAAACCGGAAATACATGGTTAACAGGGCATTCTTCACCCTCAAATTGCATGCAAGCAAGCGCTTCAGTGACATGCAGTGGATGGACTTTCCTAGGGAGTGCAGTTTAAGAGTTCCACATGCTGATAAAACACTAACTAGTGTAATGCTGTCAGGATTTACTGGCAAAGACGAATGCATGAACCGAAAGGCTTCCAAGGCGTCACCATGTAGTCCATTCTGTACACAGCCTACTATGGCTGTATTCCATGAAATAATATCCGATACCAACATTATTCTTTCCAACAGCGCTAAGGCAGCCAGTGTGTCCCCGCAGCATATGTACATGTGCATCAACGCATTAACAACTGAAACTGCACTCACAAATCCATACTTGAGGATAACAGAGTGAACTCCTTTGCCAAAGCTAAGGTCTTCTGGACAAGAGCATGAAGGTAGAACAGCAAGTATAGTGGTCAAAGTGCACTTTAAACCTTCAGAAAGCAGCTCTTTGAACATAGCTTGAGCCTCTACTCCCAGTGAGACATCTCTTGAGTAACCAGAAAGCATTGTGTTCCATGAGATCAGGTCTCTTACTGGCATTGTGCTGAACAAAAGCTTTGCAGTAAATGAGTCATGACATTTCATATATAAGCCAAGTAAGCTATTTCCTATAGAAGACTCCTCATGCAGAAGGCCTTTTCTGACTATGTATCCGTGGATTTCTTTCCCTTCACAGAGTAGTCCTTGATCAGCACAGCCAGAAATTAGAGTCACCAAAGTGGCATGATCTGGCTGGTACCCTGATATCATTTCTTGGAAAACAAAGAGGGCTTCGCTGACCTTTTCATTCTCCACCAATCCCTTGATCATAGCATTCCATGATACCAAAGTTTTACTCAAAATGCCTGCAAAGACATTCCCTGTGTCCCCGATAAATCCAAGGGCTGAATAAAATGTTATAAGAGAATTCGCCACCGAGCAAGACGCAGTGTCGTCATAACCAAGCTTGACCACACAGCCATGGACAGACCTCCCAAAGGAAAAAAGACCATCTGCGCAAGAAGATGCTGCAAGGACAGAAGACAGGGTGACCTCATCTGCCTGAACCGTGAAACGGATCATCTCCCTGAAGTAACAAGCTGAAACTTCAGAAAGTCCATTGAACGTGCTTCCACCTATCATAGAATTCCATGAGGTGGTGTCCCAACCCAGCATCCTCCAAAACACAGCCTCTGAAGCGCAGAAACGCCCACACTTCGCGTACATGTCCACGAGAGCATTCTGAAGATTCAGGTCAGTGTCGAGGCGCCTCTTCACGGCGGCGGCATGGAGCGCCATCCCAAGGTCCATGTCTCTGGCGCGCGACGTCCCCGACAGCATGATGACCAGGGTGGCCGAATCGACCACCCCGAGCACGCGCGCCATCCGCCGGAACAGAGCCACGGCGTCGCCCAGGCGGCAGCTCCGCGTCAGAGCATCGAGCGCGGCGTTCCACAGGATCACATCCGGGCGGTCGGCCTCGTCGAACAGCGCCAAGGCGGCACACGCGTCGCCCCTCCTCCTGGCGTAGGCCGTGAGGAGGGAGGTGCGCACGGGCGGGTCCAGCACCGCGCCGGACTTGAGGGACGCGCAGTGGAGGGCGGAGACGGCGTCCGCGGCGGGGCGCGCGTCGTCCCTGAGCGCGCGCACGATGGAGCTGGCCCGTGTTCCGTGGGGCATTCCGTCGAGCAGGTAGCGGGCGCCGCCCTCGCCCTCGGCAGGCGCATGGTGAAATAGTGCTATCGCTGCGTGAAGGCCCGGGTAGGAAATGCGGTCGAGGTTGGCTGCGGCGGGAAAGGTGAGGTTTACGGCGGCGACAAGCCTGGGAGCTCGGCGTAGCATCCGCCGGCGTCCGGCGCGGCGGCTCTCCACGGAGTTCCAAACTGTGTCAACGCAAAGGAAGGAGAGAAAGAATGAGTTGGAAGTTTTCTATCCTTCCGCTCACACATCTTGACGCCATAGCATTTTTGTAAAGTAGCATGGCCATTTTATAAATCAACTTGGCATTTTTCATAAAGTAGCATGACATTTTTTTCTAATATTCATGGCAATTATACAACATTTTTTGTTTATGTTTACAAGGAAAATATGTATTTTTTATTTATGGCATTAAAAAAACAGTAAACTAAGGGCCTGCTTGGTTCCAAATAAGTCACCAATTTATAAGTCGAAAAGTGAAAAAAGTGACTTATTTTGCCAAACAGACCCGACTTATAAGTCACCCCAACTATAAGTCATAAGTTGCTCCACCCCAACTTAAAACTTATAAGTCACCCCTTTTTGCGTGGGTCCTACCACCTGCATGATGTTGATTGGTGTGGGAAGGCGTGTCAGGTGACTTATAAGTCAGGTGACAACCAAACAGGCGTGACTTATAAGTCACTGGTTTTAAGTCACTGGTTTTAAGTCACCTGATTTATAAGTCAGGTAACTTATTGGAACCAAACAGGCCCTAAGCCTCTGGGCCATTGCGGGTTTGCCTTGTCCCTTCCCCTGCCGAACGAGCAGGGAGGGCTGATTCGTTCGCTGGGTGCAGCTCATTTTAGAAAAAAAAATATTTCGATAGACCCTCCCCGTGGCCACCGTTCCAAGTTATTGGGGTTAGTCCGTTTCAAGTTGTCTCGAAAAGGCTTCATTTTTATAAAATGAAGGCTTTAATCCTTTCTCTAAACAAACTTAGTATTAAAACTTCTCTTCTCTAGCTTTCAAAGTAGTTTCAATGATATGTAGCCTTCCCAATTGAAAAGTGTATCACAAATAGTTAGCCCTCTCATATCATGTGTGATTGCGCAACACATTTCACACGATTTATCCATGCGACCATGCAGTTTATCATGCATGCTTGTTCTGTAGCGATCATGAACGACGAGAAAGCTATCACACACGGTTTGCATTCAGGCACAAACCATAAGAAGGGCTTAACAGCACCGTTATGCACCGCTGCGTAGTACTGAATGGAAAAATAGCTTAATGAAAATAGCTTTTACTATACAAGCTCATATTCTATTCTCAGTTTTCGTTATAGAAAGACATGCCAACATAAAAAGAGTCATGGCTTTCTTTTTGCACGACATCCCTGGCTGTATGTGGTTTACCTTAATTTTCTTTTTGGCACTAGTCGAATTAATTTTCCAGGTCGTCTTATCTAGATCCAATGGATGGCGTGCCTTCCTCCTCCATCTCCTCTTCCTGCCATCTTCTTCATATTGTCGCACTTCGACGTCTGCTTCTCGCCGCCTGCCGCCCTTGAAGCTCTACATGTAGAACTGCGTATAGTCGCCACCGTCGCCGCCGCCGCCGTCGTCATCGTCGTCGCCTCCTCCGCGGCCGTCGTCCCTTCTTCACCCCTCCCCAGGTTGGCGCGGCGGGTTGGACGGTCCGGGGGCGTCCTCGTCCTCGTCGCTGTCGAGGATCACCACGCCGTGCTCGTCCTCGCGCCCACGCCTGCGGGCGGCTATCTCCTCCAGGGCTCGGCGCTGCCGGACAATCTCATCGCGGAGGTAGTCGTCCCGCGCCCACTTTAGGGCCTCCTCATCGGAGAAGCCGCGTCGCGCTATGGCCTCGTACTCCGCGGGGAGGCCGGGCTCTGCCTTCGGCCTGACGAGGACGAGGTGTCCAAAGGTGGGGGAGGAGTCGGTGATGCGGTGGCTGAGCGGCGTGTCCCGGGGTACCGGGTACTCGGCCTCAAAGAGGAGCCGAGCTTCGTCCTTGTGAAGGTGACGCTCGGCCATGATTGAACGAAGGAGGAACGGGCATCGGCGATGGAGTGTCTGTGCGCCACCGGCGCGCTGCGGGCGGCTTATATAGGCGGAGGCGACGCGCGTACGCGTGGCCACCGTGTGTACGCGTGGCGGGCGAGGGATGCGCGTCGTCCTGTCTTCACTGTGTCGCCCGTGAGGCATCAATGGAGGGAGGCTGACCGGCGCGGTAGCGCGCGACAGCTTTGGCATTGATTCACCGCGGGAACCGAGGCGATGAGGACGACGAAGCGACGAGAAGAGCCGAGTCGCTGCCAAGGAGGGCCCGCCGGTTTTCGCGCCAAAAACGTTTCGGCCGGCCCCCCCAAGCGCCCCCAGCGCGCCGGGTTCAGCCTGGGTCCGCCGGCGCCAATTTCGGCCCAAGCCGGCGAAAAATGGGCCTTTAGGGGCGCGACTGGGCCGTTTTTTCGGCGCCGGCGCGAAAAAATCGCCTTGGGAGGCCATTCTGGGGGCGCGGCTGGAGATGCTCTAAACCCACCCATCTCCTCTTCCTCTCCGGCAGTGGTAGCCCCACTCTGCACCTTAATCGTCAAGCCTCTGATTACTCTCCACCGGGTCCTTGGTGGCATTCGCTATGACCCCCCCCCCCCCTCTCTGTCTTTCTATCGGGTATACGCTCTAGAATTTGACAGACTGAATTTAAATTCCAAGCAACTTGCCAATGCAAGTATGACTTAAAACATAGTTTGTTTTTCCATGGTGGAGTTTTGAAGGAAGTGCAGCGTGGCATGCCCTCCTTCTCCTTTTTAGGGAAGCACGGCCGCTTACTATGTCCATCGTGGCGAATCAACCTGTGGTTGAGTTGGTTAGGTGGACAGTGGTATCCCCAACCCACCAGGGTTCAAATCCTGGTGCTCGCATTATTCCTGGATTTATTTCAGGATTTCCGGCGATGCGCTTTCAGTGGGAGGAGACGTTCCTGTCGACGACGAGGCGCCTACGGTGACTTCGTAAATCTCAAGATGATATGCCGGCTCAGTCTCTCGGAGGTGCTCATAAGGGTAGGGTGTGCGTGTGTGCGTTCATAGGGATGAGTGTATGCGCGTGTATATGAGCGCTTGTGTCTGTACTGATGCTAAAAAAAATGTCCATCGTGAAAAATCTCAGGGCCTCTTTATGGCCCTACCTGGCACAACATGAAGCCCATAGAATAAACTGATGTGGTTTTTCTACCTCTACTTGATTTTCAATATTCCCCTAGAAAAACTTGATTTTTCAATATGTCTTCAAGCATGATTGAGAAAAAGGGCATTTCCTAAAAAACATTAAAAAGGTGTCTTAGATTACCTTTCTTAAAGGCGTTCCGAGAACGCCTTCAAATGTCCCTTGTTAGCAGGCATATATGAAGAACGTCTTCGTACATGCTCAATTAATGGCATCTGACAAAAAAACAGTAATATATAGTATTATATGGAGCATTTTGCAAAAATGCCACCATAGATTTAGTGGTGTTTTCGAGGACACCATAATATATCTGCACAACTGGCCGATCTGGCGATACAGATTTGATGATGATGCTTCTATCTAACACATAATTTGGATAGTTGATTGGTTGCCAAACTATGTTACGAGAAACCCGAGGCCATGGTTCGAAACACATTTCACATTTTTTTTCAATTTAGTGTGAGACATTCCACTCTCGGAAACAACGTAGTAATTTATTTAGCCCCATACTGCTTACCGAGCTAAAATTTTGTTTCTTTAGAAGGAGAGCCGCGCGATGTCTCATAAGAAATCTCTAACCCAAAAGCAAAAAATGACACTGCACGGTATGATTCCGTTCGGCTTATCATGTACTAGCTCTAATCATTCCCTTTCCAGTCCCCCAACAGCACATACTACAAAGATGCCAGACATGCCGGCAAACGGGCTCATACCCACTGACAAATGGGTCCCATGTGGTTTACATAGCCCAAGTCAACCGTAACCCTCCACTTTCAAATTCTAGTGAGCAGAGGATTTAGGGAGACCACCTAATCCCCGTGCATGGGCTGGGGGATAACCTCGAAACACGCTCCACAGATGGTCCAAAAAGTGCACGTATTTGATAAATGTTCACGGATTTTTTTTTAAATAAAGTATTTGAAATAATATCCAAGTATTACAAAAGAAATTCCAAAACAATTTAACCAATATTGCTAACTTAAAATTAATGCTCATGAGATTGACATAAATTTTCCGAATTTCAAAAAATGTTCATGAATTTGAGAAAATATTCCCGTATTAGAAAATGTGCTCACAATTTATTAATTTTCTAATATTTCCAAAAATGTTCATAAATTTAGTTTCTTGTTGCAACTCAAAAATATTTACATTTTTAAAATAGTTCACACATTTGAATAAATATTAGTGAGTTCGAATTTGTTTTGCGAAATTAAAAATTGTTCATGATTTTAGAGAAATACCAAGAAGATTGAAAACTGTTCACGATGTACAAAGAAGTTCACGACTTTTAAATTAATATGCATGGATTTGGTAAAGTTCCCGAGTTTGGAAAAAAGTTCGTGGACTGCAATCACAAGAATAAAAAAAATACAAAAATGCTGGAAGAAAAACTATAGAAAAAAGAAAAAGCCAGTTCTGGGACACAGAACTCCACTAAATGGGGCAGCCCATATCACGTCGTTTTGTTCCCAGCGGGTTTGCGCGATATAGGATCCACCGGATTGAGAGATGCCCTAAGAATTCTTAGTGGGCTGTTGGATGGGATATAGTTTTCGAGAATGCGATATAGTTTTTAGTCTTTTTTTCATTTTTTTAATTTTCCCGTTTTTCAGCTTTAGTTATTTTGTTTTCAATAATATTCAGGAATTACGAATATTAGTTCAAAATTTCGAAAAAATGATTAAAAAAGCTATTTTAAGGAAAATATTTAGAATTACAAAGTTCCAGCTTACAATTTTTTTCATAAGTTCAGGAATATTTATGTGTTTTCCAAAAATGTTTAAAAATTTCGGAAAATATGTTTTTCGAAAACATTTCATGTTTTTTTCTTCACATATTCCATAAATATCAAAATGGGAATTTTACAAAATGTCCGTGGTTCACAAGATTTCTTCAGAATTAAAAAATAAATCATGTTTTCAAATTCACAAAATTCAAAGTATTTTTTATTTTTATTATTTGTGTAATTTCAAAAGGTCTTCTCATTTTTTTGAAAAATGTTCAAAATATAAAATAAGACAAAAAAAACTGACATGCTACAAACTGCACAATGAACTCGGCTGTTACAATACTGGACCGCTACAACGGCAAATACCATGCTACACTATAGAAACCAACCGTGCTACGTGAAAAACCTCCACTACAGTACCGCACGTTGCGCCTAGTAATGGGCCTGCCGAGTCGGGCACCACTGTGTGTGTCACTCCTCTATTTGCCGCAAAATGCGGCAAATAGTAGATCCCAGTTTGAGTACAGAGGTGATCTGCAAAAGGGCCCTCAAAGATCCAAGCATCAAAAAAGCCTAAATAGGCATTTCCCTTCAAGATTGTCCCTAGTTTTTTTTCCTGAAACACCTTGTTACATCTTCGATGTGTTTTTGGCATTTTCAAAGGCGATTCTTAGTGCCTTCATATCTTACTGCTTCCTAATTCACACGGTGTTGTAGTGGGAGCCACCGACGAGAAGTGACGGGTAACCATGATTACTCAATGGAGGTTGTAGCTAGATTAGATCTGCATGATCCCACAACATAAGTCAAATCTCAACTTGAAGATTAAGCATTCTCCAGAATAAACTATCTTGACTTGTAGAGCGAGAATTCTCGAGAAGGAATGTTAGTGCCATAGTTACCTACACATGTGAAATGTTGGGAAGATAGTAGGATACCTATTAGAAATAGTGAAATGTTTGGAGTAGATCTCACTACAAATAAAATTAAGATCAGTATGGGCTAGATGATAAGATGGAGGAAAAACGTTACGGTCTAGAACCTGTCAGCCGAGTGCCCGAAAAGTACCCACAAACTTAATAACATGAAAAAAAACCCAACCTCACATTTGCTGGTTAATGCAATGGCAATATAGAACAACAGACAATATTAAACATGGACAACTTAGTTGTATGAGCACTATGTTGCTATACACGAAACAAATTTATTAAGAGATTTATATTAACATTTTCGTTTTATGTTTTATGTGGTTCCATTGTCCTAATTTTATTTGCATGATGCTATTGATGTCGATGGAAGTTCTTTCATATACAGTTTAAACACATACTCTGTTTTTGTCAATTTGAGAGGATATTGTATAACTGGAGGGTGTCATCGATGGATCATCATGATGATCACCGGTGTGATTAAGCGTGCTAATCCCTCAAGTCTCTTCTTTGTAAAAATACACAGAGTATTACTTACCTGGTTGCACTATCATGTGTTGTGCCACACTCTGATGTGACATTTTGTGTAGTTGGGTTCTGTAAGGATTTTTAGTTTTGATGATCAATAAATTGGTGCTTTCTTTTGTTTTATTTTTTGTTTTGGTTTCTTCCTTTGGTTAAGAAGCTAGTTACATCACCCCGTGAAGTCGACGGTCGTCTAGTTACAACGAGGCCAAAATTCCTCCCAATCCCTGTCTAGAAAGGACGGCAAGCCACTAGTACTCATCTCGCCTTTGGACTCCTGCCTAGAGAAAACATAGGTCTCTCAAGACACTCATAATAGCACTGGAGGATATGTGGCACCTGACCGGTCGGTCACGCAAGCCTTGGGGTAAATTTTTTCTTTAATTAGCATATGTCTTGTCCTTTTTTTAGTTCATCTGTAAAAGTAGATCGCAAAAACGGAAAGACGGTCATCATTTTATTTTCTTGTGCAACATATGTCTTGTCATTTTATTTGTAAAGGAGCATAAAACCTTCGGTTAACATCTAATAGGAAGAGCTCCCGATTTGATGCCTCGACTAGCTCTGTGAAGGCTGAGTGTACTTAAAACCAACTTGATACTAATATATTATCCTTTATCAAATAAAACAACACATCCACCAACCTTTTGTCAGTGTCACTATTGGATGCATGTTTCCCTTCCATCCTTGCATGCACTTCTTATATATTTTTTTCCTCGCCTACCTTAGCCCCATTTACCCGACCTAAAATTGATTATATATCTTTAACTTTTAACCACAATAATACTCAATGCAGAACAGAAACAATCATTAGAGATATTTAGAATACTATAGCACATGATTTCATTTATATGGTAGCTAGTGGATTGCACCTCAAGATCTTACTTGGTTCTCACGCAGGTGCTTGTGAGCTATCTTGTGGACATGAGTTACACATGGGCTTGGGCTCCGTGTTTGGACCGAGATAAGCATTGTCATTTTAGTAAACAAAGCAAGTCCGCTAAAAATGAACAAATGAGGTGAATTAGGGATTCTAAAAAAAGGTGAATTACTTCTTCTAATCTCAGCCACTAGTTTGCTTTAGTTTTCATGCTTTTGATGCCAAAAAACTCCTGGAAAACATATATAGAAGAACTTCTTGCAAATAAACTCTACCTATTTAAACTATCATGTGTTGTGCCACACGCCCACACTCGGTTAGCACATATTGTGTGCTTGATGACACGTTTGGTGTAGCTCTGTTCTATTAAGGATTTTTTGTTTTGGTGATCAACAAAATTTGTGTCTTCCCCTTATTATTTCTTTTCTTTCGGTAGGAAATTAGAAGTTAGCATGTCCAATCCACATAGGGGTATGCTCTCACAGAACCTTTGATACTTCTTTCTTAGCATGTGTAATCAGTATAGGTTCATGTTGTCCCGGGACTTTTGATACTTTGCTTTTATAAGAGTACACGGCATATGTATATGATCCAGACTGCAAGTATACTTATTCTTCCTACCTCACCTATGCCATTATGGGGATATCTCTTTTATAATTTAACTGGGCGCAGAGAACATTGAAACATAGTACAACTATGTTCTGACTTGATTGGAGTGCACCAACGGGAGTTAAGACTCGAGATATTCCTTTTCCTACTAGAGGATATAGTCTTAATTTAGGTTTCATGGGTAGCTATTGCACCCCCAACCTTACCTTTGGTTCAATATGACCCTCAACTATAAAGAGGGCACCCTATTGCGGTTGCAGTCTTCTACCTCATGCCTCATACACGCGTTAACTTTTCGTGCACGTACAGAGTTGAGCATCCCTAGAGAACAGTGGCTACTAGGAGCAATTATATGTGTGCAACATCATATTGGGGATGAGAAGGATCAAGAAGCGGCTCCCCTGCACTTGTCAATGGTGCATTGCAATTCGAACTCCTCAAGCTTTTTGGTTGCAGAAGATAAGTGGTCCACGCACTGGTGTTGTCATGGTGGTTGGGAGGCAGTCAAGCTGCCCACACATAAACCACAAAGTAGAAAGCCCTAGCGAGGCTGAGTTTCTTTGAAAGAGAAACCATCTCTAGGCAGAGTTCTGTTGAATCAGATAAAGAGTGATGAGATTTTGGTGGAACACACTTAAAAATTAGACATGGAAATACACAAATGTAGGTTGTGCTTCTTCTTTCTATTTTAAGATCTAGGAAGAAATTTGTGTATACAATTGCATAGCTCTGTGCTTATTATATAATTATTTTTTTAATAAACGAAAAGACTACTAGGAGGTACTGATTCCTAATAAAAGGTACATTTTTGGACAAATATGTGGTTGTGAAGCAGGGCGGTATCGACAAGATTTTGATCTTAGTGACTACAAAACTAGGTTTTTCTTTCTTGAAAACACTAGACATTAGCGTGTTGACCATGTAAAAAATATATCATGTTTCAATTTAGACATCAAAACACACCTTAAATAAATCCTGTCTTTTAGGTAAACAAGCAAGAAATTGCCAGAGAGACTGTTCACGCAGAGATAAACTTAAAACCAAACAAAAGTAGGAGAAAAAAATAACCTCCAATCAGCAAGGGGTTGGTTATGGACCTCATCAGCCTATGGCACAAGCTACAGTGAGGTCGAAGTCTGCCTAACTTCCTAACGCAAGCTCAAGCTAGTGCTAGAGAATCCGCTGCACCTGATGAGTCGGTTGGTTAAAACTTGAGCTCTTGTACTTTTTTGTTCATATCTGTTGAGCGATGATGACCATCCGCATCATGGGCTAGTGATACAGTTTGTTTTTGTCATCTCCCAACACATTATGTTTGTGGACTCAGATCAAGATTGTTTTTTTGCGTCTAGTAGAGCTCTTGCAGGACTGCTCATTCGAACTCTGCTTGGTATGTGTCCGCTCTCTACATATACTCGTATACTGTGATGTTGTTCACAGTTTTTTGCAAGTAATTTATAGTTCCAACGGGCTTGAAGATTTTTTTTTTCAGGATGAACGGGCTTGAAGATTTTGTAGAGACTAATCCCACGACGACTAGGTTCTGATGTGATTATAGTCAATTTTTTATATAAAAGTATAAAACATAGTCAACACACCACACCAACCCACACTCGCAAATCGTCAACTCAACACTACAGTTTTGTAATTTTTGTATTAGTCAAAGTGACCACATTAAACTACACTATTGACAAAATCGTTGTCTACCACCGAAAGAATAATCCGCTCCAGTGAGATGCACAAGACGTCAAATTCAGGATCACATGCGAATCAAAATTAGGGTTACACAAGGCATAAAAAACGGGTGCCCTCATGCATCGGGTACTGATGGTTGGTTCTTTTATTTTTGAGAAAAGTATGTTTTTGGTCCCTCAATTTCCCCAAAAGTATAGACTTGGCCCCTCAAGATTTTTTGGTAGACATTCTCTTTGTGTTTGAGAAAAGTATGTTTTTGATCCCTCAAGTTCCCCAAAAGTATAGACTTGGTCCCTCATGATTTTTTGGTAGACCTTTGGTCCTTTAAGTTTCAAAACCAAATAAGTTTCTACGAAAACCATACTTTGACCATGTTGAGCGGGTTTGACCGGTGAACAGTATATTTTAAGAAGATAGCAAACAAATAAAAAAAATCTGAAATTCTGTGGTAACCAAGAAGATTTGGTGCGCTAGGAGCGTGAAAATTTGTGTGGCGTTTCGACATTCGAGGAACTCGTGCAAAAAAAGAAACAAATTTTGGCTCACAAATAAAGCCAATTTTTTTGCTAGAGCTCCTCATATGTTATTTAACCACAAGAATTTACACGCACCCAAGCTTCTTGGTTTTCACAAAATTTCAGTTTTTTTTTTGAATTTATTGTTACTCGGTCAAACATGGCCAAACCCGGTCAACATTGTCAAACCCGATCAGCATGCTCTGGTTTTGGACCAAACTTATCCGGTTCTGAGACTTGAAGGACCAAATGTCTACCCAAAAATCTTGAGGGACCAAGTCTACACTTTTGGGGAACTTGAGGGACAAAAAACATACTTGTCTCTTTATTTTTGTAGAATGAGCACAAGCATATCTCTCAGATTATAAAGATAGTTGCATTAGAGCTCGGGATGGTCTTGATGCTGTTAGAGGCCACCTGTTGTTATGTGCTAACTCTCTGTGAGGGTATGGCCCCCTCCCCTCTCTTGTATTTCTCTTGTGGTATGGACAGTTGTAACAGTGGTGCACCGTGCTTTCAAGATCAGTATTACTAGTCGCGAACCTATGCATTCGCACGGGCTAGGTATTTGCTATTATTTTAGAACCCATATTATAGAAGATAGTGATTCATAAGGGGAGTATTTCTATGAATAATTTTTCCGTACGTTGGACTGATCGATGAACTAAATTTGGTGTTTAAAGATATATGCTTTGAGATAGCCTGCTACCTGCAGATATGTATATTGTTTATATTTTAATTGTATGAACACAGATAATTAGAAATCATGATTTGAACACTAACTATCTCAGATTAGTCACGTTGTCATTGTTAGTCCTTTATGAAATGAATAAGAAAAACATCACCTATTAGTGATATGGATGTAGTATTTTATTTTGAAAAACTACTATGTGCAAAAAAGATGTTTCCTTGATCATAAGTTTTTACTGATAAATAATCCCGTTCTGGAAAGTAGTAAGGGCACATATATTTATGATCATTCTTGACAGTTGATATCCTTCTAGTTAACTGAGAGTAAATCCCCTAAAAAAAGTTAACTGAGAGTAAGTGAACAATGCTTCTTACTCAAGTGAGCCAAATAATTTTGAATTAAACGACATCATAATTTAAGAAATTGCAAATAGGAGAACACCATATATAACTTGTGGAGACCTTATGTCACCGGGAGTAATGGAAAATCAGTAATAAAGCAGATTGTGCAGTATATGCCCTTGTACCACATTTTTTAAATACAAATATGTATAAACATGATTTTTGTTTATTGTGGAGGCGAATATTTTAGAGGCTGAGTCATTTCCATCCTTCATTTCTCAGCGGCTCAGATTGGTACATCACTCATTATACAAAATTAAACCAAAGGAATGTTTGTCGATCCTTGGCATTGTATTCATAGTGGGCAAACAGAGACAAAGAGGACTTGCCAATGATCTATTTTGAATAGTTAAGTTAAAAAACGCATACTTCGTCCTAGCATCCTGCGTTGACAATCATATATTGTGTGGGCTGTCTCTTATGGATGTTGACAACTTTTTGTTTTGGGTCTAGGAGAGAAGCAGCAAAGAAGGCCTGTAAAATAGTAGATCCATCAGTAGTAATATATGGCTTGAACAGCTATGACCACACCTATCCAATTCGATGCATCCGTGCTGTTTGTCTGGTCGATGTATTTAACTATGGTCGGACACATGAGTCTATAATACCGTATTGAACTATTACATCATGGAAGCTTGGAAGAATTAAAAGTTGAAGAAGGGAACCTAGAAAAGATTTGATTGGATCGCATCATGATTTACGACCTTGCCGTTCCGGCTGCAACCAAGCCAGACTCCTCCGCCAAAAAATTATCTACAGTGATTCGATAGATGATTTAATGAACTGATCTGCATGCTCCCTCCGGTTGAAACAACAATAGAAAGTAAGTTGTATCAACATATTTTTCTCGAAAAGGGGGAACTCCCCGGCCTCTGCATCAAGTGATGCATACGGCCATCTTTATTAACTAAAAAAGTGCCAACAAAATCGAAGTTCTCAAGTCTGATAAAAAAAGGCAGCTCACACAGAGCGCTAAAAGGCTAGAAACACAGACTAGCCATGAACAAGATGCCACAACCGGCTGGCCAGACAAAGATAGGTAAACTAATTGCCTATCCTATTACATGACCGCCATCCAAACCGGCTGAAGATATCCCGAGCGACCATCTCCCAGCGGATAGGCCCAGTAACCAAAAGCTCCCTGGCCTCCATCGTAGTGAGTGGCGACCACGAACGGATCACTGCCGTAGCCCGAAAAATAACCTGCAAAAAATGAATCCGCGATGTTCTGTTAAAAACCAAATCATTTATGCACAGCCAGATGATCCACAATAAGGCGCAAACTCCAACCCGAATATGTCTTGCGAAATTAGTATCAATCCCATGAAGCCAATTCCCAAATAAAGCATTGACAGTATTGGGTGGAGTGATATTGAAAGCAATGTGGACCGTCCTCCAAAGGACCTTGGCCAGCGGGCAATCAAAAAATAGATGCTTAATCGTCTCGTCCTGGTCACAGAAACTACACCTAGTAGGTCCTGTCCAATTACACTTTACTAGGTTGTCCTTTGTTAGAATAACTTGTTTATGGACAAACCACATAAACACTTTTATTTTCAAAGGAACTTTGACATCCCAGACATTCTTGGAAGTTGGAATGGAGCTTGAATTAATTACAGTAATATACATTGACTTAACTGTGAAAAGTCCAGATCTAGTTAACTTCCAGCGTAATTCATCAGGTTGGTCAGAGAGTTGAACATCCATCAGTCTCCTAACTAAATGGAGCCAAACTTCCAACGATTGCCCGCTAGCGACCGTCTAAATTGAATATTAAGGGGGATAGATTGAAATACTGTTGCGACGAACACCTCACGTCGTTGAGCAATACGATATAAAGACGGATATTGAACGGCTAAGGGTGTATCACCAAGCCAAGTATCCTCCCAGAAACGTGTATTAACACCGTCTCCAATAACAACTCTAGTCCTATTAAACAGTAATTGTTTGACTTTCATTAGTCCTTTCCAGAAAGGCGAATTAGTCGGCCTAACTGTTACCTAGGACAGAGTTCTAGACTGGAGGTACTTGTTGCGAAGGATCTGCGCCCACATGGCGTCAGTCCCAGAGGCGAGCTTCCACAGCCACTTACTAAGAAGACATCTGTTCTTAACCTCAAGGTTTTCAATACCAAGCCCACCTTGGTCTTTTGGTCGACAGATAACATCCCAATTAGCTAGCCTGTATTTCTTTTTAAGATCATCACCCTGCCAAAAGAAGCGTGATCGATAAAAGTCCAGTCTTTTCCTAACACCAACTGGGACCTCAAAGACCGATAAGAGGAACATAGGCGTACTCGTGAGCACCGAGTTAATCAAGATTAATCGGCCTCCATATGACATGAGTTTACCCTTCCAGCAACTAAGTTTTTTCTCAAATCGGTCTTCGATACACTTCCACTCTCTGTTTGACAACCTCCGATGGTGAATGGGTATACCAAGGTATGAGAATGGCAAACTCCCCAACTCACATCCAAACAATTGCCTGTAGGACTCCTGTTCGTCCTTAGCTCTACCAAAGCAGAACAGCTCGCTCTTATGAAAGTTAATCTTTAACCCAGACAATTGTTTGAAGAGGCATAACAACAGCTTCGTATTTCTCGCCTTGGCCAAATCGTGCTCCATAAAGATGATCGTATCATCAGCGTATTGAAGGATGGAGACACCTCCATCCACAAGATGAGGTACCAAACCTCCCACTTGACCATTCTCCTTTGCCCTTCCTATCAAAACTGCTAACATATCCACCACAATGTTAAACAGGATAGGGGACATCGGATCTCCTTGCCTGAGGCCTTTATGAGTCTGGAAATAATGACCTATATCGTCATTCACCTTAATTCCCACACTACCTTTTTGCGTAAATGATTCTACCTGCCAGCACCATGCCTTATCGAATCCCTTCATACGCAGAGCCTGTTGGAGGAACGGCCACTTGACCTTATCATACGCTTTTTCGAAATCCACCTTTAAAATTACGCTATCTAATTTTTTGGAGTGAATTTCATGGAGCGTTTCATGAAGGACAACCACCCTTCAAGGATGTTTCTGTCCGGCATGAAAGTAGTTTGGGATTGTTGCACCACAGAGTGCGCAATCTGTGAGAGCCTATTGGTCCCGACCTTGGTAAAGATTTTGAAACTCACATTGAAAAGGCAAATCGGCCTGAACTGCTCAATTCTCACAGCCTCCGTTTTCTTAGGGAGCAATGTGATAGTTCCAAAATTCAAGAGAAAAGATCATGAAACATAGGTAACAAATCCCCCTTAATAATGTGCCAGCACTTTTTATAGAACTCAGCCGGGAACCCATCCGGACCGGGAGCCTTATTGTTTTTCATTTGTGCAATAGCATCCAAAACCACCTTCTCCGAGAAAGGGGCAAGTAGGATATCATTATCGGCAGTAGACAATTGAGGTACATCCTCAGTCCTTGACTCATCAAGGGTTACACCATTAACCTCCGGCGGTCCAAATAGCTGCCTATAATATTCGGTAATATAAGTTTTGAGATTATCCTGCCCAACGATAGTACCCTCATCTTGCTCGAGCTGAAAAATCCGCTTCTTTCTATGCTTTCCATTGGCAATCAGATGAAAGAATTGAGTGTTGGCGTCCCCTAGGACCACTTTGTGAACCTTAGCTCGCAACGCCCACTTCAGCTCTTCTTCACGTAGAAGTTCTTTCAACCTCTTCTCCGCCTCAGTTTTAACCTAGAGCTCAGCCGGCATAAGAATCGCTGTTTCAGCTTTTATGTCCAGGGCGTGTATTAGAGCAAGGAGTCTATCCTTCTCAATCTTGTACACCCCACTAAGGTTCTTAGCCCATCCCCGTAGGAAACTTCTCAAATGCCTAATTTTATTCTGCCAACGCTCGACAGCAGTCTTACCCCCTACTCCCTTAGCCCATTCCCTGGCAACGAGGTCAAAAAACCCCTCACGTTCGAACCAGGCCATCTCGAATGAGAAAGAGTTCTTGTTTCCCACATGGTTCGGCTCCCCGGAGTCCACGAACAGTGGTGTGTGATCGGATATTCCTCGCGAGAGCGCTTGGACTGTCACCATAGGGAACTTTTGTTCCCACTCCACACTTGCGAGAACTCGATCTAGCTTTTCATATGTCGGGGTCGGCAAGGCATTAGCCCATGTAAACTTTCTACCGGAAAGCTCTATCTCCCTCAGATCCAAGCTTTCGATAATGGTATTGAACATAAACGACCATCTGCCGTCAAAGTTATCGTTATTCTTCTCCTCTCTCCTCCGAATGATATTAAAACCACCCCCCACTAACATCGGAAGTTGCTCGGACCCACAAACTCTAACAAGGTCCGCCAAAAATTCCGGTTTAAGCTCCGGCTGTGCGGCACCATACACCGCCACCAAGGCCCAGTTGAAACCATCAATCTTAGACCTAACCCGAAACTTAACCGCAAAGTCGCCCATCACTACACTCCGGACCTGAAGGGAATCGCATCTCACTCCCAGCAAGATACCACCCGATTGTCCTCGCGGAGGTAGGCAATGCCAGTCAAATTCAACACCACCCGCAAGAGAGGAAAGAAACTGAGGAGCAAAATTATCTCTACCCGTTTAAGAGAGAGCGATAAAATCTAATCTATGCTCCAAAGATGCTTCAGCGAGAAATCTTCTTTTAGCAAAGTCCTTGAGACCTCTGCTATTCCAAAAGATTCCTTTCATAGGTCATCATGAAATTTTTTAGCCGTACGGATCCTAGCACTCCTACGTACCGCGGATGCGGGATACACCTTCCGCTTCCACTTACGTTTGGGTTTAACATTGCCCACAATCCGGTCCTCAGAACCGGTCTCCGGTGGTTGATTAGCAATAACTTCAACACTAACCTCCTCCTCTTCAGACTCATTAGTGGAAGGTTCAAGGTCCGCACACCAATTCTCAAGCACTCTCACCCCCAATGCATTTATCTCAGCATCATTCATAGGTTTCACGGCCGCTATGTTGCGAATAGTTTCTAAAGCGCGTTCCGCTTCCAAATCAAGAAGATCATTAACCGAGTTGGAAATTTCAGAATTTGTATTCCCTAGCGAAACTCCTACTTGGTTTGCATTATGAATAATCTCATCCGAAGAGAAATGCAAAATAGAATTGGACAAGTTGACTGACATACCCGTAGTGACCTCAATGTCACGAAGCTTGGCCGCCCTCATAGCGCACCTCTGCTGCATGTCATCAACCTCCGGAAGGTCCTGGATACGAGAGCTCATCCGTCTCCCCTCAGAGACCGGATCCGGAATCCCGCCGAAAGCAATAACCTCCTCACGAGTAACTCCACTCGTAGGAAGTCGCGCCGGGGGGCATTCACGGCTCCCAGGCCGGAGACCGAAAGTGGGGTGAGCCTGGGCCTCCTGCCCGGGCCCCCCGTCGGCCCCAACCCCCAAGCGTGCGGGTGAGCTCATCCCCACGGCCGAAGGCGGGGTAAGGCCCGGGGCCACCTGCCCCAGGCTCCCGCGAGGCGCCGCGGGAGAAGACGAAGCAGTCGGTGCCGAAGAAGGAATGTCTGAGGCCACCTGCCCCCGACAGCCTCCCTCTCGGCCGACTAGCTGCGGCGCTGCCGGTTCCGAGCGAGCCACGTGCCTCTGCCCAACACCGATCAGCAAAGGAGTGGCAGCAGCAGCCGGCGCCGACAAGGAATGGTCCAAGGCCTCCTGCCCCAGACGGTCTCCCTCACGGCCGGCCTGAGAAGGTACCGAGGGCGACTCATCCACCTCACGTCCGTCCGAGCTGCCAGACAAAATATCTAGCGCCAGAAGCGAGCGCTCAAAAGCATCCTCAGACTCCACCCTGTCGCTCCAAAGTCTGGGCGGAGTGGACGCAGGCTGAAAAGATCCAAACCTCAGCGTGGTGCTAGGTACCGATGGAGATGTGGCCGGCTCTACCCCTGATCCAGTCTGGGGCAACTGAGCACTCGGTCCTGATCCGGAGGTTCTCTCTCGAGTCTCCTCATCCGTCGGATCCTTCCTAGCCCCCTCATTATCATCGCCATCGTTAGTCTCCATATCATTGTTACCATCCACGTCAGCGAACAACTCAGCGTCCTCAAACTCAATCTCGAGCGTGAAAACCTCACCCTTGTAAGTCCAGCTAACCACATCTGGGACGTACTCAATATCCAGAATACTCACTCGCAGTCTGGCGATCCCATTGGCACGGGTGAAAATCATATCCACCTTCTCAGTCTTGCCAACCAAAGTACCCAGACTGGCCACCACACGGACATCAGACAGCACCTCAGACGGTGCCCCAGAAAAACGTAACCACACCTGAGTAAGTGGCTTCCCCTTAGGCTCCACTTTCTTCCACTCTTGGAACTCCAGAATACCATTAGTTCCCGGAACCTTGCACATCCCGAAGCTCAGCAAACGCCGCAGGTCCTCAACCGACGGGAGGTCAACCCTGAACACGCGCTCCTCGATGAGAACAAGCTCCCACTGAAAATCGCCTGGAGCCAGTTCCTGAAGTCTCTTCACAATCTGAGCTTCAGACACCTCACCCTGGGTCACCTTCACAATCCCAGTGGTCAGGCTATGCGGCTCAACTGGAATCTCTCTCGCAGCAGGTGACTCAAAGAACATCAGCTCGGCACAATATACTCCATATGTTATAAGCGCCGGAACCTGCTCACGGAGAAGCGGGCAATCCCCCGAGATGTGGGCTGGTTTACCACATGTATCGCACAACTCAGCCACACACTTAACAATGAAGTGACCTTTCTCACCACAACGATAACAAAGCATTTTCTCTTTCCGACGTGCCCATTTAGAGACCCTCTCAGACTCAGACCTGTTCTCCGTGTCAGCCTAAGCGGAAGTCATATCAACCTCCGCGGTCGCCAGAGCCGTGACCACCTCCATAGCCTCACTAGTCAAGGCTGCGGCCTGAGCTGGATCAACCTCCACCCTGGAGTCCTGCTGATCTACAGTGTCCTGCGCCTGATGCTGTCTGCGGAAACCACGACCTCCACCTCGACCACGACGACGACCACGGTAGCCCCCTCTCTGCCGTGCATCCGGTCCAGAAGCGCCCTCCACAAAACCTCCCGAAGGGCCCAGGAAGGGCCTCTCAGCAGAACCATCACTCTGCCAGGCATAACCTCGGCCACCTCCCGTCGATGACGATCCACGGTGCTGTCCCTCTCCATATGCATCATATCCATCATCCCCCCACTGTCCTCGGGGCGGATCCGATGAGTCGGCAAACCCGTTATCTGGTCTCGTCAGCGTAGGATTCGAACGATGTTGTGTCAGCTTCGTGACATAATGAGGCGGCGGCCGACCCCCACCAATCTGGCCAGCCGGTCTAGGGCCATTGTGCACCGGCAGTCTTGGCACAGCCGCCCCTCGCCCCGGAACCCTCGGCTGGGGCGCACCCCGGCCCGCGGTGGTCGACGCAGGAGGGGTCGCGGAGGGTGCCGCTCCGGGCATCATGGCCACGTGAAGAAGAGAAATTAGTGGAGAACTTCGCTATGCATCAATATCGGTGAAGCCCATAGCAGCACCCTTGACCTTCTTGCTTCATTACCTTAAACTCCTTGACCCCTGCACAACACGTTGAAGGCCTTCAGCACAGACGACCCCATGTATAGGAAGTATAATACATGCATGCATTGTTCCTCGTAAAATCTGCCTGATGGTTAGGCATATCATCTAGACCAGGGACCAAGATGGATCAAGCCAGCTTTCTGCACTTGTACCTGACCAGAAGATTGATCAAGTGCTGATCACATGTACTTGTGCGTCTCGCCGGAATTTATCGACAATAAGAAGTGCGAGGACGGCCGACGGCGTTCTTTCTCTTTGTAGGATTAGCGATAGATGGGTTTTCCTGTAACCACATCGTCAATGGTCTATCTTTTTTTCTATTTTCTTTGTCAATCTGAGCGATTATAATTCGTGCCCACATAATCCAGTTTTTTTCTCTGGTTGGCGTGTTGAGGTTGTTGTGTTTTTCTAAAGGTATAAGCTGTCGTGGAGCATTAGAAAGATTTAGATTGATCCTTCCTCAAAAAAAAAGAGATGGAGATTGAGATGAGAGTTTTTTTCTTCTGTTTCCAGGTTGATCTACACCGTTATAATTCGATCCCACCAAATTAACGGCTCGTAAATTCTAATTAATGTGAGATTTTCTAGAGAGTCTAGGATTAGTATAGTAATAAAGTAACAGATAACAGATAGATAGATAGATAGATAGATAGATAGATAGATAGATAATAGATAGACAAGTGGTGGGGAGGGCACCCCCCCCCCTCACACACACACACACACACACGGGCGACGCAAAAATATATTTGTTGGAGTGACTAGAATACCTTGATAGAAAACATTGGCTTGAAACATGGCACCACCACCGAAGAGAGAAAACAACAAAACTACTTGTCTAACATTCACCAATTGGAGGACCTAAAGAAGGGCCGAGGGTCGATATAAACGAAAAAATAGCATGCTTTTTAATCGTTATAACATCGGTATAACTTATCTGGAAGGGGCACGTTCTATTTTACCAAATTTGCTTGCTACAACGCTAATCGCACTATAGCGCTACTAAATCATGCTAAAAGTAATAATGTCATAGCATTAAGCATGCGCGATGCACCCGACATGAGCACACTGCAGGCTGCAGCCCATTGTGCCATCCAACTCACACTTACTCTCTCAATGCCCGTAACGGCCTAACCGAGCCCGCCCAACTTTATTTCCTCACCTCAATCCCAGGTTTCACACCAATTTCGATAGGTCGTGAGCGAGGGTGGCAGCAGCAACATCTCACAAGCGAAGGCGGTGGTGGCGATTCGTGAGCAGCACAAGCTTCTGCTTCAGTGGCAGTGCCTACGCCTCAGCGCGCAGGTCTCCAACTTCAGCAAGTCGACGCCCATGTCAGCCACGCTGCCCGCGCCCACAAGTCAGCCACCAGGTAGCTCACCTCTCTTCATTGCAACTCCAAGTAACGGCTTCGGTGGCATTCTATTTCTTCCCATTCGTGCCGCCACCGTGTTGCTCCTTGTCACCATGCTAGAGGAATCTGGGGACGCTGAACTCGCCGTCGCTGTGCTGATGGTTCCATGGCTCCCTAAACATGAGGTTGATGAGGTTCTATAGTTCTTGGCTCCCTAAACATGAGGTTGACGAGGTTCTATAGTTCTCATTTATGTCTCGTGAAGCTGCTTGTGGACACCACCTAGTTGCTCATGAACACCACCAGTCCAGAATTAGCTTGTGTACAACCCATCGCCATGTCTCAAGTCGCTAACATCTAGAGACAAACTGAAGGAGTTCGAACGCATCCCACCATGAGATGATCGATAGTCTCCTCATGGTGACCGCATAACGGGCTGGTGAGGGAGTCCATGTCATGCCAACTTATCAAAATTCCAACTTCGACAACAGCCAAGTAAAGAAATTCCATGAGATGATCGATAGTCTCCTCATGGTGACCACATAACGGGCTGGTGACGGATCAATGACACATGTAAATTCCATTTTACCTTCCCTACCGACATTTCGATTATTCTGGTGAAAAAAACAAAGTGTGTTGGAATTTGTGGTATGAGGCGAAAATCCTGAATGGACAACAAGCTCCATGGAGGCTGATTTTTGAAAAAATATATTTAAAATTCATACGCTTACGTTTCATTTTAAAAAATACGCATATACCTAGAGGCATAATGTAAACGCGTGTAATTTTCATGATGAAATACATGGAAATGAGGGCTGTGCAAAGAAAAGAAACAAATCTGTGGCTTTTCAACACATGCATTGTTCATTGCTGAAAGTCCATGATTTAATTTTTTTTACAGGTCCCAGTTCAAGGTATTTCATCATTAAATTTTTTTACACACATATGCATTACATCCTTACATACATGTATATTTTTTCATAATTTTTTGAGTCTGGGAAGTTCGAATTTTGAATTCTTCAAAATTTTGGCCTCCATGGAGCTCGGTCTCCAAACCTCCTACTTGGGATCAGTGCCATATAAAACAATTAATTTCCTGATAACTCTCAAAGGCCCATTGTGAAATGTATGCTATGTGCCGAGTTTAGTCCAACATTCTTGTGGGGAAGAGCTGAGACCAACATGTAAGGGGTTCTCTCTCTCTCACCATCTTAAACATGAAAACAAGGGAAAACAATGTCTGCTCTCAGCCTCTCACTCACTCATCCACCCAACTTACAACATGTTCCACGAATAAGGAATGCTAAGACTCATGGAAAGTTTGTGTCTTGCTGCATTTGGAATTGCTATTGATTCCCATAATCTCGTTACCCCACACACCTCCCCCCATTTTAATGTTTATTTGACCCACCTTTATCTATTTTATGACTAAATTTCCATGTGAAGTTATAAAATAAGCACAATAATTCTCATTTCAACAACCAACTGATTCAGATTGTGGGCTGCTGCTTACCATTCCATTTGTGAGCATCTCCCCTTGCCTCCTCACACATGCACTACTACTAGCGGTTCCTTTTGATGGTACTCTCGGTTTCCAGATCCCAATGATCGTCTGCACGGCCACACGAGAGAGCATGCCCTCTGTAGTGCATCTTGTGAACCTACCGACTAATGGAGGGGCCATAAGGTTATTGGGAGTGTCTCGGTGTGACAACTCAATTCTAATAGACCACTTCCATGATGATGAATGACTACTTCAACTACACCATGTTCATCTCCATGGTCGCAAATAATGCAAATGTTGCTATCACTCCCCTCACCTTGGGTACCTACTGATGATTACTTCATATTCAAATAAGATAGATGTTCTAAATGTTTACACGTTAATATATCACATGTATGGGTTGCCTATGCTATTTCATCAAAACATATGTCATGATTAATTCTAATTAAATTAATGAAATACAAATCTAGTTACTCCAAGAGAGCATGTATGCCAACCATGTTGAGTAAACACAACTCCTCTCAGACTTCCAGTGTAGCTACTTAGCCACGCCCTTGGCTAACGTTTGTGCAGCCGGATCCAAAGTGTCAAAAATTCCTGAAACAATCCAGCTTAGGACCCAGATCATGAACAATTGTTGGTGATTGCATCCACCGCCATACATGTTGAATTGATGCAAGGATGTATTCCCATGCAAATATGGGATGGGGCAAAGTCCTAAATTCTTTGGCTGTGTGGCCATCAATCTAAGAATAGAGCGTTATGGCCATCTCTGAGGACCTCCAACGTATCCACCTTGAACAACACTCTGTACTTAGCGTAACCTAGATGTTGAACTGAGTACATGACTTTTGAGGCTCCACCCTCTTCGACCATAATCAGTGTGGGTGCATGGCTAGGATGAAGCATCATAAGTTGGGGAGTCCAATCCTCTCTCCCTCTTCAGGGGGCATACCACGTGTCAAACCACTACACAATGTATGGCATGCATGTCTCAGGCCCTCCCCATTGAAAATCCCAATAGATCTTGTCTAATCCTTCCACATATTTCGTTTGTAGATACGAAGACATTATCACATAGGTAGGGGAGGGGAATAAAACATTTTTCACCAAATAAAATTACCACATTTGGATCGTGTTGTCATCCTGCACTACATCGGCATGTTTGTAATCTTCTCCAGCATGACTTGAAACTAACTGACATATTACCTATGGATGTCAAGGGGAAGCCAAGGTAGGTTCATGTAAAATCCTCAATGGGATGGTAGAGGACACCGGATACTAACTGGGTGTGCTCTGCTGAACATCTGACCAAAATAGTTCGTCTTGTAGAGATTGATGTGAAGCCCATAAGTCATAAAAAGTCCCCAAGAAGGCCACACAAGGCATGACATGGAGTTCAAATGGCTTCAAGAAGATCACAGTGTCGTTTGTGAGAGGGTCCCCTCTTTTACAAGGAGAAACCACCTAACCAATGGTTAAGCTTATACTACTTGGACAATGTATATCTCTTAAACATTGTTGGATTAGATGCTTGAAAATTGTATGTGAACGTCGATTCATCTCAAAATATATTTTAATAATCTATATCTTGGAATTGACATATGCATCATATGATCAACATTTCACATTTTAAAGATCAGGTCGTTGTCCAAAGATGACCTTTTCAGGAATCAAGACTAATTAAAATGCGTGCCAACCTTTCATCAGCGCCACCCTTATAAAGCCTACTACATGAATGGTTGCCTCCTATCCTTGCATGTATTCTTCTTACCTACCATAGCTTCCTTTACCGAAGCTACCAAAGGAGATTAATATCATATATATATACCAAGACTAGTAGTACTAATTTTCTGAGAGGGCTCGTAGTACTAATTGGTATTTGGATAAGTGTGTGTCGTGGGAATGAGAGGTCTTCGGGAAGATATCCTCTGCCGAGTTTTTCCTCCCGCTAGTCTCACTTGCTGTAGCTTTAGTTGAAGGGGAATGGGAAGTGTTCATAAAAACATCTTCTGTGGAACTTTTCTTTCGTTTGCCCCACATAATGGACAGCAGTTTGCATGCGAAACATAGGTAAAGCTAGTTGCTAAAGGAGAGCGCTTGTTTAGACAGTGGGCGAGAATGCGATCATTTTCTGTAAATACTGATGTGTGTGGACTAACGAACACCATCAAATTGTAAATCACTTATACTAAAGCATGTCCGTCTTATCCTGCATTAAATGCATCTCTTTCCATCTCTCCATTATATCCAGTGATAAGATCATATTTTTCCATCTCTCATTACACCAGCGACCACACACTTGTGCGACGGTTTGGAACAATGCAAGAACTAGTGTAAGGATTTCTGTATGATGTGATGGTCACAGAGGCGCTAGATCTTGCAGATAATCTCATCATGTCTTGTCGGAGAGGTGCTACATCAGGCACAACTCAATGTGACTGCCCGGAGAGGCACCCAATCCGGCGGTCTACTGACTGAAATCGACACACCAACTTCTTTGATTACATTGAGGACCATTCTTAATATGTTGTGAGTTGGGAGATGGATAATAATGAAGGATTATTTTACATTAAAGCACTTGTACACATTTTATTTTATTTACCACAACAATATACAACGGAGTATCTCACATAACACGAAACACTCATTAGACATCTTTGGAAAACTATGACACGGGATTTCACTTATATGGTAGCTGGTAGATTAGAGTGGTGATATGTATCACTCGTTGGGAGCATAATAGCCACGTCACCCATGTCGGTCCTAGGTGGTCCTGCTCATGAAGCCCCCGTTCGTCCAACTATCACGGGTATTTTGCGGCAATACTCATGATTTAGGGATTTTGTGAAGGCAACACTCACATGGATGATTGAGAAACGGGACCTCACACAGTAGTGAAGGTTTTATCCAGGTTTGGCCCCGTGTTCTAGCCGTGAGACCCTACTCCTGCTGGATGTTCTCTCTTGTATGAATTATGTGGTTATAATGTATGATCACACAATTATTATTGGCCTATTCAATTTTTCCAAATTTTACTCTCGCTTCGCCTTATATAGGGTTGACGAAGCAGAGAATACGACGGTCACATTAACACGTACTAATAACAGCGTACAAAAGCTGGCCGTTACCGTGTCTTGATTGTGTCGTGATATAACCAAGTTCGATGGCGCCGTTGGTAACGCCAGACTTCAATGTCCCGCATTTAGTTCAGCCAGACGAACATCATGCTCAGTGGCGGAGCCAGAAAATATGTATTAGGGAGGCCAAGTACCACTAAAACAGGTTGAGGAGGGCCAAAGTGTTGAAAAGTAGTTTTTTAGCAGCAAATTAGTACTAATTTTGCCACTGTTCATAGCAAATTACATGTAAAATCCTGATGTCACAGGCTAGTCGAAAGGGCTTGATAAGACCGAGTGATTCTTTGGATGAACACTCAGGCTGTTTGGGCTTGCTGGGCATATACTCGTCATGGGCCTACACCAGTGGGATTCTGCCGCCAGCGTGCTCGCTCGTTTCACTTTTTTTTAACCCGCCCCTCTATTGCTGGCACAGAAATTTGCTTGTTCCACTTTTCCCCCTCACACCTCTATTGTTGACACAATACTTTTTAGTTTTTAAAAATTCGTGATATTATGAATATGAGGAATTGTAAATTTAAAAAAATGTTTGTGAATTAAAGAAACTCTAACTTGTTCACAGTTTCCAAAAATATTCCTATATTCCGAAAAATGTTCATATATTTTTCTAAAATCATGAATTTCGGAAATGTCCATGAATTTTCAAAATATGCACATATTCTAAAAATGTTATGTACTTAGAAATGTTTGCAAAATAAAAAATATTAATGATTTTTGAAAAATAATCAAGAATTTGAATAAAAACTTAATCGATTTTGAAATGTTGTGAATTTTAGAAATATCCACAAACTAAAAATTGTTCACAATTTTAATATATTTACAATTTGTGGGTAGATACATGATATGTAGAGAGAGAGAGAGAGCCCGCAGGCCAGCGGGGTGATGAGATCCTGAACAGTAGGATCGCGCTACATACAGGTATGGTACAACATAAAATATAATGTATAATGTTTAAGACCCCCTCTCAGCCGGAACTCCGTTTGGAAGGATGTTCAGGCTGGACCAAAACTCCGTGAAGACCAGTGATGGCAACCCCTTGGTGAAGATATCGGCGTACTAAGAACTAGACGGAACATGAAGGACTCACACACTTCGCCGAGTGCCACACGATCTCGAACAAAATGCAAGTAGATCTCAATATGCTTAGTCCGTTGATGCTGGACACGGTTGCTCGCAAGGTAGGAAGCACCGATGTTGTCGCTATATACCAAAGTAGTACGTGTTGGTGGAACCTGGAGCTCATTAAGAAGTTGCCGCAACCAGCAAGATTTGGCCACACAATTTGCAACGCCACGATAATCTACTTCGGCACTGTATCGTGAGATGGCAGGTCGTCTCTTGGATGACCATGAAACAAGATTCGCTCCAAGGAAAACACAACAAAATCTAGAGGTTGACTTCCGCGTGTCCTGACAGCTGGCCAATCCGCATCAGTGTATGCAATGAGATTCGTGGAGGGGGGGTTGAAGATCTGGAGGCCGTAATGAGAGGTGCCTTGCAAATAGCAAAGGTTCACTTCACAAGTTGCATGTGAATGTCCCGAGGAGCATGCATGAATAAGCAAGCTTGCTGAACATTATATGTAATATCCGTATGTGTTAGGGTGAGGTGTTGGACGGCACCAGTCAGGCTGCGATAGTGTGTAGGTTTTGAAAGAAGCTTCCCTTCTTGAGCAAACACTTTGGAGCTGGTGTCTACTGGTGTGGAGACATGCTTATAGTTGAGCATCTTGGCACGCTCAAAAAGCTCAAGGGTGTACTGTTGTTAGCAAAGAAAAAGGCCTGATTGGGTTGTGGTGACATTGATGCCCAAGAAGTGGTGGAGAACACCGAGATCGGACATGGAAAATTCCTTCTTGAGTGAGTTGATGATATAGGTGAGAGTGTGGGAAGAGTATGCGTTAAATATAATATCATCAACATAAACTAGCAAGTACGAAACATGTGTACCGTGATGTATGATGAATAGGGAAGTTCAATCTTAGAGGCAGAAACCCAAGGGATAGGACGAAGGCTTGAAACCGAAGGAACCACGTCCAAGGAGCTTGCTTCAACCCATATAGTGACTTGCGGAGAAGGCATACATGGTCCGGCTGGGAGGAGTCCAAAAAACCAGTTGGTTGCGAGCAGTACACTGTTTCATTGAGCTCACCATGGGGGAAGGCATTCTTGAAGTCAAGTTGATGAATTGGCCATGAGTGAGAAGTAGCAAGGCTCAACACCACCCGTATAGTTGCGAGTTTGACCACTGGACTGAAGTCTCATCATAATCCACACCCAACACATCGTGCTTTGCAGCGTGCCAAAGAGCCATCCGTGTAAAATTTGTGCCGAAAGATCCATTTTTTCGTGTCAATATTAGCACCTGCAGGCTTAGGCGCCAAAGACCAAGTAAAGTTTTGCATTAATGCATTAAACAAATCCAACATTGCTTGTCGCCAATGGGCGTCCTTAAGTGTGGATTAGTATGTGGACATCTTGCGTGTGTCTTGGGGTGGCTATACCGGGCGCTCATGCTTGGGCAAAGGTGGCAGCGGCATAGTGGGTGGCACGAAATCTGTGGGGTGGACTTGGGGCTGGTGCGGTATGATGTCGACTACACAACTTGTTCTTGTAGACTCGTGTTGGGCCTCCAAGCGCAGAGTTTTGTAGGACAGTAGCAAATTACCCTCAAGTGGATGACCTAAGGTTTATCAATCTGTGGGAGGCATAGGATGAAGACGGTGTCTCTCAAACAACCCTGCAACCAAATACAAGATATCTCTTGTGTCCCCAACACACCCAATACAATGGCAAAGTGTATAGGTGCACTAGTTCGGTGAAGAGATGGTAATAAAAGTGTAGTATGGATGGTAGAATTTTTTTTAATCTGAATAAATAAAAACAACAAGGTAGCAAATAACAAAAGTGAGCACAAACGGTATTGCAATGCTTAAAAATGAGGCCTAAGGTTAATACTTTCGCTAGTGCAATCTCTCAACAATGCTAATATAATTGGATCATATAACCACCCCTCAAAGTGCGATAAAGAATCACTCCAAAGTTACTATCTAGCGGAGAACATAAGAATAAATTGTTTGTAGCTATTCTTTCCGATCGATCTATCCAAGAGCTTGTACTAAAATAACACCAAGTTATTTTTTTTGATTGATCTATCAAGAGTTCGTACTGAAATAACACCAAGTTATTCTTTCTAATCGATCTATTAAGAGTTCATACTAAAATAACACCAAAACAAATTTAGATTCATAATACTCAATCCAACACAAAGAACCTCAAAGAGTGTCCCAAGATTTCTACCGGAGAAACAAAGACGAGAACGTGCATCACCCCTATGCATAGATTACCCCAATGTCACCTCGGGAATCCACGAGTTGCGTGCCAAAACACATATCAAGTGAATTAATATGATACCCCATTCTCACCACGAATATCCATAGAAAGACATACATCAAGTGCTCTCAAATCCATAAAGTATTCAATCCGATAAAACGAGATCTCAAAGGGAAAACTCAATTCATCACAACAAGATAGAGAGGGGGGAAACACCATATGATCCAACTATATTAACAAAGCCCGCGATGCGTCAAGATCGTGCCATCTCAAGAACGAGAGAGAGAGAGAGAGAGAGAGAGAGAGAGAGATTAAACACATAGCTACTGGCACTAGTGGAAAACAGGGCTTTGGCATTAATCCCGGTTCTCTTACGTACAGGGACCAATGGGTGCATCAGTCCCGGTTCGTGACGCGAGGGCGCCGGCTGGGCCTCGGGGGACATTGGTCCCGGTTCATATTGCCCCTTTGGTCCCGATTCCAGACACGAACCGGGACCAATGGGCCTCACTCCTGGTGCAGCACCTTTAGTCTCGGTTGGTGGCTGGAACCGGGACTAAAGGCCAGTCTTCTGTCCAGCCACCAACCAGGACTAAAGAGATGCCTATATATACCCTTGCCCCTGCCCACCCTCTCCTCTGTTTTTTGGGCGTGTGGGAGGTGTGTGCATGCGCTGCTCTGTTCTCCCTTCTATGCATGCACATGAGGTGTTCGATGAAATGCCCGAGCCACACTTAAGCTTTCTCCTCTGCAAGCTTGACCTCCAAGCTCCATTTTCCTCAAGGTTTGTCGGTCTGTCCTGTCCCGTCATCGTCCTCACCGCCGTCGATCGCCCGCGCCGATCTCATCGCCGGCACCACTGTGATGAGCCTCTCGTTCTTATATTCTTTCTAAAAGAAAAAAATTATTACTTGTATGATTTAGATAGATACTTGTATAATTTTCTTACTTTTATTATTGTTTGTTATTATATAGTGCCATGGTTTTGGTATCCGCCCCCGTAGGCCCTCGTCATGTCTATGATTCGGATGTGGTATATTATCTTTTATAAGTGTTTGTTTCATTTAGTGTTTATGACAATTATGCCGACCAACGTGACATAGATGTTTTTATCTAGGAGGTATGTGAACCGGAAATTCCAACTGACCCTCTTGTCGAGAGGTTAACTTGAGTTGAAAAATAAAACAATTACTTGTAGAAAAATTGAAAAGAATTGAGGAGGAGAAGATGGAATTGGATTTGCATGTTGCGGATGTCGTCGATGATCAAAAGATCAAGATGGATGCATTGCGCTTGAAGATTAGAAAGATTAGAAAATATGCCATCCATAATGAGGTTTGGTATCATTATGCGATTGTATCAATTGTTACTTGCGTTTATGATCGCATTTAAATGCTTTTCACAGTTTCAATGTATGTTTTAATTAGATGCTCTAGATAGCTATATGTTGTTCTATGAGAACTATGTATGAACTTTATGTATTTATTTTTTCAGTAATAACATTCGATCACTACTGTACTTTGGTTTTATTATGATGATGAACTTGTATTAATTTGGTCACTTCTCTATTCATGATGTTCTGTAATGGTTTTTGATACATTTAATTATATAATGCACGAAGATGAACCGGCAATGGATGTACGGTGACAGACGCACCTCCGAGTACATTGAGAGCCTACATGATTTTCTCGAAGTGGCTAAGGCAAACACGTCGAATGGTTTTATGTATTGTCCATGCGCTGTCTGTGGGAATACGAAGGATTACTCTGACTCGAAAACCCTTCACGTCCACCTTCTTGGGAAGGGTTTCATGCCACACTATAATGTTCAAACCAAGCATGGAGAAAGAGGGTTTATGATGGAATACAATGAAGAAGAAGAGGATGGTGACAACTATCCCCCTGAATACGGTGATACTGCAATGGGGGGAGCTGAAGATCAAGAGGAACCAGACGATGTGCCCGATGATGATCTTCGCCGGGTCATTGTTGATGCAAAGAGGCAATGCAAAAGTGAAAGGGAGAAGTTGAAGTTCGATCGCATGTTAGAGGATCACAAAAAAGGGTTGTACCCAAATTGCAAAGATGACAACACAAAGCTCGGTACCACACTAGAATTGATGTCATGGAAGGCGGACAATGGTGTATCTGACAACAGATTTGGGAAGCTACTGAAAATAATGAAGAAGAAGCTTCCAAAGGATAAAGAATTGCCCGACAGTATGTACGAAGCAAAGAAGGTTCTATACCCTCTAGGATTGGAGGTGCAGAAGAGAGATGCACGCATGCCCTAATGACTGCATCCTCTATCGCGGTGAGTACAAGGATTTGAACGCATGCCCGGTATGTGGTGCATTGCGGTATAAGATCAGACGAGATAACCCTGGTGATGTTGAGGGCGAGCGCCCCAGGAAGAGGGTTCCTGCCAAGGTGATGTGGTATGCTCCTATAATACCATGGTTCAAACGTCTGTTAAAAAACAAAGAGCATGCCCAGTTGATGCAATGGCACAAAGAGGACCGTAAGAAAGACAGGAAGTTGAGAGCACCCGCTGATGGGTCGCAGTGGAGAAAAATCTAGAGAAGGTGGGGGGACTTTGCAGGTGACGCATGAACATATGGTTTGGTTTAAGCGCATATGGCATAAATACTTTTGGGGAGCAGAGCCGCAATCATAGCACCTGGCCCGCGACTCTATGTATCTATAACCTTCCTCCTTGGTTGTGCATGAAGCGGAAGTTCATTATGATGCCAGTGCTCATCCAAGGCCGTAAGAAACCCGGCAACGACATTGATGTGTACCTAAGGCCATTAGTTGAAGAACTTTTACAATGTGGAATGGAAAAGGTGTACGAGTGTGGGATGAGCACAGACAGGAGGAATTTGACCTACGTGCGTTGCTGTTTGTAACCATCAATGATTGGGCTACTCTCAGTAACCTTTCAGGACAGACAAACAAGAGATACCACGCATGCACGCACTATTTAGATGACACCGAAAGTATATATTTGGAGAAACGCAGGAAGAATCTGTACCTGGGACATCGTCAATTTCTTCCGACCAACCATCAATGTTGAAAGAAAGGCAAGCATTTCAAAGGTGAGGTAGATCACCGGAAGAAGCCCGCCCTCCATACTGGTGATCACATACTTGCTATGGCCGAGGATTTGGAAAGGGTCCTGGCGGACAATCTGTTCCGAATGATGCTGAGGGACGCGCACCCATGTGGAAGAAGAAATCTATATTCTAGGACCTACCCTATTGGAAAGACCTAGAGGTCCTCTCTGCAATCGACGTGATGCACGTGACGAAGAATCTTTGCGTGGACCTGCTAGGCTTCTTGGGTGTGTATGGGAAGACAAAAGATACACCGGAGGCACGGGAGGACCAGCAACATGTGCACGAAAAAGACAGCATGCATCTAAAGCAATATGAAGGTCCTGCTAGCTACACTCTTACCAAAGAAGAAAAGGAAATCTTCTTTGAATGCCTGCTCAGTATCAAGGTCCCGTCTGGCTTCTCGTCCAATATAAAGGGAATTATAAACATCCCAGAGAAAAAGTTTCAGAACCTAAAGTCTCATGACTGCCACGTGATTATGACGCAATTGCTTCCGGTTGCATTGAGGTTGCTTCTACCGGAAAATGTTCGATTAGCCATTGTGAAGCTATGAGAATTCCTCAATGCAATCTCTCAGAAGGTAATCGATCCAAAATCCTACCAAGGTTAAAGAATGATTTAGTGTAATGTCTTGTCGGTTTTGAGCTGGTGTTCACACCATCCTTCGTCCTTCTTCAATATCATGACGCATTTCCTAGTTCATCTAGTCGATGATACTGCCATTCTGGGTCCTGTATTTCTACACAATATGTTCCCCTTTGAGAGCTTCATGGGAGTCTTAAAGAAATATGTTCGTAACCATAAGGAAGCATCTCCACATGCCATCAAACAGAGGAGGTCATTGGATTTTGTGTTGACTTGATTCCTGACCTTAAGAAGATTGGTCTCCCTCAGTCGCGGTATGAGGGGAGACTGACTGGAAAAGGCACGCTAGAAGCGTACTGAATAATATGTAGGGACGGGCATTCTTGGGCTCAAGTACAATACACAGTTCTACAGAATTCTACCTTGATGACCCCGTATGTCAATGAACACAAGAATATTTTGCTCTCCAAACACCCAGAGCAGTGTGACGATTGGTTTACATGTGAACACATAATGACTTTCGGCACTTGGTTGCAAACACATCTTATGGGTAACACCACTGTTGGAGATGAGTTGTACTCGTTGGCCATGACACCATCTTCGACTATATTGACTTACAAAGGGTACGAGATAAATGGGAATACATTTTACACAATCGCCCAAGATCAAAAGAGCACTAACCAAAACAGTGGTGTCCGATTTGATGCCGCAACCAAGAGGAGAAAGGACACATACTATGGTTACATAGTGGAGATATGGGAACTTGACTATGGACATGAATTTAAGGTCCCTTTGTTTCGGTGCAAATGGGTCAATCTGTCAGGAGGCGGGTGATAACCCACAAGTATAGGGGATCACAACAGTTTCTGAGGGTAGAGTATTCAACCCAAATTTATTGATTCGACACAAGGGAAGCCAAAGAATATTCTTAAGTATTAGCAGCTGAGTTGTCAATTCAACCACACCTGGAAACTTAGTATCTGCAGCAAAGTGTTTAGTAGCAAAGTAATATGATAGTGGTGGTAACGGTAACAAAAGTAAAGACAGTAAAAGTAATGTTTTTGGTATTTTGTAGTGATTGTAACAGTAGCAAAGGAAAAGTAAATAAGTGTAAACCAGTATATGGAAAACTCGTAGGCACCGGATTAGCGATGGATAATTATGCCGGATGTGGTTCGTCATGTAACAGTCATAACATAGGGTGACACAGAACTAGCTCCAGTTCATCAATGTAATGTAGGCGTGTATTCCGTATATAGTCATACGTGCTTATGGAAAAGAACTTGCATGACATCTTTTGTCCTACCCTCCCGTGGCAGCGGGGTCCTATTGGAAACTAAGGGATATTAAGGCCTCCTTTTAATAGAGAACCGGAACAAAGCATTAGCACATAGTGAATACATGAACTCCTCAAACTATGGTCATCACCGGGAGTGGTCCCGATTATTGTCACTTCGGGGTTGCCGGATCATAACACATAGTAGGTGACTATAGACTTGCAAGATAGGATCTAGAACTCACATATATTCATGAAAACATAATAGGTTCAGATCTGAAATCATGGCCCTCGGGCCCTAGTGACAAGCATTAAGCATAGCAAAGTCATAGCAACATCAATCTCAGAACATAATGGATACTAGGGATCACACCCTAACAAAACTAACTCGATTACATGACAAATCTCATCCAACCCATCACCGTCCAGCAAGCCTACGATGCAATTACTCACGCACGGCGGTGAGCATCATGAAATTGGTGATGGAGGATGGTTGCTGATGACGAAGGCGATGAATCCCCCTCTCCGGAGCCCCGAACGGACTCCAGATCAGCCCTCCCGAGAGAGATTAGGGCTTGGCGGTGGCTCCGTATCGTAAAACGCAATTATTTCTTCTCTTTGATTTTTTTCTCTCCGAAAGCCAATATATGGAGTTGGAGTTGGCGTCGGAGGGCCACCAGGGGGCCCACGAGGTAGGGGGCGCGCCCAGGGGGGCGCCCCCCACCCTCGTGAGCAGGGTGTGGGCCCCCTGGTCTTCATCTTTTGCGTGGATTTTTCTTTATTTTTTCTAAGGTGTTCTGTGGAGTTTCAGGACATTCCGAGAATTTTTATTTTTTGCACAAAAAACAACACCATGGCAGTTCTGCTGAAAACAGCGTCAGTCCGGGTTAGTTCCATTCAAATCATACAAGTTAGAGTCCAAAACAAGGGCAAAAGTGTTTGGAAAAGTAGATACGACGGAGACGTATCAACTCCCCCAAGCTTAAACCCTTGCTTGTCCTCAAGCAATTCAGTTGACAAACTGAAAGAGAAAAAGAAAAAACTTTTACAAACTCTGTTTGCTCTTGTTGTTGTAAACATGAAAAGCCAGCATTCAAGTCTCAGCAATTATTATGAACTAACCATACTCACAATGACACATAGGTCTCACAATTACTCATATGAATAGCATAATCAGCTAGCAAGCCATAATAGCAAGACTCGGATGACAACACTTTCTCAAAATAATCATAACATGATATAACAAAATGGTATCTCGCTAGCCCTTTCTGAGACCGCAAAACATAAATGCAGAGCACCTTTAAAAATTAAGGGCCGACTAAACACTGTAATTCATGGTAAAAGAGATCCAGTCAAGTCATACCCAATATAAACCAATAATAAAGAATGCAAACGACAGTGTGCTCTCCAGCGGGTGCTTTTTAATAAGAAGGGTGATGACTCAACATAAAAGTAAATGGATAGGCCCTTCGCAGAGGGAATCAGGGATTTGTAGAGGTGCCAGAGCTCGGTTTTGAAATAGAGATAAATTATATTTTGAGCGGCATACTTTCATTGTCAACATAACAACTAAAAGACGACGATATCTTATGTGCTCTTCTTTATCATTTTCTCTCTCGAATGTGCACGAGTGTGCATATCACGTATTAAAGAAGAACGGAAACACTAACGCTCACACGTGTGGGCGTCTGGCAACTCGTCCACACAGATGGATCCTCGTCCAACCAATTCTGCATGAATCTTGGTGCATTATAGCAATTTTTGTGTGCCACGTAGGACTGGGCTGGTGTGTGGGCATTCATGCGGTCGCCCACACGTCCTTTTTTACCACACGGGGGGCCGGTGTGTGGGAGTTTAGCAATTCGCCCACACACCAGTTTTCACCCCACGTAGAGGGGCTGGTGTGTGGGCGTTTCTCACTTCGCGCACACGCCCGTCTCCTTGCCCACATCCAAAGCTGTCAGTTGCCATGTGTTTCTGCAGGGTACATGGCAACTGCCCTAGCTTTGCTTGTAAGCAGATGGCAACTCTCTTTTACCCGAGTTGCCATGTATTTTTGCATGGTACATCGCAACTACCCTAGCATGCACGTAAGCAGATGACAACTCTTACTTTTACATGGCAACTACCCTAGCATGCTTGTGAGAACATGGCAACTCTCTCTTTTATCCGCACATGTTTTTTTGCCATGCCTTTTTTGTAGTGCTACATGACAACTATCTAGTGTTAGTAGGTGGCAACTCCTAAAGTTTTGAAATCATGGTAAGTGCAGTAGACCAAACCATACGTGGCAACTGCAGTTGAGCAACCATGGCAACTGTAGTTGTTCGATATGGCAACTGTAGTTCAGCACATGGAAACTGCAGTTAAATGAACATGAAAGAGGGTCCAGACCATGGCAACTGCGGGGACGCGTGGTGACTGTCACGCGGGGCGTGCGGGACCATAAGGCAAGAGGCCTGACGTACCGGCGTGTGGGCGTTATCTATTTTGCCCACACGTAGGCATGTGAAAGGGACCGCGAGGAAAAAAGAGAGGCGTGTGGGTTGTTTTGCCCACACATAGACATGTGAGCTGATCCTCTTAAACACCACACAAAATAAGTGGGCAGACTTCTTAACGCCCACACGTGTGGGCGTTACCGGCGTCCAAGAAGAAAGGGAAAGAAAGCCTCTGTCGGTGTCGTGACACGATACGTCACACACCAACTGTGCGCCTCATGGTCGCCACGGATCAAGCTCAAGGAGAGGAGAGAGCTGCGTGCCATCATCCTCCAAGGTGACGGTATGAAGATCTTCGTGAAGAAGAATATCAGCGAGAATATCTATCAAGCAAGCCTTGGGCTCGATGATGGCATGGGAATCTTTGTACAGAGGGTTTGTTTCCACCTCCGGCGCTCACAAGTTCAACAAGTACCCAGCCAAGACATCCGGTAATGATGGATGGCCAAGACCCGGGAACGACCTCACCCGACAACGGCTGCCCACAACTGGCACGCACTCAACCAGCCTTCGACAGTAAGGTACCGCCTCATCCACGCGTGGCGCAGCGGTACTGCGCTCGCAGGACTCACGCGCCTCGCGGCCCGTTGGCAGGCACGCCAGGCGGTGGACAAGACGCAAGGGGTTACTCACTCACCCACGCCGTCGCATGGTGCACACCTGTGTCGATGTCTTGGCTGGGAGACGATGGACGATGTACGGGGGAGGAAGACGAGAGGGAGGGAGAGAGAAACGTACAAGGCGTCAATTCTTACCGCGTGAGTTTTGGTTTCCTACGCTCCGCCGTCTCCGGCAGCCGCGGGCAAGGCACTTGAGGCGTCGAAACAATTAAACTTTGTGGTGTTGCGGTTTAGCGGCCGGTGTTAAAGAAAGATGCACTAAGAGCATCTCCAACAGGAGCGCAACATGCGGCACGCTAAAATAACTTTTACAGTGCTGAAATAGCAACTTTTTGCACGCAGTAGAGTGCTGGCTCCAGCAGCCGCTGAACAATATTGCACACGCGAACCGCTCCAGCAGACGCGCTAAAAAACAGCGCGCGAGCCAAGCACAAACACCAGAAACCAAGAAGATGAAACACATAAAAAATAAATCAACAATAAATAGTTCAATTTATTCCAATACAACAAATAGTTCAACAATACAACATCTCAACAATGAAACATCAAAAGTACAACATCAAACATACAAATCACTAGTTTTGTGGGCCATTCCATGCCCACCACTCCTCGATTAGATCCTTTTGAAGATCATCATGCGTTTCGCCACGTCGAATGACATGAAAGGAGGCAAAAAAATCGGACCACCCTCGCAGCCCTCCGTCGCACTCGCACATGACATCCCGAGAGCTCATACTGAGAGTAGTCTAAATCTTGGCCACGCTCATTCTCGATGATCATGTTATGCATGATCACACAAGCGTGCATGATGTACCAATGGATCTTTTAGTCCCAAAATCTAGCCGATCCTCTCACAATAGCAAACTGGGCTTGTAGAATTCCAAAAGCTCTCTCCACATATTTCCTAGCCGCCGCCTGAGCATTGTGGAAATCAAGATTTTTTTACCTTCCGGTTTATTCAACGGCTTCACAAATGTCTGCCACTTTGGGTAGATGCAATCCTCAAGATAGTAGTCATAGTTGTATGTATGGCCATTGCTGCAAACTGGACCGGTGACAGTTCACCAATTGCAATCTTATTCATGAGTGGTAACCAATTAAGAACTGTTGCTGTCATTCAAAGATCCAGACATTCCAAAAAAAGCATGCAAAATCCAAGTCTCTTGATCATCCACCGCTTCAAGGATTATAATGGACCCCTTTTTCTGGCTGTGGAATTGTTCATGCCATGCCTTAGGACAGTTCTTAACTCCAATGCATGCAATCTATCGAGCCAAGCATATCTGGGAACCCGCGAGCTTTGTTCATATCCAAAAGCCTTGCGGCGTCTTCAGCATTAGGAGCTCTCAAATACTTCGGACCAAATACTTGCACAATTCCCACTACGAATCGCTTGACACACATGATGGCTTGACTCTCACCCATGGCCAAGTGGTCATCAACTAGATCAGTCGGAATACCGTATGACAACATACGCATAGCGGCACCTTTTGAAAGGTGATATGCCCGAGTTCTCCGGCGGCATCCCTCCTTTGTTGAAAAAACTGATCATGGCTCACCAGTTTCTCTGCAATGCGTCGGTGCTTATCCTAAAACAGTGCCGAAAGTACGATTCGGGTATACGGGATTAGCCACAAAATAATTCCTCATCAATCTGTTGTCGGCATCGATCTTATCCCTCCAAATTTTCTGACGACCCATAACCGAACCACCGTGCTTCAGCTTCTTATTGACGTACATAGCTAGGATCATTGCAATGTCATCCTCCTCTTCAATATCAAATTCTTCATCGGAAGAATCATATGATGAACTCATCTACAATACTGAATTTAAACTAGTCTATAAAACTACAAATAACATGCACCAAATTCATGTATAAAATGTGAAGTTGAAGCAATACATACCTTGCAAGCGTTTTGTCAAACACCTTGTGGGCGCCGAGCAGTAGTGGGCGGCCAGTCGCTATTCGTCGGTGGAATGGCACACTCAAGGGGTGGCGGCAACTAGAGGAGGTGGAGGAAGCAGTGGCGGCGTGGGGATAGGCCGGGGAAGCGCCGTCGGGTCGCCGGAGCAAATGGGGAGATAAAGGCGGTGGCGCCAGCGCCTGGAATTGGCGGTTGGTGGAAGTCGCGCGCGCGAGTCGTTGCTCTACAGCGCGCGGGAGCGGGCGCATGAAATAAGCAGCGCGCGATGCCGTTTCGCTCCGCACGCATCTTTTTTGCACGTCCGCTGGAGCATCCGAAACGGTTGCGTGCGTGCAAAAAAATGGATTTATAAGGGGCGCGCCTGTTGAAGATACTCTAACGGTACGTACGTACCACCACGGCCAGTGTGCATGCGTTGTCCTCTCCGGTGAGCATGCGTTGTTATAGGGCTCTCTTTTTTTTTTGCGGGGGAAAAGAGAATTTTATTAATCAAGCAGCGGTCTAAGTCTTTATTACAAAGAGCAGGTACCTCATCAGGTCCTGAACGAAGCCACACCGCAGTGCGCCTATTTATTCTACCAAAGTTCGCTAAGAAATGGCGAACATAGTTTTGTTCCCGTCTAATATGCTTGACTGAGGATCTCCTTGATCGCTTGCACCATCATTATGTTTGCCGACCGGTTCTCCAGTGAACTTGTGATAAGTTTAACAGCCTCCACACAATCTGTTTGAACATGGAGACTCCACCGTGTAGATATGCATGCTCTCCTCCATGGTCAAAGTACTCTCCCCTCGGTCCGCATGACGCCTTGCAAAATTCAGCAAGAGACCAACGTGAACTGGATTGGCCTCTAGTCATGAAAGAATCTTCCTCTTCCGATCTTTTATAGACCAGACAAGTGAGTGTCCCAATCAGCCAGTCATGTAACTTGGAGCATCCGTCGACACACATTTCAGCAGGACAAAACTGATACATTCTACACGTACGGTGACTATTCTTTCAAATATTCGATCTCTCTTTACGCATGATTTGCTCAATCTTCGACTCCCGTGAACAACATGCAATACTCTTTTTAGTATTCCCTCAGTTTCAAAATATAGTGCTTTCTCTATTACCGTGCTTTAACTTTGACCATAAATTTAACCAACAAGACTGACTGCAACGGGAGGAAAAATTATACCAGTGAATTCGTATTCATAAGAAGTTTTCAATTATATAACTTTTTCTCCCGCCGCAGTCAGTCTCGTTGGTTAAATTTATGGTCAAAGTTGGACCTCAGGAAGCGCGGCCACACTATATTTTGGAATGGAGGGAGTATATAACTATATATCATGCATACTTTACCAAAAGTTTATGTGCACCACGTAAGTTGAAGGATGCATGCGCGTCACTGCAAGAATTGATTAATAATAATTTGAATTGATAACATAAGAACCAAAATTAAAATACATGACTTATTCTGTTTGATCGTGTATAATTGTAACATATAAAATATTTTACTTCAAAGGATGATGGAGTACCCGCCTTCCTGGGCCGCTCGAGGGCGAACAGATGTCTTGGCCGTCTGTTTCCAAGTGGCTTGCGGCGGGAGGTTTTCAGGGGCGACGTGAGTCATCCGATCTGCCCGAATGGCTCACACTCGAGCAACCCGACTGGAAGGTCCATGACGGGTGGACCACCTCACGGGCAAGATTTTCTAGAGTTTCCGGAGTGAATTTCGTTGGCCTTTTTTGATTGGATTAGAGCAAGTAGAATAGGGTGACATTGGGGGCTTGTCACATCAATTTTTTTGCTTAGTTGGATGAGAGAGAAGGGAAGAAAGAGAAAAGGTGGGCTATAGGCTTACTGCTGACTGTAGCACGTGCACCAATGTACTTATGAGAGAAAAAGATGGGCCACATATTAATTACATAGCCTATTAGAGCAAGTACAATAGGGTGGCATAAGCAGATTATAGGGACTAAAATATTATATCTCTACTTAGTTGGAGGACAGAGAAAAAGAGAGTGAAGGAAAGCGATGTAGAACAAGAGCAAGTACAATAGGATGACGTAGGCAGGCTGTAGGACTTTAAATATTATATTTTTGGATGAGGTGGAAGAGAGTGAAGAGGATAGAGAAGAGAAGCGGGCTACTAATTAACATATGACTGTAGCACGTGCTCCTAGTTAAATTGTGAAAGAGGAAGGTGGGCACAAAGTAGTGCATATTTATATGCAACTATTGTACTGGCCAGCTGTAAAGTTGGCTATAGATGATGTGGCAAGATCATATAGCTAGCAGTCGGCTATACTATTAACATGCTCTAAGAGCCGGCTATAGCACAATACCCAAGACACTATGTGAGATTGTAAGATGGATTAACTATTAATAAAGTAGTACATATTTAAAACTTATTATTGTACAAGCTGCTTATTAGGCTGACTCTAGATGGCATGGCAACTTCTTATAGCGGACCCAAAGACTATATTATTAACCATGCTCTTAGTACATCTAGCTATTGTACTAATGGACTATTAGGTTGGCCGTTGTCTTGGGTGGATGCAGGATTATTGATTTCGAATTATAGTACTAGTACTTCCTTCGGCCCTTTTTACTCCGTGTATTAAATTTGTGACTTAAAAAATACCGACATTTACGATACGAAATATATATACTATGAAACTACATTTTATAATAAATCTAACAATATTGATTTGATATTGTAAATATTAACACTTTTTTACATAAATGATGAAACTAGAGATACTTTGACTTTGGGCAAAATTTATATGCAAGACTAAAAGACCAGAGGGAGTACTACTCCTATAAGAGATGCCCTTGGGGCTCGGGAGCTGTCTAGAGAAACGAGGCTAATGACAAGTTCTACATCGATACCGGAGCTATCTTCTTCTTCGTCCTCGCACTGGCGCGCCGTGGTCCTTCTGGCTATTATCATGTGGGGCTTCCTTCTGCCATGCTCTGCCGCCGCACCCAAAGGTAACCACCCGCCCCGGTGATATTTTGTTCCTTTGCAGTTGATGTTCATGCTGCTTTGGCGCTAGTTATGTGATTTGCATGCGATGGTGGTGTGCATGAAGGTGGAAGCTTTAATTTTCCGACTGGGTGGAGAGGAGGAGGAGCATCGCTGAACTCACCACAGCCAGGGCTGCAGAAGCACCAGGACCATTCCTGCCCGAGCTGTGGCCAGGCGTACGCTCTGCCGTCTCCAGCGGGCACGGCACATGCGGCCCCACACCGTAAGAACCTGCACCCGCGGCCTCACTAAGAACCAGCACTACAACAAGGTCTTTGAGAGGAGGAATGCCGGATTCAACCAACTTTGTGGCTTTGTATCTTCGGACTGATCATGAACTCTTATCCCCTTTTTTTCGGTTTTAATTATTTTTCTCCTCAACGTTGTCATGTTTCGCCGAAAACAATAATTTGGTGATTTCTCGCCTGTTCCTTTCTACGACAACGGCTTATGTTACTTTCGGTCATATATGTGCATTTCGAATGCACTGCAGTGTAGCTCAAGGCCTTTTATGATTATCTTAAAGATTTTTTTTCGTAGCATCAAGTTATGCTTTTTCAGTATTTAATCTACACACTGTGACCTACTCCCTCCGTCCCATAATATAAGAACTTTTTTACACTAGTGTAGTGTTAAAAATGTTTTTATATTTTGAAACAGAGGGAGTAATTCTTCTTACCACTACGTAGGTCTTTCTTTACACATTATTTAAAACACATAGTGCGCGTTGATCGAGTACCGACACCAAGTATTTTTAGTGCGACGATGATGACGACGAACGAACGCTGACTCGACTTGGTTGCTGCCTCCAGCAGTCTGTAGCAATAGGTAAGTTTACAGTAGCCAACCATTTGCAGCCGCCGGCTAGACACAGACGCGGACATCAGATAGATGGATCGATGGGTTGAAAACTCCTATTTTATAGCATTTTATTTCAAACATCTTAATATGGAGCAACGAGAGGACGCAAATACTATGAGCGCATAAACGGCCTCTGCATGAATAGAATACACACAGACAACATCAACAAACGCACACCAAAAACACGCCAACAAATAGCAAAGTTAATAAGACCAAAGTTATGTGTAGTGCGACGAAAAAGATAAGAACCTTGTTTGCATTAGGCCTAATGATATAAGGCTACAGTAAAAAAAACATTAGGGCTGGCCCAATCGCACAAGTATTAGCGCAACTACCGTAGATGGGTGGGCCCTACAAAACTAATTGTCGATGGAACGTCAGATAGATCTCCATCATTCACGCGCAGAAACGCCGGATCTACGAACACACGCATGCATTGCCATTGCGCACGCAGCAGGCGCCGCCTTCTCGCTTCACTCTCAGACCGTGGCGGATGAACTAGAGCCTGCTCAAGGAGGAGGCCAGATCTCAAGGGACGCGGTGCACACCGGATATCAGCGGCAGGCCAGTGTCGTGTTGTGTCTGTAGAGGTGAGTATGGCCGGCCGGTTGACATCTTTCACTGTTTGTACCGTTAATCATTCTCGTTCTACGGTTTAATACTGTTGTTCACGTGGCGGTATGGATATTAATTAAAGAGATCAGGTGGAAAAGGAAGTTCCGGATGTTGATCATGGTGGTTAGTGTTTAGATGAACTGAGCAATGACCGCACAATTGGATAATTAACTCTTGATTTAGTCATTTGCCCAACTAGATGAGAGTAATTTTTCACTATAGCGGCACCATAGATTAATTTTTGTTGAAAATCCACCCTCAGGATCGATCACATAAAATTACACGAACATACGCGCACACAAAACTGATAGCCAAGGACACCTGTCGTGCCCTTTTTTCTCTTTATTTCTTTTTGTATTTTCTTTCACGGTGTTACAAACCTCATAACGTGACGTGCATAAATATATGCACAGCCAGCCGACCAAGCATATTAACCTAAACCTATACGGACTCAAACCCCACACGTAGTACTCCCTCCGTTTGGAATTACTTGTCGCAAAAATGGATGTATCTAGACGTATTTTAGTTCTAGATACATCCATTTCTGAGACAAGTAAATCTGAACGGAGGGAGTACTACTAAACAGACTAGGACTACTAAACAGACTAGGACTCAAACTAGTACACGGCGTGCAAACCAGCCACACCCCACGCTACATCCAAACTTACTAGTTAATCACCCGGCCAGCTTGATCACTATTACGCTTAATCAAGCTAGCAAACATAACATTGTTTGGATTAAGCCAACATTCACCCCTTAATCCAAACATCCGACTTTTTACTCGACGAGATGCGCAGAGGACCACCTGTTCATCTTGTCAGGCTGGCTGCCTCCGGTGATGCAACTTACCGGACTGCAACTTTGCTCTTCTAGCAACGATGCCACCACTTCATCACCATCTTTTTCATGCCGACTTTCGTAGACTGAAACCTACGATTATCCGGACTACCAGCCGCGCTACCACATCTTAGCGTGCTACATGCAGACTAAACGCATAGCCCCATGCAGGAACTCAACTTAACCGGTTTGTGTCCTCTTCATGTTGATCTTCTCGTCGACTACTTGCCGACACATCTATTCACCCGCCACATCTTTTTTCTTGGTTGTTGGTGACACAACTTACCAAACGATACCTCCTGTCCAGCGGCAACACAACTCACCATATACAAGCAACCCATCTTGACCGCGTATATGAACTCGTCGGAACTCCACGACCACGAATGGAAACGCAAGGCACAATTTCCTTTTTCCATCCGCTCTCACAATATATCAATTCTCCTCTGCCAGTGACGCATCTCAACTGTAGCAGAAGACTCACACACCTGAGCACTTGGACGCACCTTACAAGAACTCACGTGCACACCTTGACGACAGCTTGCAACTTTGTCGCCTCTTCCTCGCTCCCACCAACGATGATCTCGATGATTTCCTCGGTGTCGCAACTTCAGCACATCCATAACCATCAATGATCACCAACGCCTTGCCGACGACAGCCCTGTCGCCCTCCTCGAGGTTGTTCCACCAAACGACAACCACCTGTCGCCTTGCTTGCGACAAAACATCACCGTCTTCTCGGCGCCTCCCCGTCGAACGACAACCTCCCGACCCCCGACGTCGCTGCACCACTCAGTGACTATATGGTCAGCTCCTCCTCGTCGCTACACCAGTGACTGTATCGTTCACTCCTCTTCGTCGCTACAACAGCGACTCTATTGCCCGCTTCTCCCTTCGCTGCACCATCCAGCGGTCGAATTGCCCGCTCTTCTTCATCGTTGCACCACCCAACGACAATATCGCCCGCCCCGACGCGCTAGTCGGGTCGCCACCCCGGGGCAAGCACAGCTTCACCGCGATCTTGCTCTAGATACCAATTGTTAGAAATCCACCCTCAGGATCGATCACATAAAATTGCACGAACACACACGCACACAAAACTGATAGCCAAGGACCTGTCATGCCCTCTTTTCTCTTTTCTCTTTATTTCTTTTTGTATTTTCTCTCACGGTGTTACAAACCTCATAACGTACCGTGCATAAATATATGCACAGCCAGCCGACCAAGCATACTAACCTAAACCTATACGGACTCAAACCCCACACGGAGTACTACTAAACAGACTAGGACTCAAACTAGTACACGGCGTGCAAACCACACCCCACGTACATCCAAACTTACTAGTTAATCACCTGGCCAGCTTGATCACTATTACCCTTAATCAAGCTAGCAAACCTAACATTGTTTGGATTAAGCCAACAATTTTTAAGATACAAAGATATTTTATTTTCGAAGATATGAAGGAATATTTTCCACATCACTCAAATAGATTTTCTCATCTATCTAATTTTTCACATACTTGTATTAGTAGTAACAATCTTATAGTCATTCCAAGATCTGAAAAGGTGCATCCAACTATGCATTTTGGATACAGAAAAATTAGTAGGATACAGTCCTCTGTCCCTTTTGATACCTAAAATAGTGTTCTCCTACTGTTGTAGTTCAAGCATCATATTAAACATGACTTTGCATCACATGGTGTCTACTTTCTTCATAGCCCATTATTTCAATGTTTATATGTGAAGGGCCCCCGGCTTTTATTTTCGCCCTAGGCCCTCGAAATCTCAGCCGGCCTTGCCAGCCACCAACGTGAGAGGGGGCAACATCTAGCCCATCCCTCATGCGTAGATTCCCGTGGGGACGGGATCAAGTCGACCTCTGACGGCAGCCAATAAGGCTAGCATGAGTAGGGACCTGGCCAGTAGATCTAGATCTGAGCGTGATGACGAACAAGAGCAAAAGCGAAGGAAGGTTGGGAGGGAGATAAGGGAGATGGCTCAGCGCCCCGCCACCGCGGCCGTCCACCATTGAACAGCCTCCTCCGGCGGTGGCGAGGATTCCGGTGGTGACCGCCGATTCTTTTGGTGGCATCTGGATGAACCTTTGGAGTCGCCCAGGAGCGACCGGGGAGGCTCGAGCGAGCAGTTTTCCGTTGTATTTTATAGCATGCCATGCATCAACAATCCTTATATAGTGTCTCTTCAAAAGTCGTCGTTCCCTTAGCGTCGAGTAAATTGCACGAAACCATCACTTTGAAGGCAAGGTTTGCGAAAACCACTACAATACATTTTTTTTGCAAAAAACACCATGTCTTCGGTAATCTTTTTGCAAAAGACACTGATTGGCGCATCGGGCTCAGTTAAGTGAGTTTATGACAGGTGGGGCTCGTTTTTTGCCTACGTGGCATAACTGTTTAGGTTTAATGCGAAAAAACACCTAAATTTTTTTCCCCGCTTCCCAGGCCCATCCCGAGCACAAGGTCCCTCATATCGGACGCTCTGCACAAGGTCCCGCCCGCCGCGCCGCCGAGCGGCTGCTCCCTCCCCGCGGCCACCCCGCTCTCCTGCCTCCTCCCGACGCTCGCGTCGGCAGCATCCGCCATGCTCGACCCCGCGCTCTTGCCTCCTCTTGGCGCTAGCCGGACCTGCGGAGAGATGAGGGCGAGAAGGTGCTTGAGGGCGTCGAGCTTGTCGCCGTCGAAGCGGGAGTCGACGAGCGCCGGGATGGCGGCGCCGTCCGGGTCGTGCTATAGGTGTGCCTCCGCCCCAATGCCAACGGCGCTGCTGCGCCGCTGGCCCGCATCCCGCACATCTCCGAATCAGACTCTCGATAGGCGGCGAGGCTGCGTGGCGTGGATCTTGCGTGCCCGAGCTCCCTCGTCGAACGCGGCGGCGAGGCTGCGCGGCACGGATCTTACCGGATCCGGCCCAGCCGCGATGCTCCGCCGCCGTCCTCGATCTGGATCGAGCCGCTTCTCTGCCCCACGAGCGGCCAAAAGCCGGCGACGGCGTTCTGCACCCACGGCCGGCGACGAGAGATCGAGAAGCGGGGGTAATTGCTTTTTTGTTTTTGATTTAGGGGTGTCTATGTAAAATTCTAGAGTCTACTTTGTAATTTTAGATTAAAATCTACCTGGCACAGAAAGTCATGCCACGTAGGCAAAAAACGGGCCCCACCTGTCATAAACTCACTTAACTGAGCCCGATCCGCCGATCAGTGTCTTTTGCAAAAAGATTACCGAAGACATGGTGTTTTTTGCAAAAAAAAATGTATTGTAGTGGTTTTCGCAAATCTTGCCTTCAAAGTGGTGGTTTTGTGCAATTTACTCTTTAGCGTCTAGTAGACACCGATCCTTTTGTCTTCACTTGTACCGAGTTCATTTTCCAAATATTTTTCTCCAGATATAAGTCCAACATACGCAGCAGGTATACCGCTATAGATGGTAATGTCCCCGTCTCCTTTGTTGTGAAGACGTCGTCGCAGTAATGGGAAAATGCTATTTGCCGCTCGCTGCGTCAAACTACCGGCGCTTCGCATAGGCCAGCGACTGAGCAGCGACGCGACGGACCGGCCCATTTAACCGTTCCAACGCCCCTGATTTTGGGAACCTTCTAGAAGTTTCCTAAAACCAGAAGAAACCAGCTGGGAACCTTCCTTGAAACGTTTTTTCTTTTTTCTGTTTTTCTATTTTTCTATTTTTCTATTTTCTTTTCATTTCTCTCATTTTCCTATTTCTGTTTTTTTCTTTTGTACCTTTATTCTGTTTTTTCTATTTTTTTCTTTTTCTCTCATTTTCCTTTTTCTGTTTTTTTGTTTCTATTTTGCTTTTTTATCAATTTAGAATTTTTTGGCTTATGATTCAGTTTCTAATAAAAGTTTATCACCTCAATTCTGCTTTTTACTCGATCGTTTCAGAACCCATAATCCAGAAAACCAACCAACACTGCTATCCTTTTTCTTCATCAGCCATGTGATGGCTGGTAGTATCTTCAGTAGTGGACACAGTAGGAAACCAAAACAGGTTCCATAAAATATATTCAAATTTTCCTTTTTTCCCCAGGATCTCGTTATTCCAAAATATACAACCCAAATCTCTCTTTTATGGAAATCTAATCACCCTATAAGTCAATTTACGAATTCCCAATTACACCTAAAATCACATAATTAGTCTGCAATCCAAACACAATTGGCCAACAGATTACCTTCGAGTTCAGCGTGAAATTTTGGGTCAATCTGATCAATTGATTGCTCGGATGCTTGCGATGCAACATCCACCTCGCCCGCCACTCCACCAATCTCTGCACAAATCTGCCCTTCCGCGCTAGCTGCCGCCATGACGGGCAGCTCTTCAGGCCTTCCGCGAACGCGGGGTAGTGCAGCGTTTTTTAGAAATGGAGGAGGACCCCCGGTCTCTGCATCTGAACGATGCATGCAGCCTTATTCACACAAGACCTTACAAAGTCATACAACAGTAAGACTGAAGTCACGGTCTAGGCAACAAAAGTGTCAATTGATGAAGAGATGCTGATAGTCTGGACCTAGTACCAAACAGACCTCGCAGCCAAATCTAACATCTAAGACCTGAGGTCCCGACCAGGACGCCTGCCGGGTATGGGAACCCACCAATCCGGCGTGCTCCTCAACCATGACGCCTACCGTGTACGAGGCCGCCGTAGCCACCTGCCACCAATCCATCTTCAGAGCTGTACTTTTCTGAATTATAATTATTCAGTCAATTCAAATAAGGCGTATCTTGTTCAAGCCAATAAATAGAGCTGGGGTTATAGTTAAAGCAGCCAGTAGAAAACCAAAATAACTAGTTAAAGTAAGCATGAAAGAGTTAAATTCCATTTATTTGGTGTAATTGATTTTTCATAAGGGTAGTGAATCGTTATAGGTAAACGATTTGTGTGGGATATGGTAGTTATGAAACTTTGACCTATGTACCTTGTAGCACGTATTGTTTGCATGAATGTTGCCCGGTCTAGCTGCCGCCGACGTCACCACGACGCCAGACATCGTCGACCTCGTGCGCGAATCTATCATCGCACATCAGACGCCTAATCTCCAGAGCGCCATGCCATCGAGATCCGACACCATCAATGTGTATGATGAAGCACCGCTCCTCCTCTTGTCACCTCCAGCCATCACTTGCTCCAAAACGATGCCCCCATGAGGGAAAGCGCTACTAAGAACGCCATCATCGTCCGATCCGGGAGACCCAGATCTAGGGTTTCTCCAGAGCATCCCGAGCCTGATGACGTCAACTGCAACAACGATGCCTCGACAAGGAAACGACATCAAAGACGCTGTCATCGCCTGCCATGACCGTAGTCGGCGCGATTTTCATCGGCAGTTGCGCCACCAGGCGTACGCCGCTGGCCTCGCTGGTTCCTTCGACAGTAACAAACTCCAAAACGATGCCCTGAAGAGGGACTACGGCGCAAGAGCACCGCCATCGCTCGATCCCAAGGAGATCTAGGGTTTCCCCTCGAGTTGCCCGGGTTGTCAAGGACCAGACACAGATGGAATCCCGCAGATCCGTCCAGCTGCCGACATGTCGCACTCGCCATGGTGCCGACCGTGACTCGGAGACCAAGCTCACGCCTGAGCCCAGAATCGGCCGCGCCGATGCCGATCTGGTCACGCCGTCGCCGTCCCTGGCAACCGTGGCGCCCCAGATCTTGAAGCCGCCGGCCATGGGGAATGGGATCGCGTGAGCGCCGCCAGTCCCCCGTCGTGACGTCCGGCCGCACGCCACGCTCCGGCCCGGGGGCGCTGGCCTGCGCCATCTCCTCACGAGCAGGAGGGCACCTAGTCCCCGCCGTCGCCGGCGACGGCAAGGCTTTGCCTGGCCGCGCCCTCGGGCGGTGGCGAGGGAGGAGGAGGACGAGAGGGGGAGTCGGGGGCGACGGGATCTCTGGGGCCTCCCAGCCGTCGGGAGGTGTTGTCGTTCACCTCTTCCATTACGCTGGTCCTGCATAGTCCAGACCTATGACCCTTTCACAAATCCACAAGACATGAACTAGGCACTAAGGATCTGCTGGGGGAGGAGGTTACCTTCTAATGGGCTGCATCGGGAACTCCATTTTTACCAACTAGCGCCGCTCTCATTTGCTCAGGATGCCGCTGCCGTCAATGGAGATACAACAGGCGCAGCAAGAGGAAGGAGACAGCTCCACCTTGGATCCATTCCTCATTTACTAGCCTGGGGCAGCACGGCCTAGCGGAAATCCAATTTCCTGAGCTACGGATCGGGAAAAGATCACGGTTCCGAGCCACGGCTCTGGTCTTCGTCCGTCATGGCGGCATCTCCGCGCTCCGTGACCGGCGAGGCGTATGCCGCACCCCGTCTACCGTATTTCCTGGTCACCTGATTTAAAAACCATTGCTGGCTGGCTCAGTTATTCCACGCGACGCATCCCGATGACATGACGAGCCGCCCAGATACCGAGCGCGCGTGTTCTCGCGAGGAGAACAACCGCGTCCGATTGCTCATCAGCTGGTTGTATCGACAACTCTCTTAGGACGAGATCCTTGGTTTGACTCCCACATCTGACAGATTTTTTGATTTATTTTTACATTGCCACGACGCCTAAATGGGCCGGCCCAGCCGGGGCTCCATGTGTGCGTCGCGACGGCAATTTGCCGCAGAGCGCGTCACATAGGTGGTCCCGAGAACCACAACTATTTCAACCTCCTCTCTCTACCTCTCACCCCCACACTGGACCATGACGGCCTGGAGCCACAAAATTCAGATTAATACATCATCATAATTGCCATGCTTTTGGGCATTTTGTTTGATTCACTTCGCCGTGGATATGATCAGTGTCAGCGCAAACATTCCAACCCAACACCAACGACTACAATTGTCTCAAACTGGCAAGCCAAACTTCAACATCAAACCCGGCTCTATCCACCAAAGGAGGACCTGAAACTTGTATGAAGAGACAAGGGCGACTGGCAAATGGTGATAAGGCAAGCAAAGGTTATGTGATAGCTGATAAATGAAGTTTTTTTTTTCTCGAATATGCACGAGTGTGCGTATCATTCATTATAGAAGAGCTGATAAATGAAGTGAACAGAACCTCTAGATTATACCATTTTCAAAAACATGAAAACCGGCCAGGAAAAATCTCCTCAGGATTGTATGCATGCGGAGTCCAGAAGGTACATAACTTAAGGCAAATAATTAGCCAAGATCGGCTGTGGGCTAGTTTTTAGTTGGGTATACACATTCCATTAGATCATATTAACAAACCAGAACTAACTTCATCAGATTACAACCCAAGTACCAAGTAGGTTTGGCAATCTTAATTCAAATTTTATTCCTAGTATTTTTTTATCATAATGATTTGGTCGTTTTTAGTTGGTTTGGGTTACATAAACTGAAACTAACTTCATCAAACTAGCTTTAGATATATATTTTTCATCCCTAGTGTAATTTTTTCTACCACAAATGATCTATTTTAGAATGATTTTCTCTTCCCACTTTCAACTCTCAAGTAGGCGTTAGGTGGCATTTAACCTGACTAGGCTCTGCACCAAAATTTAGAGACTCCTCCTGCTGTAATGCTTGCCTTAAAGCCTCATATATGGATGCTTTTATCACTATATCCTGAAGGTTCTCACAAATATGCTGAGCCAATCAAACTTGTCAGATGCCATGTCTGGAATTTCCTTCCAGCATAACCAAAAATAGAACTAATTATGAAACTCCACATAAACCAGACCTCTCCCGAGTATTTCTGCGTTTGAGAGGGCCATTTCTAAACGCCCAGTCAACACTTATTATCTGTGGAAGAAACTCAGTTCCGTCTCAAAGTTCTCGTACTCAATTAGAGCATATCCCTGCATATATAGGAGAAGGCAAAACCTCACAAATATTTGTGTCAGCAACAATGACATGTCCAACGTCATTTTATTTTATACAAGTACCACTTTGAATGAAACGTTGCACGCAATTGTTCCACTTCGAACCACATTTTAGTATTTGACTTGTCAGGGGATTGTCGTGGCCCTCGTTCGACCTTAATCCTTTGTCTTAGCCTCTATCACATCGATCGGAGGTTAGGCGGTACCACGTCGGATGTGTAATAAGGAAATGCGTGTACCACATGGCATGAGAACCTCTTCAAATACTAAGATGTGGTTCAGATACTAAAATGCGTGTACCATAAGGAAAATGCAGATTAGCCGCATGCGAGGTGTCAGCGTCACCCTGAAGCGTGGAGCCATGACATGAGAACCACTTCAAATACTAAAATGTGGTTCGAAACTAACCATATGTGTGTTCAAAATCTGGTGCAAAACAGGTTCACAAAATAGAATGTAGTTCAACCCGTCACTGTATGTATCGCAAATACCAGTGGAATTTACTCTTTTCTTTTTTACACTCCGCAGCAGCTTTGATTGACCTGTTCAAGCCTGCGACTATATAGCATCTCGATGGATTAATGAACAAGGCTCTGGCATAGGATTCGGACCCAAGATGAATCGTGCATGTACGTGCATGCCCGTACTGAGAGAGACGACCTTGACCTAGAACCACTCGCTTCCACCTATAGTTTTGGCAGGAGTAGTATAAGAAACGTGATTAGTGCCACTGCCATTTGGTCAGAGAGCTGCCTAGAGCGAGTGAGAGAAGAAGCTTTGACGTCGATCGGTAATGAAGGGACTTTCTTCTTCGTCCTCGCTCGTAGCACGTGCGATGCCAATCTTCCTCCTGGTGATTGTATGCTGGTGCTGCAGCTCCCTGGTGCTACTCTGCTCTTGCTCTGCCGCCGCCGACCAAGGTGACGGCGTGTTCGCGGAGAAAGGTAGCCATCAGTCCCTGCTGTTCATGCATGCTGCAACTGGCGCTGGTTGTGTGATTTGCATGCCATGGTGGTGTTCATGCAGATGCAGGCTATAGTTTCCCGGCCGGGGGTCGTGTACCAGTACAGTGGCCAACGCCACCTCAGCCTGGGCCGCCGATACGCCAGGGCGGTGGCAGCAGCGGCAGCGGCGGAGGTAGCGGTGGCAGCGGCGATGGTGGTCATGTCTACGCTCAGGCACATCGTGAGGACCTGCACCCGCGGCCACGCTGCAAGAGCCTGCACGACAGGAAGAACTGAACAACGTCCCACGAGTCTAGCTACCTGATGAGATTAAGAGATGCCGGCGTCAGTGCCCCACCGGCTTGGAGCCTTGGAGTGGAGAGATTCTTGCCCGATTCAACAATGTTTGGGGCTACCACTGGCTTTGTATTTTCAGAGCTCAGACTCATCATGAAATATTATTTTTAAATTTAAAGATTTTCCTCTCCAACAAGGTTGCCGTATTTTTCCAAAAGCAACAAGTTTGTTATTTTGTATTCCTTTTTTGACAATTCTTTTCGATATATATCAGTATCACCCTTAACAAGTCCATTATTTTTTGAAGATTATTGTTCTTTTGTGGCTTCCTTGCTAATTAAAATCTTAACTGATCACCTATTGTCGATCTGAAGAAGGAATCTGGGCATCTCTAGGCTTTTATATTTTTAAGATCACAAAGATCAATCGTCAGGCCAATGTGCTGGCACATGAGATTACAAAATTCAGTTTTTATAATAGATCAAATGGTGCCATATGACGAATGATCGTGTAGACCTTTTAATTAATTAATTTACGGGGAATGTTTTTTCAAAAATAAAGAAAGAGACATAGCAGCAATGCACATATGCAGTGTAGTGAACATTGACCAACACGATATGAAATCATAAATACACAACAAGTCTTGTAGGGACTGGACATCAGGATGTGTGTGTATCCTGCCAAAGGAAACTCACATCCAATTTAGTCTATATCTAAGCAGCAAAGAAGACATACTATTTCTAGTAGTTACTCATCACAACAAAATTTGGGTTGCATTTTTTATCCCTGGCAGAATTGGACTTTTTTTTTTGCTCCCAGCGTGCAAATTAATTTTAAATTTGTAATTTTGTTGTATGATAGATGGCTATATTGACTTCAACAGTAGTAGTACTAGAATTTTTTACAAATACATGGCTTGAATTTTTTTGCAAAGTGAACCTGGTGATCCAGCAGAAAAACAGTGAGAAAATTGATTTTTTTTTGAGGGCAAAGCATAGCTTTATTACTTAACGATGCCGGGGCAAATCACCCGAGGCACATACAGCCACATGGGCTGGAACATCAGACTCAAACTCCACATAAAGGTTCGCTGGGTACATACGGCCAACAATGGCCAGTTCATGTGCAACTGAGTTTGCACTCCGGCGACACACCGAAACGACAAAACTAGAGAACCACATCTTCAATTGAAACTTGGTGTCCTCAATGATGGCTGCATACGGCGATGAATCAACCCTCCGGAGATCAAGTGCTTCGGCCAGCAGCTGTGAGTCTATCTCAAATTCAGGTTGAACTACTCCCAGGTCCGCGGCGAGTGCAACAGCATGTGACATAGCAATCGCTTCAGCTACAAAAGGATCCCCTGCATTCTCCTGTCTGCCCGCCCGAGCAGCGACTAGAACACCTTCAGAGGTGCGAGCGACAACACCCCAACTCACATAGTTTTCACCGGGGATGAACGACCCATCCAGATTGAATTTAATCACTCCTTCGGCTGGTGGTTTCCACTTATCAGGAGAGACTGTTTTAGTCTTCGGGAGGTAGACTTGCATATATTCCAGGACGGAGCTACGTGTTCGACGAGCCACAACAGCAGGTGCTAGCGGAGTCTCTCCCTGTCTAAGGTTATTTCTGTTGCTCCACCACATCCACCAGAAGGTGAACACATGCATACGTTTTCCTTCCTCCAGACCCCAAAGATACTCTAGCATTACATGCTCATTCGTGATGCGTTCTAGGTCCATTCTCTCTTTCTCCAGCGCTAACTCTCTCCATACCTCCTTTGCCTTTATACATTTGACAAACAGATGAGCACCATCTTCATCAGATTTGCCACAGAAGAAGCATTTTGTACTTTCCACCTTGAGTCCCCTCCTTTGCATATTAGTCAAAAGCGCAAGTGAGCTGTGCTTAATTCTCCAGACAAACATCTGAACATTCCTAGGACACGGCATCTTCCAAATCCTCTTCCATGAGTTGTCATCACAGCTGTTTAGATTGCCCACCGCATGAGAGCTTGTGCCCACACCGCCATGTGAGCATACGTTCTGCAACTCAACATGCAATTTATACGCACTTTTCACTGTGTGTTCTCCCTTGGGCTCAAACTGCCACGCGATAAAATCCTGAATGCCGTCCCTTAGAGGCATCTGCAGGATATGACGCACATCATCTGGCCAGAAGGTATCCCTCACTAGCCTTTCATCCCACTGTCCGGATGCCGGATCAATAAGCTCATGCACGTATTGGAGAATATTATTCCCTCGAGGGGTTATCACTGTCCGCGACCAAGGCCTTGGAATCCAAGGGTCCATCCAGATTTTGACAGAGGCTCCGTCTCCAATGCGCCAAATATAGCCCTCCCTAACAAGATCCAGCCCCTTCAACAAGCTCCGCCAGGCATAGGAAATACCATCCTTGGCTTCTGCTTCCAACAAGTGGCAATGAGGAAAGTATCGGGCCTTGAGAACTCGACCACACAGGGTATTTGGGTTCTGTATTAGCCTCCAAGCTTGCCGCGACAACATGGCCATATTGAAGCTGTACATGTCTCTGAAGCCAAGTCCCCCTTTGGCTTTTGGTTTGGTTAATTTGTCCCAGCTAAGCCAGTGAACTGTATTCTCCTTATCTTGTTGACTCCACCAGTAGGTTCCGATAAGTGAACTTAGTTCCTGACAGAAAGTTTTGGTAAGATCAAAACAAGACATGGCAAAGGTGGGTATTGCTTGGGCTACTGTCGTCACTAAGGTTTCCTTGCCGACTTTAGCAATGAGCTTCTCTTTCCATCCATACACACGCCCAGCCATAGCTCCTTTGAGATATCCAAAGGCTTTCTTTTTGGATTTACCCACGTGCACCGGAAGGCCCAGGTACTTGTCATTCCATGATTCGCTATGGATTTGGATAGCAGCTTTCACTTCATTCCTTGCATCCACCGAAGTGTTTGGACTAAACATGATCGCAGATTTTTCCAAGTTGATGCACTGGCCCGAGCAATTCTCATATAGGTCCAAGATCTCTCTTAGCGCTGTGGCCTCCTCTTGGTTTGCTTTCAGCAGCATAACCGAGTCGTCTGCAAACAGCAGATGTGAGATAGCCGGTGCATTCTGACAGATCTTCACCCCACTGATAATTCCATTCCTCTCCGCATCATGCAACAATGCTGACAAACCTTCCGCGCAGATAACAAAGAGATACGGGGATAGGGGGTCACCCTGCCTCAATCCTCGTGAAGGGTTAAATTGGTCGGTTAGTTCCCCGTTTACCCTGACTTGATATCTAACTGAAGTAACACACTCCATGATGAGTGCGGTCCATGCTGTACCAAACCCAAGCCTCTCAAGCATGGCCTGCAGGAGGCTCCATTCGACACGGTCATAGGCTTTACTCATGTCGGCCTTGACGGCCGCAACTCCCTCTTTCCCTTTCCTCTTATTCATCAAGAAGTGTGATAACTCATAAGCGATCAGAACATTATCAGTGATTAGCCTTCCAGGTACAAATGCACTTTGGTTTTCGGAGATGAGCTCCGGAATGATGAGTTTGAGACGGTTCGCTACTACCTTTGATACGAGCTTGTACAGAACATTGCACAGAGAGATTGGACGAAGATCCTTTATTCTGGTTGGGCTCTTAACTTTGGGTATCAACACAACCGTGGTGTCATTCCACCCTGCAGGTATATCACCCCCATTCAACACAGCCAACACCTCCTCCACAATATGATCACCCATAAAATGCCAATTTTTCTTGTAGACGATGGACGGCATCCCGTCCGGCCCTGGTGCTTTCAAATCCCCTATGTGATTTAGGGCAGCTTTGATCTCTTCTCTTGTGAATTCTGCATTCAGAACCGTTCTCATGGGACTAGTGACCCGCGGCTCCACTTTGTTTAACAGCTCGGGCACGCGATCGCCTGCACTTGTGGTAAAAAGTTCCTGGAAAAAAGAGCGCACATAGTTAGTCAGCTCCGGCCCCTCCTTCACCTCTGTTCCGTCCTCCTTCTTCAGCATTTTCACCCTATTCCGTTTCTTCTTTGCCGCCACCACAGCCATAAAGTAACGAGTACTCCTATTTCCCTTCTTCAACCACGTAATATGGGATCTCTGCTTTGCCTTTGTATTCTTCTTCTCTTCTAGATCACGCACTACCCCTCTGAGCTTCGCCTCTTCTCTCACCTTCTGCTCTGAAATTGGTGCTCGCATGCACCGTTCTAGCTCTGTGCGTGCTTTCCTCAACCTCCCTTCTAACTCCCCAACAACATCCTTATGCCATGTACGAATCCTTCCTGCCACCCTCTTCATAGCCTCTGCTACTCCTCCCTCCCGTTCCAACCAGCTTTCCTCCCACGCACCTTGTATCTCCTCACTGCACCCCTCTTCTTGCAACCACCACGCTTCAAACCGAAACCCCCTGTCGCCCCTTCCGACCGTCGTACTTTCACCTGACGTATTAACAATTATTGGTCTGTGGTCTGAGTGTCGAGGGTTTCCGTTGACCATCTCAAAGTCCGGAAATGTTTCACACCACTTAGAATTGGCAGTCGCACGATCAAGTCTCTCACAAATATATGAGTCCATCTCCTGACTGTGATTCCTCCAGGTGAACTTATCCCCTGTAAAGCCAATATCACACAGCCCACAGCTTTCCAAACTCGCTCTAAAACTGTCCAAGCATGCTTGGGACCGAGGAACACCTCCCAGCTTCTCATCGTTAGATAGAATTTCGTTGAAATCACCTAAGCATATCCATGGCCTGCCATCCTGATGCTGCTGCCCTAGTAGTTTTATTGTACGCCACGTCTCCTTCTTCCGGTCTGCAGCTGACTCTCCATACACCCCTGTCATCCTCCAGATCATCCCATTATCCTCCTTCACATCAACGTCTATATGCCTCCTACCATACGAGCGTAGGGACAGATCCAATCCTCTTCTCCAGAATAATGCAATCCCCCTGCTCCTTCCGTCTGAGTCCCAAGCAAGCATCTGGGTCAGACCCAACAACCACCTGAATCTGTCTAACTCTTGTTGTGACATTCTCGTTTCAGAAATAAAAAGAACATCGGGCTCCTCCACTCTCCCCATTTCGAGGAGGCTCTGAACTGCCGGGCCATTTCCGAGCCCCCGACAGTTCCAGCTGACTAGTTTCATTGCTCCCGGCGGGGCTGCTCCTGCAGCCCGGCCGATGTAGTTGCATTGTTGGTCTGCACACCCTCCAACACCTCCTGAACTTCTCCTACATCCTCAATTACCCCAGTCCTACCCTTCTTAGCTTCCTTTTCTTCATCAGTGGTAGACTCGTTTCTCTTCTGACCCAGGATCTTCTCACTCTGTATAACTGGGAGCGAATCCCCATGTGTCCTCTCCACCCTCTTATACTTCTTGCCATTAGGGTTTTTGCCTCTGCTCCTACTCACTGATCCACCCTCCTTGGTATGTTTATCCTTACGCACCTGGCCAACCACAGCTTCCCCCGCCACTACATTACCTATCTTCTCTCCTCCTCCTCCGTCTAGTCTCCCTCCTGCACCACTGGCGTCTGCTCCCTTTTCTTCACCCCCCTTCTCAGCCTCTGAATCAGTGCCGAACAACAACTGCCTGGGATTACCTGAGCGATCCTGCGGGAGTTTGTTTTTAGCTGGGCTTGTCACTTCTTCCCCCTTTTCCGTGCCACCTGAATTTGCACCACTTAACCGAGCCCCCTCCTTCCTCCATGACAAGCTGTCGCTACCACTACCCGTCCTCCCACTTGATCTACTAAACCCGTAGTTCCTTCTCCCCTCATAGTCCCTGCTTCCTCTCCTCCACACACCATCATCTCCCGCCCCTCTTCGGCTTCCCATATCCGCCTTAAGCCATCTCCCAAACTGTTGGGCCTCCCCTTTCTTAAGCTTGATCTCACAGTCCTTTGCAGTGTGTCCGAGTCTTCCACACGTATAACAAAAGTCCGGAAGGAATTCATACTCAAACCTGCACCACCCATTTTCCTCTTCTTCCTCTGTCATCCTCATCTCCTTTCTTTGTTTCTGCTCCTCCTCATCCTCAAGTGTAAAACCCCTCATGATAGGTTTATCGATCCTCATCCTTATTTTAATCCTCATGAACTTCCCGATCGCATTGCCATCCACCCCCGTATCAGCTTCTACAAACTGGCCAATTATGTTGCCGATGTCCTCCGCTGAATCCACGTTCATCATGCCTAACGGAAGGTTATACACCCTGACCCAAACTGGTATGTTGTTGAATTCATAGTCATCAATCCTCTTGCAAGAGTCAAAATCCTCCACCACCACAAGGTCATTATCAAACATCCATGGCCCGTTCTCAAGAGCCTTCCTCTTCCCTGATTCTTGTAAGAACGTGAAGACAAAGCGATTCTCCCCCACCTCCTTACAATCTATTCCCTTGATTGGACACCAAACTTTCCCAAGAGACTGCGAGATGGCATCCGGGTGCGCCAATCTCTCCGAGAAGATCTTGCCGACCGCCTGTGGACCTACGCCCTTCCCCTTCTCCTTTGACGTGCCCCTGATCTTGACTCCTTTCTTCTCTTCCTCCGACAACTTCAACCCCCTCAACATCCCAGCCACTCCCTCCATGACTCCTCCCTCCCACACACACCCCTGTTGGCCCAGACCCGACACCGAGTACTTTCCGGCGACGGCGATGACCGACGACGAACGACAACAAACCGAAGCAACGCTGACAGTCTTGGATTGCTGCCCCAAGCTAGCTATATATGCACGTACACAACAGCCAATTGCTTAAGGCTGGAGACACACGTACGTGTACTACTTGATCGATCTGACCACCAGACAACACCGGCATACACAGCGGCCAGCCGGCCGGAAGAACAATACGCACACACGTGAAGCTTGGTATTGCCGCAGGAGCGTATCGCTCCTGTTTGATCTGTATTACTTTCACAAATCGATAGTTACAAGGGTAGGGGTACATCTATACTTATACTAGCCAGAGTACATCTCCAAACCGACTAGATGACTAATACGTAGACTACTTGGACACGTATAGCTACACAGAGCCGGACTCGGGATTAACTCCAACAATCACCCCCTAATCACGACGTCGTTACGTTACAGCTCGGACGCCGATCCTCCCCGCATCTTCAAGAACTTCTCTCGATCCAACGTCTTGGTCAGGATGTCCGCCAGCTGATCATCGGTGCAACTGTAGTTGACCTTCATCTTACCTTCTTCCACGCAATCCTTTATGTAATGATACATCGTATCAATGTGCCTGCTCCTGTCATGCCGCACTGGATCCTCACGTAGAAAAAACGTAGACTCACTGTCAACGTTGAGCACCACTTGTTTCGGATCTCGATCCATGAGATCACCGTGTAGCCTCCCTGCTTCACTTGAAGTCGATGTCACCACTTTCTGCTTTCGTGATAGCCAGCTTGCTATGCTTCCACCAAGGAAATATGCCACGCCCGAGGTACACTTACGGTCGCCAACAATTCCTTCCTTGTCACTACCACTGTAGCCGAGTAGTTTCACCATCTCCTTCTTGCTTAGCTCAAGACGAGGTCCCATTGAAGCGACAATGTGATTGCAATCTTTCATGCCACGGCTTTCAAGTACCTTCCTTGCATATGCCTCCTGGCATAGTGTGATCCCCTCCAGCTTTTGATGTACCTCTGTCCCGAGGTTGCAACTCAAAAGGCCTAGATCATCCATCTTGAAAAGCTCCTTCATCTGTAGCTTGAACTTTGCAATCACCTCTTCATCTGCTCCAGTTATCAATAGGTCGTCGACATAGATGCCAACTAGTAGACGATCCCTTCCTTCACCTCTCTTGTACATCGCATGCTCTAGTGGGGCTTTCTCAAATCCAAGAGAAATCAATGTATGATCAAGTTTGATGTTCCACGCCCGAGAGCCTTGCCGTAGCCCGTACAAGACTTTGTGTAGCTTCAGTACCTTGTGTTCCTCTCCCTCTTTGATGAATCCCGGTGACTGATTCACATACACATCTCCTTCTAACTTCCCATTCAAAAACGCGGGTTTTACATCCATGTGATGTATCTTCCATGATTCCTGAACCGCGAGAGCGATGAGTAGTCTCACCGATTCCATCCTTTCAATGGGAATGAACACTTCTTCGAAGTCCACACCTTCCTCTTGCACGTACTCTTTGGCTACTAGCCTCGCTTTGTGCTTCACGGACCCATCGACATCTTTGTTGATCATAAATTCCCACTTAAGATCCATGACTTTTTCATTGTTGGGAAGAACCACAAGCTCCCATGCATTATTGTCGTGGATCGACCTCAACTCCTCTTCCATAGCGTGACGCCAACACTCCTTCATGTTCGCATCCTCAAAATCCGCCGGTTCCTCGACGCTTGTTAGACACTGCCACCCACTCCTTTTCACCTTTACCGGGTCAATCGTCCGAAGAGTCTTCTCCGAATATGGGTGTAACACCGGTTGTAGCAGTACAGGTGTAGGTGCCGTTGTCCTCGTCTCTTGTGCCTTCGGAGACGACATTATTTGCATGGCTCCTTGTACCTTCAGGAGTAACTCACCGTTTGCTTCGCACATTGCTTTTGGCAAAGCTAGACTTTCATCCCCGGGTACGGACGTTCCCTTGCCGTTCCCATCTTCTTGCATTATAGTGGCCAAGCATGGCAAAACTGTACGTACATGCGCTGGTAATGGACCTTGCATATCTCCTGGATCACTTGCAACGTCACTAGGTATAGATGGCCCTAGCTCACCACGTGAGCCACCAAGCCCTCCTGCTGGACTTGTTTGTAGCCCACCATGCGAGCCTTCTCTTGTGGCTAGGCCACCACACGTAGCTGTCTTGGAGGCTCCTTGTGCAGCACTCGCTGCTGGGTGCGAGGCGCCCTTACTCCGCACAAGGGATCCAGCTTTGGTGCCTGCGGCCGGTGCTTTCGGCCTACTCAGCGAGACACCATGTCCAGTGCTATTTTTGTGGCCACCTACGAACCTCTGAACAGCACAAAGATTACTTCTCCATGGTCCAGCACATGCAGCTATTGTTGCATCCGCTCCAGCAAAGTTGGCACTTACGTCCATAGCACTGACATAAGTTTCGGAATTACTTCCCGCATCTGTAGCTTCGACACGAGTTTCCGAATCATGATCATGATGGCAAACTTTTTCTTCCACGAGCGCGATAATTTCTTTAGCCGGCGCTTGAAGAACTGGATCCTCCTCATCCACGAGTTCAGTCATCAACATCATGTCACCGTCGTCACCTTGCTGGGCCATGAGCGCCTTCTGCTTCGGTGCTTCCTCGCAGTCAGCCTTGAAGTGACCAAGGAGGCCACAGTTATAACACCTCACTTTCCTGATGTCAAACTTCCTCCTCGGTGGTGCAGGTGCAGCCTCATCGTCTGAGTCGTCGTCCGAGTCGGCGAAGTTCTTTCTCGTCGAACGCTGCTTCCCCTTCTTCTTGCTACTGCTTATGGATCCGCCTCGCTTTTCCAGGGCGATCCACTGCGCCTTTGTGAGCATCACAAGCTCGTCGTTCTTCCCGTCCCCAAGACTGTACCGCATACGCTCATCGTGAGCCTTGTACCGTCCGACAAGATCGTCGATGGAGAGAGTCGCGAGATCGACGCACTGCTCGATCGCCGTGACAATTTGCAGGTACCGGGGAGGGGCCGCGCGCAAGAACCGCCGGACAACCGAGGCCTCCGTGAGGTTCTCTCCAAGCGCGCGAATCCGATTGACGAGAGTAGCCACCCGTGAAGCGAACGCATCCACGGACTCATCATCGCCCATGACCAAAGTCTCGTAGTTCCTTAGGAGAGTTTGGAGATTGGCTTGCTTGACACGGGTGTGTCCCTCAAACATGAGCTTCAGCGTATCCCACACCTCCTTCGCCGTTGCTTTGGTGATTAGGTGTTGGAGGACATCCATCGGCATCACCGAGTAAATCGCTGACGCCGTCTGCCGATCCTTCCGGTGCTCGGCTCCCTCCTTCTTGAACGCGTCGCCTCCGGGATCCACCGCGTCCCATAGCTCGTTGGCGCGGAGACCACACTCCATGAGGGCCTTCCAGACCCCGAAGTTCTCGCGATCAAACCGTGGATACGACGAACTCGCCGGAGCAGCAATTACTTTAGCTGCACCGGAGTACTCCACCAGCTGCTTGGTCTTCTCGTCGTCCGCCATGATCCTCCGTTACTAGAAGATCAACCTTGCTCTAGATACCAATTGTTGGCCCAGACCCGACACCGAGTACTTTCCGGCGACGGCGATGACCGACGACGAACGACAACAAACCGAAGCAACGCTGACAGTCTTGGATTGCTGCCCCAAGCTAGCTATATATGCACGTACACAACAGCCAATTGCTTAAGGCTGGAGACACACGTACGTGTACTACTTGATCGATCTGACCACCAGACAACACCGGCATACACAGCGGCCAGCCGGCCGGAAGAACAATACGCACACACGTGAAGCTTGGTATTGCCGCAGGAGCGTATCGCTCCTGTTTGATCTGTATTACTTTCACAAATCGATAGTTACAAGGGTAGGGGTACATCTATACTTATACTAGCCAGAGTACATCTCCAAACCGACTAGATGACTAATACGTAGACTACTTGGACACGTATAGCTACACAGAGCCGGACTCGGGATTAACTCCAACAACCCCCACCCTCCTCCTAGATTCAGGTGTTTTACGACCATGCACCCTAGGGAAGCGCGCAGAAGGACTATGGTGGAGAGGACTCGGATGTGGATGAGGGAACGCGGCCACGATGGAGACAGAAGGAACTAGCCGGCGGCAAATCACGACGAACCCTAGCCGGAGAAGCCCCGATCGCGATCGCCTTGTCAATCGCCTCCGGAAATCTCGGACAGGACCCAAACCGTCACCCAAGGGGACGGGCCTCCGATCCAGCCTTAGTGAGAAAATTGATTGAAAACAAAGTAATGAGCCTAACAGAAATATTGAAGGCCAGTTTGAAAGAAAACGAGCACTTAAACTGTTAAAAAAAATATCAGAGCCAGGTTTATGGGGCCACCACACTTCCGCTGCGCCACTCTGATACACCTTGTTTCTGTTGCAATGTCCACAGCTGGTGCAACGCAGACCTACAAACGGCGCGGCTGACTTTTTAGAGGAAATAATTTCATTGTAGCACCTACGTTTTCGTGGCCATGCATGCATGCCTCGAATTCTATGTTACTAACACCAAAGATTGACCGTTCAAGCCTGCAACTTGGATTGAGATGCACTGACACCAAAGATCGGCAGAGACGACTTTGAGCTCTTGACTTCCGAGGAGTATTAGCTAGACTTTCAATGGCGGCATCGAAGATCGTGATTACATTTGGTTAATCAAGATGTCCAGAGAATCTGTTGACTTGACACACACTTGTTAGAGTACTTAAACTAAGGAGTAACCCGGCCACAAAGTGAGGCCGAATCATTTTTATTAGGCCCTTCTAATTAATTCGCTTCGAAACAAACGCGTTTCAGTGTCGCAGAACGAGGACATCTTGATTAACCAAATGTAGCGCCTACGTTTTCGTGGCCATGCATGCAACTTGGATTTCTTCAGAAGGAATGTCCGAGTACTTAACTGGGAGGAGTAACCCAGCCACAATCACAAAAACATCCAATCATTTCTTCAGAACTGAAACTGGGAAAGCAGGACAAGGTAGTCTGATCGACCATGAAGCGGTCTTCTTCTTCTCCGTCCTCGCTCGCACGCGCCGTGGCAATCCTCCTGGTGATCGTGTGCTGCTGCTCCCTGCTGCCATTCCCATGCTCTGCCGTTTGCAAAGGTACGCAACCACCGCGTCGGTTCTAGTTCTTACATTTTGGAAGTGGATGCCCATTTTGACATATAATTTGTTGTGATGGCATCAGGATCAGGGCATGCATTTGGTGCCTTCGGTGAGGGGGCGCCAGGGGGAGGAGGAAACCAGTTTGAGCAGGGGGGTGGGAAGGGAGGGCCTGGGATAGGAGGAAACCAATTTGATCAGGGGGGTGGGGAAGCAGGGCCACGGGGAGGAGGAAACCAACTTTATCAGGGGGCAGCGGGTGGGATGGGGGGAGGAAGCCAGGTAGGACGGACGCCTCCGGCGCCGCGGGGTAAGACACCGAGGAACCACAGGTGATGTGACGACTCCTGCCACGGCGCTCATCTGGCGCCCCCGGCGGTTGTTGGAAGCTGATGGCTGCTGGTCTTCCTAGAGGTGGTTTGGGATGATGCTTATCTTTGGCGCAGGTGCTGCCTTTCGGTTGTAATTTGTGCTGCTGTCCCCAACTCTTTTAAACAGTTGTATCACGTGCTATTCTCCCAAACTTTCTTAAACATTTGCATCACGTGCTTGTAGGTTTTTTTTTCTTCTCATAGTTGTTGTTCGAGAGCAAGCATTCACAATGGATTTCTTATTGGTGCTCCAACTCGCAAGTCTCTTCAATATTTTTGTTTTTCTCGCCTTAATGCAAATGGGTGACTCGGCAAGCCAATGACTTCTTCTGTATATCTTCTTGGCGGCCAATCTCCTTTCTACTGATCCAACGGTATATTATATCCTGCTTTTTGTTTTCAAAAAATAAAAATATGTTCAGGTTGGCTTTTGCCCGCTGTAGTTGCCTCAAAAAAATAAAAGAAAAAACAGCCAGCCAGCTCGGCAAAATTTGAAGTTGAATTGTGTTCACAGTATAATGGGCCTTCTTCTTTTGCATGTCAATGTGCAAATTAAATGTAATTTTATAATTTTATTGTATGACATATGATTTCTATGCGAAAAAGGTTTACAATAAAATAAAGATTCACCGGAAGCACAAAGCAGCACAAACATAATAAAAAAACACATCGAGGTCTGTGGACCACAGAACGACCTTTGCCGCTGTCAGAACGAGCCGCCGATGTGCCACTATCACCGCTCTCATAATGAAGTCGACCTGATCTTATCGATGACAGTCGTGAAGTCTTCATGCATGTGCCCCTAAGGACCAGCACCCCAGAGCCGCTGTCCTTGGCATTGAATCCTTCAATCGATCTGAAGAACTTGCACCAAATCACACCATTGTGTACGCATGACAAAAAACCTAAGCCTGCCGCGCCGAGGAGTTGGCAAGAATCTACATAGGAGCTCTATCTAATCTGTCCAAATGGACGAACTTGAGAAGGATCGGACTCTCGAAGACTATATCAAAGAAGAAGCGCCGCCATCTGTCCGAACAGAGAAGTGAGTCCGCATGCCGGCAAATGGCTATAGAGGAAACCGAAGGCCTAACTCCCCATTCTATCTTTTATAGCCACGGAACTACTCATGGCATATCACATATCTCCATTTCTTTTATACCCTTTTCTTGTTCTTAGAATGATTTTATGCTCTTCTGAAGCACCTCGTGGGATATTTAAGTATGAAAGATTTGCATGTTTTTTCCTATTACTTTTTAGTATATTCTATTCTTATATTATTTTTCTTTCCTTCCATTGATTCTGTGGTCAAGAATTGTCTTCAATTTTGTTTATTTTGACATGATTGAAATTAAGTGGATGCAATGAAAAAAGGACCAAAATCCTACCTATCAACTAGCCGGAGCCAAGGGACACGGTCCTCTTCCCGCCACTAGCAATCAGAGCGGCATGCAGAGTGGAGGTGGATCCACGAGCTTGTCGGCGAAAATCGAGGGGAGAAAGGCCCTAATTGCCTTGCGAGGGGGGGGGGGGGGGGGGGGTAAGAAAAGCAATTTGTTGTACCATGTGATAGATGTATATTTATTCGTGGACCGAGGGACAAATGCATGGCTTGAAAATTTCTACAATGTCACCGTAAAAAGAATCTAAAATACCCGAAAAAAGAAAGAAAGTCAAATGGATTGATCCAAGACCTTTTTCTCAAGTCAAGAATCAGTTCGAAACATGCATGGATAGAAGAAACGGGCCAAACAATCCTACAAAATTGAAATGGACCACACGAAAAACTGAAGAGTTCAAAACTCATCACATTGGAAAATTGGTCGAACAACGCATGAAATATCGCAGCCCAGCAAAAGCAATTCAGCCCAATGGGGAAAATAGTACCAGAGCCTGGTTCGGACCTATGCATTATGGGCCTTCTACACTTTCCGCTGCGGCACTCTGATGTTTCTTATTGAAATTGCGATGTCCATTTTGCTTATCGGTGAACTGCCACGTTGCTCTGCTTAGTGCAACGCAGACTTGCAGTATACTTGCATTCTGGTCCCATGAGTCCGATTCATGCCAGATCGAAACGTGCCACTGAGTTGAGGCCTTCAGGGTTGCGGATGCAGTGAGCATCTCCAGTAGACAAGTAGTACAATTGCTCAGCTGGCAGTAGCAGCTTGTACGAATTGTATGTTACAGTTGCCAGCAGCTTTGCTTGACTGTTTCATGCTTGCAACCGTGATTAAGATGCACTGACAATAAAGATTAAGTGTCAGCCTGGACGACTTTGAGCAGTTGACTTGACTTGGGGCCTCCGAGCAGCTATTTACCTACACTTGATCGTGATTACATTTGGTTAATCTATATGTGCAGACAATCTGTTGACTTGACACACTTGTCGTTACTGTTAGAGCACTACTTAACTAGGAGGAGTAACCCGGCCACAAAGAGAGATCAAATCATTTCTGCAGAGCTGAAGCTAGGAAGGCAGGATCGTCCTATCGACAATGAAGCGGTCTTCTTCTTCTCTGTCCTCCCTCGCACGCACCATGTTAATCACCCTGGGGATTTTCTGCTGCTGGTCCCTGCTACCATGCCCATGCTCTGCCGTTTGCAAAGGTACGCAACCACGCGTGAGTTCTAGTTCTTATATTTTGGAAGTGGATGCCCATTTTGACACATAATTTGTTGTGATGGCATCAGGGCGTGCATTTGGCAACTTTGGTCAGGGGCCTGGGACCGGGCCAAGGGGAGGAGAAAATGTATTTCATCAGTTGGGTGGGCAGGGAGTGCCACGGGGAGGAGACCAACCCTACGTTGGTCCGAATGGTGTGGCAGCAGGAGGAAACCAAGTAGGACGGACGCCTCCGGCGCCACGGGGTAAGACACCGCGGAACCACAGGTGATGTGACGGCTCCTGCAATGTATGGCCTAAATATGGCGCCACTAGCGATTACTGGAAGCCGATTGCTGCTGGTCTTCCCGGAGGTTGCTTGGGAATGATGCCTCTATCACTCGAGCAAGTGTTGCTTTTGATTGTAATTTGCATCGTGACCCCCAACTTTTTAAATGTTTGTATCTTGCGCTAGTAGGTTTTTGCCCCATAGTGTGGTTGTTCGAGAGCAAACATTCACAACGGGTTTCTTACTAGTGCTTCAACTCGCAAGCCTCTTTAATATTTTTGTTATTCCCTCATCCCTCATTTTTTGCCACTTGTACGCTGGTTATTTTTCATAAGCAATTAATGGAAATGGAGTTAGTTCGGCTGTAAAGAAAATGAAACCATCGAATTCGATCAGTGAGGCGACACCGGTGACCGGCACATATGCTATTCATGTACGATCAATGGCGATGTATGCACATTCAGGCTGCCCAATCCATTTCCTCTTACAAGGCTTATTTTGTAAAATGAGAAATTGGGGGCATACATGTTAATCTCACATCTCCATACTGACCTTGCAATTAAAATCATGTCATAGAGTTAAAGAATTCAATATGTAGTCAAACACTTCATTTAGGACAATATAATTAGAGGATTTACGTGTTCGAATCCTCCTTGGAATCTGTGATTTGCCACCATTACCATTTTCTTTTTTTACATGTCAACGAGTATAATTTTTTTGTGAATGGTGACACACAGTCAATTCGGCTATCTTAGTCGCGATATTAAGATCTAGAATCAAGAGAGAATGACCCTCTATTCGATAATAGTGCATTTTTTTTCATAAACTAGGCCAAACTCTATAGTCTATTTTTGGAGAAAAAAGAATTTGAGATCTACTCCTATGAATCATTCAGATGTCAGGAGGAAGAACTGATTTGTGCATGACAATGAAGAAATAATATGATGAAAAAAATAGAGAAGGGTCGGTGACAACAATGACAAGCGACAAGTCATCCACCCGAACTAATTACCAGCATCTGACCGGGTACTAATGGCACCCACGTAGACTTGCATGGATGTACTGATCGTCGGGTGGGCTCTGTTGGCCGCTCTAGTGTCCCGACGGGGAGTAACATTTTTATTGAAAAATTTCTTTTATGGTCAGGGAAGTCAAAACATTTTTTTGCCAAAATTCTAGGTTTTAAATGTTTTTCTAAAGCAAACCATTTGGAGCTCCTGGTCCATTTCTAGGGGTTTAGTAGTACCCATTAGCCGATTTGTCACTGCTCTGCCCGGGACACCGAGTTAATGTATTGGTATTTAGTAGGAGAAGATATTCTTTGAATCCTATATAGCAAGTAATCTCCACTAACAATCATCAATTTTGGAACAAATGCTGGGTGCACGAGTGTCATGTGCCGATGATCGCTGCCGAGATGACAGGCCAGTTCCACAAGGGGCCACTCATTATTGAATCCGCAGTCGTTATATTACTGTCATCAACTCCGGTGATGTCAGAAGAACAAAGTGGTGGAGCATCTATTAGGAGGGTAAGCTGCTGTCAAGAGATTTTCCGCATGCGATGTCGGAAAGATAAGTAGACAATGCGATAGGGTCACCAACAAACTTGCTTCCTATGCTAGAGTGCAGGGAGATTTCCTTCCACCGGCGAGTGTGCCTTAGCAATTACCTCTCTGTGTGAAACTGAATGTAATCTGGGTTGAACCCTGTTTTTAATACACTTGGATGTTATCTACAAAAATAATCTACAGAGTCAACTTGATAATTCAAGGCTAAAGCAGCGGCAAAATTGGATGGAAATAAGGATGGGCGTAACAGAAAAAATTGAAGCCCATTTTGGAACTTACAAAGTCAACCTGATGATCCAAACTAAAGCCGCGGCAAAATTGGATGGAAATAAGAATGAGCCTTACAGAAAATCTACTCAGTTTGAAACTTGCAAAGTCAACGTGATTTTTTTTGTAGAGAAACAAAGTCAACCTTATGATCGGAAGTAAAGCAGTCACAAAATTGGATTTGTTTTTGTTTAGAATCAGTCGCAATATTGGATGGAAATAAGAATGGATCTAACAGACAAACTGAAGCCCTTTCTGAAAGTAAATGGGCCGAAGAACCATGGAAAAGAAATGGGCTGAAGAGATGATTTTTTTTGATAAAAGAGAGTGCCCTCCCTGATTTCCACTAAAAGAAATCATTTAGTCTTACAACTAACAGAACCAGACTAAATTAATAGAGCAATAAACTCCCTTCTGGCATCGCACTAAACCAATGGAGAAGAGGGGGAGCCATCCCTCCCCCACCTAAAGCCCCCAAAGGCAGTGTCGCATAGAGAGAATAAAGGCCTGGGCTCTAAAGCAAGTCCCAGCCCCAGCATTACAAAGTTAAAAAGACCACATAGTATCAAATAGTCTGAGCAGAAAAACTACAAGCAGTCCTCTCTACATGGAGAGCAAAACACGATACAAAAGAGCAGAGTGAAGCAAACGCAGGAATTGCTGCCTCCCAGCATCCATCGCAGCAACATAGATCCGAGGAAACCTGAAGCTTTTTGGTCATCCCATAATTCTTCTAGTCTCCAGGCGCCACCCATGTATTGCTTTGAATACCTCTTCAGCAACTTCACCTACTCTCTTCACTCCTGCTTCCATCATATCACTTCTTGCGGGGTTTTTCTGCAAAATACTCCAATCATGTAAGTTTTTAAGAAGCAGATTAACAGATATACATGGATCATTTATCCTGTTATTATCAAAAACCACACTATTTCTCAATTTCCACAAAGTCCAACAAATAGCAGAAATTCCTACCATAACTAAACCTCTCTGTTCCTTTCCAAAGGTTTTAGTCCATATTCTCATTACCAGATCCAAGTCGCCTGGTATATCAGTTAAATCAAAGGCACATTTAAGGATGTTCCACAGCAACCTAGCTACAGAGCAAGAAATGAATAAGTGATTTACAGTTTCCACACGGCCACAGAATGGACATTTATCATCTCCCTTCCATCCTCTACGGCGCAAATTATCTTTTGTGAGGATATTGTTTCTAAGAGTCAGCCACATAAAGACTTTGACTCTCGGAGGCATCTTGATCTTCCACATATATAGATGTGGATATTTGATCCCATTTTCTATCAGATGTCTATAATAAGATTTTACAGTATATATCCCATTTTTTGTCAACGTCCATTTTACCTTATCATTTTCCTGTCTCAAAACCACCGAGCTGCACACCTCTTTAATGTGGTCCCACAGCTCTCTTGAGTCCCCTATCAAAGTCCTCCTAAAACTCATGATTTCAATTTCTTTTTCAAATATCTCTCTAATTGTTTTCTATTTATCAAAGCATACATTATACAATCTAGGAAAACTCCTACACAAAGGTGCAGATCCAATCCACCAGTATTCCCTCCATTTCCAATCTAGAATTTGCACAAGGAAGTAAAATGATCTTGTCTTTTATTAACTCCCTCCAGAATTGGGAATCCCCTTGTCTAACTATAATGTTACCTAATGCTTTAGATCCCTGGTATTTTTTTAGAATAATTTCCTGCCATAAACCTTCTATGTTATAAATTTTTCACCACCATTTACATTACAAAGCTTTGTTCATATGGGCAAGATTTTGGATTCCTAGTCCCCCCATGTCTTTGGGTCTACAAACATCAGTCCATTTAACCAGGTGATATTTCTTTTTTTATCATCTTCCTGCCAAAGCAACCTGGCTCTATAGAAGTCCATGCATTTATTAACCCCAACAGGTAGACCATAAAAAGACATCATAAAATAAGGGATGTCTGTCAAAGAAGATTGGATTAGTGTGACCCTCCCGGCACTTGCAAGCAATCTACCTTGCCAGGATTCACATTTTTTCTCCATCTTAGTTTCTGGGGGTTTCAAGTGTTTGTTTCTAATCCTGTTTTTATCAACTGGCAACCCTAAATATTTCATAGGCAAAGTTCCCACTGGACAAGTGAATATCTTAGCATATTCATCTTTTTTATCTTTGGCCCCCCCAAAGAGGAAGAGCTCACTTTTATGAAAATTAATTTTTAGACCAGACATTTGCTCAAAGAGGCATAAAATATATTTTAGATTGTGAGCGCTATCTATATCATCCTGTAGAAGAAAGATAGTATCATCTGCATATTGCAGCATGTTAATTCCATCTATGACATAATAACACAAAACCCCTTTGACCAACCCATTTTTTTCTGGCATTATCCAGCATAATAGCCAAAGCATCAGCTGCCAGATCAAAATTCAGGGGTGATAAAGAATCCCCCTGTCTTAATCCTTTACGAGTGAGAAATAATTTTCCTAAATGCTCATTAACCTTCACACAAACCTTTCCTCCCCTAACACTTTCCATCACCCAGTCTATCCATTTATCTGAAAATCCTTTTAAATTGAGCATCTGAAACAAAAAGGACCATTTAATCTTGTCATATGCTTTCTCAAAATCTATCTTTAGCAACAAAGCACTCTATTTTTTCTTCTTTATATCATTCAAAGCTTCATGCAAAATTAAAACTCCCTCCATAATGTATCTGCCTTTTATAAAAGCAGTCTGTACAGGAGATATAACCTCAGCTGCCGCTAAATTCAATCTATTCATCAGAACTTTGGTGATGATTTTAAAACATACATTTAGCAAGCAAATAGGTCTGAAATTTTGGATCCTATTTGCATTCTTAGTTTTGGGGACCAAAGTAATGATCCCGTAATTCAATATGCTTATATCAATCTTTTTCGTAGCAAAATCATCTAGCAAGGCTTTGAGATCATGTTTAACTAACTCCCAATAGTGCTGATAAAATTCAGCAGGAAAGCCATCAGGGCCAGGAGATTTATTATGAGCCATTTTGAACACAACATTCTTTATTTCTTCATAAGTAAACTCACTAACCAGCACCTCTTTATATTTTTCTTGTATTTTCTGGGGTTATCAATAATCAAAGAGATTGTGGAATCATTAGGGTGACCAAATAAGTCCTTACAAAATTTTGTGATGTATTCCAATAGTTCTTTTTCCCCCTCAATCTCTCCCTCTTATTACTCAAGTTTATTAATTCTATTTTTCCTCAGTCTTCCATTGGCCTTGGCATGGAAGAATTTTGTGTTGCTATCCCCTTCAAGAATTGCATCTACCTTAGCTCTTTGTCTCCATTTTGCTTCTTCTTGTTGGAGCAGCCTATCTAACTGCTCCCTAAGTTCCATCTGTTCTTTTCTATCTGCCACAGTAACACCATTTTGTTCACAGTGTTTATAAATTGCATCTAATTTTTGCAAGATAACTTTTTTTAGTTCAATATACCAGGCATTCATATTTCTATTCCAGCCTTTCAATTTGGGCCTAAGTGATCTGAATTTGCCCAAAATTCTATCAACACTTTCCCCAGTAATGTTGTTATCATTCCAGGCCTCATGAATGATCTTATCAATCCCTTCCCTCATGAACCAGGCATTTTCAAATCTAAAAATCGGATCCGATTTTTGAATGTCACCAGAATCTGAAAAAAGGGGTGTGATCAGACTTTTCTCTAATTAAAGCTGAGACTTGGGTTACAGGGTATACTTCTTCCCATTATGTGCTACAAAGAATTCTATCTAATTTTTCAAATGTGGTTTTTTTAGATTATTTCCCCATGTATATTTTCTACCATTCATCTCTATTTCTCTAACTCCAGCTTGTTCCAAAATAGCATTAAACAGGAAGCTCCAGTGTCTAGGGGTACCTGGTTTATTTTTCTTACTGGCTTTCCTAACAATATTGAAGTACCATCCTATTAAAATAGGATTGACACTGGATTGAAATATTCTAGAAAGTTCAGCCAAAAATGTTGCTTTCCTTTCTGGCTGAGCATCCCCATAGATCACAACTAAGTCCCAGATAAATCTGGTCTTCAGATCTTGTACAGTCATTTTTATATGATAATCCCCTTCATCCTGGGAAATAACATCTAGAGTTGTATAATTAACTCCAAGGAGCAAGCCACCAGATTTCCCCTAGCTGGGGTAAAATGCCAGTGAAAATTTCTTCTTGCACAAATTTGCTGTAAATAATTCCTGGAAAATTGTTGTCTCATGGTTTCCTGTAGTCCAAGGAAATCTACCTTCATATCCATAATCATTTCTCTAAGAAATCTTTTTTAATGTCTCATCCAAAGCCTCTTATATTCCAAAATATACCTCTCATTTTCTCATTTTCTTTTTTTACCAGAAGATTCTAGAAAGTTTACTACAGATACAGCTTTAACCCTAGAACCTCTGGTGGTTTTGCTTCTTTAACTCTCCTTTTTTATTGAGAATAGTTCTCTGACTATTTCCCTATCATCATCTTCCTCTTTATCTTCTTCATCACCTCCCTGATCCAGTAAATCTTCTAGGGTATGTTCCCTAGTATCAATAATTTCATTTTCCTCTGGCATAACCATTTATTTATGACTCTTATTAAAGTTAGTTAGCCATAGATCAACTCTGGCTTGTTCTGCTTTTTTAATTAAATCTAAATTGTGTTTTATCATAACAGAATTTTTCCCCAAGTTAACCCTAACTTTTTCTGCAATGTTTTGTAGAACATTATCATTTTTAGGAAGACTTCCAGAATAAGATGACACACCATAATTATCATTTTTGCCGCCCTTTCCTTAGCTATTTCAATTATAGTACATGCCTCCTTTCCTTTTAATCCGATACATCTTCTCAGCTCCTCTTCTTCATCATTGAGATCAATTTCCCCTTTCCCAGCCTTTTTAATCTTAGTCTCAAAAGACTCTGACTCTTGACTAGAAGTGTAGTCAACAGGCTCCACATATCCCAGCCCAATGGCTTGTTCCATCAGTTCCTGTTCAGTCATCTCCCCTCCCTCATTTTGCTTATCTTCCACTACCATATCCTCTTCAGAAGCTCCCTCACCTTCTCCCTCAATGCTGATTTTCTCTCCTGACTATGATCCTTTCAATTCCTCATCTCCTTTCAGATTAATTTGTAAAAGTTCATGCTGTCTCTTGACCCCATTCTCCAAATTCTTTCTTATAGTCTCCATTTCTTTTCTCCTTCTCTCTTCCATCATCAGTTGTGCTGTCTGTCTAGCTGCCAGTTCCTCTGCTTTCTGCAATCTCCTCACCAAGTTATCCTCCTTTATTTGCATCTCTGCTGCTACTCCTGGCTCCACTGTCTCTTTATTTCACTAGCTTGGACTTTTTCTTTAGTGGTTAGCACCATTTGCTCATACTGTTTCAGCCCAGAACTCCCCAGACTCATGTTATGCTTTCCAGTGTCAGCTTGCTTACTCTTTTTTGCATGTCATGCTCTCTTTGTGTTTCAAAGGTCTCCAGATCAAGAAATTCAAACATTTTCCTTTTATTTCCCTGTTCAAACTTATACCATCCCTGTTCAGCCACTGAATCAAACTCAAAGTTGATATCATACAGAAGGAGATCTTTAGTAGTTATTTCTGTTCCTGCTGGGATTTTGTTGAGGTCTCTCACCCCCACTTTCACTCTTATTTCCTACTTAGTATGAATGTGTTCCACATCAACCTCCACCACTGGCCCTAGAGTAGAGCCAATCTCACAAATTCCCAGGTAATGTCTTAGACTATCAGGCACTCCCCACATTTTTATCCAAACAGAGTGTAGTTTCCCTTTGGCCTTACCACCAGGGCTCCAGAAATCTACCTCAACCATAGCCCCTGTCCCCAACAATTTGAATTTCCCAAAATTCTTCAGCTCCACTAACTTGGCTTTGTTGGGAAATCTCATCAAGAAAGCTTTTGGGCTCTGAAATTTGGATCTCCAGGTCCAGCCCCATTCAAACATTTTGGCAAACCCATAGGCCACTGTGGTTTCATTTAGCTGCCCAGATTGAATTGTAACCAAAGACATTGGGTTTATTTGTTCAGCAACTACAATATCTTTTGTGTTTTGAACCAGCAAACATCCCAGACCCCTAGCACCATATCCCACATACTTAGCAACAGGTTTAGCTTGCTTCAGAACTGTGCATTCGTCAGTGTTCCGCTGCGGCACTTGGGTACTTCAAAGATCGTGATTACTTAAATATAGGTCCCATCTTGTTTATTATTTTGCGTTGTCTTACTTAAATATAGGTTTCAGTTTACAAGGCTGTAGTGCCCAGTTGCTCGGCGGAGCACTTGCATCTCGAGCATCTAAAGTAGTACATCATCTAGAACTGGCAGCTTGTAGAGGATGCGATGAACGAATTCCATGTTACTTACACTTACCAGCAACTGTGATTGAGATGCAAAGATTGTGAGTGTCGACACAGACGACTATGAGTACTTCACTTGGGGCCTCCGAGCAGCTATTAGCTCGACTTGTTCAATGGCGGCATCGATGATCGTGATTACATTATGTTAATCAATCAAGATGTGCAGAGAACTTGCCGTCACTGTTAGAGTACTTAACTAGGTGGAGAGACCCGTCCACAAAGGGAGATCTAATCAGTGCTTGAGAACTGAAGTTGGGCAGACAAGATCGTCCGATCGACCATGAAGCGGTCTTCCTCTTCTCCGTCCTCGCTCGCACGCGCCGTGGAAATGCTCCTGTTCATCGTGTGCTGCAGCTCCCTGCTGCCATTCCCATGCTCTGCCGTTTGCAAAGGAATGTCACCATGCGTCTGTCTTTGTGTCTATATATTTCAAGTGGATGACCCTGGTAGCTCTAGATGTGCTCTCCGTTTTTGTTTTGATATATAAGTTGTTGCGATGGCATCAGGGAATGTTGTTTATCGGGGGGTGGTCTGGGGGGAGGAGGAGGAAACCAAGTAGGATGGGCCCCTCCGGCACCACGGGGTAAGATGCTGTGGAACCACAGGTGGTGTGACGGCTCCTGCCATGGTGTTCACCTGGCACCGCAAGCGGTTACCGAAATTTCATCTAGTCTTCCCGCTGGTGGTTTGGGATGATCCTTCCATGTGTTAGAGCAAGTGCTGCTTTTTCGTTGTAATCTGCGATGTGATCCACGACTTCTTGTTTAAACATTTGTATCTCTTGCTAGTGGGGTGTTGCCATGTAGCAGGTGTTCGAGAGCGAACATTAACCGATTCAAGGCAGGGTTTCTTACTAGTGCAGTAGTGCTCCAATTTGCAAGGTCTTCTTATATTTTGTCCACCTCCCCCTCCCTCCCCCCTTTTTGCCGTTTATATACGAAATTCTTACTTTTCATATAAGCAATTAACTCTCTCGAAACAAGCTTTCGCCCCGCTTTATATAGTATAAAGCAACACCGAACAAAGTACACGGCCGAACAATACAGCTTGATGAGGTAGCCCACATACAATGTCGATCCAATGAGAACCGGGTCACATGGGATGCACACGACTACACTATCAAAAGAGAGCATAAAAAAACAAAGTACAACGTCATGCTACCCCCTATAACACCTAAGCTCCACCTAAGCTTCACGACAACACCCCAGGAGGGAGAACAACGCTAGGCACTGCCGCTGCCGAGTCCACAGTCGGACAAATATTTTCACCCGAACCCAGACAAGGAGAGGTGAACCACGACGACGTCTTCAAGATGAGAGCGGCGCCTGTGAGGGCCGCCATCGTCGGCGACAAAGCGTGGAGTTTTCGCTCGGCAACTCTCCATGCCACCGCAAGGCTTCCAAAACAAGCGCGATGAGCCGAGATATCCAAATCTATATCGGAGCCTTGCCACTGGAAGTGACACATAGCGCGCCCGTGAGCATCTACAGTAGGAGTTAAAGGCATATACTTTCACTCCCAGGAGAAGAGGGACCTCAATGCCTGCGGGCACCACCCGGATCGCACCCAACCTTACCTGCATGGGGTGAGAGTCACGCCTGCCTCGGGCCCAGATCTGATCCGCAAGATTGCATTTGCTCTGTACTGTGTTTTTGTAAAGAATAGAAAAAACCATAACATACCATATCCACGAGGAAAAATATATGGTTAAACTTTGACCATGAAAACTGAAGTGAGCATGTACGTGCATGATGTACACGTGTTCAGCCTAACGCTTCTATACACATATGACATATCCTAGCTTTTTCTTTTTTTGAAAAGAAGGATAGACCCCGGCCTCGGCATTTGGACATGTCCTAGCTAGCTATACCCTTGACTCTTTTTTTTTGCGGGTAAGCTACCCTTGACTTCTGACCATACTTCACGACCAGCCTAGCTAAGGTTTATATAGACATGCTTGGCAGTGACGTACGTGGCTCCAAAGGCACAGTATTAATTGCTGATCACCATCCCCAACTCCGTTGTTGCACCGGCAAGCCTACTAGCGCAGGGAAAATAACGATGCGCTTCTCCGCCGTGGCCATCATCGCCGCCATGTGCCTTTCCTCGGTGTGCTCAACGGCGGTTCAAGGTATGCACTACGTATTAGCCCTTTAGGCTAGTCATAGTGGGAGTAACATAAGTAGTTACATAGATGTCACATAAGCAAAAAAGATGACGTGTCATATAATTAAAGAGGAGAGAGACAGATAGAGTAACATAATATGTTACCATCACATAGCGGTTTCCAATACAAAATGAGTATACAAAGCAATAAATGAAGATATGCATGTTACTACACCTATGACACTTCCCACTATGAAGGTGGTAACATGGACTAGTAACATATGTATATTACTAGTCTAAGTTACTCACCACTATGACTAGCCTTACTTTCACTTGTATATGTCCCTTTCTGTGTAATGGCGTGCGTGCGTGCGTGCATGCAGACGGGGGGTGTGCGGGATGGGCCCCTCCGTCGCCCCGGGGCGGGCCGGTGCACCACATGTGCCCGGACTGCGACCACCCGGCCAGCACGTCGCCGGTGAAGACATCGTCGCATGCGCCGCACCGGAAGACTCTACTGCCGGTTGGTACACCAAAGACTACACCTTAAGATCACCGGTTCATCTCGCGCGGCCGCGTTCGCATGGTGTCCAAGTTGTGATCGATGACTCTGCCTCTTGTGTTGGGTGTAATAAGCCGTGGCGACGAGCTTGGCGCTAATGGTGCGTGTATGGGCGCGCACTGGACGCGTCGGGGGCGTCGGGACCGTGGTGTAGGTGTACGCGCCTGTGTGTGTGTCAGTTAGACGGACACGCGGGGTATGGCCGCGCCGGGCGCTGGAACCAGTCGCGTCCCATTGGCGTGCGTGCGCGGGAGCTGAGGAGCGCGGGGCGGGCATTGCGTGGGCAGCGTCTAGTTGCATGCATGGCTGAGTTAGTTAGCATGTAGTTGTAGTAGCTAGGCTGTTAGGAGTGGCCGGTGGAGCTGGCCGCGTCGCGGCATAGCGCGCGTCGTGCGCATGGCCGGTTCGCTCGCTTGCATGCAGCGGAGAGCTAGCTAGGAAACGTGAGGGCCGCGTCGCTGTGATACTACAAAGTCACGGCTGCAAGCATGTGTTTCGTGTGCTGAGTTGGTGCTCAGGAAAGAATACAAGCGGCCATTCGTGCGGCCGGCGGCGTACGTGCGCCGGGTAAAGTTTGTTGTGTGCTTCTTGTTCTTCCACCTTCTTTCTTCTGCACACGTGCATGAGAGAGAGAGAGAGAGATGCGGCGAGAGGCAAGGCGAGGCTTCAACAACGACAATTGGTATCAGAGCTTCGGTTCAGGCGATCACCGGTGATCATGGCGCTCGTCCCACACGGCGGCGGCGCGGGCGGATCGGTGTCGATGGCGATGCCGATGCTCATGCCGGACAACTACACAGTGTGGGCGATCAAGGCGCAGGCGATCCTCGACGCCCAAACTATGTGGGAGGCGGTGGCACAGGGCGACGGGGCGGTAAATGGAAAAAAGTGCAAGACGGCGCGGGCGACGATCCTCGGCGCGCTTTCGGTGGATGTGCTACTTCAGGTGGCGACGAAGCTCACCGCCGGGGAGGTATGGGACTCATTGAAGGTGAGGTTCGTCGGCGCTGATCGGGTGCGCGCGGCGAGGCAGGTGACGCTGTGCGGGGAGCTCGATCGCATGAAGATGGTGGACGGCGAAGCACTGGATGCGTACGCCGGGAGGCTGGCGGGGATGATGGCGCGGTTCACGAACCTCGGGGAGACGCTCGGCGACGCGGTGCTGGTGAAAAAGCTTCTGGACACCGTCCCCGATCGGCTGTTCCCCGTCGTCGCCGGCATGGAGCAGTTTTGCAACCTCGACGAGATGACGTTCGACGAGGCGCTCGGGCGGCTGCGCACGTTTGATGAGCGGGTTCGGCGCCGTGGACAAGACGGCGGCGAGCGTGGCGGCGATCAACTGATGCTCACCATGGCGCATTGGCGGGTGCAGGAGCGACAGCAGGAAGGAGCGCACGGTGACAACGATGGGCGGAGCGTGGCGTCGCGCTTCAGCGGCAACCGGCGCGAACGCTGCTACAATTGCGGCGAGCGTGGGGACTTCAAGCGGGAGTGCCCGCAGCCGAGGAAGGCGCCGGCGGCGGAGCGCGCCCTGCTGGTGGACGGCAACGTCGAGGAACCCGGCCTGCTCTGAGCCACGGCTTAAGGCACGAGTGTTGGTTGTAATAAGCCGTGGCGACGAGCTTGACACGACTGAAGCGTGTATGAGCGCGCACTGGACGCGCCGGGCACGTCGGGACCGCGGTGTGTGTGTGCGCGCGCGCGCGTGTGTGTGTGTTTGTGTGTGTGTGTGTGTCAGTTAGACGGACGCGCTGGGTATGGCTGCTCCGGGCGCTGGAACCAGTCGCGTCCCGTTGGCGTGCGTGCGCGGCGGGCGCAGGAGCTGAGGAGCGCGGGGCGGGCGTTGCGTGGGCAACGTCTAGTTGCATGCATGGCTGAGTTAGTTAGCACGTAGTTGTAGTAGCTAGGCTGTTAGGAGTGGCCGGTGGAGCTGGCCGCGTCGCGCGCGCGGTCATGCGCATGGCTGGTTCGCTCGCTTGCATGCAGCAGAGAGCTAGCTAGGAAACGTGAGGGCTGCGTCGCTGTGGGACTACAAAGTCACGGCTGCAAGCACGTGTTTCGTGTGCTGAGTTGTTGCTCACGAAAGAATACAAGCTGTCGTTCGTGCGGCCGGCGGCGTACGTGCGCCGGGTAAAGCTTGTTGTGTGCTTCTTTTCCACCTTTTTCCTTCTACATACATGCGTGAGAGAGAGAAAGCTGCGGTGAGAGGCAAGGCGAGGCTTCGGCAACGACATCTTGCTTGTGTATGATGTACATGCCACTGGTTTCAGATCATCTGAAAATGGAACAGAATCTTGTTTCAGATGCAATGCACTAACTGGGTGACGATGATGTTCTTGTCCTTTTTTAGATAATAGTGGTTCTCATCTCCCTGTATGGTGGCTTGCAAGTCTTCGCACACACTTTTTTTTAATCATTTCGCTTGCTTGAGCTGCCGTTTTTTTCTTTATCATCAAAGCAACTACTACCAGTCTACCAGAGATGTCCACGTCTAGCCGTCTCGGCGGACATCTTATTTCTCAGTTAAGATTACTAATGTGTTCATGTAGTTCTAAAAGAGTGTTCAGTGTGTGTCAATAATTTGTTTAGTTAGTGCAAAATCAGTATCATCTTAGTCGACTGGAAATCTTAAATTTCATTCAACTTTACAAAATTGTTCACTGAGTTCAAAAAAATATGTTCGCCGTCCAAAGCTCATCCGATATAAAAGCTTGGAATATTTGGTCTCGGAGTTAAAAAATGTGGAATACTGAACATATCTCAGCATCAATGGTTCTCAACATCTAGTAAGCGCCGAGAAATTGTCGGTCGACAGAGAATTAACAAAACATACCTCACATGTACCTTGCTTATGATGCTCTTACTCTTTAGAGTTGGTGGCACGTGACTTGCTTGTTTGCTCCTCAGAATATTGGATTGGAGGTTCTATCTGTCCCACCTAACAATATGGACATAAGGCTCCAAATATGTCCATGTTGACCGTAGACTTTGACCGTATTGGAGTCCATGTCCATCGCCACGAGAGCCTCCATGAAGACTATTCTTGAGCATACCGCGTTTCATCTATGTGTATATATGTGGACTGATGAGCTCATTTCCAAGGGAGATAATTCAGCAAAACATCATGAAGGGCTCTTCTTCTTCTTCTTCTTCTTCTTCTTCTTCTTCTTCTTCTTCTTCTTCCACCATTGCACAAACTATGGCAATTGTGGCTATTTTATTACTTTGCAACTTCCTGCCATGCTCGACGGCAACCCGAGGTAAATATTAAGTTTTTTTTTGTTTGGCAGTAATATTATAAGTGTGAAAAGTTGTGGAAGCGTTCCTACTCTCCATACAGGGAGAGCCGCATGTTATATATTGATATGTGGCGAGAAGCGTCTCGTGGCGTTACAAGATGCAACCGTGAGCTAACGATCGAGAGATACAATAGGGAGAAGAGATAGAAAGATAAAAGAGAATTAAAACAAACTCTATCTCTAACTACCTAAGATAAACATGGCGCATATGTAACATAATAAACCTGACATGATATTTAACATTCCCCCATAATCAAAACCGAACTAGGTTGAGATTACGCCGAAAAACTTCAAAGCTTCTATTTGGTAGCGCCATTGTAAACCCATCTGCAATTTGATCCTTGGAAGAAATGAATCTGATCTCTAATTCTCTGTTGGCAACTCGTTCCCTGACAATGTGAAAATCTATCTCAATGTGTTTGGTCCTGGCATGGAAAACTGGATTAGTAGACAAATAAGTTGCTCCAAGGTTATCACACCAAAGACAAGGTGTTGGAGTTCTTAATATTCCCATCTCTTTCAGTATTGCTTGGATCCAAATGACTTCAGCTGTAGTGTTTGCCAGTGCTTTGTATTCTGCTTCAGTGCTAGACCTGGAGATAGTGGCTTGTTTCTTTGCACACCAAGAAACTAAGTTTGGGCCATGAAAGGCTGCAAACCCCCCGGTGGACCTTCTATCATCCAAGCAGCCAGCCCAATCCGCATCAGAGAAGGCACTGATTCCCATGGAGGATGATCGGTTGATGGAAAGGCCCATACTGACAGTGTTCTTGACATACCGTAAGATGCGTTTTGCTGTTGTCCAGTGAGCTGTGGTAGGTGCATGCAAGAACTGGCAAACCTTGTTGACTGCAAATGAGATGTCAGGACGAGTAAGTGTTAAGTATTGAAGCGCACCAACTATACTTCTGTAACTGGTGCTGTCATCCAGATTCAGGAGTGTTCCCTCTGTGAGAGATAGTGTTTCTGAACTCGACAAAGGAGTCGGTGATGGCTTACAATCCTGCATGCCAACTCTGGTCAACAAGTCAGTGTCGTATTTGCCTTGAGAAAGATGAATGCCATGATCAGTTTTCTTAACTTCAATGCCTAGGAAATAATGTAAGTCTCCCAAATCTTTGAGAGCAAATTCTGACCGAAGATCATTGAGTAAGGCTGTAATTGCTTCATTGGACGAGCTAGTCACAATTATATCATCGACATAAATGAGAACAAAGATGGCAGTTTGAAACTTGTTGTAAATAAACAAAGAAGTGTCAGACTTTGATGGAACAAACCCAAGTGCTTGCAACTTCATACTCAACCGAGAATACCAAGCTATGGGGGCTTGCTTGAGTCCATACAGAGCCTTGTCAAGCTTACAAACATGGAAAGGTGCATTTGGATCTGCAAACCCAGGAGGTTGTTTCATGTACACCTCTTCTTCCAGAACGCCATGAAGAAATGCGTTCTGTACGTCTAGCTGACAAAGACTCCATCCCCTGGAAACAACAATAGAGAGCACAAGACGAATAGTTGCTGCTTTGACAACTGAACTAAACATGTCCTCATAGTCAATACCATACCGTTGCTTGAACCCCTTTGCAACTAAACGGGCTTTGTAGCGATCAATAGTGCCATCGGATTTTCTCTTAACTCGATAGACCCATTTGCAATCAATAAGATTTATACCTTGACGATGAGGAACTAAATGCCATGTCTTGTTACGTTGCAACACAGATATTTCTTTCTCCATTGCTTGTTTCCATCTAGTGTCTCCGAGAGCAGCAGCGAGCGACTTTGGTTCACTGGATTCCCCTGTCAAACACGTGAGACCATACTTGGAAATATTTTTGTAATTAATTCAGTTAATAACTCCCTGTTGCAACCTGGTTCATGTAGAACGGACTCCAGAAGCGGGAGCCACAGAAGATCCGGGCACCTGAAGAGGATCAGCCGCAGCAGATCCCGAGGGAGATCCTGGCGCGCTGAAGGCGCCCGATCCCGAAGACGCCTCAGGACGAGGCGGGGCGACAAGGCCCACGTCTCGGTCAGGCGCGGTTGTCTCACGGTCGGGGGAGACCGCGGGAGTGGAGGGCCCAGGTGCGGGCCCAGGCGCAGGGGGCGGCACGCGGAGCCCAAAGGTTGGCTGGGCCGGCACGCGCGTGGAGAGGCGGGGAAACTAGGCGGTGGCCCAGCTGGTCGCGCCGATCCCGAAGCGGATCTGGGCGTTGCAGGCGGGATGTCGACAGCGGGCGCCTGGATGGATCCCGAGGCGGATTGCATGGCAGAGGGAGGCAATCCCGATGAGGATCCTCCAGGGGATTCCGTGCACATAAAATGCTGCACTGTAGCGCCATTTTGAACACCATTTTGAACACCATTTGCACTATTTCTTTCACTGTTTATTGCTGAAACACAAAGCTCGGGTATAAAGTTAGGAGGGTTAGGCAAATATTGATCATCACAATTATTTTCTTCCCCATTTGCACCATTGGAGAGACTAGAGGGCAAAAGAATAATTTGTTTGCGAAGAAGGGCACCAACATTGGGATGGAGTGTGGCAAAGGGAAACTGGGTTTCATCAAAGACAACATCCCAGGAGATATACACTCGACCGATAGAGACATCTAAGCACTTAACTCCTTTATGTTGTGGACTATAGCCAAGAAAAACACACTGTTTCGAACGAAACATGAGTTTACGATTGTTGTATGGACGGAGGTTGGGCCAACATGCACACCCAAATACACGAAGTGGAGCATAATCTGGTTTGACATGCAAAAGACGCTCAGTGGGAGTTTCTTTTTTGATAACACGGCTGGGTAGAATATTAATAAGATGCACAGCTGTGAGAAAGGCTTCATCCCAAAACTTTAGTGGCATGGACGCAGCAGCAAGCAAAGCAAGGCCTACCTCAACAATGTGTCTGTGTTTGCGCTCTGCCGAGCCATTTTGCTGGTGAGCGTGGGGGCAGGAGACATGGTGAGATATTCCCAACCTTTGAAAAAAGGAGTTGAGTTTTTCGTACTCACCACCCCGGTCGGATTGAACGACAAGAATTTTGCTATTAAATTGTCTTTCAACAAGTGCTTGAAAGTTTTGGAAAACTTGGAACACATCACATCTTTTCTTAAGAAGGTATATCCATGTATATTTGCTAAAGTCATTGATGAAGCTAACATAATAAGCATGTCTACCAACAGAAAGAGGAGCAGGACCCCATACATCAGAGAATATGAGTTGTAAAGGTGTAGTAGACACACTAGTTGAGATAGGATATGGCAACTGATGACTTTTAGCTCTTTGGCAAGAATCACACACTGTTTCAGAGTTATGATCTCCAACAACTGAGAGATTATTTTTGCTAAGAATTTGCTTGACAACAGAAAAAGAAGGATAGCCCAAACGGGCATGCCATCTCTCTATAGAGAGTCTAATGGCACTCAACACTTGTTTATTAAATCTGCTAACTTTGGGAATCAAAGGGTAGAGTACATCCGTGCATCTACCTCGATAGAGGATTTGCTTCGTGACCTGATCCTTGATCAAGAAAAAGAATGGGTGAAACTCTAGAAAAACATGATTGTGAAGAGCAATACGATGTACAGAGAGAAGGTTTTTCGATGAACTAGGACAATGATGAATATTGTTAAGATGTATATCTCTATGCGGGGAATGAATAATTGAATGACCAATATTGCTTATCACCATACTTGAACCATCAGCATTATGGACTTTATCATGCTCGTTGTATCTTTCATGCATGGTGACCTTCTGTAGCTCATGAGTGATGTGGTCGGTGGCTCCAGAATCAACATACCAATTTGAATCTACACCATAGCTTGTGTTTGCCGCCGCAGCAATTTTCTTCTTTCGTGAGTTATCTTTAGCATATCGCCACTTGCATTCTTTTGCTATGTGATTAGTTTTCTTACAAATTTGATACTTGCCCTCATACTCATCATACCCATGAAAGTTGTTGTAGTGGTTTTGGCCGCCCCTATTGTTGTTGTAGAAGGGTCGGTCTCCTCCCTGGTGATGGTTGTTGTAGTTGGAGCCGCCGCCGCCGCCGTTGTTGGAGTAGTGGCCGCCACCACCACCCCCGTAGTGGTTGCCGTTGTCACCGTAGTGGCCTCCGCCGCCACCATTGTTGGGGTAGTAGCCACCGCCGCCGTGTCCAGAATCACGCCGGGAGCCGCCGCCGCCGCCGCCGCCTCCATTGTTGCGGTAGCCTTTGGGCGGGCCACCTCCACGGCCGTGCGATGCGGCGTTGGCCGACGACTTGAAGGCCCTGGCGCCCGTGCCCTGGAACATCTCCACCCTCTGATCGAAGGTAGCAACCATGCCGAAGAGTTCATCTACAGAAACATCATCAGGGTGAACATCAAGGGCAGAGATGATTGGTTGGTAATCCATGTCTAGGCCAGAGATGATGTGAGAGACGAGCTCATTTTCTGTGATAGGTTTGCCGGCTGCAGCTAGTTCATCGGCAAAACCTCACATGTGACCAAAGTATGTGGCGGCAGATTGGGTTCCTTTCTGGGCGGTGCTGAGAGAGATGCGAACATGGTTTGCTTTGGAGCGGGACTGGGCAGAAAACATATTGGCAAGGGCTGTCCAGATTGCATGAGATGTATCTAGGGAGGCAACCTGAACTAGCACCTCCTTGGAGAGATTGTGGAGTAGACAGGCGATGATTTGTTGATCCTGGATCAACCAAGGAGCATAAGCAGGGTTAGGAACGACCTGATCTTTGCCCTCGGAGGTTTTGCTGACTAGGGTTTTTTCTGGTTCGGCGATGGTTTTGTCAAGGTATCCAAAGAGACCGGCCCCATGATCTGGGAGCGGGCTTGAGCATGCCAGAGAACATAGTTCGATCTGGTGAGAGGTTCTGAGACATTGTTGTTGAGGCCGGAGGAAACTACAGTGGTGGAGGTCGACATAGTCGAGTTTTGGAGGAAGGAGGATAGCTAGACGAGGTGGAAGAAGATCGCTCTAATTACCATGTGGAAAGTTGTGGAAGCGTTCCTACTCTCCATACAGGGAGAGCCGTATGTTATATATTGATATGTGGCGAGAGGCGTCTCGTGGCGTTACAAGATGCGATCGTGAGCTAACGATCGAGAGATACAATAGGGAGAAGAGATAGAAAGATAAAAGAGAATTAAAACAAACTCTATCTCTAACTACCTAAGATAAACATGGCGCATATGTAACATAATAAACGTGACATGATGCTTAACAATAAGCAGTCCCAATATTCTACCCATGGCTTCATGTATGCAGTTCATCCAGACCGTTTCCGCCCAAGAATGGGTCCTCCATCACCGCGGCCCCGGACATCCATTAGCTGCATCCATGGATATCGCCACCTTGACACTATGCCACCAACGACACTAGCGCCGCACCGCAAGATCCTGCAGTGAGCAGCTGCGAACGTGCCCCGAATGTACGAAGCACCACCGATGCCATAAGGACAGGGTCTTTTTTTTTCTTGCCGCATCATATCGATCTCTCGGTTATTTCATGATTTTCCTTGTCCTCTTCGAATCACACTGTGTGAAAGGGTGTTTGTGCGACTGGGATATAAGTTAGACTCTGGAAAAGAAATAATGAACGAATATGGTTAAATCGTTCTTACAATTGTATAAACAATATCTAGATAGCACGTTATTACGGTGCATGAAAAAACTATAGTGAAACTATATACTCCATTCATAAAAGTGAGTCGTGCCTTGTGCATGGTCCATTCATACATGCTGGGCCATGGACTCCGTTTCAAAAAAAAGTTAAATAGAAGGATCTACCTGAGACCAAGTTTCTAGTGTTAGCAGCACACTAGTACATAGATCAATTGCTCACTGATTTGAACTACAAGCCATTGATTCAGAGGAGCAGAGGAACACAAGGAAGAGGAAACAAGAGTGAGGACTCCTAAGCCATCCTAATCCACTGACTTGTCTAAACTACCCACTCCCTTCCTAAATATAGGACATTTTAAAGATTCCAATATGGACTACATACGGAGCAAAATGAGTGAATCTGCACTCTACAATATGTCTATATACATCCGTATGTAGTCCATATTGAAATCTGTAGAACGGCTTATATTTAAAAACAGAGGGGGTAGTTATAGATATGGCTTGAACTAGTTTTGTCTCTTGCATATCCTGAGAAATAAAAAGAAGGTGCAAAGAGGGGACTCAATCTCGTTACCCTAGTGCAGAACCGGCCTTTAGCGCCGGTTCGTAAAGGCCTTTAGTGCCGGTTCTACAACCGGCACTAAAGAGTGGAGATTAAAGCCCCCCCCCCTTTACTACCGGTTCGGCACAAACTGGCGCTAAAGTGCCACCACGTGGCACGAGCCAGGCCCGGGTGCTGGTAGACCATTAATACCGATTGGTAACACCAACCGATACTAAATGTTTGGGGGGGGGGTTGGTTTTATTTTTTATTTTTCATTAATTTTGTGTTTTCCATTTAATTCTCTTTTGTTTGCTAGTATTTTACTATACTACAAATTGTACATGTTATGCATATATATAAATAGATTTTCTCGTACGTAGAACCGCATATATATATATATATATATATATATATATATATATATATATATATATATATATATATATCATCGAATGTCTCACAACCAACACCATTAATTATTCAAACATACACATGTATATATATACAATTTTTCCTACATGTTGCCTTGGTACCTTCGGAGCACGATGACAAGTGGTTCATTGGGGCGGTAGCGGGTAATAGTATTCTCTTTTGGGATCTATGACCTGGTTGAGCAAAAATCCCGCTATTTTCTCTTAAAGTGCTAGTATGCGGTCCGCTGGTAGGAGCTGCTCCCGCACCTCTCTGAACTGTTAAGAAGGAGATCAATATGCATGTGTATTAGTTGTGTGACTAGATATCGATAATGGTGTGAATAGCGTTCTGACAAACATACCCAGTCCTGTCTTTGAGATCTGCTCCTTGCGGACGCCATCATGCGAATGTTCTCGCAAACGTAGAATGCACACAGATCATTTCCCTGCGCCTGCTTCAGGGCCTTTACAAGAATGGAATTGAATCAGATAATGATTAATCAAGCATGATAATTAATTAATGGTATTGAAACAAGAATTAAAGAGATGGTAGCTAGCTAGCAAGCTAGTACTACTTAATTACTTACCTTGGTCGATACCAAAATAGCTTTTTTGCCCATTTGCCTGGAGTCACCTTGATGAACTTTGCCCAAGCCCTGCCCGCCGGCAAAGAAAATTAATAAAGAAGTTATTAAATAGTTCATATCAGGAAATGACGAACAAAATAGGCTGAGATATAGTTAATAATGATTGAAATTACCTGTTGACTATCCCCTTCATGATGGTGTAGTCTTTTTCTTCTTGAAGTAGTGAGTCCAGTATTTCAACTGTTCCTTTGTCAACTTTAATGTCTAACAAGATCTAGTGGAAACTGCATGCGCACACGTTTGCATGTCTTAATTAAGCGGGCATGTGCATAACACTAATCAACTATCGTAAACCCTATACACTTAATTATTAACATCTAGCTAGCTAGTAAGCAAAAACAGAATTTATAGTACAAGACAGTGTGACTCACAGGAAGTTGTAAGGAAGTAGTATATCTTCATTGGTATTGAGGCGCTTGAATAACTCTAGTATGCTTTCCTCTAAACTACTCGAGAAGTTGGAAGATTCCATGTGTACTCATTAATGGTATTTGGGTCAATGAACCCAATGTCATAGCGTCCAGATTTTTTCATTTCATACATCTTCATCCTGCATATAATACCACAGAAAAGAATATATAGTGAGGATAATTACATGTAATGATTGATCAAAATGATTACTACAACTAGCTTGAGACTTAAATTACAGAAAAAAATCACTTACAGACAATAGCAACTGACGATAGATTTGTCGAGTGCGTCTTGATTGTATAACTGAAATAGTTCTGAATACTCAACGGACAGAGCTTTCTCATGGAAGTAATGCTCCTCCTTGACATTCACCATAAGGGACTCTCGATTAGAAATCTTTGTAATGTTCATGTACCATTGATGCAATTCATACATTCTCGTTGGGAGGTTCTTGACCTTATCTGGCTCGACCAAAGGTTGGCCCCGGACATATTTCCGTTTTATTTCCTCCTCTATAAGCAGAGACATGGGCTCGATTTCGAGGAGTTGTCCAACAGTGATCTTGAGCATTTCGGCCTGCATTATATGCTCCTCCGTTATTACCACATCGCCCAGCTGGGGAATGTTAACGGTTTGCCCACAATAATATTGGGCGCGCGTACACCTCTCATGTGTTGTTGGCACAATAAACGAGAGGATCGATTGCGGTGCCTGTTCTCCCAGCTGGGGAACGGTTTTCCCGCTTTTTTGCCAGCTGCTTGTTGGCTCGAGCTTGAGCTCTCTTCCTTCTGTAGTCGTTGTGGGAGTCCTGGACTAGGGGGTGTCCGGATAGCCAGACTATCATCGTCGGCCGGACTCCAAGACTATGAAGATACAAGATTGAAGACTTCGTCCCGTGTCCGGATGGGACTTTCCTTGGCGTGGAAGGCAAGCTTGGCGATACGGATATGTAGATCTCCTACCATTGTAACCGACTCTGTGTAACCCTAGCCCTCTCCGGTGTCTATATAAACCGGAGGGTTTTAGTCCATAGGACAACAACCATTACAACAATCATACCATAGGCTAGCTTCTAGGGTTTAGCCTCCTTGATCTCGTGGTAGATCCATTCTTGTACTACCCATATCATCAATATCAATCAAGCAGGAGTAGGGTTTTACCTCCATCGAGAGGGCCCGAACCTGGGTAAAAACATCGTGTCCCTTGTCTCCTGTTACCATCCGCCTAGACGCACAGTTCGGGACCCCCTACCCGAGATCCGCCGGTTTTGACACCGACATTGGTGCTTTCATTGAGAGTTCCTCTGTGTCGTCACCGATAGGCTTGATGGCTTCTTCAATCAACAACAACGCAGTCCTGGGTGAGACTTTTCTCCCCGGACAGATCTTCGTATTCGGCGGCTCCGCACTGCGGGCCAATTCACTTGGCCATCTGGAGCAGATCGAAAGCTACGCCCTTGGCCATCAGGTCAGATTTGGAAGCCTAAACTTCACGGCGGATATCCGAGGAGACTTGATCTTCGATGGATCCAAGCCGTAGCCGAGCGTGTCGCACTGTCATGATGGGCATGATCTAACTCTGCTGCCGGATAGTACCTTGGAGGCCGCACACAAATCCGCTCCGACCCATAGTTCAGAGCCGATCGCGCAGATCGAGGATGGGTGGCTGGACACCGCCTCGGGAGCTGCAACTTCCACGGCGATGGAGCCAAACACTGACCTCGTCCCTTATAAGGCTCGTGACTCTGAGGTGCCGGACTCCCTGCCGGACTCCGAACCTCCTGCGCCCCTGCCAATCGAATCCGATTGGGCGCCGATCATGGAGTTCACCGCTGCGGACATCTTTCAGCACTCACCCTTTGGCGACATCCTAAATTCGCTAAAGCATCTCTCGCTATCCGGAGAGCCCTAGCCGGACTACGGCCAGGATGGTTGGGATGCGGACGACGAAGAAATTCAAAGCCCACCCACCACCCACTTTGTAGCCACTGTCGACGATCTAACCGACATGCTAGACTACGACTCCGAAGACATCGACGGTATGGACGACGATGCCAGAGACGATCAAGAACCAGCGCCTACAGGGCACTGGAAGACCACCTCGTCATACGACATATACATGGTGGACACCCCAAAAGATGGGGACGACGAAGAAGCAGCAGAGGCAAATTCCTTAAAGAAACAGCCCAAGCGCCGACGTCAGCGGCACCGCTCTAAATCCCGCCACAGCAAGAATGGAGATTCCGGCATAGAAAATAATAACACCCCAGAAAGTGCCGAAGACAACCCCCTCCAGCAAGATTCAGCACAGGAGGATGCAGAAGCAAGCCCTCACGAGAGAGCGGCAGATGAAGAGGTCGAGGATGATAATTACATACCTCCCTCCGGAGACGAGGCAAGCCTCGACGACGACAAATTCGTCGTGCCTGAGGATCCCGTCGAACAAGAGCGTTTCAAACGCAAGCTAATGGCCACAACAAATATCCTAAAGAAAAAGCAGCAGCAGCTTCAAGCTGATCAAGACCTGCTGGCCGACAGATGGACCGAGGTCCTCGCGGCCAAAGAGTATGAACTCGAACGCCCCTCCAAGAGCTACCCAAAACGCAAGTTGCTCCCCCGATTAGAGGAGGAAGCATACATACCTTCATCACCAGCGCACAATACGACCGACCGACCACCCCGTGGTCGCGACAGAGAGGCATCCAGGCCCTCCATCAAGACCGTACCCCGGCACCGCTCGAAAAGTACGAAGCCACGAGGGAATGCACCGGACTTGCGGGATATATTGGAGGACAAGGCAAGACAATCCAGATCTATTTACGGATCACGCGGGCGCCCCACGACCCATGATGAATACCGTCGCGCCGGATGCAGCAACTCCGGCCGGGCCGAACACAGCAGACAACGCTCTCTTGAGCTACGTCGTGATATTGCTCAATATAGAGGCGCCGCACGCCCACTATGCTTCACAGACGAAGTAATGGATCATCAAATCCCTGAAGGGTTTAAACCCATCAACATTGAATCCTATGATGGCACAACAGACCCCGCGGTTTGGATCGAGGATTATCTCCTTCATATCCATATGGCCCGCGGCGACGATCTCCACGCCATCAAATATCTCCTGCTCAAGCTTAAAGGACCAGCTCGGCATTGGCTTAATAGCCTGCCCGCAGAGTCAATTGGGTGTTGGGAGGACCTGGAAGCCGCATTCCTCGACAACTTCCAGGGCACATATGTGCGACCACCAGACGCCGATGACCTAAGCCACATAATTTAGCAGCCAAACGAATCGGCCAGACAATTCTGGACACGGTTCTTAACAAAGAAAAATCAAATCATCGACTGTCCGGACGCAGAGGCCCTCGCAGCCTTCAAACATAACATCCGCGACGAGTGGTTGGCCCGTCACCTAGGACAGGAAAAGCCGAAATCCATGGCAGCCCTCACATCACTCATGACCCGCTTCTGCGCGGGAGAGGATAGCTGGCTAGCTCGCAGCAACAACCTCAGTAAAAATGCTGGCAGTCCGGATACTAAAGACCACAATGACAGGTCGCGTCGAAACAAAAACAAACACCGCGTTAACGGCGACAACAATGAGGATACGGCAGTCAACGCCGGATTCCGAGGCTCTAAACCCGGTCAGCGGAAGAAGCCATTCAAAAGAACCACTCCGGGTCCGTCCAATTTGGACCGAATACTCGACTGCTCTTGCCAGATACATGGCACCCCCGAAAAGCCAGCTAACCACACCAACAGAGATTGTTGGGTATTCAAGCAGGCAGGCAAGTTAATTGCCGAAAACAATGACAAGGGGCTGCACAGCGATGACGAGGAAGACACCCGGTCGTCGAACAGTAGAGGACAGAAGGGCTTCCCCCCACAAGTGCGGACGGTAAACATGATATACGCAACCCATATACCCAAGAGGGAGTGGAAGCGTGCACTGAGGGACGTATATGCGATGGAGCCAGTCGCCCCGAAGTTCAATTCATGGTCCTCTTGCCCGATCACTTTCGATCGAAGAGACCATCCGACCAGTATCCGCCATGGCGGATTCGCCCCATTGGTTTTAGACCCAATCGTCGATGGATTTCACCTCACGAGAGTCCTGATGGACGGCGGCAGTAGCCTGAACCTGCTTTATTAGGATACAGTGCGCAAGATGGGCATAGACCCCTCACGGATTAAACCTACAAAGACAACCTTCAAAGGCATCATACCAGGTGTTGAGGCCAATTGTACAGGCTCAGTCACACTGGAAGTGGTCTTCGGATCCCCGGATAATTTCCGAAGCGAGGAGTTAATCTTCGACATAGTCCCGTTCCGCAGCGGCTATCACGCTCTGCTCGGACGAACCGCGTTCGCAAAGTTCAACGCGGTGTCGCATTATGCATACCTCAAGCTCAAGATGCCAGGCCATCGTGGAGTCATCACGGTCAACGGAAATACGGAACGCTCCCTCCGAACGGAGGAACATACAACGGCTCTCGCGGCAGAAGTACTGAGCAGCCTTCTAAGGCAATTTTCGAGTCCGGCCATTAAACGACCGGACACGTCCAAATGCGCCCGGAGCAACATCAATCAAGACGACCTGGCACGTTCCGAGCACGCGTAGCAATGCGGCCCCAACCCCAGCCCTCGCATGATTGCAATACCAGCTCTTTGCGTACATCATTACGCTCTGGAGATACCATGGGCATAGGGGGAGAGGCACGACCACAACAGGCCTAGAGTGCGGCTCGACCACACCAGGGGCTCCCAAGTGTGGCGCTCTTTTTATTTTTTATTTTCCTTCTTTTCGTACACAGGACTCCGTTTACCAGAGGCCCTGTCCGGCGGCGAACCTGCCGAACTCACGATGCAACAGCCAGGGAGGGACAAAGGCTGCGACGAACACTCAGGTGGTCTCCATTACGAGCATTAAATTTATTAAATACACCATTCCGCAGCCTACCCCTGGAGGGAGACACGTCTAATTAGTCCAATCCCTTGCTTACTGCACTATTTGTATCATTCCGCACTCATAGCAGAATTCTTTGAATAAATAGTGCAGCACTTTTTGCCTATAATTACATTACTTTACATATATGTTCATTAATGACATCTTGCACCCGTATATTTTGGTACGGCCGAATACACCAGGGGCTTATGTTCCCCGCATTATGGTGTGATAAGTCCGAACACTTTCACAAGTGCGGCACCCCGAACTTATAGCATTATATGAATCGGCTCCGAATCATGTCTTGGGTCAATAGTTGGGTTTGCCCGGCTCCCATGTTTTGGTACCTTACGTTCCGTTCTGTCGGCTAAGATAGCACTGGGAGAACCACTACGATTGCGCCCCGGTTTAGCTGGGCGAGCGCCTCAGTGGAGAAAGCTAAAACTGACTGTCATGATAAGGCGAGAGACTGGTCGCTGTTCGAGAGGTCTTTTCGAGTCTCTAAAGACTTATGCCGCTTCGAGCAAAGAACCGGATAATGTCCGGCCAAGCCGTGGATAGCGCCCCGAACTCGGTCTTCCGAATACTAGGGGCTTCGCCGAAATTTAAAATTATAGAATTCTATGGCTAAGTGAGAGTGTTCAAGCATTATAAGTCCGGTTGCCTTGTTCGTTGTGTTGAGCGCCTCCCTAGATGGACCCAAAAATGGGAACAAGAATGCTCAAGTTTATCCCGAACACCCCAGCACTCGTGGCATGGGGGCTGAAGCCGACGACTTGCCATCTTTCAGATTTAATAAATGGCCGCACAGAAGGTAATATTTTAAATCAATAAGCATTGCTTAGCGCATATGAACAAAGTTTTTAGCGCACAGGATAACACATTGCGAGTTTACTCAATAATTACATCTCTGGGGCACTCATCCGCAATCTTGCGGGCACCCTTCAGGACATTCTTATAGTACATCTCGGGCGTACGATACTCCTTGCCCGCTGGCGGCGCATCAGTGATAAGCCTCTCCGCATCCAGCGTGCCCCAATGCACCTTTGCGCGGGCAAGGGCCCGACGAGCACTTTCAATACAGGCGGAGCGCTTGATGACCTCCACCTAGGGGCATGCATCCACCAGCCGCTGCACGAGGCCGAAGTAGCTCCCAGGCATGGCCTCTCCAGGCCACAGCCAGACTATGAGGCCCTTCATGGCCTGCTCGGCTACCTTGTGGAGCTCGACCAGCTGCTTCAGCTGGTCGCTAGGGGGCACCGGATGGCCGGCCTCAGCGTACTGAGACCAGAAAACCTTCTCCGTTGAGCTGCCCTCCTCGGCTCGGTAGAATGCGGCGGCATCAGACACGCTGCGAGGCAGATCTGCAAACGCCCCTGGAGAGCTCCGAATTCGGGTAAGTGTCTGGTAGTTTACATTAACATGCTTGCTTTGCATGAAAAATGCCTTACCCGCCGCTATTTTCTTCACCGCCTCAATCTCCTGGAGGGCCTTATGGGCCTCGACCTTAGCGGCTTTGGCACTTTCAAGAGCCGAGGCAAGCTCGGACTCTCGAGTCCTCGAGTCACGCTCCAAACTCTCATGCTTATCCATGAGAGCCTGGAGCTCTTGCCGCACCTCCGCCACCCGCGCCTCCTGCTTCTCTCGCTCCGTCCGTTCCGCGGCCGCATTGCGTTCGGCCGCGGACACGGCCTCCTCCAGGGTTGCCACCTCGTTCGTGGCCCCTGCAGTACCCACGTTATCCTTGTTATTTCTATTGCAACCAAAATCCTTTTCTGTAAGGTATACATTTAAAAGTGGTGTTACGCACCTTCTTTATTCTCGAGCTGCTTCTTGGCAAGGCCGAGCTCTTACTCGGACCGCTCGAGGTCCTGCTTCAAAGCACCGACCTCCACAGTCAGTGCGGAAGAGGTCAGTAGCGCAGCCTGCAAACCCATATTGACATAATTCTTAGCACTCCTGCGTATATCTTTTTTAGATCCTCAATCCGGTTTTTCTTTCCGAACACCGAACCGAGCATCAGGGGCTACTGTCTATGCGGTATTACATTACATATTTTTATCTTCTTACCTCAAAGCCTGTTAGAAGGCTACTGCAGGCTTCGGTCAGCCCGCTCTTGGCGAGCTGAACCTTCTGAATCACCGCACTCATGATAGTGCGGTGTTCTTCCTCGATGGAAGCGCCTTTGAGCGCCTCCAACAAGTTGTCCGGCGCCTCCGGTTGGATGGAGGCCGCCGGCGTCATGGTCTTGCCCTTCTTGCGAAGGGGCCGCCTGCCGGACTCCGGAACCACTACGGGTTCCGGCGTGGAGTCCGGCGCAAAGTCTGGGAGGCTGCCTTGTGGCGCTTCCGGAGCCTCCTCCTGATGGGTCCTTCCTGGGATCCCACCTCGGCGTCCTCAGCGTCGCGAGAGGTGGAGGCAGTCGGGATGGAATCTACATCCGACGGACCCAACGACACGCTCGATGAAGCGGGGAGATCATCATCGGCCGGACTGCAGGCAGTGTGCGGCATTAGAAGGACACTATGTGATACAAAAGAGAAATTATAAATCATTCAAGAATCCGGATACTTACGATCTTGCCGGAGGCCTGGCCCTTGAAGGCCACTCTTCGTCGCCAACATTGGCGTTGGCGGAGCTGTCCGGGGGAATAGTCCTTCCCCTCTTGGACGCTTCGGCCTCCCCTGTTGGGGAAGCCTTCCTCTTCCTCTCTCCTTCCTTTGGGAGAGAGTCCTCTTTCTCCTCCTCGTCTTCGGGGCAGGAGTCCACCTCGGAGCCATCGGACGATGAGTCGGATATCACCTGGCGCCGGGAACTTCTTCGAGTTCCCGTGGCCTTCTTCTTGGCCTTCTTCTCTGGCACCAAATAGAGTGCCGGGACCAGCAGCCCCACTAAGCGGGCGTCCGCTGGGTCTTCGGGAAGGGAGCCGGACAGTCTACCTGTCCGGACGTCCTCTGCCAGTCCTGTCAAAGGCATTGGGAGTTTTAGATCCCACATAGAGTCAAACTATGAAAGAAAATAAATGTCCCATAGAGGATAACAAAGCTTACCTCGCCGGCCGGGCGCTTGGTGCTGAATCCACGGTCTTCCGTCGCGGATGCGGGGGCTTCTCCGCCCTTGAACAGCACCCTCCAGGCGGCTTCGTATGTCGTGTCGAAGAGCCCGCTCAAGGCCTGGTGCTGTGCCGGATCGAACTCCCACAAATTAAAAGCTCGTTGTTGGCAAGGGAGAATCCGGCGGACGAGCATGAGCTGGATCACATTGACAAGCCTAAGCTTCTTGCTCATGAGGGTCTGGAGACAAGACTGGAGTCCTGTCGGCTCCTCCGAACTACCCCATAGCAAGCCCTTCTCTTTCCAGGAGGTGATCTGCATAGGGATACCAGATCTGAACTCGGGGGCCGCAGCCCATTTAGGGTCGCGCAGCTCGGTGATGTAGAACCACCCCAATTGCCACCCCTTGACGGACTCCACAAAGGCCCCTTCGAGCCAGATGACGTTGGGCATCTTGCCCAACATGGCGCCTCCGCACTCCGCTTGAGCGCCCTTCACCACCTTCGGCTTGACATTGAAGGTCTTGAGCCGAAGTGGGGCTGGATGCAGAGGAAGGCCTCGCACACGACGATAAACGCCGAGATGTTGAGGATGAAGTTTGGCGCCAGGTCGTGGAAATCCAGGCCGTAATAGTACATGAGCCCAGTCCACGGAGGAAGTGGGGAAGGAATACGACCCTCTCATGGGGCCTGGGGGTGGGGATGAGCTGCTCCTTGTCGGGCAGCCGGTGCGCGATGTCGCCAGAAAGGTATCCGGCGCTGCACAGCCTTACGATGTGCTCCTCCGTAATGGAGGAGGCCAACCATTTGCCTCCCGCTCCAGACATGGTCAGAGAAGGTCGAGATGAGATGCACGGACTTGGGCGCTGGAGCTCGAGTGCGCAGAGATGGATAAGCAAAGGAGGAAGAAGGCGTAGGTAAAAAGGTGGATCCTTATCCCCTTATATATGGGCGGAGGAAAACTATGCGTCCCCACCAGCCTGGTAAAACTCGCTTTTCTCCCAAGCGCCACCATCAATGGCACGGTTGGGTTACCCACGTCCGTATTGATGAGAATCCCGGAATAAGGGGAACACGATCTCTGCTTCGACAAGACGTGCCAAGGAAACCGCTTCGCTAAATGCGCTGAGGTGGTATAATAAAAAATGATTCAAGTAAAGGCTTGGTAGTGGCGTGACGTCCTGCTACAAAATACGTTAGCAGATTGAACTTGTACATAATATTCTCTCTACGGGGAAATGTGGAAATTATTTTGCAGAGCCGGACAATATCATGGTGTTCACAATCTTCTATGAATTATTCGGAGGAGGAACCCGCCTTGCAATGCCGAACATTATGCGCGCCGGACTCATCGTCATTGAAGCCTGGTTCAGGGGCTACTGAGGGAGTCCTGGACTAGGGGGTGTCCGGATAGCCGGACTATCATCGTCGGCCGGACTCCAAGACTATGAAGATACAAGATTGAAGACTTCGTCCCGTGTCCAGATGGGACTTTCCTTGGCGTGGAAGGCAAGCTTGGCGATACGGATATGTAGATCTCCTACCATTGTAACCGACTCTGTGTAACCCTAGCCCTCTCCGGTGTCTATATAAACCGGAGGGTTTTAGTCCGTAGGACAACAACCATTACAACAATCATACCATAGGCTAGCTTCTAGGGTTTAGCCTCCTTGATCTCGTGGTAGATCCACTCTTGTACTACCCATATCATCAATATCAATCAAGCAGGAGTAGGTTTTTACCTCCATCGAGAGGGCCCGAACCTGGGTAAAAACATCGTGTCCCTTGTCTCCTGTTACCATCCGCCTAGACGCACAGTTCGGGACCCCCTACCCGAGATCCGCCGGTTTTGACACCGACGGTCGTGCTCGATGTGACTTCCTGATTTGGCGCTCATAGTCTGACTCAACAGTCTTGGGAGCTGGTGCTCTAGCCATACGAATGAAGTGGACAATCTTTTCCTCAGGCACTTTCTCCCTTGGCGGCAGTGCCGGTTTCGGTCCAAAATGGGCGTCCACTTGGGCCTACACTATTGCTGCGTTTTGCTCCTCGGTCATGTCGTAAGGCCTCTGAGGAAAAGGAGCGAGGCTTGGACCATATTTATATTGCTTGTCTCCGCCTGTACTTCCTGTACTACCTCGACTCGTACCGCTACGCACCATAGCTGCGGCATGTCTCTTCTGCGATTGCTGAGACGGTGGAGACAGCTGACGTGGCTGATTTGGAGCAGGAGGAGTGGCCTGACGTTGTGCCGGACTTGAAGCAGGAGGTGTGGTCTGACACGGTGTCGGAGTTGAAACCGGAGGAGTGGCCTGACGCTGTGCCGGACTTGAAGCAGGAGTCTGCTCACACGTTTGGGGACTTGGAGGAGGGGGCGGACTTCGAGGAGGAGTCGGCTCACGCGTTCGTGGACTTGGAGGAGCGGGAGTCTACTGACTTGGTGGCGGACTTCGAGGAGGAGTCGGCAGACGACGCGGAGTCGGTGGACTTCGAAAGATGTTGCAATCCTTTCTCCATAGGATGATACGATGTATGGCCTCTCCCAGTGTGCGCTCATCGTCACCTCCAGGAATGTCAAGCTGTAGCCCCGAATATGGGTCCACCACTTCATCAACCAAGATACGAGCATAGCCCTCTAGAACCGGGGTGCAATGGAAGGTTGCTTCGGGGCTAATTGTAAAAGCAACGGCGTCCGCCACCTTCATGGATATGTTCTTCATTTTGGAGTGTAGCTCACAGTTAGTGTTCTCTATGATGTCATCCACAGGGTATGTATCCAGCAGTGTGTCGCCCAGGGCAGAACCAACGCTGCTTCTCGGGATGGATGGGACGGTGCTATCCAATGCTGGACAATCATCCGCTTGCTGCTGCCGCTGCTGAGACCCCCTTTCCTGGCTAAGCAAGTCGATCTGCTACTGCTGCTGCTGCTGGAATTTGAGTGCCAAGTCTACGTGCCTTGCTTCTAGGCCTTGAAGGCGTTCTGCGTCCTGCTTCCTCTGCTCGTCCTCCAGCTTCCTCTTCTTCTCCTCCTACATCTTCTTTCTTGCACGGGACCTGTAGTCGTCGTTCCATTCTGAAAAGCCCTCATACCAGGGAATAACGCCCTTGCCTCGTGTTCTTCCCGGGTGTTCAAGATTTCCCAGGGCGCGCGTAAGCTCGTCGTTCTCTCTATTGGGCGTGAACACCTCCATTCGAGCTTCTTCTATTGCGTCAAGTATCTTTTGTTCAACTCCTTTTAGACTTGCCTTCTGCGAAACCAGGCCTGTCTTCGGGTCCAACGCCCCCCATGCGCATAGAATCAAGTTCTGCACCTGGGGGGCCAGCTCCTAGTAACCGGAGTGACTCCTGCATCCTCCATCTCTTGCTCAGACTTATCCCACTTAGGCATTCCCACCGCGTAGCTACCTGGACCCAGCCTATGGAACTGCATCTTTTTTGCGGCATTGGCCTTGTTTTTTATCGACCGTTCCTTAGATAATTCTGATTCCTTGAATTTCACGAAATCGGCCCAGTGTTCTCTTTGCTTCTCCAGTGTTCCCGTGAATTCTGGAGTCTTCCTTTCTGCAGCGAGGTAGTTGGCCTATACAGTTTTCTTGTGGGTGTTGAATGCAACTGCCATCTTCTTAAGAGCAGCGCCCTTGACTTTCTTCACATCTGCTTCAGTAAAATAATCAGGTAGGGTGAAATGTTCCATCAGAGATTCCCAAAGATTTTGTTTTTGCTCTGTCATCGACCCAAGTAATACCTGGACGTTTAGTTTTTGGCTCTTTCCATTCTTGAATGGAGATCAGGAGTTGGTCCTTCACAAGAACTCCGCACTGACGAGTCCAGTTGTTCGCAATGTTCTTAGGCGTGAGGGGTTCGCCACTAGGTTTGATGGAGTCGATGTTGTACTTTACACCCTCCTTCAACTTTTTGCCGGGGCCTCGCTTTGTGCTACTGTTTGTAGAAGCAGGACACCATCGCGAACGGGTCGACGGCAAGGATGCGGGCCGGGCATATCATCGAGAACAAATATTATATGCCCGCAAAAAGTAACATTTTTTAAATGATTGGATTGTGATAACTAAAATTCTATATGCAAATTCTAACAATTTGACATTAATCTAATTCATCTAACTAAAACTAATTCTAAAATTTCTAACATTTCTATATATATAACTAACATTTCTAACATTTCTACAACTAAAAAACAGAAAAAATGCTAACATTTTTATAAATATTTCTATAACTAAAAAACAGAAAAAATTTATAACATTTCTATATAACTAACATTTCTAATATTTTATAACTAAAAAACAAAAAAAATTCTAACATTTCTATAACTAAAAAACAGAATAATTTCTATAACTAAAATTTATAACTAAAAAACTAATGTGTGTGTGTGTGTGTGGACATGGCGGCCGGGGCATGAGCTCACCGGCGAGGCGCGGCGACGGGGGGCGGCGACGAGGACGGAGACGGGCGGTGACGACGGGGATGGGGACGGGGATGACGGGGACGGGGATGGGCCGGGCGGGGACGACGGGACGACGGGATGGGGAGGCGACGACGGGGCGGGGCACGGCGACGGGGACGACGGGGACGGGGACGGCCGGGGCGGCCATGGTGATGGGGGCGGGAATGGCCGGGGCGGCGACAGCGACGCAGGCGGCGACGGGGCAGAGGAGAAGAAGCAGAGGAAGAGATGAGAAAGTGAATTTTTTTGAACCAGTTTCTTATATACAACACCCCTTTAGTACCGGTTGGAGCCAGCAACCGGTACTAAAGGTCTGTTTTGTCCAGGCCAAGCGGCGGGAAGCGTCCCCCCCTTTAGTACCGGGTGGTGGCACCAATCGGTACTAAAGACCCCCTCTTTAGTACCGGTTGCAGCCACCACCCGGTACTAAAGGGGTGCGCTGGTGCAGGTGCGGTGCGGCAAGTTTAGTCCCACCTCGCTAGCCGAGGGGCGTCCGCACTGGTTTATAAGCCCCAGTGCGGTAGCTCTCTCGAGCTCCTCTCCAAAGCAGGCCTACTGAGCCTACCTGTTCTCTGCTGCCCTGTGAGCCTACCGGGCCTTTGCGGGCCTGCATCCTGGCCCAACAAAACATTGTGTTTCTAGTCATATGCAGGCCGCTCTGGCCCAGTAGGCGGGCTTTTTTATTTTCTTATTTTTTTGCTTTATTTATTTTTGTTTTATTTATTTTTGAGTTGTTTTTTGCTGTATTTAGAGTATTTTTGTGAATATTTTTGCTTTAGGTACAAAAAAAATACAATCTTTCTGTTAGTGCCGGTAGTTTTCAAATTTGAATAGTTTAAATTTGGAATTATTTGAAATTTGTGTGAATCACTAGTTTGTGAATAACTTAATTTGAAAATAGATTTTTCAGTGATTCTTTTTTCTTATGTTTAATATTAGTGTGTTTTATCATTATATTCAATTTGGTAATGCTTAGGTTATTTAAAAAATGAAATGCCTTTGTAACAGATGAGTTTTCGTCCGAAACCCTGATACTTTGAAAGAGATTGTCCATACACGAAGTGCATCCAGTTTTTGCCGTAACCCTGTCTGCTTTTTTGTACATGCTATGTGGGTGAAATTATGATACCATGCCGACTTTCAACCTTTTCTGAGTTCATTTGAAATGCTTTTCAATTTTAGGGTTATTTAGCTTAAAAAATCAGTAAATGCATGAAAGAATTTGTTTGCACATAAAACTTCTTCACGTTTCAAATGCCAAAACACATAACTATCCTAACTATTACAGAGATTCTCTCCTGGGTGTGAAGCACAGAAGAAAGTGATGATAACGAAGCCGATCACATCCCAGATGTTTGGGTGTGAAACTTTTTCTTCGCGTGTTTCCCTTTGCGCCGTAGCCATGGAAAATCTTCATCATTTAACTGGATGCTCGGGTCAATATTCACTGTGAATGGAGCAATTTCATCAAACTTTTCATAATCTTCTGACATGTCTGTCTTGTCATCCACTCCCATGATGTTTCTTTTCCCTAAAAGAACTATGTGACGCTTTGGCTCGTCGTATGATCCATTCGCTTCCTTATCTTTTCTTTTTCTCGGCCTGGTAGACATGTCTTTCACATAAAAAACTTGCACCACATCATTGGCTAGGACGAATGGTTCGTCTGCATACGCAAGATTGTTGAGATCCACTATTGTCATTCTGTACTGCGGGTCTTCCGTTACCCCGCCTCGTGTCATATTGACCCATTTGCACCGAAACAAAGGGACCTTCAAACCACCTCCATAGTTAAATTCCCATATGTCCTATATGTAACCATAATATGTTTTCTTTCCCGTGTTGGTTGTTGCATCAAAGCGGACACCACTGTTTTGGTTGGTGCTCTTCTTATCTTGGGCGATCGTGTAAAATGTATTCCCATTTATCTGGTACCCTTTGAAAGTCATTATATTCGAAGATGGTAACTGGGACAACGAGTACAGGTCATCTTCAATATCACCATCATGCATCGCACTTTTCTGCAACCAACTGGCGAAAGTCCTCGTTTGTTCACGTGTAATCCAGTCGTCAGACTTCTCCGGGTGTTTGGAGCTTGTGTTCCTCCATATACTGAGCCACCAAGGCGGAATTCTGTAGAACTATGTAGTGTGATTCAGTGAGAGAATGCCCGTCCATACATATTATTTGATTCCCTCCTAGCATGCCTTTTCCATCTAGTCTGCCCTTATGCCGCGATTCAGGAACACCAATCGGCTTAAGGTCAGGAATAAAGTCAATACAAAACTCAATGACCTCCTCATTTTCATGGCCCTTCGAGATGCTTCCTTCTGGCCTAGCACGATTATGAACATATTTCTTCAAGACTCCCATGAACCTCTCAAAGGGGAACATATTGTGTAGAAATACAAGACCCAAAACGTTAATCTCTTCGCAAAGGTGAACTAGGACGTGCGTCATGATCTTGAAGAAGGATAGTGGGAACACTAACTCAAAACTGACAAGACATTGCGCCAAATCATTCTGTAACCTTGGTATGATTTCTGGATCGATTACCTTCTGAGAGATTGCATTGAGGAAGCTTCACAGTGGCTAATCGAACGTTTTCCGGTAGAAGCCCCCTCAATTCAACCGGAAGCCGTTGTGTCATAATCACGTGGCAGTCATGAGACTTTGGGTTCTGTAACTTTTTCTCTGCCATATTTATTATTCCCTTTATATTCGACGAGAAGCCAGACGGTACCTACATGCTGAGTAGGCATTCAAAGAAGATTTACTTCCCTTCTTTGGTAAGAGCGTAGCTGGCCTAACCCTGATGTATGTTGTCTTTTCCGTGCATACGTTGCTGGTCCTCCCGTGCCTCTGGTGTATCTTTTGTCTTCCCATACACGCCCAAGAAGCCAAGCAGGGTCACGCAAAGATTCTTCATCATGTGCATCACGTCGATTGCGGAGCGGACCTCTAGGTCTTTCCAATATGGCAGGTCCCAAAATATAGATTTCTTCTTCCACATGGGTGCGCGTCCGTTAGCATCCTTCGGAACAGGTTGTCCGCCAGGAACCTTTCCAAAGATTACCTTCAAATCCTTGACCATATCATGTACATCAGCACCAGTACAGTGGCGAGGCCTCGTCCGGTGATCCACCTCACCTTTGAAATGCTTGCCTTTCTTTCTGACAGGATGCCTGCTCGGAAAAAATCGACGATGTCCCAGGTACACAATCTTCCTACAACTATCCAAATATATATTGTCGGTATCATCCAAACAGTGCGTGCGTCCGCGGTATCCCTTGTTTGTCTGTCCTGAAAGGTTACTGAGATCAGGCCAATCATTGATGGTCATGAACATCAACGCCTTTAGGTCAAATTCTTACTGCCCGTGCTAATCCCATGCACGTACACCTGTTCCATTCCACAGCTGTAATAGTTCTTCAACTAATGGCCTTAGGTACACATCAATGTCGTTGCCGGGTTGCTTAGGGCCTTGGATGAGCACTGGCATCATAATGAACTTCCGCTTCATGCACAACCAAGGAGGAAGGTTATAAAAACATAGAGTCACAGGCCAGGTGCTATGGTTGCTGCTCTGCTCCCCAAAAGGATTAATGCCATCTGCGCTTAGACCAAACCATACGTTCCTTGGGTCACCTGCAAACTCCTCCCTGTACATTCTCTTGATTTTTCTCCTCTGTGAACCGTAAGCGGGTACTCTCAACTTCCTGTCTTTCTTACGGTCTTCTCCGTGCCACCGCATCACCTTCACATGCTCTTTGTTTTGGAACAAACGTTTCAACCGTGGTATTATAGGAGCATACCACATCACCTTGGCAGGAATCTTCTTCCTGGGGCGCTCGCCCTCAACATCACCAGGGTCATCGCGACTGATCTTATAACGCAATGCACCGCATACCGGGCAAGCGTTCAAATCCTCGTACTCACCGCGGTAGAGGATGCAGTCATTAGGCCATGCATGCATCTTATGCACCTCTAACCCTAAAGGGCAGACAACCTTCTTTGCTTGATACGTACTCTCGGGCAATTCGTTGTCCTTTGGAAGCATATTCTTTATCATTACCAGCAACTTTCCAAATCCCTTGTCAGATACACCATTCTCTGCCTTCCATTGCAGCAATTCCAGTGTGGTGCCCAACTTTTTTTGGTTAGCTTCGCAATTCGGGTACAACAATTTCTTGTGATCGTCTAACATGCGCTGCAACTTCTTCTTATCCAAATCACTTGCGCAGTTTCTCTTTGCATCAGCAATGGCCCGACCTAGATCATCAGCGGGCTCATCTGATGCCTCTTCTTCAGCTTCTTCCCGCATTGCCGGCTCAGCTTCTTCCCCCATTGTTGTATCATCGTATTCAGGGAACCCATGGCCAGGATAGTTGTCGTCGTCCTCTTCTTCTTCATTGTCTTTCATCATAAACCCTCTTTCTCCGTGCTTGGTCCAAACATTATAGTGGGGCATGAAACCGGACTCAAATAGGTGGATGTGAATGGTTCTTGACGTAGAGTAATTGTGACCATTCTTACAACCAACACATGGACAAGGCATAAAACCATCCGCCTGCTTGTTTGCCTCAGCGGCAAGCAGAAAAGTATGCACGCCATTAATGAACTCGGGAGAGCATCGGCCATCATACATCCATTGTCGGCTCATCTTCATTACACAACACCGCATAGACCAAATTAATACAAGTTCATACATAAAGTTCATATACAACACTTAATTAAATGCAACATACAAATAACACTCTAGCTAAAGAATTTAAATGCAACAACAAATGCAATCAAGATCGCAACTAAGGTAACAATTGATCCAACAGCATAATGATACCAAGCCACACTATCAATGGCATATTTTCTAATCTTCAACCGCATTTTCTCCATCTTGATCTTGTGATCATCACCGACATCGACAACATGCAACTCCAATTCCATCTTCTCCCCCTCAATTCTTTTCAATTTTTCTTTCGAATACTCGTTTTTTCTTTCAACTAAATTTAACCTCTCGACAATAGGGTCGGTTGGAATTTCCGTTTCACATACCTCCAAGTTAAAAATATCTATGTCAACTTGATGGGCATAATTTGTCATACACACGAAATGCAACAACTAGTTTTAGAAGAGAATATACCACATCTGAATCATAACAAGGACGAGGGCCGACGGGGGCGGATATCAAAACCATGGCACTATGTATAACAAACAACGTATGGGTAAGATAATTATACAAGTAACTATATATCCAAATCACACAAACATCAATTTGGTAATGTAAAACATTCATGAACAAGAGCCTCACCACAAGGTGGTGCCGGCGATGGGACGGTGCGGGCGATCGACGGTGCTTACGACGGAGATTTAGAAGGCACTAAGTAAACCACACCTACATGTGCAAACTAAGTGTTATTTTTGACCTCAAATCGCATATAAATCAAATACTAGCACATATAATTCCTCCCAAATTACTAAACTCACAAATTAATCACTATACAAAGCATTGCAAGAGCTAATCTAGCAATGAGAGATGAAAGGACAAAGTTGCTAAGCTTTGTGATCATTTGAATGGATGGGGGCCTTCAAATCTTGACAAATTTTGGGCAAAATGTGTAATGAGCTCGAGGAAGAGAGGGGAAGAACAGAGGAGGAGAGGGGAAAGGGGAAGAACAGAGCGAGCTCGGGTGGACGAAAGGTTTATGTACGACGACCTTTAGTACCGGTTCGTGCCACGAACCGGTACTAAAGGTGCTGGAGGGGCCCCAGACTGACAACATCCTGCCACCACTCTCTTTAGTACCGGTTCGTGGCATGAACCGGTGCTAAAGGTTCGCCACAAACCGGTACTAATGAGAGCGGCCGGCTAGCCGTTGGAACTGGCACTAATGGACACATTAGTGCCGGCTCAAAATCAAACCGGCACTAATGTGCTTCACATTTGACCCTTTTCTACTAGTGTTACCTCCCAATACAGAAAATACATGATTATCTACACCATGGATAAATATGCTGATATAACAGGGATTCCATGAAATCTTCATTGCAGAGGCCGGGGTAATCCTCCTTTTCGAAAAAATAAGATCTTCATATTGGGGATCACCATACAGTTTCATACACGCACAATGATTCACTTTTTGGGATTTTTCTAATGAAGTATTTATATTTTGGACCTTTTATAAATTTCAAGTCCAAATCTGATCCCCACATAGAGACACACAAAAAAAAAATTAGCATGAGCCATGAATACCAGCCAAACCAATTCGGCTTCGCTGTGTTTTGGCACAGACAAAAATGCCAGGTCATCGGTCCACACTGTCATACTAAGCCACACCACGATGGACCTACTGCTGGGATCATGAGTTAGTTTAAGGGTATTAGGTTATCTACAATAGTGCTATCTTGCTCGTACCACATAGGATGATTGTTTGATCTAGAAGAAAGTAAAACGGAAACAAAATGGGTTGTCTTCTTGTTGTAAAGTGATGATATCTTGAACAGAAGATAAGACAATTATGTCCATTGTTGTCGTGGGAACGAACACCTATGGGGCAGGGCCCCTTTTCGGTCCGGCGGGGGACGGAGATCGCATGAAGAGCGGATCGAGGAGAAGCACACGAGCGATTTTACCCAGCTTCGGAGCTCTCCGGAGAGATAATACTCCTACTGCTGCTTGTCAGATTATATTGTGTTCTTGCTCGGGAGCGTTGAGAGCTACAAGACCGAGCGTGAGTGTTTTCTGGTTTCGAACCCCCCCTACATTGCGCATGGGCCTCCTTTTATATGCTCAAGGGGTCACCGACAGGTGGCAACACATGCAAGGGTAAAAGTGTAAAAGAACTGCGGTAGGTATACCTACTTGCACAGTGTATCATACCTAACCCTGACGGCAGGGGACAAAGGCATTAAATGCCCGTCTGTATCGCCCAAACAGTGCAGAAAAGTGACCGTTAGGGGCATCACTGCTTGCCACGATGGCCATCTTGTCATCTCCGCTCGCCACCTCGCACCGCTTGGCTGCACAGCCTCTCGCCACGTGCGCCTGGAATGGTCCCGTGGCGACACGTCGACGGATGCGCTGGAGCGTGGGCATAGAGTGGTGGCTTCGCCGCGGCAAGCGCCTTGTCGTGGTCATTGCCTTGTCGCGTCCGGAAGCTTGTCACTCGGCGGGTCTTGCCGGGACGCGCGGCGCGTCGCGGCAAGTTCCCTGAAAATGCCTTGGTTGGCCTTCCCGGCAAGCTCCTCTTGCCGGGGCCTTGTCCTTTCCGGCAAGCTCCTATTGCCGGGGCTTTGTCTTCTCGGCTTGAACACTTTGTTCTTGAATGGCTCCAAAGGAACCACGGAGGACCTTGGCGGGCACCCGGCAAGCCTTGCCGCGGGGCGCTGCGACTGCCCGTGCACAAGTTCGGGATACTAAGGTACCCCTACTTTAGTACACCGACAGGAGCCCCCGGGCCTGGGCCACACACGGTGCCGAACGCTGTTGGGCCAGGCCCAAAACAGTGCACGGGCACGCGTGGGCTGAGTCCACACCGTATCTCACTCCGTATCCACCGCGCTCTCCCCTAACGGCACGCGTCGAATGCGGCGTCGTGGGAGAGGTCGTGGGTGGTTCTTTATTCGGGAAAGGCGTAACGTTCGCCTTGTCCCTCTTTATAAGCAGGGGAAACAGGGGCAGTTTCCCCACCTTCGCCATTTGCTGTTCCTATCTCCGAAATCTCCGCCGCTCCCCTCCGCTTCCAAAGCCGAAAGAGAGCAGCGCTCCGCCCTCCATCGCCGCCATCGCCGCCAACGCCTTCGATCTCCCACACCACCTCCGCCATGGCTCCAAAAACCGGGAAGGGCGCGAAGTCGGCCGAGGCGCTGCGGCTTGAGGCGCTGCGGAAGGAGCGGGCAACTTTCCCCTCCGAGCTCGCCCGGTGGAGCTGAGGGAGTGGTACTACCTCTTCTGGTCGACGGAGACGCGAGCGCATCCGCGCACGAAGGTACTCTCCACCGCCGCTTCGAAACGGGTTCCAAACGGGTACCCCTTCTTCGTACTGTTCTTCTACTGTGGGCTCTGCCCGCCTTTCTCCGAGTTCTTCTGTGACATTATGAACACCTACGGGTTCCACCTCCTTGATTTCACCCCCAATGCTGTCCTGACCATGGCGGTTTTCGCACATCTCTGCGAAAACTTTGTCGGAGTCCACCCAAACGTAGCCCTTTTCCGCCACTACTTCATGCCCCGGGTCGAGAGAGGAGAGCCCTTATCTGGCGGGATTGCCTGGATCTCGAGAATCGGCAAGAAGGAGGCTTATCTGGAGGGGGAGCTCCGCACAAATGGGAGGAGTGGAGAGCGGAATGGTGCTGGATCGTCGAGGAGAACCCGCAGCCGTTTACTGCCCTGCGCCAAACCCCAGTAGTGCGCAGCAATGATTGGAGCGCCCTGGCCGCGGACGATGGTAAGCTGAAGATCGCCACCACCCGGATCTTGTGACTCAGGCTTGCCGGGCTTACTGTAGGCGCTGTTGGCGCGGACTTTCTTCGCCGCCGCATCGCCCCTCTGCAGGAGAGGGGGAGACCCGCCTAGCTGTTCAGGGGTCCGGCGGACATCATGAGGCTGCGTCCGGGCCTCAACTTCAATTTCACTGTCTTGGAGCTGGATGCGATGCTCAAGGAGCTGTTCAAGCACGACCCAAATCATCCCGAGTGGTTCAGATTGCCGGCGGGTGTCGTTCCGCTGTGCAACAACTCTTCGCTTGACCGCATCCGTGCAATGATGCCGCAGTGCGACTCGCATGGGATCGTTCCCACTTGGCAGGAGCCTGCAGACGATGTTGTGCAGCAGTTTTTTGATGGCTTGGTGGAGGTGGCGGTCCGCCCCAATGAGCAGAAGAGCCTCACCCGCGACACCACCGACGAGGAGATGCAGCGCATCGCCACTAGAGCGGAAGAGGCGGCGGCAGCCGCCGCTGCGGGTGAATTTGGGTTCACCATGGAGGAAGCAGAGGCAGCAGAGGCGGCAAGCCTTGCCGAGCGAGAGTGGCTTGACGGCGAGGAAGCGCTTGCCGAATCTGAAGTCGAGACGAGCGAACCTGCCGAGGGTGCGAGCGGCCCGCCATCTCCAGGCAGCTTGCCGCAAGAGGAGCCATCAGCGCAGCCCCCAGCTCCACCAAGAAGGCATCTCCGCAAGGCCGGGGATGTAGCAGGGCGGCAGACGGGTCAGCAGCCGTCGCGCCGCGCGACGCGCTCCGCCGCGACAAGTAATGTTGCCGCGGGAGCGCCTCGCACCGCGGCGGCAACCGGAGCGGGGTCGTCCCGGACTACTGCCGCTGCCCCCTGTTGGGGAACGTAGTAATTTCAAAAATTTCCTACGCACACGCAAGATCATGGTGATGATATAGCAACGAGAGGGGAGAGAGTTCGTCCACGTACCCTCGTAGACCGTAAGCGGAAGCGCTAGCACAACGCGGTTGATGTAGTCGTACGTCTTCACGATCCGACCGATCCAAGCACCGAACGTACTGGGCCTCCGAGTTCAGCACACGTTCAGCTCGATGACGATCTCCAGCCCTCCGATCCAGCAAAGGCTTCAGAGATGAGTTCCGTCAGCACGACGGCGTGGTGACGATGATGATGTTCTACCGGCGCAGGGCTTCGCCTAAACTCCGCGACGATATGACCGAGGTGGAATATGGTGGAAGGGGGCACCCCACACGGCTAAGGAACGATCCGTAGATCAACTTGTGTCTATGGGGTGCTCCCCGCCCCCGTATATAAAGGAGCCAGGGGGGAGAAGGCCGCTGGCCTAGGGGGCGCGCCAAGGGGGGAGTCCTACTCCCACCGGGAGTAGGACTCCCTCTTTCCAAGTAGGAGTAGGAGAAGGAGGGGAAAGAGGAGGAAGAGGGGAAGGAAAGGGGGGGCGCCGCCCCCCTTCCCTTGTCCTATTAGGACTAGGAGGGGGAGGGGCGCGCGGCCCCCTCCTTGCTCCTTTCCTCTTCTCCCTCTTGGCCCATGCAGGCCCATTAACCCCTCGGGGGGTTCCGGTAACCTCCCGGTACTCCGGTAAAATGCCGATTTCATCCGGAACTATTCTGATGTCCAAACATAGGCTTCCAATATATCAATCTTTATGTCTCGACCATTCCGAGACTCCTCATCATGTCCGTGATCACATCCGGGACTCCGAACAAACTTAGTTACATCAAAACTTATAAACTCATAATAAAAACTGCCATCGAAACGTTAAGCGTGCGGACCCTACGGGTTCGAGAACTATGTAGACATGACCTAAAACCATTCTCGGTCAATAACCAATAGCGGGACCTGGATGCCCATATTGGTTCCTACATATTCTACGAAGATCTTTATCGGTCAAACCGCATAACAACATACGTTGTTCCCTTTGTCATCGGTATGTTACTTGCCCGAGATTTGATCGTCGGTATCCAATACCTAGTTCAATCTCGTTACCGGCAAGTCTCTTTACTCGTTCTGTAATACTTCATCTCATAACTAACTCATTAGTTATAATGCTTGCAAGGCTTAAGTGATGAGTATTACCGAGAGGGCCGAGAGATACCTCTCCGACAATCGGAGTGACAAAACCTAATCTCGAAATACGCCAACTCAAGATGTACCTTCGGAGACACCTGTAGTACTCCTTTATAATCACCCAGTTACGTTGTGACGTTTGGTACTACCCAAAGTATTCCTCCGGTAAACGGGAGTTGCATAATTCTCATAGTTACAGGAACATGTATAAGTCATGAAGAAAGCAATAGCAGAATACTAAACGATCATGTGCTAAGCTAACGAGATGGGTCATGTCAATCACATCATTCTCCTAATGATGTGATCCCATTAATCAAATGACAACACACGTCTATGGTTAGGAAACATAACCATCTTTGATTAATGAGCTAGTCAAGTAGAGGCATACTAGTGACTATATGTTTGTCTATGTATTCACACATGTATCATGTTTCCGGTTAATACAATTCTAGCATGAATAATAAACATTTATCATGATATGAGGAAATAAATAATAACTTTATTATTGCCTCTAGGGCATATTTCCTTCACGTGATCCGTATGTATCTTGCAAATCTCTACGTCTTGGTGCTAATCATGTTTTGCTCGTGAGAGAGGCTTAGTCAACGGGTCTGCAATATTCAGATCCGTATGTATCTTGCAAATCTCTATGTCTCCCACTTGGACTTGGTCCCGAATGGAATTGAAGCGTCTCTTGATGTGCTTGGTCCTCTTGTGAAATCTGGATTCTTTTGCCAAGGCAATTTCAATATTGTCACAGAAGATCTTCATTGGTCCCGATGCACTAGGTATGACACCTAGATCGGAAATGAACTCCTTCATCCAGACTCCTTCATTTGCTGCTTCAGAAGCAGCTATGTACTCCTCTTCACATGTAGATCCTGCCACGACGCTTTGTTTAGAACTGCACCAACTTACAGCTCCACCGTTTAATATAAACACGTATCCGGTTTGCGATTTAGAATCGTACGGATCAGTGTCAAAGCTTGCATCGACGTAACCTTTTACGACTAGCTCTTTGTCACCTCCATATACGAGAAACATATCCTTAGTCCTTTTCAGGTATTTCAGTATGTTTTTGACCGCTGTCCAGTGATCCACTCCTGGATTACTTTGGTACCTTCCTGCCAAGCTTATTGCTAAGCATACGTCAGGTCTGGTACACAACATTGCATACATGATAGAGCCTATGGCTGAAGCATAGGGATCATCTTTCATTTTCTCTCTATCTTCTGCTGTGGTCGGGCATTGAGTTTGACTCAACTTCACACCTTGTAGCACAGGCAAGAATCCTTTCTTTGCCTGATCCATTTTGAACTTTTTCAAAATTTTGTCAAAGTAAGTGCTTTGTGAAAGTCCTATTAAGCGTCTTGATCTATCTCTATAGATCTTGATGCCCAATATATAAGCAGCTTCACCGAGGTCTTTCATTGAAAAACTTTTATTCAAGTATCCCTTTATGCTATCCAGAAATTCTATATCATTTCCAATTAACAATATGTCATCTACATATAAAACTAGAAATGCTACAGAGCTCCCACTCACTTTCTTGTAAATACAGGCTTCTCCAAAAGTCTGTATAAAACCATATGCTTTGATCACACCATCAAAGAGTTTATTCCAACTCCGAGATGCTTGCAGCAGTCCATAAATGGAAAGCTGGAGCTTGCACACTTTGTTAGCACCTTTTGGATCAACAAAACCTTCCGGCTGCATCATATACAACTCTTCTTCTAGAAATCCATTCAAGAATGCAGTCTTGACATCCATTTGCCGAATTTCATAATCATGAAATGCAGCAATAGCTAACATGATTCGGACAGACTTAAGCATCGCTACGGGTGAGAAAGTCTCATCGTAGTCAACCCCTTGAACTTGTCGAAAACCTTTCGCAACAAGTCGAGCTTTATAGACAGTTACATTACCATCAGCGTCAGTCTTCTTCTTAAAGATCCATTTACTCTCAATAGCTTGCCGATCATCGGGCAAGTCAACCAAAGTCCATACTTTGTTTTCATACATGGATCCCATCTCAGATTTCATGGCCTCTAGCCATTTTGCGGAATCTGGGCTCATCATCGCTTCCTCATAGTTTGTAGGTTCATCATGGTCAAGTAACATGACTTCCAGAATAGGATTTCTATACCACTCTGGTGCGGATCTTACTCTGGTAGACCTACAAGGTTCAGCAGAAACTTGATCTGAAGTTTCATGATCAATATCATTAGATTCCTCACTAATTGGTGTAGTTGTCACAGGAACCGGTTCTTGTGATGAACTACTTTCCAACAAGGGAGTAGATACAGTTATCTCATCAAGTTCTACTTTCCTCCCACTCACTTCTTTCGAGAGAAACTCCTTCTCTAGAAAGGATCCGAATTTAGCAACGAAAATCTTGCCCTCAGATCTGTGATAGAAGCTGTACCCAATAGTCTCCTTTGGGTATCCTATGAAGACACATTTCTCCGATTTGGGATCGAGCTTATCTGGTTGAAGTTTCTTCACATAAGCATCGCAGCACCAAACTTTAAGAAACGACAACTTTGGTTTCTTGCCAAACCACAGTTCATAAGGCGTCGTCTCAATGGATTTTGATGGTGCCCTATTTAACGTGAATGCGGCCGTCTCTAAAGCATAACCCCAAAACGATAGCGGTAAATCAGTAAGAGACATCATAGATCGTACCATATCAAGTAAAGTACGATTACGACGTTCGGACACACCATTTCGTTGTGGTGTTCCAGGTGGCGTGAGTTGCGAGACTATCCCACATTGTTTCAAGTGTAGACCAAACTCGTAACTCAAATATTCTCCTCCACGATCAGATCGTAGAAACTTTATTTTCTTGTTACGATGATTTTCCACTTCACTCTGAAATTCTTTGAACTTTTCAAATGTGTCAGACTTGTGTTTCATTAAGTAGATATACCCATATCTGCTTAGATCATCTGTGAAGGTGAGAAAATAACGATATCCGCCACGAGCCTCAACATTCATTGGACCACATACATCTGTATGTATGATTTCCAACAAATCTGTTGCTCTCTCCATAGTACCGGAGAACGGCGTTTTAGTCATCTTGCCCATAAGGCACGGTTCGCAAGTACCAAGTGATTCATAATCAAGTGATTCCAAAAGCCCATCAGTATGGAGTTTCTTCATGCGTTTTACACTGATATGACCTAAACGGCAGTGCCACAAATAAGTTGCACTATCATTATCAACTCTGCATCTTTTGGTTTCAACACTATGAATATGTGTATCACTACTATCGAGATTCAATAAAAATAGACCACTCTTCAAGGGTGCATGACCATAAAAGATATTACTCATATAAATAGAACAACCATTATTCTCTGATTTAAATGAATAACCGTCTCGCATCAAACAAGATCCAGATATAATGTTCATGCTCAACGCTGGCACCAAATAACAATTATTTAGGTCTAATACTAATCCCGATGGTAGATGTAGAGGTAGCGTGCCGACCGCGATCACATCGACTTTGGAACCATTTCCCACGTGCATCGTCACCTCGTCCTTAGCTAATCTTCGCTTAATCCGTAGTCCCTGTTTCGAGTTGCAAATATTAGCAACAGAACCAGTATCAAATACCCAGGTGCTACTGCGAGCATTAGTAAGGTACACATCAATAACATGTATATCACATATACCTTTGTTCACTTTGCCATCCTTCTTATCCGCCAAATACTTGGGGCAGTTCCGCTTCCAGTGTCCATTCTGCTTGCAGTAGAAGCACTCAGTTTCAGGCTTAGGTCCAGACTTGGGTTTCTTCTCTTGAGCAGCAACTTGCTTGCCGTTCTTTTTGAAGTTCCCCTTCTTCTTCCCTTTGCCCTTCTTCTTGAAACTAGTGGTTTTGTTAACCATCAACACTTGATGCTCCTTCTTGATTTCTACCTCCGCGGCTTTCAGCATCGCGAAGAGCTCGGGAATAGTCTTGTTCATCCCTTGCGTATTATAGTTCATCACGAAGCTCTTGTAGCTTGGTGGCAGTGATTGGAGAATTCTGTCAATGACACTATCATCAGGAAGATTAACTCCCAGTTGAATCAAGTGATTATTATACCCAGACATTTTGAGTATGTGTTCACTGACAGAACTATTCTCCTCCATCTTGCAGCTATAGAACTTATTGGAGACTTCATATCTCTCAATCTAGGCATTTGCTTGAAATATTAACTTCAACTCCTGGAACATCTCATATGCTCCATGACGTTCAAAACGTCGTTGAAGACCCGGTTCTAAGCCGTAAAGCATGGCACACTGAACTATAGAGTAGTCATCAGCTTTGCTCTGCCAGACGTTCTTAACGTCGTCAGTTGCATCAGCAGCAGGCCTGGCACCCAGCGGTGCTTCCAGGACGTAACTTTTTTGTGCAGCAATGAGGATAATCCTCAGGTTACGGACCTAGTCCGTGTAATTGCTACCATCATCTTTCAACTTTGCTTTCTCAAGGAACGCATTAAAATTCAACGGAACAGCAGCACGAGCCATCTATCTACAAACAAACATAGACAAGCAAAATACTATCAGGTACTAAGTTCAATTAAATTTAAGTTTAATTAATCATATTACTTAAGAACTCCCACTTAGACAGACATCTCTCTAGTCATCTAAGTGATCACGTGATCCAAATCAACTAAACCATGTCCGATCATCACGTGAGATGGAGTAGTTTCAATGGTGAACATCTCTATGTTGATCATATCTACTATATGATTCACGATCGACCTTTCGGTCTCCGTGTTCCGAGGCCATATCTGTATATGCTAGGCTCGTCAAGTATAACCTGAGTATTCCGCGTGTGCAACTATTTTGCACCCGTTGTATTTGAACGTAGAGCCTATCACACCTGATCATCATGTGGTGCTCAGCACGAAGAACTTTCGCAACGGTGCATACTCAGGGAGAACACTTCTTGATAATTAGTGAGAGATCATCTTAAAATGCTACCGTCAATCAAAGCAAGATAAGATGCATAAAGGATAAACATCACATGCAATCAATATAAGTGATATGATATGGCCATCATCATCTTGTGCTCGTGATCTCCATCTTCGAAGCACCGTCATGATCACCATCGTCACCGGCGCGACACCTTGATCTCCATCGTAGCATCGTTGTCGTTACGCCATCTATTGCTTCTACGACTATCGCTACCTCTTAGTGATAAAGTAAAGCAATTACAGGGCGTTTGCATTTCATACAATAAAGCGACAACCATATGGCTCCTGCTAGTTGCCGATAACTTTGGTTACAAAACATGATCATCTCATACAATAAAATATATAGCATCACATCTTGACCATATCACATCACAACATGCCCTGCAAAAACAAGTTAGACGTCCTCTACTTTGTTGTTGCAAATTTTACGTGGCTGCTACGGGCTTAGCAAGAACCGTTCTTACCTACGCATCAAAAACCACAACGATAGTTCGTCAAGTTGGTGCTGTTTTAACCTTCGCAAGGACCGGGCGTAGCCACACTCGATTCAGCTAAAGTGAGAGAGACAGACACCCGCCAGCCACCTTTAAGCACGAGTGCTCGTAACGGTGAAACCAGTCTCGCGTAAGCGTACGCGTAATGTCGGTCCGGGCCGCTTCATCTCACAATACCGCCGAACCAAACTATGACATGCTGGTAAGCAGTATGACTTGTATCGCCCACAACTCACTTGTGTTCTACTCGTGCATATAACTTCAACGCATAAAACCTGGCTCGGATGCCACTGTTGGGGAACGTAGTAATTTCAAAAAATTTCCTACGCACACGCAAGATCATGGTGATGATATAGCAACGAGAGGGGAGAGAGTTCGTCCACGTACCCTCGTAGATCGTAAGCGGAAGCTTTAGCACAACGCGGTTGATGTAGTCGTATGTCTTCACGATCCGACCGATCCAAGCACCGAACGTACGGGGCCTCCGAGTTCAGCACACGTTCAGCTCGATGACGATCTCCGGCCCTCCGATCCAGCAAAGGCTCCGGAGATGAGTTCCGTCAGCACGATGGCGTGGTGACGATGATGATGTTCTACCGGCGCAGGGCTTCTCCTAAACTCCGCGACGATATGACCGAGGTGGAATTTGGTGGAAGGGGGCACCGCACACGACTAAGGAATGATCCGTAGATCAACTTGTGTCTATGGGGTGCCCCCGCCCCCGTATATAAAGGAGCCAGGGGGGAGGAGGCCGCCAGCCTAGGGGGCACACCAAGGGGGGAGTCCTACTCCCACCGGGAGTAGGACTCCCCTTTTCCAAGTTGGAGTAGGAGAGAAAGGGGAAAGAGGAGGAAGAGGGGAAGGAAAGGGGGGGCGCCGCCCCCCTTCCCTTGTCCTATTCGGACTAGGAGGGGGAGGGGCGCGCGGCCCCCTCCTTGCTCCTTCCTCTTATCCCTCTTGGACCATGTAGGCCCATTAACCCCGGGGGGTTCCGGTAACCTCCCGGTACTCCGGTAAAATGCCGATTTCACCCAGAACTATTTCGATGTCCAAACATAGGCTTCCAATATATCAATCTTTATGTCTCGACCATTCCGAGACTCCTCGTCATGTCCGTGATCACATCTGGGACTCCGAACAAACTTCGGTACATCAAAACTTATAAACTCATAATAAAAACTGTCATCGAAATGTTAAGCGTGCGGACCCTACGGGTTCGAGAACTATGTAGACATGACCTAAAACCATTCTCGTTCAATAACTAATAGCAGGACCTGGATGCCCATATTGGTTCCTACATATTCTACGAAGATCTTTATCGGTCAAAGCGCATAACAACATACGTTGTTCCCTTTGTCATCGGTATGTTACTTGCCCGAGATTTGATCGTCGGTATCCAATACCTAGTTCAATCTCGTTACCGGCAAGTCTCTTTACTCGTTCTGTAATACGTCATCTCATAACTAACTCATTAGTTATAATGCTTGCAAGGCTTAAGTGATGAGTATTACCGAGAGGGCCCAGAGATACCTCTCTGACAATCGGAGTGACAAAACCTAATCTCGAAATACGCCAACTCAACATGTACCTTCGGAGACACCTGTAGTACTCCTTTATAATCACCCAGTTACGTTGTGACGTTTGGTAGTACCCAAAGTATTCCTCCGGTAAATAGGAGTTGCATAATTCTCATAGTTACAGGAACATGTATAAGTCATGAAGAAAGCAATAGCAGAATACTAAACGATCATGTGCTAAGCTAACGGGATGGGTCATGTCAATCACATCATTCTCCTAATGATGTGATCCCATTAATCAAATGACAACACACGTCTATGGTTAGGAAACATAACCATCTTTGATTAATGAGCTAGTCAAGTAGAGGCATACTAGTGACTATATGTTTGTCTATGTATTCACACATGTATCATGTTTCCGGTTAATACAATTCTAGCATGAATAATAAACATTTATCATGATATGAGGAAATAAATAATAACTTTATTATTGCCTCTAGGGCATATTTCCTTCACGTGATTGTATTAGGAAACATAGGTTAGACTAGAAATTATTCTAGCTTGCCTTGTACTCCAAGTAGATCATGTACTCCTATATATATGCCCACGAGGCTCAAGCAATACAACGACTATTCCACCAATCCCTCTCACCCTTCTAACATGGTATCTATCGCAAGTCGATCCTAAACCCTAGCCGCCGCCGCTTCCGCACCCGCGCGCCGCCCCCGGGGCGGTCGACCTCCATGACCGCCGCCGGGGGCCGCGCCGCCCGTACCTAGGGTTCGTCCGCCGGCCATGTTGGCCGGCTGCCCTAGAGAGTCTTTTTTCCCGATCCTTTGATCCAGATTTTCTCTCTTCGCCGGTCGCCTTGATCGGCATCTACTTTTTAGTTTTCTGTTCTATGTGACCCGGTTTGCGTCGCCCACCGCCATCGTCGACCCCGTGCGCCTCTACTCCAACACCGACGCGATTGGCCGGCTTCTTCACCGACCCGGCGGCCTCGCGCATCGTCCGCGCGTCTGCCCGTCGGTCGCCCCGACTAGGCGGCCTCGCGCGTCGGCCCGCCGGTCGCCCCGACCCGGCGGCCTCGCGTCATGCGGCGGCCCTTCACCGCCATCGTCCGCGCGTCGGCCCGCCAGTCGCCCTGACCCGGCGGCCTCGTGTCATGCGGCGGCTCTTCACCGCCGCCGTTCGCGCGACGGCCCGCCCGTCGATCTACGGCGGCCGTCACCGCCCTGCTCCGACCGGGACTCCTGCATCACCCCGACCCGGCGGCCTCGCGCCATGCGGCGGCCAATCACAGCCGCCTGCCGCCCGCCGCCGCCCGGCTTCATCTCGGACTCCGCGGCCACCACGCCTCCACCGAGCGGCGTCCCCGACCTCGCGCGCAATTGGCTTGATCACCCGCTCGCCGCCGCGATCCGCGTCATCTACGCCGCGTGACCGACCTGGCCCGTGGGTTCCGCGCGCCTCCGTAGGTCCCATGAAGATTGTCCCCGAGTTCAGCGCGCCTCTCCAGCGATCGAGCATCGGACTGTCGCTGCGTCGCCCCGTCGGGCCGCAGCACCACTGCCTCGTGGTTCTTCTACCGGCTGCACCGACCTGCGTCACCACTGCGTCGCCCCTTCGGGCCGTAGTGCCGCGGCCCGCGGTCCCCCGCCGCCCAGGGGCGTCCGCTCTAGGCCGTCACGTGGCTGCATCGACCCTCGCGCCACCGCTACGTCGCCCCGTCGGGCCGTAGCGAGCGTGCCACGCGGTCCACGCCGCCGTCCCGTGGCTGCATCGACACTCGCACTGCCGCTGCGTCGCCCCGTCGGGCCGTAGCGAGCGTAGCACGCGGTCCACGCCGCCGTCCTGAGGCCGTCCCTGCGGTTGCACCGACTCGCGAACCGCCGTTGCGTTGCCCCTTCGGGCCACAGCGCCGTGGCCCGCGGTCCCCGCCGCCGCCCCGAGGTCTTCCCGTCGTCGCCCCGACCCGCCTGCCGCCACTGCGTCGCCCCGTCGGGCCGTAGTGCCGCAGCCCGCGGTCCACTCCGCCGTCACCGCGTGTCGATCTCCCGTGGTATGCACCGCGCCGTCTCCCTTGGCGGGAGAACACCACCGTCCGCGCCGGTCTTCGTCACGCTGCCAGGGTTCTTCGCCTACTTCGAGCACCGCCGCCGCACTCCTAACCTAGCCGCCGCCGCCGCTCTTCTTTGGCCGCCGCCGCCGCTACCTTCGTAGCCGCCGCCGCCGCCCGTCCACCCTCTTCGTCTTCGTCCAGCACCAGCTCGTCGCCAGCGTCGCCGTCATCTACCCCGACCGCTTCATCTACTCCAACAACCGCGGGCGACATTGGCCCCGCGCCGATTGGCGCCGCAACCATCGTCGAGTTCTTCTCTGCTGGCCCCTCCGACTTCTCCGACATGGCGTACAGCTCGTGCAGGTCCCTCGTCTACGCATGCCCGGTGCTGGCAACACCGATGTGTGCCTTCATCCACGACGTGTCCCCGGGCCTGGCAAGCCTGGTCGGCGCTCCGTCAACTTCGTCTTCGTCCGTCTACGCATGCCCGATGCTGGCAACACCGGTGCGTGCCTTCGTCCACGATGTGTCCCCGGGCTTGGCAAACCCGCCGCAACGCGTCGTCAACAACATTTTCTTCCCGGTGCACCCCTACTTCGACACCACTGCGCCCATGCTAACTCGGCGCCCTCTTGCGCCCGCGGCTCCACGACAACTTCCTCAACATCGGCCACCCCGACTTGACATCGACCCCGGCATTCTTCGCACTGCTACCTCGACCACGGCTCCACCACACACGCTCTCGGCTACCTCGACAAACGGCACAAAGGGCTACCGCCTTGCTTGAGCAATCTCGTCGGTTTCCACTCCAGCCACGACTCCGCGATGCGTCGACCGTTACGACTGTGGGGGGGTGTCTGTCGGCTTGCCTTCGGATTCTTCTCCAGTCTCACCGTCTGCGTCGCTACCGTTGTGACTGCGGGGGGATGTTGAGTAATGTGATTGTATTAGGAAACATAGGTTAGACTAGGAATTATTCTGGCTTGCCTTGTACTCCAAGTAGATCATGTATTCCTATATATATGCCCATGAGGCTCAAGCAATACAACGACTATTCCACCAATCCCTCTCTCCCTTCTAACAATTGCCCCTTATGATGGTCTTGCGTTCACAAAGCAGCCTTCTGGTATTGTTTTCAAGAAACCTCCCGTAACAGACCTCAACACAGTATGTAATAGCGTCTACATGAGTCAAAGAGCATCAAAGGATTACAAAGTCACAATTTACACGACATTGTGTATCAGCAAAAGGATAATAGGCTTGACCGTGTTGATATCTTGACCAAGACTTCACAACAAAATATGCCACGCGGTGGCACAAGCTTCCACGTGGTCAATAGGTTGCAGGTTCTGAAAATATTAAAGGTTCCATCTTCTCCACCTAACATCGTCATAAGGTTCCAGATATGTCCCTATTGACTGGGAGTCAGGGAGTAGACTTTGACCATATCAGAGTCCCTGAGAACAAGAGCCTCAATGACAAATCTCGAATGTGGAACCAACACTCTTAACGTTTCATCTCTAAGTATATATATGGACCAACGAGCTCATTCCCAAGGTAAGGCAATCTGGACACTAGCATAGTCTACAAAATTACACGTTTAATTACAGATACTAAAAGTAGAAACACAAGAAGATTATGAAGCGCTCCTCATCTTCTTCTTCCACCGCGGCAGCTGTGTCAATCTTGGCTATCATGTTCATATACTTCACCCTGCCTTGCTCGATGGCCGTCCAAGGTAAGCATTAGATTTCTCACTTGACAATAGGTAAGCCTTAGGAGAACAAGGTAATGTTGTTCTAGGCCGAGCTTCATGCAAGCTCTGGGTATTTGCATGGAGTTAGAGTTAAACGATGAGTAGTTAGTGATACATGTGTATATATCATTGCAGATCTTCCAGAAGGAAGCCGTCCAGGAGTTGTTCCCCCGCCACCGATCCCCGGGTCGGGGCGCCACAAGTGCCCTGGGTGCGACCGCCCCAGAACTCCGCCACCGCCGCACCGCAAGACCAGGCTGGTTGGTACAGCAAACACTCCGTAAAATCACAGATGCGTCTTGCACAGTCACGTACGCATGTCATCAAATCTGTGGGCGGGAGCCGTCAGCAAACCCTTTTCTGAATTTTGCCATGCAAGCTGTTCAAAGTGAGATCACGGGAGGCCGTTCATTTTGAAAACCAGCCATCGGTGCTATGTCCTACCTGGCCTTTGCCTCCTGCTTGTGTGTGATGGATGACCGTGCTATGTACTGTGATGTGTAATTAATACTCCCTTCGTTCCTAAATATAAGTATTTTTAGAGATTTCAATATAGACTACATACCGAGCAAAATGAGTGAATCTACACTAAAAAGACTTATATTTAGGAATGGAGGGAGTAGGTGTTACTGATCATCTAAAAAGGAATAAAAATTGTTCAGGTCTTTGCATCGAAGAAGATATGTTGGTTCTCTTATCTCTTTTTTTTCTTTGATGACAATGATTCATATTCATGTGTTAACTAACTCTTACGTTTGTAGCTCGCATGTGAAATGAGGAGGTGAGAGGGACCCTGTTAAAATTGCTCACCAATCAAATCATTGGTTCTCCACATCAAGTGGGCACTAAAAAATCTTAAACAATTAAGAATTAAGAAAATAGAAATTATCTAGGATGTACCTTGCTGGCGATGCTCTTGTTCTTTAGAGTTGGTGGCGACGTCTTGCATACCTAGTTCCCAAAATATTGAAGGTTCTATTTGCTGCACCTAACATGGACATACATAAAGTTTCGAATATATCCCTACTGACTCGGGGTTAACTTCGACTCTATAGAACTAATAATGTCAATACTAAGTCAAGATAATACAAGCCTGATGCACAAGTACTAAAAAATTCTTAGACAATATGACAGGGAATCGGGGTTAACACTATGAAGAAATGTTATACTGGGTTGTAGACTTGTAGTCACCACATAGAAGTACCATCCGTCGTAGTATATACAATATGATTTTTTTGGATTAACACTGGCAATTATGAGCAGAGCAACTGTCATCTGATTTTGGTGAACTTGTTCATTTTCCATGATTATCATTCGTTTGTCTTTTAGGGGATGTGGAAAGTCCATCACTAGTGTGGTGGTTCCAGGCTTAGCCCAGGTAGCAATCTCACTCATATCTACTGAGCTAGTTAGGAGTTATTGAGGTTAGAATTCATTCACTAATTGCACTTATATATGGTTGTCTTGCTTTCTTGCGTTGTTTAAAAAGAAATAGTAATAGACCTAATGCAACCACCACACGTATGAACTCACACAGGGCCGGGCCGGCAATATCTGGGGCCCTGTGCCAAACTTTAAAATGGGGCCTATCTTTTGAAGGTGGAGCTACAAAGAAAGAATTAGGTGGCTAAGCTAAATGGGAGACCAGATTATTTTTCCGAAATCATATCTAGTAGTATTTCAGAAATCCACAAAAATAGTAGTATTTCAGTATAAATAGTAAATACTCGGCACCTTTTGTTCCATTGATTACGAGATCAGCAGATTCATCCCTGCAAGCTGCAACAAGGCCAGCTCAATGGTGCCTAGGAAAACAGAAGAGAACAGAGGGTTAAAGCCAACCTTGGTACACTGAATCACTTGATGAAAGCCATCAAACCATTTTCATAACTGGCAGTAAAATAGAAGGGGAAGTACACTGAAAATTTGGACAGCCTATAAACGAAAATTTAGACATCCTATGCACTGAAATTTGGATAACACCAACACTGAATTTTTGGACAACAAAACACTGAAATTTGGACAGCACATAACCTGAATTTGCATAGCAAGAGGAATGAATTTTGGACAACAATCAACAATACTGAATCACCGAGCTACTCGTACGTCATCAACAAGATTCCTGTAGCACATAAACTGAATTTGCATAGTAAGAGGAACTGCGGCGCTACGGAGTCTGGATGAGATCGATTTTGTTTTGCCGAGGGGAGACGAACTGTTGCCGACTCGCCGTGTCGCCCGTCGCCAGCGGCAGGACGTGAGTGGCTTTTGCGATAGATCCGACGATCTCGTTTCCGGTGGAGCAGCGGCCTGCGGACGATGGACGCCTCTACTCACGTGGACGCGATAGCAGTCCAGCGCCATGCGTGGCCCAACGCCCAGGAGCAGGCCGCACATTCTGGACATTTTAGGGCCCCCAGAATTTATGGGCCCTGTGCGGGCCGCACATTCTGGACACCTATGGGCCCGGCCCTGATCCTGACCCAAGCTTTCTCGCTCATTCTCCTTGTGCGTCGTTTTATAAGCAAAAAAGAGGTAATAGCTAGTTGTACTAGTGGAGCACCAGTGTACTACCCAACTAACTTGTAAACTGAGGACTTTAGTATACCTAGGATCTGTTCTTAATTGGCCATTCGCGTAGAAGAAGCAAATTGTCCCCGCATGGTCAAAGTCTCCCGTCTATCAACAGAGGACGTCTGTAAATGAGTGAAAAAACGAGTAGGTATTTGCCTCTGTTGTCTAATACATAATTCATGCTTTCCTCGGTAGGATTTGACCATATTGTAATTTTCAATGGAAAGTCTTTACGCCTTCACAATTTTCGGATATACAATGCACATATGCCTTTCTACCAAACGGTCTTGTACTGAGCAAATGTACATGTCTTACACCGACAATCCCTTTAAGCGCGGGTTCAACGTAGTATGGTCTTCTAGCGTGCTCCGAGCATGTTTTGAGTTTGACTATGGACCTTCTTGTTGCAGTCCAATTCCACCACATGGAGAAGTTGCATGGAATTTCTGGTAAGGTGCCATTATCAATTGACTTGTCCAGAGAAATATAGTCAATTGACATGAGTAGTCGTTTACCACGGCCCGCCGCTGCCGAGCATGCCAAGGAACAGCAGATGATAGCCAGCACCGCCACGGGGCTTGCGAGAGAAGAAGGACGCTCCATGATCCAGGCGTATCTTCCTCACTCAGTCTCTTTGTGCGTTGTTTTATAGATTCGGATCGCTGGCTGTGTATTAAGTTTTGTTTCATTGTAGTATCTCTAAACAAAACATCCGGTATATTGATGTTTAGGTCATTAAAGTAGTAATCTAAATATTTTTATATTTCTTTACGACGGGAATGTTGGCTAACCGCATTAATTGCTCCCGTGGAGTATTTGCAGCCGCCCTGCAATGTTTCTCTGCTCCCCTCGCTCTAGTCGTTCGCATCGTTCCCCTGCCCCACGCCCCACACCACCGCAATCCCGCAGCCTTCCTCCGTCCCGGTGAGCAACCGCCGTGCTCCGCCCACGCCACCGTGCCCCTTCATTATCTCTCAACCCACGGGGCCAACCGCGGTGACCCCTACTTCATGTACATTGTACGACATGGAACTGGCGAAGCTCCACTTCCACATCGCCCCCAACCACCAATGGATCCGAACTCGTAGGTCACCCCGCACGAATCCGGGTACTGTGGAAGCATGAGGACGACGGCCAGTCATTGCAGATCCGGCACGGGCTGAGACTTAGGGGATGAAGGCCGGCGACCAAACAAGGACCAATCCGCCGAACTCTTTTCCAAGCCATTTTCTTTCCTCATCTTTCTCTCGGTGTTTTCTGGACTTCTTTTTTACAAGATCGGATTGTTACAGCGATCTCTTCTCCAAGTCATTTTCTTTCGTCGTTTTTGCTCTCTGAAACGTTTGCTCGAATTTTTTGTACGAGATCAGATTTGTGGTGTTCAAATCTGGTTTTTTTTTTTGGCGGGGACAAATCTGGTTTTATTTCTGAAAAGTTTCCTCGGATTTTTGCATGACTGTGATTTGTAATTTTTCACCTTCAATTTGGAGTGAACTATCCTGGTCTTATCTGAAATTTTGGTGATTAATCAGTTCAATTTTATCAGTGAAATTCCACAGAGTGCTTTTTTGAGTAGTTATATTGCCTGATTAATGAGTCTGTTGTTGGATTTGTAATTATAATTATGTTTTGATGCATCGTGGAACAATGTTGTTAATTTGCTGATGGATTTACTGTGCTGGAATGTATTTGCTGACGAACCATGTTATCTAAAATGTATGTGATGATGGTTAATCAGTGCATCAAGATTTATTGTCAAGATATTTTTAGGACTTCTGTATGAGGGGGCAGTACTAGTTTTGTGCATCGATGGGTATGATAAAGGGAGTTGTTTCCAACTAATCAAAATTAGGCAGTGAATTATTCTTGCCAGCGCGGACTTGGCTATTCTCGCATGTAGTTGTTAGTACCTATTCGCAGCGTTAATTCCCAGTTTAATTAGTAGCTAATTAACTACCAAAAGTTCATGATCGCTGATGTAAGCTTCTTTTTCTACTTTTGACTTGTTCATTGAACCTATGTTGTCTGTATTTAGCTGTCAGAATGTATTATCAGTTTTATGATTAGGGCATAGCTAATTAACAATCCAGGAAGCATCGTACACTGTTTTTCTCTGTAAGTTTGCCCCCTAAAATATATGTATGAGACCCAATGAATTTCTTATAGACCCAAATTTGCAAATGTGTTGCTAATGCGATGCACCGTCAGTCCTAACTACTCTATTATTTCAAATTTTAAACTTTTACGCGTGCAACAGTGTCTTCACAATTTACACAGAAGTACATTTGAAAGTGCGCTATATCAACTAGAGGAGGGGGGGGGGGGGGTCCTTTGCCTCCCCTCGGCGCCGCTGCCGGTTCGTCTCGTCTCCGCTGGCCTTAGAGCCATGGCGGTGCGGTGGATCCTGGCCCTTGCTGGCAGGATGGCTCCGTTTTTAGATGTTTTTTCAAGTTTTGTTAGGGTTTATGTCCTACTCAGGAAGACAAGACGGGGGCAACTCCCTAAAGATGGAATAAGGGCTTCCCCGTAGCCCCGTTCGGGTGGTGTGTCTCGCATCATCGTTGGGCATGTGGAGGTGTGTCTCTGGCAGATCTATCCTTCGTGGATTTGCTCGGATCTGATCGTAGTTTGTCTACGTTTGTATTTCTTCACGTTGGATCTTCCGATCTATGCTATCCTTCATCGGCGGCGGTTGCTGTTCTGCTGCGCTGGTCCTATGTGGCCTTACCGCGACGACTTATCGACTGTCTACTACAACAAGTTTTGCCCGGCTCCAACGAGGGAGGGGCGACGACAGCGGCGTGCCTTCGGCTCGCTTCAGTGCTTGTAGTCGTCGTTAGGTGGTCTACGGACCTGGATGTAATTTTTATTATTTATGGGGTTCGTTGTATTGCCATGATTGAAGATCAATAGATTTGAAGTTTTCTCACAAAAAGACTAGAGGGGGGGGGGGGGGGGTGAATAGGCGATTTTTACAAATTCGGCACTGAAGAAATACTACTTGAGGAATTTGCTAGGTGACGAAATACAAGCATCGGATAAAGTTTTCAGGTGCATGCATAACAAGACAGTAGCATAGTCATCATGATGAAATAAAACATGTACAGAGCACAGGTAGCGTCTAAACAGGATAAGCAGGCAGAGGACAAGATGACTGAAGTAATAGAATTGAGAAAATTGATAAAATCTTCACTCAAAGTCTTCAAACAATAACGATAAATTTTATCAACAAGTAAATAATGAAATGAAAGAGTTTAGGAAATAGAACCAGCAACTCGGCGATTTGGTAGACCAGTTCCAACTTGTGTGACAGTTGTACGTCTGGTTGGAGCGGCTTGGTATTTAAAGCAAAGGACACACAGAGTCCCAGGACACATAGTCCTTACCGTATTCTCCTTGAGCTAAGGTCACACTGACCTTGCCCAATCACTCGCGGTAAGTCTTCAAGGTGACTTCCAAACCTTCATATACTTGGACACTCGGCGATCCACAATTCCTCTTGGATGCTCTAGACAATTACGCCAAACCGTCTGGAAGATGCACTGTCATCAAAGGTAACAAGCGTCGGTTTCACATAGGAACAATCTCTTCAGTGATGCTCTAAATGACAAGTGTCAATCTATCTCTCTGAGCCGCCAACCAGCTAGTGGTTGGGGGGGGGGGGTGCTATTTATAGCCTGGGGGAGCAGCCCGACATCATAAGACATAAATGCCGCTAATGATATGACTGTTATGTGGATGAGATATCTGGACAGCTGGGGCTAAGAACAACAACGGTCGGAAATTCGAACTACGAAATTCCTCAGGGCTATCATGTTCCTTACTCTAGGCAATTCGCACTGGCGAATTCCTAACTCCTTAGTCAGAACAAATTCCTCAGAGACCATAATATATTTGTCTCTGTCATTGAAGAAATTGACTGAACTGCAAGAGATTTCCAAAGGCTTCACTCGAAGGATTAGGTATGTGTATAGGATTTGAGATGAGCATACTTGGAAATTTTTTCATAGTATTACCTTGACCCCTTTAATAGTACGGTGTTTCCTATGACCAAAAGGAAGGAAATGAAACTACCAAAACAAAAGTCTTCACGCTTCATAGTCCTCGCATCAATAACTTCAAGGTCACACCAATTTGCTCATTCTCAAATTCTTCAAGAAAACCAAAGTCATCAGACGATGAAGACATTCATTTTTAGGGGTCGACTTTCTTTGGATATATCAAACTCCTCAGAGAATTATTAGACCTGTGTACACTCACAAACACATTAGTCTCTTAACCTATAAGTCTTCAATACACCAAAATCACTAAGGGGCACTAGATGCAATTACAATCTCCCCCTTTTTGGTGATTGATGACAAATAGGTTAAGTTTACAACGGGGATAAACATATGAAGTGTAAATACCGATTAATTAATGACCTCGGGCCGCCGCCCAGCATGACAAGGAGCAACATATTAAAGCAAGGATTGCAAGTCCGCGACACTGCGTAGTAGCAACGAGGAAGAAGGAGAGGTGAGCACGTGGATTCGTCTCCCCTCCGCATGCCGCTCCGATGACCGGTTGCGGGGATGGTATTTCTAGTGCCTTAGGTTAGATAAGTAGGGTTTTGGTTCTCACAAGGGCGGAGCTTCTTCTTCGAGTCAGTCTTCCGGGCTCCGATCCTCCTCAAGTTCGTTCGCCGGAACGGATTAGACCGAGCTCCGGCGTAGATTCTTGCCAGCTCCTCGGAGCGGCGAGGTTAGATTTTCTTGTCGTGCATACGCAATGGGGAGATTTGGTGTCAGGTTCTTCAGATCGATTCAAGGATTCAATGGCGATGACTGTTACTGCCGAGCGTTGGTCCTTAAGGGCACATGCACAAAGACTTTCCGGCTGTCATCGACAAAGTCAGGTCGGCTCAGGTAAGAGAACGGCGACAGCGGCACATCGGCGTCTCGTTCTAGCGGCAGCAATGGTTCTTCGGTTGTCCTTGTACTTCAACGTAATTTTTGTTATGTTTGGGATGCTTTGTACTTTCGATGAATCTTTATAATAGATCTGATATTTTCGCAAAAGGACAAAAAAAAAAGAACCTCCATGATCCTTCCTCCTTCCTGTCACTTCCTCACACCTTCTCATGTGTGTTCTTGTTGTGCATGCGTTGTTTTTATAGGGAATCGTAGTACTACTACCACACTGAGGATTGCTATCTAATTAAGTCCTATTATAATTCCTTGTCTTGGAGACGCGTTTAAATGTAACGGTCAAAATTTTTCATTGGGTTAAGAGCAAAAAGGGCACCCTTGTTCGTCTTGTACATATAAGACCAACACGAGTCAACAATATCTCAATCATGCAGTTGGTCAGCGAATAAACAATATAGTTCCCCGGGTTTGCTGGTTTACAAGACATATTTTTTTCAGTGAACTTTCCTCAGCAAAAGTTTGTCATCGCCACATATATTAGGGTGGTTGCAAAATTGTACTCCCTCCGTTCTCAAATATAAGTCTTTCTAAAGATTTCAACAAATGACTACATACGGAGTGAAATGAGTGAATCTACACTCTAAAATATGTTTACATATATTCGTATGTTGTAGTCCATTTTTTTTTTGAGGAACCGGCAGGAGCACTGCCTTTTTCTTTATAGAAGAGATGACGAAAGGACGCAATTTACAGAGGGGCGAGCGTTTTTAGGGAACGTCACAGAAACCACAAAAGGTCAACCTAGAATCTAGATTAACCAATGCCGGCGGTTGGCAGGTTGCCGGCAAACGCCAGGTCGCGCTGATTGATTGCGTCAAGGGCTAGAGCCGCCACCTCGCGGTGCGTCAGCCTTTGTCCAGTGAAGACTCGCCTATTTCGCTCCTTCCAAACGGACCATATCGTGTAGATGATTCTTCCACTACGCCTCTTGCGCACTTGCTTGGACTGGGAATACAAAGTCTTGTCCCACCAGTCAGACACATTTCCTGGCTCTGGTAGGAAACCCGAGATTGGAACGCCTTCGTTAGTCCAAGAGTTCACCTGGTTCCAAACCGCGACCGTGAATGGGCAGTCTTTGCAGAGGTGAGTTGCTGTTTCTGGCTGCTGAAGACAGAGCATGCATCTGGGGTCGTGAGGCCATCCCCGCACGGCCAACATATCCGCAGTGAGAATTCTTCCGTGCAGAGCAAGCCATGCAAAGAACTTGCACTTGGGCTCAGCGTTTGCGGACCAGACCTTAGTCGTGTCAAAACGTGAGTAGGAGCCGAAGAACTGCGCGCCGTAGGCAGAGGCTGCCGAGTAAGTCCCCGAGGTGGTTAAGTTCCAGCGAATGGTGTCCTCTTGGTCAGGGAGGAGGGCGATCTGACTAATGTGATTCGAGAGAGACATGAATTCACCTAGCTGCTGGATGGTCTGTAGACTGGCCACTGCCCTAATCCAGTTGGGCCTGTCCCTGACAGGCCCGATAGTCATGGAGCATTGAGATAACTATCGTTAGGTGGATTGGTACCATGTTAGAAGTATAATGGTATGGTACCGTGCTGATAACTTGACCGAGACTTTACAATAAAAATAAGCCGGGTGGTACAAGCTTCCAGTTGATCGATATGCTATACAATTCTTAAAATATTGGATGTTTTATTTGTCTAACATAACATGGTCATAAGGTTCCAAGTATGTCCCTATTGGGCGGGTGTAGACTTTGACCATATTCAAGTCCCGTCCCCATGAGTGTAGAACCCCTAGGACACTTAACTTTTGATCTCTGTAAGAGTATATATATGCACTAATGAGCTCTTCCCAAGGCAAGGCAATCTGGCCTCTTACACACTTAACACAATTATACACGATTAATTACAGTCATCAAGTAGAAGCACCACACGAAGATGATTGGGAAGAAGATTATGAAGCGCTCTTCCTCTTGTGCTTCTTCCATGGCACTAGTTATGGCAATCATGGCCATCATATTTGTTTGCTACATCCTGCCATGCTCGGTGGCCATCCAAAGTAAGCGTTAGGCCTTTAATATAACGATGACAATTATTAGGAGCAGTATGAGTATATTCAGGACCAAACTTCATGTAAGCTCTGCCTACTTGCATGGAGTTACCGAGTATGATTGGTGGTTCATGATATGTGTGTATGTATGTATGCAGTTCATCCGGATGGAGAACATGAGGGAATGGGTCCTCCATCACCAAAACCCGGGTCACCGTGGAAGAAACTGCCGCCACCGCACCGCAAGACCCTGCAGACCATTGCGAATGTCCCCCTTGCCCATGGTGCACCACCGATGCGATGACCACCTCTCCATAAAATCATGTACAATCTTTTTTAAGTATAATAAGGGAAGGAAAACCCTCTCACACTTTACCCTGTCAGTGTCAGTGTTAGTGTCTGAGTGCTTTTATCATTTTGCTTGGCTCTGCCATACAGTGTTAAAGGTCCTAGCTAGAGTCTAGCTAGAGCCCGTTGTTCAGATGGATATATCGTTTATGGAGTTGGACAAGAACCGTGAGGAGGCCCGAGCTAATTCTGTTGAATTTTGAGTAAGAATGAACTGTCAAAATAAAGTTTGACCTGAGGATGAAAAATCCTGTCAAGAAAGCATACTCCTTTTAGTGCTATCAATCCCCGTAACATGGGCGGACATGATCCCGGTAGCGAGAGTCAATTTTCTAAGAAAGCAATGTGATCGCTTCCAAAATGTTAGACTAGCAAACATGGTCCGTTCCTTGGAGAGTTGTGTGTGTGTTTTGCGGGAAGGAGTGAGTTTTGAGTGTTGACGATGACGGTGCTGACCATATCGCCATGAGCTAGTACTCCCTCCGTCCGGGTTTATTAGGCCCGAGAGCAAAGAACGCCGAGACTGTTTTTATAAGGCCGCTGCAATTACGAGTTTACTTTGCCTCGATTACTCACCGCATGCTGTACAGTCATTGGCTGGAGGTAGGCGTGATTAACTGCAATTAAATCGAAGCATGCAACCAGCTGCATGCCTTTGCAGCGGGCAAGTGCTAGACGTGCCCTTGATTGGTTGCATGCAGAGACGAAGCGTTAAACCAGCTGGGCGGAATAAATGCGAGCTAATGGGGGTTGGCTACTTGCATGCTCCGAAATCAGAGGCTGTTAGAGTTAATACATTGCCTTGGTCCTTGAGTTCTTGTCGAAGGGCCCAATAAATCCGGACGGAGGGAGTAGGAAATATCCGCAGACTGCACAGGCTGCAGTACGTAGACCGCGTGTAGAGCCTATTAGGAGCTAGCTAGTGTCGAACTTTGACTATCGAAACTTGCACCATTTACCCAGACCAAAATATAAAAGCGGAGTTTGGGAACGGGGGCATTGGAGACCACTTTTTGGACCACCCCAAAATAAGTGCTTAAAAGATTTGTTTTTTTTTGTTTTTTCTTCACATGAATACGCATGCATCTGGTCTAAGTACCTGTGAAATTTCATTCAAAAATACACTGTACTGTATACTGCGCAAAAAAGACAAAAGTTCGGCCAAAAACCAAACCCCAAATTTGCATGAAATTTGTCTTTTTTATCTCTCACATGTGAGACGTATATTGGTGAGATTTTGGCCCGTTATATTGCACTGCTATATGTTCATGTACACAAAAACTTAGAATTTTTCAAACCGTAAAAACCTGTTTTTTGAACTTTGAAAAAGGGCTCCAATGCCCACGTGGTCAGAATATCAGATGTCACTTTTTGGACCAAAATAACACTTGATCATGTAGGGCCATATTATTTTTCTAGGACGGGTTTCAAACTTCAGTTTTCTCTAGTGAAAGTTTCAAACTTTAGTGCCTTAGTATTTTTTACTGGAAGTTACAAACCTTATTCTTTTAAAGTGAAGTGGGTACATTTGCATGGGCTATGTGGTGGCTGGTTTAGCGGGCCATGGGCACTGGAGGCCGAATCAGGAAGGATAGCCTTACCCGGAGGTTTTAGCCCAAGGATACTGGATTGTAGGCTTATGTTATAAAAAACCACAAATATCATCAAATGTGGAAGAAGCTGACGGCAGGTGTTGTCAAAATCAATGTAGATGCGTCATTCCATGCTGAAACACTATCGGGGGCCACAGGAGCGGATCCAGCTTCAGTGCCTTTGTGAAGCAAAGGCACAGAGCGCCTTAGCCTAGCATACCAGCCACTCGTTTTTCATCCGACGCACATAATAGGCTGAAGGCAAAACACACTCAGACTTGCTGTTTTCAGGAGAGACAGAGGAATGACAGCAGCGATGCACTAACTCTCCAGCCTGAATATTTGCACACAAAATATTTGATACTAAATATCGGGTTGTTAGTTTTATGGTCATTCGGCTGTCAGTTAGTTCGCTGATGTTTCAAAAATCTGACAGTAAGCACTGGAAAAACTGACATTCAGTGTACAATCTGTACCAAACCATGATTAAAATTCATTGTACCAAGTTGACTTTATATCAAAGAAATTTGTACAATCTGTACCACTTAACATGTAAAATCTGAAGCAATCAGAGAAGGAAATACAAACAAGGTAACATCATAATTTGCAAGCACTTGATAATCAATAGTTCTGTAGCATAGCACTGCAATTTTCAAGCACATGACATTGAAAGTCTGAAGCATATGATTCAAATTTTGTAGCAATAAGTACTACTGATGATCAATCATCCAAGTCTGTTACATAATAGGCCATTTCACTTGTACACTTAGGCCACAAAAGACTATAGTTATCCCCAAATATTTCCAAAAAACTATAGTTAACCTCCAAAGTACCATGTAACCAACATCTAGACATTAGAAGAAATTTCCACCATAAAGACTGTCATCACCATCACCATCACCACAAGTAGGGGGAGCGGTTAGGAGGTGTGTAGCCGAGATTAAGTCGTCCACCAACTTGACGAGTAGCAAGCTCATGTTCAGGTCGTACACGCATGTGCAAGCAAATAAATATTGTTGCCTAAACTGAACCTGAACCTGTACGCGCATGTACACGCATGGGCAATTTACAGTCGAACCTGAACCTGAACCTGAACATTTTTAAGTTAAACATGAACATTCAGTTAGCAGCAGACTAAACTGAACCTGGATTACCTACGGCGGGTGGTGGCTGCAGATTCACAACGAAATCGCGGGGAAGATCAGGCGGACAACCATCCTCCGCTGCCGCACGACCATCATCCCTCGCCTGCGCGGTGGCGCGACCTTCGGCCCTCGCCACGGCCCCGCCTCGATCTCCAATGGACGCGGTGCGAGGCCCTCCTCTCTCTCCTCTGCAGCGGCGCGGCTCTCTCTCTATCTCTCTCACGGCGGCACGACGCCGCCCAACTCCCTCTCTCTCCTCGGTGAGCTCGCCTGTCAAACCCTCGCCTCCGTCGAGCGGCGCGGGAGAACTGTTTCAGCCCGCGCGCAAAAACGCCTCGCCCCGCCTCTGTCTCTCCTGAAAACAGCTAGTCTGGGTGTGTTTTGCCTTCAGTCTATCCTGTGCGTCGGACGAAAAACCAGTGGCAGATATGGTAGGCTAAAGCGCTCCGTGCCTTTGCTTCACAAAGGCACTGAAGCAGAGTCCCACAGGAGCGGTAGCATCTGATAATCATGGGGAGTTTATAGCAGCAGCAACTTGGTATTTAGCTCATATATAAGCAATGCGGATTCGCTAAAGATCAATGCATTTCGAAATGGATTTATGCTAGCTATGAATAGTTGGTGCAACCGGCTGATTATTAAATCTGATAGCACCTTTGCGGTTCAAGGTGTTAACCAAGCTGATGCATATTTGGGTCCTGTTCTTTCGATCATTGTGGAGTGCGGGCAGTTGGCAGCTGATTTCACAAGTACGACTGTTGTCCAATGCTTTAGAGAGGCTAATGAGGTAGTTAATTGTTTAGCTAAACATGCTTCTAGTAGTAGATCTTTAACTTTTTGGGATTCTTACTTCCCTGACTTTATTTCTCCATTTCTTGTACACCACCTACCTATTATTTGAGGAATAAAGTCTGTTATTGTAAAAAAGAACCCTACATACTCCACTAAAAGATCAAAATTCAAATTCACAAAATTTCTTCCGTATTTGTTCGTGTCATGAAATTTCACCAGTCTGGCTAACACATAAAATCCTAGTGCGAGCGATAAGTATCCCTCGCCCATAGGTGCTGTGAGATGGGCCAGCCCAACGGTGGAAGTTCATGAGCATGACAATTTTCCCTGTCAGAGTTTTCTAGAGTGTGTGTGTGTGTGGGGGGGGGGGGGGGGGTGCTTTCCTTATCTATATTTTAGGGGTTTGGCAATTTTATTTTGATTTATATATTTCAATTTTATTATGTCATTTTTACTTTTTCTTCTATTTTACCTTATTTACCGGACTTTACTTTTTTCTTTTTCTTTATATTTTCTTTATATTTTTCCTTGTTTTCACTTTCTTTCATTTCCTGTTTTTCCATCCGGTTTTATTTTTAATGTATTCTTTATTATTCTTATTTTAATCGTTTTGATTTTATTTTATCTTCCCATTTGATTTTTGTTTTCTATATTGATTTTATTTTAAGTCAAATATAAACATTTTGGGAAAATAAAATGATGATATTATGTTGTAATAAGAGAATTGTATCAAGTTGCGAGCCTTATCCACGTCATGTACCATAAAAAGAATCGTATCATTGGCATATTACAGTATAGAGAGGCCACCATCCACAAGGTGTGGCACTTCTCCTGCAATCTGACCGGTCTGCTTCGCGCAAGTGATAATTTTCAACAAGAAACTACCATAGTTTTCCTCTTTGTCATCATCTTTCGACACCACCGAAACACTGTGAATGTGGAAATACTTCAATTAACTCTGACACGTACTACTGGAAATGAACTGTTTCTTCTTCTTCTTCTTTTTTTTTTTTTGGCAGGGAAGGAAATGATCTGTTTCTCACAGACTGTGGTTGCCAAAATTTTCCGGCAGCGTCCCAGTTGAAGACTGCAGCAAAGTTCCGCGTACTATTTGGATGTTTTACCCCATGAGACTACAAGATTAGCTGTTTGAGAGTGCATACCTCATGTTACGTGAGGTAGATGGAACTGTCATCGCGATGAGTGCAAATGGAACCTCCAATTATGATTGCGACCTGCCGCTAGTGATATGTGTGACGACTTTGACCGTGGAAGTCGTTGTACAGGACTAGTCACAACTTCACAGCGTTGTCTATGTATATAAAAACAACAGAGGTTATTCAAAGGGAAGGCCAGCACAAGTAGTTTAACACACTTTCCACAATTAATCACGTACGCAGAAACCGCTCACACAGATTTTAACTGAGAAGAGGAGATCATGGAGCGATCTTCCTCGGCTTCTTCCTCCCTCTTACGCACCATGGCCATCCTGGCAATCATATGCTGCTCCCTGCCATCCTCGGTGGCAATCCAAGGTAAGTCAGTATTTATTTATTTTGAACCGCAGTACTGGATTACTTTCTTTTTAGGGAAGATAAGAACTATCTACAAGCAGCAAAATGTTCGAGGCGCTGCCGGCTCCATATGCATGTTGTCGGTACTCTATTAATTTATGATCCATGTGATCATTGCAGTTCATATGGATGGAGACCGATCGGGAGTGACACCTCCGCCGCCGTGGCACCCGCCGGCACCACACGGGAAGATCACCCGCAGGCTGTTGCAAACGTCCCTTGTTCATACGGACGGAGACCGAGAAGGTGCTGGCCCTCCGTCGCCAACGTCCGAGCAGGGACGGGGCCCTGGCCACAACTAACCGTGTTTGGTGTGCTTATATGTATGTTCCGAGCTTGATTCGGGACAACTTTGACCTATAGATGACTTTACAGTTTTATTGTTTATATAAGCTTCAAATAATAGGTATATGTTATTTTTTTGCATCATGTTTGGATCACTTAGCAAGAGCGCCACGTGGAAATAAGTATATGCTATTGTGTGGTATGAATAAACTATGTTCGATAATTAGTGGTGGTAATTCAAGCTTATGTACTCTTGATGAATAGTAATTTAGAAAAAAATTAGTAAAGTGACTCAAAAAAACTGAAAATTGGCATCCATGATTTTTGAGTTTTTTTAATCACGGGTTATTACACGCCAAGGGTGCACAGACCGTCTCGTTTCTCCTTAACCCTTGCCGGCTAGGGTAAAGTTTCCTCTCCACACATCACCAGCGAGCCCGTGGATCCACGTCCCCTCTGCCTGCCACTTCAGCGACTGATGGCGGGGAGGAGAATCCCAGTTTCTCTGCTCTGGTTAGTAGTTCTGGTTATGTTTTTTAATCGTCGCCGGTGCGGTGCTTGGACGGATGGAGGTGCTTCTTCTTCGAATTTTTCTATCGGGCTCTGATCCTCCGCGAGTTCGTTTGTATGGATGTTGTAGACGGAGCTCCGACGTAGATTCCTGTTGTCTCCTTAGGGTGATGAGGTTAGAGTTTTTGTCATGTAGCGAGATTTAGCGTCAGGTGTTTCAGATCTACTCAAGGATTCAACGATGATGTGTGTGGAACCTGGACGCTTGACCTCAGGGGCACGTGCATGAAGACGTCCTAGCTCTCATCAACAAGGTCAGGTCGGCTCCGATAGGGGAGCAACCACAACGACGCTTTGGCGGCTCGCTCTGGCGGCAGTAGTTTTCGTTCGGTGGTTTTGGAATCTCAATGCAACTTTATTATGATGGAGTTGCTTTGTACTACCCATAAATTTTGACAATAGATTTGAATCATTTTCACAAAAATAAATGGTTTTGAGTTTTTAATCTTATTTATTTTCCATTTTTCATGATTTTGGAAAAAAAGGAGTGATTTTATATGACATGAATTCTTTTTCTAAAAATTAAACTATTTTTAACATTCGTTACATATTTCAATGACGTCACAAACATTTATTTCAAATTTCATGAAATTTTTAAACGTGTGAATATTTTTTAAATATCATGTTTTTATAATGGTATACACATTTTAACTTATGTAGATTAACATATGAAAGACACGACAAACATTTTGAATACATGCATAGGAACTGTTTTGGAAATACACATGAACAATTTTAACACACGATTTAGCCTATGAAGAAGTTTTCAAAGACACAATAAACAAATTTTAATATGTGATGAATATTTTTCTGATACGCAATGGAAATTTTATAATACACAGTGATTTTTTTATAAAATAAGTAAAATAAATTACTTTTAACAACATATATTTGGAATAGTTATAATATAAATAAAGAAAATTACAAAGTTGTACGTTTTTCTTTTCAGTAATACATAAACTTATATTTCCCACAAAAAAATAAAACATTATATTTGTTGGGCATATATAGAATAAAAGTCGTACTCCCTTCGGTCCTTTTTACTCCGCATATAAGATTTGTGTCAAGTCAAACTTTGCATAGTTTGACCAAATTTATATTAAAAAGTATCAACATCTATAATATCAAACATATATATAGGATGAAACTACATTTCACAATGAATCTAACAATATTGATTTAGCATTATGAATGTTGATATTCTATCTATAAGTTTGGTCAAAGTAGATACTTTCTTTCGCAAAAAAAGGTAGAGATACTTTGACTTCGGAAAAGACTTTTATGCAGAGTAAAAAGGACAGGATGGAGTACCTAGGATGTTTTTTAGCAACTAACTCCAGGTAGCCAACTCAACCAACTAATCCACCATGCACGAGAGATGCGAGCATCCAGTTTGTGATGTGGATGGGTCCCTTTCGCACAAGCTGCGATGTGGATGGTCTGCACCAAAAGAGCAACTAGTTTTCTCCCCTTCGTAGAAGCTCCTTAAGGCTTATTTTTGTGGGATGAAAGCGCGTCACTGCGCGCTCTGTCATTGGTCAAGTGTATTGCAAAGATCACTCCCGCCACCCGAGGTGGCAACATGTGGCTCACAACACTTGGGAGTTTTTCCTTATTTCTTGCATTCTTTTATTCAAAATATTTTATCTCTACACCTGTGCATCTAAACTTGAACCGTTTTCATCGTTGGATTCCTTGCATCGAGATCTTCGAAACTAGATCTAATGTCGATAAGTTTCGCCGAACTCTTTTCCACAAAAAAGGACGGAAAAACCCAACCCGCAAGCATGATTTTTCCACTTTTTTCCTTTACCGAAGAGGTGCAATTTCTCGTGAATGCAAGTCTGTTCCTCTTGCGGATGAAAAAAAAGAAAGCACTTGTTTTTTTTTTCATTTGAAGAGGCATAATTGTGCCTCTCACGGAAGCAGCTCTATGGCTGCAAAAGAAGTAAATTTTTGCGAGCGGAAGAACAAAAGAAAATACATTTTTTGCTTTTCCGAGAGGCATAGCTCATGGAAGCAAATATGTGTCTCTATGAGAAGTAAATTTATGCCTCTCATGAAAGAAAAAAACACATTTTTTTTCTGAAAGGCACAGTTGTGCTTCTCGGGAGAGCAAATCATTGCGTGCACGTGTACTAAAACTGTGCACTTTTTTTCTTTTCCAGGTGTGCCTCTTACGGAGGAAATCTGTGCCTCCACGAGAAGTAAATATATGCCTCTCGCGCAAGCAAAAGAATGTATTTTTTTTCCTTTTTCAAGTGGCATAGTTGTGCCTCTCATGGGAATAAATTTCTTCCTCCATGTGATGTAAATTTGTGCTTCTCACAAAAGAACAAAACACGTTTTTCATGATTTTTTAATATTTTTTTGTCCAAAAACCTAGGAAAAGCCAGGCAGCAACCAAATATCCAATAATAATAATAATGTAAAACCCGAAAACACATACAAAAAAAGGAAAAGAAATCCTGATGGAGCACCCAACGTGCGACATCTGGCCGTGGATGAGAGCGCACCAAGTGGCACTGGCACGCTCTCAGCCCACCAAAAGTGACCCTTGCGGGAGCCCCGCAACGAGTACTTCTCCGCTAGTTGCTCCCAGGCTATTGGGGTGTTGGCATATCTTTTAATAAAATCTACGTACGATTCTCAAAATCTCTTCAGCATTTTTATTCAGGTGGTAGAATTTCTTGCCTAGGTAGCTTATTTTTGGTGCAATACATAGTGCTTGCCCACACGCGCTACGAGCTCGACCGGCCCAATAGCGAGAGGAGGGTGATTTTTTCCGAAGGTTTTCCTTGTCCGGTTTTCTGGGGTGGGTAGTTTTTCTCCCCGATTGACCTCTATATTTCTCTACCTTATTTTATTTCTAAATTTCATTTTATTTATTTTCTGTTTTCTTCGCTCCTTTTTTTCATTTGCTTTTAAGATATTGTTTTTTATTTTCTTTGGCACTTCTTTTCTTTTACATTTTTAAACTTTGCTTACTTATTTTCTATTCTTCTATCTTCTGGTTCTTATTTTCTATTTAGTTTGTTTACTGCCCATTATTTATTGATAACCTATATATTCTCGTTTTAGGTTAACTAAATGTGTACATTTTTGGAAGAATAAATGATGTTTTCTGTATTCTTAATTTGTTTATGGATGAACATTTTATGAATACAAGTAGAACATTTTATAATACACATTGAATTTTTGTTCTTAGATGAAAAACATTTATAAATAAATTGAATATGTTTTCATATACATCGAATATGCTGATTTTATTTTAATATGTGACCAACATTTCTATAAATAACATGAAACATTTTTTAGTTAGCTAACAACTTTTTGTTTACTTTTTTTACAGATGCAGGAATATTTTAGTACCCAAATGAACAAAAAAAAGAGAAATATAAATAAATAACGAAGAAGCCAACATATATTGTGTAGCATAACTAATATGTAGAAAACAAGCGATCATAATCCAGTGGGGCGACCTACCTTACATAGACGTGGGCGTGCATGTGATGTCACGGCGAGCGTTGCATAGCAGCGTCCTTGGGAAAATATCAGGTGCTCCCATCCTTGGGGGTGCTGCCCATGCCTAACTTTTAAACATTAAATTTAAATATTTTCAAAATTCTGAAAAAATGTGAATGTTCACAAGCAAAGTGACTACAACCCTTAAAAAGTGACCGAGCCGCCGACCGAGCAACTACCAGTTAACGATCTACTAACCTGACAAATACTTAAATGCAGAGCTGACACGTAGTACTGGAAATGATCTTCTTCTCCATAGATGATGGCGACATGCTAGCTGCTTACTAGATTTTTTTTACCGTAGCACCTTCGTTAGGACTGCAGCGAAGTCCCCGAATCTCATGGAAAATATACATGGACATTTGGAATTTTCCAATATGACGCTGACCAGTGGTTACTGTCTACGAGAAAGCTCCACGCAGTGCGCCCTCAAAGTCCACGTACGTAACTTGTGTGAGGCAGATGGAAGTGTAAGATATTGCGTGCATTGTGCATTTGTATGGTACATGTTGATTACTATGGTTTGTGGTGGAAATCTGTAAGTGCATGCGACGACTTTGACCAATGGAGTCGCTGTGAATCGATCACAGCGAATCTTCACAGCAGGACTAGTAGCTAGTCTGAACTCTTGACTGAACAACCTGCTCTGTGTATATAAATAGAAACCACCGAGGGTATTTCAATAAGCCAGGGCAACGCCGCTACACAATTACATCATTTTTGTCTCGTACGGTACATGTAATCACCGTCCAGAGAGAGATAAGTCAGAAGAGGATCATGTCACGACCATCTTCTTTTTTTTAGAAAAGGAGGATTAATTACCCCCGGCCTCTGCATCTGGGCGATGCATGCAACCATTTTATTAATTATTTTTAGAGACCTTACAAAGCATTACATCGGTAAGCCTGAAGCCACCATCTAGGCGACACCTGTCGCTACTCCTATCCCTTTGATGCAGGGGTGCCGAATGTTCGAGCCTAATACCAAACAGACATCGCATCAAAACCTAACATCTAATGCCGGATGCCCCATCCCAGCCACATGACGGGAATGGGTCACACACCGGTCTGGCACACTCATCGAGGCTACCACCGCCGTCATCCACCTAACCATCTTCAGAGCAGGTACTGACGCAAAGACCTTGCCAGGTCAGCTGTCGACGCCACCATGGTGCCAGACAGCGCCACCGCCCTGCGCGAGGCCATCACGTCACGTCCCGCGCCAAGACCCCGCTGCTCCATGCCGCCGAGACCCATCGTTGTCGACGCGAGAGAAGGCACGCCACACCAACTCACGCCTCTTCCATTTGGCACCGCTCCACAAACGATGCCCCCAAGAGGGAACACGACACCACAGCGCAGCCATCGTCCGAAGCGGTGATCTTAGGATTTCTCCCAAAGCGGCACTGAGCAGGTTGACCATAGTTGCTTGACCATGCCTTCATCAAGGTAACGACGTAGACTCCGCCATCGCCCGCCATGACCGGAGTCGGCTCGGTTTTCACCGGCGACTATGTCTCCCCAACTCGCCGCGGGTGCTAATAGTGGGATCCAAGATTTGTCACTACCAGCCTGGCCAACCGCCTTCGGTGGAGAAGGCATCCACCACCACCATGCCCGAGCCAAGAGACCCGGACGTCCTCGTCCTCCGAAGATTACCCAGGGGGATCTCCTCTTGCCGTTGTCGAGACGAGGCGCAACCGCAGTGGATCTCAATCTAAACCCCTCGGTCCCAGATCAGATTTCATCACAACCAAAATCTCATCCGCCAGAGATCTCCTGGCCACCGCCAAGCCGCTGCGCACTACCGTTGGAGGAGGGAGATGGACGCTGCTGCCCCCACGCGTTACCGCCGGCCGAGGACTGCGCCGCCGCCGCCTCACCACAGGGGTTTCGCCCCGCGGCGTCCTCAGCGACGGCGGCGGTAGTGGGAGGCGATGGAGGGCGAGGACCGAGGGCGGTGTGGACGGGCACTCCCCGGGGGCGGCGCGGCACCACCGCCTCGGCGGATGGAGGTGCTACGTCTTGACCTTGCGTTGGTTTTCCTTGAAGAGGAAAGGATGATGCAGCAATAGAAGCGTAAGTATTTCCCTCAGTTTTTGAGAACCAAGGTATCAATCCAATAGGAGGCTCCTCAAAAGTCCCACACACCTACACAAACAAATAAAGAACTCGCAACCAACGTAATAAAGGGGTTGTCAATCCCTTCACGGCCACTTGCGAAAGTGAGATCTAATAGGGATAGTATGATAAGATAAATATATTTTTGGTATTTTATAATATAGATGCAAAAATTAAAGATGCAAATAAAAGTAGATTGGAAGCAAATATGATAAGAGATAGACACGGGGGCCATAGGTTTCACTAGTGGCTTCTCTCAAGATAGCATAAGTATTACAGTGGGTGAACAAATTACTGTCGAGCAATTGATAGAAAAGCTAATAATTATGAGATTATCTAGGCATGATCATGTATATAGGCATCACTTCCGCAACAAGTAGACCGACTCCTGCCTGCATCTACTACTATTGCTCCACACATCGACCGACTCCTGCCTGCACCTAGAGTATTAAGTTCATAAGAACAGAGTAACACCTTAAGCAAGATGACATGATGTAGAGGGATAAACTCATGCAATATGATATACACCACATCTTTTTATTCTCGATGGCAACAATACAATACGTGCCTTGCAACCCTTTTTGTCACTGGGTAAGGACACCGCAAGAGTGAACCCAAAGCTAAGCACTCCTCCCATGGCAAGAAAGATCAATCTAGTATGCCAAACCAAACTGATAATTCGAAGAGACTTGCAAAGATAACTCAATCATACATAAAATAATTCAGAGGAGATTCAAATATTTCACATAGATAAACTTGATCATAAACCCACAATTCATCGGATCTCGACAAACACACCGCAAAAAGAGTTTACATCGAATAGATCTCCACAAGAGAGGGGGAGAACATTGTATTGAGATCCGAAAAGAGAGAAAAAGCCATCTAGCTAATAACTATGGACCCGAAGGTCTGTGGTAACTACTCACAACTCATCGGAGGGGCAAGGATGTTGATGTAGAAGCCCTCCGTGGTTGATTCCCCCTCTGGCGGAGCGCCGACGAAGGCTCCAAGATGGGATCTCGCGGATACAGAAGGTTACGACGGTGGAAATTGTGTTTCGTTGGCTCCCTGGATGTTTTCGGGGTACGTAGGCTTATATAGGAGGAAGAAGTACGTCGGTGGTCGCCCGAGGGGCCCACAAGACAGGGGGGCGCTCCTTATAGGGGGGGGGGGCGCCCTCCTCTCTTGTGGAGGCCTCGGCTGCTTCTTGACTTGCACTCCAAGTCCTCTGGATCACGTTCGTTCCAAAAATCACGCTCCCGAAGGTTTCATTCCGTTTGGACTCCGTTTGATATTCCTTTTCTTCGAAATACTGAAATAGGCAAAAAAACAGCAATACGGGCTGGGCCTCCGGTTAGTAGGTTAGTCCCAAAAATGATGTAAATGTGTAAAATAAAGCCCATAAACATCCAAAAGGGGTAATATAGTAGCATGGAACAATAAAAAATTATAGATACATTGGAGACGTATCAAGCATCCCCAAGCTTAATTCCTGCTCGTCCTCGAGTAGGTAAATGATAAAAAAGAAATTTTTGATGTGGAATACTACCTAGCATAATTCTCAATGTAATTTTCTTTATTGTGGCATGAATGTTCAGATCCAAATGATACAAAATAAAAGTTCATATTAACATGAAAATAGTGATATTTCAAGCATACTAATCAAAGTAATCATGTCTTCTCAAAATAACATGGCCAAAGAAAGTTATCCCTACAAAATCGTATAGTTTGGCTGTTGCTCTATCTTCATCACACAAAGTATTTAATCATGCACAACCCCAATGACAAGCCAAGCAATTGTTTCATACTTCAATAATCTCAAACTCTTTCAACTTTCACGCAATACATGAGCGTGAGCCATGGACATAGCACTATATATGGAGTAGAATGGTGGTTGTGGAGAAGACAAAAAGGAGAAGATAGTCTCACATCAACTAGGCGTATCAACGGGCTATGGAGATGCCCATTAATAGATATCAATGTGAGTGAGTAGGGATTGCCATGCAACGGATGCACTAGAGCTATAAATATATGAAAGCTCAACAAAAGAAACTAAGTGGGTGTGCATCCAACTTGCTTGCTCACGAAGACCTAGGGCATTTTTGAGGAAGCCCATCATTGGAATATACAAGCCAAGTTCTATAATGAAAAATTCTCACTAGTATATGAAAGTGACAACATATGAGATTCTCTATCATGAAGATCATGGTGCTACTTTGAAGCACAAGTGTGGAAAAAGAGATAGTAGCATTGTCCCTTCTCTCTTTTTCTCTCATTTTATTTTATTTTCTTTTCCTTTTTTTTCTTTTTTTCTTTGGCCTTCTTTTTTTTTTCTTTTTGGCCTTTCTATTTTTTCTTTCTTTTTCTCCCTTTTTTTTCTTTTTGTAAAGTCCGAAGTCTCATCCCGACTTGTGGGGGAATCATAGTCTTCATCATCCTTTCCTCACTGAGACAATGCTCTAATAATGGAGATCATCACACTTTTATGGATTTACAACTCAAGAATTACAACCCAAAGCTAGAACAAGATATGACTTTATATGAATGCCTCCGGCGGTGTACCAGGATATGCAATGAATCAAGAGCGACATGTATGAAAATTATGAAGGTAGCCTTGTCACAAATACAATGTCAACTACATGATCATGCAAAGAGCAATATGACAAAAGTAATGCGTGTCATATGAACGGAACGGTGGAAAGTTACATGGCAATATATCTCGGAATGGCTATGGAAATGACATAATAGGTAGGTATGGTGGCTGTTTTGAGGAAGGTATATGGTGGGTGTATGGTACCGGCGAAAGTTGCGCGGCAATAGATAGGCTAGCAATGATGAAAGGGTGAGGTGCGTATAATCCATGGACTCAACATTAGTCAAAAGAACTCATGTACTTGTTGCAAAAATCTAGAAGTCATCAAAAACCAAAGCACTACGCGCATGCTCCTAAGGGGATAGATTGGTAGGAATAGACCATCGCTCGTCCCCGACCGCCACTCATAAGGAAGACAATAAATAAATAAAATTATGCTCCAACTTCATCACAAAGCGGTTCACTATACGTGCATGCTACGGGAATCACAACCCTCAACACAAGTATTTTTCATAATCACCTCAACTAGCATAACTCTAATATCGCTACCTCCATATCTCAAAACAGTTATCAAGCATCATATTGATCATAGCATCCAATTCTTTTCTATGATAGTATTTATTATACCCAACTTGGATGCTCATCTTTCTAGGACCAACTTTGTAACCATAGCAAATAACATGCTGTTCTAAAAGACTCTCAAAAAGATATAAGTGAAGCATGAGAGACTAGCAATTTCTTCAAAATTAAGACACCACCGTGCTCTAAAAGATATAAGTGAAGCACTAGAGCAAAAACTATCAAGCTCAAAAGATATAAGTGAAGCACATAGAGTATTCTAGCAAATTCTAATCAAATAGGCTTCTCCCAAAAAGTGTGTACAGAAAGGATGATTGTGGTAAACTAAAAAGCAAAGACTAATATAATACACGGCGCTCCAAGCAAAACACATATCATGTAGCCAATAAAAATATAGCTCCAAGTAAAGTTACAAATGAACGAAGACGAAAGAGGGGATGCCTTCCCGGGGCATCCCCAAGCTTAGGCTTTTGGCTACCCTTGAATATCTTGGGGTGCCATGGGCAGCCCCAAGCTTAGGCTCTTGCCACTTCTTATTCCATAGTCCATAAAAGCTTTACCCAAAACTTGAAAACTTCACAACACAAAACTCAACAGGAAATCTTATAAGCTCCGTTAGTGAAAGAAAACAAAACCACCACATAAGGTACTGTAATGAATTGATTATTTGTATATTTTGGTGTTAAACCTACTGTATTCCAACTTCTCTATGGTTTATAAACTATTTTACTAGCCATAGATGCATCAAAATAAGCAAACAACACACGAAAAACAGAATATGTCAAAAACAGAATAGTCTGTGGCAATCTGTAACTAACGCAAACTTCTAGAACTCTAAAAATCCTACCAAAATAGGAAGTCCTGGAAAATTTGTCGATTGATCAGCAGCAAAAATAATAAACTCCAAATCACGTTTCTGTGATTTAACAAAACTAAATTCGTGCGCGCAAAGTTTCTGTTTTTCAGCAGAATGAAATTAACTAACATCATAGGTTATCCTATAGGTTCTACTTGGCACAAACACTAATTAAAAGATAAAAACACATCTAAACAGAAGGTAGAAGCAAGATTTATTACTAAACAGGAACAAAAACAAAAAACACAAAGAAAATTGGGTTGCCTCCCAACTAGCGCTATCGTTTAACGCCCCTAGCTAGGCATAAAAGCGAAGATAGATCTAAGTAGTGCCATCTTTCGCACTAAATTCATAAGTAGCCCGCATGATAGATTCATAAGGTAATTGGACTTTCTTTCTTGGAAAGTTCTCCATGCCTTTCTTTAATGGAAATTGGAATCTAATATTCCCTTCCTTCATATCAATAATCGCACCAATCGTTCTAATGAAAGGTCTACCAAGAATAATAGGGCAAGAAAGATTGCAATATATATCAAGAACGATAAAATCTACGGGCACAAAATTTCTATTTGAAACAATGAGAACATCATTGATCCTTCCCATTGGCTTTTTAATAGTGGAATCCGCAAGGTGCAAATTTAAAGATCAATCATCAAGATCATGGAAACCTAGAATATCACATAGAGTTTTCGGAATTGTGGAAACACTAGCACCCAAATCACACAAAGCAAAACACTCATGATATTTAATTCTAATCTTCATAGTAGGTTCCCACTCATCATTAAGTTTTCTAGGTATAGAAACTTCCAAATTAAGTTTTTTATCATAAGATTGCATCAAGGCATCAACGATAAGTTTGGTAAAATCTTTATTTTGACTATAAGCGTGAGGAGAATTAACAACGGATTGTAACAAGGAAACACAACCTTCTATAGAACAATTATCATAATCAAATTCCTTGAAATCCGAGATGGTGGGTTCAATGTTATTTAAAGTCATGACCTCTCCAATCCCACTTTTACCTAATTTAGCATCAAGATCTAAAGACTTCGAATTCTTGGGACGCCTTCTAGGAAAAGTTGACTCATCATCAGTCCCATAATTATCAAGATTCATATTGAAAAACAAAGATCTAATAGGAGACACATCAATAACTTTAAGAGCTTCATTATTATTTTCATGGAAACTAGAAGAACACGCCTTTATAAAGCTATCTTTCTTAGCACGCAATCTAGCGGTTCTTTCCTTGCACTCATCAATGGAAATTCTCATGGCTTTGAGAGACTCATTGATATCATGCTTAGGGGAAGAAGATCTAAGTTTAAGAGAATCAACATCAAGCGAAAGTCTATCAACGTTCCTAGCCAAATCATCAACTTTGAGCAATTTTTCTTCAAGCAAAGCATTAAAATTGTTTTGAGAGATCATAAATTCTTTCACACTATTCTCAAAATCAGAGGGCATCTTATTAAAATTACCATAAGAATTATTGTAGGAATTTCCATAATTATTAGAGGAATTACTAGGGAACGGTCTAGCATTAAAGTTTCCTCTATAAGCATTGTTTCCAAAACTATTCCTACCAATAAAATTCACATCCATAGATTCATTATTATTCTCAACCAAAGTAGACAGAGGCATATCATTGGGATCAAGAGGAGTATTCTTAGTAGCAAACAATTTCATAAGTTCATCCATCTTTCCACTCAAAACATTGGTTTCTTCTATAGCATGCACTTTTTTACTAGAAGATCTTTCGGTGTGCCATTGAGAGTAATTAGCCATAATATTATCACGAAGTTTTGTAGCATCTCCTAACGTGATTTCCATAAACGTGCCTCCCGCGGCCGAATCTAAGAGATTTCTAGAAGCAAAGTTCAAACCGGCATAAATTTTTGTATGATCATCCATAAATTCAAATCATGAGTAGGGCAATTGCGAATCATCAATTTCATTCTTTCCCAAGATTGGGCAACATGCTCATGATCAAGTTGTTTAAAGTTCATAATATCATTCCTAAGAGTGATGATCTTAGCGGGAGGAAAATACTTAGAGATAAAAGCATCTTTGCACTTGTTCCAAGAATCAATACTATTTTTAGGCAAAGACGAAAACCAAACTTTAGCACGATCTCTAAGTGAAAACAGAAATAACTTCAATTTAACAATATTGTTATCCGTATCTTTCTTCTTTTGCATATCACACAAATCAACAAAGTTGTTTAGATGAGTAGCGGCATCTTCACTAGGAAGGCCGGCGAATTGATCTTTCATAACAAGATTCAACGAAGCAGTATTGATTTCACAAGACTCAACATCATTAAGAGGAGCAATCGGAGTACCAAGGAAATCATTATTATTGGTATTCGAGAAATCACACAATTTGGTATTATCTTGCGCCATGGCAACAAGTAATCCAACACACAAGCAAACAGAAAAAGGCAAGCGAAAGAGAGAGAGGAGGAGGTTGGGAAAGAGAGGGCGAATAAAACGGCAAGGGTGAAGTGGGGGAGAGGAAAACGAGATGCAAATGGCAAATAATGTAAATGCGAGGGAGATGAGTTTGTGATGGGTACTTGGTATGTCTTGACTTGAGAGAAGACCTCCCCGGCAACGGCGCCAGAAATCCTTCTTGCTACGTCTTGATCTTGCGTTGGTTTTCCTTGAAGAGGAAAGGGTGATGCAGCAATAGTAGCGTAAGTATTTCCCTCAATTTTTGAGAACCAAGGTATCAATCCAATAGGAGGCTCCTCAAAAGTCCCACGCACCTACACAAACAAACAAAGAACTCTCAACCAACGCAATAAAGGGGTTGTCAATCCCTTCACGGCCACTTGCGAAAGTGAGATCTAATAGAGATAGTATGATAACATAAATATATTTTTGGTATTTTATAATATAGATGCAAAAAGTATAGATGCAAATAAAAGTAGATTGGAAGCAAATATGATAAGGGATAGACCCAGGGGCCATAGGTTTCACTAGTGGCTTCCCTCAAGATAGCATAAGTATTACGGTGGGTGAACAAATTACTGTCGAGCAATTGATAGAAAAGCTAATAATTATGAGATTATCTAGGCATGATCATGTATATAGCCATCACGTCCGCAACAAGTAGACCGACTCCTGCCTGCATCTACTACTATTACTCCACACATCGACCGACTCCTGCCTGCATCTAGAGTATTAAGTTCATAAGAACAGAGTAACGCCTTAAGCAAGATGACATGATGTAGAGGGATAAACTCATGCAATATGATATAAACCCCATCTTTTTATCCTCGATGGCAACAGTACAATACGTGCCTTGCAACCCTTTCTGTCACTGGGTAATGGCACCGCAAGATTGAACCCAAATCTAAGCACTTCTCCCATGGCAAGAAAGATCAATCTAGTAGGCCAAACCAAACTGATAATTCGAAGAGACTTGCAAAGATAACTCAATCATACATAAAAGAATTCAGAGGAGATTCAAATATTTCTCATAGATAAACTTGATCATAAACCCACAATTCATCGGATCTCGACAAACACACCGCAAAAAGAGTTTACATCGAATAGATCTCCGCAAGAGAGGGGGAGAACATTGTATTGAGATCCAAAAAGAGAGAAGAAGCCATCTAGCTAATAACTATGGACCCGAAGGTCTGTGGTAAACTACTCACAACTCATCGGAGGGGCAAGGATGTTGATGTAGAAGCCCTCCGTGGTTGATTCCCCCTCCGGCGGAGCACCGTCGAAGGCTCCAAGATGGGATCTCGCGGATACAGAAGGTTACGGTGGTGGAAATTGTGTTTCGTTGGCTCCCTGGATGTTTTCGGGGTACGTAGGCTTATATAGGAGGAAGAAGTACGTCGGTGGTCGCCCGAGGGGCCCATGAGACAGGGGGCGCGCCCTATAGGGGGGCGCTCCCTCCTATCTCGTGGAGGCCTTGGCTTCTTCTTGACTTGCACTCCAAGTCCTCTGGATCACGTTCGTTCCAAAAATCACACTCCCAAAGGTTTCATTCTGTTTGGACTCCGTTTGATATTCCTTTTCTTCGAAATACTGAAATAGGCAAAAAAACAGCAATACAGGCTGGGCCTTCGGTTAGTTGGTTAGTCCCAAAAATGATATAAATGTGTAAAATAAAGCCCATAAACATCCAAAAGGGGTAATATAATAGCATGGAACAATCAAAAATTATAGATACGTTGGAGACGTATCAAGAGGTTGGGGGACCGATCTTATGTTAGAAATATGTTGTGGTCTACCCCCTATTCCTTCGCGCTTTTCCGTGGTGCCGCACAATCGCATATCTGAGGCTAGGGGGTAGGGACCTTCTTATATTGCGTGGATGCCAATGTTAGAAATATGTTGTGGTCTTAGGCAAGCTTCGCGGCAATGGAAGAGAGACAGTCACATCATCAGGAGTTGCACCTTGGTGAAGATAGGAGGCGTTGGCAGAAGAAGAGTCAAGGAGGTGATTTGAGGGACAAAATCAACAGGAAGAGAAACTGGGATGATCATAATGGAAGAGGTCCAAACTCTAGTTTTGATAAGAGGAAATTTAGATGTCATGGTTGTGGAGAGTATGGGCATTTTAGAACTGAGTGCAAAAATAAGAAGCCTTATAGACAAGATGACAAGTCTAAGAAGCAGCACCAGGACAAGCATCTGGGCAACAAGAAGGATAATTCTTCTCCTGATGGTACGTACAATCTATTTGTTTGTTCTGAATCATTGTTTACTACTTCAACTTCAGATCATTGGGTAGTAGACTCTGGTTCCACTTTGTATATTGCAAGGAATAGTGCTGGTTTCACCTCTTTAAAACCCATACCGAAAGGAACAGATTTATTTATCTAGGAACAACTGCAAAAGCAGATATTTTGGGCATAGGTGATTATACACTCAAACTCCCTGGAGGAGGAAAATTAATTTTGAAAGACACAGTCTATTCCACTAGCATGAGAAAGAATTTAATCTTTGTTTCTAGACTGGAATCTATTTGTTTTAAGGTCTTATTTGGAGATCGCAAAGTTAAAATACCGATGAATGGAAATTTAGTTCAATCAGGAAATAGATTTGATGGTCTCTACTATATTGAGGATTTTAGGGACATCGATAGAATGGATTGTATGGTGAATGAACAGAACTCGGTAGTGAGGAATATAGATGGAAACAATAATTGTTCAGAATCATATCTCTGGCATCTTCGTTTGGGTCATATCTCAAAGAACAAAATTAAAAGGCTAATTAGTCCTAGAATTTTAAACTTCAAGTGGGAGGACTACGGCATTTGTGAGGCATGTGTTGTAGGAAAAATGACCAGGGCACCTTTTCCTAAGGCGTCAAGGTCTACTGAACCACTTGCTATTGTTCATTCAGATATTTGTGGCGAGATGTCTGTGCCTACATTTGGACAGAAGGTCTACTTCATTACTTTTATAGATGATTTGTCTAGATACGGCTATGTTTACTTAACTAAGCGTAAGTCGGAAGGTTTTGACATGTTCAAGTTATTTAAAGCCGAGGTAGAAAATCAGTTGAACAAAAGATGAAGGTGCTTAGAACTGATCGTGGTGGTGAATATACGTCGGGAATATTAGATGATTTTTGCAAGGAAAATGGAATTGTTCACCATTATACCCTAGCATATACTCCTCAGCAAAATGGCGTAGATGAAAGGAGGAATAGAACTTTAATGGACATGGTTAGGTCTATGATGGCATATCCTGATCTTCCTTTATCTTTTTGGGGAGAGGCTCTTCATACTGCTGTTTACTTGCTTAATCATTCGCCTTCTAAATCTGTTAGTTCTACTCCTTATGAATTATGGAAAGGGAGGAAACCTACATTGTTGAACTTAGCAGTGTGGGGATGCAATGCACAGATTAGAGTACCTAGTCAACTAAGAACAAAACTGGAACCTAAGAGTTTTCCAGGAATATTTATTGGATATGCTTCTGGTTCAAATGAATATAGATTTTATGATCCAGAGAAGAAGAAGTTAATTGGAAGTAGAGATGCCATTTTTTGATCAAGATACACCTCGCCGTGCAAAATGTGCAAGAGTGGAATTATTGATAACCCCGTTAGATACTAATGTTGAAACTGATTCTAACAATCAGGAAAACCAAATTGATGGCAACGTAAATGTTGAGACTCCCATAACTAGTTTACCTAGGAGAAGTGGGAGGAATGTAGCAGCCCCATCATACCTTGATAATTATTATGTATTTATGGGGGAAGTATACTCGAAAACTTCTAGTTTGGAGGAAGAACCAAATTTTTTTAAACATGCCATGTCTTGTTCAGAATCAAAGTTATGGATGGAAGCCATGTGTGAGGAACTAAACTCCATGGAAAAAAAATAATTTTTGGGAATAAGTCGATCTACCTAATGACCGGAAGGCAATTGGATCAAACTGGATTTTTAAAAGGAAACTGAATGCTCCTGGTAATGTTGAAAAAAATACAAAGCTAGGTTGGTTGCTAAAGGGTACACACAAAAGGAAGGCATTGACTTTGTGGAAACTTTTTCCCTTGTAGCAAAATTTACTTCTATTCGTATTATTGCTGCGTTGACTGCTTATTTTGATCTGGAATTTAATCAAATGGATGTTAAAACCGCCTTCTTGAATGGTCATTTGAAAGAAGAGATTTATATGTCTCAACCTGATGGTTTTGTTGAAAAGGAAAATCAGGGGAAAGTGTGTAAGCTAAATAGATCTATTTGTGGTCTTAGGCAAGCTTCACAGCAATGGAATATTTTGTTTGATGATGCTATCACATCTGGTTTTCTATGATGGAAGGAGATCATTGCATTTATTTTAAAATAGTGGGAGGAAATTTTACACTCTTGTCACTGTATGTTGATGATATACTTATTGCTTCTAGTAGTAAGGAAATGTTGGTAGAAGTTAAAACTTGGTTATCTTCTACATTTGAAATGAAAGATATGGGAAACGCTTCCTATGTTCTAGGAGTGGAAATACTTAGAGATCGGAATAAAGGTACTTTGGGTTTGTCTCAAAGGAATTATTTAAAATCTGTTCTTAAACATTTCTCTATGGAAGCCTGCTTTAGTGCCCATGGCTGTAGGAATTAAACTCAGTGAGGGTATGTGTCCTAAAACTCCTGAGGAAAAGAAGAGAATGGAGAAGACTCCATATGCTTCTTCCATGGAATCTTTGATGTATGCCATGTTATTCACATGCCCTGATTTGTGCTATACTGGTGGAGTGTTGAGTAGATATCAAATTAATCCAGGAATTGGGCAATGGAATCAAATTAAACATGCTCTTCATTATGTTCAAGGAACACTGGATTATTTTACTCTGTTTTAACCAAAAGGATCTACAGCTGCAGGGCTATACTGATGCTGATTGGCAGGGTGATCTGGACGACCGGAAGTCTACGTCTGGGTATCTATTTACATTAGCTGGTGGCGCTATATCTTGGAGTAGTAAGAAGCAAGATTCAGTGGCATTATCTTCCATGGAGGCGGAGTATATTGCTGCGTCAGAAGCTGTGAAGGAGGCGGTGTGGCTGAAGGAATTTCTATCGACTTTGAAGATTGTTGAAAGTGCTAGCAAACCAGTGGTGGTGTATTGCGATAATCTGGCTGCAATAAAGGTTTCCAGATATCCTAAGTTCCACAGCAGGATCAAACATATTGAGGGAAGGTATCATTATATACGTGATGTAATTAATAGACTTAAGTCTGTTTCTTAAGAGTTTCTACCTAGTACAGATATGGTTGCTGATCCCTTGACTAAGTCACTTAGTCAGGTGGTATTTGGTAAACATGTTCAGGCTATGGGTTTACGAATTTTTGAACGATCGTTTTGGACAAGTGGGAGATGTTGGGATTATGTGTCCTGCAACTATATTCAAATACTTATTATCATTAATATTCGGAATACCTCATACGGAATTGTACATGTGTTTTGTGCATGGAATTACTCTTGCTGGAATGTACTTAAGTGTTGCATGCTTAAGGAAGCTGGTCAATTATCGATGGAATACAATATGTTTTATATATTGGAAAGACTATCCGGGTACGCTGATAATTGGAAGAAGCTGGATCGTGTAATTAGATTGTGGCCGTAATGTTGATCTACATAAATAGAGGAATTTATACTCTATTATGACGCGTTGCTCACAGGCGCGTGCTTCGGGGACTCGACGGATAGGATCCGCTAACATACAAATTATATTGTGGTTGGTAATTTGATCTGGACTCTATCCGGAAACTAGTTTAAAGACTAGGAATCATATAACTGTATAAGAGATGGACTCTTTGGAAACCCAGTATAAGAAGGTCCTCCCCCCAGCCTCAGATATGCGATTGTAGCGGCACCACGGAAAAGCGCGAAGAAATAGGGGTAGACCACAACATATTTCTAACATCTTAGTCACGATCATCTTCTACGTCTTCCATCGCACTAACCGTGGCTATCCTGGCTATCATATTGATATGCTGCTCCCTGCCATGCACGGAGACCACATGAGGTAATTAAATATTAGTTTGATTACGTAGTACTAGCTTTGCAAGTACTGGGTAATCTATCAATTTAAGATGTGCATATATATGCAGTCCATCTAGATGGAGACCGAGATGGACAGAGTCCTCCGGCGCCATGGTTCCCTCCGGCCCCGATCTCCTCAACTACGCCGAAATAGGCACTTGCTCCATACCGCAAGACACTTCAGAAATAGGCTCTTGCATATGGAACGTACTTATGAACGTTTTCATGAAACATAATTACAAACATCAATGTTATATTATGTTGCATGAAAAATCTGTTTGAGCTTGTACTTACGAATGTTCATAATTATGAACTTCAAATAGTAGAAGTATATCCTATAAGTTATTATGTTGCATGAATGGTCTATTTGTCGTGCTACTTATCAATGTTTACATAAGTACGAAATCTAAATAATATGAACATACATAATTATTTGCAAGAATAAGATGACTGCAAATCGAAGCCGCACGGACCCAGTGGCGGAGCTTAGTGTAGAACAACAAGGCCCATGCTCCCCCCTTTATTTTTTCATCCATCGAAGAACAGGCTACATTATGAGCCTAATTAGTGTTTAAACTGCATGGACTGACTATTTCTTCAAGAGCACTCGCCACTTTATTGTTCAATCAATAGTATTTTTTCAAGGTGCCCCTACATGAAAATACATAATCAATACGGTCCCTGAGGTTGAAACAACAGTCCTGGCTCTACACGTTGAATACGTATCTCGTATTTGAGTAGGAGACACGTGGGCCGAGAGAAAAAACGCAAGCCACCAGAACAAAACGTGGGCTGTGACGTCGGTATAGGGCCCATATGTCAGTTGGCCGAGTAAAAAGGCAAAAAAAAATAGATAATGCATGGCCCCTGAGATTCGAACCAGCACACAGTGGCACAAACCTGCGCGAGCAAGCCACATCACCAAACGCATGATCTCGTATATATAACGGGATGCATACTATATTAGTACCTGCGTTTTTATCTTTTAAAACAATTCATGAATTTATAAATATTCATGAGTGTTTTTAAACGTTCATCGATTCAAAAAATGTTCTAGATTAAAAGATAAAGGTTCGTTTCTACAAAAAAAGTTCATGATTTTATAAAAAATGTTCAAAACAATGTACGGGAATTTTAAAAATGCGTATACAATTTGAAGAATGCATGCAACCAAGTTTCGAACCGGTGATCCCCAGCCAAAATTTGCGAGCACAAACAACCACACTAAGGTCCATTCCGCTTAGCAGGCCCAGATACATTTTTTGAAAATGCGTGTGCTAGCGAATTAAGCTGGCAGTAGTTTTTTTTTTTTGCGAAAAACAGTAGTATTTGCTACTAATAAGATGCACATGGTTTCGAACCATGGTTTATTTTCTTTTTCGTCTTTTCTGTTTATTTTTCTTTTCTTCCTTTTCTGTTTATTTTAATTTGTAAAATAATGTTTAAAGTATTCAACATTTGTTAGCGCTTTCAGAACTAGTTCAGATTTTTTTTAATGAATCAGATTTTCGAAAATAATTTGAAGTTTTAAATTTTGGTCACAGTATAAAAAAACTATTAGAAGTTTTCAAAAATGTTTTCATTTGCAATTTTTTTATTTTTCGGATTTTCAAAGTGTTCCTGGCTATAAATTCTTGTTCTAAATTTAAATTTTGTACAGAAATACAAAAAATCCCCCTTTTCAAAAAATTATCCAGAATTTAAAATAATGTTAGTGTTTTTGATGATTTATTCATGAGTAATTCTTTTTTCACGTATTTATTTTTTTTGTATCTGTCACATACAAGCACATATATTATTGGAATATTGCACAGTGATATCGTGCTACTATACAATTTTGGAAATATTGTGCATATACATACAATTTTGGAATTTTTCAGGAAGTAAAAATCCATTTTTTTACTGAATAATAACATGTGTACCCCCTCTGCACCCAACAAATAAAGAATTTTATAAAATGCGAATATTTTTAAATCATGATTTTTCTTAAAGATTCGTGAATATTTTTTGAATCCACGAGCATTTATTGAAGTGGCGTACATTGTTTTAATCTAGAACATTTTTTGAATCGATGAACGTTTGAAAAAAATTCATGAACATTTATAAATTCACGAATTGTTTTAAAAGACAAAAACGCACATACTAATATAGTGGGCATCCCGATGTATATACAAGATCATGCGCTTGGTGCTGCGGCTTGCTCGCGCATGTTTGTGCCCCGGTGTGCGGGTTCGAATCCCAGGTTCTGCGCATTTTTTTCGCTTTTTACTCGGCCCACTGACATATGGGCCCTATACCGACGTCACTGCCCACGTTTTGTTCTCGTGGCTCTCTCGGCCCACGTGTCTCTACGCAAATATGAGATACGTATGCAACGTGTAGAGCCAGGACTGTTGTTTCAAGCTCAGGGACTGTATTGACTATGTATTTTCATGTACCGGGACTGTATTGTAGCAATACGCAAGTTTCAGGACCAAGTTGGTCGTCGCCAGCAACTACGAGGACTATAGGTGCAATTATCTCTGAAGGGGGAAGATAATTTGTGGTCACTCATTGGAACGGTTGATTCCATGTTCTGACAACAGCAATTCAAACACATGGAACCCTCTTAGAGCAGGCTCAATGGAAATCGTCAGCACTCGCTGCCTGACTAGAATGAGTATCTCTATATGTGCTCAAACAACTCTATCAAATTTATGTATCCCGCGTTATCTCTCAACTTTGGATTCACTTATCAAGGATCTTTTTCTGTTTAGCAGCCTCCTATAGAAGCCATTCTTACAATCCACCTCCAAGCTGACATCCTAACCTGACATGCATAGTAGTAAGTTGAGGCAGCATATTTTCCTTTGGGACATGTACCTATCACAACATGTCCATGAGTAGCCCCTAAATCAGAGCCCTAAAGTTCAAATGGGAACTCCCCAACATAGTGAGGCCCACAATAATGCTTCTAACTCCCCGTGAGGCCCCCAATCTTAGCCTCTGTTTGTTTTTCCATGTGCACATATAATTTATGTTTTACTATATGTTTGACAGCACAATAGTTCAAATATAAATACATCAAATGAGTAAAATTCAATGATATTCAAACCCATAATTTGAAAAATCAAATTATAAATTCAGTACCAGTACTAGGTACACTAGTAGAAAAAGGGCCTATTGTCTCGGTTTGTAAGGGTCATTTGTCCCGGTTTTTGAACCAGGACTAAAGGGTCGGTACTAATGCCCTAGACATTTAGTTCCGGTTCTTACACAAACCGGGAAAGATGGGCCTACACGTGGCCGTTGCAGCGAGCCCAGGCAGGAGGCCCTTTGGTCCCGGTTGGTGGCACCAACCGGGACCAATAGGCATCCACGCATCAGCATTTCAGGGGCTGGGGTTTTTGTTTTTTTAAGGGGGGGGGGGGGTTAGGGGGTTTTGGGGGGCTAAATTAGGTGTTTCATATATTGTGTTAGCTAGCTAATTAATAGAGAGAGAAGTGTACTCTCTTATCTCCGTGCTTGGTCGACGCTACGTACTATACATATAGAGAGGACTAGACACGGTAGCTAGTAAGCAAATGAAGGAAACAGAAGATCATCATGAACATATGCATACAGAGAGAAGTGATATCGACCACCTCTCCTTCTCTGAGAGATTGGTCGAACAACAAGTTCTCGTATATCTATCCGACGCTACTGGCTACATATATACAATATAATTATCTCTTACAATATAATCTCCTAATTCCAAATGAACTCAGGGTCCAGATGGTATTCTCCGTCTTTAGCAATCACGTGGTCAAGAAAGAATGCTGCCAATTCCTCTTGAATTGCTCGCATACGATCTGGTGGTAGGAGTTCATCCCGCATCCGAAATATCTAATTTGAAGAAGGGGGTCAATACATATATATGAATAAATGAAACTGAACACAAATGATGGTAATAAAATAAAATTGTGAATATTATTATTTACGCATTTCATATTGTCTGTCAGAGTAGTCCCGCTCACAGGTCGTGTGGCGGATGGATTCGCAAATGTAGTATCCATAGTAATCATTCCCTTGGTCCTGCCACAACCACTTTACAAGAAATAGAGGTCAATCAAACTGATAATTAGCAAGCATGCTAAATGGTATTGATGAAACTAGCGCTTGAATCACGAGGAGATGCGCGGAACATGCTACTATAGTACTTACTTTTGGGGTGTCTAAATTGCAGCTTCTTCGGCAGTCCCAGAGTTTTTGAGGTGAATTTTTTTCAAACCCTGCCAGACAAAGAAAACAATTACTTGATATCAGGAAATGAACAAAGTTGCCGATATGGTGCGATAATGATCGATTTAACTTACTTCTCTAGAATTTCAGTCATGTCCGCATACTCCTTGGGATCTTTTCGTCTCGAGTCTAAGACAGTTACTAGTCCCTGCTCAAGCTTAATTTCTAGGAGAATATAGTGGAACCTGCGCACGCATGCATAACTCATCAATTACATTACTATAACCTTGACTAATAAGGGAAACCGAATATGCACAAGACAGTAACACTCACTTGAATTCGTAAGGGTAGAGTATTATTGCTTTGTTTTGATTTAATACAAACGATTGTAGCAGCTTGGCCTCGGTATCTTTGGCCTGAGATTCAACCATATATTTATCTATGAGATTTGTGTTAATGAACCCAATATCACCGATTTGTCTTTTCTTCAATTCAGCGATCTTCAATCTGCATAATATAGTGAGGATAATTAAAAATACATGCAATGAAAGAGCTGACCTATATATAGAGACTTAATGACAAAAGTAGTACTACTTACAGGCAGTGGCAAGTGATCATTCATTTATCGAGGGCCTTTTGATTGAAAAACGTGAAGAACTCCTCAAATGGAACATTCAACAGTTCAATTCCAATGAGGTCATGCTCCTCTCTAACTCTCAACGTCAAAATATTCCTCCCCTCAGACTCTCTGCAGGTTTTCATGTACCAATCATGGAATCTTCGCATCATCGTTGTTAGAGATCTTTCATCTTTGACGAGAGGCATCCCGTACACGTATTTGTGTTCGTCCACCTCCAAGAAATCATAATGTACATCGTCGGGCAGGTAATCTCCAAGATTGTTATAACCGGGCACCATCCCGCCCGGATCATTAGCGACGATATCGCTAGACACCTGGAGCGGGGGAACGACTGGTTCGCTTGTTCGCCGAGCTGGGAATTTTTTTCCCATCTCGTCGTTCTACTAACCTTTGACCACTGAAAGTACTTTCTGACCGCTTCGCTTCGATAAATGACTTTGCAATAATGCGCTCATAGTTGCCTTTCGCCAGATACTTTTGTGGTTTCTTCAGGGTAGCCAGAGTACGCTTCTCCTCTAGAGGTGGATGTTTCTTTGCTTTCACCCCTTCAAATAAGTTCTTCACTTCGGCTTGCACGATCTTCGTGTTTTCCTCTAGGCTCCTCTTGTATGGTAACTTCTCTGGAGTCTTCAGAGAAGGACCGAATCTGTATTACCTGCCGCCTCTAGCTGTACTGCTACACGCCGGAGCAGACGGAGCGGCTGCGGCTGTCTTTCCTTTCTTACAAGGCGGAGGAGAAGGACTACGACGCGCTGGAGCAGCCGGAGCGGCGGCAGGTCTCTTAATCCGCCCTTGTTGACGAGGCGGAGAAGGAGGAGGCTAGCTGATCAGGCGCACCGGCGCAGGCGGAGTGCCGCCACGCGCCGGAGAAGGAGGCAAAGTGCACTGATCACTCGCCATAGGAGGAGGAGGAGGCGGAGGCGTCCAGTTCGGAAGGTTGATGAGCTCCTTCCGCCACAGGCATGGAGTCTTCAGAGAAGAACCGAGCGGAATCTCCCCTTCACCCATAGGGTGGTCAAGCTCGAGGTCCTCAAATCCGTCCGTTATTTCATCCACCATCACCCTATCATATCCTTCTCGAATCGACTGGCCGTGGTAGGTTGCGCCAGGTTCAGTAGGTAAAACAGAGCCAACAGCCACCTTGACTTTCAATTTCATCCCTTGCATCATAAGGTGGAAATGTTGAGACTCCGTGATAGCATCCACGGGGTAGCTGGCAGGAGGCGTGTAGACAGGCTCCAGCTGCTGAGTCTGCTCGGTGGAAGCCACGCCGCTTCTCCGCTGAGATGGCGGGGCAGCTTTAGGGGAAGCTTCGATAGGTTGTTTGCTGCGATCTACTTCTCGTTCCTCTAGCCCTTGTACCCTTGCGTGCAGCGCCTGCAGTTGGCTATGCTCCACTTTCTTCCTCCTCTCCTGGCATTTGTAACCCCCTGCGTCCGGAAACCCAGCCTTCCACGGAACGGAGCCTGGCGTGCCTCGTGTCCATCCAGGGTGCTCAAGATTCTCGAGGGCCATTGTGAGCTCGTCCTTCTCTCTGTCTAGAACGAACGTCCCTTGCTACGCTTTCTCGATATACTCCTGAAGCCTCGTGACGTGTATTCGCAGTTGCTCTTCCGTCCAAACGCACTTCCGAGATACAGGGTCCAAGTTTCCGCTAACCCCGAAGAACCAAGTCCGGCAACGGTCTGGCCAGTTCAGTGTCTCTGGTTCGACCCCTTTATCAATCAGGTCATTCTCAGCCTTGTCCCACAAAGGTCGGGCTTTGAGGTAGCCACCTGACCCCGTGCAATGGTGATGCTTCTTCTTCGCAGCATTTTTCTTGTTTGTCGCTGACATCTTCTTACTCTTTTCCGATGTCTTGTGGGCCACAAATGCGGGCCAGTGATCTCTGATCTTCTCATACTTTCCGGTGAATTCTGGTGTCTTTTCTTTGTCGACAAACTCCGTTTTCAGCTCATTCTTCCACCTCCTGAATAGTTCAGCCATCTTCTAAAGAGCATGAGACTTGATCAATTGCTCTTTAACTGGCTTCTCCGGATCCTTCTCTGGCGGTAGGGTGAAATTTGCCTTAAGCGTTGTCCAAAGATCATCTTTCTGCATACCAGAGACATAAGACACCTCAGGGTCTTCATTCTTAGGCTTTAACCATTGGTGGATACTGATCGGGATCTTGTCCCTAACAAGAACCCCACACTGAGAGCACGAAATGCATCCTTTGTCTGGATGGGTTCAATCGGCTTGCTATCGCGCGCGAGTGCTATGATCTCAAATCTTTCATCCGAGCGCAACTTTTTCTTCGGGCCTCGTTTCTTTACCGAAGTTGTGCTCGATCCGGAGGGCTAGAAAAAAGAAGAAAGACGAGAGTTAATTAATATGTGTACATACGAAAACAATGAATGCATCAATTAGCTAGTCAGCACAGGCTTAACTAATATATATACCTGGCCGGACTCGGTTCGGTCACCGGAGCCGTCATCACGGTCTCCTTCTTGTACCGGCATTGGGTGACCAGGGCCATCATAATCATAGTCTGCTTCTTCACCCTGTCCTTCCAAACCATCGGTGTCGTTGAGATACGACAAGACGGCATCACTTCCTTTTGCGATTATGTCCCCCAACATCGCTTCTATTGCTTCATCTCGGGGGTTCTCCATAGTTTTTGCAAATATTTACAACATGGCAATTATTATTCAAATATGACAGATGGATATATTAGTGGCAAACGTAGAACTAGCTAGCTAATCACAATAAGGAATCATATTAGTGGCCTCGACGCTGCTTCTTTAGGGTTTGGGGTGGCCTCGGCAATGCTTCAAGGGTTTGGGGTGGCCTCTACAACGCTTCAAGGGTTTGGGTGGCCTTGAGAGAGTTTGTCAGGTAGGGGCACAGTGGGAGGGGGTAGTAGACCGACATCGGTTTTTTCTAGGGTTTGGGTGTCCTCGAGAGTTTTGGTCGAGCGAGAGGGCTGGGGGGGGGTGCTCCCGTGGTATAAGTTATCACGGTCGAGAGGGGGTATATATATCGACCGCCCCTCATGTCGAAGTTATCCGGGAGGGGGTGATGACCCACAAGTATAGGGGATCTATCGTAGTCCTTTCGATAAGTAAGAGTGTCGAACCCAACGAGGAGCAGAAGGAAATGATAAGCGGTTTTCAGCAAGGTATTCTCTGCAAATACTGAAATAAGTGGTAACAGATAGTTTTGTGATAGGATAAATGGTAACGAGCAACAAGTAGCAAAAGTAAATAAAGTGCAGCAAGGTGGCCCAATCCTTTTTGTAGCAAAGGACAAGCCTGGACAAACTCTTATAATAGGAAAAGCGCTCCCGAGGACACATGGGAATATCGTCAAGCTAGTTTTCATCACGCTCATATGATTCGCGTTCGGTACTTTGATAATTTGATATGTGGGTGGACAGGTGCTTGGGTACTGCCCTTACTTGGACAAGCATCCCACTTATTATTAACCTCTATTGCAAGCATCCGCAACTACAACAAAAGTATTAAGGTAAACCTAACCATAGCATGAAACATATGGATCCAAATCAGCCCCTTACGAAGCAACGCATAAACTAGGGTTTAAGCTTCTGTCACTCTAGCAACCCATCATCTACTTATTACTTCCCAATGCCTTCCTCTAGGCCCAAATAATGGTGAAGTGTTATGTAGTCGACGTTCACATAACACCACTAGAGGGTAGACAACATACATCTTATCAAAATATCGAACGAATACCAAATTCACATGACTACTAATAGCAAGACTTCTCCCTTGTCCTCGGGAACAAATGTAACTACTCACAAAGCATATTCATGTTCATAATCAGAGGGGTAATAATGTGCATAAAGGATCTGAACATATGATCTTCCACCAAATAAACCAACTAGCATCAGCTACAAGGAGTAATCAACACTACTAGCAACCTACTAGCACCAATCCCGAACTTGGAGACAAGAATTGGATACAAGAGATGAACTGGGGTTCGGAGATGAGATGGTTCTGGTGAAGATGTTGATGGAGATTGCCCTCTCCCGATGAGAGGAGCGTTGGTGATGACGATGGTGATGATTTCCCCCTCCCGGAGGGAAGTGTCCCCGGCAGAACAGCTCCGCCGGAGCCCTAGATTGGTTCCGCCAAGGTTCCGCGTCGTGGCGGTGGAGTCTCATCCCGAAAGGTTGCCTCTTATTTTTGTCTCATCGAAAGACTTCATATAGGAGAAGATGGACGTCGGAGAGCCATCAGGGGGGCCACAAGGTAGGGGGTGCGCCCCGGGGGGGGGGCACCCTCGTGAGCAGGGTGTGGCCCCCCTAGCCTTCATCTTTGGCAACGATTTTTCTTTATTTATTTTAAGGTATTCTGTGGGGTTTAAGGACTTTTGGAGTTGCGCATAATAGTCCTTCAATATTTGCTCCTTTTCCAGCCCAGAATTCCAGCTGCCGGCATTCTCCCTCTTCATGTAAACCTTGTAAAATAAGGGAGAATAGCCATAAGTATTGTAACATAACGTGAAATAACATCCCATAATGCAATAAATATTGACATAAAAGCATGATGCAAAATGGACGTATCAACTCCCCCAAGCTTAGACCTTGCTTGTCCTCAAGCGAAAAGCCGATAAGAATAAATATGTCCTCATGTTTAGAGGTAGAGGCGTCGATAAAAATAAAATACGGAAATGAAGGCATCATGATTATTTCATAATAGCAACATATATAAACTTTGTCATATGATTACTCATGTTCAAGTGATGATCTTCTCACAAAGCTAAAGTATGAATCAGAAACCTTATTGAGCACCAACAAATTATACCCTTAGTCATTGAAGCAATTGCAATTTATCATAACATCGGAAAGAGTCTATGTCAGAGCTTAAAAGCAAGTCAACATACTCAACTATCACTTAATCCTTCATAATTGCTAACACTCACGCAACAGAGTTTTAATCGGACACAGAGAAAGATAGGGGCTTATAGTTTTGCCCCACTACCTTTTACCTCAAGGGTAATGTCAACAATAATAATTCATGCTCCCCCACATCCAATTAGATATATACATATATATCATGTTCTTTCCAACATGCTGAGCTTGCCAAAGGATAAAATGAAAAAGGAAAGGTGAAGATCACCGTGACTCTTGCATAAGGTAGAGGATAATAATAAAAGATAGTCCCTTCGCAGAGGGAAGCAGAGGTTGTCATGCGCGTTTAGGGTTGATGCACAAAATCTTAATGCAAAAGAACGTCACTTTATATTGCCCCTTGTATGTGAACCTTTATTATGCAGTCCGTCGCTTTTCTTGCGTCCACAACAAGTTCGTACAAAGTTTATTTTCTCCGCACTAATAAGTCATGCATATTTAGAGAGCAATTTTTATTGCTTGCACCGATGACAACTTACTTGAAGGATCTTACTCAATCCATAGGTAGATATGGTGGACTCTCATGGCAAAACTGGTTTAAGGGTATTTGGAAGCACAAGTAGTATTTCTACTTAGTGCTGAGAATTTGGCTAGCATGAGGGGGAAAGGCAAGCTCAACACGGTAGAGGATCCATGACAACATACTTTATCTCAGATGTAAGAAAACATAACTCATTATGTTGTCTTCCTTGTCCAACCTCAACTCTTTAGCATGTCATATTTTAATGAGTGCTCCCAATCATAAAAGATGTCAATGATAATATATCTATATGTGAAACCTCTCTTTCCTTATTACTTCCTATTAATTGCAACAATGACCAAAGGTATATTTGCCAACTCCCAACAACTTTTAATCATCATACTCTTTCTATGTGGAGTCATTACTTTCACTAAGATCAATATGAACTCTTGGATTCTTTTTATTCTTTTTCTTCTAATCACCCAAGATCATGGCAAAATACTCAAGCCCTTGACTCAACACTAATCTTTATTATATAGCTCATGGACTCGATTACAAAGAAGGATCATAAAGCAAAACTCAAAACTAGATCATGCCATGACTTTATTCTACTAAATCAAGATACTACTAATAGGATCGAACTATGAAAAAACTGTAAAGATAGGAGTTGTGATGGTGATACGATACCAGGGCACCTCCCCCAAGCTTGGCAGTTGCCAAGGGGAGTGCTCATACCCATGTGATTATGTCTCCTTCCTTGTTGTTGGCGGTGGAGGTGTTGATGATGATGCAATTGTTGCATTTTTCTCTTCTAACTTGCGTCTGAGGCAAAAAATTTCATCCTCAGATCCTCATTCTCGAGCTCAAGTTTCATTATCTTTTTGCACAGTGCTGCCTTGCTGTCCTGCAGAAAATGAGGTGGGATAGATTGGACCTTATGGAGGCTTGACTTCTTGAACTCCACATGCATATCACCAGGTTGAGGTAGGGGATAGTCCTCTTCGTCGGAACTCGTTTCCTCCTTCCTCTTTGGATCATAGTCTTCTTATTCCTCCGTGGTCCAGCCATAATGCTCCACATCCCCATATATCTTGGGATTTGCATTATAATCAGCCATGTAGCTCTCTCCCTCAGAATCTTGGGAAGACATCTTGCTGTAATCTGCAGCAGCAACAACTCGAAACGAAAACAGAGGATATTTGCGTGATACGAGAGTCAAAACCTTCGGGAGTATATATAATGAATTTTTTCGACCAAAATACGTATCATGCAAGGAAACGGAGTCTGGAGGGCACACGAGGTGCTCACGAGGTAGGGGGCGCGCCCAAGGGGGTAGCGCACGCCCTCCACCCTCGTGGAGGCCTCGTGTCCTCCCCGGACTGCTACTTATTTTTCTATTTTTCTAAATATTCCAAAACGGAGAAATATTGCCTTAAAAAATGTTTTGGAGTCGGTTTACTTACCGTACCTCATACCTATTCCTTTTCGGAGTCTGGAATGCTCTGGAAAGTGTCCTTTATGTATTCCTCCGGGGTTACGGTTTCAATAATATAAGTTTCAACATTTATATGATTACCTGAGATAGAGTGTTTGATCCTTTGACCGTTTACCACCTTCGGATTTGTGCCTGCGAAGTTGTTAATTTTTATGGCACCGGAACGATAGACCTCCTCAATAACGTAGGGACCTTCCCATTTGGAGAGAAGTTTTCCTGCAAAAAATCTTAAACGAGAGTTGTATAGCAATACATAATCACCTACATTAAACTCACGTTTTTGTATCCTTTTGTCATGCCATCTTTTAACTTTTTCTTTAAACAACTTGGCATTTTCATAAGCTTGGGTTCTCCATTCATCAAGTGAGCTAATATCAAATAACCTCTTCTCACCGGCAAGTTTGAAATCATAGTTGAGCTCTTTAATAGCCCAATATGCCTTATGTTCTAGTTCGAGAGGTAAATGACATGCTTTTCCATAAACCATTTTATACGGAGACATACCCATAGGATTTTTGTATGCAGTTCTATAGGCCCATAATGCATCATCAAGTTTCTTTGACCAATTCTTCCTAGACCTATTGACAGTCTTTTGCAAAATTAATTTGAGCTCTCTATTGCTCAATTCTACCTGACCACTAGACTGCGGGTGATATGGAGATGCAATTCTATGATTAACGTCATATTTAGCAAGCATCTTACGGAAAGCACCATGAATAAAGTGTGAACCACCATCAGTCATTAAGCATGTAGGGACTCCAAACCTCGGAAAAATAACTTCCTTAAGCATTTTAATACAATTGTTATGATCAGCACTACTGGTTGGAATAGCTTCTACCCACTTAGTAACATAATCAACAGCAACTAAAATATGAGTATATCCATTAGAGGCAGGAAAAGGTCCCATATAATCAAAGCCCCAAACATCAAATGGTTCAATAACAAGTGAATAATTCATAGGCATTTCTTGATGTCTACTAATATTACCAATTCTTTGACATTCATCGCAAGACAAAACAAACTTACGGGCATCCTTGAAGAGAGTAGGCCAATAAAAACCGGATTGCAATACCTTATGTGAAGTTCTATCTCCAGCATGGTGTCCTCCATAAGCCTCGGAGTGACACTTGCCTAGGATCTGTTCCTGTTCATGCTCAGGTACACAACGTCTAATAACACCATCTACTCCTTCTTTATAAAGATGTGGGTCATCCCAAAAGTAATGTCGCAAGTCATAGAAAAACTTTCTCTTTTGTTGGTATGTGAAGCTAGGCGGTATAAATTTAGCAAGAATATAATTAGCATAATCAGCATACCATGGAGTGCTACGAGAAGTACATATGACATTTAGTTGTTCATGAGGAAAGCTATCATCAATAGGTAGTGGGTCATCAAGAACATTCTCTAACCTAGATAAGTTGTCTGCAACGGAGTTCTCAGCTCCCTTTCTATCAATAATATGTAAATCAAATTCTTGCACCAGGAGAACCCATCTAATGAGTCTAGGTTTTGCATCTTTCTTTTCCATAAGATATTTAATAGCAGCATGATCTGTGTGAATAGTAACTTTAGAATCAACAATATAATGTCTGAATTTATCACAAGCAAATACGACTGCTAAAAGTTCCTTTTCGGTAGTAGCATAATTTCTTTGAGCATTGTCTAGAGTCTTACTAGCATAATGGATAACATTTAATTTCTTATCAACTCTTTGCCCTAGAATAGCACCTACATCATAATCGCTAGCATCACACATAATTTCAAAGGGTAAATTCCAATCAGGTGGCTGAACAACAGGTACACATCTTAAGTATTTCAAAAGCTTCTATGCAATCATCATCAAAGACAAATGGTACATCTTTTTGTAATAAATTAGTCAGAGACCGAGAGATTTTTGAGAAGTCCTTAATGAACCTCCTATAAAATCCGGCGTGACCAAGGAAACTTCTTATACCTTTGATGTCCTTGGGACATGGCATCCTTTCAATAGCATCAACCTTGGCTTTATCAACTTCAATACCTCTTTCAGAAACTTTGAGCCTGATACGTCTCCAACGTATCTATAATTTTTGATTGCTCCATGCTACTTTATCTACTGTTTTAGGCAATATTGGGCTTTATTATCCACTTTTATATTATTTTTGGGACTAACCTATTAACCGGAGGCCCAGCCCAGATTTGCTGTTTTATGCCTATTTCAGTGTTTCGACGAAAAGGAATATCAGACAGAGTCAAAACGGAACGAAATCAACTGGAGAAGTTAATTTTGGAAGGAAACGAACCAGATGGGCTTGGAGTGCACGTCAGGGGATCCCCGGGCTGCCCACGAGGGTGGGGGGCACGCCCCTCCCCCCTGGGCGCGCCCCCCTACATCGTGAGCCCCCTAGAGGTCCACCGACGTACCCCTTTCACCCATATATACCTACGTACCCTAAAACTTCCAGAACAGAAAATAGATCGGGAGTTCCGCCGCCGCAAGCCTCTGTAGCCACCAAAAACCAATCGGGACCCTGTTCCGGCACCCTGACGGAGGGGGATCCCATCACCGGAGGCCATCTTCATCGTCACGACGCTATCCATGACGAGGAGGGAGTAGTTCACCCTCGGGGCTGAGGGTATGTACCAGTAGCTATGTGTTTGATCTCTCTCTCTCGTGTTCTCTCTCGTGTTCCATCTATGGCACTATCTTGATGTATCCTGAGCTTTGCTATTGTAGTTGGATTTAATGATGTTTTCCCCCTCTACTCTCTTGTGATGAATTGAGTTTCCCCTTTTGAAGTTATCTTATTGGATTGAGTCTTTTATGAACACTTGATGTATGTCTTGCGTGGGATAACCGTGGTGACAATGGGTTATTCTATTGATCCACTTGATGTATGTTTTGGTGATCAACTTGCGGGTTTCGTGACACTTGGAACCTATGCATAGGGGTTGGCACACGTTCTTGACTCTCCGGTAGAAATTTTGGGGCACTCTTTGAAGTACTTTTATGTTGGTTGGATGAATCTGAGATTGTGTGATGCATATCGTATAATCATGCCCACGGATACTTGAGGTGACAATGGAGTATCTAGGTGACATTAGGGTTTTGGTTGATTTGTAACTTAAGGTGCTATTATAGTACGAACTCTTTTATAGATCGATTCGAAAGAATAGCTTTGTGGTGGTTTCGTACCCGACCATAATCTCTACGTTTGTTCTCTGCTATTAGTGGCTTTGGAGTGACTCTTTGTTGCATGTTGAGGGCTTGTCATATGTTCTATCTATGTTATTATTGTTGAGAGAACTTGCACTAGTGAAAGTATGAACCCTAGGCCTTGTTTCCTACCATTGCAATACCATTTACGCTCACTTTTACCACTTGTTATCTTCCTGTTTTTATATTTTCAGATTACAAAAACCCATATCTACTATCTATTTTGCACTTGTATCACTATCTCTTCGCTGAACTAGTGCACCTATACAATTTGCCATTGTATTGGGTGTGTTGGGGACACAAGAGACTTCTTGTTATTTGGTTGCAGCGTTGTTTGAGAGAGACCATCTTCATCCTATGCCTCCTACGGATTGATAAACCTTAGGTCATCCACTTGAGGGAAATTTGCTACTATCCTACAAACATGTGCACTTGCAGGCCCAACATCGTCTACAAGAAGAAGGTTGTGTAGTAGACATCACGCTCTTTTCTGGCGCCGTTGCCAGGGAGGCTAGGTAAGTGAAGGTATATCTTTATATCTTGCAATTGAATCTTTTTGTTTCTTGTTTTAGCACTAGTCTAGTTTAAAAAAGAAAATTAAAGAAAAATGGAGTTAAGTTTGTCTCATACACTTCACCTTTTTAATATCTTTCGTGAGTATGATGGAAAGGATAATTGTGCTCAAGTGCTTGAAGAAGAAATCTATAGAATGTTTGGTACTAAATTTTTGAAAGATGAGCATGATTGCAATGTTGTTAGTATGAATTCCTTGAATATCCATGATGCTAATGATATGCAAAGCCACAAGCTTGGGGAAGCTATGTTTGATGGAGATGATATTTTTTGTCCCCCAAGCTTTGATGAGCAAATTTACTATGATGAAAGCATGCCTCCTATTTATGATGATTATTGTGATGATACGTATGCTATAAAGAAGAAGTTTTCTTATGTGGAGAGTAGAAAATTTTCTGTGCTTGTAGATCATGAAAAGAATGCTTTAGGTGCTGGTTATATTGTTGAATTCATTCATGATGCTACTGAAAATTATTATGAGGGAGGAACATATGCTTGTAGGAATTGCAATAATGTCAAGTTTCCTCTCTATGTGCTTAAATTCTTGAAGTTATGCTTGTTGTACCATCCTATGCTAGTTGATTATTGTTCCCATAAGTTGTTTGCTCACAAAATCCCTATGCATAGGAAGTGGGTTAGACTTAAATGTGCTAGTCATATGCTTCATGATGCTCCCGTTATGTTTCAATTCTTATCTTTTATGTGAGCATCAGTGTCATCATCATGCCTAGCTAAAAGGCATTAAAGAAAAGCGCTAGTTGGGAGACAACCCGATATTTATACTTACTGTTTTTGTGTGTCCACATGATTATGCTACTGTAGTAATCATGTTTTATAGCTTTTGTTTCAATAAAGTGCCAAGTAGAACCTTTAGGAAGACTTGGGTGAAGTTTATGTGATCTTGCTGTGAAAAACAGAAACTTTAGCACTCACGAGATTAGCTGCCATTTTTTACTGGAGAGTGATTTTAGGTTGATTCTTTTTGCATATGATTAATAGACAAATTACTCAGGTCCAGAAACTTATTTCATAATTTTTGGAGTTCCAGAAGTATACGTTTTATACAGATTACTACAGACTGTTCTGTTTTTGACAGATTCTGTTTTCTATGTGTTGTTTGCTTATTTTGATGAATCTATGAGTAGTATCGGAGGGTATGAACCATAGATAAGTTGGAGTACAGTAGATATTACACCAATATGAATTTAGAATGAGTTCATTACAGTACCTAAGTGGTGGTTTTATTTTCTTATACTAACGGAGCTTACGAGTTTTGTGTTGAGTTTTGTGTGGTTGAAGTTTTCAAGTTTTGGGTAAAGATTCGATGGACTATGGAATAAGGAGTGGCAATATCCTAATCTTGGGGATGCCCAAGGCACCCAAAGCTAATGTTCAAGGACAACCAAGCAACTAAGCTTGGGGATGCCCCGGATGGCATCCCCTCTTTCGTCTTCGTTCATCGGTAACTTTACTTGGAACCATATTTTTATTCACCACATGATATGTGTTTTGCTTGGAGAATCATTTTATTTTGTTAGTATTTGCTTGCTGTTAGTTAGAATAGTGTCTTGCATCTTTAGTTTCAATAAAAAAGTCAAGGATAGCCTTTGCCATGCTTATTTTGCTAGTATACATGTTGCTGTTTGAAAACAGAAAGTTTACCGCTGTTGCAAAAATTCCATAGAAAATTCAGAGAGTGGTATAATGTTGAATCTTTTTGAATATTGATCTCTGATAAATTTATTACAGTGTTAATTTTAGTTCATAATTTTTGGAGTTAGGGAAGTATGATGACTCTTGCATTCTTTTACAAACTGTACTGTTTTGGCAGATTGCTGTTATGTTTGCATTGTTTGCATATGTTTGCTTGCTTAATGATTCTATTTGAGGATAGGAGTATTAAATATGCAGAGGCATTTAGTATTCAATGTTGAATAATAGTGTTAGTGATTTGTTACAGTAGAAAATGATAAGGTTTTGTACTGGTTTATACTAACCTATCTCACGTGTTCTTGTTGAGTTTGTTGTGAATGAAGCTTTTGATAAAAAGAGAAACCATGATATGAGAGCAATTAAGGAGACAAAAAAGCTCAAGCTTGGGGATGCCCAAGGCACCCCAAGATAATATTTCAAGAAGTCTCAAGCATCTAAGCTTGGGGATGCCCCGGTAGGCATCCCACCTTTCTTCTTCAACAACTATCGGTTAGTATCGGTTGAGCCTAAGTTTTTTCTTCTTCACATGAGTTGTGCTATCCTTGCAATGTAGTTTTCTTTAGCTTTTCATGCTGTTTGAATAAAGTATCAAGATCTGAAATTATTAAATAGGAGAGTCTTCACAGAGTTGCATAATTATTCGACTACTCATTGATCTTCACTTATATCTTTCGGAGTAGTTTGTCATTTGCTCTAGTGCTTCACTTATATCTTTTAGAGCATGGTGGTAGTTTTATTTTGAAGAAATAGATGAACTCTCATACTTCACTTAGATTATTTTGAGAGTCGTTAATAGCATGGTAATTTGCTTAATGTTAATATACTTGGTATTCAAGATATGTGAAACTTTCTTATGAGTGAATTGAATACTAAGATAAGTTTGATACTTGATAATTGTTTTGAGATATGGAGGTGATAATATCAAAGTCGTGCTAGTTGGGTGATTATGAATTCAAAGAATGCTTGTGTTGAAGTTTGCAAGTCCCGTAGCATGCACGTATGGTTAAAGTTGTGTAACAATTTTGAAACATGAAGTGTACCTGACTTGTGCATCCTTATGAGTGGCGGTCGGGGACGAGCGATGGTCTTTTCCTACCAATCTACCCCCCTAGGAGCATGCGCGTAGTACTTGATTTTTGATGACTTCCAAATTTTTGCAATAAGTATATGAGTTGTTTTGACTAATGTTGAGTCCATGGATTATACGCACTCTCACCTTTCCGCCTTTGCTAGCCTCTTTGGTACCGTGCATTGCCCTTTCTCACCTTGAGAGTTGGTGCAAACTTCGCCGGTGCATCCAAACCCCGTGATACGATATGCTCTATCACACATAAACCTCCTTATATCTTCCTCAAAACAGCCACCATACCTACCTATCATGGCATTTCCATAGCCATTCCGAGATATATTGCCATGCAACTTCCATCATCATATTCATGACATACATTACTTTTGTCATAGTGCCATTGCATGATCTTGTAGTTGACATCGTATTTGTGGCAAAGCCACCATGCATTATTTTTCATACATGTCACTCTTGATTCATTGCACCATCCCGGTACACCGCCGGAGGCATTCATATAGAGTCATATCTTGTTCTAAGTTTCGAGTTGTAATCGTTATGTTGTAATCAATAGAATTGTGATGATCATCATTATTAGAGCATTGCCCAAATAAAAAAGGAAAGGCCAAAAAAAAGAAAGGCCCAAAAAAGGGAAGGCCCAAAAAAAAGAAAGGCTCAAAAAAAGGGCAATGCTACTATCTCTTTTCCACACTTGTGCTTCAAAGGAGCACCTTGTTCTTCATGTAGTGAGTCTCATATATTGTGCTTCAAAGTAGCACCTTGTTCTTCATGTAGTGAGTCTCATAAGTTGTCTTTTGCATACTAGTGGGAACTTTTCAATATAGAACTTGGCTTGTATATTCCTACGATGGGCTTCCTCAAATGCCCTAGGTCTTCGTGAGCAAGCAAGTTGGATGTACACCCACTAGTTTTCTTTTGTTGAGCATTCATAGCTCTAGTGCATCCGTTGCATGGCAATCCCTACTCCTCATGTTGACATCAATTGATGGGCATCTCCATAGCCCGTTGATTAGCCTCGTCAACGTGAGACTTTCTCCTTTTTTGTCTTCTCCACACAATCCCCATCATCATATTCTATTCCACCCATAGTGCTATATCCATGGCTCACGCTCATGTATTGCGTGAAGGTTGAAATTTTTTGAGATTATTTAAGTATGAAACAATTGCTTGGCTTGTCATCGGGGGTGTAGAAGTTGGGAACATCTTTGTGTGACGAAAATGAAGCATAGCCTAACTATATGATTTTGTAGGGATGAACTTTCTTTTTCCATGTTATTTTGAGAAGACATGATCACTTTGATTAGTATGCTTGAAGTATTATTATTTTTGTGTCAATATGAACTTTTGTCTTGAATCTTTTGGATCTGAATATTCATATCACAAGTAAGAAGAATTACATTGAAATTATGCCAAAGTATCACTCCGCATCAAAAATTCTTTTTTATCATTTACCTACTCGAGGACGAGCAGGAATTAAGCTTGGGGATGCTTGATATGTCTCCAACGTATCTATATTTTTTTATTGCTCCATGCTACTTTATCTACTATTTTAGGCAATATTAGGCTTTATTATCCACTTTTATATTATTTTTGGGACTAACCTATTAACCGGAGGCCCAGCCCAGATTTGCTGTTTTATGCCTATTTCAGTGTTTCGAGGAAAAGGAATATCACACGGAGTCAAAACGGAACGAAATCAACTGGAGAAGTTAATTTTGGAAGGAAACCAACCAGATGGGCTTGGAGTGCACGTCAGGGGATCCCCGGGCTGCCCATGAGGGTGGGGGGCGCGCCCCTCCCCCATGGGCACGCCCCCTACCTCGTGAGCCCCCTGGAGGTCCACCGACGTACCCCTTTCACCCATATATACCTACATACCCTAAAACTTCCAGAACAGAAAATAGATCGGGAGTTCTGCCGCCGCAAGCCTCTGTAGCCATGAAAAACCAATCGGGACCCTGTTTCGGCACCCTGCCGGAGGGGGATCCCATCATCGGAGGCCATCTTCATCATCCCGGCGCTATCCATGACGAGGAGGGAGTAGTTCACCCTCGGGGCTGAGGGTATGTACCAGTAGCTATGTGTTTGATCTCTCTCTCTCGTGTTCCATCTATGACACGATCTTGATGTATCCCGAGCTTTGCTATTGTAGTTGGATCTTATGATGTTTCTCCCCCACTACTCTCTTGTGATGAATTGAGTTTCCCCTTTTGAAGTTATCTTATTGGATTGAGTCTTTTATGAACACTTGATGTATGTCTTGCGTGGGATAACCGTGTTGACAATGGGTTATTCTATTGATCCACTTGATGTATGTTTTGGTGATCAACTTGCGGGTTTCGTGACACTTGGGAACCTATGCATAGGGGTTGGCACACGTTCTTGACTCTCTGGTAGAAACTTTGGGGCACTCTTTGAAGTACTTTTATGTTGGTTGGATGAATCTGAGATTGTGTGATGCATATCGTATAATCATGCCCACGGATACTTGAGGTGACAATGGAGTATCTAGGTGACAATGGAGTATCTAGGTGACATTAGGGTTTTGGTTGATTTGTATCTTAAGGTGTTATTCTAGTACAAACTCTTTTATAGATCGATCCGAAAGAATAGCTTTGTGGTGGTTTCGTACCCGACCATAATCTCTACGTTTGTTCTCCGCTATTAGTGGCTTTGGAGTGACTCTTTGTTGCATGTTGAGGGCTTGTCATATGTTCTATCTATGTTATTATTGTTGAGAGAACTTACACTAGTGAAAGTATGAACCCTAGGCCTTGTTTCCTACCATTGCAATACCGTTTACGCTCACTTTTACCACTTGTTACCTTGCTGTTTTTATATTTTCATATTGCAAAAACCCATATCTACTACACTACAAGAAATATGTCAACTAGTGACCTTTTGTTAGTGACCCTGGAAGAATTGGTCATAGATCTATGACCATTTCAGACCAATTGGTCAAAAGCTGTTCGAGGGACTCCAAACCCTAAACCATTGCGACCATTTTGGTCAGAAAGATCGTAATTTCCTTACACGAAAAGGTCACAAAGCAAACATTGCTAGTCCGCTGCCTTAGTTCTAGTTGTTAATGACCAATATAGATGGTCATAGCCTTGTAGATTGTGGTGGGTTGTGATGACTAGGCGCCATCTCATCAGTTTTGCCTATCTGTCATGCCCATGTGGCGGTTTTTGCCCTAGGTTGTGAAGCAACCTATATTTCTGTTATTCCCAAAATTCCCAAAAAAAATCTCATAAATTCTTTGGGGCATATTTTCGTCAAATATGTAAAAACCTTCCTTGCCTAGTTCAAAAATAATTCCAAAACATTCATTTTCCTATTCTGATCAGAGCAGCACTTTGTTAAGGAAGTACCACTTTGGCATGTCCAAATGGTATCCATTTTCTACAGTGCTTTCCTATGCCCAAATAACCATCCTCCACCAAATGCTAGCTCAATCCATTCATTATTTTGAGCCCAGCTTCAACATTCGTATTTATGTCCAGTGTGGTACTTTGTAAAGCAAGTACCACCTAGGCTCCTCCTTCTGAGGTGAAAATTTGTGAAGACGGTCTTCTTAGTAACTGATCATCCTCAGCCAAAACTCACGCCCATTAGCCATGTGCATTTCCCGTACCGCAAATCAAACACTTGGCTGCTTATTCATCTTTGAGCATCGATCGGTCTCCTCGTGAGAATCTTATGTTGTCATTTTCTTCCTATCACCTACTTGGGGAGTGCCCAACCCACTAGACATGCCTAGGCCGCCCAGAACACATGGCAACACCACGGTCATGCGGCGACCACGCGGCGGGCATGCGAGCATACGCGCTCTAGAGTTGGGGCCCTCGGCTACCGTCCAAACGTCGATGTCTCTCCATAAAACCATGTATTTGTGATTAAATAGTTACTTATTTAACTAGAAATGATTTTTGTAAAAAATAAATAGCAAACTCTGAGGCAGCTGCAGTTCAAATTTGACCCGCTTCCAGCTGAATCGGTGACAATTTGTGTTTTTCACCAGAGGTGAATCAAAACTTTTTACACCCAACCATTTTGTCAATTGTGCATTAAACATGGCCTAGTATTTTATAAAATTGATTTGGTCCATTTTTGCAACAATTATTTGGTAGTTCCTTCACAAAAAAACCTCCTTTTGGGCACTCGGAAAATGAAAAATGAATTTTCCGTGCAAAGAAAATGAAAACTTCCTTAGGCAACATTGTTTGGAATTCCAAGATGCACCCTTGTCCACAATATGAGATCATTTGAACAAACTATGCCATGAATGTGGCCATAAGATTGATCATTTGGCTTGAAAGCCATGAATCTTCATGCATGATAGCTCATTTCTGAGAACACTTTTTTAAAATAATTACCGTATTACAAGATTATTATTTTTCCTGGAAACTTGGTCACATATAATGACACAATGCGAAGGTTTTCCAATTTTTTGATTTTTTTGAATTTTTTTTGCCTGTTTCAAAATGCGGTCAAAACGGCGGGCTTGACCGTTCCTAGCTAGTGGTTGAATCTAGGAATTTTTTGGTGTTTCTATGATTAAATAGATACTTATGTACCTATAAATGATTTTTGGAAAAAATAAAGAGCAAACTATGAGGCAGCTACAGTTCAAATTTGACCCGTTTCCAACTGAATCGACGGCAATTTGTAGGTGGATCGACACTTTTTTCACGCAACCATTTTGTCAATTGTGCATTATATATGGCCTAGTATTTTATAAAATTGATTAGGTCCAATTTTGCAACAATTATTTGGTAGTTCCTTCACAAAAAAACCTCCTTTTGGGCACTCAGAAAATGAAAAATAAATTTTCCGTGCAAATAAAATGAAAACTTCCTTAGGTAACATTGTTTGGAATTCCAAGATGCACCCTTGTGCACAATATGAGATCATTTTAACAAACTATGCCATGAATGTGGCCATAAGATTGATCATTTGGCTTGAAAGCCATGAATCTTCATGCATGATAGCTCATTTCTAAGAACACTTTTTAAAAATAATTACCGTATTACAAGTTTATTATTTTTCCTGGAAACTTGGTCACATATAATGACACAATGCGAAGGTTTTCCAATTTTTTGATTTTTTTTTTGAATTGTTTATGCCCGTTTCAAAATGCGATCAAAACGGAGGGAATGACCGTTCCTATCTAGTGGTTGAATATTGGAATTTTTTTGGTGTTTCTCTGATTAAATAGATACTTATGTACCTAGAAATGATTTTTGGAAAAAATAAATAGCAAACTATGAGGCACCTGCAGTTCAAATTTGACCCGCTTCCAACTAAATCTGCGGGAATTTGTCCTTTTCACCATAGGTGGATCAAAGCTTTTGACACCCAACCATTTTGTTAATTGTGCATTAAATATGGCCTTGTATTTTAGAAAAATGATTTGGTCCAATTTTGCAACAATTATTTGGTAGGTCCTTCACAAAAAGAACTCATTTCGGGCACTCGGAAAATGGAAAATGAATTTTCCGTGCAAATAAAATGAAAACTCCCTTTGGCAACATTGTTTGCCATTCCAATATGCACCCTTGTGCATAATATGAGATCATTTGAACAAACTATGCCATGAATGTGACCATTAGATTGATCATTTGGCTTGAAAGCCATGAATCTTCACACTTGATAGCTCATTTCTGAGAACACTTTTTTAAAATAATTACCGTATTACAAGTTTATTATTTTTCCTGGAAACTTGGTCACATATAATGACACAATGTGAAGGTTTTACAATTTTTTATTTTTTTAAATTTTTTATGCCCGTTTCAAAATGTGGTCAAAACGGAGGGAATGACCGTTCCTATCTAGTGGTTGAATATTGGATTTTTTTTGGTGTTTCTATGATTAAATAGATACTTATGTACCTAGAAATGATTTTTGGAAAAAATAAATAGCAAGCTATGAGGCACCCGCTGTTCAAATTTGAGCCGCTTCCAACTGAACCGGCGGAAATTTCTCTTTTTCACGAGAGGTGGATCAAAGCTTTTGACACCCAACCATTTTGTCAATTGTATATTAAATATGGACTAGTATTTCATAAAATTGATTTGGTCCAATTTTGCAACAAATATTTGGTAGATTCTTCACAAAAAAACTCATTTCGGGCACCCGAAAAAATGGAAAATTGATTTTTGTGTGCAATGCAAACGAAGACCACAAAATCATCATTGCTTGAAATCCTAAGATACACATATGTGCACAATATTAGGTCATTTAAACATACAACATGCGTCTAATATGTTGAATGTTTACCCTAAATAAGAGGGTAAAAATATAAAAGAAACAAAAGAGAAAAAACACAATTACATATGCTAGATTGTGATTGGTGGAACCATCTGTCACATGGATCAATGACATGGCAGGCATCCATCCATCCATTGCTAGCAATCCAACCGTCTATCCATCTGAAGAAACCCACCGCACCAAACCCTACCTCACTCACCTCTCCTCCCTCTCCCTCCCACCCGCCGCCTCCCCCTCTCTCTCTGCCCGATCCAGATCGACGCCGCCTCCCTCTCTCTCTCGCTTCCCGTCACCGGCGGCAGCGCCCTCCTTACCTCGCCCTCTCCTCCTCCCCTCCTCACGGTGCCTCCACCACGCCACGAATCCCGGTGACCCACCCCGTCTCTGCGCCCGCCTCGGCAACCACCTCCGCCGCGCGTCCGAGTCCCATCCATGTTCCCGCCGGCTCCATCTCTGTCTCCTTTTGTGGGAGGTGACCCGCACACGGCCCCGTGGCGGGGGAGGGGCGGCGGCAGCCTCGCGCTCCGCCCAGATCCGGTGCTCGCGTGCTCCAGCGGCCACGCGCGATCGTCTCCCGTGGATAGGGTTTGGTCCACCGCGTCGTCGGCGTGTCTCCAGCGACTAAGGTTGGTCCCCTCTCTTCCTCACCTCGTCTCCTATCCCTACCAGATCCTCTCTTCCTCACCTCGTCTCCTCTCGCTACCAGATCCATCCAGCACGTCATCGTCGCTCGCGCTCCGGGCCGCCATGACATGGACGGGAAGGCTGCCCCGACGCCGACGCCATGGAGAACCCCGACGCCGACGCCATGGAGAACCCCGACGGTCAGCCCCCTCTCCTCTCCTCTCCTTTTCGACTTCTTCTTCCATTGCATTCCCTTCCATCCTCTTCCCTGACGCGATGCGGTTTCCATCCATGAGCAGCAGCGTCAGGGGCGGTGAAGGCCAGCAGCAGAAGCATCCATCTCTGGCGCCACCAGGGGCAGGTAAAATTCTGGTTGATTTGCAGGAAAGTAACTGTCAATTGATCTTGTTGCGTCTTTATTTGTGTCATACTATACTATACTTGGTTAGTGTTGAGGGGAAAAAACATTACGTGCTTAACTCAGCACTAATGCCAGTATGTTATAGATGGTCGGTCTCTGTCTGCTGTTACTAAGCAATTGCATAACAACTCTGCATGTACACACTGGTTAGTCAAGATTATGCTGAATACTACCTCATAGATGTTGAAGCGACATATAATACCATATAACTGACATCTGCACTTGTAATCATAAGTACATCACTACTATTACTGTATAACTGGCGCATGCACTTGTCATTATAAGTACATCAATCTTCAGTGGTGATATGCATTTGGTTCCTCATACTGACTATAAGCTGCCATAATTTCTGCTTTAACAGGGTTCTTTCAATATTTGTTTCCTAACTTGAAAATTAGATTGCTTTATTTAATTTTGTACCTGGTTGGTCTAATGCCAGTATTAAGTTGGTTTAGTGCCATTATAGTATGGTACAGGGTACCATACTATACTTGGTTGGCTTACAGGGTAACTGGTTATATAGTCGTGGATGCTGGGTAGCTCCCTGTTTTCTCTGTTTTTATGTAATCCTAGATAGAACCATACAACTGTGGATGACAAACACTGCAATTTAATCTAAAATTGTCATCATGATCCTAGCAAATACTCCTCAAATTACTGTAAATTCTTGGACGATTAGGGGCTAGTGTAGATGCAAAATAAGGTTGCACTTTTAGAGGAGATAAGACACTGATGTTGGATGCTTGGTAGTTGTCTTGTGTTGTGTGCATGTCGGTACTAGCAGTATGTCCGTGAGCACCGTGCTGGTGTTGGTCGCAATTCTATTGACTATTACAGTAGTGTGAGCATCTTAACTGAATTCCTTGGTGCTAATTTCAACTTTTGATGTGTGCAAGAATGCCACTCCTGTGGACGGACTGAATGATTTTACTGATGAATCTATTGTAATGCGTGTGCAGAGGGAGTCTTGTACGCCAAGAAGGACTACAACCTGGCCAAGCAGCCCCAGGTCGACCAGTCTATTCTAGTTGTTTCATGTGGTCGTCCGATATGTGTGGTGCCAACTGCCATTTCTTTGCTAGCTGATGTCAATAGTCTTTTGGTTCATATAGCTTAGTGCCTCATATATGAATGCTCTTTCTGGGTTTTTCAATTTCTCTTCCCCCTATCTTTTGCTGACTACACTGATTATATGCCTGTTCTACACCGATGCCCTTTTTTTATGCTGGTCCTATGTCATGGGTGTCAATATCTACTACCTATTTACTGCTTGTTGTGCAAAATCTTTTGGTTATTGTAAATCATTCCCTGTTGTATAAAGTTTGGTTTTAGTCTATTGCATTTTGTTGGTTCCTATCTTGTCAATGTATACAACAATATGCTTTCTTGGTGGCCATTTGTGCTTCACATTTTTTGGGTATGCTACTTCTCTAATGAGTGGGTGCATCTCTTCTTTGTATTATCATTCTATATTGTTTTCCTAACCTTTTTGGTATTCTGCTTTCTCCTTGCAGATGGCAAGGACCATTTTGTTGGTTCCTGTCTTGCCAATGTCTACAGCAATGTGTGCGTCCTCTGTCTCATCTGTGGCATTACCATAGGGCAACTCATAATGGGCCTATCAAGCATACTGACCTTGTGATGATAGATAAAGAGGTTGATTTCAGTGTCATTCTGATAAATATATTTTTAGCCCTATGAATTGAAAAATGAGTGCTTCTTGGTTGTTTCTGTTGTTGGTCCAGAAGATTCTTGGTGCTTTTAGTGCAGTACTATACTATGCTCCTTGGCACTTCTTGCTGTGTTAACTAAATGGTTTAGTCCTGCGCTTCATAGAAGCAGTTTTAACTAAATGTAATGAACTAATTAAGTGCCTTCTTTTATTGTTGGCTAATCCTTTGGTTTTATCGCATGCTACATTCTACTCTCTCCGTTTGTAAATAAGTCTTTCTAGACATTTCAAATGGGCTACAACATACATATGTATATGATGATAATAATGATACTCTGCATGCTATGAGTAAAGTGCTCTATTTTTGAATTTGTGTTATCTTTCTAAAGAACTTGTCCTTTTTTTGAATGTTCTGTTCATAATATATTGGCTCCAGTGTTTTGATTCTTCTCTTCTGATTCATGTAACAGGGCGACGGCCGAAGGCATGATGATAGTTCTATTGCTGTCCTAGTGTAGTGAAGGTAGCCTAGTCGACTATGGTCGCGTAGTTAGTCATGCATACAGTTTCATCTGACTGGAGCAGGAGCCCAGTTTGTGCTGATTGTCAATTCTCATTGTGATTGTCCCTATATCTGTGTGACTGATTGTATTTGTATCTGTGTTGTAACTGTGTCATGACAGAAGGAGCCCAGTATATTTGTATGACTGTGATTGATTCTCGCTATTGTTATTTGAAATATTACTTGTGTTTTCTGTCTGTTCTTATTTAAACATGGTTATTTATTTCTGTCAAATTGTCAAATTGTAATCTGAATAATATGATGCTACCAAAAGGGTCCCACTTTAATAGAACCTGACAACTGGGACCCATCTGACTAGTGGACCCTTCTTTTGGAAAAAAAGAAAAACTAAATTCGTTTAGACAAAAAGGCCACAACCCAACAATAAAAAGGCTGCAATATTGGGCTTGGCCCATGAACCCAACAAAAAATTGACAGACAAAAAAAACACAAATAGGCTGAATTGTTGGGCTAGGCCCATGTAGAAAACCGAATTGGACCGAGCTGTATCTTGTGCCACATCAGCTTGCCACGCTGGATGCCTACAGTAGAAATATTTTGGTCATAAACGTCCACGCTGTATCAAGTGGCCTGGGGAGGTTGCTAGTGACCAAAACGCCACAGTAGCAATATTTTGGTCGTAAACGTCCACGACCTTCTCACAGAGAAGGTCGCTATAATCAGTTAACAACCCTCAGCTTTTGACCTTATGTTTTTGGTCACAAAAAGGTCACAAATTGAAAACAGTGACCTTTCAGTGACCAATAGTGGTGGTCACAAGTTGACATATTTCTTGTAGTGCTATCTATTTTGCACTTGTATCACCATCTCTTCGCTGAACTGGTGCACCTATACAATTTGCCATTGTATTGGGTGTGTTGGGGACACAAGAGACTTTTTGTTATTTGGTTGCAGGGTTGTTTGAGAGAGACCATCTTCATCCTACGCCTCCTACGGATTGATAAACCTTAGGTCATCCACTTGAGGGAAATTTCCTACTGTCCTACAAACCTGTGCACTTGCAGGCCCAACATCGTCTACAAGAAGAAGGTTGTGTAGTAGACATCAGTGCCCTAAGACAATACCTTCATTAACCATAAAGTGGCACTTTTCCCAATTCAAGACAAGATTAGTTTCTTCACATCTCTGCAAAACTCGAGCAAGATTTCTCAAGCAATCATCAAAATAGGAACCATAGACGGAAAAGTCGTCCATGAAAATCTCACAAATTTTCTCGCAAAAGTCAGAGAATATAGCCATCATGCATCTTTGAAAGGTAGCAGGTGCATTACATAAACCAAAAGGCATACGTCTATAAGCAAAAGTACCAAAAGGGCATGTAAAAGTAGTCTTTGATTGATCCTTAGCCAACACAGGTATTTGAGAAAAACCGGAATAACCATCTAGAAAGCAATAGTGTGTATGTTTGCATAGTCTTTCTAGCATTTAATCAATAAAAGGTAGGGGGTAATGATCTTTCTTAGTAGACTTATTAAATTTGCGGAAATCAATTACCATCCTATAACCTGTGATAATTCTTTGCGGAATCAATTCATCTTTATCATTAGGGACAACAGTGATACCTCCCTTCATAGGGACACAATGGACAGGACTTACCCACTGACTATCAGCGGGATAAATTATACCTGCCTCCAAAAGCTTGAGTATTTCCTTTCTTATGACTTCTTTCATTTTAGGATTCAAACGCCGTTGAGGATCACGAACTGGTTTGGCATCAGCTTCCAAATTTATTTGATGTTGACATAGAGTGGGACTAATGCCCTTAAGATCATCCACAGTATATCCAATAGCAGCACGGTGCTTCTTCAGAGTTTTCAATAATCTTTCTTCTTCATGCTCTGAAAGGTTAGCGCTAATAATAACGGTTTAAGCTCAAACACGGGATCACCCTTGGGTGGAGGAGGATCCCCTAGGATTTCAATAGGCAAATTGTGTTGCAGAATAGGTTCCTGTTTAAAGAATACTTCATCTATTTCCCTTCTTTCATTCATGAACATATCATTTTCATGGTCTAGCAAATAGTGTTCTAAAGGGTCACTAGGAGGTACATCAATAGAAGCAAGACCAATAATTTCATCCTTACTAGGCAATTCTTCCTCACGATGTTGTTTACTAAATTAAGAGAAATTAAACTCATGAACCATATCATACAGGGCAACAGTAACAACATTCTTTTTGCAGTCTATCGTAGCATTAACAGTTTTCAAGAAGGGTCTACCAAATATAATGGGACAAAAGCTATCTTGTGGAGAACCAAGAACAAGAAAATCAGCGGGATATTTGGTTTTCCCACACAAGACTTCAACATCTCTAACAATTCCCATAGGTGAAATAGTATCTCTATTGGCAAGTTTAATTGTGACATCAATTTCTTCAAACTCAGCCGGTGCAATATCATGCATAATTTCTTTGTACAAGCCAATGGGTATAACACTAGCACTAGCACCCATATCACATAAGCCATGATAACAATGATCTCCTATTTTAACAGAAATAAGGGGCACGCCTACCACAGGTCTATGTTTATCTCTATCACAGGGTTTAGCAATTCTAGCAGTTTCACGAGAGAATTGAATAACATGCCCATCAATATTATCAGACAAGAGATCTTTAACAATAGCAATATTGGGTTCTACTTTGACATGCTCAGGAGGTGTATAAGTCCTAGTATTACTTTTACGAACAACAGTTGAAGCTTTAGCATGATCCTTCATTCTAACAGGGAAAGGTGGTTTCTCAACATAAGAAGTAGGAACAATAGGACCATTATAAGTGACAATCTTTTCTTCAACTTTAATAGGTGCAGCTACTTTTACTTCTATGGGAGGATGATATTTAAACCACTTCTCCTTGGGGAGATCAACATAAGTAGCAAAAGATTCACAGAAAGAAGCTACTATCTCAGAGTCAAGTCCATATTTAGTGCTAAACTTACGGAAAATATTGGTATCCATAAAAGATTTAACACAATCAAACTTAGGTGTCATACCTTACTCCTTACCTTCGTCGAGGTCCCAATCTTCAGAGTTGCGTTTAATTCTATCCAATAAACTCCATCTAAATTCAATAGTCTTCATCATAAAAGAGCCAGCACAAGAAGTATCGAGCATGTTGCGATTGTTATCAGAAAGCCGAGCATAAAAATTCTAAAGAATTGTCACTTTTGAGAGCTCATGATTGGGGCATGAATATAACACTGATTTAAGCCTCCCCCAAGCTTGAGCGATGATTTCTCCTTCGCGAGGCCAAAAATTATATATATAATTGCGATCACGATGAACAAGATGCATAGGGTAATACTTTTGAGGAAATTCCAATTTCACTCTTTTATAGTTCCATGATCACGTATCATCACATAGCCTATACCATGTCAATGCGTCTCCCTCCAAAGATAAAGGGAAAGCCTTCTTCTTAACAACATCATCGGGTATACCTGCAAGCTTAAATAGTCCACAAATATCATCCACATAGCATAGATGTTCATCAGGATGCTTTGTTCCATCTCCTGTAAAAGTGTTAGCTAGCAGTTTTTCCATCATACCCGAAGGAATTTGAAAAGGAGTTTCATTTTCAATAGGTTCAGTAGGTTCAGTAGGTTGAGGAGCAACTCTTGGCTCAACTGGACGGGGTGAAGATACCCCAAACAAGCCCCTTAGACAATTACCTTCCATAGTAACAAGTGACAGAAAATTTCAGCACACTAAATAAATTTTTCCTTACCAAATTCCACCTACCAATGGCGCTTCACTCCCCGGAAACAGTGCCAGAAAAGTGTCTTGATGACCCACAAGTATAGGGGATCTATCGTAGTCCTTTCGATAAGTAAGAGTGTCGAACCCAACGAGGAGCAGAAGGAAATGATAAGCGGTTTTCAGCAAGGTATTCTCTGCAAATACTGAAATAAGTGGTAACAGATAGTTTTGTGATAGGATAAATGGTAACGAGCAACAAGTAACAAAAGTAAATAAAGTGCAGCAAGGTGGCCCAATCCTTTTTGTAGCAAAGGACAAGCCTGGACAAACTCTTATAATAGGAAAAGCGCTCCCGAGGACACATGGGAATATCGTCAAGCTAGTTTTCATCACGCTCATATGATTCGCGTTCGGTACTTTGATAATTTGATATGTGGGTGGACCGGTGCTTGGGTACTGCCCTTACTTGGACAAGCATCCCACTTACGATTAACCTCTATTGCAAGCATCCGCAACTACAACAAAAGTATTAAGGTAAACCTAACCATAGCATGAAACATATGGATCCAAATCAGCCCCTTACGAAGCAACACATAAACTAGGGTTTAAGCTTCTGTCACTCTAGCAACCCATCATCTACTTATTACTTCCCAATGCCTTCCTGTAGGCCCAAATAATGGTGAAGTGTTATGTAGTCGACGTTCACATAACACCACTAGAGGCTAGACAACATACATCTTATCAAAATATCGAACGAATACCAAATTCACATGACTACTAATAGCAAGACTTCTCCCTTGTCCTCAGGAACAAACGTAACTACTCACAAAGCATATTCATGTTCACAATCAGAGGGGTAATAATGTGCATAAAGGATCTGAACATATGATCTTCCACCAAATAAACTAACTAGCATCAACTACAAGGAGTAATCAACACTACTAGCAACCTACTAGCACCAATCTCGGACTTGGAGACAAGAATTGGATACAATAGATGAACTAGGGTTTGGAGATGAGATGGTGCTGGTGAAGATGTTGATGGAGATTGCCCTCTCCCGATGAGATGAGCATTGGTGATGACGATGGTGATGATTTCCCCTCCTGGAGGGAAGTGTCCCCGGCAGAACAGCTCTGCCAGAGCCCTAGATTGGTTCTGCCAAGATTCCGCCTCGTGGCGGCGAAGTCTCATCCCGAAAGGTTGCCTCTTATTTTTTCTCATCGAAAGATTTCATATAGGAGAAGATGGATGTCGGAGAGCCACCAGGGGGCCCACGAGGTAGGGGGGCGCGCCCCCCACCCTCGTGAGCAGGGTGTGGGCCCCCTGGCCTTCATCTTTGGCGATGATTTTTCTTTATTTATTTTAACTTATTCCGTGGGGTTTCAGGACTTTTGGAGTTGCGTAGAATAATCCTTCAATATTTGCTCCTTTTCCAGCCCAGAATTCCAGCTGCCGGCATTCTCCCTCTTCATGTAAACCTTGTAAAATAAGGGAGAATAGCCATAAGTATTGTGACATAACGTGAAATAACAGCCCATAATGCAATAAATATTGACATAAAAGCATGATGAAAAATGGACGTATTAGGGGGTTATATCGACAACGACGACTTACATACATGGGAAAATAATGTTATCGGGGAGGGGGTATATCGACCCCCCCCCCCTCGTGTTGAAGTTATCGGGAGGGGGTATATCGACAACGACATACCCGATAAAAAATAAGAAGACAAAAGAAGAAATAAAAAGGGGAGAAGAAGAAAGGAATAGAAGAGAAGATCGAAGAAAAAAGAGGAGAAGAATAAAGAAATAGAGAAGAAGAAGAAAAAATAGAAAATATTCTATTTTCCCTTCTTCTCCTCTATTCCTTTCTTCTTCTCCTCTTCTTTTTCTTCTTCTTTCCTCTTCTTATTTAGTTCTCCTCTTCTTCCTCTCATCTTCTTCTCCTTTCTTCCTCTTATTATTTTCCTTTTTCCTCTCATTCTTTTTCTTCAACTTCCTTTCCTAGTTAGATATATAATTTTTTTTCTAAAAATGTAACTTTTGCATATATACAACTTTTTCTTCTTCTTCTTCTTCTTCTTCTTCCTTCTTCCTTCTCTTCCTTCTTCCTAAATATATAAAACATTTATAAAAATGAAACTAACCTAAAATGTACTAAATCAGAGAACATATATAGATAAAACTTTTCTAAAAATCTAACTTTTGCATATATGTATTTTTAAAACATCATGCATATTACAATTAAAAATAATACATACATACATAAAAAACATGTAAAAAATACATACATACATCAAAAAAATACATATATCTAAAAAATGTATATGAAAATCTTAAAATATGTAAAAAAACTCTAACTTTAGCGGTGACGGCGGCAGGAGTAGAGCGCGGTGCGGCAGGGGCGGCGCGCGGCGACAACGTCGAGCGAGGGCGCGGGCGATGGCGTCGGGGCAGGGGCGGCGCGCGGCGACGGCGTCGGGTGAGGGCGCGAGCGACGGCGACGACGGGCGCGGGCCACGGTGACGGCAATGGCTGGGGCGGCGGGCGACGTCGATTTCGTCGAGGGGTTGTCGGGGGCAACTGCGAGATGAAGATGAAAATTTTCACAAGTGCTACTTATATACCCAGGGCATTGGTACCGGTTCGTGGCACCGGTACCAATGCCCCCTTTAGTCCCGGTTGGTGCCACCAACCGGGACCAAAGGTCACTTTTCAGCAGCGCAAAGGGCGGGAAGCAGAGGCCTTTGGTCCCGGTTGGTGGCACCAACCGGGACTAAAGGTGGGCATTGGTACCGGTTGATGCCACCAACCGGGACCAAAGCCACCCTTTAGTCCAAGTTGGTGCCACCAACCGGGACCAGTGGCCTTGCACAGCGGGGTGGTGGTGGGAGTTTAGTCCCACCTCGCTAGTTGGGAGCGCCAATGACCTGTTTATAAGCTCCGCTACCTCCTCTCTCTCGAACTCCTCTGAACGGCAGCCCTATGGGCCTAATCTGACACTGTTTTGCCTGTGGGCCTGCTAGGCCTTCAGCGGGCCTGAATCCTGGCCCAACTAGCTGGGTTTGTAGTCGTATTCAGGCCGTGGTGGCCGAGTAGGTGGCAAATTTTTTATTTTTCCCAATTTTTTTGTTTTATTTTTTGCTTTATTTATTTTGTTTTGTTTTCTAGTCATATTTATTTTATTTTATCATAATTCTTTTTCCTATTAAAGTTTCTAACAAAAAAGTTCTTTATGAAAATTCTTCTTGCTTTTAATGATTTTGAACAGAAAATACTTTGCTAATTTTAGTTTCATAAATTTTATTTATGTTATTAAAGTTTATTCTATTTTATTTTGTTTGGTTTCTGCTTATATATTTTATCAAAGTTTATATTATTTTGTTTCAATTTACTTATTTATTTTATTTTATGATAATTCATTTTGCTATTAAAGATTCTAACAAAAAAAAGTTCTTTATGAAAATTCTTTTTGCTTTTAATGATTTTGAACAGAAAATACTTTGATAATTTTAGTTTCATAAATTATATTTATGTTATTAAAGTTTATTTTATTTTATTTTGTTTTGTTTCTGCTTATATATTTTATTAAAGTTTATATTATTTTGTTTCAAATTACTTATTTATTTTATTTGATGATAATTATTTTTGGTATTAAAGTTTGTAACAAAAAAGTTATTTATGAACTCTGAAACAAAAAGATTTCATACGGAAACTCGTCTGTTACAAAGCGATTTAATTTTTGTTATCAGGGTTTAATCACGAAACTCGTATGTTACAAAGGGATTTCACTTTTTGAACTTATTTGAACTCCATAGTTTTCCTTTGTTCATAATTCACCATTCAAAGCCACATCATCAATTTCCAACCCTTTCTGACTTCATTTATTATTTTTCATGGATTTCCTGATTATTTTGAGCTATAAGATCATGAAATTGAAAAACATTTGAAATGAACTCTGAAAAGTTTGAAAGTTCGCATGGTATCATCGTTTCACCCACATAGCATGTGGAAGAAAGTAGAGAGGGTTACGGCAAAAACTGGATGCACTTTGTGTACAAAACAGACAATCTCTTTTGAAGTATCAGGGTTTCATCATGAAACTCGTCTGGTACAAAGGGATTTCACTTTTTTGAACTTATTTGAGCTCCATAGTTTTTCTGTGTTCAAAATGCACCATTCAAAGCCACATCATTAATTTTCAACCCTTTCTGACTTCATTTGTTATTTTTCATGCATTTACTGATTATTCTGAGTTATAAGACCATGAAATTGAAAATCATTTGAAATGAACTCTGAAAAGGTTGAAAGTTGGCGCAGTATCATCATTTCACCCGCATAGCACGTGGAAGAAAGTAGAGAGGGTTATGACAAAAACTAGATGCACTTCGTGTAGAAAACGGACAATCTCTTTCGAAGTATCAGGGTTTCATCATGACAAAAACTAGATGCACTTCGTGTAGAAAACGGACAATCTCTTTCGAAGTATCAGGTTTTCATCACGAAACTCATCTGTTACAAAGGTATTTCATTTTTTTGAACTTATCTGAACTCCATAGTTTTTCTGTGTTCAAAATGCACCATTCAAAGCAACATCATCAATTTTCGACCCTTTCTGACTTCATTTGTTATTTTTCATGCATTTACTGATTATTTTGGGCTATAAGAGCATGAAATTGAAAAGCATTTGAAATGAACTCTGAAAAGGTTGAAAGTTGGCATGGTATCATCATTTCACCCACATAGCATGTGGAAGAAAGTAGGGAGGGTTACGGCAAAAACTGGATGCACTTCGTGTACAAAACGGACGATCTCATTCGAAGTATAAGGATTTCATCACGAAACTCGTCTGTTACAAAGGCATTTCATTTTTTAACTTATTTGAACTCCATATTTTTTCTGTGTTCAAAATGCACCATTCAAATCCACGTCATCAATTTTCGACCCTTTCTGACTTCATTTGTTATTTTTCATACATTTGCTGATTATTTTGAGCTATAAGACCATGAAATTGAAAAGCATTTGAAATGAACTCTGAAAAGGTTGAAAGTTGGCATGGTATAATAATTTCACCCACATAGCATGCGGAAGAAAGTAGAGAGGGTTATGGCAAAAACTGGATGCACTTCGTGTACAAAACGGACTATCTCTTTCGAAGTATCAAGGTTTCATCACGAAACTCGTCTGTTACAAAGGGGTTTCATTTTTTTGAACTTGTTTGAACTCCATAGTTTTTCTGTGTTCAAAATGCAACATTCAAAGCGACATCATCAATTTTCAACCCTTTCTGACTTCATTTGTTATTTTCATGCATTTATTGATTATTTTGAGCTATAAGACCATGAAATTGAAAATCTTTTGAAATGAACTCTGAAAAGGTTGAAAGTTGGCATGGTATCATCATTTCACCCACATAGAATGTGGAAGAAAGTAGAGAGGGTTATGGCAAAAATTGGATGCACTTCGTGTATAAAACGGACAATCTCTTTCGAAGTATCAGGGTTTCATCACGAAACTCGTCTGTTACAAAGGGATTTGAGTTTTTTTGAACTTATTTGAACTCCATAGTTTTTCGGTGTTCAAAATGCACCACTCAAAGCCACATCATCAATTTTAAACCCTTTCTGACTTCATTTGTTATATTTCATGCATTTACTTATTATTTTGAGCTATAAGACCATGAAATTGAAAATCTTTTGAAATGAACTCTGAAAAGGTTGAAAGTTGGCATGGTATCATCATTTCACCCACATAGCAATTACAAGAAAGTAGAGAGGGTTACGACAAAAACTGGATGCACTTCGTGTACAAAACGGACAATCTCTTTCGAAGTATCAGGGTTTCATCACGAAACTCGTCTGTTACAAAGGTATTTCATTTTTTTGAACTTATTTGAATTCCATAGTTTTTCTGTGTTCAAAATGCAACATTCAAAGCCACATCATCAATTTTCAACCCTTTCTGACGTCATTTGTTATTTTTCATGCATTTACTGATTATTTTGAACTATAAGACCATGAAATTGAAAATCTTTTGAAATGAACTCTGAAAAGGTTGAAAGTTGGCATGGTATCATCATTTCACCCACATAGCATGTGGAAGAAAGTAGAGAGGGTTATGGCAAAAACTGGATGCACTTCGTGTATAAAACGGACAATCTCTTTCGAAGTATCAGGGTTTCATCACAAAACTCGTCTATTACAAAGGAATTTCATTTTTTTGAACTTATTTGAACTCCATAGTTTTTCTTTGTTCATAATGCACCATTCAAAGCCACATCATCAATTTTCAACCCTTTCTGACTTCATTTATTATTTTGCATGGATTTCCTGATTATTTTGAGCTATAAGATCATGAAATTGAAAAACATTTGGAATGAACTTTGAAAAGTTTGAAAGTTCGCATGGTATCATCGTTTCACCCACATAGCATGTGGAAGAAAGTAGAGAGGGTTACGGCAAAAACTGGATGCACTTCGTGTACAACACAGACAATCTCTTTTGAAGTATCAGGGTTTCATCACGAAACTCGTCTGTTACAAAGGGATTTCACTTTTTTGAACTTATTTGAGCTCCATAGTTTTTATGTGTTCAAAATGCACCATTCAAAGCCACATCATTAATTTTCAACCCTTTCTGACTTCATTTGTTATTTTTCATGCATTTACTGATTATTCTGAGTTATAAGACCATGAAATTGAAAAGCATTTGAAATGAACTCTGAAAAGGTTGAAAGTTGGCATGCTATCATCATTTCACCCGCATAGCACATGGAAGAAAGTAGAGAGGGTTATGACAAAAACTAGATGCACTTCGTGTAGAAAACGGACAATCTCTTTCGAAGTATCAGGGTTTCATGACGACAAAAACTAGATGCACTTCGTGTAGAAAATGGACAATCTCTTTCGAAGTATCAGGGTTTCATCACGAAACTCATCTGTTACAAAGGTATTTCATTTTTTGAACTTATTTGAACTCCATAGTTTTTCTGTGTTCAAAATGCACCATTCAAAGCCACATCATTAATTTTCAACCCTTTCTGACTTCATTTGTTATTTTTCATGCATTTACTGATTATTCTAAGTTATAAGACCATGAAATTGAAAAGCATTTGAAATGAACTCTGAAAAGGTTGAAAGTTGGCATGGTATCATCATTTCACCCGCATAGCACATGGAAGAAAGTAGAGAGGGTTATGACAAAAACTAGATGCACTTCGTGTAGAAAACGGACAATCTCTTTCGAAGTATCAGGGTTTCATCACGACAAAAACTAGATGCACTTCGTGTAGAAAACGTACAATCTCTTACGAAGTATCAGGGTTTCATCACGAAACTCATCTGTTACAAAGGTATTTCATTTTTTGAACTTATTTGAACTCCATAGTTTTTCTGTGTTCAAAATGCACCATTCAAAGCAACATCATCAATTTTCGACCCTTTGTGACTTCATTTGTTATTTTTCTTGCATTTACTGATTATTTTGAGCTATAAGACCATGAAATTGAAAAGCATTTTGAAATGAACTCTAAAAAGGTTGAAAGTTGGCATGGTATCATCATTTCACCCACATAGCATGTGGAAGAAAGTAGGGAGGGTTACGGCAAAAACTGGATGCACTTCGTGTACAAAACGGACAATCTCATTCGAAGTATCAGGGTTTCATCACGAAACTCGTCCGTTACTAAGGCATTTCATTTTTTAACTTATTTGAACTCCATAGTTTTTCTGTGTTCAAAATGCACCATTCAAATCCACGTCATCAATTTACGACCCTTTCTGACTTCATTTGTTATTTTTCATACATTTGCTGATTATTTTGAGCTATAAGACCATGAAATTGAAAAGCATTTGAAATGAACTCTGAAAAGGTTGAAAGTTGGCATGGTATCATCATTTCACCCGCATAGCACATGGAAGAAAGTAGAGAGGGTTATGACAAAAACTAGATGCACTTCGTGTAGAAAACGGATAATCTCTTTCGAAGTATCAGGGTTTCATCACGACAAAAACTAGATGCACTTCGTGTAGAAAATGGACAATCTCTTTCGAAGTATCAGGGTTGCATCACGAAACTCATCTGTTACAAAGGTATTTCATTTTTTGAACTTATTTGAACTCCATAGTTTTTCTGTGTTCAAAATGCACCATTCAAAGCCACATCATTAATTTTCAACCCTTTCTGACTTCATTTGTTATTTTTCATGCATTTACTGATTATTCTGAGTTATAAGACCATGAAATTGAAAAGCATTTGAAATGAACTCTGAAAAGGTTGAAAGTTGGCATGGTATCATCATTTCACCCGCATAGCACATGGAAGAAAGTAGAGAGGGTTATGACAAAAACTAGATGCACTTCGTGTAGAAAACGGACAATCTCTTTCGAAGTATCAGGGTTTCATCACGACAAAAACTAGATGCACTTCGTGTAGAAAACGGATAATCTCTTACGAAGTATCAGGGTTTCATCACGAAACTCATCTGTTACAAAGGTATTTCATTTTTCGAACTTATTTGAACTCCATAGTTTTTCTGTGTTCAAAATGCACCATTCAAAGCAACATCATCAATTTTCGACCCTTTGTGACTTCATTTGTTATTTTTCATGCATTTACTGATTATTTTGAGCTATAAGACCATGAAATTGAAAAGCATTTTGAAATGAACTCTAAAAAGGTTGAAAGTTGGCATGGTATCATCATTTCACCAACATAGCATGTGGAAGAAAGTAGGGAGGGTTACGGCAAAAACTGGATGCACTTCGTGTACAAAACGGACAATCTCATTCGAAGTATCAGGGTTTCATCACGAAACTCGTCTGTTACTAAGGCATTTCATTTTTTAACTTATTTGAACTCCATAGTTTTTCTGTGTTCAAAATGCACCATTCAAATCCACGTCATCAATTTGCGACCCTTTCTGACTTCATTTGTTATTTTTCATACATTTGCTGATTATTTTGAGATATAAGACCATGAAATTGAAAAGCATTTGAAATGAACTCTGAAAAGGTTGAAAGTTGGCATGCTATCATCATTTCACCCGCATAGCACATGGAAGAAAGTAGAGAGGGTTATGACAAAAACTAGATGCACTTCGTGTAGAAAACGGACAATCTCTTTCGAAGTATCAGGGTTTCATCACGACAAAAACTAGATGCACTTCGTGTAGAAAATGGACAATCTCTTTCGAAGTATCAGGGTTTCATCACGAAACTCATCTGTTACAAAGGTATTTTATTTTTTGAACTTATTTGAACTCCATAGTTTTTCTATGTTCAAAATGCACCATTCAAAGCCACATCATTAATTTTCAACCCTTTCCGACTTCATTTGTTATTTTTCATGCATTTACTGATTATTCTGAGTTATAAGACCATGAAATTGAAAAGCATTTGAAATGAACTCTGAAAAGGTTGAAAGTTGGCATGGTATCATCATTTCACCCGCATAGCACATGGAAGAAAGTAGAGAGGGTTATGACAAAAACTAGATGCACTTCGTGTAGAAAACGGACAATCTCTTTCGAAGTATCAGGGTTTCATGACGACAAAAACTAGATGCACTTCGTGTAGAAAACGGACAATCTCTTACGAAGTATCAGGGTTTCATCACGAAACTCATCTGTTACAAAGGTATTTCATTTTTTGAACTTATTTGAACTCCATAGTTTTTCTGTGTTCAAAATGCACCATTCAAAGCAACATCATCAATTTTCGACCCTTTGTGACTTCATTTGTTATTTTTCATGCATTTACTGATTATTTTGAGCTATAAGACCATGAAATTGAAAAGCATTTGAAATGAACTCTGAAAAGGTTGAAAGTTGGCATGGTATCATAATTTCACCCACATAGCATGCGGAAGAAAGTAGAGAGGGTTATGGCAAAAACTGGATGCACTTCGTGTACAAAACGGACTATCTCTTTCGAAGTATCAAGGTTTCATCACGAAACTCGTCTGTTACAAAGGGATTTCATTTCTTTGAACTTGTTTGAACTCCATAGTTTTTCTGTGTTCAAAATGCAACATTCAAAGCCACATCATCAATTTTCAACCCTTTCTGACTTCATTTGTTATTTTTCATGCATTTACTGATTATTTTGAGCTATAAGACCATGAAATTGAAAATCTTTTGAAATGAACTCTGAAAAGGTTGAAAGTTGGCATGGTATCATCATTTTACCCACATAGCATGTGGAAGAAAGTAGAGAGGGTTATGGCAAAAACTGGATGCACTTCATGTATAAAACGGACAATCTCTTTCGAAGTATCAGGGTTTCATCACGAAACTCGTCTGTTACAAAGGGATTTCATTTTTTGAACTTATTTGAACTCCATAGTTTTTCGGTGTTCAAAATCCACTATTCAAAGCCACGTCATCAATTTTCACCCCTTTCTGACTTTATTTGTTATATTTCATGCATTTACTGATTATTTTGAGCTATAAGACCATGGAATTGAAATTTTTTGAAATGAACTCTGAAAAGGTTGAAAGTTTGCATGGTATCATCATTTCACCCACATAGCAATTACAAGAAAGTACATAGGGTTACGACAAAAACTGGATGCACTTCGTGTACAAAACGGACAATCTCTTTCGAAGTATCAGGGTTTCATCACGAAACTCGTCTGTTACAAAGGGATTTCATTTTTTTGAACTTATTTGAATTCCATAGTTTTTCTGTGTTCAAAATGCACCATTCAAAGCCGCATCATCAATTTTCAACCCTTTCTGACTTCATTTGTTTTTTTCATGCATTTACTGATTATTTTGAGCTATAAGACCATGAAATTGAAAAGCATTTGAAATGAACTCTGAAAAGGTTGAAAGTTGGCATGGTATCATTATTTCACCCATATAGCATGTGCAAGAAAGTAGAGAGGGTTACGAGAAAAACTGGATGCACTTCGTGTACAAAACGATAATCTCTTTCGAAGTATCAGGGTTTCATCACAAAACTCATCTGTTACAAAGGGATTTTATTTTTTTGAACTTATTTGAACTTCATAGTTTTTCTGTGTTCAAAATGCACCTTCCAAAACCACATCATCAATTTTAACCCTTTCTAACTTAATTTGTTATTTTTCATGCATTTACTGATTATTTTGAGCTATAAGACCATGAAATTGAAAAGCTTTTGAAATGAACTCTGAAAAGGTTAAAAGTTGGCATGGTATCATCATTTCACACACATAGCATGTGCAAGAAAGTAGAGAGGGTTACGGCAAAAACTGGATGCACGTCGTGTACAAAACAGACAATCTCTTTCGAAGTATTAGGGTTTCATCACGAAACTCGTCTGCTACAAAGGGATTTCATTTTTTTGAACTTATTTGAACTCCATAGTTTTTCTATGGTCAAAATGCACTATTAAAATCCACATCATCAATTTTCAACCCTTTCTAACTTCATTTGTTATTTTTCATGCACTTACTGATTATTTTGAGCTATAAGACCATGAAATTGAAAAGCATTTGAAATGAACTCTAAAAAGGTTGAAAGTTGGCATGGTATCATCATTTCACCCACATAGCATGTTCAAGAAAGTAGAGAGGGTTATGGCAAAAACTGGATGCACTTCGTGTACAAAACAGACAATCTCTTTCGAAGTATCAAGGTTTCATCATGAAACTCGTCTGTTACAAAGCCACATCATCAATTTTCAACCCTATCATGAATAGATAAGTGACCAAATTAATAGAAGTTCATCATCACATTAAAAACAAAGTACATACATAGTTCTCATTGAACAACATATAGCTCTCCAGAGCATCTAATTAAAACATACATTGAAATTATGTAAAACATTTCAATGCAACAACAAATGCGATCATAATCGCAACCAAGGTAACAACTGATCCAACTGCATAATGATACCAAGCCTCGGTATGAATGGCATATTTTCTAATCTTTCTAATCTTCAACCGCATTGCATCCATCTTGATCTTGTGATCATCGACAACATCCGCAACATGCAACTCCAATATCATCTTCTCCTCCTCAATTTTTCTTATTTTATCCTTCAAGTAATTGTTTTCTTCTTCAACTAAATTTAACCTCTCGACAATAGGGTCGGTTGGAATTTCCGGTTCAATAACCTCCTACGTAAATAAAATCTATGTCACGTTTGTCGGCATAATTGTCATAAACAATAAATGAACCAAATAGTTATGAAAAGATCATATATACCACATCTGAATCATAGACAGGACGAGGGCCGACGGGGGCGGATACCAAAATCATCTCACTATATAATAACAAGGAATAATAAAAGTAAGAAAATTAGACAAGTATCTATCAGAAGTCAGAATTTTTTTCTTTCAGAAAGAGGATAAGAACAAGAGGCTCACGACGGTGGTGCCGGCGGCGAGATCGGCGCGGGAAATCGACGGCGGTGAAGATGGGGACGGGACGTGATGGGCCGCTAAACCTAGACAAATCTCAGGGAAAATGGAGCTCGGAGATCAAGTTTTGAGAGGAGAAAGATTAACTAGTGTGGCTTGGACATTTCATCGAACACCTCATGTGCATAGGAGGTGAGCTAGAGCACCCAAATGCCCTCCCCTCGCCGGCTAGAAAAAATAGAGCACTGTGGAGTGCTGCTGTGGCGATGGGGTATATATAGGCAACTCATTTGTCTCAGTTCATGGTAGAAACCGGGATTAAATCCCGGCACTCTGTCCCGGTTCAAGCCACGAACCGGGACCAATGGTTGTGGGCTAGGAGCGAGGACCATTGGTCCCGATTCGTGCCTAGAACCAGGACAAATGGATCCAGACGAACCGGGACCAATGCCCACGAGGCCCCGGCCGGCCCCCTGGGCTCATGAACCGGGACTAATGCCCCCCATGGGTCCCGGTTCGTGAAGAACCGGGACTAATGGGCTGGCCATGCCCGAACCAAAGCCCTGTTTTCTACTAGTGGTAGCACCATGATGCATCCAGAAGTGCTTAATAAGACCATCTCGGAGTTTCTCAAGTGACTTCCTAGTTTCAGTCTACCGATATATCACTAGAAATTCCTTTACTAGAAGTGAATCATGCCCTCTACCGTTACCACATCGGCATCCTCCTGATCAAATTCAAACTCTTCGTCTTTTTTCTCGCTCACTGTGAATGAAACAAGTTGTGTTGGATAACACAAGGTACTATTGTGCATCAATGGAATAGTTGTACATGTAGCACGACAACCACAATCCTCCTTTCCACCATGGCTAGGGACCATGAAGCGGGTCTCCTTAGTGACCATGGTCACTCTTCTCTAAGCCAAGGTGACATCCCCAATGGTGGGCACAACGTGGTAGCTCTACCATAGAACATTTCTCACTTGAGCTCGAATTCAAGTGCATGATGGACATGAGAGGTGAAGGAGCAACTTTACGAGTCCCAAATTTCTAAAGACTGCGCTACATTTGTCAAAAATAGGCAAAAGAAACCCTGTTATCTTATCTGAAGGATGAAGATGGTCGGTAGCCCTCTAATCGTTCCACAAGGTGATCTTAGTCATCGACATATCACTGGAGTTATGAATTGGTACAGAGCCAATGGGCCTAGGAGGCGACGTTTCATGGCCCAACTACGCTTGGAGCCTTTTGTCCTTTTCGGGATAGCTTTTACGGTAAACGGGTAAAATGGCCATTTGGCACAAGCGGCTTGCTTTACTTCTTTTGGTCTAGGGGAAAAGACAGGCAGACCCCATGTTCTCCCATTATTTCAAATAAGCCCTTGATAATCATATAAATTCACAAATAGAGCCCAAGTGGTCATAAGACTTATGGCTTATGTATGATTTTTTAAGAATCGCCATGTATATATTTTATCTGATGATGTTTCACTTGTTTTATACATTACATAACATGTTGCGAATTGAAGATTGTGTTTATTGTATATGGATTGGCAATTGGTTTGTGATGCATGTGTGTATTTATGTTCGTTCTGTGAGTTATGATTCTATCTTTTTTGCCCGGATGAATTAAGATTTCTATGTAACTAAAAAATAGCAATTGTCCACATTCGCACTTAAAATAAAATAGCTGTTTTGTATTGTAGCAACACACATAGAATTAAGAACATGGTGGGTGATTTAGCTAATTGTTGTAAAATGACCGCCTCGAGTGTTCTGAACTTACTATGCCTGTGATGATAATGTTGCAATAATAGCTGCAATGAGGCAATGCAAAGTGGACATAAGGAAACAAAGGAGATAGTACAACATGGACCACAAAATCCGCATATAGCAGTTATGATACTATATATACACACACGTGTATTCGGGAACATATATAACAACCTGAGTGAATACATGTCATCTGTATGATTGCAACTCCAAACAAAGTAAAAGCTAACAAAAAATCCAAACAAATCCTAGATATTTTGCTCTTCTATACATAGAAGTAGTAGACTTCAGAAACTAGCCTTTTCACTCGCTTTATCTACATCTGTTGGGGCCACGACACTAGAAAACCAAAAGTTCAAAAAGATAAATAAATGCACCATATGCACGAGGCGGGCAAGGAAAAATGATAGAACAACTCCTGTAGGATGATAACAATCATGTCTAGCATATCCCTATCCTAGAACCTAATAAATAAATGGCTTTCACTGTTGCATCGAGGCAATGATTTTTAACACAAAGGCCCTAGCCTGACGCAAAGGAGCTGGCTCGCTAAGAAATTTGTTGCGAGTGGTCCCAAAGCTCCAAGCCGTTGCCACAAACCCAAGCTAGAAGAGGCACCTTGGAGCAACCCATAGCTTCCCCGACACAACTCCAAATGAACTGAGCCAAGACGGAGAGGAAGAAGATGTGGTTGTTTTCCTCATCCACTACACAATGGGGACATAGCCAGTCCTAGGGCATTTCCATTTAGGGACCTTTGTTTCCCGATGAAAGACGACACCTAATCAACTGTCAGGTGGATATTTTGATTTTCACCAGGTTGTAATCTTCTAATAGGGAGAGCCCAATGAGTAGATAACCATTCACTCAAGTAACCGATAGATCCTATCTGACTGAAGTTATAAGTTTGGCATCCCCAATGCCCTCAAAGAGGACTAAACTCTCATTTCCTCTGTCCTGAACATCCTTCGAAACGAGATGTTCTAGAGTATATTATGGATAGAGTTTGAAATAGCCGACTATAATGTCACTATAGCCTCGCTATATCAATTTGAGCATGGTGTCGCTAAATTGTATTCACGTACAATTTACTGGTAAAGTTATAGAATATCAGGCTATAGCCCCGCTATAACCGATTTGGAAGTTGTTGCTATTTGACATAGCCTGCTATTTAAAACGATGATTAATTACAGATAATGGAGGCAACAGAGAGTTATGGGTCCAAGAAAATGGCAAACAGAGAGGGGAACTCATGAGTGATCTAGGACCCTGCCAATGTCAAGGTAGTATTGGGTATCGGCACCATCTCATATAGAGAACTGCACTACACATGGATCCACAGTTAAGAAGCTAGATAGTGCGCCAGAATCGGGACCAGAAAAACTTCATTTCTAATCACTAATTGGTCGTGTATTAGCAGATGATGGATTGCCGCCTCCCAATGAGAGAGCAAGCGAATGGAATGTACTTTAATTTTTCAACTAAACCAAAGACCACCTTCAGCTCTATAAAATATTCCAAACGCACTTGAGAAGAAGGGCAACATTCATCCTGCAAGAGGCCAGGATACCCAGGCCATCTTGACCCCACGGTTTACAAATGTTAGCCCGTTTCACCATCTGCTATTTCTGCTTCTCGTCGGGCTCCAGTCAAATTATTTATCCAACAGCGCATGGATACCTTCAGGGAGGAGGTGAAGGCCCATCATAAACACAGGGAGGCTGGAGAGGCTCGAGTTTGGATTTTTGGAGGCGGAGCTCCAGTGAGCCTGTTATTTTGAAACTATCAAAAGGTGTATTTAAAAGTTTCAAAAAAGTAAAAAAGTTCCGTGGAAACATATCTGTATTCCGCAATAACGTGTCAAATTTCGTCTGAAAATGTTGTGATACGTAGGCTGTACAAAAAAACGAAATTTCGGCCCAACAACAAAAATAAAAGGCCCGTTTAAAAATGCGTATTTATCTTTTTTTGCGGTACGCCACATGTATAAACGTATAATGCTGGGAAATTTTGCACATACGTAATATACATGTGCACATGTGTTCACAAATAAATTTGAAATTTTTCGTGCTCTGAAAAAATAAAATTTGAAAACGAGCTCACTGGAGCTCGGCCTTCATTGGCATTTTTCGCATTTGCTCCCATACAGAGGAACTGGCCCCACTAAGGCTCTGTCCTGGATTGAAGCCGCTCTTCTAGCAGGTCAAAATCTTTAACTAGGATCCTAGTATAGCTTACCGGGATGTCAAGATAAATGATCGAGAAGGATGAGAGCTTAGCAGTGAGACTGCAGACCTTCCCTGATGAACCAATATCCTAGAATCATTGTCCGTCGCCGTTGCATCTAAGACAAACTTGTGAATCACCTAGAGAATGTTAGAGCATAATTTATCTATAGAAAACCTAATCATTTTTCTCATCAGCCGAATATTCCGAATAACTGCTCTAAGTATCATCAATATGACCAAACTTCTACATAAAATTCCACAAAAAGTTGGAGCTTTAATTTCCCCCTTGCTAGCTTGCAAGATACTCCATTTGTAACAAAATGTAGAATGTTTTCTGTAGCCAGCTACACCAGAAAAAAAGTATTATATTTCGTTACAGGGAGTATTTGACTATATTTCTCTGGACATCTCAATTGATAATGGCACCTTACCAGAAATTCCATGCAACTTCTCCACGTGGTGGAATTGTACTGCAACAAGGTCCACAATCACACTCAAATCATGCTCGGATCACGCTTGAAGACCATACTACGTTGAACCCGCACTTAAAGGGATTGTCGGTGTAAGACATGTACATTTACTCAGTACATAACCGTTTGGTAAAAAGGCATACGTGCATTGTATATCCGAAGATTACAATATGGTCAAATCCTACCGAGGAAAGCATGAATTGTGTATTAGATAACAGCGACAAATACCTACTCGATTTTTCGCTCATTTACAGACTTCCTCTGTTGGTAGAAGAGAGACTTTGACCATGCGAGGACAATATGCTTCTTCTACGCGGGTGGCCAATTAAGAACAGATCCTAGGTATACCAAAGTCCTCAGTTTACAAGTTAGTGGGGTAGCACACTGGTGCTCCACTAGTACAACTAGCTATCTACCACTTTGCTTATAAAACGACGCAGCACAAGGAGAATGACCGAGAAAGCTTGGGTCAGGATCATTCATGGAGCGGCCTTCTTCTTCCCTCGCGCGCCCCGTAGCCGTGCTGGCTATCATGTTTTTTTCCTTGGCATGCTTGGCCGCGGCGGGCCGTGGTAAACGACTAGTCATCTCTTGTTGCTTCCTACTCTCTTCATATATACCCGGAGACACGAGATCATGCTGTAACATTCCCATGCAGTTGCTCTGGACGGTAGTCATCACGGACGATGCCCTCCGTCGCCCACGGCCTCAGTCAACAAGTCGACGAGCTGCCCTGGCTGCGGCTACGGCGAGGTCACCGCTTCGTCTCTGCTGCCGCCGCCGGGGACGTTTGCCCTTGCGCCACACCGGAGGATGCTGGAGGCCGTTGCGAACGTCGACCCTTACGCATGAAGCGCCTCTCTAGGAGTATATCCATGTGTATGTATATACACGCACGCACGCACGCTCCATAGTCGCCGGAGATTTGAATAAAGAATTAGCACTGTACGTTTTTCTTGAAAAGGATAATTACCCCGGGCCTCTGCATGAGAGTTATGCATGCAGCCCCGGAGGATCAGCACGTACATATTTTGTTTTAACTTATTATGTGTGTAGCTCTTTGTTGTTGTGTGCCTGTGCATGTGACGATTGAAACAAGCGATCAATACCCCGCAAAAAAAAGAAAAAGAAACAAGCGATCAAATACCTGAAACAAGCGATCAACACGTCGCTCTGTCACGCGTATGTTTTCCGACAACAGGCACTCGTAGCTACTTCGACGTCACTGAACAAGGAAAGAAAATGAGTTATGCTTTTTTCGAAAAGAAAAAATAAGAGCTATTATAGGATTCGTTATATATGCCTGGCGACTAGCATTGAATCTGTATTACCAACTTGCTTTTCTTGCACTCGTGCCAGGGGCCTTGTATCAAGTGAGAATAATTACATCCATCATCATCCTCCTCCTCGAAATAGGCTTTCGCCCCGCTTTATAAATAAAGCAACGGTCCACACGATCCAAGTTTGAACAGCAACCAACAGGAAACGGCTGGGGCCACAGCACAAATAAGCCCAAGAAAGCATAAGAGAAATATAAAGAAAAAGCCACCTAGTGGCTACCGCCGAGCGGCCCTACAAGGACGGCAGCCGACGCGCCGAGGCCAAATGCGCATCCATCATCAAGCCAAGGCGATCACGATCACGCTGCCTCGAGAGCGGGTGCCAGTGCTGCAAGAAAGCAAGGAATTTGAAGGAGTCAGAAGCCTTCTTCGGGAAAACCTTCTCAATCACCATCTTATTCCTAGTCGTCCAAAGAGTCCACGACATTGCCGCAAAAATAAACCAAAATAGGCGGCGACGTCGTGCAGGCTGTATAGCTCGAAGCTGCAGGAACTCCGCGAGATTTAGGGCCTCCTAGTCAGGCCCCAACGCCTCGCGGACGAAAGTCCATAATACCATCGCTGCCGTACAAGAGAAGAGAATATGTGTCCTAGTCTCCGGTACTGCATAGAGGGGGCAAATACCATCCCCAGGTCCGTGCCGCTTAAGTACCTCTGTCCCCGAGGGGAGACGATCTCGTAGAAGTTGCCAAACAAAAAATCTTAATCTTTAATGGGACGGGGGCTTTCCATAGAGGGACAAGCCAGGGGTGAGTTGTCGGCGGGCAAAGGGCCTGGTAAGCCGTGCCCACTGAGAACTCCGCTGTCGGCGTGTGCCGCCATGAAACTGTGTCCGGATAATCCGGGAGCACGAGTGGCAGGGCTGCCCGCAATGTAGTCCAGTCATTAATCTCGGCCGGTCCGAACGAGCGACAAAACTCAAGGTTCCACTGTCCATCTTGGAAAGCCGGGGCCACAAGAACAGACGGATCTACACAAATCGAGAATAGGCTAGGGAAGGCGACGCATAATGGCTCCATGCCCAGCCAGGGATCCAGCCAGAATTGGATCCCGTGCCCGTTCCCTAAGGAGAAGGAAATCCCTAAGCGGATGTCCTCCTTGATCCTTTGGATGGCTCGCCAGAATTGTGAGCCATCTGTCCGGGAGCAAGCCAAGAGCGGTTCTCCCCTAAGGTATTTTGCCTGAATGAGCTGCAGCCATAACCCTCCCTCGCCGCGTAGAATCCGCCAGACCCATCTCAGCATGAGGGCCACGTTCATGCGGCGGGAGGCAATGATGCCCAGACCACCACGGTCCTTAGGCATGCAGATATCCGCCCATTTTACCATGTGGTATTTTTGGCGGCCATTGGCCGCCTGCCAAAAGAACCTAGCGAGGTCCTTATCGAAGGCACTATGGACGCCTTCCGGAAGAATGTACAGCCCCATCATAAACATGGGGAAGCTCGCAAGGTTCGAGCTAATCAGGACCACTTTACTCCCCTTGGAGGTAAACCGTCCTCGCCAGGGCTCAGCCCGAGAGGCCACTCGTCCCACTAGCGGGTCGAATGCACTTGTCAGGATCTTTGAGTCTGCCAACGGCATCCCCAAGTATGTAATGGGGAAGGATGTTAGCCTGCAATTTAGATTATCCACAATCCTCCGTTGGTCCTCAGCAGGGTAACCTAGAACAATGACCTCACTCTTGTCAAAGTTAATCTTGAGTCCCGACATAGCCTCAAAGCAGAGGAGTAGGAACTTAAGGTTAACTATGTCAAGGGCAGAGCCTTCCACCATAATCATGGTGTCATCGGCGTACTGAAGGTGAGTGACCCCCCCTCTGGGAATGAGGTGGCCGACCACCCCCGAGATGTGGCCGGCATGCCTAGCCTTGTCCAGGATACCTGCCAACGCGTCCACGGCAAGGTTGAAGAGAAGGGGGGATATCGGGTCCCCTTGCTTCACCCCCGCTGATGCCGCAAAGAAAGGTCCCACCTCTCCGTTAATGTTTATCGCAGTCTTGCTAGACCGTACCATTGCATAATCCAGTTGCACCATCTGTCCTCAAAGCCCCTACGCTGCATGACACGGCGCAGGAAATCCCAGTCAAGACGATCATATGCTTTCTGGAAGTCTAGCTTCAAAAATACACCCTTCAGCCCACGCGATCGCACCTCGTGCACAATCTCGTGGAGGGAGAGTATCCCGTCATGGATTCTTCTCCCTTTCAGGAATGCTGTCTGGAGTGGGTGATTCATCCTCTCAGCAATAGGCGCGAGTCTAGATGCGCATACTTTAGAGAAGATGCGCGCCAGGACGTTGATAACTGTGATAGGCCTGAATTGGCGAATGTCCGTCGCCCCAACTACTTTGGGGATCAGGGTGATAACACCGAAGTTTATGCGCGCCATGTCAAATGTGCCGATGTAAAATTCATGGAACATTGGCATGATCACGGTTTTAGGATATTCTAGAACTTCTGGAAGAAGGCAACCGGCAAGCCATCCGGGTCCAGTGCCGACCCAGCCTTCATCGAGGCGATCACCCGCCCCACCTCTTCCGGCGAGAAAGGGATAGTCAGTTCCGCATTCTCTATGTCAGATACCCTACCCGCAAGGGGCTCGAAAACATCTGCCAGGGAGATCCCACCACGGGGTTCTGCCGAGAAGAGCCCCTTATAGAAGGAGTAAATGTGGGTCCTAATCTCATCCGGGTGTTCGATAAGGGTGTTCCCTTCCCAAAGGCACGGGATGGAGCACTTCCTGCGACGCCCATTCGCGATCGCTTGGAAATACACGGTGTTAGCATCGCCTTGAAGGAGCCACTTCTGCCCCCCCCCCCCCCCCCCCCGTCGCTGCCAGAATAGTTCCTCCACCTTGAAAATCTCCATAAGGGAGGCTTCAAGAGCGTATCGCTGCAACCATTCGTCTGCCGATAGACCGACTGAATCAGCAGTCTCGTCCAAGGCCTTAATCTGGTCAAGGAGCGCCCCTTTGCGGGATCTCAGGGCAGCACCCAGGTTGGCGCCCCAACCCCGCATAAACTGGCGGATGACTTTGGAGCAGTGATGCCAAACGTCTGTGGCACAGAAGGATCGAGGAGGGGTTAGAGTAGCCTGCACCCAACGGTCCTGAACCATCTCGACGAACCCCGGCTGCAGGAGCCACGATGGTTCGAAATAGAAGCGTCTAGATCTCGGTGGGGACCCTTCCCTTGACGCAAACAACAGGGGGACATGGTCGGAGCCAATCCTAGCGACCGCCCGTAAGGAGCACAGTGGGAACATAACCTCCCACTGCACGGACACAAGGACCCGATCCAGCACGCTCCGTATAGGTTCCACCTGTTTATTGGTCCATGTGAACCTAGCCCCTACGCGGGCTATCTCACGGAGGGCCATCGCAGCTATGGCATCGTTGAACATGCGCATACGCCGTCGGTCAATGTTGGGCGAGCTTTTGTCAGCCTCCGTTCTGATAAGGTTGAAGTCGCCCGCCACCACCACTGGGGTCGTGCACCGTTCAACCTTATCCTGCAGCTCGGCCAGGAAACCCATCGACCGCCCATGATCAACCAGGCCATAGACAATGATCACCTCCCAGCTGAGGTTCACACGTCGGTCGGTGATGGCCATACTCAGGAAGAACTCCCCGCGGTCCATATCCTCCACCGAGAAGAAGTCCTCCCTGACCCCCAGGAGAATGCCTCCAGACTGCCCAGAAGCCGGGAGCCATTGCCAGGCAAAAGGGTGTCGAGAGAGCCCCTGAAGCTCCTGAATGGAGAAGTCCTGACGAACCGTCTCTTGAAGGCCAACAATATCGATGTCTTCCTGTCGGATGTAGTCAATAAGCTGGAGTCGGCGGTCTAGGTCGCCAAAGCCCCTAATATTCCAGCATAGGAGCTTTATATAGGAACCTTGCCGGGATCACTAGGTCCCTCAGGTGGGGCCGAACTAGCCCTCCCGCCTAGGGCGGGGTTTGGCAATTGCTTCAACGGACGGCCACGACGCCCCTTCTTAGCGGGGGTCTGACCTGCCATGTCTTCAGAAACACCGCGAACCTCCATCGCCTGTTCAGAGGGATGGAGTCGCGTAGGAGGCCGTCCCCGCAAGGCCCTCCCTACTGGAGGGACCCTCGCAACGTCAGGCCGGGAGGGAGGCCGGCTCGGGCCTGATCCAGCTCCAGGCTCTCTATGCCCGGAGCCAGACGGGGCCGAGGCATTCGCAACCCGTTGTTCAGCACGGGCCCGGGCCTCAGCAAGGGCCCCATCGAGCCGCTCTTTGGCACAGATGGCCGAGATCTGCTCTAGTCGGGGACCCTTTTCACCCCGAAACACAATATCACAATCCGAAGCAACGTCGCCAAGGTGTGCCATCGGCACTGAGTCAAGCACGACAAATCGAGAACCGGAATAAGAGGCACCAGAGGGATGGGGAGGTGTCGTACCTGGAGAGAGAGGTCGCGTGCCGCCGCGCGCATGGCCGCCAACTCAGCGACCATCGGGACTCGCCCATCTGGAAGGGTCCGGGACCGGCAGAGGCGGGCGCTCTGCCTAGACGCCACAACCAGGGAGTGCATCACCCGGGCGCCGGGGCTGTGCACGGGAGAGACGATGTTGACCGTGTCCAACCCCACCCCCGACGGAGGTGGCGAAGCAGCCTGGCCCACCCCCAAGCGAGGTGGCAGTGGTGTAGCTGGAACCAAGGCCGGGGAGACCACAGCTGGCGATGGTGGAGTCCTAGCGAGCGAGAGTACCACACCACCCCGGGAGAGTGCGGGGATGACGGCGGGCACACATCCATCCCCACGCTGCCAGAATCCTCCTCGTGCTCCAAGACCGGCGAGGATGCCGGGGACGTGGGCCCCTCCCTTGAGAGGGGCGGCGAGGCCATCCCGGCCACAGACAGAGCGAGAGCGGCAGCCCTGGGGGGCCCTGCCCCCGCCCCACCCACCCGAGCCGGACTCGGCCGAGGAGGGACCTGCTCCGGGGGGGTGTCATCCTCCTCCTCCTCCTCCGACTCCTCAGAGCCCTCCCCGCCTCTGTCGTATCGATCGCCGGAGGGGGCCGGAAGTGGGGTAGGCTGGACCACGCCCGTCCGGCTCTCGAGATCCTCCAGATCAACCTCGTATGTGAGACGCCGGCCCTTCTTGCTGAAGTAGAAGATCAAGGATAGGCCATCCACCTCGGCCGGCATCGGACATAGAACCTCGATCCGGGCCAGGCCATCCCCATCCAGAGACGCGAGATCCACAGAGAGAAGCTTGCCTACCGGCTCTGAGATGGCCTTGAGAATATGCTCACTCTTGTCCCCAGCAGGGGAGAGCCTGCTTCCCTTTGGAAGCCCATACACCAACACCCAAACCGGGGTGAGCGGAGGAACTGAGTCCGGTTCCGCGACGGCCTCCTTGACGGAGATGAGGAACTTGTTGATTGGGCACTTGTTGTTGTCGTGGGTGCAGACGCGAAGAAGCTCCGCCGAAGGGAACGGTACCGAGAAGACCAACGGTGCCGTCTCGGTGACTACCCAAGAGAAGTCGCTGTCACGGTAGTCACCGATATAGGCCGCCAGCTCGTCGCGGATAAGGTCCGCGGTAACCACGACCGATGGCGGCAGGGACTGACCAGGAACCAGCGAGACCGTCGCCAAGTGTGGCCTGACGGGCTCCTCGTCCAGCTCCGCATCGACGTAGTAGAAACCACATCCCTCAGATCCATACCCCAAGTAAGCTAGAGTCGTGGGGCAATGGGAGGGCGTCGGGCACTCAGAACGGAAGTGCCCCGTGCATCCACAGTTGATACACATCGTCTCCTCACGAGATCTGGACCGTCCGCCCCGAGTCAGAGGCAACACTGGATCCGCCTGCTCCGGTTCGGGAAGGATGGGACGAACATCTGAGACCGCCCCCTCGCCATGGGAAGGACGTGTCTGGGCATGCTTCTTCTTTCTTCTCTTGTTCTTCTTCTTCCTGGGCGGGAGATCGGGCTGATCCTAGGCATCCACGAAGCGCCGAGGCGGAGAATACCGCGACACATCGTCCGACGGACGCCTCCAATCCTGAGAATTAGAACCACCACGGCGACGGGTATAGTCCAGACCACGAGCCGGTCTGTCCTCAGCAAGCGGGGCGAGAGAAGCCTCCCGAGGCGGCGGAGAGCGCGGCCGGTCATGGGATCCCCCACGGGAGTCCAGGGGCGGCCCCTGAGCGCCACGCACAGACGAGTCCTCCCGGGCGTGGGAAGCCCCACCACGCCAAGCCTCAAGATCATGCAGGAGGGACGCCTCCCTGGCCTCATCTTCAGCCCGACGGCGAGCAGTTTCTTGGCGTCGGAGGTCACCCGGCGACCTAGCCAGCGGGAGGCGGGGATCACGAGCCGGGTCACGGGGTGGGGGCGGCCGTCGGAGGGAGGTACCGGAGTAGGTCTCCGGCGCGCGGTCCCGGCGAGAAGCAGACTGTGATTCCGGGCGGCCTCCCGACGCAGGAAAAGGCCGCTTCGGCCGCGACTGGCCGTCGCCCTGCTCTCTGGCCATGAGGACCTCGAGGTAGGACCTGGAAGGGGAAGCGCAGGTAGAGGGTGGACAGATCGAGGGAGGCGCTGGAGCGGTCGGCACAGCCGGCGGTGTCGAAACTGGGGCAAGCGCTGGAGCGCAGGAAGGCGGCGTAGTCGGGGGGAGGATGGATCGGGCGCAACTGCCTAATCGCTCCACCTCTCCCCTGGTAGCTCGGTCAGCCCTGCCGCGGATCGGCCGAGCCCCGTTGGATCCACAACCAACGCCCGGGATCAGCGGGAGCCAGGCGCCACGACCGGACCGCTAGGTCAACAGCCTCCTAGGTCGGATCGAACACCCCCACATCCCCCTAGGCCTGTTGCCCCACAGCGAGGCCCGACAGCGCACGAGCCCGTGCCCGAAGGCCAGTCCAAGCCCTCGAAGGCCGGCCCACCTCGTAGGCCAGCGTCGGCCCACGAAGCAGAGCCGCCGTCGAAACCCACGAGCGCGGACCCCAGATCAGAAGCCATCCGAGCCAGGAGCCCGTGGCGCAGCCGGAGCCGCCCACGGACCGGCGAGCGCACCCAACATCGCCTGGAGCCTAGTTGCTCGAGGCAAAGAAGGGGCCGCCGGCGCCGCCGCGCCCGCGGGCGCCGAACCCTGACGCCGGGATGGCCGCGCCAATGCCAGGAACTCACCAAGCACCGGCGGCGCCAAAGACACAGGACGCTCCACCCGGCCATGTCCCGGACGCTCCACGTTGTCATCTTCCCCATCGTCCTCGGCCATGTCAGCCCAGGAGACAGCGGATCGGCCTATGCGCAAGGTCGGAGCCGGCCACGACCCAGCGGAGCTGAGCCCAGACGGCGCGGCCACACCAGCGGCAACCATCACGCCGGCGGCGGACGCAGGCGTGAGGCACAGCGCCGGCGAATTCAAAATCGCCCCAGCGCCCTGTCGCCCATCCATCATCATCCACTACGTAGGATTCGTTACAGATTTATTTTGAAACTTCAAAATATGGTTTCCACGAAGTTTTCCTTGAATATTGGTTTCCGTATGATATTCTCCCTAAACGGAGTTAGGAGAAACATGAAGAGATCTACAGAATAAAAGGGATAGGGGTTAAGCAGATTATTTTGGCTAGCTTTTTATCTTTTAGGGTTTGCTTTTTTAGTGAACACATGTAATCACATAGCTTATTATATGTGTTTTTAGCTCTGCAGGAAGATATCCTCTCTAGAGCAAGGTTAACAAAACATCCGAACAACTGGCTCTATATATTTGTCACATCATGTATAGTCAATCTCATAGCTGACACATATAATAGTTAGCCATGTCATCAATATGTGGCCCACACCTTGTTAAAAAAATCAGCTAAACTGAGCTAGCTAGGAGCCCCCAAGAATGATTTGACACTTGGATTGTTTTTTCTTTTTAGAAAAACAGGGAGTCCTCCCCGGTTCCATTATATGTAATGAAACCCACACCATAACAAGCTCGTTCGACGAGTAGCTAATTCCGAGAGGTGGTTTACACGTCTGGTGAACCGGGCTGAATTGATTGGATGATGTTGGTTTTTGAATGAGCTGCTGCCCCAAGCTGCTATGTGTGTGCTCCAGATGTTTTGCAGACTCAGGAGGTCTTTCGCCTCATGGGCCGGCTTAGTTTCATTTATTTACAATCTAAAGAAACGCTTCGTGGGTTTTCTTTGTCAGGCTTTTCTCCTCCTTGTTGTCGGATTTCCTTACACGAAACATTAGTGATTCCCACTACTCTCTTCGATCCATATAATTTGAATGTTCCTATTTAGAGGCACCAGGTTCTTGTTTCGCCCCGGCCCTCGAAATCTCAGAACCAGCCTTGGACGAGCTTTGCAGACAAGAGAGATGCCACTCTTGCACAGCCTTGTGGATGGAGTCGTTGTCCTGATAGTCGTCCCGGAAGGTCTCAAACTTGTCCATCATGTCGTGCACGGTCGACCTCAGCAGCTCGTACTGCCAGCTCTCCAGACGAGGGAAGTCGCAGTACTTCTCCCCGAAATCATCCACGTACTACATGCGAATCAAAGCAACGATGGTTAGCAAATCCATCCAGCACCATCAGTTTGGCGGCGTGGTCATGGTTACAACCGAACGTACCGAGCACTTCAGCGAGCCGACCTCGTGGGTGTACTTGCTGGGCACGCCGGCGATCTTCCGGGCACAGTACAACTCCCCCACGGACCGAAGCATCTCCTCCTCTGTCGGCAGCTTCCTCCTGCCGGACAACACCTGGGCCACCCAGCGAGCCTGAGCTTCGAAGGACCGAGGCGCGAATACCTTCCTGAGTAGGCCGATGAAGGAGAGCGATGGAGCCAGCGATGGCGGGAACACGTGCTCGAACAGCGGGCCCACACGGTTGTCGTCCACGGCCACCGCTCCGCCCGTGTCCAGGAACGGGAACGAGTAGTTGTACCCTGTGCAGTAGATGACGGTGTCGGCGGCGACGCTGGAGCTGGGGCCGCCGCCGTCCTTCAAAGCCACCCGCCCGTCTTCACAAAGACGCTCCACCTGCGGGCCGGCCAGGATGAACGGTGCATTATACTATCAGTTTTACTAAATCTCAGTCGACTGAGACTTGGTTCTATGCCCGTGAGATCTTGCATTAAGATTCGTGCAAAATTTTCTTTTCAGCTCTTACTTTTCTTTTTTTTAGTTATGTCACTTGACTGAGACTTGGTTAAATCTGAGTGGACTGAGACCTAGGCACACTCTTATACTATTGGTTCTCTTCTACGTGTGTGTGGAGAGAGAGACCGGTTGTGTGGTGTACGTACCTCAAGTCGGAGATGGAGGTTGGCGCTGTGCTTGGCCAGCACCTTGGACAAGCCTGGGGTGACCGCCTCCATGGACCCGGCGACGATGTACACCTCCTTGGCCACGCCACGGATCTCCATGGCAATGTCTCAGCCGCTATCCCCGCAGCCGACGACCACCACAACCTCGCCGCGGAACGGCTCCGGCACCCTATACGAGTGGCTGTGCATCTGCCTCCCCCTCCACGTCTCCATACCTGTACATCTTCTTCTTTAGGGTAAACGCTTATGGGAACATGCTTGGGTGGAGCTTGCATTGCTTTACTTAACTTTGATGCTTGGCAATCTTGGCTGCGAGTAGTGACCGGTGGCGACCACGACGGCGTCGAACACCTCGTCCACGTACACATCCAACTCCTTCCCGTCGGTACCATTGCACTCCCCGATCCCGAGGTCCATGGATCTCACCGCCCACTTACGCGCCGGCGTCATGGCGGCGCGCAGGACCCTGGAGTTGAGCCTCACGGCCTCCATGAGCCCGAACGCGTCGCAGAAGTCCTTGAGGTACAGGTGCACCTCGCGGTGGCCCGGGAAGCGGCGGTCGTCGCGGCCGCTCTTGGGGCAGAAGGGGAAGTCGGTGAAGCCCGTGGTCTGCTGGGGGCTGATGAGCCGGAGCGAGGCATAGATGCTGCTGTGCACCTTCACCGGCGCCACCACGCAGAGTGAAACGACGACACGAAGCCCGACTGATACGGGGTCGACGGCTGTCGAAGGAGGACACCGCAGGCGCTCGCGCGGAAGTGCGATGAACCAAGGATCGGGAGAGCCTCGATGTCGAGGGGTGCCTCCAGGAGCCAGGCGGAGTCGTCAGCGACGAAAGTGAGCGCGCCGAGTCGGAACTCGCGGCCCATGACCAAACCGCCGCCGGAAACCATGTTGATGAAGATCGAAGAAAATGCAACCTCGCCGGAAGTCGCTAATACACTTTGCCCCATGGTGGGCGCCAACTGTCGTGGTACTAAGTCTGACAGTAAGTATAGGGGGTATGTATGAAGAGGCAAGGTCCTAGCTACGGTGAGATTGTACACAAGAGTTTACGAGTTCAGACCCCTCTCAGAGGAGGTAAAAGCCCTACGTCTTGGTTGCCTGAGGCGGTCGACTGGAATATGGGAGTGTGTGTTACAGGGGGTGCGAACCCTTGTCCCAGAGGAGGGGGTTAGCTTATATAGAGTGCGCCAGGACCCCAACCCACCTCCGTTACAGGGGTTCAATGTACATAAAGATAGGGCGTTACTGATAACGCCAGCTATAAAGTGCTATTAATGATCTTTAAGACTACGGAGTGAACGTCTGACCGTTGCTCTCCTGAGTGATTCCTGGTCTTCTGCAGGTCGAGTGGTTTCTCGTATGGACGAATGGCTTCGTCTTGGTCGAGTGATACCAGGAGGGAGGGGTACCCGAGTGGTATAACTGATCGAGTGGATTGCACTCGATGACTTCAATTGATACTCTCTGTTGTCCCTTGGACGCCTTTGCTTCTAGGATAGTGACCTTGGGTAGGGCATACAGGTCAGACCTATGACCCTACCCTAGGTCTATATCATCATCAATTGCCCCCTTCGCTGGGTCAGGAATCAGCGTCTTCAGCTCTTCTGCAGTGGCCTTCATGAGCACTGCATTTGATTCCTTCTGCATGTCAGGCATGGACTTGAAGTTCGAGCACACCTCCATGGTGTTCTCGAACTTGGTCCGATCACCAGCCGTCCACCCGAGGAAGAAGGCCCTCCAGGCAATACCCCAAGGGAAGGGGATGGCGTTGGAGCTGGAGCTAGAGCTCACGGCGATGGGGAGGAGGAAGGTTGACAGTGAGAGAAGAGAGGGGGTGGGTAAGTAGTGGTGGGCAGGGTGAGTAAATATAGGGGGGATGGAGAGGAGGAGAAGAGTGACAGTCATGCCGTTTTAACTACAAGCCCTTCAATTAGCCATGAACTCTGTGTTGTGTGTGACTTCATGAATTGTGTGCAGATCGAGGAGAGCAATGAGATGGGCACGGAGATGCTTCCGACCGTTGAAAACAAGGGAAAGTAGCCCCTTCACCCAATGCCCGACGAGGTTGTGCTGCCGCCCACCGCCGAGGAAGACCCGAAGACGCCTGAGGGTGGCGACGACGATGGCATGGAGGAGCCCCCCAGCAACAAGCGCCGCAACTACGGCCACTACCATCAGGACGATGGCCCAACTCACTTCTGCAAGGTCATCCTTGCAACGAAGCTTAAGTGCATCCCCATGCCCCTGGACTTCACCAAGCACTTCGTGCCCATAGTTGCTCCTGGAAGGTGACGGTGAAGCTGATGAATGGCAGGGTGACCCTAGATCAGGATTGGGCCACCTACGCAGCCGTTCATCAGATCAAGATCGGCTACATGGTGACGTTCAAGATCCTCACTCCCGACACCCTCAAGGTCATCATCTTCGACGACGATGGCATTGAGGTCGTCAACAAGTGCGGGAATCACGACGAAGCCTTCGCCGCTAAGGAATAGGGCCGGGGCCTCCCTAAGTACTATCGAGCCTGCTTTGAACTGTTTATGTTTATGGTTTATGCGTAGAACTGTTATGAAGTGTGGTACTGCTTATCTGAAATATGCTCTTAAGTAGTTGATCCTCTATTTATTACTCTGCTCTGCTTATGATGTGTGCTACTGGTTGAGCCGAAGTGTGCTGGTAACCTCACCAACTAGCCAAAGAGGTTACCACACACCAGGCTTTGCATACAACCAAACACCATGCCTTGAGTTTGTCCACTAACATGCATGCAACCAAACACCAGGCAGTGTGGTTCTGCCCATGTAGGCAAGAGGGCATGAAGGCAACCAAACAACATGCAGATGGTGCATTTGAGGCTACATTTGCATAGCCAGGTTGGATCGAGAAATGTATGCAATACCGGTACTGTAGCGCATGGCAATCAAACACGCCCTTGTTGTTTTCTTCTGATGCAGCTATCTTGGCGGTCGTGTGGTAGCTAGCTCTGAATCAGGGATTCGGACGAGGCCCGATCCCACGCGCCGTCTCCTTGCCCACTCGGGGGGAGAAATCCTAACCGCCCGCACTTCCCTCGCCGCCTAAGGGGCTCGCCGGCGAAGCTCGACTTGCTCTTGCATTCGTGGTGCATAGACCACGTCCTCCTGGCCTAACTAAAGCCACCTAACAACACCGAAAAAACAAAACCGATAAAAGGGTTGTCATGGCAGCGAAAACGGCTGCCGTGGCGGTGTTTTTCGGGTTTGCCCAGAAACTCTGCCATGGAAAACTATATTTGTATGTGCGCCAAGGTAGGGTCTAAATCCACAATTCTCCCCCTCAACCTTGCGGGAGGACCTTGGTGTCAATGATGCCCACCTTGTAATGCAGTTCCTAGAAGCGAACACGACCAAGCGGCTTTGTCGGGATGTTCCCCTTCTACTACGTTGATTCCGATGAACTCCACGGCCATCATGCCCTTCTCAACGCAGTCAGTCTCAGGGATGAAGTGACAACGCAAGTCGATGTGTTTGTTGTGGTCATGGAGCACTAGATTGTTGCAGAGCGGGATGGCAGATTTATTGTCGATGAAAAGTATCATTGAGACGACGGCTAGATTCAACAGATCACCGAGAAATCAAGCTAGCCAGATCCTCCCCCACTTTTAATCGGTAACTGACACTTAACAACCGTACAACCGTACATAACACATCCATACTTAACACATCCATAACACGTCCAAATCTACGAAATCAATTGCCAAAATAACACATACAACCGTACATAACACATCCATACTTACCAAATCTACCAAATTGAGTTGCCAAAAATTTTTGGTAATCAATTCTTGGAAAATCCTTATGCACGTGTTATTATACCAAATCAACTATACAACGCACGGGTTACTACCAAATCAATTCACAGAACTCTGCCAAATCTACCATCGAACGCCCCGTAATTAAATCTACCATACAATGCACATGTTCCTATACTCACGGTTGGCAATATAAAGACGTGATAATTATGTTTGATTCTAGGTTGCCTGTTCTACCTACGTACTAGTAAAATGAAGAAAACTGGGTTATTATTTTTAGAGCCCGTACACGTTTATTTTGTCAAAGCTCTACTATTAAAGTGGAGTTAGTCGTTGTACATTCGCCCTCACCCCTCCCCAGGCCCCCAACTCCCCCTTTTATTTGCTCGACCCCCTCCCTCTTTTAATCGGCAATTGACACTTACCAAAACACGCATAGTCGTAGTACATAGCAAATCTACCAAATCAATTGCCAAAATAACACCCACTACTCTACATAGAACATCCATAAAATCAATTAGTTGCCAAAATATTAGGTAATCAATTCATGAAAAGTCTTTATGCACATGTTACTATGCCAAATCTACCATACACAACACACGGGTTATTAACAAATCAATTCACGGAAATCTACCAAAATAATAAAGCGGGATGAAAGCCCAAAAGTGTCCTTCTCAGCTCGAGCTCATATGAGCTTGAGTGAACAGTAAAATGAAAAAGAACATATTTTTCATTTCAAAAACTCATTTTTGTAGCAAATATTGAAAATGTTTTCATTACTCGTAAACTTTCACCATCGGGGACTCCGCAACTTGAGGAGCTACGGTCAACGCGATTCCGGGTCCGTTGAAAACCTCTCGGGGGAGCCGATGCCCACGCGGCCATACCGGGTGTCCTACTATGCCGGTCCCCATCTCTAGAGCCGCTCTAGAGCGCTAGCAGATGTCGCGCGTGGGAAACCCCGAAAAAATCGACTATCGTCACGCGTGTCTAAAAACGGTGTGGGCACGAGCAAATTTCGACGGCTACCCAGACTTGTCAACATCGAGGGAAAACTACGGGAAAGCGCACAAAAACGGCTTAGCGGCGGTGGCATATTTCTTGAGAGGGTACGTATCACCCTGCTTCCATGTATGGCGGCAGTAAGTATGTGCCACCCGAGAGTCTCCCGCCCAATTTTGCCTCCCAACCACACTCTGTACGGGCGCAAACTTTCCTGCCAAAATATTCATTTTTGCCGCCCTAACTTAGTCTTCGCTCGCGGCTTCTATTATTTTATTTTATTTTCAATCCATCCTCCCCCCCCCCCCCCCTCTCTCTCTCTCCCTCCCCCTCCTTGTCATGTTTGTTATTGTTTTGTTTTAGAAACGTCATGCAACGATGAACGATGCGCCCACTTTTGACATACCCGCCGGTTCTGGTTCAATGCACGCGACCATGACGCCAATCGAAAGTTAGCCTGGTTGAGGACTAGGCAACTTGAGCGTATGAAAGCTCTTTTTTCTTTTGGAACCATGCAGCAGCAGGTGGCGACATTTGTGTGCTCTCGTGTCTTGGGTCCTAGGGAAATTACAGAATTCAAATGAAAGCTCTTTCACTTCAGTTAAATATATATCTTGTTTCTTGTCTTGAGATGATGGTACACCAGCCCTTGGGGTAGTAAGATTGTGAGGTTTGATGGGTACACACCAGCCCCTAGTAGGATAATAAGATTTTGAGGTTTGATCAATGGTTGGCTCATGTGATGTATGTGAAGTGAATAGATAGGTTTGAGACCACTGCCTTTTCTAGCTCCGTGTGATGGATAGGGTTGTTGTTTTCTTCTCATGCAGCCATCTTCGCGCTCGTGTGGTGGCTCTGAATCATGGATTCAGACAAGGCCCCAACCCACACGTCATCTCCTTGGCGACTCGGGTGGAGAAACTCTAACTGGCCGTCCCTCCCTTCACCTTCCTCGCTTCCCACGCCGCCGCATGAGGGGCTCGCCGGGGAAGCTCGGCTGGCTCTCGCATCCATGGCGCATAGACCACAACTTACTAGCCTAACTAAAACAACCTAACAACACCAAAAGAAACAAAACCGATAAAAGGGTTGTCATGGCAGCGAAAATGGCTGTCGTGGTGGCGGTTTTTGGGTTTGCCTGGAAACGCTGCCATAGCAAACTATATTTGCATGTGTGCCGAGGCAGGGCGTAAGCCCATAGTTCCCCCCCTCAACACCGCGGGAGGCCCTTAACATCAATGATGCCCACCTTGTCATGCAGTTCCTAGAAACGAACACGACCAAGTGGCTTTGTCAGGATGCCCCCCCCCCCCCCCCCTCGGCTACGTTGATTTCGATGAACTCCACACCCATCATGCCCTTCTCAACGCACCGAGTTGAAATGTGTGTGACACATCCCCTCATAGCATGCGATTTGATATTGCGAACCATGTGTTATACATCTAACAAGATTTGCTACTCTCAATGGTGTACGGTGATACCAATCATCGTACACACTTCGTGCAAGGAACCCCTGTGCAACATATCTCAAATAATTTACTTTATCAATTTGTGTGTGTTGGGTTAGCGATCACACATGTTTCTGTGCATAGGTTTTAATTTCACATCTGTACGATATCGTCACCCCCATGCAGTTTAACGCTAGAATGTGTGAAGCATGGAGAGGGGGGGGGGGGGGTCAATAGCAACGATTTGCAAGTGATTTCTCGGTTTAATTTTCTTGGAATAATCAATACAATAATGTAGTCTTCCATGATTTGATTTGTTTCGAACAATAATACGGTTGACTGGTAAGTCCCGGCTGGTTCTTTTCCATCAATCACACCGCATCAGTGAGTTGAACTCGTCACCCTTCCTCTGCTCAGAAATACGTAGGGGCACACACATCTTAAGCCGTGCTTGATTGCCTCGCGATCTGTGAACTAGTTGGATCCCCCACGAAGCATAATAGGTTTTAAGTTTTGATGTGTGTGCCCCTACGTATTTCTCGGTTTAATTTTCTTGGAATAATCAATACAATAATGTAGTCTTCCATGATTTGATTTGTTTCGAACAATAATACGGTTGACTGGTAAGTCCCGGCTGGTTCTTTTCCATCAATCACACCGCATCAGTGAGTTGAACTCGTCACCCTTCCTCTGCTCAGAAATACGTAGGGGCACACACATCTTAAGCCGTGCTTGATTGCCTCGCGATCTGTGAACTAGTTGGATCCCCCACGAAGCATAATAGGTTTTAAGTTTTAATCGTTGAAACTTACCATTTTTTACTAACTTCCAAGAGTTGAAAGTTAACATCTTTTTTTAAAGTCATCAAAACATATTTAAAATGGATCTAGTTTGAAAGCCCTCATTACGAGAAACACGAATATGAAAACATTACTGAATTTAAACTTTTTATTCAAAAGATATGAATATTTGAAAATCGAATGCCCGAGGAAAAAGCAGACGCGAGGGAGTACTTGACTAGTAGCCCTCATTCGTCCCACAGGATGCTCTGCTGTCAATCACAAAAATAAAAATAAAAAGCTCTTGGGCGTGTTTCCTCACCCTACTTTCTGACCGGCGCCCTTATTTCCACACGTATGTAGCATAAATTCTTTTATTTGTATGCAACTGCGACAAACATTCCCCGGGAAAGAGTCTGTGCCAGAAATTGATGTTTTGATTTCATGGATTTGGCCGTCTTATGTTCCCGTTGCTGGTTTGGCGGGAGTACATTAGTGCAATTTTGGTTGGTAGCTTATCAAGCGGAGCACTTGGCGGCTATTGCTAAAAAAGTAAATGGTTATGTAGTTGAAAGTGGAATTTACTCTCTATTTTACATTCCTGGCTGACCTGTGTCCAAAAGTGCAACTAGCAATGATCGAGCTGGGACGATGGGCTGGCAGTTTGGCAAAGGACTGCACATAGGATGAATATATCGGGGACGTCCGCAGCGGGAGACGACTTTGACCTGGTTAATACTTAGACCTGTCACTGCTATTAGTAGTAGTACTACTATAACAGAAGCCGTTGGGAACTATCTAGAGACACAAAGCTAATGAGAAGCTCTACATCGATAATGGAGCGATCTTCTTCTTCATCCATGCTCTCGCGCGCCGTGGCCCTCCTGGCTATGATCGTGTGGTGCTTGCTCCTACCATGCTCTACCGCCGCAGCCGAAGGTAACCACCCGCCCTGATTTTTTTTTTGTCTTTGTAGTTGTTGTTCATGCTACATCTAGCGCTAGTTATGTCATATTTGCATGCGATGGTGGTGTGCATGCAGGTGCAAGCTTCAATTTTCGCAGAGGGTTGCGAGGAGGAGGAATAGGGCTGAACTCGCCGCAGCCTGGGCAGATGAAGCACCAGGACTGCCCGGGCTGTGGCGAAGCCTACGCTTTGCCATCGCCATCGGGCATGGCCCTTGCGGTGCCACACCGTAAGAACCTGCACCCGGGGCGACACTGAAGATTCTGCACGGCAACAACGGCTTGGAGAGGAGGGGCTGCCTGATTCGACGAACTTTGTGGCTGTGCATATTAGGACTCATCACAAACTAGATTTTTTTTTCAATTTTAGTTATATTTCTCCTCAACATTGTTATATCTCGCCAAAAGCAATAATTTCATGACTTGTGGCTTCGACAAGAGCCCAAAAATAGGTGAGCCATTTGGCCTGATTACGAGGTCATTGGGGAGGCTTACTCTCGGTCTGCTCATGTGAGCATTGTATTGCTCGAATCGTCTTGTTTTGTGTTACCTTATGCGGCTTGCGGTGACGTGATCTTTTACAAGTGATTATATTCGAATTGAGTTTGTACGAGAAGACGTTACGTAGCTAAGCCTTGAAGGTGGCACAAAACAGGGTACCGGCCACACGAATGAAACAGATCTTGTTATCTGCTCGCCTCTTCCCTAAATGGCGACCAATTTCTTTGTATTAGCGACCTATGATGCCTTCTCGTCGTTAGTCGCACTGTCTGACAAGCGCGTCTACATGCCTACCCAGTTTTTGCCTGATGTATGATCCAACCAAAAAAACGCGCGCCTACTCTACAATGTTTACCACTGCGTGTGGGTGTACCCGGTAACTCCAACCATCTGGGTAGCTTACTCGGCCAATGGGTGTGTGATTGGACGTGTACCGTACTGTCTGGCGGCGACAACAACAATTGTGGCCTATATGCTTCGTTCACCGGCCAGAATAACCCAACGACAGTTCGATAGAAATCTCAACCGCATTCACCACACCAAATGACCTGAACCATCGAAATCGTGCACCCCCATCCAACAGCACACGAGCAGGAGGATAGGCGGCCGGAGGGGTGGTCAAAGGCTGCCGTGCCTGATCTCACACCTTCAGTAAGCACAGACTACCACAGTAGGCGACGTCCACCGGTCAAAGGCACGTCTCCTGGTGACAAACTCTGACGCGGCATGCTCGCACGCTTCAATGCCGGCCGCAAGCCATGTTTCCAGGCCACCTGCATACACGCCACCAGGCCGCATGCATAGTTTCTGCACAGACGATGACACATGGCCTTCTCTTGCTAATCTCCTTTTTTTTTCTTTTTTTCAAAAAGGGGTCTCCCCAGTCTCTGCATCACAACGATGCATACGGCCACATTTATAAATAAAATAGGTTCAACAACGTCTTAGAGTCGTGAAACAAAATAAAGGCGAGCTCACATAGAGCCTCAACGTCAAAACAAGAAAAGGCCATAAAGCCACAACCGGCTGGCATAATAAAGATAGGAAAACTAATCGTCTATCCTATTACATGACCGCCATCCAAACCGGTTGAAGATATCCCGCGCTACCATCTCCCACCGGACAGATCCAGTAAGCAAACGCTCCCTGGCCTCCATCGGAGTGAGTAAGGACCACATACGGATCAGCGCCGTAGCACGGAATACAACCTGCAAAAAATGAATAGTAGTTATTCTGTTAAAAGCCAAATCATTTCTGCAATTCCAAATTCCCCAGAACAACGCACAAACTCCTACACGAATGTGTCTAGCTGTATCGGACTCTATCCCATCCAGCCACCACTGGTAGAAAAAAGCCCTTTAGTCCCGGTTCGCAACAGCCTTTAGTCCCGGCTGTGCAACCGGGACTAAATATGCGCGACTAAAGACCCCCCCCCCTTTAGTCGCGCCTCTTACGGACCGCGACTAAAGGCCCGTCCACGTGGGCGCCCGTGGTCCGTCGGGGCGGAGGACCTTTAGTCCCGGTTCTCGTGGCCAACCGGGACTAAAGGCCTCCTCCGCAGGTTTAGGGTTTCAGCCCCCCTAAACCTGGTTTCTTTTTAATTTGTAGTGTTTTATTTGTTTTATATTTTATTTTGTGTTTTATTTTATTTTTGATGAAGTTTCAGTACACATATTCTACGCTACTATATACATGCATATGAAATTTCAAACACGAAGAATTCAAGAGGAATATATAATATATATTCAATCTCGGGTGACCATATACAACTTCGAACAAGTTTCCATACACAATTAGGATGGATGACCATATACAACTTCGAACAAGTTTCAATCTCGGGTATGCATATAAATTTCTTCGTCCTCGGTATAGTGTTCTCCTTTAGGATTGATGACTTCCCTCATGAAAAATCCTGCTAATTCTTCTTGAATTGGTCGGAAGCGAGCTTCTGGACTAAGCCTCCTCCGCAAGTTATCCGTCGCGTTCCGCACGCTATCTGATGCCTTTCGCTCAGTGGTGTGTCTCCGGATGTTCTCACAAACATAGTATCCACATAGATTGGTCCCCGGTGGCTGCTTATCCACATTAACTAACCTTCTGAAATCTAGTTCATGTTTGAATTCACCGACAATTTCTTCTGAGAACCGTCTCCAAACCCTACAGGGCAAAAAAAATTAAATGAATAAGGGAGTTATTAGTTACTTGATATTAGGAAATGAACGAAAGAGACCGATCGATATAGAGCTCAAATGATTGAAAATAATTACTTTTGCAGCATTTTTCTCATGTCGGCCCAACGCTTTGGATCCGAATCCATAGAGTCCATGATTAGAACTCTGGAGGTGTGAAGTTCAATATTTAGCAGAATCCAGTGGAACCTGCGGACACGTTACATGCACAGTCATGCATAACTCATCGATTAGACATACCATGCATGGAGTAAACAAAAGAGAATGGGCACAAGAGAGAAACACTCACCCAAAATGGTAAGGAAATAGAATATGACTTTTGAGTTGATGCTTTCTAAGAAACTTGTACAGGTCGTTCTCCACGTCTTCGGGGTGATGTTGTAACACATGTCCATTAACGATATGTGGGTCAATGAACCCAACATCATGGATGTTTCTTATTTTGCATTCCCAAATCTTCAATCTGCATAATAGCGTACGCAACAATATAGTTAGGACAATATATATATATATAGTGCAGGCAATGAAGAACGAGATGAGGTAGAAATAAATCACTTACAGAACGTAGCAACTCAGCATAGATTTGTCGAGGTCGCGCAGATTGAACAGCTGGAACAATTCACTCATATGAACTTCTACAGAGTACCGTTTGGTGTGATGCTCATCTGTAACATCCGCATAAACATATTCTTTGTCGGCCCATGTTATGAATTGCTTGTACCAACGTAGCAGATTTCACATTTGTGGTGGTAGAATCTTTTCCTGCGCAGGTTCGACGAGAGGCCCATTCCGCACATATTGTAATGTTATCTCACATACTGGCGCATCCTCAAGGTCTAAGAAGGCACGAAGAGTCAAACCCATCTCGGACGCTTGTTTCATGGCACCCGCTACAGTCAATCCAAGTGCTGCCGCAGCTGCTATGATCTCGGGGTCCTCTTCCGGACCGGCTTTCACTATGAGCGGGGGGATCAATTGTTTCTTCTGCATCCCGAGCTGGTCAACTTGTTTCCCGCTTTTTTTACTTTCTTCTTTCTCCTCCTTCAATATTTTTGCTTGCCTACGAAGTTCATGTCCATAGTCGTCAGGCATATTCAGCTCGGCTTGGGACGGTGTCGTCAAAAAATCCTTAGCCCACTTCTTTTGCTTCTCAGTGAATACTTGCTTGGGCTCAGGCTCTTTTTTCGCCTTCATATCCGCCTTCCATTTCTCATAATCAGCAGACGCGGCCAATTTGATTTCAGCTTCACTAAGTTCCCCAGGCCTTGGGAGGAGAGGCTTCAGTGATGGCTCCGGTACCCTTGTGGTCTTAGGTACATAAGGGTCCGGGTTAATAGTCCAGGAGCGGGTTTCCTTGTTGTCCGCCTGCTTCTGCTTCTTCGCCGGAGGTGGATTGGGGGGCGTCGTACCCGCCGGAGGAGGATTGGGGAGCGTCGTACCCGCCGGAGGTTGTGGATCGGGGGACGGCGTCGAATGGCGTGAAGGAGGTGTAGGTGAACCACCACCACCGCCACCACCGCCACCACCACTACCACCATCGGAGGGGGGTGGACTTGCTAGCCTTGGCGCCTCGCCTGGAAACACTATGTACTTCTTTTTCCATAGAATGAACTGGCGCTTGACATCTCCAAGTCTTCTCTCCCCTTCGGGTGTAGGTTTGTCAATCTCCAGGTCCTCAAACCCTTGGACTATGTCTTCCACCACGACACGAGCATAGCCATATGCAATGGGGTTGTTGTGGTGGAGTGCTCCAGGTGTATAGGGTAAAGCACTGCCGCTAGCTACCTTCGTGGAAACGTTCCCCACGGGATAATGCAGATCACATTCTTTCATCTCCTTTACATCATCCACGGGGTAGTGAGGCTCCGGTGCATGAATCTCGATCATCGGTGCACTAGCACCAGGCGGGGCATCCGTGGAAGCCACGCTGCTTCTCCGTTGCTGGCTTCCGCGATCCGCTTCATGATCTTCATGCGGCCCTGCAGCCGATTTTTCTTTCACTAGTTCATGCACGGTCTGCTTCAACTCATGGAGTTCCGATGCTAACTTCGTCATAAGATCCGCATCCCGGTCCGTCTTTCTCTTACGGCTTCTGTAACAGTACGGGTCATTGTCCTGGGAAAACCCTACTTTCCACGGAACTTTGCCTTTGCCTCGTACACGTCCTCCGTGTTCATCATTCCCGAGGGCTATTGTCAGTGCGTCTTTCTCTCTGTTGAACTTGATCAAGCCCTCTTGAGCTTGGGTCATTGCGTCAATAAGGGCTTGGGTGGGAGCAAACTGTCTCTGCTGGTGAACACACACCCCTGTCTCCGGGTCTAGCGATCCCCCATGCCCGTACCACCAGCTTTTGGCCCTTGGGTCCCATCCCTCTGTACCTAGAGGGATTCCTCGCACCCTCAGGTCCTCCTCCATCTTCTGCCACCTAGGCTCCGAAAGGAGGTATCCTCCTGGCCCAATAATATGATGGTACTTTTTCTTACTCGCATTATCCTTTTTTTTTGATATTTCCTTGAAATGCTCCGATTGCTTTTGCCTCACAAATTCTGGCCAATCATCTTTCAGTTTCTCATGTTGTCCATTGAAATCCGGAGTCTTGCCCTTGTTGACATAGTCACGGGTTAAATTTTTCTTGAAGTTCCGGAATGCTTCGCCCATCTTCTGAAGAGCGAACTCTTTAACTAGCCTCCTCCTCTGACGTCCACCCGGAACCTCGTTACCGAATTCATCGACTTTGTTGTATTCCGGAGGTAGAATGAAATGTTCCATAAGCTTTCTCCAGCAATCCTTTTTCGTTCTCTTGTCGACAAAACTGAAACCAAGACGTGCCTTCTTTGGCTCCTTCCATTCTTGGACGGTGATCGGGACGTTGTCTCTAATAACGACTCCGCATTGGTTGATAAACTTTGAGGTGTGCTGTAGGGGCTTGCTGATTTCACTGACAAACTCAATGGCATATGTTTCTCCTGTTTTCATCACCTTGGATTTGCCACGCTTTGTCGTACTCGATCCGGAGGGCTAAAAAAAGAAAGAGAGTCGCGCGCATTAATACATATGTATTCACATTTCAGTAAGTTTGTATCACGAGAGGCTCAATGTATATATATACCTCGCCGGAGGTGGTTGCTACTTGCAATTCGAGATCGTCGTTTGTTGACGGTTGACCTCCGTCGACAATGTCCGTTCCTTCACCTTCTTGATCATCGACAATCTCTGTTCCACCGTCAAGGTTCAGATAAGAAGAGACTACATCCTCTTGTTGCTCATATTCTGAGCCCGGCACATAAGGAATCTCGTTGTTGATGATGCCCATTAAATAAGTTCAGCCTCCGGATCCCTAAGCGGCTCGGTTCTATCGTCCGCCATATGTCACTCCTGCATGTAGTAAAAATTCTTTAAGTATAAAGGAATTAAAAAATAAGATTAAGGGGACATAGAGGAGGAGGAATTAAAAAATAAGATTCTTTAAGTAAAAATTCTTTTTTTCTTCTTCTTCCTTTCTTCTTCCTCTTTCTTCTTTCTTTCTTCTTCTTCCTTTTTCTTTCTTGTTTTTTCTTCTTCCTTTTTCTTTCTTCTTTCTTTCTTCTTTCTTTTTTTCTTCTTCCTTTTTTTTCTTCTTTCTTTTTTTCTTCTGTTGTTTTCTTCCTTTTTCTTTTTTTTCTTCCTTTTTCCTTTTTTCTTCCTTTTTCTTGTTTTTCTTCTGTTTTTCTTTTGTTTTCTTCTTCCTTCTTTCTTCTTCTTCCTTTTTCCTTTTTCTTTCTTCTTCTTCTTCCTTTTTCTTCTTCCTTCTTCTTCTTCTGCCGGCGCGCGGAGGACGGCAGGCAGGGCCAGCAGGCGGCGGGCGGCAGGGCGTCGGGCGGCGGGCGGCGGGCGGCGGGCAAGGGCGCAAGGCACGGGCGGCGGGCAAGGGCAGGGCACGGGCGGAGGCGGCGCTCACTGGGGATGGGGGCGGCGGCGCGCAGGGCTTCGGCGTCGGCGTCGGCGTCGGGGCAGGGCTTCGGCGTCGATCGGCGTCGGGGCAGCGCTTCGGCGTTGAGAGAGAGGAGAATGGGAAGTGGCAAAACTGCTAAGTGCAGTATTTATAGACGCACCTTTAGTCGCGGTTGGAGAGGCGGACCGCGACTAAAGGTACCCTTTAGTCGCGGTCCGCCTCCCCAACCGGGACTAAAGGGTACTCTTTAGTCGCGGTCCGCCTCCCCAACCGGGACTAAAGGGTTTTGGCGCCGCTTAAGTTCCCGCGCAGAAAGACCCTTTAGTCGCGGTTGGGGACAACAACCGTGACTAAAGGGTACCTGTGGGCCTGCTGGGCCTTCTGCGGGCATGTTTTTTGTTTTCTTTTTTGCTTTATTTATTTTGTTTTGTTTTTCTTCTTTTTTTCTTCCTTTTTCCTTTTTTCTTCTGTTTTTTCTTCTGTTTTTTTCTTATGTTTTTCTTCTGTTTGTTTTTTTCTTCTGTTTTTCCTTTTTTCTTCTGTTTTTCCTTTTTTCTTCTTATTTTTTCTTCCTTTTTCCTTCTTTCTTCTTCTTCCTTTTTCCTTTTAAAATTAGAAAAATAAAACTAATTCATTTTAAAATCTTAAAAATACAATTATATATCAAAAAAATCAAAAAATAAAACTAATTCATTTTAAAACCCCTTGAAGGTTTGACAAAAGGTTTGATACATCATTCAGTTCATCGACCAAATACAAAGTTTGGTACAATAAATTATTACACATCAATTCTTCCCTTGTGGCCCTGCTTGCTTACGATTGTGCCATATCCATGGAGCATCCTCATCATTTAACTTAATGCTTGGGTCAGTGTTCACTTTGAAGGGCGGAATTTCACCAAACATATTATAATCTTCTGACATGTCTGTCTTGTCCTCCACTCCCACGATGTTTCTTTTCCCTGAAAGAACAATGTGGCGCTTTGGATCATCGCATGATGTACTGATCGTTTTCTTATCTTTCCGTTTCCTCGCTTTGCTACTCATGTCCTTCAAATAAAAAACCTGAGCGACATTTTTGGCAAGGACGAATGGTTCGTCAAGGTAACCAAGATTGTTGAAATTCACCATTGTCATTCCGTATTGCTTGTCCACCTTTACCCCACCTCCTGTTAGCTTGAACCATTTGCACCGGAACAAAGGGACCTTAAAGGAGGGTCCATAGTCAAGTTCCCATATCTCCTCTATGTAACCATAATATGTGACCTTTTGCCCATTCTCGGTTGCTGCATCAAAGCGGACACCACTGTTTTGGTTGGTGCTCTTTTTATCTTGGGCGATGGTGTAAAATGTATTCCCATTTATCTCGTACCCTTGGAAAGTCGTTATAGTCGAAGATGGTTTCTTGGCCAACATGTACAGCTGATCTCCAACATCATTGTCATTCATTAAATGTTTTCGCAACCAACTGCCGAAAGTCTCCATGTGGGCCTTTCTAATCCAGGATTCAGGCTTCCCCGGGTTGTCCGAGCGTAAAATATTCTTGTGTTGCTCGAAGTACGGAGCCACCAAGCTGGAATTTTGCAGAACTGTGTGGTGTGCTTCAGTCATAGAATGACCGTCCATACATATCGTGGATTCCCTTCCGATCTTGCCTTTTCCACTTAGTCTCCCCTCGTGCCGCGATTGAGGAATACCAATCGGCTTAAGGTCAGGAACATAGTCAATACAGAACTCAATTACCTCCTCATTTCCATAGCCCTTGACGATGCTTCCTTCTGGCCTAGCACGGTTACGAACATATTTCTTTAATACTCCCATGAACCTCTCAAAGGGGAACATATTGTGTAGAAATACAGGACCGAGAATGGAAATCTCTTCGACTAGGTGGACCAGGAGGTGCGTCATAATATCGAAGAAGGATGGTGGGAACACCAACTCGAAACTGACAAGGCATTGGACCACATCGTTCTGTAACCGTGGTAGATCTTCTGGATTGATTACCTTCTGAGAGATTGCATTGAGGAATGCACATAGCTTCACAATGGCTACTCGAACATTTTCCGGTAGGAGCCCCCTCAAAGCAATCGGAAGCAATTGCGTCATAATCACGTGGCAGTCGTGAGACTTCAGGTTTTGGAACTTTTTCTCCGACATGTTTATTATTCCCTTTATATTCGACGAGAAGCCAGACGGGACCTTCATACTGCTCAGGCATTCAAAAAAAATGACCTTCTCTTCTTTGGTAAGAGCGTAGCTGGCACGACCTTGAAACCATTCCGGATGCCGGTTATCTGGGTCTTTCAAAAGTTGCTGGTCCTGCCGTGCTTCCTTTGTATCATTTGTCTTCCCATACACGCCCAAGAAGCTTAGCAGGTTCACGCAAATATTCTTCGTAACATGCATCACGTCGATTGCAGAGCGGACATCTAGGACTTTCCAATATTCTAGCTCCCAAAATATAGATTTCTTCTTCCACATGGGTGCGTGCCCGTCAACTCCCCGCGGAACTGATTGTCCTCCAGGACCCTTTCCAAAGATGACTTTCAAATCCTTGACCATATCAAATATCTCAGCACCAGTACGTTCCGCAGGCTTCGGCCGGTGATCTGCCTTCCCGTTGAAATGCTTGCCTTTATTTCTTACGTTATGATTTCGGGGAAGAAATCGACGATGACCCAGGTACACGTTCTTCTTACAATTAACCAAACGTACACTTTCAGTCTCATGTAAGCAGTGCGTGCATGCATTGTATCTCTTATTTGTCTGTCCCAAAAGGTTACTGAGAGCAGGCCAATCGTTGATGGTTACAAAAAGCAACGCTCGTAGGTCAAATTCCTCTCCTTTGTGCTCATCCCAGACACGTACACCAGGTCTGGCCCACAACTGTAAAAGTTCTTCAACTAATGGCCTTAGGTACACATCGATGTCGTTGCCGGGTTGCTTAGGGCCTTGGATGAGAATTGGCATCATAATGAACTTCCGCTTCATGCACAACCAAGGAGGAAGATTGTAGATGCATAGAGTCACGGGCCAGGTGCTATGGCTGGAGCTCTGCTCGCCAAAAGGATTAATGCCATCAGTATTTAGACCAAATCTTATGTTCCTTGCGTCATCTGCAAAATCTTTGAAAACTCTGTCGATCTTTCTCCATTGCGTTCCATCAGCGGTGTGTCTCAACTCCCCGCCGGACTTACGGTCCTCTTTGTGCCATCGCAACGACTTGGCATGCTTTTTGTTCATGAACAGACGTTTCAACCGTGGTATTATAGGAGCATACCACATCACCTTGGCAGGAACCCTCTTCCTGGGTTTCTCGCCCTCAACATCGTCACCAGGGTCATCGCCTCTGATCTTATAATGCAATGCAGTGCATACAGGGCATTCATTCAAATTCTCGTATTCACCGCGGTAGAGGATGCAGTCATTAATGCATGCATGTATCTTCAGAACCTCTAAACCTAGAGGGCAGACAACCTTCTTTGCTTCGTACGTACTGGCGGGCAACTCGTTATTCTTCGGGAACATATTCTTCAACATTTTCAGCAAATTTTCAAATGATGAGTCACCTACACCTTCCTGTGCCTTCCATTTTAGCAAATCCAGTGTGCAGCCCAGCTTTTTCAGACTATTATCACATCCTGGATACAACGACTTTTTGTGATCCTCTAACATGCGATCCAAATTCTCCCTCTCCTTGTCAGTTTCGCAGCGCCTCCGTGCATCAGCAATGGTCCGACCAAGATCATCAGCGGGCTCATCATGTGGCTCTTCTTCACCTTCACCTAACCCTTCCCCACCTTCAGCATCATCCTCCATGAAAGTATCACCGAAATGATCATGATAGTTGTCATCGATATCATCCCCTTCTTCATCTTCTTCCATTCTAACCCCTCTTTCTCCATGCTTGGTCCAACAATTATAGCTTGGCATGAAACCATGCCGAAGCAGGTGCATGTGAACGTCTCTTGAGGAGGAGTAACCCTTCTGATTCTTACAGACAGCACATGGACAGATAATAAAACCTTGCTGCTTGTTCGCATTTGCCACTACGAGGAAATCTTTCAAACCCGTAGTGAACTCGCCGGAGAGTCGGGGACCGTACATCCATTGCCGATTCATCTGCATTATTATTATACAAGGTATATAATTAACCATGATGCATTTGTTAAACTAACTAGCTAGAAATAATACAAATTAAACAATGAACTACACACATGCGTATTTTATCAATGACACATGAAAGGTTCAAGTTGCTAACCGCGATCGCGGAGGAAAAATAAATGAGAAAGCTCAAGTGTGGCTCGGACACTTCATATCATGTTTGTTTCAGGCTCTCGGGCATTTCATCAAACACCTTGTGTGCATAGGAGAAACCAAAAGCAAACCCACCACCACCTTCTGAAAATTGTGAAGTTAGCTGAGTGAAGTGAAGTGAGCTGAGTCCTATATATAGGGATGGGTCTTTAGTCCCGGTTGGCCTGGACAACCGTGACTAAAGGCCTTCGGGGACCTTTAGTCCCAGTTGGCCAGGCCAACCGGGACTAAAGCCCCTCCCGTCCGCCAGCTGTCGACCGAGCGCGCTGGGCCCAGATAGTTGGTCACGGGTCTTCTCCCGAACCGCGACTAAAGACCCCTTTGGTCGCGGTTCGATTGTTTTGGGGACTAATGGAGGCGTATGGAAGCCTCTTTTTCTACCAGTGCACATTCCAAATAGCGAACCGACCGAACTCGGAGGAGTAATGTTAAAGGCAATTTGCACGGTGCGCCACACAATTCTCGCCAACGGGCACTCAAAGAAGAGATGCTTAATGGTCTCGTCCCGATCACAGAAACTACACCTAGTAGATCCTGTTCAATTGCGCTTAACCAAGTTGTCCTTTGTTAAAATGACTTGTTTATTGACAAACCACATAAACACCTTAATTTTGAAAGGAACTTTTACTTTACAAACATGCTTGGAACTAGGAATGACACTCGAGTTAATAACGTCGATGTACATCGAATTAACAGTAAGTTGTCCAGACCTAGTAAGTTTCCAACACAATTGATCTGGCTGATGAGCTAGCTGAACTTCCATCAGTCTACGCACCAGATGAAGCCAAACTTCCTATCTATCACCAACATGCACCCTCCGAAACTGGATATTAAGGGGAATGGACTGCATAATCGTTGCAACAAGCACATCACGTCGCTGAACAATACGATAGAGGGTTGGGTACTGGAGCGCCAATGGTGTATCACCAAGCCAAGTATCCTCCCGGAAACGGGTATCGTTGCCATCACCGACAATAAAATTTGTTCTATTAAAGAAGGCTGCCTTAACTCTCATAAGCCCCTTCCAAAACGGCGAATCAGTTGGTCTCACTGTCACCTGTGACAAAGTCTTGGAATCCAGATACTTGTTACGGAGAATCTGCGCCCAGGTTGTGTCAGTCTCAACTGATAGTTTATACAGCCACTTACTAAGCAGTCATCTGTTCTTGACCTCAAGATTCTCGATACCCAGACCCCCTTGGTCCTTTGGTCTACAAATAACATCCCACTTGGCGAGTCTATACTTTCTCTTTAGTTCATCACTCTGCCAAAAAAAATCTTGATCGGTAGAAGTCCAGCATTTTCCTAACCCCAACTGGAACCTCAAAGAAAGATAGTAGGAACATCGGCATACTCGTGAGCACCGAATTAATAAGAATCAACCGGCCTCCATAAGACATAAGTTTGCCCTTCCAGCAACTAAGTTTCTTTTCGAACCGATCTTCGATGCATTTCCACTCTCTGTTTGTTAGCTTACGATGGTGAATGGGTATACCTAGGTAAGCAAAAGGTAAAGCCCCTAATTCACATCCAAACAATTGCCTGTAAGCCTCTTGTTCCTCCTTGGCTCTACCAAAGCAGAACAACTCGCTTTTATGAAAGTTAATCTTTAAACCGGTCAATTGTTAATCTCCTGGAATAACTCATGACGCGGCCGCTCCAATAATTTCTGTGACAATAATAACCGCTGGAGAAAATATACCAACATAGCGGCGGATAAAAATGTCGCCTAAAATGAGTCGATAACGTCCAGAAAGTTGGCGCGGGGATGGCCCGGGAGGAAATGTGTTAGTGACGGTCATCGTCACAAAAAATGATCTTGCGCGACGATTTTCTGGTCCGACATTATGATTTTTGTCACTGAATGGATCATATTTTGTAGTCGACGATGGAATCCTGGTGTTTGTGATAAGAAGTAAAGAAGGATCTTTCAGCACATACATGAATATTAGCAGCAGTGTCTAACCATTAGTCGGTAGATTGACATAATAAAAGAACAATAGGTAAATTATCATACCCGGATGCTCCCTTTGAATATTGCCAACGTTCATGTTGACAAATTTTAACTCTGTACAGGTTCCTGTGCCAGGCCGCATAGCGGCTCGGACAATCGGGACACCAATGAACATTCACTACACAATTAAACCCAACAAGGATCCCCCTCCTTGTTCTTGTTTTGCCACTTTCGGTCCTTCTTTTTCTTGATGTTGGTAGTCTTGGAGACTTTGTTCTTTTCCTTGAACATGATGACACCCACAAATATTATGGTGCCAACTAAAACCCAGTGCATGTTCAAAGCGGTGACCCACATGATGGTTTTGGTCTGCCACCTCTTGAAGTGAGCACCCATAAATGGGCTCGGTTATAGAGCAGCTTTCATTACTACCTCTTGAAAATATATTAACCATGCCTTTCATCACTCTTCTTATGAATGATATTTCTTCTTGGACTAGGTCGGGCTTTATTCTTCTATCCTTGACAAGTAGGTAATGGTCGATATTTTCTTCGGAGGTGCAATGGCAGCTTACTGGAAATTCCACGCAGCTTCTTGAATCAGTAGAGACTACTGCAGGAGGTTGAATCCGCACTAGATGGAATTCTCGGAGAAAGACATGCACATTTTGCAATGGTCACAGTGTAGACCATCGGTTTTGTGCTGCCAAAATGTGTGTCGACGGCTGCTGCATGCCTGGTCTATAAAGGAGAAGCAGAATTTCCAAAAGGTTCGTGGTCTAATAATTGACTAACGGAAGACTTTGACCATGGACGAGAAGAGAGCCCTATAAGAAGGCCTGCACAAAGAGAAGAGGACAGCGTATGCAGTGAGAAGCTGGATACATGACGATCATGGCGCGTTCTTCCTCCCTCGCTCTCGCGGTGGCGGTGCTGTCAATCATCTGCTGTTTCATGCCACGCTCAACGACGGCAATCCGAGGTACTCCCTCCGTTCCAAAATAGATGACCCAACTTTGTACTAAAGTTAGTACAAAGTTGGGTCATCTATTTTGGAACGAGTACAAAGTTGGGTCATCTATTTTGGAACGGAGGGAATATATACAACTCCGCAGTAATTAATCTCGGCAACTCGATGGCCGGAACGATGTTTGATTATCCGCCGCTGTGTGTGTGTGTGCAGTTGTTCCCGACGGAGTCCATGGGCCACTAAAGCCCCCTCCGTCGCCGGTTCCCCATTATGCGGCGCATGGGGAACCCTACGCGGGACGGACGTGCAGGCCCTCGTCTTGCCCTCCACCGACTCCACGCCGCAAGACCATGCAAGTTGTGGCGAACTGACTTGCCTTACACATGAATCACCGTTATATGCAGCGATGGCGACGTTGCGATATGATTACGAGTTCTAGAATTATTTTATGTGGCAACGATCGAGTTGATTGATGTGGTTGATGCCACGATTCAGTGGAAGTTGACACCGGATGCATGCATGCTACACAAAGAAACATAGCTGTGTAATAAATACTCCCTCCGTTTCTAAATATAAGTCTTTTTAGACATTTCAAATGGAATACAACATATGAATATATGTAAACATATTTTAGAGTGTAGATTCACTCATTTCACTCCGTATGTAGTCATTTGTTAAAATCTTTAGAAAGACTTATATATGAGAACGGAGGGAGTACAATTTTGCAACCACCCTAATATATGTGGCGATGACAAACTTTTGCTGAGGAAAGTTCACTGAAAAAAATATGTCTTGTAAACCAGCAAACCCGGGGAACTATATTGTTTATTCGCTGACCAACTGCATGATTGAGATATTGTTGACTCGTGTTGGTCTTATATGTACAAGACGAAAAAGGGTGCCCTTTTTGCTTTTAACCCAATGACAAACTTTGACCGTTACATTTGAACGCGTCTCCAAGACAAGGAATTATAATAGGACTTAATTAGATAGCAATCCTCAGTGTGGTAGTAGTACTACGGTTCCCTATAAAAACAACGCATGCACAAAGAGAACACACATGAGAAGGTGTGAGGAAGTGATAGGAAGGAGGAAGGATCATGGAGGTTCTTTTTTTGTCTTTTTGCGAAAATATCAGATCTATTATAAAGATTCATCGAAAGTACAAAGCATCCCAAACATAATAAAAATTACGTTGAAGTACATGGACAACCGAAGAACCATTGCTGCCGCCAGAACGAGACGCCGATGTGCCGCTGTCGCCGTTCCCTTACTTGAGCCGACCTGACTTTGTCGATGACAGCCGGAAAGTCTTTGTGCATGTGCCCTTAAGGACCAACGCTCGGCAGTAACAGTCATCGCCATTGAATCCTTGAATCGATCTGAAAAACCTGACACCAAATCTCCCCATTGCGTATGCACGACAAGAAAATCTAACCTCGCCGCTCCGAGGAGCTGGCAAGAATCTACGCCGGAGCTCGGTCTAATCCGTTCCGGCGAACGAACTTGAGGAGGATCGGAGCCCGGAAGACTGACTCGAAGAAGAAGCTCCGCCCTTGTGAGAATCAAAACCCTACTTATCTAACCTAAGGCACTAGAAATACCATCCCCACAACGGTCATCGGAGCGGCATGCGGAGGGGAGACGAATCCACGTGCTCACCTCTCCTTCTTCCTCCTTGCTACTACGCAGTGTCGCGGACTTGCAATCCTTGCTTTAATATGTTGCTCCTTGTCATGCTGGGCGGCGGCCCGAGGTCATTAATTAATCGGTATTTACATTTCATATGTTTATCCCCGTTGTAAACTTAACCTATTTGTCATCAATCACCAAAAAGGGGGAGACTGTAAGTGCATCTAGTGCCCCTTAGTGATTTTGGTGTATTGAAGACTTATAGGTTAAGAGACTAATGTGTTTGTGAGTGTACACAGGTCTAATAGTTCTCTGAGGAGTTTGATATATCCAAAGAAAGTCGCCCCCTAAAAATGAATGTCTTCATCGTCTGATGACTTTGGTTTTCTTGAAGAATTTGAGAATGAGCAAATTGGTGTGACCTTGAAGTTATTGATGCGAGGACTATGAAGCGTGAAGACTTTTGTTTTCGTAGTTTCATTTCCTTCCTTTTGGTGATAGGAAACACCGTACTATTAAAGGGGGTCGAGGTAATACTATGAAAAAATTTCCAAGTATGCTCATCTCAAATCCTATACACATACCTAATCCTTCGAGTGAAGCCTTTGAAAATCTCTTGCAGTTCAGTCAATTTCTTCAGTGACAGAGACAAATATATTATGGTCTCTGAGGAATTTGTTCTGACTAAGAAGTTAGGAATTCGCCAGTGCGAATTGCCTAGAGTGAGGAACATGATAGCCCTGAGGAATTTCGTAGTTCGAATTTCCGACCGTTGTTGTTCTTAGCGCCAGTTGTCCAGATATCTCATCCACATAACAGTCATATCATTAGCGGCATTTATGTCTTATGATGTCGGGCTGCTCCCCCAGGCTATAAATAGCACCCCCCCCCCCCCAACCACTAGCTAGTTGGCGGCTCAGAGAGATAGATTGACACTTGTCATTTAGAGCATCCCATCCTCCGAGGACTTTGAGAGAAAATCATCAGTGAAGAAAAACCAAAAATCCCAAACACCTAGAACCCAAAGTGATTGAGCATCACTGAAGAGATTGTTCCTATGTGAAACCGACGCTTGTTACCTTTGATGACAGTGCATCTTCCAGACGGTTTGGCGTCATTGTCTAAAGCATCCAAGAGAAATTGTGGATCGCCGAGTGTCCAAGTATATGAAGGTTTGGAAGTCAACTTGAAGACTTACCGCGAGTGATTGGGCAAGGTCAGTGTGACCTTAGCTCAAGGAGAATACGGTAAGGACTATGTGTCCTGGGACTCTGTGTGTCCTTTGCTTTAAATACCAAGCCGCTCCAACCATACGTACAACTGTCACAACAGTTGGAACTGGTCTACCAAATCGCCGAGTTGCTGGTTCTATTTCCTAAACTCTTTCATTTCATTATTTACTTGTTGATAAAATTTATCGTTATTGTTTGAAGACTTTGACTGAAGATTTTATCAACTTTCTCAATCCTATTTCTTCAGTCATCTTGTCCTCTGCCTGCTTATCCTGTTTAGACGCTACCTGTGCTCTGTACATGTTTTATTTCATCATGATGACTATGCTACTGTCTTGTTATGCATGCACCTGAAAACTTTATCCGATGCTTGTATTTCGTCACCTAGCAAATTCCTCAAGTAGTATTTCTTCAGTGCCAAATTTGTAAAAATCGCCTATTCACCCCCCTCCCCCTCTAGTTTTTTTTGTGAGAAAACTTCAAATCTATTGATCTTCAATCATGGCAATACAACGAACCCCATAAATAATAAAAATTACATCCAGGTCCGTAGACCACCTAACGACGACTACAAGCACTGAAGCGAGCCGAAGGCCCGCCGCTGTCGTCGCCCCTCCCTCGTTGGAGCCGGGCAAAACCTGTTGTAGTAGACAGTTGATAAGTCGTCGCGGTAAGGCCACATAGGACCAGTGCAGCAGAACAGCAACCGCCGCCGATGAAGGATAGCGTAGATCGGAAAGATCCAACCTGAAGAAATACAAACGTAGACAAACTACGATCAGATCCGAGCAAATCCACGAAGGATAGATCTGCCAGAGACACACCTCCACATGCCCAACGATGATGCTAGACACACCACCCAAACATGGGCTACGAGGAAGCCCTTATTCCATCTTTAGGGAGTTGCCCCCGTCTTGTCTTCCTGAGTAGGACACAAACCCTAACAAAACTTGAAAAAACATCCAAAAACGGAGCCATCCTGCCAGCAAGGGCCGGGATCCACCGCACCGCCATGGCTCTAAGGCCAGCGGAGACGAGACGAACCGGCGGCGGCGCCGAGGGGAGGCAAAGGACCCCCCCCCCCCCCCCCCCCTCTAGCTGATATAGCGCACTTTCAAATGTACTTCTGTGTAAATTGTGGAGACACTGTTGCACGCGTAAAAGTTTAAAATTTTGAAATAATAGATTAGTTAGGACTGACGGTGCATCACATTAGCAACACATTTGCAAATTTGGGTCTATAAGAAATTCATTGGGTCTCATACATATATTTTAGGGGGCAAACTTACAGAGAAAAACAGTGTACGATGCTTCCTGGATTGTTAATTAGCTATGCCCTAATCATAAAACTGATAATACATTCTGACAGCTAAATACAGACAACATAGGTTCAATGAACAAGTCAAAAGTAGAAAAAGAAGCTTAGATCAGCGATAATGAACTTTTGGTAGTTAATTAGCTACTAATTAAACTGGGAATTAACGCTGCGAATAGGTACTAACAACTACATGCGAGAATAGCCAAGTCCGCGCTGGCAAGAATAATTCACTGCCTAATTTTGATTAGTTGGAAACAACTCCCTTTATCATACCCATCGATGCACAAAACTAGTACTGCCCCCTCATACAGAAGTCCTAAAAATATCTTGACAATAAATCTTGATGCACTGATTAACCATCATCACATACATTTTAGATAACATGGTTCGTCAGCAAATACATTCCAGCACAGTAAATCCATCAGCAAATTAACAACATTGTTCCACGATGCACCAAAACATAATTATAATTACAAATCCAACAACAGACTCATTAATCAGGCAATATAACTACTCAAAAAAGCACTCTGTGGAATTTCACTGATAAAATTGAACTGATTAATCACCAAAATTTCAGATAAGACCAGGATAGTTCACTCCAAATTGAAGGTGAAAAATTACAAATCACAGTCATGCAAAAATCTGAGGAAACTTTTCAGAGATAAAACCAGATTTGTCCCCGCCAAAAAAAACCAGATTTGAACACCACAAATCTGATCTCGTACAAAAAATGCGAGCAAACGTTTCAGAGAGCAAAAACGACGAAAGAAAATGACTTGGAGAAGAGATCGCTGTAACAATCCGATCTTGTAAAAAAGAAGTCCAGAAAACACCGAGAGAAAGATGAGGAAAGAAAATGGCTTGGAAAAGAGTTCGGCGGATTGGTCCTTGTTTGGTCACCGGCCTTCATCCCCTAAGTCTCAGCCCGTGCCGGATCTGCAATGACTGGCCGTCGTCCTCATGCTTCCACAGTACCCGGATTCGTGCGGGGTGACCTAGGAGTTCGGATCCATTGGTGGTTGGGGGCGATGTGGAAGTGGAGCTTCGCCAGTGCCATGCCGTACAATGTACATGAAGTAGGGGTCGCCGCGGTTGGCCCCGTGGGTTGAGAGATAATGAAGGGGCACGGTGGCGTGGGCGGAGCACGGCGGTTGCTCACCGGGACGGAGGAAGGCTGCGGGATTGCGGTGGTGTGGGGCGTGGGGCAGGGGAACGATGCGAACGACTAGAGCGAGGGGAGCAGAGAAACATTGCAGGGTGGCTGCAAATACTCCACGGGAGCAATTAATGCGGTTAGGCAACATTCCCGTCGTAAAGAAATATAAAAATGTTTAGATTACTACTTTAATGACCTAAACATCAATATACCGGATGTTTTGTTTAGAGATACTACAATGAAACAAAACTCAATACACAGCCAGCGATCCGAATCTATAAAACAACGCACAAAGAGACTGAGTGAGGAAGATACGCCTGGATCATGGAGCGTCCTTCTTCTCTCGCAAGTCCCGTGGTGGTGCTGGCTATCATCTGCTGTTCCTTGGCATGCTCGGCAGCGGCGGGCCGTAGTAAACGACTACTCATGTCAATTGACTATATTTCTCTGGACAAGTCAATTGATAATGGCACCTTACCAGAAATTCCATGCAACTTCTCCATGTGGTGGAATTGGACTGCAACAAGAAGGTCCATAGTCAAACTCAAAACATGCTCGGATCACGCTAGAAGACCATACTACGTTGAATCCGCGCTTAAAGGGATTGTCGGTGTAAGACATGTACATTTGCTCAGTACAAGACCGTTTGGTAGAAAGGCTTATGTGCATTGTATATCCGAAAATTGTGAAGGCGTAAAGACTTTCCATTGAAAATTACAATATGGTCAAATCCTACCGAGGAAAGCATGAATTATGTATTAGACAACAGAGGCAAATACCTACTCGTTTTTTCACTCATTTACAGACGTCCTCTGTTGATAGACGGGAGACTTTGACCATGCGAGGACAATATGCTTCTTCTACGCGAATGGCCAATTAAGAACAGATCCTAGGTATACTAAAGTCCTCAGTTTACAAGTTAGTTGGGTAGTACACTGGTGCTCCACTAGTACAACTAGCTATTACCTCTTTTTTGCTTATAAAACGACGCACAAGGAGAATGAGCGAGAAAGCTTGGGTCAGGATCATTCATGGAGCGGCCTTCTTCCCTCGCTCGCCCCGTAGCCGTGCAGGCTATCATGGTTTTTTCCTTGGCATGCTTGGCCGCGGCGGGCCGTGGTAAACGACTACTCATCTCTTGTTGCTTCCTACTCTCTTCATATATACCCAGAGACACGAGATCATGCTGTAACATTCCCATGCAGTTGCTCTGGACGGTAGTCATCACGGACGATGCCCTCCGTCGCCCACCGCCTCAGTCAACAAGTCAACGAGCTGCCCTGGCTGCGGCTACGGCGAGGTCACCGCTTCGTCTCTGCTGCCGCCGCCAGGGACGTTTGCCCTTGCGCCACACTGGAGGATGCTGGAGGCCGTTGCGAACGTCGACCCTTACGCATGAAGCGCCTCTCTAGGAGTATATCCATGTGTATGTATATACACGCACTCACGCACGCTACATAGTCGCCAGAGATTTGAATGCAATTGCAGTCTGGGCCCATGCTTGCAATTGCATGCGTAGTGTGCACATGCAACTGCCCCCACCTCTTCCACTCCTCTAACAAAACAAAGTCCAGTTGCGTTCGTGTCGGGAGACATGCAATTGCAGTCGGGGGTTACACTTGCAGTTGCATTCCTATTGTACACATGACTGTCCCCCTCTCCCGTCGCCCTTTGACAAAACAAAGTCCAGTTAAATCCGTGTTGGAAGACATGCAATTTCAGTCCGGGCCGATGCTTGCAATTGCATGCGTAGTGCACATATGCAAACTGCCCCCTCTCCCCCACCTCTCCCACTCCCTACAACAAACAACGTTTAGTTGCATTTGTTTTGGGGGAGTTGCAGTCGGGGGGGCGGGGGGGGGGGGGGGGGGGCGACACTTGTAGTTGCATGCCTAGTGTACACATGGAACTATGGCTCATACATTCCGACAAAACAAAGTCCAGTTGCATCCGTATTGGAAGACATGCAAATGACGTCCGGCTCGATGGTTGCAATTGCATGTCTAATGTATAGATGCAATTGTTCCCCCTCCCACCGCCCCTCCGACAAAACAAAGTCCGATTGCATCCGCGTTGGAAGACATGCAATTGCAGACTTGGTCGTTGCTTGCAATTGCATGCATACTGTACACATGCAAATGTCCCCTGTCTTCCGCCGTCGTCTAACAAAAAAATCCAGTTGCAAGCTGATGTCTACTACGCAACCTTCTTCTAGTAGACGTTGTTGGGCCTCCAAGTGCAGAGGTTTGTAGAATAGTAGCAAATTTCCCTCAAGTGGATGACCTAATGTTTATCAATCCGTGGGAGGCGGAGGATGAAGATGGTCTCTCTCAAGCAACCCTGCAACCAAATAACAAAGAGTCTCTTGTGTTCCCAACACACCCAGTACAATGGTAAATTGTATAGGTGCACTAGTTCAGCGAAGAGATGGATTGTAGATATAGGTATTTGTAAACTGAAATTATCAAAACAGCAAGGTAACTAATGATAAAAGTGAGTGTAAACGGTATTGCAATGCTAGGAAACAAGGCCTAGGGTTCATACTTTCGCTAGTGCAAGTTCTCTCAACAATAATAACCTAATTGGATCATATGACTGTCCCTCAACATGCAACAAAGAGTCACTCCAAAGTCACTAATAGCGGAGAACAAACCAAGAGATTATGGTAGGGTACGAAACCACCTCAAAGTTATCCCTTCTGATCGATCTATTCAAGAGTCCGTAGTAAAATAACACGAAGCTATTCTTTCCGTTCGATCTATCATAGAGTTCGTACTAGAATAACACCTAAAGACACAAATCATCCAAAACCCTAATGTCACCTAGATACTCCAATGTCACCTCAAGTATCCGTGGGCATGATTATACGATATGCATCACACAATCTCAGATTCATCTATTCAACCAACATAAAGTACTTCAAAGAGTGCCCCAAAGTTTCTACCGAAGAGTCAAGACGAAAACGTGTGCCAACCCCTATGCATAAGTTCACAAGGTCACTTAACCCGCAAGTTGATCACCAAAACACATCAAGTAGACCACGTGAATATCCCATTGTCACCACCGATAAGCACATGCAAGACATACATCAAGTGTTCTCAAATCTTTAGAGATTCAATCCGATAAGATAACTTCAAAGGGATAACTCAATCCATTACAAGAGAGTAGAGGGGGAGAAACATCGTAAGATCCAACTATAATAGCAAAGCTCGCGATACATCAAGATCATGCCAAATCAAGAACACAGGAGAGAGAGAGATCAAACACATAGCTACTGGTACATACCCTCAGCCCCGAGGGTGAACTACTCCCTTCTTGTCATGGGAGAGCGCCGGGATGATGAAGATGGCCACCGGTGAGGGATCCCCCTTCCGGCAGGGTGCCGAAACAGGGTCCCTATTGGTTTTTAGTGGCTACAGAGGCTTGCGGCGGCGGAACTCCCGACCTATTGTGCTCCACTATGTTTTTTGGGTATATGGAGATATATAGGAGAAAGAAGTCGGTCAGGGGAGCCACGAGGGGCCCACGAGGGTGGGGGACGCGCCCAGGGGGGTAGGGTGCGCCTCCCTGCCTCGTGGCTTCCTCGTTGCTTCCCTTACGTGCACTCCAAGTCCCCTGGATTGCTTCCATTCCAAAAGAAACTTTTCCGAAGGTTTCATTCAGTTTGGACTCTGTTTGATATTCCTTTTATTCGAAACACTGAAATAGGCAACAAAACAGCAATATGGGCTAGGCCTCCGGTTAATAGGCTAGTCCCAAAAATAATATAGAAGTGTATAATAAAGCCCATAAACATCCAAAACAGATAATATAATAGCATGAATGCTTCATAAATTATAGATACGTTGGAGACGTATCAGCATCCCCAAGCTTAATTCCTGCTTGTCCTCAAGTAGGTAAATGATAAAAGAAATAATTTATGAAGTGTGAATGCTATCAGGTGCACCAGTTTGATCAATGATAATTTCAATCACCTTTTCTAGCATAATTATATGTCATAATAGTAGTTCATCTCATAAAACTTCTCACGATCAAGTAACAAGCTATTCACATGTTAAAGCATATACCATAAACTTTCTTGAAAACTAGCAAACTATGTTCTCAGCCATCAAACAATTGCAATTCATCTTATTTTCAGGAAGGGTCTATGTAATAGCTTTGATTTAGCAAATCCCACATACTCAACTATCATATAGTCTTCCATGATTGCTACCACTCAAAGCATGATTTAGAAGAAATGGCATCCATCAAACACAGAGAAAGATAGGGGCTTAATGTTTCGCCTCCCAACTTACTTACCATAGAGATAATTGTCAACCATAATAAAATTCATGATCAAATATATTTGAATGGCCATATATGCTTAGATCTTTCTCCATCACATGATGCTTGCCAACTAAAGAGTAGGTTGGAATGAGAAGGAATACTACTGACTCTTGCATAAAAGTAAAAGATAAGCCCTTCGCAAAGGGAAGCAGGGATTTGCAGAGGTACCAGAGCTCGACTTTGAAATAGAGATAAATAATTTTGAGAGGTATGCTTTCATTGTCAACATAACAACCAAGGGTTCCCAGTTTCTTTCATACTGGATGCATTATAGGCGATTCCCAAACAGAATGGTAAAGTTTTTACTCCCCCTCCACCAACAATCATCAATCCATGGCTTGCCCGAAACAATGGGTGCCTCCAACTAACAACAATACTGGGGGAGTTTTGTTTGTAATTATTTTGATTTGATTTTGATCTTTTGATCATGGGACTGGGCATCCCAGTTACCAGCCATTTTTCTCGTGAATGATGAGCAAAGTCCACTCATCGTGTGAATAACCCACCTAGCATGGAAGATACTGACATCCTCTAGTCGCTACATGAGTGATTCGGGCATACAAAATAGATTATTATTTGAAGGTTTAGAGTTTGGCACATGCAGATTTACTTGGAACGGCAGGTAAGTACCGCATATAGGTAGGTATGGTGGACACTCATGGAAGAAACTTGGTTCAAGGAATTTGGATGCACAAGCAGTATCCCGCTTAGTACAGATATTTGGCAAGCAAAGGATTCTAAATAGCAAGCACCACATGTTGGAGGATCTATAACAATATAACTTTAATACCAATATACCCAAGCATAACTCATTACGTTGTCTTCCTTGTCCAATTTCAACTAATTTGCTCGGGTTTGAAAATAATTAATGGGGCTCACAATCATAGAAGATGTCTAAGATAGTATATTTATATGTGAAATCTCTCTTCCTTCAATATTCTTTCATGCAACCATTTACCATAATATAATTTCAGATTTATGGAATTTAAATCATTCAACCATTAACTCATAGGATATAAGTGAAGCACACGAGTAAATGACAAACTACTCCAAAAAGATATAAGTGAAGATCAATGAGTAGTTAAATAATTATGTAGCTATCTGAAGAATCTCTCTCATTTAAAAAATTTCAGATATTGGTATTTTATTCAAACAGCAAGCAAAAGAAAATAAAACAAAATGACGCTCCAAGCAAAACACATATCATGTGGTGAATAAAAATATAGCTCCAAGTAAAGTTACCGATGAACGAAGACGAAAGAGGGGATGCCATCCGGGGCATCCCCAAGCTTAGGCTCTTGGTTGTCCTTGAATATTACCTTGGGGTGCCTTGGGTATCACCAAGATTAGGCTCTTGCCACTCCTTATTTCATAGTCCATCGAATCTTTACCCAAAACTTGAAAACTTCACAACATAATACTTAACAGAAAACTCGTAAGCTCCGTTAGTATAAGAAAATAAATCACCACTTCGGTACTGTTGTGAACTCATTCTAAATTCATATTGGTGAAACATATACTATATTCCAACTTCTCTATGGTTCATACCCTTCGACACTACTCATAGATTCATCAAAATAAGCAAACAACACATAGAAAACAGAATCTGTCAAAAACAGAACAATCTGTAGTAATCTGCATCGTTCGAATACTTGTGTAACCTAAAAAATTCTACCAAATTAGGAAAACCTGAGAAATTGTTGTACCAATCAAGAGCAAAATGAATCAAATCAAAATCACGTTGCTGTGAATTATCAAAATTAATTTACGGGGTGCAAAAGTTTCTGATTTTCAGCAGGATCAACACAACTATCACCGTAAGCTATCCTAAAGGTCTTACTTGGCACTTTATTGAAACAAAATTTATAAAACATGATTACTAAAGTAGCATAATCATGTGGAAACACAAAAATAGTAAAGCTAAATATTGGGTTGTCTCCCAACAAGCGCTTTTCTTTAATGTCTTTCTAGCTAGGCATGATGATGACAATGATGCTCACATAAAAGATAAGAATTGAAACATAACGGGAGCATTATGAAGCATATGACTAGCACATTTAAGTCTAACCCACTTCCTATGCATAGGGATTTTGTGAGCAAACAACTTATGGGAACAATTATCAACTAGCATAGGAAGGCAAAACAAGCATAACTTCAAGATTTTAAGCACATAGAGAGGAAACTTGATATTGTTGCAATTCCTACAAGCATATGTTCCTCCCTCATAATAATTTTCAGTAGCATCATGAATAAATTCAACAATATAACCAGCACCTAAAGCATTCTTTTCATGATCTACTTGCATAGAAATTTTATTACTCTCCACATAAGCAAAATTCTTCTCATTCGGAATAGTGGGAGTATCATAAGAGACTCGAATACTATAAACTGTTTCTATATTAAAAGAGTGATGTTCAGAAAAAGGGTAACCATAATCAGCGTCTATCATTATACGCTGTTTATCCAATCAAAAACTTCTTCGTTTAGTTGGTAGAACCCACGCCAATATCATATTGACTCTCTCTCGTCCAATAAGAGTTTCCGAGAGTTACTTTATTCAAATTCTCTCCTTTCCAAAGCTCCACAAGGAAAAAAGAGTAATAGGACAACAATATTGCTTTCATTTATTTTGAGTTCTTTCTTTGTTGAGATGGAAATCGACGTTCTTTTGAAAAGGGCTAGGTAGTTTGCGCGCAGGCAAAACTTCTTCGACAAGTTTTACAAATATAATCACCACTACTTTTTATAGCATAAGTTTCATCACAATAATCATCATAAGTAGCAACTTTGTTCTCATCATAATCGATTGAAACCTCTTCCAAGATAGTGGAATCATCACTAAATAAAGTCATGACCTCTCCAAATCCACTTTCATATTCATAACAATAAGATTCAACATCCTCCAAAATAGTGGGATCATCATAAGTAGGAGGCATGCTATCATCATAACAAATTTGCATATCAAAACTTGGGAGGCTAAAAATATCATCTTTATTAAACATAGCATCCCCAAGATTGGGACAAACATCAATTGCAGCAAATATATTCTCAAATATGTCATTCTCATGAAACATAGCTTCCCCAAGCTTGGGCCTTTTCATATCATAAGAATAATCACTATCATCATTAATAGTATGGATAGCACCAATAGTATAGCAGTTATCATCCTCACAATGAGTAGAAGGAGCAACATCATTTGGGAGAGATACCTTTCTACCTTTGCTTCTCCGTCTTTTCTTTTTCTTCTTCACATCATGTGTGGGTTTATCCCTCTTTTTTGAGCTCCTTATTGATGAGATTGGTTGAATAGAAAGCTCCTCCTCGTTACCTGATTCATCATAAGAAATAATAGGAGGATATTGGGAAGTTTCTTCCCTTTCATTAGTATTCTCTTCATCTTCTATTTTCTTTCTTTTCTTTATGTAATTGGCAATATAAGGATTTTCAATGCAATTCACCGCACAATACTTATAAATCTCCTCTAGATCAATATCAAGGAATTTCTTATGGGCAAATTTTGGAAGGTTCTTAATTAAACGTTTCATTTCTTCATAACCCAAAAGCAAACTAAGTTCATTATGATGTGCAAGGGAAATCAAATCATCACAATTCTTGGACACGATTCGATCATGAAACAATTTGCATCGGAGATGTAAATGACCACATTCATTGCAAAGTTCACCAGTACGGCAAAGGAATTTTAAATTTTCAGCACTCACATCTAGCCTTTCTTGCAACCATTTAGTTTCTAAATGCTTATGCCTCTTGCAATATCTATCTTCCCTATTTGGTGTGTACTTTCAAACCCAATGCACTCCACAAAAATTGACATGCTTATAGGAGACATTTTCATCATAACTAGTGCAATCCGCATTAGTACTATGGATATTCAAAGAGTTCATACTAACAACATTGCAATCATGCTCATCATTCAAAGATTTAGTGCCAAACATTTTATAGACTTCTTCTTCTAGCACTTGAGCACAATTTTCCTTTTCATCATACTTACCAAAGATAGTAAAAAGATGAAGCGTGTGAGGCAAACTCAATTCCATTTTTTGTAGTTTTCTTTTATAAACTAAACTAGTGATAAAATAAGAAACAAAAAGATTTGATTGCAAGATCTAAAGATATACCTTCAAGCACTCACCTCCCCGGCAACGGCTCCAGAAAAGAGCTTGATGTCTACTACGCAACCTTCTTCTTGTAGACGTTGTTGGGCCAAGTGCAGAGGTTTGTAGGATAGAAGCAATTTTCCCTGGAGTGGATGGTAGATATTTTTTTTGTAATTTGAAATTATAAAAACAGCAAGGTAACTAATGATAAAAGTGAGCGTAAACGGTATTGCAATGCTAGGAAACAAGGCCTAGGGTTCATACTTTCACTAATGCAAGTTCTCTCAATAATAATAACATAATTGGATCATATAACTATCCCTCAACATGCAACAAAGAGTCACTCCAAAGTCACTAATAGCGGAGAACAAACGAAGAGATTATGGTAGGGTATGAAACCACCTCAAAGTTATCCTTTCTGATTGATCTATTCAAGTCTGTAGTGAAATAACACGAAGCTATTCTTTCCGTTCGATCTATTATAGCATTCATACTAGTATAACACCTTAAGACACAAATCAACCAAAATCCTAATGTCACCTAGATACTCCAATGTCACCTTAAGTATCCGTGGGCATGATTATATGATATGCATCACACAATCTCAGATTCATCTATTCAACCAACACAAAGTACTTCAAAGAGTGCCCCAAAGTTTCTACCAAAGAGTCAAGATGAAAACGTGTGCCAACCCCTATGCATAAGTTCACAAGGTCACTGAACCCGCAAGTTGATCACCAAAACGTACATCAAGTAGATCGCCTGGATATCCCATTGTCACCACAAATAAGCACATGCAAGACATACATCAAGTGTCCTCAAATCTTTAAAGACTCAATCTGATAAGATAACTTCAAAGGAAAAACTCAATCCATTACAAGAGAGTAGAGGGGGAGAAACATCATAAGATCCAACTATCGCTACTAGGGAAAACCTTATACACAGAACTTTAGTAGTAGCGAGGGTCAAAAAAGCATGCTCGTGCTAAGTAGCAGTGGCGCGCCTAAGGAAACCGCGCTGCAGATAAAGTTCTAGCAGTAGCGCTTCTGGCTGTAAACACGTTACTACTAAAATTCCCACGGCTTAACCGATAGGCTACACATAGTAGTAGCGACCTATGATGAACCGCGCTACCGCTACTTTATTTGTAGTAGCGCGTTTTAATATAAACTCGCTGCTGCTAAAGGTTATAAAATTAAATGGAAAGAAAATAGAAAGGTAATTGAAAATGAAAGAAATAGAATAAGGTGAAAGGAAAAAAAATAAAATGTGAAGAAAACTAAATGAAAAAGGGGAAAATAGAGAAAGGAGTATCAGTAGCGTGTATCCTAGAACGCGTTGTAGCTAAGGTAGCAGCAACGCTTTTCCTGGAACGCGCTACTGCTATTTCTGACTTAACCACGGGGGTCGTCCTTCCCCACGCGGCCACTTCCCCCAAATACAACTCTCTCCACTCTCGCCAACGTCATCGCCCGTCGGCCGCCGCGCGCTCTCCGCACACCCTCTACGCCGCCCCAACCCCAGATTCAACGCCGCCCCAGCCCCCGACCTCAACGCCACCCCGGACGCCGCCCCTGACCCCGACCTCGACGCCGCCCCTGACCCCGACCTCGACGCCGCCATCCACCACACGCCCGAGCCCTGACCCTGACCTCGACGCCGCCCTGCCCCTCCCTCTTTGCAGGCACCCGGGTGAGCACGCCCGCTCCTCCCTCTCCCCTACCTCTGCCTAGGGTTTCTTTATATTTTAGTTGCATCAAATTAGTTAGGGTTAATGTAAGAGTGGAAACAAATCGGATGCGGATGCGGCTCAAATGAGTTAGGGTTCATGTAAGGGTGAAAACGAATCAAATTTCTAAGATGAATCATAAAACGAGTAAAATTTGACCACTTATTTCACTTTATAGTTGGATAATTGGAATATCCGCTACCACTTTCCACCCCTATAGGTTCATCAAATTAGATGGTAATTAGGACAGTAGTTCCTAGGTACTAAGTAGTTAGTAAGAACTAGGTACTAATTAGGTACTAGAATATTTTTATTTATAGTAAGTTTATTTTTAGTAAGAACTAGTTGAATTAATAGAACTAGTTAGTAAGAACTTGTTGCTTTTTTTTAGTTAAAGCAATTTTTCCCGCCTCGACGTGGACGATGCCTATCCCGCATCCTCGTCGTCGAGTCGGCGGAGGACGACACCTGCTTGACCAGATCGGCCATGTCCGGGACTGGGCTCCGCCGGGGTGGTACTGGAAGACGCTACCTGCCGGGGGGCGCAGGTTGGTGAGGAGCCAGCCTGTCGTTGACCCGAACCTTCTTTGGTGGTGGTCGCGTGGGCTAGTGACGGTCCAGAGGCTCGAGGACTCCACGGAGGTGGTGCGTCACCGTGTTAGTGAGGAGGACGCACACGTTCGTCGCTACTTGTTTGCGTTGGAGCACAGGTCGTTCTCCAATACCTGGCAGGTTCTCCGGGGATCTCACTAGAGCTATGATCCCGTGATGGTTCCTTCTCTGTGGGTGTCCACCGCCCGCGCCGATACCAGTCGTGTGCTAGAGTTTTAGTTGTATTAGTGATGTTATATGTATGACACTATTCGTGATGTATTAGTGATAATATTCAACGATGTACGGACGCATGAAATGATTTACTTTTGCTTATTGAATGCATGCTAATTTGAGTCCTATAAGATATTTTGAAATGTATATCTTGTGTTGCTCAATATCCAAGTGGCCGGTCATGTTTGCAGGTTACACCTCCGAGTGGCCTATGTTTTGCCGGAGTGTTGATTCATTTCCGTTCCAGCAAATTTCAGGCGCTCGATATCTCCTATTTTAGCAAAGGTCATGCCGGATTTTTCCGTGAATTTTGGCATGACTTGTGCCAGAATATGTAGGAAATATCGAGTGCCTCGGATTTGTGTGTTGAGTATCCTGGTAGTTTTCTTCGATCGATTTTCAATTGATGTTTTAACTATGAACATAGGAAATGTTTGACGACGAAAAGGATTTTGGTATTTGCAAATACTGCGAAGACGAGCGCGGCCTGTGTGACGGAATCTTCCTAGATGATGATAGGCACTTCAGCATCAAGCTGGACGAGAACTTCGAAGTGGATATAGTAAGTCACAACGACAAGTCTTTTTTCGTAATTAAGCATGACATCTGCTTCATTTGCTTCAACTTACTTTTTTTTTACTATTCTACTAGCGTATCCCCTACCATGCAAGAGTTTTTGTATTGGATAAGATAGGTTTCAGTCATACTACGGAGGAAAAGAAAGTTTACTTCAAGACCGAGCATGGTTATATTTTCCATGCAAAATTATACAATTCAGACGAGTACACCTATTTTGGATGCAAAACATGGCGAGCACTATGCAAGACTTATGCATTTGAGCCTGATATGGTTATCACCTTTGATATTCGTCCGAAAGATGATATTGAAGGTAATACCGACATCTGGGTCGATGTGCAGACGCCTCCAGTTATACCAATATGTAAGTTTCTCAACCATATTTATGTCTTTGATATTGTTTATTCAAAAATAGTTGACAACTAATTTGTATTGTCAGCTTATTTCGGTGCAAGCAAACATGTCCAGCGCTTGGTAGACAGGACCGTATACTGTCCTGGGGCTGAACTCAACTGCGAGGAGCTCAATCATTATGTTTCATGACTTGAGGATCTTGATACTGTCAAGACAAATTTTCTTCCAGCATTTAGAAATGTTAGTACTGAAAATGTGCGACCAATAGTGTTCGTAATGAACTACGGTCACATCTATTTAGGAAGGATGGTAAGATTTTTACTATTTGTCCTCGGTGCATCTTTTTCATACATTATTTTTGAAGCTAAACTTCATTGCTAAGTATGTTACCATACGATGTTCTTCAACAGGGACTCCCGATGAATGTTGTGCCTTATGGGATCGAGACTAAAGGTACCATGAGTATTATCAGCTTACGGCCAAGATATCCTACAGATTACTTTAGTACATTCAAGATTAGCGACGGATTCTTAATAGTGCAAGACTGGACCAAATATGTGATGGGGGGGCGCAGAGAAGTACTAGGGGGCAGCAAACAGAGTCGCTACCCACGATTAGGAGAGAGGTGAAGGAAATATGCCCTAGAGGCAATAATAAAGTTATTATTTATTTTCTGTTTTCATGATAAATCTTTATTATTCATGCTAGAATTGTATTAACCCGAAACATAATACATGTGTGAATACATAGACAAACATAGTGTCACTAGTATGCATCTACTTAACTAGCTCATGAATCAAAGATGGTTAAGTTTCCTAGCCATAGACATGAGTTGTCATTTGATTAATGGGATCACATCATTAGGAGAATGATGTGATTGACTTGACCCATTCCGTTAGCTTAGCACTTGATCATTTAGTATGTTGCTATTGCTTTCTTCATGACGTATACATGTTTGTATGACTATGAGATTATGCAACTCCTGTTTACCAGAGGAACACTTTGTGTGCTACCAAACGTCACAACGTAACTCGGTGATTATAAAGGAGCTCTACAGGTGTATCCAAAGGTACATGTTGAGTTGGCGTACTTCGAGATTAGGATTTGTCACTCCGATTGTCGGAGAGGTATCTCTGGGCCCTCTCGGTAATGCACATCACTATAAGCCTTGCAAGCAATGTGACTAATGAGTTAGTTGCGGGATGAAGCATTACATAACGAGTAATGAGACTTGCGGGTAATGAGATTGAACTAGGTATTGAGATACCGATGATCGATTCTCGGGCAAGTAACATACCGATGGCAAAGAGAACAACGTATGTTGTTATGCGGTTTGACCGATAAAGATCTTCGTAGAATATGTAGAAGCCAATATGAGCATCCAGGTTCCGATATTGGTTATTGACCGGAAACGTGTCTCGGTCATGTCTACATAGTTCTCGAACCCGTAGGGTCCGCACGCTTAAGGTTTCGACGACAGTTATATTATGAGTTTATGAGTTTTGATGTACCGAAGGAGTTCGGAGTCCCGGATGAGATCGGGGACATGACGAGGAGTCTCAAAATGGTCGAGATGTAAAAATCGATATATTGTACGACTATATTCGGACTTCGGAAAGGTTCCGAGTGATTCGAGTATTTTCGGGGGTACCGGGGAGTTACGGGAATACAAGGAAGAAGCAATGGGCCTCATGGGCCAAGTGGTGGAAGAGAGGAGGCAGGGCGCGCGGCCCCCTAGCCCAAACCGAATTGGACTAGGGGGCCGGCCCCCCTTTCCTCTTTTTCCTCCATCTCCTTCCTTCTCCTTCTCCTTCCCTTCCTTCCCCTCTCCTAGTTGGACAAGGAAAGGAGGGAGTCCTACTCCCGGTGGGAGTAGAACTCCTCCCTGGCGCGCCCTCCCTTGGCCGGCCGCCCCCTCCCCCTTGCTCCTTTATATACGGGGGCAGGGGGGCACCCCATGACACACAAGTTGATCTTCGTGATCGTTCCTTAGCCGTGTGTGGTGCCCCCCTCCACCATATTCCACCTCGGTCATATCGTTGTGGTGCTTAGGCGAAGCACTGCGTTGGTAGAACATCATCATCGTCACCACGCCGTCATGCTGATGAAACTCATCCCTGACACCCTGCTGGATCGGAGTCCGGGGATCGTCATCGAGCTGAACGTGTGCTGAACTCGGAGGTGCCGTATGTTCGGTACTTGGATCGGTCGGATCGTGAAGACGTACGACTACATCAACCGCGTTATCATAACGCTTCCGCTTACGATCTACGAGGGTACATGGACAACACTCTCCCCTCTCGTTGCTATGCATCACCATGATCTTGCGTGTGCGTAGGAATTTTTTTGAAATTACTATGTTCCCCAACAGTGGCATCAGAGCCTGGTTTTATGCGTAGATGTCATATGCACGAGTAGAACACAAGTGAGTTGTGGGCGATACAAGTCATACTGCTTACCGGCATGTCATACTTTGGTTCGGCGGTATTGTTGGATGAAGCGGCCCGGACCGACATTACGCGTACGCTTACGCGAGACTGGTTCTACCGACGTGCTTTGCACGTAGGTGGCTGGCGGGTGTCAGTTTCTCTAGCTTTAGTTGAACCGAGTGTGGCTACGCCTGGTCCTTGAGAAGGTTAAAACAGCACTAACTTGACGAACTATCGTTGTGGTTTTGATCCGTCGGTAAGAATGGTTCTTGCTCAGCCCGTAGCAGCCACATAAAACTTGCAACAACCAAGTAGAGGACGTCTAACTTGTTTTTGCAGGGCATGTTGTGATGTGATATGGTCAAGACGTGATGAGATACAAGTTGTTGTATGAGATGATCATGTTTTGTTGAAGTTATCAGTAACTGGCAGAAGCCTTATGGTTGTCTCTTTATTCCATAAGATGCAAGCGCCAAATAATTGCTTTACTTTATCGCTATGCGATAGCAATAGTTTCAAGAGCAATAATTGGCGAGACGACCATGTGACGACACATTGATATAGATCAAGATGATGGAGATCATGGTGTCGTGCCGGTGACGATAGAGATCATGACAGTACTTTGGAGATGGAGATCAAAGGCGCAAGATGATCATGACCATATCATGTCACATATTTTGATTGCATATGATGTTTATCTTTTATACATCTTATTTTTGCTTAGTTTGTCAGTAGCATTTTAAGATGATCTCTCACTAATTATCAAGAAGTGTTCTCCCTGAGTATGCACCGTTGCAAAAGTTCTTCGTGCTGAGACACCACGTGATGATCGGGTGTGATAGGCTCTACGTTCAAATACAACGGGTGCAAAACAGTTGCACACGCGGAATACTCAGGTTAAACTTGACGAGCCTAGCATATACAGATATGGCCTCGGAACACAGAGACTGAAAGGTCGAGCATGAATCATATAGTAGATATGATCAACATAGTGATGTTCACCATTGAAAACTACTCCATCTCACGTGATGATCGGACATGGTTTAATTGATTTGGATCACGTGATCACTTAGATGACTAGAGAGATGTCTGTCTAAGTGGGAGTTCTTAAGTAATATGATTAATTGAACTTAAATTTATCATGAACTTAGTCCTGGTAGTATTTTGCAAATTATGTTGTAGCTCAATAGCTCGCGTTGTTGCTTTCATATGTTTATTTTGATATGTTCCTAGAGAAAATTGTGTTGAAAAATGTTAGTAGCAATGATGCGGATTGGATCCGTGATCTGAGGTTTATCCTCATTGCTGCACAGAAGAATTATGTCCTTAATGCACCGCTAGGTGACAGACCTATTGCAGGAGCAGATGCAGACGTTATGAACGTCTGGCTAGCTCAATATGATAACTACTTGATAGTTTAGTGCACCATGCTTAACGGCTTAGAATCGGGACTTCAAAGACATTTTGAACGTCATGGACCATATGAGATGTTCCAGGAGTTGAAGTTAATATTTCCAGCAAATACCCGAGTTGAGAGATATGAAGTCTCCAACAAGTTCTATAGCTAAAAGATGGAGGAGAATTGCTCAACTAGTGAGCATGTGCTCAGATTGTCTGGGTACTTCAATCGCTTGAATGAAGTGGGAGTTAATCTTCCAGATAAGATAGTGATTGACAGAATTCTCTAGTCACCATCACTAAGTTACTAGAACTTCGTGATGAACTATAGTATGAAAGGGATGACGAAAATGATTCCTGAGCTCTTCGTGATGTTGAAATCGACGAAGGTAGAAATCAAGAAAGAGCATCAAGTGTTGATGATTGACAAGACCACTAGTTTTAAGAAAAGGGCAAAGGGAAAGAAAGGGAAACTTCAAGTAGAATGGCAAACAAGTTGTCACTCCCGTGAAGAAGACCAAAGCTGGACCAAAGCCTGAAACTGAGTGCTTACACTACAAAGGAAATGGTCACTGGAAGCGGAAATGCCCTGAATATTTGGTGGATAAGAAGGATGGCAAAGTGAACAAGGGTATATTTGATATACAGGTCATTGATGTGTGCCTTACTAGTGTTTATAGTAGCCCTTGAGTATTTGATACTTGTTCGGTTGCTAAGATTAGTAACTCGAAATAGGAGTTACAGAATAAACAGAGACTAGTTGAAGGGGAAGTGACGATGAGTGTTGGAAGTAGTTCCAAGATTGATATGATCATCATCGCACACTCCCTATACTTTCGGAATTAGTGTTAAACCTAAATAAATGTTATTTGGCGTTTGCGTTGAGCATGAATATGATTTGATCATGTTTATTGCAATACGGTTATTCATTTAAAGTCAGAGAATAATTGTTATTTTGTTTACATGAATAAAACCTTCAAATGGTCATACACCCAATGAAAATAGTTTGTTGGATCTCGATCGTAGTGATACACATATTCATAATATTGATGCCAAAAGATGCAAAGTTAATAATGATAGTGCAACTTATTTGTGGCACTGCCGTTTGGGTCATATCGGTGTAAAGCGCGTGAAGAAACTATATAAAGATGGATTTTCAGAATCACTTGGTTATGAATCATTTGATGCTTGCCAACCGTGCCTTTTTGGGCAAGATGACTAAAACTCCGTTCCCTGGAACAATGGAATGAGCTACTGACTCATGGGAAATAATACATACCGATGTATGCGATCCGATGAGTGTTAAGGCTCGCGGCGTGTATCGTTATTTTCTGACCTTCACAGTTGATTTGAGCAGATATGGGTATATCTACTTGATGAAACATAAGTCTGAAATAGTTGAAAGGATCAAAGAATTTCAGAGTGAAGTGGAAAAATCATCGTAACAAGAAAATAAAATTTCCGCAATCTGATCGCAGAGACGAATATTTGAGTTACGAGTTTGGTCTTCAATTAAAGCAATGTGGAATAGTTTCACAGCTCACGCCACCTGGAAGACCACAATGTTATGGTGTGTCCGAACGTCGTAATCGCACTCTATTGTTTATGGTGCGATCTATGATGTCTCTTACTGATTTACCACTATTGTTTTAGGGTTATGCATTAGAGACAGCTGCATTCATATTAAAAGGGCACCATCTAAATCCGTTGAGACGACACCATATGAACTGTGGTTTAGCAAGAAACACAAGTTGTCATTTCTTAAAGTTTGGGGTTGCGATGCTTATGTGAAAAAGTTTCATCCTGATAAGCTCAAACCCAAATCGGAGAAGTGCGTCTTCATAGAACCCAAAGGAAATTTTTGGGTACACCTTCTATCACAGATCCGAAGGCAAGATATTCGTTGCTAAAAATGGATCCTTTCTAGAGAAGGAGTTTCTCTCGAAAGAAGTGAGTGGGAGGAAAGTAGAACTTGATGAGGTAACTATACCTTCTCCCGAATTGGAAAATAGTTCATCACTGAAATCAGTTCCAGTGATTACTACACCAATTAGTGATGAAGTTAATGATGATGATCATGAAACTTCAGATCAAGTTACTACAGAACCTCGTAGGTCTTCTAGAGTATGGTCCGCACCAGAGTGGTACGGTCATCCTATTCTGAAAGTCATGTTACTAGATCATGATAAACCTACGAACTATGAGGAAGCGATGATGAGCCCAGATTCCGCGAAATGGCTTGAGGCCATGAAATCTGAGATGGGATTCATGTATGAGAACAAAGTGTGGACTTTGGTGGAGTTGCCCGATGATCGGCAAGCCATATTGTATAAATGGATCTTCAAGAGGAAGACATACGCTGACAGTAGTGTTACTATCTACAAAGCTCGACTTGTCGCAAAAAGGTTTTCGACAAGTTCAAGGTGTTGACTACAATGAGATTTTCTCAACTGTAGCGATGCTTAAATCTGTCCGAATCATGTTAGCAATTGCCACATTTTATGAAATCTCGCAAATGGATGTCAAAACTGCATTCCTTAATAGTTTTCTTAAAGAAGAGTTGTATAGGATGCAACCAGAAGGTTTTGTCAATCCTAAAGGTGCTAACAAAATGTGCAAACTCCAGCAATCCATCTATGGACTGGTGCAAGCATCTCGGAGTTGGAATATACACTTTGATAAGTTGATCAAAGCATATAGTTTTATACAGAGTTGCGGTGAAGTCTGTATTTACAAGAAAGTGAGTGGGAGCACTACAGCATTTCTGATAAGTATATGTGAATGACATATTGTTGATCGAAAATAATGTAGAATTATTCTGCAAAGCATAAAGGAGTGTCTGAAAGGAGTTTTTTCAAAGAAAGACCTCGGTAAAGCTACTTACATATTGAGGATCAAGATCTATTGAGATAGATCAAGACGCTTGATAAGATTTTCAATGAGTACATACCTTGACAAGATTTTGAAGTAGTTCAAAATGGAGCAGTCAAAGAAAAAGAGTTCTTGCCTGTGTTGCAAAGGTATGAAATTGAGTATGACTCAAATCCTGATCACAGCAGAAAATAGAAAGAGAATGAAAGTCATTCCCTATGCATCAGTCATAGGTTCTATAAAAGTATGCCATGCTATGGACCAGACCTATTGTATACTCTGCCCTGGTTTGGCAAGGGAGTACAATAGTGATCTAGGAGTAGATCACTGGACATTGGTCAAAATTATCCTTAGTGGAATAAGGATATGTTTCTCAATTATGGAGGTGACAAAAGGTTCGTCTTAAAGGGTTACATCGATACAAGTTTTGGCACTGATCCAGATGACTCTAAAGTCTCAATCTGGATACATATTGAAAGTGGGAGCAATTAGCCAGAGTAGCTCCGTGCAGAGCATTATAGACATAGAATATTTGCAAAATACATATGGCTCTGAATATGACAGACCCGTTGACTAAGATTCTCTCACGAGCAAAACATGATCACACCTTAGTACTCTTTGGGTGTTAATCACATAGCGATGTGAACTAGATTATTTACTCTAGTAAACCCTTTGGGTGTTGGTCACATGAAGATGTGAACTATGGGTGTTAATCATATACAGATATGAATATTGGTGTTAAATCACATGGCAATGTGAACTAGATTATTGACTCTAGTGCAAGTGGAAGACTGAAGGAAAAATTCCCTAGAGGCAATAATAAAGCTATTATTTATTTTCTTATTTCATGATAAATGTTTATTATTCATGCTAGAATTGCATTAACCGGAAACATAATACATGTGTGAATACATAGACAAACATAGTGTCACTAGTATGCCTCTACTTGACTAGCTCGTGAATCAAAGATGGTTAAGTTTCCTAGCCATAGACATGAGTTGTCATTTGATTAATGGGATCACATCATTAGGAGAATGATGTGATTGACTTGACCCATTCTGTTAGCTTAGCACTTGATCATTTAGTATGTTGCTATTGCTTTCTTCATGACTTATACATGTTCCTATGACTATGAGATTATGCAACTCCCGTTTACCGGAGGAACACTTTGTGTGCTACCAAACATCACAACGTAACTGGGTGATTATAAAGGAGCTCTACAGGTGTATCCAAAGGTACATGTTGAGTTGGCGTATTTCAAGATTAGGATTTGTCACTCCGATTGTCGGAGAGGTATCTCTGGGCCCTCTCGGTAATGCACATCACTATAAGCCTCGCAAGCAATGTGACTAATGAGTTAGTTGCGGGATGATGCAACGAGTAAAGAGACTTGCGGGTAACGAGATTGAACGAGTAAAGAGACTTGCGGGTAACGAGATTGAACTAGGTATTGAGATACCGATGATCGAATCTCGGGCAAGTAACATACAGATGGCAAAGGGAACAACGTATGTTGTTATGCGGTTTGACCGATAAAGATCTTCGTAGAATATGTAGGGGCCAATATGAGCATCCAGGTTCCGCTATTGGTTATTGACCGGAAACGTGTCTCGGTCATGTCTACATAGTTCTCGAACCCGTAGGGTCCGCACGCTTAAGGTTTCGATGACAGTTATATTATGAGTTTATGAGTTTTGATGTACCAAAGGAGTTCGGAGTCCCGGATGAGATCGGGGACATGACTAGGAGTCTCGAAATGGTCGAGACGTAAAAATCGATATATTGGATGACTATATTCGGACTTCAGAAAGGTTCCGAGTGATTCGGGTATTTTCGGGGGTACCGGGGAGTTACGGGAATACGAGGAAGAAGCAATGGGCCTCATGGGCCAAGTGGTGGAAGAGAGGAGGCAGGGCGCGCGGCCCCCCTAGCCCAAACCGAATTGGACTAGGGGGCCAGCCCCCTTTCCTCTTTTTCCTCCATCTCCTTCCTTCTCCTTCTCCTTCCCTTCCTTCCCCTCTCCTAGTTGGACTAGGAAAGGAGGGAGTCCTACTCCCGTGGGAGTAGAACTCCTCCCTGCCGCGCCCTCCCTTGGCCGGCCGCCCCCTCCCCCTTGCTCCTTTATATACGGGGGCAGGGGGGCACCCCATGACACACAAGTTGATCTTCGTGATCATTCCTTAGCCGTGTGCGGTGCCCCCCTCCACCATATTCCACCTCGGTCATATCGTTGCGGTGCTTAGGCGAAGCCCTGCGTCAGTAGAACATCATCATCGTCACCACGCCGTCGTGCTGACGGAACTCATCCCCGACACCCTGCTGGATCGGAGTCCGGGGATCGTCATCGAGCTGAACGTGTGCTGAACTCGGAGGTGCCGTACGTTCGGTACTTGGATCGATCGGATCATGAAGACGTACGACTACATCAACCGTGTTGTCATAATGCTTCCGCTTACAGTCTACGAGGGTATGTGGACAACACTCTCCTCTCTCGTTGCTATGCATCACCATGATCTTGCGTGTGCGTAGGAAATTTTTTGAAATTACTACGTTCCCCAACAACAGGTTCATCTGCATGCTCCAACTTGATCAAGGAGGAGAGTTATACATGTTTTATGTTATTTTACCTAAGAGAGAGTAGTAGGAATGATTAGCTAGCTAGAAATGAGTTTGAGGATGATGATGTGCTACACTATTACTATGATGATAAAATAGCTAGTGTTGGTGGTAATGACTATGATGATTATTATTAGCTAGTGTTGGTGGTGATTAAATAAATACTGTTGGTGGTAATGACTATGATGATGATTAAATAGCTTGTGCTGGCGGATTAGATTCAAGTGGAGGCAACATGTGGTGCACATCGAAAGTACTACTAGTCCAAACTAGATCAAGTTTGGATTAGTAGTATACTTTTGACATGCACCACATATTGCCTCCACTTGAACCTAATCCACTATCATTTGACACACTGTAATGGACATAATGATGTAAACCTCATAATTGGTATTGTACCAATATTTGTACGATGGCGCATAAATACACTAAAAATAAAAAAATAAAAAAAGAATACTAGTAGCGATGGACAGAAAACACGCTTCAAGTAGTTACATTAGCAGTAGCGTGGGAGTGAACAAACGCTGCAGCTATTTGTCCTAGCAGTAGCGCATGCGGGCACGCGTTACTGCTAAGCAATAGCTGTAGCGCCTTATTAGTAGCGCGCCTACCCGCACTACTAGTGAGCACAAAACCAGCGCTACTGCTAGGGTTTTCCCTAGTAGTGTATAATAGCAAAGCTCGCGATACATCAAGATCGTGCCAAATCAAAAACACGAGAGAGAGAGAGAGAGAGAGAGAGAGAGATCAAACACATAGCTACTGGTACATACCCTCATCCCCGAGGGTGTACTACTCCCTCCTCGTCATGGAGAGTGCCAGGATGATGAAGATGGCCACCGGTGAGGGATCCCCCCTCCGGCAGGGTGCTGGAACAGGGTCCCTATTGTTTTTTAGTGGCTACAGAGGCTTGCGGCGATATTGTTTCTCTGAGAATCTTGCTCGATTCTCTTAGGTTGGCCTTCAGGATACAAAGGTTCCTGAGTCATTCTACCAGTTCTAGTAGCCACTCTAACAGCATAATCATTTTTCTTACTATTCATTTCATCAAGCACTTCTTTCTGAGCTTTAAGTACTTGTTCTACTTGAGTGGTAACCATAGAAGCATGTTTGCTAACAAGTTTAAGTTCACCTCTAATATCAGCCATAAAATCACCCAAGCGTTTAATCATAAAGGTATTCTGTTTTAATTGTCTACCAAAATAAGTATTAAAGTCATCTTGCTTAAACATAAAGTCATCAAACTCATCCAAGCACTGACTAGCAATTTTAGTAGGAGGGACTTCAGCTTTATCATATCTATAGAGAGAATTTACCTTTACTACCTGTGTCGGGATATCGGGAGGTTCTTCAGTAAATAATTAATTGAGATCATATACTTCTTCAACAGGCGGTAAATTAAGACCATGTATTTCTTCAATAGGAGTTAAATTCTTAACATCTTCAGCTTTAATACCTTTTCTTTCATAGATTTCTTTGCCTCTTGCATATCTTCGGGACTGAGAAATAGAACACCTCTCTTCTTCGGAGTTGGTTTAGGAATAGGCTCAGTAATTGGCTCAGGAACTGGCTCAGGAGGTGGCTCAGGAGGTGCCCAATTATTTTCATTTGCCAACATATTATTCAATAGAATTTCAGCATCATCCGGTGTTCTTTCCCTGAAAAGAGAACCAGCACAACTATCCAGGTAATCTCTGGAAGCATCAGTTTGTCCATTATAAAAGATATCAAATATTTCGGGTTTCTTAAGTGGATGATCAGGCAAAGCATTAAGTAATTTGAGAAGCCTCCCCCAAGCTTGTGGGAGACTCTCTTCTTCAATTTGCACAAAGTTGTATATTTCCCTCAAAGCAGCTTGTTTCTTATGAGCAGGGAAATATTTAGCAGAGAAGTAATAAATCATATCCTGGGGACTTTGCACACAACCAGGATCAAGAGAATTAAACCATATCTTAGCATCACCCTTTAATGAGAATGGAAATATTTTGAGTAAATAAAGGTAGCATGATCTCTCATTATTAGTAAACAGGGCAGCTATATCATTTAACTTAGTAAGATGTGCCACAACAGTTTCAGATTCATAGCCATAAAAAGGATCAGATTCAACCAAAGTAATTATATCTGGATCAATAGAAAAATCATATTAATCATTATCGGGAACACAGATAGGTGAAGTAGCAAAAGCAGGGTCGGGTTTCATTCTATCTCAAAAAGATTCTTTACTCCATTTAACTAGCAACCTCTTAAGTTCCTGTCTATCCTAGCAAGCAAGAATAGCTGCAGAAGATTCTGCATCAAAAAGATAACCCTCAGGAATAGCAGGCATATTTTCATCATCACTAACATCATCGTGTTCAGGTTCAATAATTTCTCTTTCTCTAGACCTAGCAATTTGCTCATCAAGAAATTCAGCAAGGGGCACAGTAGTATCAACTATCAAGCATAGAAGTAGTTTCATCATAAGTATCATGCATAGCAGAAGTGGCATCATCAATAACATGCGACATATCAGAATTTACAGTAGTAACAGGTTTAGGTGTCGCAAACTTACTCATAACAGAAGGAGAATCTAGTGCAAGGCTAGATGGCGGTCCCTTACCTCCCCTCGTAGTTGAGGGCAAAATAGTAGTTCTATCATCTTTCAAGTTCTTCATAGTGTCCAACAGATATAAATCCCAAGTGACTCAAAATAGAGCTATGCTCCCCGGCAACGGCGCCAGAAAAAGGTCTTGATAACCCACAAGTATATGGGACAGCAACAGTTTTCGAGGGTAGAGTATTCAACCCAAATTTGTTGATTCGACACAAGGGGAGCCAAAGAATATTCTCAAGTATTAGCAGATGAGTTGTCAATTCAACCACACCTGGAAACTTAGTATCTGCAGCAAAGTGTTTATTAGCAAAGTAATATGATAGTAGTGATAACGGTAACAAAAGTAAAGACAGCAAAAGTAATGTTTTTGGTATTTTGTAGTGATTGTAACAGTAGCAACGGAAAAGTAAATAAGCGAGAACCAGTATATGGAAAACTCGTAGGCACCGGATTAGTGATGGATAATTATGCCGGATGCGGTTCGTCATGTAACTATCATAACATAGGGTGACACGGAACTAGCTCCAGTTCATCAATGTAATGTAGGCATTTATTCCGTATATAGTCATACGTGCTTATGGAAAAGAACTTGCATGACATCTTTTGTCCTACCCTCCCATGGCAGCGGGGTCCTATTGGAAACTAAGGGATATTAAGGCCTCCTTTTAATAGAGAACCGGAACAAAGCATTAGCACATAGTGAATACATGAACTCCTCAAACTATGGTCATCACCGGGAGTGGTCCCGATTATTGTCACTTCGGGGTTGCCGGATCATAACACATAGTAGGTGACTATAGACTTGCAGGATAGGATCAAGAACACACATATATTCATGAAAACATAATAGGTTCAGATCTGAAATCATGGCACTCGGGCCCTAGTGACAAGCATTAAGCATAGCAAAGTCATAGCAACATCAATCTCAGAACATAATGGATACTAGGGATCAAACCCTAACAAAACTAACTCGATTACATGATAAATCTCATCCAACCCATCACCGTCCAGCAAGCCTATGATGCAATTACTCATGCACGGCGGTGAGCATCATGAAATTGGTGATGGAGGATGGTTGATGATGACGACGGCGACGAATCCCCCTCTCCGGAGCCCCGAACTGACTCAAGATCAGCCCTCCCAAGAGAGATTAGGGCTTGGCGGCGGCTCTGTATCGTAAAACGCGATGATTTCTTCTCTCTGATTTTTTTTCTCCCCGAAAGCCAATATATGGAGTTGGAGTTGGCGTCGGAGGGCCACCAGGGGGCCCACGAGGTAGGGGGCGCGCCCAGGGGGGGCGCCCCCCACCCTCGTGGACAGGGTGTGGGCCCCCTGGTCTTCATCTTTTGCAAGGATTTTTTATTGTTTTTTCTAAGGTGTTCCGTGGAGTTTCAGGTCATTCCGAGAACTTCTATTTTCTGCACATAAAACAACACCATGGCAATTCTGCTGAAAACAGCGTCAGTCCTGGTTAGTTCCATTCAAATCATACAAGTTGAGTCCAAAACAAGGGCAAAAGTGTTTGGAAAAGTAGATACGACGGAGACGTATCACTCTACAGGTGTTTCCGAATGTACATGTTGAGTTGGCATATTTCAAGATTAGGATTTGTCACTCCGATTGTCGGAGAGGTATCTCTGGGCCCTCTCGGTGATGTACATCACTATAAGCGTTGCAAGCATTGTAGCTAATGAGTTAGCTGCGGGATGATGCATTATATAACGAGTAAAGAGACTTGCCGGTAACGAGATTAAACTAGGTATTGAGATACCGATGATCGAATCTCGGGCAAGTAACATACCGATGACAAAGGGAACAACGTATGTTGTTATGCGGTTTGACCGATAAAGATATTCGTAGAATGTGTAGGAGCCAATATGAGAATCCAGGTTGCGCTATTGGTTATTGACCGGAGACGTGTCTCGGTCATGTCTACATAGTTCTCGAACCCGTAGGGTCCGCACGCTTAAAGTTAGATGACGGTTATATTATGAGTTTATATGTTTTGATGTATCGAAGGTAGTTCGGAGTCCCGGATTTGATCACGGACATGACGAGGAGTCTCAAAATGGTCGATACGTAAAGATCGATATATTGGATGACTATGTTCAGACACCGGAATAGTTTTGGGTGGTTTCGGGCATATACCGGAGTACCGGGGGGTTAATGGGCCTCATGGGCCCTAAGTGGAGAAGAGGAAGGGCGGTTAGGGCAGGCCGCGCGCCCCTCCCCCCCAGTCCGAATAGGACAAGGAGGGGGGGCGGCGCCCCCCTTTCCTTCCTCTCCTCTCTCCCTTCCTTCCCCCTCCTACCCCAACTAGGAAAGGAGGGAGTCCTACTCCCGGTGGGAGTAGTGCTCCTCCCTGGCGTGCCTCCTCCTGGCCGGCCGCCCCCTCCCCCTTGATCCTTTATATATGGGGGCAGGGGGGCACCTCTAGACACAACAATTGATCCTTTGGATCTCTTACACGTGTGCGGTGCCCCCCTCAACCATAATCCACCTCGATAATAACGTAGCGGTGCTTAGGCGAAGCCCTGCATCGGTAGGACATCATCATCGTCACCACGCCGTCGTGCTGACGGAACTCTCCCTCAATGCTCGGCTGGATCGGAGTTCGAGGAACATCATCAAGCTGAACGTGTGCTGAACTCGGAGGTGACGTACGTTCGCTACTTGATCAGTCGGATCGTGAAGACGTACGACTACATCAATCGCGTTGTGCTAACGCTTCCGCTTTTAGTCTACGAGGGTACATGGACAACACTCTCCCCTCTCGTTGCTATGCATCACCATGATCTTGCGTGCGAGTAGGAAATTTTTGAAATTACTACATTCCCCAACACTTGTGAGAAAAAAAACCCTACCTATCTAACCTAAGGCACTAGAAATACCATCCCCGCCACCGGTCATCGGAGCGGCATGCGGAGGGGAGACGAATCCACGTGCTCACCTCTCCTTCTTCCTCCTTCCTACTATGCAGTGTCGCGGACTTGCAATCCTTGCTTTAATATGCCGCTCCTTGTCATGCTGTGCGGCGGCCCGAGGTAATTAATTAATCAGTATTTACACTTCATATGTTTATCCCCGTTGAGAACTTAACCTGTTTGTCATCAATCACCAAAAAGGGGGAGATTGTAAGTGCATCTAGCGCCCCTTAGTGATTTTGGTGTATTACAGACTTATAGGTTAAGAGATAATGTGTTTGTGAGTGTACACACACTACTAGGGAAAAGGCTACTAGCAGCGCGGGTAAAATGGCTACTAGCAGCGTGGGTACCCGCGCTACTAGTATCGCACTACAGCTAATAGTTAGTAGTAGCGCGTTTCCACCCACGCTACTACTATTATGAACCCGCGCTACTACTAAAGAAATAGTAATAGCGTGTCTAATACCAACGCTACTAGTATCCTCAATACCAGTAGCGTGCAAATTTGTCCCACGTGTCTAATACCAACGCTACTAGTATCCTAAATACCAGTAGCGTGCAAATTTGTCCCACGCCACTACTAACGAATTTGGAATTAAAAAAATAAAATTGACAAATTCCATTTTATGCATACAATTCAAGAAAACACAATAGTGATGGAAATGTCATTATTCCTGATTATATTATTACACTGTTGCAGTATCTACTATCATACAGTTCCTCGTTCTAACATCCTCACTCCAATAATAAGAAAAATGAAAAGGAAAAATTGCGTTAATCTACCAATGTAATGTCCTTATTGACGTTGGGATCTGAGCGGCTGAAGGGGGCAAACAAGGGGACATTGCCTTCGTCGACATCGAGGAAGATCCTGATGAGGGGCGCCCAGGTGGAGGGCGCAGAAGAGGTTGCGGAAGGAGCGGACGGCGCCAAGCCACGAGCGGCAAGTGAGCGTGGCACGGACGAGGGCCGGCAGGCTCGGCAGGCGGAGGAAGATCTCAAGGAGCTGGTCTTGGCCGAGCAAGGATATGGTGGTGGTTCCGTCGGCGGCGGTAGCTAGGGTAGTGGTAGTGGCCGTGGAGGGAATCGATGGAGGTTTCACCGCTGGAGCATCCGGCGGCAGCAGCAACAGCTCGCTGCTCATAGCTCGAGCCTCTCCAGGTGTTAACCTGCAGGAGAGAGGGGAAAATGGCAAGATGAGATAGTGTTCATATTATTAGGAAGAAGTAGGCCATTATAGCTCACATAAACAGATCTGCTACTATGCAGAACACAAGCACCTGTTATAGACATGTTTGCAGCAGGAGCCAATGGAACTGAAACACAAGTAGGACATGAACAAACAGCGAAAAAAATAGAAGGACGACCTTGTGTGGTGGCCGAGGTGCAGAAGGGTGTCCTCCTGGTCAGCTCGGGCATCCTCCTGCACCAAATCGAACAGAAAAAGTTTGAAGCATGTTGAATAACTAAAAATACATGTATATAATTTAGAAGCAACAGAAGCACATATATCTCCTATTTTCTTCCTCAAAGTGTGCATATAGATAGGTCAGATTTTAGATATGTTAAGCAGGGGCAAGAGTTTTCCATCAATCAACCTGCCGCAATAGTACTAACTAGACTAGTCAGGTACGAATTCGACAGCAAGGAAATGAACACAAGAAGCAGCAGCAACTCCAAATTTTGCAGCTTCATTCAGTTGACAGATAGCAGCAGTGTGGCGCGCTTTGCTAACATCTTGAGAAATCCAACTAGACCAATCGGCAAACTAAATTATAGTGAATTTTTGTGGGAGCAAGCAAAATAATTAATTAGCAAACAATGCAGTCAGTGTCCATCTTATTCAACACAGTCTGACCAAGTAGCAAAAATTCAATAAAGCATGTATGTATGTAGATTCAAACTAGAAGAACCTTGACATTGACATTGAACTGCTGCTGCTCACCCATAGAGAGAATACCTGAAGTTGATTTCAAATACCATGGTTTCTCAAAAACAAGCTGAAGTTTATTTAAACTAGGTCGTGTAATAGCTACCATACATACATAGATATACTACAGAGAGCACATTGATTCTGCTCCTACTAATTATTCTCATTTTTTACCATTCACCACAAGTTCAATTAAAGCACAAAAGGCTAGTATAAGTTTTTCTCTTGTAATGCTTCAATTCCATGAACTAAAAAATAGAAAATAATACCTCTGTATAGGCCATGTCAAGATAGGAGAAGATGCAATAAACAATTATGGAAGACATCAATGGCCAATTCTTGAATAAGCTCTTCTTGATATCTACACTGGCACTTTCTTCGACCTTTTCTTGCGGATCAATCAGATGGGCCTCCACAGCTTCAACACTTTGTTTGCCATTTTCACTGGCTTTATGCTTGTGTAATGTTTCCTGGAATATGTTTCAAGATATATTACAACAAACAGGGGAATAATCAACATTAACTTCAAAGAGCGTCATCTTTTCTACAGTATCATGTCAGATTCAATGTACTCTTTACTCCCGCCACTAGTTACTGCAAGGAAAGAACAGAAAAGAGTCACGGACTTGGTTGTAGAACCACATTCAGAAAATGTCGGAGGTCAATTATATTATATATGGCCTCTGAACAAGACATTAGAAAATATTTGGTTCTAAGGTTGCCCAGAAAAGTATGCGCAGAAGGTACAGCAGGACATATTTATAAATATAGAACATATGTGTTCAGGCCGACAATATAAGGTTTTCTACGGGCCTCATGAAGAGGCGAAAACATAGCAAATGTAATTACGAAGGGGCAATTAGACTGACTGCATAACCAAGGAAGCTAACACCATTGAAATATCACATACTGGCATCCACAGGCAACCTATCAGAACAGCGGCAGCAAAGACTGATGAGCATAAGCATGGTAAGAAGTATGGGAACCTGACAAGTCAAGTCTGCTGCAATTACTAGTGGCTCTCCCAAATCAGGATGGATTAGGTTCCTATGCCTAATCAGCTTGGCATTTCCGCAGGTGTCAAATTTTCCTACTGTCTCCAATCACAGGAAAATATCAAACTTTTCTCCTCTCATCTCGTCTCTGAACAAAGGTTCAGTTTTATTAACTTGTCCTCTCTAATGTTTCTGTAGCAAGCAAATTTGATGACCCATGAGCGAAGCAAAAGGAAGAGGGGAGTGAGTACCTTGGCTCGACGACTGCGCGACGGAGCTGCATCTCCACGGCCTCCGGTGCCGATGTCGTGGTTGTGGGGGTGGATCCAGAGATCGCTTGCTTGGACAGGGAGCAGAGGAAGGGCGGCGTCCTCCCGAGAGAGAGAGAGCCTGAAGACAATACTAGCTAGTGACAAGCATTATTTCGTCGATTCCGTCGCGCTTCAGTTTCCTCTCATCACAGGGCAACCTGAAGCCGACGCAGCAGAAGCAGAAGTAGCAGGCGCAGACAAGAAGCTTGCGAGGAAGTTGCCACGCTCGTAGAAGAACTCTGCCTTCTCCACCTTGGTGTCTTCATCGACCTTTATATCATCACAGGGTTGCAGGTCACTTATCTTTGAACAAAACCAATAATACATCATTAATTACTGTCAAATAAACTTACGTGGAAGACACGGACGCCGAAGAACTCGAGCAGCGGCCGTGCGGAGGGTGGCCCTTGAACGGGCCCTCCATGTAGCCCCAGTGCCGAACTTGAAGACACCCATGGGCGGGCCGCTGTACACGTCCAGCACCTCGATGGCGAAGCCCCGGGGGAACGCCGTGAGGAACGGGGTCGTGGCCGACTCCAGCAACTCCGCGTCCGGGTCGTAGATGCGGTGCTCCGGCGGCAGCGTGGTCACCAGGAACGCGTTGTAGCCGCCCATGGCCGTCACCCCCTCACTCCTGGTCTCCCTCCTCACCTGCTGGGTCGCTCCATGACCGGTGTTGGCGCAGGCCGAAGAAGGGCGGATCTGGGCGCCTGGTCTCCCTCCTCTGCTGCTCCATGGGGGACGGGGGAGGCGAGGTCGAGGAAGAGGGGCGGCCGGCGCGCCGTGCGGCCGCGGGAGGAGGAGGAGGGGATCTGGATCGGAGGTGGATTTTTTTTAGACAGGGGTGGGTGGAGTGGGGCGACGATTGGTGGGGTGGGGTGGGGTGGATCGGGGGTTGGGAGTGGGGATCGGGCGCGGGGTGAACACGCTTAGCAGTAGAGTGGGGTCTTACCTGCGCTACTACTACTTCTTAGTAGTAGCGCCGGTTTTATACCCCTCGCTAATACTATGGCCTATTTCGGGGGCATTGTTGGAGACCATTTAGTAGCAGCGCGGGTTTATACCCCTCGCTACTACTATCAATTTAGTAGCAGCGCAGTTTTTATACCCCTCGCTACTACTAATTAGCAGTAGCGCTCATTTTTAAACCGCGCTACTGATAAACTTCTGTGTATAAGGTTTTCCCTAGTAGTGACAGGTCCAATAATTCTCTGAGGAGTTTGATATATCCAAAGGAAGTCGACCCCTAAAAAATGAATGTCTTCATCTGATGACTTTGGTTTTCTTGAAGAATTTGAAAATGAGGAAATTGGTGTGTCCATGAAGTTATTGATGCGAGGACTATGAAGCGCGAAGACTTTTGTTTTCGTAGTTTCATTTCCTTCCTTTTGGTCATAGGAAACACGGTACTGTTAAAGGGGTCGAGGTAATAATATGGAAAATTTTCCAAGTGATGCTCATCTCAAATCCTATACACATACCTAATCCTTCGAGTGAAGCCTTTGAAAATCTCTTACAGCTCAGTCAATTTCTTCAGTGACAGAGATGAAAATATTCTGGTCTTTGAGGAATTTGTTCTGACTGAGGAGTTAGGAATTCGCCAATGCGAATTGCCTATAGTGAGGAACATGATAGCCCTGAGAAATTTTGTAGTTCGAATTTTCGACAGTTGCTGTTCTTTGCGCCAGCTGTCCAGATATCTCATCCACATAACGGTCATATCATTAGGGGCATTTATGTCTTATGATGTCGGGCTGCTCCCTGGCTATAAAGAGCCCCCCTCAACCACTAGCTGGTTGGCTGCTCAGGGAGATAGATTGATACTTGTCATTTAGACCAACCCATCCTCCAAGGACTTTGAGAGAAAATCATCAGTGAAGAAAAAACAAAAATCCCAAACACCTAGAACCCAAAGTGATTGAGCATCAAAGAAGAGATTGCTCCTGTGTGGATCCGACACTTGTTACCTTTAATGACAGTGCATCTTCCAGACGGTTAGGCGTCATTGTCTAGAGCATCCAAGAGGAATAGTGGATCGCCGAGTTCCCAAGTCTATGAAGGTTTGGAAGTCACCTTGAAGACTTACCGCGAGTGATTGGGCAAGGTTTGTGTGACCTTAGCTCAAGGAGAATACATTGAGGACTCTGTCCTGGGACTGTGTCCTTTGCTTTAAATACTAAGCCGCTCAAACCAGACGTACAACTGTCACAACAGTTGGAACTGGTGTACCAAATCGCTATTTTCACTGTTTGCTGGTTCTATTTCCTAAACTCTTTCATTTCCTCATTTACTTGTTGATAAAATTTATCGTTACTTTTTGAAGACTTTGACTGAAGATTTTATCAATTTTATCAATCCTATTTCTTCAGTCATCTTGTCTTCTGCCTGCTTATCCTGTTTAGATGCTACCTATGCTCTGTACATGTTTCATTTCATTATGATGACTATGCTGCTGTCTTGTTATGCATGCACCTGAAGGCTTTATCCGATGCTTGTATTTCGTTACTTAGCAAATTCCTCAAGTAGTATTTCCACAATGCCGAATTTGTAAAAAACGCCTATTCACCCCCCCCCCCCCTAGTTTTCATTTGCGAGAAAACTTCCAATCTATTGATCTTCAATCATGACATACAACAAACGCCAGAAATAATAAAAATCACATCCAGGTCCGTAGACCACCTAGCGACGACTACAAGCACTGAAGCGAGCCGAAGGCGCACCGCCGTTATCGTTCCTCCCTCGTCGGAGCCGGGCAAAACTTGTTGTAGTAGACAGTCGGTAAGTCGTCGTGCTAAGGCCCCATAGGACCAGCGCAGCAGAACAGCAACTGCCGCCGATGAAGAGTAGCGTAGATCGGAAAGATCCAACCTGAAGAAATACAAACATAGACAACCTACGACCAGATCCGAGCAAATCCACGACGGATAGATCTGCCGGAGACACACCTCCACACGACCAACGACGATGATAGACACACCACCCGAACGGGGGCTAGGTGGGGAAGACCTTTCCATCTTCAGGGAGTTGCCGCCGTCTCGTCTTCCTGAGTAGGACACAAACCCTAAGAAAACTTGAAAAAACATCTAAAAACGGAGCCCTCCTGCCAGCAAGGGCCGGGATCCACCGCGCCACCATGGCTCTAAGGCCAGCGGAGACGAGGCGAACCGGCGCCGGCGCCGACGGGAGGCAAAGAACCCCCCTCTACTTGATATAAGCGCACATTCAAATGTACTTCTGTGTAAATTGTGGAGACACTGTTTCACGCATAAATTTAAATTTTTGAAACAATAGAGTAGTAAGGACGGACGGTGCATCACATTAGCAACACATATGCAAATTGGGTATATAAGAAATTCATTGGGTCTCATACATATATTTTAGGGGGCAAGCTTACAGAGAAAATCAGTGTACGATGCTTCCTGGATTGTTAATTAGCTATGCCCTAATCATAAAACTGATAATACATTCTGATAGCTAAATACAGACAACATAGGTTCAATGAACAAGTAAAAAGTAGGAAAAGGAGCTTACATCAGCGATCATGATCTTTGGGTAGTTAATTAGCTACTAATTAAACTGGGAACTAACGCTGTGAATCGGTACTAACAACTACATGCAAGAATAGCCAAGTCCGCTCTGGCAAGAAAAATTCACAGCCTAATTTTGATTAGTTGGAAACAACTCCCTTCATCATACCCATCGATGCACAAAACCAGTACTGCCCCCTCATACAGAACTCCTAAAAATATCTTGACAATAAATCTTGATGCACCGATTAACCATCATCACATACATTTTAGATAACATGGTTCGTCAGCAAATACATTCCAAGACAGTAGATCCATCAGCAAATTAACAACATTGTTCCACGATGCATCAAAACATAATTATAATTACAAATCCAACAACAGACACATTAATCAGACAATATAACTACTCAGAAAAGCACTCCGTGGAATTTCACTGATAAAAATGAACTGATTAATCACCAAAATTTCAGATAAGACCAGGACAGTTCACTCCAAATTGAAGGTGAAAAATTGCAAATCACAGTCATGCAAAAATCCGAGGAAACTTTTAAGAGATAAAACCATATTTGTCCCCGCCGAAAAAACCAGATTTGAACACCACAAATCTTATCTCGTACAAAAAATTCGAGCAAACGTTTCAGAGAGCAAAAACGACGAAAGAAAATGACTTGGAGAAGAGATCGCTGTAACAATCCGATCTTGTAAAAAAAGAAGTCCAGAAAACCTCGAGAGAAAAATGAGGAAAGAAAATGGCTTGGAAAAGAGCTCGGCGGATTGGTCATTGTTTGGTCGCCGGCCTTCATCCCCTAAGTCTCAGCCCGTGCCGGATCTGCAATGACTGGCCGTCGTCCTCATGCTTCCACAAGACCTGGATTCGTGCGGGGTGACCTAGGAGTTCGGATCCATTGGTGGTTGGGGGCGATGTGGAAGTGGAGTTTCGCCAGTGACATGCCGTACAATGTACATGAAGCAGGGGTCACCGCGGTTGGCCCGGAGGGTTGAGAGATAATGAAGGGGCACGGTGGCGTGGGCGGAGCATGGCGGTTGCTCACCGGGACGGAGGAAGGCTGCGGGATTGCGATGGTGTGGGGCGTGGGGCATGGGAACGATGCGAACGACTAGAGTGAGGGGAGCAGAGAAACATTGCAGGGTGGCTGCAAGTACTCCACGGGAGCAATTAATGCGGTTAGCCAACATTCACTTCGTAAAGAAATAAAAGAGCGTTTAGATTACTACTTTAGTGACCTGAACATAAATATACCGGAAGTTTTGTTTAGAGATACTACAACGAAACAAAACTTAATACACAGCCTTTGAAGCCAGCGATCCGAATCTATAAAACAACGCACAAAGAGACTGAGTGAGGAAGATACGCCTGGATCATGGAGCGTCCTTCTTCTCTCGCAAGCCCCGTGGCGGTGCTGGCTATCATCTGCTGTTCCTTGGCATGCTCGGCAGCGGCGGGCCGTGGTAAATGACTACTCATGTCAATTGACTATATTTCTCTGGACAAGTCAATTGATAATGGCACCTTACCAGAAATTCCATGCAACTTCTCCATGTGGTGGAATTGGACTGCAACAAGAAGGTCCACAGTCACACTCAAATCATGCTCGGATCACGCTACAAGACCATACTACGTTGAACCAGCACTTAAAGGGATTGTTGGTGTAACACATGTACATTTACTCAGTACATGACCGTTTGGTAGAAAGGCATACGGGCATTGTATATCCGAAAATTGTGAAGGCGTAAAGACTTTCCATTGAAAATTACAATGTGGTCAAATCCTACTGATGAAAGCATGAATTATGTATTAGATAACAGCGACAAATACCTACTCAATTTTTCGCTCATTTACAGACGTCCTCTGTTGATAGACGAGAGACATTGACCATGTGAGGACAATATGCTTTTTCTACGCGAGTGGCCAACTAAGAACAGATCCTAGGTATACCAAAGTCCTCAGATTAGAAGTTAGTGGCGTAGTACACTGGTGCTCCGCTAGTACAACTAGCTATCTACCACTTTGCTTATATATAAAACGATGCACAAGGAGAACGAGTGAGGAAGCTTGGCTCAGGATCATTCATGGAGCGGCCTTCTTCTTCCGTCGCACGCCCCGTAGCCGTGCTGGCTATCATGTTCTTTTCCTTGGCATGCTTGGCAGCGGCGAGCCGTGGTAAATGACTACTCATCTCTTGTTGCTTCCTACTCTCTTCATACCCAGCAACACGAAATCATGCTGTAACATTCCCATGCAGTTGCTCTGGACGGAAGTCATCACGGACGGTGCCCTCCGTCGCCCACGGCCTCCGTCAACAAGTCGACGAGCTGCCCCGGCTGCGGCTATGGCGAGGTCACCGCTTCGTCTCTGCTGCCGCCGCCGGGGACGTTTGCCCTTGCGCCGCACAGGAGGATGCTGGAGGCCATTGCAAACGACGACCCTTACGAGTGAAGCGCCTCGCTCGGTGTATATACACGAACGCACGCACGATCCATAGTTGCCCGAAATTTGAATAAAGGATCAGCACTGTACGTTTTTCTAGAAAAGGAGAATTACCCCGGATCTGCATGAGAGTGATGCATGCAGCCCCGGAGGATCAGCACTGTACGTACATATTTTTGTTTAACTTATTATGTGTGTAGCTCTTTGTTGTTGTGTGCCTGTGCATGTGACGATTGAAACAAGCGATCAATTAGTGAACATTTTTTTTGAATCATGAACATTTTTTTCAAATTTGTGAACATTTTTCGGACTAGCGAACATTTTTTTTGAATCGTGAACATTTCTTTTCAAATTTGTGAATATTTTCCAAATTAGCGAACATTTTCTTGAATCGCGAACATTTTTTCCAAATTGACGAACATTTTTCGAATTAGCAAACATTTTTTTGAATCGTGAACATTTTTTCAAATTCGTGAATATTTTTTGAATTAGCAAATTTTTTTTGAATCGTGAACATTTTTTCCAAATTCACAAACATTTTTTGAATTAGTGAACATTTGTTTTCAAATTCATGAATTTTGCAAATTAGCGAGCATTTTTTTGAATCATGAACATTTTTTCAAATCCACAAACCTTTTCTGAATTAACGAACATTTTTTTGAATCATGTTTTTTTTCAAAATCATGTACATTTTTTGAGTTTGTGGACATCTTTTACAAATATGTGAACAGTTTTTGAATTCCTGAGCATTTTTCTCTAATCATGAATACACGTTTCGAAATCGTGATTGTTTTATTAAAATTAGCAACGTTTTCCGAAATTTTAGAACTTTTTTGATATCCCTAATTACTGAAAAAAAGATTAAAAAAACAGGGCGGCGTTCCTTCGCGCACATGGGCCGGCCCAGCAGTGCGCAAAGGGGAAGCGGGGTGGTGCACTCTCGCTTCTTGCGCAGCGCGTAGGTCGCCATACAGGCACTCCCATATAGGGCAGCCACAAACTATCTATAGAGGCGTAAACCATCCGATGAGTCAGTGTTCCCCTCAAAAAAAAAATAAGATGAGTTTGTGAAGGGCTCTAGGTATCGAAACCGCCACGGTTGATTCTGGTAAAGCAGAGAAGACAACAGAAACACCATATTTCAAATTGTAATTGTCCTCTTTCCTCCCAATGGAGATGCTAGAAATACTATGTATTTAGACATAGCATAACTTGTTTTTTTGTACAAAATCTATTGCTCCATTGTACTCATCGGGGCGGAGATAATACCCGGGCATGCCAACATAATCCTTCTGTGAAAACTTATACATATTCGCGACTGATCTATAAAATTTCGTTCAAAAATACTATGATTTGCAAACAGTACAAAAAGAATCCCAGACCAACAAAAAAAAATGTCCCGATTCATGTACCTAATTGTTTTTTTCTACGCCACGTATATTGTTATGAAAATCCCTCTGAACATGTTATATATGTATTTGTGTTTATACACAAAAAATCAATTTTTTTTAGATGTAGAACTACTGGAGCCCGTCCTCTGGTGGCACTTTTCACTCCATCGATTCCTAATGCTGTTTCTTTACCCATCAGGGTTCACGGAGTTAACTGACGAAATAACAAGGCCGATTCAGGGATGTTACATATCTCCACTCCACGAGAAGCAAAAGAAACCGCATGACCTGTTCAAATGGCCTATGTTGTACCACGAGATGTCTTCAGTGAATTCATAGCTTCCCTGCAATGTTCCCAACACCGATTATAGATCAGAACCATTATGGTTTTGGCTTAGAATTTCAATGCTTGACTGAATTGTTCAACAAATGTATGTTTGCAATGTATAAATCTCGTTCGATCATGTAGATTGTAACGTACCGCAACGCAGCCTCAATCTCAGGACTTCCTGGGTCCAACTTGACTGCATCCAGAAAAGCATGGCATGCCGCCCTGTAGTCCTGGTGATGGTACAGTATAAGGTTAAAAACAATGAACGGCATGTGGCGACAGTCAATAACAAACTAGCCAAACAGATAGTTATCTTCGATCACACCTTCAATAACATGAGCGCTTGGCCCTGCCGGTAGCAGGCCTTTGGCCAGCCAGGCCTCATCTCTCTGCACGCAAGAGCATCCTGCAAAGCCTCGTGTCCATCGCCCATGCGGAGCCAGCAAAAGCTCCTGTCCGACAACAAGGTGGCATCATGGCGGTCATACACCATTGCCTGCATGCACCCAACAGGTTGAACGCAAACTTAGGACATGTCTGATCTGATTATATCAAAACAATAATCACATCTTGCTTGAAAATACTTGCTTCAAAAGACAAGAAAGAAAACCTTGAATTTCTGATGATTTAGAACTTAAAAATGCACTAGTCTTGACAATATAGTCAATTCAAGTGCTTCTAAGCAAAGGATGTGTGGCAACAATCCCAGCTTTCCAACCTCGTCATTTACTCCATTATGTTTTTCTCGCCCATGATCGCAATTGGTGGAGAATCCCGAAAAAAGGGAATCATGGTCAGGCAGTCATTGTTGTTTATGTTGTTAAGCATCTCCAGAAAGAGAGAAGCCGAAGGATCCTAGTGCAGGAAGTGATGACAGCGGCTGTGATAGCCAGTTTCATCCAGGAGGATGTTACGATCCTCGAGCCTGCTCATCCTAGGGTGCTGCGGTGCTTAGTTTAGCTTCCCTGTGCGAGTCTTTTGTGTTTTTCTCTGTTTTACAGGTGTGCTTCATTTATTTCCCTCTTCTATAATGCAAAAGCAGAGCTCCAGTCGTTTCCCATCAAAAAAGGAAACCAACAACGGTTCTACTGCTGTTTAAGGACACAGAAGTCCTTGTTAGGTCCACATGATCAAACTTACATATGGCATTGGCAATAAAATTATCTTCAATAAATTAAACAGAGATGTGTCTCAAAGCAAAGCGTGAGGCCAACTGTACTTATTGGTCACAAAGATGATCACTCTCTCTAAAGGGAGTGTGTATGACAAGAATAATGTGAAACCAGATAATGATCACCTAACTTCTATTCAAGCAACTTCAGCTGATGAGATACAGAAGATTACACATTGAGAAATAGGGTGTAGTAGCATACCGCACTGTACAGTGTTGCCGCAGTAAAATTATCATTTCTCTTGAGAGACTCAACCCCAAGTAACTTAAACTGTTCTATTGTTCTTACATTGGAATGTGCACCCTACATGACCAAGAAAAACAAATGAATTGAGACTTAGGAATGCAAGTATAAAGCAGTACATATACTATTAAAGTTTTAAAAACCAATAGGTACTAGTTGGGTGGAAGGGTGGTACCTAGTGCTTGGCTGGTGCAGCCACTTTTTGAAACAGTTTAATGTTGTGCCACAAAAAATTAGCAGACCAGTCATATCATTTCAGAAACATCTTGCTCCTGATAGTACAAGGAAATATTTATTTCCAGAACTCATGACATCTCCTATCATCTGACCAGTAAATTATCTACATCTAAACCAGCATTAGCAGTTAAAATCAGCTTCAACAAATAAACAATTGTGTGTGCCAAATTACGCCCCCCCCCCCCCCCCCCGGGTCACCCAGTAGGCCACTATGAACATAGCGGCTGTTATGTTTCTTGTATAACAAACTACTTAATCTGGGTCCGGCAAAATCATCTAGCTTGATCTGCACTGCTTTGATCATCCACCTTTTTTTCCTTAATACAATGGCACGCGGTTCTCCTGCGTATTCTAGAAAATAAAACTACCAACATAGCACTTTCTACATACAAATAACCTCACAAGCCCATCAACTCCCAACCAAAGAATTCTTTTAAAGATTAGCAATAGCATGTATAAAATTCATGTTCATTGAATCAAGAGGCAAAAAAAAAAATGGCCAATTCTGTGCATGGTAATTCGAACCAGGAAACTATGGATTAACAGTTGATGCCAAAGCTTAATTACAAAATATATGAAATAAACAGGGTCTGATGCATACCAGTTTCATAGACACTTTTGCATGGTGTATTATGCGGTCGACACTCCAATCATGCACAGTTGGAATACAAGAAGTTACAGGAAATAAGATCTCAACACCTTCCCTTGTACCATTCAGTGCAGCGAGTTCTATTGGAAACCTACCAGAACAAAGTTCAACTTCAGAAAAGCACTTCCAGAAAGGCCAGGGGAATGGAAACAAAGAAAGCAAAAGTGTACTCCACTAGATCATTAGTAAGATAAAAAAAGGTTTCAATAATTAAGAAAAGAGAGAACTAATTGAGAAAGTGACTATAAAAGAACAGTGTTTGTTCATTTACACTTCAAACCGTTCCTTCTAGTATCCCCCTTGTTCAGACTGCAATCTAACAAACCTGACGGAACTCGAAACACGATTCCAAGTTGCCTTGTTTACAAATCTTTCTTCAGCAAAGACATTCAGTGTTTAAACATAAAGTAGCATTGGTACAGTCAATCTTGTACAAGTCCAACCAACTCATACAAGATATGCAGGATTTCAAAAAAAAAATGGTAAAGCAGTGTCAACTTAGCGATATCTACGACCTTATTGAAGAGCTACCTGATGAAAGAAGTCAAAGAATTACATGATTAAGAATAGAGATATACTAGAGAGATTTGTTTTTATTATTTTCCAATCATTCTATCTGGATTATTTACGCCACAAGATCAGGCGGCACTCTCAAAATGCTACCAGCCCTTCACCGATCAAAGAGATCAAACTATATGACATGCAAAGCCAATAGTGCACCAGCTCACTAAGAGCATCTCCAGCCGCCCCCAGGTCCCTTTTTTATCGCCAGCTCCAAAAAAATGGCCCAGTCGCGCCCCCAGGAGCCCAAATTTCGCCGGTTAGGGCCGAAACTGGCACCGGCGGACCCAGGCCACACCCAGCGCGTTGGGGGAGCCCCGGGGAAAGGAACTTGGCCATCTTGCTTAATGATGGGCTTCACTTTGATCCACCGCAACGAGCAGATGAGTGAATCCGCCTTTAGCCGTTTTAAGCAGTCCCACCATGTCAAGCCCCCACATAGCAAATGGAGATGTAAAGGGAATGGTCTTGAGTGATGTAACCGGCATGTGTGGCTCATGGGTGAATCTTTGGCAACCGTCACACTTGCAGACAAGGTCTTCTGTGTCGGCAAGGGCGGTGAACCAGAAAAATCGATTCCGAAATGGATTGGCTACGTGAGCAGGCGACCATGTGTGGTGCCCGAAGGTTCTAGAGTGAATCTTCTCAAGGATTTGTTGGCCATCTTCCGGAGAGACACAACGCTGGAACACTCAAGTGACATAGCGGATGTGTAGCTCGCCATTGATGATGGTGTACACCTGAGCTCGAAGCATAATTTGGTGTGCTTTTGTTTTATCAGTGCTTCCTTCGCATAAGATAATCCAGGTAAGGTTGTGTACAGGTCGGAATGACGACTAGGACAGCTTCATGAGCCGGCTAAGAATGATGCTCCTCCTCGGGTTTGGCCTTCTATTGATGGATGGCGCATGGAGATGTTCCAGGAAGATGAAGAGCGGAATTGGCTCACCGGTGGAGCCAGTCTTGGCGAGGGTATCAACTACCTTGTTGTGCTCCCGACGAACGTGATGAAGTTCCAAGCCCTCAAAATTATTCTCGAGCTTGCGGTGTCCGTAGTATCATGGTCCTTCATGATTTGCTGCAGTACCAGATCTAAGTCTCTGCAACATTGTAGTTGGCGAATGCCGAGTGATACGGTGATCCGCAGGTGGTGTAGCAGGTCTTCTTACACGGCGACATTGTTGGACGGTTGTAAAGAATTTGAAGTACATAGTCAAGCTTGTCACCCTATGTGAGGAGATGAGGAGGACTCTAGCCCCAAGCCTATGAGTATCAAGTACCTGACCAAACTCAAATTGTACCTGGGCGGACAAGGATTGGGTTTCAATCCAGTCGACAAAAAATTGAATATATGTGGACTTGATAGCTTTGTGCGGCTTGTAGTGTCCTGGGCCGTCAGCTCGATGGCCCATTTTGCTAGTCGTCCTGTGGCATCCAAGTTGTTGATGATGTCCGACAGGGGTGCGCTACCAAACACAATGACCGAGTGGGCTTGGAAGTAGTGGAGCAGCTTCCTGGGCGCCATAAACAAGCTTCTGATAGTGAGGATACGGTTGTTTGGACTCGGTGAGGACCCCGCTTACGTAGTAAACGAGTCATTGGACGTTCTACCCTCGGCCTTCCTTCACGCCTTCCACCACCAGGACAACGCTGACCACTCGGTTGGTGGCGATGATGTACACCAGCAGGGGACCCCCTCTAGCCAAAGTGGCTACGACTGGTAGTGTGGAGAGCAGGCACTGGAGATCGTCGAAGGTCGACTAGGACACGTTAGTCCACTCAAAGGAGTCGAACTTCTTGAGGAGTCAGTACAGTGGTAGGCCCTTCTAACCAAGCCTGGAGATGAACCAATTGAGTGCAGCGACTCGCCTAGTCAGTCGTTGTACACCCTTCAGATTCTTGGGCATGGCCATCCTCAAGATTGCACCGATCTTCTCCTTGTTTGCATCTATACTGAGTCCGAATACAACAAAACCAAGGAGTTTCCCGAAGGTACACCCAAGACACACTTCTCCAGGTTGACCTTCATCTTGATCCGCCTGAGATTGGCAAATGGTTCTGCCAAATCTGTACGGAGATCAATCACATGCTTGGACTTCACCACGATGTCATCAACATAGGCGGATGTTCCTGCCGATATGATCATGTAAACATTTATGAATACAACGCTGGTAAGTAGCCCTGGTTTTTTCGGACAAAAGGGCATCAAGACGTAACAATAAGCCCCGTACGGGGTGATACAAGTCTTGATTTCATCTGAATCTTTCATCTTGATCTGGTGGTAGCTTGAATAGGCATCCAGAAAGCACAGATGCTCACAGCCGGCCGTGAAATTGATAACTTGGTCGGTAAGGGTGGAGCAAATGGATCCTTGGGCATGCCTTGTTAAAATGGTTGGTAATCAACACACATGCGCCAAGTTTGGTTCTTGGGAACCATGACTAGGTTTGCCAGCCAATCCGGGTGCAAGACTTCACGGATGAAGCCAAATTTGAGCAGTCGGGCAATCTCTTCATCGATGGCTTTTCGCCTCTTCTACAAAGTGATGAAGGGTTTGCTTGACCAGCCTCGACTCAACAAAGTCCCCCAGGATGCATGGCATGCTAGCGCAAAAATTTCCTAATTCTTACAAAGTTCCTCCACGAGCGTGCTTTCCTACTAGGCAAGAAGATCGATGGCAATCTACACTGTCTTGAATGAGGAAACAATGGTCCACTTCTTGCTCGATGGCAGCTGCTCAACGTCAGCCTCCTTATGGATCTCGACCAGTTTGGCTCTCAGCGATGGCCGCATTGGCATCATCGCACTCGTTAGAGCGCTTAGGGTTGCCCGAGATCATGATCACCCTGTTGGGGCCTGACATCTTGAGCTTGAGGTAGACATAGCAGGGCCTAGCCTTTAATTCAACATAAGCCAAACGGCCCAGGATGGCGTGGTAGCCACTCTGAAAGTTGACAACCTCGAAGTTGAGGATCGCGACCGGGAAGTTGTCATCACGACCAAATGACACAGCCAACCACTGCTGCATATTGTCGCTGTCGCGCTAATCGCTACACCCCACAGCTACAATCAGCTTTGCTCCGCCGACACCATCACCACCACCCCCTTCCGGCTTTGGGTTGCGGTTATTCCTCCGAATGGAGTCGGGGCGACCCTTCTGCCTAGAGGACTCGACATCTGCCTTGACTTTGTCCTGAGCAGTCAGGACCTTCGGTCATAAGGTTCATCAGTGGAGTACTTGTTGGCAATCTCCATGAGCCGACACATGGTCAGCACCTCAATGTGGGCCATCCAATGTTGCAGGCTATCAAATAGTTAGCAAGCCAAGCACTAGGCTTGGCAGTGTCGTCATATTTGCTGACCCCGTTGGTGGAACGGAATTGCTCTAGAAAAGGCTGGATCCTTATGCGCCAACTGAAGCACATAGGATCAAGTGGTTCCAAGTCGGATGACAGATCAACCTCATCGCCAAGGCACTTGGTATGCACCTTAGCTGCTCGAATGTCCTCGACCCAAGGAGCGTCGGGTCGATGCCGCTCGGCACAGATGCAACTGATATTGTTAGGTGCATCAGAGCGCCAATTGGAATCCAAGAAGGACAAAATGGAGTTGGAATTGACCACGTTAACGAACCAGAAAGCAGCCTTGCCGACGTGCGTCACTGGTGGAGATCCCAAGGAATGCCCAAGAACCGGCCACATTAGTCAGAGCGGACATGATTGGTGATGAAGTGCATGCTCCCAGCAAAGGTCATCATGCCCTCAAGAAGCATTGCAGAGGCAGGATGCCACGCAGAGTCGACAGCGAGGAAGTGCAACATACCGAAAGGGTGAGCTGCCCGGGCCTGAGCCCACCGCCAATTGCCAGAGAGGATCCCACCTAGACCGCTCCTCCAGCACGCGCTTGCCCCACAATCGGGGCCAACTATCACCGGGATATTATGGCAATACTCAGGATTGGGGATTTTGTGAAGGCGAGGCACACCTGGATGACCTAAGTACAACATTTCACACATAAGAGGTTTTACCCAGGTTCGGGCCCCTATTCTAGGGGTAACACCCTACTCCTATTGTATGTTTTTTCTTGTATAAATAGTATGGTTACAATGGGGGTCTGATGAACGTGGATGGTGTGTCTGGTAGAGATTATGTGTATCTGTCTTCACCTCTCTAAGATCTCGCACCATCCTCACCTTAAAGATAAAGATATAGCGTACAATGGTTGTTATGAGTCATGATGAAGGTCGCTACTAATGGAATTACCCCCAACGCCACAATGTTGTCGTGAAGGCACCACTGGTGACGTCTCCATTTATTGAACATGCTTGGTTTAGTCGGATGGGCACCATGGCATTTATTAGCTGGATGGAACTTCAATATGCCAGCCCGGCCAAGTTATTCTCCTCATGCGGATTCAGGTTGTTCGAACCAGTTGGGTCGGATCCTTGTCATGGGCACCTAGGGGGGGATCCCGCTAAGTGTCCATGCATTTTGTTAGGATGTATTACGATCATGGAAATATTTCTAATACAATGGTAAATGCACCTAAGTCTAACTAATGAAGGCGGTCAAGTGTCTCAATGGCAGCTTTAATTAAGTCTAATTTCATGAGAAAACACATAACCACTACTAGAGAAAACCCTAGCAGTAGCGCGTGTTTTGTGCCTACTAGTAGCGCGGGAAGCCGCGCTACTAATAAGGCGCTACAGCTATTGCTTAGCAGTAACGCGTGCCATCACGCGCTACTGCTAGTACAAATAGCTGCAGCGCTTGTTCAGTACCGCGCTACTGCTAAGTTATCTACTTGCAGCGTGTTTCCTTTCCATCGCTACTAGTATTTCTTTTATAATTTTTTTAGTGTATTTATGCGCCATCATACAAATATTGATACAATACCAGCTGTTATGAGGTTTACATCATTATGTCCATAACAGTGTATTAAATGAAGGTGGATTAGGTTCAAGTGGAGGCAATATGTGGTGCATGTCAAAAGTATACTACTAATCCAAACTTGATCTACTTTGGATTAGTAGTACTTTCGATGTGCACCACATGTTGCCTCCACTTGAATCTAATCCGCCAGCACAAGATATTTAATCGTCATCATGGTCATTACCATCAACATTATTTATTTAATCACCACTAACACTAGCTAATAATAATCATCATAGTCATTACCACGAACACTAGCTATTTTATCATCATAGTAATAGTGTAGCACATCATCATCCTGAAACTCATTTCTAGCCAGCTACTCACTCCTGCTACTCACTCCTGCTGCTCTCTCTTAGGTAAAAGAACATAAAACATGTATAGCTCTCCTCCTTGATCAAGTTGGAGCATGCAGATGAACCTGTCTCCTAATCGTGGAAGGCGTCTCTGGTTGCTGCTCCCTAGTACTTCTCTGCGCTCCCCCAACACATATTTGGTCCAGTCTTGCACTATTAAGCATCCGTCGCTAATCTTGAATGCACTAAAGTAAGCTGTAGGATATCTTGGCCGTAAGTTGATAATACTCATGACACCTTTAGTCTCGATCCCATAAGGCACAACATTCATCGGGAGTCCCTGTTGAAGAACATCGTATGGTAACATACTTAGCAATGAAGTTTAGCTTCAAAAATAATGTATGGAAAAGATGCAATGAGGATAAAAAGTAAAAATCTTACCATCCTTCCTAAATGGATGTGACCGTAGTTCATTATGAACACTATGGGTCGCACATTTTCAGTACTAAGATTTCTAAATGCAGGAAGAAAATTTGTCTTGACAGTATCAAGATCCTCAAGCCATGAAACATAATGACTGAGCTCCTCGCAGTTGAGTTCAGCCCCAGGACAGTATACGGTCCTGTCTACCAAGCGCTGGACATGTTTGCTTGCACGGAAATAAGCTGACAATACAAATTAGTTGTCAATTATTTTTGAATAAACAATATCAAAGACATAAATATGGTTGAGAAACTTACATAATGGTATAACTGGAGGCATTTGCACATTGACCCAGATGTCGGTATTACCTTCAATATCATCTTCCGGACGAATATCAAAGGTGATAACTATATCAGGCTCAAATGCATAAGTCTTGCATAGTGCTCGCCATGTTTTGCATCCAAAATAGGTGTAGTCGTCTGAATTGTATAACTTCGCATGGAAAATATAACCATGCTCGGTCTTCAAGTAAACTTTCTTTTCCTCCATACTATGACTGAAACCTATCTTATCCAATACAAAAACTCTTGCATGGCAGGGGATACGCTAGTAGAATAGTAAAAAAAAAATATAAGTTGAAGCAAATGAAAGCAGATGTCATGCTTAATTACGAAAAAAGACTTGTCGTTGTGACTTACTGTATCCACTTCGAAGTTCTCGTCCAGCTTGATGCTGAAGCGCCTATCATCATCTAGGAAGATTCCGTCGCACAGGTCGCGCTCGTCTTCGCAGTATTTGCAAATACCGAAATCCTTCTCATCGTCAGACATTTCCTATGTTCATAGTTAAAACATTAATTGAAAATCGATCGAAGACAACTACCAAGATACTGAACACACAAATCCGGGGCACTCGATATTTCCTACATATTCTAGCACAAGTCATGCCAAAATTCACGGAAAAATCCGGCATGACCTTTGCTAAAATAGGACATATCGAGCGCCTGAAATTTGCCGAAACGGAAATGAATCAACACTCCGGCAAAACATAGGCCACTCGGAGGTGTAACCTGCAAACATGACCGGCCACTTGGATATTGAGCAACACAAGATATACATTTCAAAATATCTTATAGGACTCAAATTAGCATGCATTCAATAAGCAAAAGTAGATCATCTCATGCATTTCAAAATATTGTCACTAATACATCACGAATAGTGTCATACATATAACATCACTAATACAACTAAAACTCTAGCACACGACGGGTATCGGCGCGGGCGGTGGACACCCACAGAGAAGGCACCATCACGGGATCATAGCTCCAGTGAGATCCCCGGAGAACCTGCCAGGTATTGGAGAACGGCCTGTGCTCCAACGCAAACAAGTAGCGATGGACGTGCGCGTCCTCCTCACTGACACGGTGACGCACCACCTCCGCGGAGTCCTCGAGCCTCTGGATCGTCACTGGCCCACGCGACCGCCACCAAACAAGGTTCGGGTCAACGACAGGCTGGCTCCTCACCAACCTGCGCCCCCCGGTAGGTAGCGCCTCCCAGTACCACCCCGGCGGAGCCCAGTCCCGAACATGGCCGATCTGGTCAAGCAGGTGTCGTCCTTCGCCGACTCGACGACGAGGATGCGGGATAGGCATCGTCCACGTCGAGGCGGGAAAAATTGCTTTAACTAAAAAATAGAAACAAGTTCTTACTAACTAGTTCTATTAATTCAACTAGTTCTTACTAAAAATAATACTATAAATAAAAATATTCTAGTACCTAATTAGTACCTAATTCTTACTAACTAATTAGTACCTAGGAACTACTGCCCTAATTACCATCTAAGTAATTAACTAACTAGCACTAAAAATAGCCTAGGGTTCATACTAACTAGCACTAAATACCTAGGGTTCATACTAAGCAGAGAAGAGGGATCAGAAGGGGAGAGAGGGATCGGAAGGGGAGAGTGCTTACAGAGGGCGGGGAGAGAGATGGGGTCGGGGGAGACGGCGGCACCGAGGCGCGGCGAGGCGGCCGGGTCGGGAGAGACGGCGGCGAGGCGGCCGGGGTCGGGGGAGACGGCGGTGAGGCGGCCGGGGTCGGGGGAGACGGCGGCGAGGCGGGGTCGGGGGAGACGGCGACACCGAGGCGCGGCGAGGCGGGGTCGGGGGAGACGGCGGCGAGGCGGGGTCGGGGGAGACGGCGGTGGCGAGGCGGGGTCGGGAATTGGGGGAGGAAGCAGAGGAGATAGGGAATCAGGCCGGGCGGGGGGTAAGGTGAAAGTAGCTTTAACTGTAGCGTGGGAAGGAAAAACGCGCTGCTGCTAAAAACCATAGTAGTAGCGCTGTCCGCAGAAGGGCGCTACTACTATACCTACCACGCCGGGAACGGTGTGGCAATTATAGTAGTAGCGCTTTCTGTAAGGACAGCGCTACTGCTAATCTGCTAACTGTAGCGCGGTTCTGCCGAACGCGCTACTGCAAAGTAGCAGTAGCGCCTCATTTTAACAAGCGCTACTGGTAACATTCTGTGTATAAGGTTTTCCCTAGTAGTGAACCCCTAAAATTCTATTTGCACAAGGCGTGTTACACAATACACTAGTGGTTGGGGCGCATGATTGCATGTCGCCTGAGATGGTGTGCGCTCATTTCTCCATCGCAAAGAAAAAAAGGAAAAAAAAACTCACCTCCATCTCACAGAAAAGACCATTCTCACCTCAGCCAACCAGCAGATGACACATGGCCCTCACATCCATCTCAAAAAGAAAAGAAAATCTTCGCTTCCATCTAAAAAACACTTCTCAGAAAAACAATATCCCCGCCGCAGCCAACCATTGGCATAGCTGGCTACTCGCCCTTTCTTTCCTCCTTAATGGGTTTAATTCTAAATATAATATTCTAGGATCTTGGATTGAGTGGACCAATTTGATCCTAGAAAGAATCAAAATGCTAGTTTGGGAGAGCTCCAAATCTTTGATTCCTATAGGATATCGAGTACATAGGCTAAAATAAGATGACTTGAGCCTAACAAACAAAATGCACACCGAAACACCTCCAATTCCAGCCCCTTGAATTCTTGGAACTATGGATACCCAGCTCAGCTAATTCGTGGGCCTGTTTGCGAGAGCACCAGCTCCAAGAATACACTATTAACATCAGTTGGATGTTCAAGCAATTGGGATGCCATGGCATAGAGGTACAGCAATCTTACAGGGTCAGGAACATTAGGGGTGGCACCAGCTTCTAGTAACAGTTTCAAACATGCAGTTAAGCCTTTCATCTCAGCAGCAACAACCAAAGGGGCTACAAGACCACCATTGACATCCGCACCAGCCTGCCAAAAAATACTATTACAAATCTGTTTGTAGAGGAACTCTCTATGGGCTGTTAGGTTCGTTGCCGATTAGACATGGCGTTTTCTTGTGCTAAACCTTAGTGTAGAACGGCAACAAAAATGACTCAAAGGTAGCTCAAACAATAAGCACCATCAAAGAAGGCCAAACCTACTTTAGTGTCGAAAAATGTAGCATTGAACAAAAATTTGCTTAAGTAATTCTAACTTTCTAAGGCCTAAGACAACAAAAATGAATACTACAGGCACGATACCTCAATCAGGAGCTTGACACGTTTCAATGAGGGAGCAGTTATAGCAACGAGAAGAGGGGTGTCAACACCACCAGGTAGTTTCTTGTTACACTGGCAAAAATAGATTACACACGGTTTACTGTATTGAAGTAAGATGTAGGAAAGAGCAAACAAATAGAAGGAAGAATGCATTTGTTGTCCTCTGGCCTTCTGTAAAACAAAAAGGAAAAAAATCAATAGCATTGCAAAAGCAAACATGTATCAACAAGTGTTTCTGGAATAATATATTGAGCATTAATGCTTTAGTGGCCATTTTCAGCAATTAGACCTTCCTTTTTAATTCAGTCCCATGTATCTCTTAAAAGGAGCAGACGTACAACAATAACAGCACACCTGTTTAATCTTTTATTCCCAAGCAAGCTGGGTATAGAGCCAAGAGATGAACCCACCAAGAGGCACCAAAAGGAGTAAACGTATATGAAAGAAAAACATCTTTGGTCATGAATTTCTAGAGGGAATACAAATTCAGAAAGTTGCAGTGGAGCCTATATTGAAGAAGCAAGTAGAGTGGAGCTGGCGAGCTGCAAGAAGATATGGTGTGTAGAGTATGCATGGAGCTAGATTTTTGTTGTGAAGTAAAGAAATCATAGATGGCCAGAGCTCTTCGAGAATGCAGCCTTACTAGAACTTAAAGAAGGGTTAACAGAGTGCGCTTAGTCACTGCTACAAAGGCCTGATTTTGAATAATTGCTAAAAAATGTGCTAATTTAGCTGATTGCGCTCAGACTTCACAACTTTTGAAGAAAGGCAGTAAAGCGGACTCAACACAACAGCCAAGTAAATGAAACATGAAACAATGCAGCTAGCCAAAATTAGTAGGAAATAGTATGTTGTTAAACCTACATCCGAGTTGTTCTCCAACAAAATTTGCATAATTTCATCATGCCCTTCCAAGGCAGCGGCATAAAGTGGTGTCCCTTCAGAAGATACTGGGTCAACAGAAACTCCTTTTGCAAGCAAGAGTTCCGTCATTTTACGGTCTCCTAAGTAAAGGAAAAAGATGAAAAGAGAATCCAATAGGTAATTACTACGAACTAGAACTGATTGTGTGATGGGGAAAATTCAATATGATCAAGACACACACCAACTAAAAGTGCATGCCCTGGAATAGTTACAAACAGACAAGAGGGCAGAATATGGGAAAATGGAAAGCTTTTAAATCCCAAAGGAATGATCTAAGACAAAACGTAAATGGCACCAATGTTGTTCTACTCACATACAATTAAAATCATGAAAAAATTGTCAAACAAGTTCTTCTTCTACATCTTTCCAACACACATAGACATCATAATGGAACAGTATTGTAAGGCACTAGAAGAAAAATGCCATGTGCTGTTCTGGCAGAGAAGTACCTGCTTTAGCAGCATGGTGAAGTGGGGCGAACCCTTTGTCATCAGCTTTGCCTGGATCTGCCCCATGATCAAGAAGATAACTGGCGGTATTCATGCTTCCATGAATCAATGCCAGAAGCAGAGGTATTCGACCTATCAAAATGAAGACGTTTCCTCTCAGAGCATGTCAGAATGTACAAAGTTAATACATAAATATGTCATAACATAACACTTTGTTTTCTACTCCCTCAGTTCACAAACATAAGATGTTTTGGATATTTCAGTATGAACTACATACATGCAGATTGAAATGAGTGAACGAACACACTAAAACGTGTCTATATACATCTGATTCACAAAATAGCATGACGGTTGTAAATTGCTGGTCAATATACAGTTTACTATAGCCCAATTCTGAACGCAAGCCATACAGGAGTACAGTTGAGACACATTTACAGTTTAGAGGCAAATTAAACGCCAGAGGCACGCACCTCCATCGTCGACGGCGTCCACATCGACCCCTAGCTCCTCGACCAGGTACCTGCACACCCGTAGCCTTCCCTTCCCGGCAGCGAAGTGCAGCGCCACGAGACCTTGGTCCTTGGCCGCCTCCACCACCTCCCTGGGATGGCCCCTGCCCTTATCCAGATCTCTCACCAGCCCTGCGACGCGACGAACGAGGAAGTCAGTGCCTCCCAGATCCAAACAAAACCCGCCCGGAATTGCTCACGTACTCTTGAAGAGGCGGAGGTCGCCGCGGCTCGCCGCGTGGAGGAGCGGAATCGATCCGTCGGCGGGCGGATGGGGCGGGCTAGGGTTTGGAGGGGCGGCGCGGCTTTTAGCTGAGGGGGCGGCGCGGCGGTTAGCTGAGGTGGCGGCGGGGTGACGCCGCGCCATGGCGACCAGCGGTGGCGAGGTGGCGGGATTTTGGTGGGGTGGGTGTGGGGGGGGGGGGGGAGCAGGCCGGAGGCAGAGCGGAGGGAGGGAGGCGGAGGCGGGAACACGAGCGGGCGGCGTGTCAATCAGCAGTGGAAATGCTGCACACACGCTTCGGGTGTACACAAACACAAGTGTGAACTCAAGTCTAAACACTTCGGTTGTAAGAGCATCTGCAACAACAAATCTCAAATTTGGTACCCGTTTGTCCACGGACATGTCCAGTCCTCTCCCCAATTTCGATTTGTAAGGTCAAAGCGGTTAGGACATTCCGTTCGGAACCGTTTCCGGATCATAGGATTTCTGACACACAACAACAATCCGATCTGAATTTGAGGCCAACTAATAGGATATGGTATTACTAGTATATGACGACGCAGTACGATAATCCGTTTTTTCTAGCCAGATAATCTGACCTTCAAATTTTGAATCTGTTATTATACTAATGTTGGTGCTAATGTCATAAAACCCTTTAAGCCATTCATTGTCACCAAGATTATACTTCACAAGCATAACCAACTTCAAACTACATAATTGTTAATGAGTCATAAATTGCCGTGACGACGACAACCTTGATGTGATCATATTCATCGTATCCACCTAACTTGTCGGATATCTTTTTCATTATATGTCACAAACACCATATGGATCGAGATTCACTAGTAGAAACACAGGGCTTACGTTCGGGCCAGATAAGCCCATTAGTCCCGGTTCAGTCATGAACCAGGACCCATGGGCCCATTGGTCCCGGTTCGTGAGGCCAGGGGGCCTGCCGGGCCTCGTGGGGGCATTGATCCCAGTTCGTCTTGCCCCTTTAGTCCCGGTTGGTGGGACGAACCGGGAACAATGGGTCTTGCTCCTGGCCCACCACCATTGGTCCCTGTTGGTGGCTTGAACCTAGACCAAAGGCTGCCCTTTAGTCCCGGTTCATGCCACGAACCGGGACCAATGAGATGCCTATATATACCCCCTCGCGTAAGAGGAGAGCACACTGCTCTGTTTTTTCTGGCCGGCGAGGGGAGAGGGCTTTGTGGTTCTCTAGCTCACCTTCTATGCACACAAGGTGTTTGATGGAATGTCCGAGCCACACTACTTAATCTTTCTCCTCACCAAGCTCGACCTCCAAACTCCATTTTCCTCAATATTTGTCTAGGTTTAGCGGTCCGTCACGTCCCGCCCCGTCTTCAATGCCGTCGATCGCCCGCGCCGATCTCATCGCCGGCACCACTGTGGTGAGCCTCTTGTTCTTATCTTCTTTTTGAAAGGAAAAAATTCTTACTTGTATGTTTAGATAGATACTTGTATACTTTTCTTACTTTTATTATTGCTTCTATTATATAGTGCGATGGCTTTGGTATCCGCCCCCTTCGCCCCTCGTCCGGTCTATTACTCGGATGTGGTATATATTATCTTTATAACTATTTGGTTCATTTATTGTTTATGACAATTATGCCGACCAGCGTGACATAGATTTTATTTATATAGGAAGTATGTGAACCGGAAATTCCAACCGACCCTATTGTTGAGAGGTTAAATTTAGTTGAAGAAGAAAACAATTTCTTGAAGGACAAAATAAAAAAATTGAGGAGGAGAAGATGATATTGGAGTTGCATGTTGCGGATCTCACGATGATCACAAGATTAAGATGGATGCAATGCGCTTGAAGATTAGAAAGAATAGAAAATATGCCATTCATACCGAGGCTTGGTATCATTATGCCGTTGGATCAATTGTTACCTTGGTTGTGATTATGATCGCATTTGTTTTCGCGTTGAAATGTTTTACATAGTTTCAATATATGGTTTAATTAATTAGATGCTTTGGAGAGCTATATGTTGTTAGATGAGAACTATGTATGTACTTTGGTTTTAATGTGATGATGAAATTCTATTAATTTGGTCACTTAATTATCTATTCATGATGTTTTGTAATGATTTTTGACACACTTAATTATATATAATGCACGCAGATGAACCGACAATGGATGTACGGTGATAGACACACCTCCGAGTACATTAAGGACATGCATAATTTTCTCGAAGTGGCTGAGGCCAACAAGCAAAATGGGTTTATGTGTTATCCATGCCCTATATGTGGGACTACGAAGTCTTACTCTGACTCAAAAATCATTCACACCCACCTTCTTTATAAGGGTTTCATGCCACACTATAATGTTTGGACCAAGCACGGAGAAATAGGAGTTATGATGGAAGACAGCGAAGAAGAAGAGGACGATGACAACTATGTGCCCCGTGAATATGGTGATGCTGCAACGGGGGAAGCTGTTGGAGATCAAGAGGAACCAAACGATGTGCCCGATGATGATCTCCGCCGGATCATTCTTGATGCAAGGAGACAGTGCGAAAGTCAAAAGGAGAAGCTCAAGTTCGATCGCATGTTAGAGGATCACAAAAAAGGTTTGTACCCCAATTGCGAAGATGGCAACACAAAGCTCGGTACCGTATTGGAATTGCTGCAGTGGAAGGCAGAGAATGGTGTGTCTGACAAAGGATTTGAGAAGCTACTGAAAATATTGAAGAAGAAGCTTCCAAAGGATAACGAATTGCCCGACAATACGTATGCAGCAAAGAAGGTTGTAAGCCCTCTAGGATTGGAGGTGCAGAAGATACATACATGCCCTAATGACTGCATCCTGTACCGTGGTGCGTACGAGGATTTGAACGCATGCCCGGTATGCAGTGCATTGCGGTATAATATCAGACGAGATGACCCTGGTGATGTTGACGGTGAGCGCCCTAGGAAGAGGGTTCCTGCCAAGGTGATATGGTATGCTCCTATAATACCACGATTGAAACGCCTGTTCAGAAACAAAGAGCATGCCAAGTTGATACGATGGCACAGAGAGGACCGTAAGAAATACGAAAAGTTGAGAGCACCCGCTGACGGGTCGCAGTGGAGAAAAATCAAGAGAAAGTAATGGGAGGAATTTGCAGGTGACGCAAGGAACGTATGGTTTGGTTTAAGCGCAGATGGCATTAATCCTTTCGGGGAGCAGAGCAGTAATCACAACACTTGGCCCATGACTCTATGTATCTATAACCTTCCTCCTTGGCTGTGCATGAAGCGGAAGTTCATTATGATGCAAGTTCTCATCCAAGGCCCTAACCAACCAGGCAACGACATTGATGTGTACCTAAGGCCATTAGTTGAAGAACTTTTACAACTATGGATTGGAAACAGTCTACGTGCGTGGGATGAGCACAAACATGAGGAATTTGACCTGCATGCGTTGCTGTTTGTCACCATCAATGATTGGCCTGCTCTCAGTAACCTTTCAGGTCAGACAAATAAGGGATACCACGCATACATGCACTGTTTAGATGACACCGAAAGCATATACCTGGACAAATGCAGGAAGAATGTGTACCTAGGGCATCGTCGATTCCTTCCGACCAACCATCAATGTCGAAAGAAAGGCAAGCAGTTCAAAGGTGAGGTAGATCACCGGAAGAAGCCCGCCATGCGTACCGGTGATCACGTACTTGCTATGGTCAATGATTTAAAAGTAATCTTCGAAAAGGGTCCCGGCGGACTATCTGTTCCGAATGACGCTGAGGGTCACGCACCCATGTGGAAGAAGAAATTTATATTTTGGGACCTACACTACTGGAAAGACCTAGAGGTCCGCTCTTCAATCGACGTGATGCACGTGACGAAGAACCTTTGTACGAACCTGCTAGGCTTCTTGGGCGTGTATGGAAAGACAAAAGATACACCGGAGGCACGGAAGGACCTGCAATGTTTGCACGAAAAAGACGGCATGCCTCCAAATCAGTATGAAGGTCCTGCCAGCCACTGGCGGAGCGCTCCCGTGGGCGAGGTATGGCGCCTGCCATACCTTGATTATTGGCAAAAATAAATAAATTATACATATGTATCTATCACTCGGCCGCTCTCTATCTCCGCTCGCAGCCAGCGGTGGCCTCGAGCCCTCGAACGCAGCCGGCTCCAGCGCCCTCTGCCCACGACCCCACGTCCCCTCTGGTCCCACCCACCTAAAAAAAGAAAACCAACGACCCAGCCGCGACCACGCAGTCCACGCTCCGTCCCTGCCCACTCTGTCCCTGCCCGAGACCCAAACCTAGCTAGCGCGGCGGGCCGGCAGCGGCGGCTTACCTGGCGCGAGGACCAAGCGGGCGCGGGCGGCGGAACCGCGGAAGGCTGGGGGCGGCGGCTCCAGTGGCGCAGCAAGCAACGGCAGCAGCAAGCGGCGGCTCCGGCGGCGACTCCAGCGGCGCGGCGGCCTCAACGGCGGCTCCAGCAGGTAATCCCCATGTCCACTCCTCTGCGGCTCTGCCCATGACCGAACTCTGAAGTCTGAACTTTGAATCTTTGATGGCAGTGGCTTTTTTGTTTTGTCAAAGGGTGAATTGTTTAGATTGCTAGAAGATGGTAATTGTTTAGACCTAATAAGATGCCCAACCGGCTCATTTTTGTCTAGATTGCTAGAAGATGGAAGGAAAGGGAAAGGGACTAGATTATGAACGTTAACATATAGTTGATAACCTCGAGCTATTCATTATCCATATGAGAAGAATTGAAGAATTTAGAGCTTGTCATGATATTGCAAGCCCAGCTAAAAAGATGGTTGAACTTGAAAGGCATGTCATGCTTCCTGCTGTTTATCGCCTCATTGAGTTGGCATTGCTACTACCGTTAGCGACGGCAACAGTTGAAAGAGCCTTCTCATCAATGAAAATCATCAAGACTGAGTTGCGCAACAAGATGTCTGATGGCTAGCTTAATGACTTGATGGTGTGTTACATTGAGCGAGCGATCTTCAAAAGTATTGATCTTGATAAAAGTAAGGAAGATTTTCAAAAGGAAGGTAGGGCACTGCCATTGCCTGGGTCTTCTACACGCCATTAAAAGCTTCATTATCGGTATGTTTTAGGTTGTTTTCCTATTGAGACATGTCTACATTTCCATTGTATTTGGTTATTCGTTCGTAGTGTGTATTGTTAGTCAGTGTTGTTACTTGTTAGTGTGTATTGACTCTTTGATTCGTATAAAAAATAAATCTTAGTGAGACTTCGCCACACCTTAATTTTTTTTTCGTGGTCCGCCTCTGCTGCCAGCTACGCTCTTACCATAGAAGAGAAGGAAATCTTCTTTGAATGCCTGCTCACTATGAAGGTCCCGTCTGGTGACTCATCGAATATAAATGGAATAATAAATATGGCAGAGAAAAAGTTCCAGAACCTCATGACTGCCATGTGATTATGACGCAACTGCTTCCGATTGCATTGAGGGGGCTTCTACCGGAAAACGTTCGATTAGCCATTTTGAAGCTATGTTCATTCCTGAATGCAATCTCTCAGAAAGTGATCGGTCCAGAAATCCTACCAAGGTTAAGGAGTGATGTGGCGCAATGTCTTGTCAGTTTTGAGCTGGTGTTCCCACCATCCTTCTTCAATATCATGACGCACGTCCGAGTTCATCTAGTCGACGAGATTGTCGTTCTGGGCCCTGTATTTCTACACAATATGTTCCCCTTTGAGAGGTTCATGGGAGTCCTAAAGAAATATGTCGGTAACCATGCTAGGCCAGAAGGAAGCATCTCCATGGGCCATCAAATAGAGGATGTCATTGGGTTTTGTATTGACTTCATTCCTGACCTTAAGAAGATAGGTCTCCCACAATCACGGTATGAGGGGAGACTGGGTGGAACAGGCACGCTAGGAGGGACTCAATAATATGTAGGGACGGGAATTCTTGGTCTCAAGCACACTACGCGGTTCTACAGAATTCTACCTTGGTGACCCCGTATATCGGTGAACACAAGAACATTCTGCTCTCCAAACACCCGGACCAGTGTGACGATTGGATTACATGTGAACACATCAGGAGTTTCAGCAGTTGGTTCCAAACACGTCTCAGGTGTGACAACATTGTTTCTGATGCGCTATACTCATTGGCCAAGGAACCATCTTCGACTGTAATGCACTACTAGGGAAAAGCCTATACACAGAATCTTAGCAGCAGCGCGGTTCAAAATAGAGCGCTGCTGCTAAGTAGTTGTAGCGCGGGTTACATAAACTCGTTGCTGATAAAGATTTAGCAGTAGCGCGCTCGACCAGAAATGCGTTGCTACAAATATCGACCGGCGGTGTTCCCCCAACTCTAAGTAGCAGTAGCGCGGTTGCAATAACGGCGCTACTGCTAAGTACGTAGTAGTAGCGCAGTTTCCTCGAGATCGCTGCAGGTAAGTTTCAAATTGCCACAATTTTTTGTCCAAGTTAGCAGTAGCGCTTTACCGCAAAGCGCGCTGCTGCTAAGTTCTTAGCAGCAGCGCGTTTTCTCTCCCGCGCTATTGCTAACCCCACCAACCCCCAACCCGTCCCTCCCCTCCCCCTTCCTTTTTTCCCTTCCACCTACCTCCCCCTCTCCTCTCTTCCCTCCACCACATGCTCCCACTCTCACTCTTCTTCTTCTCAATACTTCTCCCCCATTACTCTCTCTCTTCTCTATCCACCTTCTCTCTCTTCATTACTCCTACATAACTACACCACCTCCATTAATGCATCTCCTTTCTCTTTTTCCTTCCCCCTCCACTAGTTGAAGTTGTCTCCTTCCAAATTAGGTAGCTAGGTAGATGTAGGATTTAGTTAAGTGACCTATTTGCCCCCTAACTAGATCTATCTTTGTCAAGAAGAGCTTTGTGCACTTTTGATGTCCCTACAACATCATCTCCGGCCATCGAGATAGAGGTGATGAAAATTTCATGCTTTTGCAAAATGGAAATGTGTTTATGTGTTTGTGATATGTTTGTGGAAATTGTGTGTGTGGCATGAGTTGACGCCGCCAAATTGTGCTTTTGAGTTGCCTATGTTTTGCCGAAATGTCGATTTATTTCCGTTTCGGCGAATTCCGGGCAAACTCTAGATCCATATATGTCCTATTTTTAGGGAAGGTCATGCCAAATTTTTTTATGACTTTGATGCATGCATGAATTTTTACAATCAATTTTTTTATTATTACCGTGCAGAGTTGACGATGGTTAGTGGAACGATGGTGGACAGGTGGTTGCGGTCGGCGGTGCAAGATATGAAAGAAAATAACCGGACAGAGGTTTTATGTCCGTGTCGAAAATGCAAAGGAATAGTTTGGCTCGACCCCCATGACGATGGTCGTGTCGAAGCGCACCTGCTCATGACTGGTTTCATGGATGGCTATACTCGGTGGATAATTGAAGACGAGGATGACGATGTTGAGGATGCTGACGGGGCAGGCAATGATGACACGGGGCAAGACGAAGAGATGATCGATAATGGCGGCGGGGAAGAGGCCGGACATGGCGGCGGAGAAGGGGCCAGACATGGCGGAGGAGAAGGGGCCGGACATGGCGGCGGAGAGAACGACATGGACTCCACGCAGCAGAGTTCGTTGGTACTAAGTTCAATTGCGCGGGACCCTCATGTTCAAGCATTGCTTCGCAAGGAGACGAGTACTGAGAGAGCTGCTTCTAGAGAGGAGGCTAAGCTGGAGCAACTGGTGGTAGACTCGAACACTCCATTGTATGATGGTTGCAATCCTGAGGTGACCTGGTTGAGCTTGACGCTCCAACTCCTGAAGACGAAGGCTAAAAACAAATGGACCGACACTAGCCTCGATGAGCATCTCAAGTACCTAAAGGATGTTCTTCCCGCGGGTAATCTATGTCCTACTAGTGTTGATGAGGCCAAGAAGATCGTGTGCCCTCTTGATCTGCCACACGTTAGATACCATGCATGCATCAACGATTGCATAATTTATCGGAAGGAGCACGCGGAAAAAACAAGCTGTCCGGTGTGCAATGCTTCTCGATACAAGAAGGCCGGGAAGAAATGTCCCCAGAAAGTTGTATGGTACTTACCGATCACTCCCCGTCTCCAGAGGTATTTTGTAGATCCCAAGGAAGCAAAGCTAATGCGCTGGCACGCGGAGAGGAAGAAGCCCAACGATGGAGATGATCCGAAGCTGAGACACGTGAAGGATGGAAGCCAGTGGAGAGCGTTGAACAGCTTCTATCGGTATTTTGAATGTGATGCAAGGAACATCGTGCTCGGCGCGTGTACCGATGGCACGAATCCGTTTGGCAACCAGAACACCAACCATAGTACATGGCCCGTGTTTGTATGGATGTACAACCTCCCCCTGGTTGTGCATGAAATCGAAGTACATTCACATGAGCATGCTTATTCAAGGGCCGAAACAACCAGGAAATAATATTAATTTGTATCTGGGGCTACTTCAAGAGGAGTTAGAAACGTTATGGAAAACACCGGCCAAGACATGGGACGCCAGCAAAGGTGAGTATTTCAACATGAGAGCCGCGCTGATCACGACAGTGCAGGACTATCTCGGTTACGGATATGTGGCAGGCCAGGTGTGCCATGGATATTGCGGATGCACGCGGTGCATGGATGATACAACGTCTCAGCAGCTAACGTCAAGGAAAGATGGCGGGTCTGGGAAAATCGTGTACATGGGGCATCGAAGATGGCTTGAACAGGACGACCCTTGGAGAAACCGTGGAGATCTATTCAATGGTCACGCTGAGCATCGAGGACCTCCACGTAAGCGGAGCAGTGCCGAAATCGATGAGCTGTCGAAAAACTGGAATGAGTGCCCCACGCCGGGAAAGACGATGAGAAAGGCGCCGGAGCCGCTGCTGAAGGTATGGAAGACGAGGTCTGTGTTCTGGGACTTGGAGTACTGGCACAAACTCGATACACCTCATTACCTTGATCAAATGCATATCGGTAAGAATGTCCTTGAGAGCTTGCTCGCAACACTAATGAACATGCCGGATAAGACCAAGGATGGGCCGAAGGCAAGAAAAGACTTGCAAGATTTGAAAATCAGGGAAGATCTGCACATGCCGCCCCGTAAAATGTCAGACGAGACAGAGACGGAGACAGAGGCATGGGAGAAGAAGGGCAAGAAATTAAAGAAAGAAGATTATTGCCCCCCCCCTCTTGCTTCACCTTAAGTCAGGCTGAGATCAATCAATTCTTTAAGTGCCTTACCGGAGTGAAAGTTAGTTCCGGTTACTGTGGCAAGATAAGCAGATATCTAGACACGGACAAGAAAAGGTTCAGCGGGATGAAGTCTCATGACTGTCATGTGATGATGACACAGATACTACCTGTTGCCCTTAGAGGGATAATGGACAAGCACGTCCGTGACACGCTTATTGGTCTCTGCAACTTTTTTGACGTCATCTCTCGAAAGTCGATCAGTGTGAAGCATCTCCAAAGGCTACAGGAAGAGATCGTTGTGATACTGAATGAGCTTGAGATGTACTTCCCGCCCGCGTTCTTCGACGTGATGGTGCATCTGTGTGTCCATATTGTGGATGACATAATAGACCTGGGGCCGTCATTCCTGCACAACATGATGCCGTTTGAGAGGATGAATGGGATCATCAAAGGATTCGTTCGTAACATGTCCCGTCCGGATGGAAGCATCGTCCAGGGCTATTTGGCACAAGAGTGCATCTCTTTCTGTGAGAATTTTCTATATGGCGTAGACCAGCCGCCTGGTGTTAGTGTTGGTTTGCCCGTTAACAAGCACGATGGGAGGCTCGAAGGAGATGGTCACTGCAACGGTCGCAGGGAACTGCACGTGGCATACTCAGATCGATGCGTCGACTTTGACAGAGCAAACTTGGTAGTGCTACAACACCTAGACGAGGTAGATCCTTTCGTGGCACTGCACAAAGAAATTATCGCAAAGAAGTATCGTGACCGGGGGGTATGCAGGACGGACGCCGAAGTTACTAGAGAGCACAACTCCACTTTCCTGCATTGGTTCAAAGAGCATATTATTGCTAATCCCCCGGAGGAGGGCTCTAAGGACGGATTGCTCATATACGCCTTAGCACATGGCCCCTCGCCCAACCTCGTAACCTATCAGGCATATGATATCAACGGATACACGTTCTACACGGAGGCAAAAGATATGGACAGTGATGATCAGAACTCAGGGGTGACGATGGAATGCATGACCGGCAGCGATAACGGCACAACTGAACGATTTTATGGAAGGTTCGAGGAGATATGGGAGCTTGACTACTCTGGACTGCACAACACGACGATGTTCCGTGTCAGATGGGCTAAGAATGTCGAAAGAGAAAGCTGGATGTTCACTACCATGACTATACCTGACGCCAAGAGCGCTACCGTGAATGCTATCGCAAGAAACGAGCCATGGGTACACGCTAAGCACGTGACACAATGCTTCTTCATAACTGACCCGCGCAATCCCAGCCGTGTTGTCGTGAGGAGAGGCAAAAGGAACATCATTGGAATGGATGGAGTCGCCAACGAGGAAGACTATGATCAGTACGGCAACCCAATGAGGGAAGATGACGATGATGATGAAGTATACGTCAAAAGAAGAATCAATACTACATTACCTAAGAAAAATCGTACTCCATGGAAAAGGCAAAGTCACAATGAGGGGCTCAATTATTCTTCGACGAATAAGAAGGGAAAGAAGCTGACTCAAAAAAGAAAACGTCAGCACTGAGAAAACGTATGTTATGGGTCCAATGATGTGTAATATATATATGTTCCTATTTTGTATACACACTTAGCCATTATTATGCATGGGTCCAATGATGTGTAATATATATGTTCCTATTTTGCATACATATTTAACCGTCAAATGATGCAATATATATCGCCCTCCCTTCGTTCACTGCCCTCGGGAAATAAAAGTGGGATAAAATAAAGGAAAAGAAAAAGGAAAACTGGCAGTAGCGACGGCAGTAGCAGCGCGTTTCCACAAAACCGCTGCTGCTAGATCTTAGTAGTAGCGTGTTTCTCATAAACCGCTGCCGCTACGCACCATAGTAGTAGCGAGTTTCTCATAAAGCGCTGCAGCTACAGATCATAGTAGTAGCGCGTTCCTCTGAAACCGCTGCAGCTACAGAATATAGTAGCAGCGCGTTTTTACATAACGCGCTACTGCTACATCCACTTAACCCAAAATTCGCACTCGCCCAGCTTCATCCCGCCATTTCCCCCCAAATCCCCACTCTCTCTCCGGCCCCCGTCGCTCCGCCGCGCCCGACCCGGCCCCGGCGCTCGCCCCCGACTCCGCCAGCGCCGGCGCTAGCCCCGGCGCTCGCCCCCGTCCCGGCCCTCGACCCCGACTCCGGCGCGCTCGCCTCCGACCACACTGCTCGCCCCTGACCCAGCCACTCGCCCCCGACTCCGGCGCCGGCGCTCGCCCCCGACCCCGGCGCGCTCGCCCCCGACCCGTCGGCCCTCGCCTCCCTCCTCTCCCCTGCCGGCCGTCGTCGGGCCTGCCTCCTCGCCCCTGCACTCTCTGTAAACCCCCCCTCTCTGCTAGGGTTCTTCATGTTAATTAATTAGGTTATCTATTTAGTTATGAATTTAGCTAGGTTTCAAAATTAGCTGAATTTATATGGAAATTTGAACTGGACATGTGATATGTGCATATGTCATGTTTTGGACATGTTATGTTTGGAAAATGATCCGAGTGGCCTATGTTACGCCGGAATGTTGATTCATTTCCGTTTCGGTGAATTTTAGGCGCTCGATATGTCCATTTTTTAGCAAATTTCATGCCGAAATTTCCCGTGAATAAAGGCATGATTTGTGCTACATAGTTGGCATATCGAGTGCTGGCACATAGATTTCTTTTTATGTCATTTCTCATTTATTCATACTTTTAGAAATAAATGAGGCCACTTAATCATAGGAAACATGTCGAACAACGAAGAAACTGGGCCTTCTGACCAAGATGCAGACGAGATGGATTATGAGGGTGAACAAGAGTACCTCGACTATTTGACTGCTAAGCAAGGTTTGCAGGTCGGCCTTGATGATGGTACTGACGCCGACATCGACACCGACGGCGCCGGCACCGACGGCGCCGGCACCGATGTCGGCGCCGAGACCGGTGGGGAAGGTACCGGCGGGGAAGGTACCGGCCCCGATGCCGATACCGAAAAGAGGAAGCATAAGAAGCAGAGGATACGAAAACCTAACAAACTAGGGATTGGACGACTTGTGATCACAAAGATGGCACCTGGGAAGTTTGAGCCGTTAGAGCCGGAAGAACCTCGCAAGTGCTATGGGAACCAAGTAGGATGCATCCTACGGGAATGCGCGAGCATCAACGACGATGACTTAAGGAGTAAAGAACATTTGACGCAGTTGCTCCTAACGAAGTTGCACAAGAGATTCAAGTTCCCCGACCGGGATGATAACATAGAACAACCGTGGGATGATCCGAAGATGAAAAAGATTAATAATCACGCCATGGGCATGTTCAGCAATGATTTGGCCTCTTGGAAAGGGAGGGTGAAACGAGCTATTGAGGCTGATGAACCCCTGTCCAAGATTCTGGAGGAAAATCCGACACTTACGGAAGAGGAGTTCAAAAAGTTCAAGGACACTTGCGCTACCGAGGCAGCCAAGGCTAAGGCTGCGAAATTCAAAAGCCTTCAGCAAAGGAACACGGGGAAGCATCGCCTCAGAAGCCGTGGCTACCTCGGTAAAAGGCCCATATGGGATAAGGAGGATGTGGAACGTGAAGCCGCGGGTCTCCCAGACCCCTTCGCGAAGTTCACCAACCCCTTGGAGCATGACTTCATCAGGGCCCGCTACAAGTGGGACAAGGAGAAAAAGGTTTTTTACACGGACAAGATCACGAGGAAATTGATTAGACTACTGGAGAAGCAACACCGGCTTGCAGCCGAAAGCCCTACTTCTTCGATGAGGCCCAAGTGGGACACCCCTCTCAACCGGGCCTTGAACGAACTTAAGGGACTCCCGTTGGACCAGTGGCCGCAATATGGTCGTGTGCACGGCGCTGGAGACGGCGCCACGTGGAAGGTGTTTTACAACGACGGCCCGGAGGCCAAGAAGCAGAAAAAGAAGTTTAGTCAGGCGGACATCTACGCAAAGGTGAAGCTTGCGGTCGAGAAAAAAGCAGCTGAGGACGCGAAAAAAGAAGCTGAGGTCAAATATGAGTTGCTACAGCAGGCAGTGCTGTAACTGCCTGCAGAAATGATTTTGCTACTAACTTGGTTCCAGTTATCATCGACTGGGTGAAGGAAAATCCAGACAAGACGGTACATGATTTCCCGATGCCCAGTTTCGTCGCGAGCAACTCCATGAACAACAACACCATCGCACCATCACTTGCTCAAGCAACCGGGCCTCCTCTCGCAGCCGCTCCCGCTCATAGCAGCCCGTCCTCAGTCTCAGGCGTGCTAGGTGGGCCTTCGTCTTTGGCTGAGCTCGACGCCGTCACGGTAATTACATGTTGCACCAACATATATATATATATATATATATATATATAATATTCCATTTTTGTTGCCTTTCGGTTGTTTTACACCACAGACATATGTGTTTGCAGGCGAAAGAAACCCCATGCACCATACTCTACTTCATCAAAGGCCAGAAGGTGGACGTGGGAAAGGGGATGATAATGGACCCCTCTCAACGCACATTCCACAACCAGCCGATCCCCGCTGGGCACTTCAGGGTTAGCTTGACCAGTGTGAAATCGGGGCACGAGGATTTGCCTCCTCCAGTACAGCATGTGGGAGTGGACGACGAGACCCCGCCGCGGATTGGACGCTGCAAGGGTTGGGTGCTGCTATGGCCGAAGAATCTTATTCGTCTGGAGCCGGCCGAGAGCACACCAATAACTACCACACATCAACAAGCATGTGCGGAGACCACCACCCCACCTACGCAATTACCAGCTCCTGTAGTAGTGCCGGGTGAGAGCGGCGGACGACATGATGAAGGGGGTGCAATAGTACTGGCTGATTTACCTGTAGAACAGAGAATGGATGATGAGACGGAGGTCGACCCTATGGATTACCTCAATACAAACGCGTATGACTGTGACATAGATATGATGAGTCAACCATATGACGAATCGGGCTATCAGCTTGTTAATGAGGATATGGATGATATGCCCGGGCAGGGCCGTACCATGGAATGCAAAAAGTCTCTCTTCATGAAATCCTCACAGGACACGCCTGAAGATGCCGCCTCAACACGGGCTCAACTAGCCGGGCGCAAGGGTCGTACAGTACTTAGCCCGGGAACACTTGGGCAGGGGTTAAGGAAGGGTCTGGAAGGTGTGCCCAAGAAAAAGGAGAGGAAGAGATCGGGGAAGGTAACTGCCTCCAAACAAGCCAGAGCACACAGCAGCCAGACGATGCATTCTGAAGAGCGTGTACCCGTGAAAGGTGCGGTCATGTTCCATCTCACGGGCGAGCCGATGCTACCGCCGAAACCGCTGGAGGCACTATCAGGGGATCTCAGGAGACTGCACGACCATGTGCTGTCGACTGAGAAAAGCCTACTAGCCTCAACGGATCCAGGATATCCGACATACGCGGCTCGTGTGCCTGAGGGGAAGTGCTACGTCGACACACGGCCCGCGGAGGTGTTCTTCCTGCAGTTTGACCATATCTTTGAGATGTTTCTAACAAGGCGGCTTTATTTTACTATCGTCCGCCTTTTTGCGCTACATATGAGCTCCGTCATGAAGAGTGAAGAAGTCTCGCAAATCTGTGTGGCGGATCCGTACTACATGCACGAGTCTTTCTTGAGTCTCGGCGACCTTGAGCGTGAAACTGCTAGGGAGTACCTCCAAAACTTCATGGTATAGAATAAGGACCTGGAAATTGTCCTCGTGCCTTATCATCCAAAGTAAGTCAGTTCCGGACCACCCTTTCGTACATTTCAATCATTCCTTCTCTGTCATATGGGGAATAATTTGAGGTGTCTTTTCCCCGCAGCAACGGGCGCGCCGTCCTTATCGTTCTTTACCCGCAAGTCTCCCACGCCGTGTATTTTGACCCTTCGAGAGACTACGAGAAAAAGGACTACACCCACATAATGAATATTCTAGATGATGCTCTCCAAGGCTTCAGCTATAGAGGTGGCCACGTGCATATCAGGAAACAAAGGAACAAGAAGATGGGTTTCGCGCATAAAACTAACTTCTCCTGCATCCATGTCCCAAAACCAAGCAAGAAGGATGGATTCTACATCGTCCATCTCATGATTCAGTTCAACACGGATCACCAAAAGCTTCGCATTAACAGCAGAAATGATGATCATATCCACAAGTGGCTAGAATCTCATGGAGAAGCGAATTATAAACTTAGAGATGACTTCTTTCGCATCCAAAGCGACATTGCGACGATCATCATGAAAGAAGTCGTCGATGAGAAGGGGATGTTCCACCACGGCCCTATATCGCGAGCTGACGTCCGAACTCGCATAGGCATGCAACGTCTAGACCTCACGCCGTTCAAGCAGCTAGGGTTCGTCCTCGATGATATGGAAGGATGGAACTTCTAGTGATTTATGATGCCGATGATGATGATATGTGTCAGTTGAACTTGTATACTTTTTGTAGCGATGAAACTTTGTGATGTCCACGTTCCCTGCCGAACTTGCGTAACGCTACTTTGTTAGTTTGCGTACGATGACCTGCGTACCTCTAGTTAATTAATTTGCATACTGTATATATTGCATCTAGTTGCTAACCTTTCTTTTTTGGTGTTGCTCTAGTATATTTTGTTGCATATATATGATTGTACATCCTCTTCATGAACATGCATCTCTAACAGGTACCTAGTTTCTTGATGGCGAGATGGAAATGCTATGTCGTGTACAAAGGGAAGGTTCCGGGGGTGTACAATGAGTGGCATGAGTGTCAGGCGCAAGTGAATGGGTTCACGGGCGCCAGCCATAAAGGCTTCAAAAGCAGACAAGAAGGAGAAGCTAGTTACTTGAGGTTCACGTTAGCGCGAGAGAGGACTCGTAACCGCCACCTCATGTACTGCATGGTTCGGCTCTCACTCATAGTGATAGCACTTCTTGCGTATACCTTTGTTTAGATGGATGACGTTGTTGTAGTTGCAAGTATTCGAGACTTGCATGTATTGCTATTTTCGAGATGATAACAAGATATCACTTTGTGTTGGATGATGATTATGAAGAGACTATTTGTATGTACATGCTATGATTACATTTGTGGTCTTGCAGGCATTTGTATGTGTATCATGATGACATTTCTATGTGCTAAAGATTCTTCTACAAAGCCGGTTCAAATACAAAACAAATATGCCAAAAAAAACTACTTAAATTAGCAGTAGCGAGTGTACAAAAGTTAGCAGCAGCGCCACAATAGCAGTAGCGCGTCCTGCCAAAGAGCGCTAGCGCTACTAGCGGTAGCGAGCTTCCCATAAGCGCGCTGCTGCTACACTTGAATAGCAGTAGCGCGGGTGGGCACGCGCTACTGCTATGAGTTAGCTGTAGCGCCGTATTAGTAGCGCGGGTACCCGCGCTACTGATACATCTAAAACCCGCGCTGCCGCTAGCCTTTTCCCTAGTAGTGATGACTTACAAAGGGTACGAGATAAAAGGGAATATATTTTACACGATCGTCCAAGATCAAAAGGGCACCAACCAAAACAGTGGTGTCTGCTTTGATGCAGCAACCAAGAGGGGAAAGGACACATATTATGGTTACATAGTGGACATATGGGAACTTGACTATGGATTTGATATTAAGGTCCCTTTGTTTAAGTGCAAATGGGTCAATCTGTCAGGTGGCGGGGTATAGGTAGACCCACAGTACGGAATGACAACAGTGGATCTGAACAATCTGGGGTACACAGACGAGCCATTCGTCCTAGCCAATGATGTGGCGCAGGTTTTCTATGTGAAGGACATGTCTACCAAACTGAGAAAAAAAAGATAAGGAAGCGAATACTTCATACGATGAGCCAAAGAGCCACATAGTTCTTTCAGGAAAAAGAGACATCGTGGGATTGGAGGGCAAGACAGACATGTCTAAAGATTATGAAAAGTTTCATGAAATTCCTCCCTTCAAAGTCAAGGCTGACCCAAGCACCCCTGTTAAACGATGAAGATTATTGCTATGTCTTGAGCTTGCATTGGTTTTCCTTGAAGAGGAAAGGGTGATGCAGCAATAGTAGAGTAAGTATTTCCCTCAGTTTTTGAGAACCAAGGTATCAATCCAGTAGGAGGCTCCTCAAAAGTCCCACGCACCTACACAAACAAACAAAGAACTCGCAACCAATGCAATAAACGGGGTGTCAATCCCTTCACGGCCACTTGTGAAAGTGAGATCTGATAGAGATAGTATGATAAGATAAATATATTTTTGGTATTCTATAATATAGATTGGAAAAGTAAAGATGCAAATAAAAGTAGATTGAAAGCTTATATGATAAAAGATAGACCCGGGGGTCATAGGTTTCACTAGTGGCTCCTCTCAAGATAGCATAAGTATTACGATGGGTGAACAAATTACTGTCGAGCAATTGATAGAAAAGCGAATAATTATGAGATTATCTAGGCATGATCGTGTATATAGGCATCACGTCCATGACAAGTAGACCGACTCCTGCCTGCATCTACTACTATTACTCCACACATCGACCGCTATCCAGCATGCATCTAGAGTATTAAGTTCATAAGAACAGAGTAATGCATTAAGAAAGATGACATGATGTAGAGGGATAAACTCATGCAATATGATATAAACCCCATCTTTTTATCCTCGATGGCAACAATACAATACGTGCCTTGCTTCCCCTGCTGTCACTAGGAAAGGACACCGCAAGATTGAACCCAAAGCTAAGCACTTCTCCCATTGCAAGAAAGATCAATCAAGTAGGCCCAACCAAACTGATAATTCGAAGAGACTTGCAAAGATAACTTAATCACACATAAAAGAATTCAGAGGAGATTCAAATATTTCTCATAGATAAACTTGATCATAAACCCACAATTCATCGAATCTCGACAAACACACAGCAAAAAGAGTTACATCGAATAGATCTCCAAGGAGATCGAGGAGACCATTGTATTGAGATCCAAAAAGAGAGAAGAAGCCATCTAGTTAATATTATGGACCCGAAGGTCTATGGTAAACTACTCACAACTCATCAGAGGGGCTATGGTGTTGATGTAGAAGCCCTCCGTGGTCAATTCCCCCTCCGATGAAGCGCCGACAAAGGCTCCAAGATGGGATCTCGCGGATACAGAAGGTTACGATGGTGGAATTAGGTTTTCATTGGCTCCCTTGATGTTCACAGGGTACGTGGGTATATATAGGAGGAAGAAGTAGGTCAGTGACCGCCCGAGGGGCCCACGAGATAGAGGGGCGCGCCCTGTAGGGGTGGGCGCGCCCTCCACCCTCGTGGCCGCCTCGGCTGCTCCTTGGCTTGCACTCCAAGTCCTCTGGATCAGGTTTGTTCCAAAAATCAAGCTCCCGAAGGTTTCATTCTGTTTGGACTCCGTTTGATATTCCTTTTCTTCGAAATACTGAAATAGGCAAAAAAAAACAGCAATACGGGCTGGGCCTCCGGTTAGTAGGTTAGTCCCAAAAATGATATAAATGTGTAAAGTAAAGCCCATAAACATACAAAACGGGTAATATAATAGCATGGAACAATAAAAAATTATAGATAAGTTGGAGACGTATCAAGCATCCCCAAGCTTAATTCCTGCTCGTCCTCGAGTAGGTAAATGATAAAAACAGAATTTTTGATGTGGAATGCTACCTAGCATAATACTCAATGTAATTTTCTTTATTGTGGCATGAATGTTCAGATCCAAATGATTCAAAATAAAAGTTCATATTGATAAAAGAAATAGTAACACTTCAAGCATACTAATCAAAGTAATCATGTCTTCTCAAAATAACATGGCAAAAGAAAGTTCATCCCTACAAAATTATATAGTTAGGCTATGCTTCATTTTCATCACACAAAGATGTTCCCAACTTCTATACCCCCGATGACAAGCCAAGCAATTGTTTCATACTTAAATAATCTCAAACTTTTTAAAGCTTCACGCAATACATGAGCATCAGCCATGGATATAGCACTATGGGTGGAATAGAATATGATAATGGGGATTGTGTGGAGAAGACAAAAAAAGAGAAAGTCTCACATTGATGAGGATAATCAACGGGCTATGGCGATGCCCATCAATTGATGTCAACATGAGGAGTAGGGATTGCCATGCAACGGATGCACTAGAGCTATAAATGTATGAAAGCTCAACAAAAAAAACTAGTGGGTGTGCATCCAACTTGCTTGCTCACGAAGACCTAGGGCATTTTGAGGAAGCCCATCGTAGGAATATACAAGCCCAAGTTCTATAATGAAAAATTCCCACTAGTATATGAAAGTGACAACATATGAGACTCTCTATATGAAGAACATGGTGCTACTTTGAAGCACAAGTGTGGAAAAGAGATAGTAACATTGCCCCCTTTTTATTTATTTTCTTTTTTTTCTTTTTTCTTTTTCCTTTTTTTGGGCCTTTTTTTCTTTTGGCCTTTCTTCTTTTTTCCTTTTTTCTTTGGCCTTTCTTTTTTTTGGCCTTTCATTTTTTTTCTTTTTGGGGACAATGCTCTAATAATGATGATCATCACACTTTTATTGATTTACAACTCATGAATTACAACTCAAAACTAGAACAAGATATGACTCTATATGAATGCCTCCGGCGGTATACCGGGATGGGCAATGAATCAAGACTGACATGTATGAAAAATTATGCAGAGTGGCCTTGCCACAAATACGATGTCAACTACATGATCATGCAACGGCAATATGACAATGGTAATGCGTGTCATGATGATAAACGGAACGGTGGAAAGTTGCATGGCAATGTATCTCGGAATGGCTATGGAAATGCCATAATAGGTAGGTATGGCGGCTGTTTTGAGGAAGATATAAGGAGGTTTATGTGTGATAGAGCGTATCATATCACGGGGTTTGGATGCACCGGTGAAGTTTGCACCAACTCTCAAGGTGAGAAAGGCAATGTACGGTAGCGAAGAGGCTAGCAATGATGGAAAGGTAAAAGTGCGTATAATCCATGGACTCAACATTAGTCATAAGAACTCATATACTTATTGCAAAAATCTACAAGTCATCAAAAACCAAGAACTACGCGCATGCTCCTAGAGGGATAGATTGGTAGGAAAAGACCATCGCTCGTCCCCGACCGCCACTCATAAGGATGCACAATCTAAGAACACCTCATTTTTCAAATTTGTTACACAACTTTAACCATACGTGCATGCTACGGGACTTTCTAACCTCAACACAAGCATTCTTTAAGTTCATAATCACCCAACTAGCGTGACTTTAATATCACTACCTCCATATCTCAAAACAACTATCAAGTATCAAATTGATCATAGCATCCAATTCACTTCCTATGATAGTTTTTATTATACCCAACTTTGATGCCCACCATTCTAGGACCAATTTTATAACCATAGCAAATACCATGCTGTTCTAAGAGACTCTCAAAATAATATAAGTGAAGCATGAGAGACTAGCAATTTCTACAAAATTAAGCCACCGCCGTGCTCTAAAAGATATAAGTGAAGCACTAGAGCAAAAACTATCTAGCTCAAAAGATATAAGTGAAGCACATAGAGTATTCTAATAAATTCCAATCAAGTGGCCTTCTCCCAAAAGGTGTGTACAGCAAGGATGATTGTGGAAAACTAAAAGGCAAATACTAATATCATGCAAGACGCTCCAAGCAAAACACATATCATGTCCAAGTAAAGTTACCGATAAACGAAGACGAAAGAGGGGATGCCTTCCGGGGGCATACCCAAGCTTAGGATTTTGGCTATTCTTGAATTTCTTGGGGTGCCATGGGCATCCCCAAGCTTAGGCTCTTGCCACTCCTTATTCCATAGTCCATCAAATCTTTACCCAAAACTTGAAAACTTCACAACACAAAACTCAATAGGAAATCTCATAAGCTCCGTTAGTGAAAGAAAGCAAAACCACCACATAAGGTACTGTAATGAACTCATTCTTTATTTATATTGGTGTTAAACCTACTGTATTTCAAATTCTCTGTGGTTCATACCACTTAATACTAGCCATAGATGCATCAAAATAAGCAAACAACACACGAAAAATAGAATCTGTCAAAAACAGAACAGTCTGTAGCAATCTGTAACCCACAAATACTTCAGGAACTCTAAAAATCCTACCAAAATAGGAAGTCCTGGACAATTGGTCTATTGATCTACAGCAAAAAGAATCAACGCAAAATCACGTTTCTGTGATTTAACAAAACTAATTTCATGCGCGCAAAGTTTCTGTTTTTCAGCAGAATCAAATTAACTATCACCGTAGGTTATCCTATAGGCTCTACTTGGCACAAACACTAATTAAAACACAAAAACACATATAACAGAAGGTAGACGCAAAATTTAATACTAAACAGAAACAACAACAAAAAACACAAATAAAATTGGGTTACCTCCCAACTAGCGCTATCGTTTAACGCCTCTAGCTAGGCATAAAAGCGAGGATAGATCTAAGTAGTGCCATCTTTTGCTTTCAGTTTCTTAGCGGAGTCATCCTCGAATCCGGGAGGTTCTTTACGTTTCCCTTCATACTCGGAAATTTTTAGCTCTAAAGAATCCGACCGCCTATTGCAAAGAGTAATCAACATATTCATGCGCTGAAGATTTCCGCTAACACTTTTAAGAGGCTCAAGAGACTTTTGTATAATTTTTGTTACTTCGCAAATCTTTCCAAACACTTGTGTTTCTTCTTGGGTAGGATGTGGTCCCACTTTTTGAGGTAGTGTTCCCACTACTCCCTCTATAATTTCATGCGCAATACTAGGATCAATTTCAATAAAATTTCCCTTGGTAATGCAATCCAAGAGTTGTCTATGCGACATATTTAGCCCAACATAAAAATTGCGAAGTAGAATTCTAAAATTCACCTCTAGGGTGCAATTGCGATAAGATTCCATCATCCTATACCAAGCATCTTTTAAGTTTTCTCCTTGCCTTTGCTTGAAGTGAAGAACTTCAAACTCGGGAGACATATGAGCGGATAAGTAATTAGATATGACAACGAGCAAACAAAAGACAAGCGAAAGAAAGAGGAGGAGATTGGGAAAGAGAGGGAAAATAAAACGGCAAGGGTGAAGTGGGGGAGAGGAAAACGAGAGGCAAATGGCAAATAATGTAAATGCGAGGAAGATGAGTTTGTGATGGGTACTTGGTATGTCTTGACTTGAGCGAAGACCTCCCCGGCAACAGCGCCAGAAATCCTTCTTGCTATGTCTTGAGCTTGCGTTGGTTTTCCTTGAAGAGGAAAGGGTGATGCAGCAATAGTAGCGTAAGTATTTCCCTCAGTTTTTGAGAACCAAGGTATCAATCCAGTAGGAGGCTCCTCAAAAGTCCCACGCACGTACACAAACAAACAAAGAACTCGCAACCAACGCAATAAACGGGGTGTCAACCCCTTCACGGCCACTTGCGAAAGTGAGATCTGATAGAGATAGTATGATAAGATAAATATATTTTTGGTATTCTATAATATAGATTGGAAAAGTAAAGATGCAAATAAAAGTAGATTGAAAGCTTATATGATAAAAGATAGACCCGGGGGTCATAGGTGTCACTAGGGGCTCCTCTCAAAATAGCATAAGTATTACGGTGGGTGAACAAATTACTGTCAAGCAATTGATAGAAAAGCGAATAATTATGAGATTATCTAGGCATGATCATGTATATAGGCATCACGTCCGTGACAAGTAGACCGACTCCTGCTTGCATCTACTACTATTACTCCACACATCGACCGCTATCCAGCATGCATCTAGAGTATTAAGTTCATAAGAACAGAGTAACACATTAAGAAAGATGACATGATGTAGAGGGATAAACTCATGCAATATGATATAAACCCCATCTTTTTATCCTTGATGGCAACAATACAATACGTGCCTTGCAGCCCCTGCTATCACTTGGAAAGGTCACCGCAAGATTGAACCCAAAGCTAAGCACTTCTCCCATTGCAAGAAAGATCAATCTAGTAGGCCAAACCAAACTGATAATTCGAAGAGACTTGCAAAGATAACTTAATCACACATAAAAGAATTCAGAGGAGATTCAAATATTTCTCATAGATAAACTTGATCATAAACCCACAATTCATCGGATCTCGACAAACACACCGCAAAGAGAGTTACATCGAATAGATCTCCAAGAAGATCGTGGAGAACATTGTATTGAGATCCAAAAAGAGAGAAGAAGCCATGTAGCTAATAACTATGGACCCGAAGGTCTGTGGTAAACTACTCACAACTCATCAGAGGGGCTATGGTGTTGATGTAGAAGCCCTCCATGGTCGATTCCCCCTCCGGCGGAGCGCCAATGAAGGCTTCAAGATGGGATCTCGCAGATACAGAAGGTTAAGGCGGTGGAATTAGGTTTTCGTTGGCTGCCTTGATGTTCTCGGGGTACGTGGGTATATATAGGAGGAAGAAGTAGGTCGGTGGCCTCCCGAGGGGCCCACGAGATAGGGGCGCGCGCCCCTCGGCTGCTTCTTGGCTTGCACTACAAGTCCTCTGGATCACGTTTGTTCCAAAAATCACGCTCCCGAAGGTTTCATTCCGTTTGGACTCCATTTGATATTCTTTTTTTTCGAAATACTGAAATAGGCAAAAAGAATAGCTATACGGGCTGGGCCTCCGGTTAGTAGGTTAGTCCCAAAAATGATATAAATGTGTAATGTAAAGCCCATAAACATCCAAAACGGGCAATATAATAGCATGGAACAATCAAAAATTATAGATACACTGGAGACGTATTAATTATCCATGGTTACGGTGCAATAAGCAAAGAACACAAGCGAAGAAAAAGTGAAGACTTTCTATCAACAGCTATTATGACGATGCCTTTGACGATGTAGAATATCCCTACACTTACATTTGACAAATGAAATTCCTTTGTAACAGATGAGTTTTTGTCCGAAACCCTGATACTTGCAAAGAGATTGTCTGTTTTGTACACGAAGTGCATCCAGTTTTTGTCGTACCCCTCTCATCTTTTTAGCACATGCTATGTGGGTGAAATGATGATACCATGCCAACTTTCAATCTTTTCAGAGTTCATTTGAAATGCTTTTCAATTTCAGGGATCAACCAAAAAGCTTTTATAAACCTATAGTATTATTGAGACTAAGATTATATAAAATTTATGCAACTAAAATTATCAAAGTATTTTCTGTTCAAAACATTAAAAGAAAAACAAATTTTCATAAAATAAATAAAAAAGCAAAAAAGAAAATAAAATAAATAAGTAGAAACAAAATAAAATAAATAAATATAAAAAAAACTTTAATAAATAAGTTTTAACAAAATAAACTTTAATAAAGTAAAATAAATAAACTTTAATAAAATAAATAAAAATAACAACAGTAAGTAGAAACGAAATAAAATAAATAAAGCAAAAAAAGAATTTTCATAAGATAAATCAAAAAAGCAAAAAAGAAGAAAATAAATAAGTAGAAACAAAATAAACTTTAGTAAATAAGTAGAAACAAAATGAACTTTAATAAAGTAAAATAAATAAACTTTAATAGAATAAATAAAAATAGAAATAGTAAGTAGAAACAAAATAAAATAAATAAAGCAAAAAAGTGCCACCTACTTGGCCACCACGGCCTGAATACGACTAGAAACCCAACCATGGGCTAGGATTCAGGCCCGCAGCAGGCCCAGTATGCCCACAAGCACAGCATGACACAACTTAGGCCCGAAAGCCTGCAGTTGAGAGGAGCTCGAGAGGGTGGGCGCAGCAGTGCTTATAAACCACTCTCGAGCTCTCTCAAGTAGCGAGGGAGGACTAAACTTTGGCCGCGACGCGGGCAGCATAGGGCCTTTGGTCCCGGTTGGTGGCACCAGCCGGGACTAAAGGGGGGCATTGGTGACCAAAGGTCTCTTTTCAGCAGCCCAAAGGGCGGGAAGCAGAGGCCTTTGGTCCCGGTTGGTGGCACCAACCGGGACTAAAGGGGGGCATTGGTCCAAAGAGACCTTTGGTCCCGGTTGGTGGCACCAGCCGGGACTAAAGGGTGGCATTAGACCCGGTTGGTGCCGCTAGGTTCCTCCCCCGACGACGCCGACGACATCGACGCCGCCAGGTTGCCCCAACGCCGCCCGCCACCCCCGTCGTCGTCGTCGCCGTCGCCCGCGCCTGTCGTCGCCGTCGCCCGCACCCTCGCCCGACGCCGTCGCCTCTCGCCGCCCTGCCCCGATGCGCGCCGCCCCAGCCCGCTCCCGTCGCCGCCGTCGCCCTGCCCCGTCCCCTTCATCGTCGTCGCCCCCTGCCCCGAGCGCGCGCCCCCTGCCCCGTCGACGTCATCGCCGTCGCCGTCCTCGCCGCCGACCACTACTAGGAAAAGGCATGCTAGTGGCGCACTGAATTTGCCTTCTAATGGCGCACTACTGGTGCGCCACAGGCATCACGCCATTAGAATTAAATTCTAATGGCGCACTACTGGTGCGCCATTAGTATCTGGTGTTCTAATGGCGCACCACGTAGTGCGCCATTAGTATAGCCTGCAGTGCGCCATTAGAATGCCTCCCAGGGGCCATATGTACAAATGTGCTTTGGCATTCTAATGGCGCACCAGCAGCTAATGCGCCATTTGTGTGATGATCACAGTGCGCCATTAGTGTCTTGTGTGGTGCGCCATTACTATGAATATTAGGTTTTTTTTTTTTGCTTTTCTGATTTTTTCACAGGTTACAAAATATATTATTGCATAGAATATAGACAGCAGCACACAGCAACATCAGATTCATCAAATACAATAGAAGATTAGTCTCCGAATACAATACATCATATTAGTCTCCGGATTCAAAAGACCGGACAAAGATAAAACATTACAAGTCTCAAGACCGCGAGTATCGAGTTTGCCTTCACATTACAAGTCGATATCGATCATCTAAACTACCATCACATAGAAGAGAGCTGTGGTCATCACGATGAGCATCATCGCGATCAAACTGGTCTTCATCCGGTTCCTCCAACGCTCCCTCCTCTCTCCCGCTAGATAGCGGGCGTATCTAGATTCGGCGTCCGCCCTAGTGGTGTACCCTTTGTAACTGTTACTGCTGAAACGGTGAACCTGTCTCCGACACTCCTCCCAGTCATCGTAGACTCCGGGAACCTTACCCTTGTACACGACATACGACGGCATCTCTATGCACAAGCCAAACAACAGACAATACATAAGCAATGTGTAAGTATGCAACAAAAGGATCGGAAGAGAAAAGCAAGACATTAATAGCACGATTCATGGTCCTACTAATAAATAGCATCGATTACATCTAAGTTGAACAACCGTCCAAACCAAAGAGACATACGAATTCATTAAAGTTTAATTACAACATGAGCCAATCAATGTTTCAGAACTACACATCACTACTTTCGACTCGACTCATCGGAGAGGAGCGTGGATGAAGCCGCCGTCTGTCGCGATGGTCATGAAATCGCGGTCGTTGTCACCCTGCATTTGTAGCATTCCATCTATCTCATTGTTGGACGGTTGATATCTGAGGAAGAACTGCCTCGACGTATGAAGGACATCTTGATGGATGATGTCCGCAAAGTCCGACTGGATGCGAAAGAATTCTTGTCTGAGGTCCGCGTCCTGGATTGCCGACAAGCTCGCGGCCCAATCTTTGAGATTATCTGGTAGCAGAAGGTGATGATGGTCCCTTACGATCGCCCGCATGTGATGGAGGGCGTAGTAGGCATCCTTCTGACCGCCAGGCGGCTGCTTGACGCAGCAGAACTTCGTATTGTGTGAGAAGATGTGCTTGCCGTACTTACGAACTGGCCTGGTGAAGGTGCCTCCAGATTGGGCGTAGCCGGGGAGAACATCATCAAGAACTTTCTTGACATTTGTGTAGTCTATCATGGAGTTACGGTTCGGGTCGAAATACGTGGCCATGGAATATTTCGGGCTTAAGAGGATGAGTGTGCAATGTGTGTCACTGCACAGAACACGGAATGTTAGAAAAAAAAGAACGATCGAAATGTTAGAAATCATATGTTACGGGGCGGTTAAGGGATGACTTACTCGGGAAAGTAAGGCACAAGGAAGTTATCCTTATCTGTGTTTGCCAGAATGACGCCTTCGAGGTGTGAACTCGCAACTTGGCGGTCCCCAGCGCTGCTCAAGTGCTTGGCACGCATGTAGAAGGGGTCGACTATCACGATGTCCGGGGTATTGTCTCTAATGATCCGCATCTGCATGCTCAGCGAAAACAGCCGAACGAAGGTGTAGTGCAACGGATGAAGGTTAAACATAGCAAAGAGGTCATCAAACCGTAGGACGATCATACCCCCGATGTCGCCATCCACAAAGCCCTTGCTCTCTGGCACTTTGGCCACGAAAACCGGGTATGCCACATCCTTCTCTCTGAGACGCCGCTTCTCCAAAATCAGAAGACTGTCGTGCAGACTCCGCATAGCACTGGTTGCAGCATTCAGCATATTTGGCGGTAGCATCGCCCTACCCGCCACATGCACCCTCCTCGAGATATCCTTAGGTGAAGGTGGCCCGTCCTGAGCACGGATCGAACTCGGTGCCGGCTGGCTCGCACCGGCGCCCTTGTTAGTCTTTCGTTTCTGGCCCTTCTTCTTGATCTCCTGTAATGGGACCGAGTTCTGCTCACAGACCGCCTTCTTCAGCGTGTTGGGGCTGCTAATATTTCGCGCCTCAGCTATCTGAGGCTCGGCGAAGGCGGGAGCTGGAGGCGTGTCCTGAGAACTGAACGCCAGACAACGCTTGTTGCAATTGGATTTCTCCGCCGTACCAGCTAGATCGCGGTGGTCTTGGTTGGGTTCTTGAGAAAGAGGCCGGCATAACTCGTCAGCGTACCCATGTTCGGCAAAGTACTTATCAACTTTGGTAAATGTACCGTCGTCGTTGTCGTCGCCGTCCGGATCCTGTGCCATAGGGCTGTCCGGATCCTGTGCCATAGGGATGTCCGGCAGGTCCGGTAGCGTTGCGGCGTTCTTGCCATGGCTTGGCGCCGGCACGACTGGTGGTCTTGTCTGTGGGGTGGTGTCCCCCGCCCCCAAACGAATCTGGCTCTTCGGCCATAGCAGGGGCCAGTTGACGCAGGTGCCGAGGGTCATCTCATCTTCTTCGTCGGCCCCAGCGGGTCGAATCGGAGGTAACAGCTCGTCGCAACCTGGCAGCACCCGGACCACTTCAACCCTATACATTGTGGTTGGCATCGGATTACCGTGGAACATGGGGTTGCCCGGTTGAACGATTCTGCCCTTGGCGACATCGACCAACTCGGCGCCCACGAAGTGCAGAAGAGTGCAAGGAACGTCGGCGGTGCCCTGCGAAAACATGTATAGGGCGTCAGGGATGCCCAGTCAAAGGCAAGGAGATGAAGTCATCGGCCGAGAGGCTTAGTTACCGTGATGCCGTCGAGCTCGGCTAATGTCGAGGCACCGCCAACAGCGGGCGTGCAACTGACGGAGGGGGCGCTTGCTGGCGAGGTGCCGGTCGGCGTACACCCGGGTGCATTAAGCTCCAATGCCCATGCCGGTGCCAGAGACACGAATACCGCCTCTGCCGGAGACACCAATGGCGCCGCCGCCGGAGACACCAATGGCGCCGCCGCCGGAGACACCAATGGTGCCGCCGCCGCGCTGTGCGAGTTGCTGGCCGTGAAGCTGGGAACCGGGGGAGGCCCCTTTTGGCCGCCCGCAATCCACGTCGTCAGCCCATGAATCAACGTAGGCACCATGGCATTGAGCGTCGTTCCAAGTTGTTGTTGCACTTGCTCATGGACAAGCTCCGGAATCCGCGCCACTTGTGCTTTGAGTTCTTCAACCTCGCGCGTCTGGCTTTCCGAGCTGGTCTTTTTCTCCTTCCGCACACCAGCGGTATAGTATGACCCCCATTTTGTGAACAAGCCTTTGCCGGCCACACGACCAGCTGACGTCGGCTTATCGAGCTTATCCTTCTTTTTCATTACATTCAACGCCCTATTTAAAGGGGTGTCGAAAGGGGAGCTCTTAGACGACCCCGCGCTACTGCTTTCATTGTCCTGCGAAAGGAACATGAACCATTTAGAAATATTGGGGATTAATTAGAGTGCAACCATATGGAGCTAATTACGCGGGGGTGTATTCCTTACCAAAACAAGCTCAAGCGCCCTGGTCTTCGGATCCGTGGTAAGCTCCTTTGTTATCGGGTCCTCCTTGTACCGGGCCCTGACATAGTTCCTGGTCTGCTTGTCACCGCTGTATTTCTCGAAGCGGGGCGGTAGGCCTTGCTCGGCACGCTCCGCGTCCTCCTTGTCCCATATAGGCTCCGCCACTCTATAACCGCCGGGACCGAGTTTGTGTTCCCCTAAGTTCAACTCCCGCATTTCTTTCCCCCACTGACTTGATTCGGAGGTTGCGGGGCTCTGGCACTGGATCTTGAACTCCTTGTACTCATCTTCGCTCATCAAAGGATATTTCGCCTTGATCTTCTCATAACTATCACCTTTATCAATCATTCTCTTCACCGCGCTTCTCCAAGTAGACAGGGCCGTGCTCATCTTCATGAGGGCGGCACTGTTCACTTTATTCCCTGAGAGGCGTGTGTTTTCAAATTCGGCGGGGAACTTGTATCGTTCGTGCAGCTTCGTGAAGAGGAGGTTGCGCAAATTCCCTCGGTCCTTATGCCTAAGGTTCTCGGTGTTGATCGAGACGGTGCTCCGGAGAATGCACCCGAGCTGAACCGAGTACCCCTTGACTATATGTTTGGGCTCCGTTGGATTCCCGTCAGAGTCCACTTGAGTGAATTCCTCCTTGACGGTGCGGAGCGCATTCGGGCGCCGGTCCTTCCTTTGCTTCTTCGGTTGGCTGCCATCTGTGTGTGCGCCGCCACCATCTGTGTGTGCGCCGCCATCATCAGTGGTGGCATCCTCGGCGGCACCATCAGTGGTGTCATCCCCGACGCCACTAGGGGTTGTGTAATCAGGATCGGTGTCTTCCGCGGCGTCATCATAGCGGTGAGGTTGTTCCTCCATCTCTTGGGACAGCTCCCAGAATTGCTTGCCGCCCGAACCACCGGCCTCATCGTTGTGGGCCATGTTTCTCTCTAAATAGGAAAAAAGTTTGGTCAAAAAGATGGTTATTGTCAAGGAACAAGATCATGGTCTCATGATTTAGGGTTTGTCGACACCGAGGCACCCTAAAAGCCTAAGCTTTCATCATTTAGGTTCTCATTGACACCGAGGCATCCGGGGCAGCCAAGTTAAGTTTTCATCATTTAGGGTTTATCGATGCCGAGGCACCCTAGGTTGGGCCTAATCTTGGCTCTATTGCCACCTATGTTGGGTTTATCATCTAGGGTTTATCGATGCTAAGGATAATTCTAAGTTGGGCCTAATCACTTGGCTCTATTGCCACCTATGATTTAATGCAGCAAGAATGGCAGGGCAGTTGATCCTACTTAACTAAGTACTAAGATAGCCCGGCCCATGCATTAGTCGCAAGTACCCCATATGTCCTATTTTTAGCAAAGTCATGCTAAAATTCACGGAAAATTTCAGCATGACCTTTGCTGAAAATAGGACATATGGAGTACCCGAATTTGCCGGAACGGAAGTTAATCGACATTCCGGCAAACTCAAGGGCCTCTCGGGGTACAGCAGCAGCATCACAAGTTGACAAAATTTCCAAGTATTACAGCAGCAGCATCACAAGTAGTACCAATGAACATATAGTCCAGCACATTCTGAATTTCGATAAATGACAGCAAGTTAACTCATGCTGACAGCAACAAACTTATAACAACATAAATGAAATCGCAGTTCCAAGTGGGTATGCGAAATAATAAAACCAGATAAATGATTTTGTTCGCTCCACTTAACAAAAATAAAGAAATGATTTCTTTCAATACATCTGGTAAGCTGCACATGTGTCATAAATGACAAAGCTGCACACTATCTAATATGTGTCATAAATGACACTAAGATCTCATTACACTCTACATATGCAGCATCTATAGAAAGAGGCCATCAGTAATATTCGGGTACTGTCACAAAAATCAGTGTTAGGCATGCAAAGATCCCCCACCACATCCTCGAGCCAGCTACCATAGCACGGTACTACTAGTTATACGTGTGCAAGGTTATTGTGATGGATCAGGGAAGAAGTTCTGGAACTTGTTTTACCTGCAGCCTATGTGGGTTCAGAAGGTAGCGAAATGTTATTGAAATGTTGAATTTCTTCTGGAGATTGCAGGTACAGTTACATGGATATTGCTCTTCATGATTTATACTCAAACATCAATGATCAATGATTAATGATTTATACTCCAGCAATTCCAGGAATGATTTTAGGATATTAGTCTAGATTAGGAGTTTTAAATCGAGTACTCCATCAGATTGGGATACTACTCTAGATTAGTGTAGCCACTATCTAACAAAAAAATTCAGAACTGAATTTCAGAGTACTCTAAATGTTGTGTGCCCTAGTATTTCTGTGTTCCCTTGCATTTCTATAACATTTAGTAGCATGACAATTTTATCATGTTGAAAAAAATTCAGTAACATGAATTTGGCTAAGCCAAGCATGATCTTGCTTGCATTGCCACCTTTGCTACATGAAGCAATAGGGTAGGTTCAGTTTCACTGAATTTTTGAAACTATACATCATTTGCTGAATTTTTGCTCTACATCACTTGCTCTTTGTAAATTATTGCATATATCCAGTGACTGAATTTTTGAAACTATAGGTGAACCTCTTCAGGAAACGCAAAACAGTTAACTGAAACTGTCTAAAATAGTTAAATCCACTTGATGCTTAGCTAATGCAGGCCAACATAATGAAATGAACTATGAATTTGTTCTCTGAAATACATGCAGGTGAGGGGATGGAGGAGAAGGGAGGAATCACCTGGGGGAGGGGATGGAGGAATGGAGGAAGACGCCGGCGTTGAAGCTCCGACAGCGGCTGGGCATTGAAGCTCCGGTGACACGCGGTGGGCTCCTCCACTCGCCTGTCTCTGCATCTCGGCTTGGGCGGAGGACGTCGAGGGCGCGGGCGCGGGCGAAGGGGGGACGGCGAGGTAGGCGGCGCTCGGCTCGGCGTCGCGTGGCCTGGCTGAGCTGAGGTAGAGGCGGTCGTCGTCTCCTCTGGCTCGGGGGGCGACGGCGCGGGGGGGACGGCGCGGGGGCAAAGTTAGGTCGAGTGGGGGGGGATCTGGCGAGGGAGGGAGAGAGGCCAGTGGGGAATAGGTGGAGGGAAGCTTTCTAATGGCGCACCACACGCCGGTGCGCCATAAGTACGACTGTTCTAATGGCGCACCACCCCTCGGTGCGCCATTAGAATTTTGTTTTAATCTAGCCCAGTAGCCATATCTACAGCCCAACCCTATCTACAACAGAACCCACCCACTAGCCCGACTGGTCAGCATGCAGCACACACACCAGGAGGTCCTGGGTTTGATTCCCAGGATCCCCAATATTTTTTTATGCATTTTAAATGGTGTTTTTTATATTTATTTGTGTTTAAATATGTTCAAACTTGTTTAAGTCATAACAGTAATATTTTTTATGCATTTTAAATGCTGTTTTTTATATTTATTTGTGTTTAAATATGTTCAAACTTGTTTAAATTATAACAGTAATATTTTTTATAAAAATAGTAAAAAAATTTTAAAAAATATGTTCAAAAAGTGCGGGTGTGGGGGGTCGGGTGCTCCGGCGGTGGAGCGGGGGAGGGTTGCGATGGGTGGAGCTAGCGGGGGAGGGTGCGGGTGCGATCGAGATGGAGGGGGATCGAGATCGAGATGGAGGGGGAATCGAGATCAAGTGTCCTCATGAATTCAAAAAGTGCCCATGAAATTTAAAAATATTCATGATATCAAAAAGTGCCCATGAAATACAATCGAGAAATGAAGAGTACGATTTAAATACAATCGGTCTTAGCTAGCTATCTGTTCACAATCTTCTTGCCCTTCTTTTTCGCAAACGGAGTTCTTCTGTGGAACAGACGTCCTTTAGGTAGGGTGGTCCTGCTTCTTCTTGTGGTGTGTGCTGCTACTTCATCGTCGTCGTCATGTTCGATCTTCGGGTCGCCGTACTTGTCGAAGTCTTGCTCATTGGCTACTCATGACAACACGACTGGGCTTTGGCGGGTCGGTAATGAAGAAGCATTGGTCCACTTGGGAAGCCAGTACCCATGGCTCATTTTTCGCGGTGACGTTTGCGCCCGTGGTCTTGGATTTGGCTTCGGGTATAACCATGGTGGTGAAATACCGGTCTTCTTTTATGACATTTTTGGCCCATCTGACACGGAACATCGAGACCTTCTCTCCAGCGTAGCTCAGCTCCCAGATCTCCTCGATCCTTCCGTAGTATCTGTCCTTGTCGTTACCGGTGTAGGATTCCATCGTTACCCCGGAGTCCTGATAACCATCGCTCTTCATGTCCTTGTCCTCGGTGTAGAATGTGTAGCCGTTGATATCATACGCCTCATAGGTCATCAGGTTCTGCTTGGCGCCCTGTGACAAGGAGAATATGAGTTGTTCTTCCGCGGAAGAATCCTCATGTAGAGGGTACGACAGAAGCTTCTGCTTGAACCAACGCGTGAAACATGAGTTGTGCTCTTTGAGTATATCTCCGTTTGTCCTCTGTTGGCCTCGGTCATTGTACGTCTTCTTAATAAAGGTTTTGTGCTCTACCACCCAAGGATCGACCACATCTATGTGTTGTAGCGCGACTAGGTTTGCTCTTTCAAAGTCGGCGAGTCGACCCTCGAAGTCGACATGCATTTCGCGGCGACCCTCATGGTGACCCCATCCAGCGAGCCTGCCGAGGTGCCTATTGACGGGCAGACCAACGGGGTTCTCGATGCCTAGATAATTCGTGCAGTAGGAGATGCACTCTTCGGTCAGAAAGCCCCTGGCTATGCTTCCTTCTGGACGTGACATGTTGCGAACGTATCCTTTGATGACACCATTCATCCTTTCGAACGGCATCATGCTGTGCAGGAACGTCGGCCCGAGTTGGATGATATCCTCCACTATATGGACCAGCAGATGCACCATAACGTCGAAGAATGCGGGCGGGAAGTACATCTCAAGCTCGCATAGTATCACCACGATCTCTTCCTGTAGCCTTCTGAGTTGCCTCACGCCAATCGACTTTCGAGAGATGACGTCGAAAAAGTTGCATAGGCCAAATAGCCTTTCACGGACATGCGCGCCCATGATCCCACGGATTGCAACTGGAAGTATCTGCGTCATCAGCACGTGACAGTCGTGAGACTTCATCCCGCTGAACTTCTGCTTCGCTGGGTCTAGGTATCTGCTTATCTTCCCCGCGTAACCGTAAGGAAGTTTTACTCCTACGAGGCAGGTGAAAAATTGCTCGATCTCCTCCTGACTTAGAGTGAAGCACGCGGGAGGGTAGTCATTTTCGGTCTTCTTGGCCTTTTTGCCTTTGCGACGACTTTCCGTGTCCTGCTTCGCCTCATCATCATCATCATCATCATCATTAGCGTGAAGCTCCTGCCTGATGCCCATTGATTTCAAGTCTGCCCTTACTTTCGGCCCATCTTTGGTCCTCTCTGGCATGTTGAGCAGGGTACCAAGCAGACTCTCGCACACGTTCTTCGTGATATGCATGACATCAAGGCTGTGAGGCACACGGTGGATGTTCCAGTACGGCAAGTCCCAGAAGACAGACCTCGTTTTCCATACCTTCAGCAGCGGCTCTGGCGCCTTTCGCTTCTTTCCCGGCAGTGGGCAGTCTTTCCAATTTTTCAACAGCTTGTCTATTTCCTCGCCACTCCTCGTACACGGGCGTTTTCGGGGTTCGGTTTCACCATCGAACAGATCCTTGCGTTTCCTCCACGGGTCATCGTCGCGAAGCCACCTTCGATGTCCCATGAAGACAGTTTTCGAAGACCCGGGATCTCTGTCTAGCTGGCGATACGTTGTGTCATCCATGCACCTTACGCATCCAGAAAATCCGTGGACTACCTGCCCCGCGAGATATCCGTAACCGAGATAGTCGTGCACCGTCGTGAGCAGTGCGACTCTCATAGGGAAATATTCTTTCTCTGCGGCGTCCCACATATTGGCTGGCATTTTCCACAGTGTGTCTAGCTCCTCCTTCAGCAGCCCAAGATACAGATTGATGTCGTTCCCTGGTTGTTTCGGCCCTTCAATTAGCATACTCATGTGAATGTACTTCCTCTTCATGCACAACCAGGGGGGAAGGTTGTACATCCACACAAACACAGGCCAGGTGCTATGTGTGCTTCTCTGGCTGCCAAACGGATTGACTCCATCGGTGCTCGCGCCCAGCACGATGTTCCTTGGATCCTTCCCAAATTCTGGGTCTTCAAAGTTCAACGCTTGCCACTGGCTCGCATCCTTAGGGTGACTCAGCATCTTGTCTTTTTTATTTATCTCCGGATCATTTCCGTCATCTTCCCGCTTCTTCTCCTCCCTATCCGCATGCCAACGCAGGAGCTTTGCTACCTTAGGGTCCGCGAAATACCGCTGCAGACGAGGAGTGATCGGAAAGTACCACACCGATTTTCGAGGAGCTTTCTTCCTCTTCTTGTATCGAGTGACGCCGCACACCGGACATATGGTAGACTCCGCGTGCTCGTCCCGATAAATGATGCAATTGTTCATGCACACATGGTATTTCACGTGCGGTAAATCCAGAGGACACACGATTTTCTTCGCCTCCTCGAAACTGGTCGGGCACTTGTTCCCCTTGGGAAGACGTTCGTGCCAGAATGACATGTTCTCGTCGAAGCATGCGTCGGTCATTTTGTGTTTTACCTTCATCTCCAGAGCCATGAGCGTTACTTTCAGGCGGGTATCCTCGGGCCTGCATCCTTAAAACAATGGAGTAACCGCGTCTATCTCCAGTTGATCCAGCTTGGCTTTCTCTCGGGCGGCAGCTCTTGCGTTATCCGTCCGCTTGAGAAGCAGCTCTTGAATATGAGGGTCCTGCACCCAGCCTCCATCATCGTCTGCTCCGGCATCTTCATCTTCATGATCATGCCCTTCGTCTTGATCTTCCTCATAATCATGTACGACATCTTCTACATGATGACTGTGTATAGCATCACCGTCGTGATCATGTCCTGGAGATTCTTCGTCTTCTTGCCCGACCTCGCCGCGGTGGTACTTGTCTTGTTGCCCTTCCTCATTTCTTGCCCGGCCCCGGCCATGGACGACTTGATAGTCATCTTCATCACCTTTCCACCGATAGCCATCCATGAAACCACGCAAGAGCAGGTGGTCCCGCACCTGCCCGGAATCCGGGTCCGCAATAAGGCTCTTCAGCTTGCATCTTCGACATGGAAATCTTATCTCCGTCTCGTTATTTTGAAGCATCTCGGCCTTCGCGGAGCTCAAAAACCTATTCACGATGCCTTCAGTCATCGTGCGAACCATGGTCACCTGCGGGGTAGAGCAAAACGATATGTTAGAACCAAGAAAAAATTTGGCATGACCTTCCCTAAAAATAGGACCAAAAAGAATGCATAGTGCCAAAATTCTCGCCGAAACGGAAATGAATCAAAACATTCTGGCAAAATATTGGCAACTATCGCATATTTCAAATACCGGTACCTTCAAACAGAAACATATATGCAACACCACAAACACATGCAACACCACAAACATACATAGATCTAGCTAGGCCACAAAAAGTGCATGTGCACGTTGTTGGAGCGAGCTAGGGAGAAAAAAAGTAGATCTATATCATGAAGATAGCTTTCCCTTACTTACCTATCAAAAAAAGGTAATTTCACCACTTAATTTTGTTGAATCTATGGTGGAAATGAGGTGAGGAGGAGGAGATGGCCGAAAGCTTGGAGAAGGAGGTGGATGGAATGAAGTGGGGAAAGTGAGTGGGTAGGTGTGGGCTGTCCAAAATATCTTGTTGGTCCCAGGTTACTAATGGCGCACCGTAGGAAAATGCGCCATTAGTAACCCTGGTTACTAATGGCGCATCAGCAGACGGTGCGCCATTAGTAGTTTTGCAAAAAAGTAAAAATAATAAGTATATATACTAATGGCGCATCTCCTCTGAGTGCGCCATTACTAGTTTAAACTAGTAATGGCGCACTGTGCGACGATGCGCCATTAGTAGTTTTGCAAAAAAAAGAATAAAACAAAATTTACAGTAATGGCGCACTGCCTGCTTGGTGCGCCATTAGTAGTTATAGATAGTAATGGCGCATTATGGACCAGATGCGCCATTAGTATGTATGGGAAAATGGAAAAGAAAATAATTCATACTAGTGGCGCACCCTGTTTACGGTGCGCCATTAGTGTCTTCCACACTAATGGTGTATCACAAACAGGTGCGCCATTAGTATATAGTAGTGGCGCACTGCTTCCACGGTGCGCCATTAGAATCAATCCTATCTATAGCCCTTTTCCTAGTAGTCGACCCCGCGCCCCTGCCCCTCCTCACCTTGGTCCGGCCGGTGCCCTCCCTTTCCTTGGTTTTCTTCATATATATGATGATATATATGCTTGTTTTTTCATATATCTGCTTATTTTTTTCATATATATGATGATATATATGCTTGTTATCATAATTGTTATTGTTCATATATATGATGATTTTTTTGTAGAATATGATGTTTTTTTGTTCATAGATGATCATATATATGATGTATGCATGGATGTGGATGGAATATGATGTTTTTTGTTCACAGAATATGATGTTTTTTTATTCATAGATTTTTTTGTTCATGAGAGAGGCGGGGACGTCGAGGAAGTTGTACTGTTTAGGGTTAGGGTCGACGAGGAAGAAGGAAAATAAGGAAAAAGAATAAAAGAGGAAGAAGGAAGAAGGAGAAGAAGAAGGAGAAGAAGAGGATAAAAAAAATAAGAAGAGGAACTAGAAGAAAAAAAGGAGAAGAAGAAGGAATAGAGGAGAAGAAGAAAAAATAGACATTTTTTCTTCTTCTCCTCTTCCTTCTTCTTCTCCTCTTTTTCTTCTTCTATTTTCTTCTTGTTCTTCTTCTTCTCTTTTTTTCTTCTTCTCCTCTTTTCCTCTTCTTCTTCTTCTTCTTCTTCTTCTTCTTCTTCTTCTTCTTCTTCTTCTTCTTCTTCTTCTTCTTCTTCTTCTTCTTCTTCTTCTTCTTCTTCTTATCGGGAACAAGGGTGTCGAGGATCACCGAGGAGTCGAGGGTCAGGAACTAGGCTAGAGGTCGAGGGTCACAGAGGGGTCGAGGGTCGTCGAGGCCGGTCGAGGGTTCGAGGGTTCTAGGGTCGAGGGTTCTAGGGTTCGGGGGTCAAGGGTTCGAGGGTCGAGGGGTCGAGGGTCAAGGGTTCTAGGGTTCTAGTGTCGAGGGATCGAGGGTTCTAGGGTTCGAGGGTCGAGGGTTCGAGGGTCGTCGAGGGGCCGAGGGTTCGAGGGTCGACGGTCGTCGAGGGGTTGAGGGTTTGAGGGTCGAGGGTTCGAGGGTTCTAGGGTCGAGGGTTGAGGGTTCGAGGGTTCTAGGGTCGAGGGTTCGAGGGTCGTCGAGGGGCCGAGGGTTCGAGGGTCAAGGGTCGTCGAGGAGTCGAGGATCGCCGAGGGGTCGAGAGGTTTCCTAGTGTCAAAGTATTGAAGAAATCCATGGCTTCATCATTAGCTGGAAGTAACCGGGGCATGATGGTACGAAGTTCTCCAAAGTTATTCTGGAACAGAGTCCCGTATAGGATAATCTGCCTTTTGGTACAAATTTCAGCAAAGCCCTTCAAAATAGCGATATTCGGAAGGCTCTTGCTGTACTTTGTACCAAAAAGCGAATTATCCTATCTGGGATTTCGTTCCAGAATAACTTTGGAGAGCTTCGTACCATCATGCGCCTGTTACTTTCCCCTAATGATGAAGACATGGTTTTGTTGAATCCTTTGACACTAGACAAACGTGACATGAGGGGGTTGAGGGTTGGGAACTAGGGTAGAGGGTCGTGGATCGCCGAACGGTCAAGGGCCGAGGATCGCCAAGGGGTCGAGAGGTTGCCTAGTGTCAAAGTATTGAAGAAATCCATGGCTTCATCATTAGCCGGAAGTAACCGGGGCATGACGGTATGAAGTTCTCCAAAGTTATTCTGGAACGGAGTCCCGATAGGATAATCCGCCTTTTGGTACAAATTTCAGCAAAGGCCTTCCAAATAGCGATATTCGGAAGGCTCTTGCTGTACTTTGTACCAAAAAGTGAATTATCCTATCTGGGATTCCGTTCCAGAATAACTATGGAGAGCTTCGTACCATCATGCGCCTGTTACTTTCGCCTAATGATGAAGACCTGGTTTTGTTGAATCCTTTGACACTAGACAAACGTGACATGAGGGAGTCGAGGGCGGGAACTATGGTAGAGCGTTGTGGATCGCCGAGCGGTTGAGGGTCGTGAACTAGCTAGGGTCGAGGGTCGAGGATCACCGAGGGGTCGAGAGGTTGCCTAGTGTCGATATACCCCCTCTCCGATAACTTCGACATGAGGGGGGATCGATATACCCCCTCCCTGATAACATTTTTTTTCTATGTATATGTCATCGTTGTCGATATACCCCCTCTCCGATAACTTCGACATGAGGGGGGGGGTCGATATATATACCCCCTCCCCGATAACATTTTTTCTATGTATATGTCGTTGTTGTCGATATAACACCTCCTCGATAACTTCGATATATCCATCTCTCATGTTTGTATATTAATTGCTATGTTGTAATATTTGAAGAAACTATGGATCATCAAAGAGACTTCAATCAAGAAGAGATATTGGGGGACAAAATCCGCAACGGAGGTGATGTAGTCTTGTCATTTCTCAATGACCGTTTCTCAATGACATCGAAGAAGGTCTGCAAGGAGAGGAAGCGGGCTATGGTGATCAAACAATAGAGGAGGGTCATGATCGTGATGGTGGCTCCGGCGACCGTGATGACGACTTTGGTGACCGAACGGAGTCGGAATCAGCTGTTGCAAAGTCCGGCGAGGTGTGTGTGTATATATATATATACACATATATATATATATATTAAGCATGTGCTAACTAGCTAATTGATGCATTAATTGTTTTGGTGTGTACATATATTAACTCTTCTTTCTTCTTTTATGTAGCGCTCCGGATCAAGCAATACTTCAGTAAAGAAACGAGGCCCAAAGAAAAAGTTACACCGGGATGAAAGGTTCAGGACCACAGAAATTGCACGCGATGGCCAACCGATTAAACCCCTCCGGACCAAGGAAGCATTTTGTGCTCAGTGCGGGGTTCTTGTTAGGGACATGATCCCGATCAGCATCGAGCTATGGAATGAGCCCAAGAAGGAAGAGCTTCAAGTTTCTTTTGTCGAAGATAGACAGAAAGATGATCTTTGGAAAGCGCTGAAGGTAAATTTCACCCTACCGGAAGAAGAGGATCCGGAGAATCCATTTATAGAGCCATTGATCATGTCCTGTGCTCTCAAGAAGATGGCAGATCTATTCAGGAGGTGGAAGAATGAGTTGAAAGCAACGTATGTCGACCAAGACAAGACTCCAGAATTCATCGGCCGATTTGAGAAGATAAGAGATCACTGGCCCGCATTTGTGGCCAACAAGACATCGGACAGGAGTAAGAAGATGTCAATGATTAACAAGATAAATTCTGCAAAGAAGGAGCATCACCATCGCACGGGGTCAGGTGGCTACCTCAAAGCCCGGTAGTTGTGGGACAAGGCTGAGCAGGACCTGATTGCTAAAGGGGTCGAACCAGAGACATTGCACTGGCCAGACCGTTGTAGGACTTGGTTCTTCGGGGCTGGTGGAACATTGGACCCTGAAACAGGGAAATGCTGCTAGATGGATGAGCAACTTGCAACACCCGTCTTGAAGCTTCTAGAGAACAGCCAGAGGCGGGAGGCAATACAGATTCGGTCCATCGTCTCTCAAGCCTCTAGAGAAGTTACCATACAAGAGGAGCTAGGAGGAAAACTAGAAGATCTGTGAAGGCCAAGTGAATGACTTCTTTGAATTTGTAAAAGCTAAGAAACATCCACCTCCGGCGGAGAAGATAGATCCGGTGAAAGCGAAGCGCACTTTGGATGCCCTGCAGCGACCATCACCGCCTCCGCCGCAATCCAACTATGACCGCATCATTGAAAGGACATATAAGGAAGCGGAGCGGTCGGGAAGTACTTGCATTGATTAAAGGCTAGCAGAATGAAGAAATGGGAAAAAATTCCCCAGCTCGGCGAACAAGCGAAGCAATCGTGCCCCCCGCTCAATGTGTCTAGCGATATCGTCGCTAATCTTCCTAGGATGCTGCCCGGTACTGATCCTGGAGATTACATGACCGACGACGATGCAATTTTTTTTGAAACAATGGAGGTGGACACATTAAGATTCAAGCACGGGAAGCCTCTCGCCAGACCTGGTACTTCCCTAACAGCGATGACGCGAAGATTCCATGATTGGTACATGGACATCTGCAGGAAGTCTGGGAAAAATACTTTGTCGCTGAGAGTTAAAGAGGAACACGACCCCGTTGGAATTGATCTCTTGTTAGTTCCATATGCGGAGTTCTTCCAATTTTTCAATCAAAAGGCCCTCGATAAAACAATCATCACTTGCTACTATCTGTAAGTACTACTTCTCTGTAATTAATTAAATCTCTATATATAGGTCAGCTCTTTCATTGCGTGTATATATAATTATCCTCACTATATTATCCAGATTTAAGATCGCCGAATTGAAGAAAAGACAAGTAGGTGATATTGGGTTCATTAACATAAATCTTATGGATGAGTGGAGTGTTAAACATGATGCCAAACAAACCGAGGCCAACTTGCTTGTATCGTTACTTCGAAATCAAAACAAAGCTACAACACTCTTTCCTTACGAATACAAATGAGTGTTACTGTCTTGTGCATATTCGGTTTCCCTTATTAATCGAGGTTATAGTAATGTAATTGATGAGTTATGCATGCATGCGCAGCTTCCACTTTATTCTGCTAGAGATTAAGCTTGAGCAGGGACTAGTAACCGTCATAGACTCCAAACGAAAAAATCCGGAGGAGTATGCGACCATGACTAAAATGCTCGAGAAGTAAGTTCAATCGATCATTATCGCACCATATCGGCAACTTTGTTCATTTCCTGATATCAAGTAATTGTTTTCTATGTCTGGCAGGGTTTGGAAAAAGTACACCGCACAAGCTCCGGGGCTGCCGACGCAACTGCGATTTGACCACCCGAAAGTAAGTATTAGCTATTAGTTAGTTCCACGCATCTCCCATTGATTCTAGCTAGTTTCATCAATACCATTTAGCATGCTTGATTATCAGTTTGTTTGACCTCTATTTCTTGTAAAGTGGTTGTGGAAGGAACCCGAGAATGATTTCTGTGGATACTACATTTGCGAGTTCATCCAGCACACCACCTATGAGCGGGGCTACTCTAAACAACAATATGAAGTGCGTAAGCAATAATATTCACAATTTTATTTTATTACCATCATTTGTGTTCAGTTTCATTCATATAGATGTATTGACCCCCTTCTTGAAATTAGATGTGGCAGATGCGGGATGAACTCCTACCACAAGATCGCATACCAGCAATTCGAGAGGAATTGGCGGGATTCTTTCTTGACCACATCATCGACAAACACGGAGAATACCATGTGGAAGTTGAGTTCAAATGTTAGGGGATTTTGTAAGAGATCTTATATTGTATATATATATGTAGCCAGTAGCGTCGGATAGATATATGAAAACTTGTTGTTCGACCAATCTATCGGAGAAGGAGAGGTCGATCACTTCTCTCTGTGTATATGTTCATGACGACCTTCTGTACTTAATGGTTTCCTTCATTTGATTACTAGCTAGCTAGCGTGTCGAGTCCTCTCTATACGTAGCATCGACCAAGCACGGAGATAAGAGAGGACACTTCCCTCTATTAGCTAGCTAACACAATATATGAAACCCCTAAATTAACCCTACAAAACCCCCCAAACCCCCAAACCAACCCTCCCCCCTTTCAGAAAAAAAATCAAAAACCCCAGCCCCTGAACTGCTGATGCGTGGAAGCCTTTTGGTCCCGGTTGGTGGCACCAACCGGGACAAAAGGTCCTCCTGCCTGGGCAAGCGGTAGCGGCCACGTGGAGCCCCATCTGTCCCGGTTCCTGGGCGAACAGGGACTAAAGGTGTATGGCTTTATTACCGACCCTTTAGTCCTGGTTCGGCAACCGGGACAAATGACCCTCACGAACCGGGACGAATGAGGCTTTTTCTACTAGTGATTCTGGAAAAAAAATTCCAGACCATTCCGAATTGCTTTTGCTTGGTCAGTTATGATATATTTTGGTTGACGATTTGACATACATGTAAGCCATGCTTGAAGTAACCAAATAAATGTTCCAGTATGTTCATCTGATAATAAAGCACATCCTAGCAACACCGATTGGCCGTGATGATTGAGTTTGACAAAACAAACAAAAGACATATCATATTTGTTCATCAACTATGTTGTGTCAAAAGTAATGACATCATGAAAAGAGTCACACTGCTCTACTTCTTGCATCAAGCCAAAAAATTGGAGTGTTGAATTGCATTTTAACAAAACAGACACACTGCTTCGTCGTCACTACTGCCAAGCTTTAGCCTTCTTGTTTTCCCTAGAAAATTGCACCAATTTTTCTCACCAAAAGTTAGGTTTGCATGACCATCTGTTGCCACAACAAAAGAATTGACATTCTTGTTTAGACATATTCTGGCCCGATCATTCAGCTCAAGCCTTCGCTTGACATGTAAATCCAACACATTGTTGTATGTGAACCGAGATTTATGTGAACTTCGTGTGTGATTATGACCCAAGATGACCGTCAAAGTATAAAGTTTCCCATTAGGACCACGAGTAATGTTAATTTTAGCTTCTTTTCTTTTAGAAGATGTTAATTTTAGCTTCTTTTTTTAGAAGATGATAATTTTATCTTTACATCCTATCTCGCTAATTGGATTTGGGCTTGAAGATATTACTTAAGTTGGATTGGGTCTTACCATAACAAGAGTGCGAAACATGTAAGGTACTTCCATTGTCAATCTTTTTCATGGTTTGAGTTTCTTCTCATCACATCATAGCCTTTTGCCTTAGCATATTTGATGTAGGTACTCTTGTGTCAGGACCCCGATCCTAAGTCACACCGATCTAGCAGGTAACATATCATATCACTTTGCGGCCTCACGCACGGTATTCCCACGGGTGCCAACTTACCTGGCCCGGGATCGTTTGCGCCTTTTGGCTCACGTATAAGATAGTGTCGCTAGCATCCATATGGCAAAGAACTTGACTAGTCATAAACCCAAGGTGACGCTAACTTACAGGGACATGCATACATGACCCAACAATGAACGTGTCGATCAGCAACATATGAACCCAAGTCTTAGCGAGCTAGAAGGACTTAAAGGAAAAACGCGTGACATTTCCTCGAAGGGACAGGCATAGGAATGAAGAAGGACACATGTCAGCCAGCCTAAGTGTTCCAGAGCTATAGCAAGCTACCATGGGTCAGTGGAAGCACTAGGAGACATTTCCCCATAAGAGAGGCTACCGAGAATAAACAACTAGGTTGTCGGAGCCCACACATACCAAGCATTTCAAATCATGCACACAATATGCTCGATATGTGCAAATACAACATGACATCAGAACAAAATTCTACAACTCAAAGTATTTACAATAGGCTCTGAGGAGCCAAGTATTACAAACATGGGTCTGATGACCCAACATACAGAGTATACAAGCAACGGAAGCATAACATGTCTGAGTATAGACAACTACAAATGAAAAGGCTGAGAAGCCTGACTATCTACAAGACCCTCCCAAGGGTACAAGATCGTAGCTGAGGTAATAAGCTAAACGTCGAAGTCCACGCAGAACTACTAGTGATACTGAAGTCTCTCTGCAAAACATAAATTAGGAAACATGAGTACAAATATACCCTGCAAGACTTACATCAAAACTATCTACATATGCATCATTATCAAAAAAGGGTGGTGGAGTTTAACTGCAGCAAGCCATCTTTGACTCGGTGGCTATCCTGTACTACGACTGCTGGTAACTCTTTTGAGGTGGCGCACACGAGTCCACATATTTACCATATCAATACACCACTATGGATCCGCTCCCGTCTCCCTACGAGAACGCCATCCATAACACTCACGCTTATCTTGCGCATTTTAGAGTATCCACTTTCACTTGTCTATGAACTGTATAGGCAACCTAGAAGTCCTTTACCACGGCCGTGACTATTCAAATAGATCATTTATGACCCTGCAGGGGTGTAGTTCTTCACACACGCTCTTGCCACTTTCCGCCATGTACACGTCATGTATCTCGGCAACCTTCAAGCGGAAGCCTGGTGAGGGTGCCGGCCACGACCTGACTAACCACACAAGTCCCTACTCCAGGTTTATCGCCTATTCAGGTTCCATCTATAGGGAGTCCGGCCGAGGTTTCCACTACGGCCCCAAACAATGTGTGCAGTGTTCCCGAGCCCACCAAACGGGTGCCCTGGTACACCGTGCCACGAGCCTATCGCATCACAACCCATCTCTAGGGTCAGCGCTGCGCACGGCCTCTAGCATACTACAAATACCAGAGACTACTTGCAACTCCTAGACAGAGGACAAGGGCGATTAATAAGCCAAGAGAGTCAATTAAGGATCCCAATGTGTGGTAGTAGTTGTTCATGGATCACAAACACATAACTCAGTTCCTGAGGACGGTTTCAATGAGACAAACCACCATGTACTCCTACATGGCCTCTCACCGCTACCTTTACCAAATTGTGTTCACACACTTAGCTCTCAACAGTAGGACATGTTCACAACTTTCCAATTCATCCCCGATGAATCAGACCTGACACAACTCTAAGCAATAGCTAGGTAGGACGAACAATCATGAATGAGTAGGCACATCATGGATCAAACAAATCCTACTCATGCTAGTGGGTTTCATCTATTTACTATGGCAATGACAGATCATGCAGAGGAAAGGGGTTCAACTACCGCAGCATGTCACAGATGAATAGTTATTGTCCTAATGCAGTAAAAGAGAGCAGGAGCGAGAGAGTGAGATTTTGTATCGGAATGAACAAGGGGGTTTTGCTTGCCTGGCACTTCTGAAGACAACTCTTCATCGGTGTCATCGAACTCATCACCGGAACATACGTCTACCAAGGAGGAACAACCACCGGCAAACAAGAGGGAACACAATCAATGCAATGCGACAATATGATGCATGAATGTGACATGGCAATATGCTGTGATTTGAGCTAATGGAGCTAGCAACGATTTAAATGGAGTTGGTTTGAACACAAGATTCAAATTCAAACTCCATATGTGGATATTCAAATGCCATTTATTTGATTATCCCTAAATAGTAGTCATAGGTGGTTCTAACATGCATGAAAATAGTACAGATGGATAGATTGGATTTTTCTGATCATTTTTCAAATATAAATTATTTCATTTGAAGTTTATACTACTTACTGGAATTTTCTGAATTAGTTTCAATCCAAAAAATGACTTACCGCGTCAGCATTGCGTCACTGTGATGTCAGCAGGGCAACAGACCGAGTCCAGGTCAAACCTGACCAGTGGGGCCCACTGCTCAGTGACCCAGTGTCACTTGTATCGCGGACAGGTGGGTCCGGTCAACAACCACATCAGCAAAGTCAAAGCTGACGCGTGGGTCCAGTCGAATTAGATTAATTCTAACTAATTTCGTTAGCTGGTTAATTAAACCAGTGGGGCCCGTCCGTCAATGACCTGAGATTAGACAAATAGCATAATTAGCATTAACCTAATCTGCCATGTCGGAACTAATTAGCGATTAGCCGTTGGCACTAACAGAACACGGCGGCATTCGCCGTTCTGGCGATTCCGCCAATGGGAGTAGGCGAGGCTGGGCTCTATGGGTGCAGCGCGACGAGGCGCGTCGGGTGGTGGTATCGAGGCAGCTGGAGGTAGAGCGAATCGATGGCAGCGGCCGCAAATGCGGCTGCCGGAGCTCGGCTAGATGCGGGCGCGGGGCTGCAGGGCATGGGGAGGCCGGCTAAGGAGCTCACTGAGCTCCTGGAGGTACGAGGAGCACGTTCGCGTGCTCGAGGGTGACGGAAACGAGCTCTGGCCGCGGCGGCATGAGGTTCGGCCGAGGTGGAATCCACGGCTAGAGGGCGAGAGAGGCGACGGGGAGAGGGCGAAGGGGGAGGGGCTCACAGGGAACCGGACGAGATGCTTGGCGGCTTGGGGACGGCTTGGTGACGACGAAACGGCGGGCGGCGATCTCGATCAGCCGGGCTTGAAGAAGAGGTCGGGGTTGAGGCTGCAGTACATCCCGGGTTTCCTGGCTCGGTGGTGAGGAAGAAGAGGTCGCAGCGAACCCTTGGGACACGTTGGGAAGGGAAGGCGATGGCGGCGGCTACGTGTGCGGACTGCGGCGGCCAGCGGTTGCTCTCGGTGGTCGCCAGATCAAATGCTAGATGGAGGGAGATAGCGTTGTGAGAGAGGGGAGAGGTCGAGGAGGATTCATGGCATCTCCTGGCGTCGCTAGAGGGGTCGAGGAGGAGCAGATAGGCAGGGAGTGTTAAGTCGTTATCTCATGCATGTATGACTGTGTATTATGTATATAATCTATTGTAACAATATCCTAGTCTTATGGATCACAACCACTCTCCATGTTGGCCTGCGTGCCATGCATCATGGGAGGCGTTGGGTGATCCGGCTATATGTACTCTGTAACTCTTGCGCATAATGAATATAGCAGCACAGTGAGCCATCTCTCCCTCTAGCTTGGTATCAGTCGCCATGGCCTTCGAGGACATCTTCGGCGAGCCCCCCTCTCCAGCCATAACCCACTCGTCCTCCTCCCCCGAGAGTTCCTCCTTCCTCTCTCCAAGTACCACCGCTGCCTCACTAGTAGAAAACGGAGCTATATTACCGGTTCGTAGGGGCCTTTAGTGCCGGTTCGGCAACCGGCACTAAAGTGTGAGGACTAAAGATCCCCCCATTAGTCCCGGTTCAGCACGAACCGGCACTAAAGGGCCACCACGTGGCAGGAGCCAGCGTCGGGGGCGGGGAGACCTTTAGTACCGGTTTGTACCACCAACCGGTGCTAAAAGGTTTAGGGGTTTTGGTTTTATTATTTATTTTCCCTTTAATTTTGTGTTTTCCATTTAATTTAGAGATTGTTTTCTATTTATTTTCCCTTTCATAAATTATCTAATAACTAATCATCATCATCATATTAATATAAAAACTCTTGCATCATATCATCACCAACAACAACACTAGCTAATAATCATCATATATATATATATATATATATATATATATATATATATATATATATATATATATATATATAGTCATTACCACTATTTTAATCGTCATTATGTAATCACCACCAACACTAGCTTAAAGAAGAAACATTCACTTGTACAATAAGCAAAGATATCATCAAGTTCAACATGGTCATGAGATTATTATAAGCGTTTATAACTAAGACCACAAAAGCAAAACACTTTGAGATTATGTTCAGGACGAAGAACACAGACATGAGACGACAAGTACTAAGAGCGGGAACTAGCTAATCACTCCTGCTGCTCTCTCTTAGGTAAAATAGCATAGAACATGTGTAGCTCTCCTGATTCATCATATTGGAGCATGCAGATGAACCTGTCTCCTAATCGTGGGCTGCGCTTCTGATTGTTGCCCCCTAGTACTTCTCTGCGATCATTCACAATTTTTCTCCAGTCTTTCACTATTAAGCATTCCTCGGTTTTAGAAATCCTGAATGCACTCATGTGCAATGTAGGATGTCTTGGCCGTAAGATAACCATTGACATGCGACCGTTAGTCGAGATCCACTGAGGCACAACTATCATCGGGAGTCCCTGTTGAAGAACATCGTATAGCAACATACTTAGCAATGAAGTTTAGCTTAAAAAATATTGTATGCAAAAGATGCACTGATGACAAATAGTAAAAATCTTACCATATTTCCTAAATAGATGTGACCTAGTTCAATACAAACACTATTGGTCGCACGTTCTGAGTACTAACATATTCAAGTCTAGGAAAATAATTTCTCTTGACAACATCAAAATCCTCAAGCCATGAAACATAATGACTTATCTCCTCGCAGTTTAGTTCAGCCCCTAGACAGTGGACGGTCTTGTCTACCAAGCTCCGGACATGTTTGCTTGAATGGAAATAAGCTGTCAATAAAAATTAGTGGTCAACTATTTTCAAAATAAACAATATCAAAGACATAAATATTGTTGAGAAACTCACGTAATGGTAGAACTGGAGGCGTCTGCACATCGGCCCAGATATCGATATTACCTTCTATATCATCTTCCAGATGAATATCAAAGGTGATAACCATATCAGGCTCAAATGCATAAGCCTTGCATAGTTCTTGCCAAGTTTTGCATTCAAAATAGGTGTATTTGTCTGCATTGTATAATTTTGCGTGAAAAGTATAACCATGCTCAGTCCTCAAATAAACTCTCTTTACCTCCATAGTTTTCATAGTTCTGAAACCTATCATATCCAAGACAAAAATTCTTGCATGACAGGAGATACGCTAGTAGAATAGTAAAAATATTAAAATTATAAGTTGAAGCATATGCTTAATTACGAAGAAAGACTTGTCATTGTGACTTACTGTATCCACTTTGAAGGTCTCATGCAGCTTGATGCTGAAGTGCCCACCATCAACTAGGAAATTTCTGTCACACATGCCGCACTTGTCTTCGCAGTATTCACACATAACGAAATCATTCTCGTCATCAGACATTTTCTATGTTCATAGTTGAAACATTAATTGATAAACACTTACTAGTTCTATTAATTCAACTAATTCAACTAGTTCTATTAATTCAACTAGTTCTATTAATTCAACTAATTCAACAAAGCACTTACTAAAAATAAACTAGTTCTATTAAGCTTCTTACTAAAAATAAACTAGTTCTATAGTAAAATTTTAATTAATTATTATATTATCAAATCTCATATACCTAAATTTATCTAGCTAATTCATCTAACATTTGACATTAATATATCTATATTATTTTCTATCTAATTCATCTAACATTTGACATTAATATCTAACATTAGTAATCTAACATTTATATAAACTAAAAGTACAAAAAACTAAAAAACAGGAAATAATTAAGAAAATTTTGTCTCTCTCTCTCTCTCTGTGTGTGTACTAGTGTGTGTATGTGTGAGGGCCGCCATGGCGCGCGCGACAGGGGGCGGTCGATCTTACAGCGGGGCGACGGACGGCGAAGCGAGGCGACGGGGGTGGTGCTGTACGGGGACGGGCCGGGGGCGGCACACGCGCGATCGACGACGGGGATGGCTGGCGCGCGCGGCGACAGGGGCGGGGATCGGACGGGCGCGTGTGACGGACGGAGGCGGCGACGGGGCAACGGGCACGACGGCGAAGGGGACGGGCGCGACGACGAAGCAGATGAAGAAGAAACTAACTGAAAATTTTGTAAGTGCTACATATATAGGAGGGGCCTTTAGTACCGGTTGGGGCCACTAATCGGTACTAAAGGTCAAATTTGGCCAGGCCAAATGGCGGGAAGCGACCACCTTTAGTACAGGTTCGTGGCTCCAACCGGTACTAAAGACCACCCTTTAGTACTGGCTAGAGCCACGAACCGGTACTGAAGGCGTGCGTTGGCCCAGGTCCGGTGCGGTAAGTTTAGTCCCACGTCGCTAGCCGACGGGCGTCCGCACTGGTTTATAAGCCCCAGTGCGGTAGCTCTCTCGAGCTCTTCTCTTTAGTAGGCTTCTGGGCCTAACTTTGCCGCGCTACCCTGTGGGCCTGCCCGGCCTTATGGGCATGTTTCCTGGCCCAAGGCCAAGCAAGTCTATTGGGCAGCACATAGAGTTTTTTTATGTGGTTTTTTCTTCTTTATTTATTTTCTTTTTTATTTCTGAGTTGTTTTATGCTGTATTTAGAATTTATTTGTGAATATTTTTTCTTTAGGTACAAAAAATTTAATACCCTTTTATTTATTTGTGAGTTGTTTTATGCTATATTTAAAGTTTCTTTGTGAATGTTTTTGCTTTAGGTACAAAAAATAGAAAATGAGATTTGTAGTGCTTTTTCAATATCAGTGCATGAAAAATAGAAAATGAAGGCAGAAAGAGTTAAAAGTTGATGACGTGGCTTTGAATGGTGCATACTGAACGCACAAAAAGGCTGCAGTTGTAATAAGCTTAAAAAAAGGAAGTGCGTTTGTAACAGATGAGTATTCGTCCGAAACCCCGATACTTCGAAAGAGATTGTCCAGTTTGTACACGAAGTGCATTCAGTTTTTGCCGTAACCCTCTCAACTTTTTTCCACATGCTATGTTGGTGAAATGATGATAAAATGCCAACTTTCAACCTTTTCAGAGTTCATTTGTAGTGCTTTTCAATATCAGGGTCATTTAGCTCAAAAAATCAGTATGCACATGAAAAATAGAAAATGAAGGTAGAAAAGGTTGAAAGTTGATGACGTGGCTCTGAATGGTGCATACTGAACGCACAAAAAGTCTGGAGTTGTAATAACTTAAAAAAAAGAAAAGTGCCTTTGTAACAGATGAGTTTTCGTCTGAATCCCTGATACTTCGAAAGAGATTGTCCAGTTTGTACACGAAGTGCATCCAGTTTTTTCCGTAACCCACTCAACTTTTTTGCACGTGCTATGTGGGTGAAATGATGATACCATGCCAACTTTCAACCTTTTCAGAGTTCATTTGTAGTGCTTTTAAATAACAGGGTCATTTAGCTCAAAAAATCAGTATATGCATGAAAAATAAAAAATGAAGGCAGAAAGGGTTGAAAGTTGATGATGTGGCTTTGAATGATGCATACTGAATGCACAAAAAAATCTGGAGTTCTAATAAGTTTTAAAAAAATGATAAGTGCCTTTGTAACAGACGAGATTTTGTCCGAAACACTGATACTTCGAAAGAGATTGTCTAGTTTGTACACAAAGTGCATCTAGTTTTTGCCGTAACCCTCTCAACATTTTTGCACATTCTATATGGGTGAAATGATGATACCATGCCAATTTTCAACCTTTTCAGAGTTCACTTGTAGTGCTTTTAAATATCAGGGTCATTTAGCTCAAAAAAAATTAGTATATGCATGAAAAATAGAAAATAAAGGCATAAAGGGTTGAAAGTTGATGACGTGACTTTGAATGATGCATACTGAACGCACAAAAAGTCTGGAGTTGCAATAAGTTTTAAAAAAAGAGAAGTGCCTTTGTAATAGATGAGTTTTCGTCCGAAACCCTAATACTTCGAAACAGATTGTCCAGTTTGTACACGAAGTGCATGCAGTTTTTGTCGTAGCCCTCTCAACGTTTTTGCACATGCTATGTGGGTGAAATGATGATACCATGCCAACTTTCAACCTTTTCAGAGTTCATTTGTAGTGCTTTTCAATATCAGAGTCATTTAGCTCAAAAAAATCAGTATATGCATGAAAAATAGAAAATGAAGGCAGAAAGGGTTGAAAGTTGATGACGTGGTTTGAATGGTGCATACTGGACGCACAAAAAGTCTGGAGTTGTAATAAGTTTAAAAAAATGAGAAGTGTCTTTGTAACAAATGAGTTTTCATCCGAAACCCTGATACTTCGAAAGAGATTATCCAGTTTGTACATGAAGTGCATCCAGTTTTTGCCAAATCGCGCTACTGCTATGTGTCAGCATGTAAAAATATATATCAAAAATACGTTGATCATCAATGATCTTTTTGTGTAGAATCTGAATTATCAATAGGAATCTTCAACGGTTTAAGAACTGGTGAAGATTCCAATTGCGGCCACAGATCCTACACATAGAGTTCAATGAAGACCAAATGCTCGTGATAGTTTGAGAAGTATCATATTGAAGGTGGTAACAACCCTGTTAGCGAAGCGAGGTGGGACTAAAAAACTGTTGTAGAAAGAATGAACTAAAACACTCTAGTACCGGTTTGTGGCATGAACCGGTACTATAGGTCATGGTGGGGCCGCAGCCTGACACAAACCTGCCACCACCTCTTTAGTACCGGTTCATGGCACGAACTGGTAATAAAGGTTCACCACGAACCGGTACTAATGAGAGCTGCCCGCCTAGCCGTTGGAACCGGCACTAATGGTCACATTAGTGCCCGTTCTGTTACAAACCGGGACTAAAGAGTTGAACATAAGGCCCTTTTTCTACTAGTGCCCTCTCCTCTGATGTTAGTTCTTCCCTCCCTCCTCCTGTCGAACGACCAACTGATTCCCTCTGCCTATCCTTCCACAATGACCACATCTTAAACCACATCAAATTCAAACTCGATCCGGCCGAGAACAACTACATCAAGTGGCGCACTTTCTTCTACTGCATTCTCATGCAGTACCGCATGCAAGATCACGTGGGTTGGCCTCCTCCTCCCAACCCTGATGCTGCCTGGCTCGCCATCGACCATCGTCTTACCCTCTGGCTCTACTTCACCCTTGCCGATTCCATCCTCGAGCTCGTCATGGGCGGCGCTGTCAACACGTTTACCGCGTGGTGCCGCATCCGGGACTACTTTCTCACGAACCAGGGTGCCCAATATCTTCACCTGACCCGCCAGTTCCGGAATCTCAAACAAGGCGACCTCTTTGTCTCCGACTATGCTCGCCGTCTCAAGTCCCTTTCGGACGGCCTCGCGGACACCAGCCACACTGTCGAGGACCACGACCTCACCATGCAACTCCTTCACGGCTTGGACGCCCGCTTCGACACCATCCGCAACATCCTCGGCGACACGGTGCCCCTTCCGTTGTTCCACGTCGCCCGATCCCGCTTGGATCTCGTTGAGTACAACATCAACTTGCGGGCTTCTCCTCAACCAAAAGTATGATTTGTTACTTCAAAAAACAAAATTCCACTCATCTTCAGCAAACGAAGACACTAAATAATTTATGTGAGAAACTTCTCCTCAACCAGTCACTAGCTGACAGTCTTCGGAAGGAATTCATATCTTCTGGAGAACAAGGTATTGAGTATTGACTATAAGCAATCATTTTTTATGTCCTCAAAATGAATATGCTGACATGATTTGCAAACATCCGTCCCAAATATCCGTCGCTAATGCAATTACTTCTTAGCAAGTTCCCACGAGGCCTTCAGCGGTGGCATCGACTGCATCACCAACTGCGTCGTCGTCAGCTGGTCGACCACCAGGGCTGATACATCATGTCCAACCGTTACATGTCGATCGACCATCACCATCATCATCTCCATCTTCATAAGTGGTCAGACCACATCCCTCCATACTAAACAACATTGCCAGGTCAACACCAACTAGTTTTAGTCTCGCGCCAGTTCTGCCATGGGGAAGCTTTGGAGTACAGAGTGAACTAGCACGTGCACCTGCTCCTCATCTTCATCGCATTTTTCCTCCCCAGGTGCATTCGATGGCATCTGCAAATCAGCAGCAGCTTCCAACTAGGCTGGAGAGCATGTCTGCAAGGACATGGTCTACCCCTATGACTCCAATAAATATAGGAATCCAATAACTCCCGAACGTTCAGATTTTGAGCATTTCATCCTGAACGTTTTTACATGGCAACTTTAATTTATAGGGGATGGCAACTTTAGTTGATAGGGGATGGCAACTTCGTCCTTTTTCGTTTTTTTGTCAGAAAATTGCCATGTTTCCCTAATCTCACGCAAACTAAACTTGCCATCTAAACCCGTTCGGGTTGCCATGCTTAACTCCTGAACGTCCGGGGGTTATCATTACCGTAAATATAAGACAATCATGCCCACAGGCCGCTCCCCCAGGGAACCCATCACTGTCAAGCTTGCACCTAAGTTCACACCCCACTATACTCGCACCCTTGGGGCCATCAAGTTCACATCAAATTCGGCAGGTTCCACCACTGCCATCAAGTTCACAGCCAACACACCTGCTGTCGTCAGTACCTTCGGTTCCAAATCCAGTTTTTCCACTAACATCACCGCGAGGTTTGACTATGACGTCTAGCGTTTGCTCAGCTGCGTCGAATGTGTTGCCTGTTAGATGTGTATAGTTCATTTTGTACATCCCCATTGTATAAGGGGATTTTCTGCACTTTCACACACATGTAAATGTAATGTCCTTTGGCCCTCAAGAAATACTAGTTGCCATTCATCCAACATGGTATAATATGTTAGGTTCCCCTCTCCCTCGCACGCTGCAACTCCATACACTCTCCATCCCAGCCGCCGCCGCTGCTAGGTCCAGTTTCTCTGGCCGGATCCGCCCGCTGCTGGTCTCCTCTTCTCGTCTTCGCCTAGATCTGCTCCTCCCCGCGTGACTACCGTCCCATCTCGGCTCGGGTTGTCTCTGCCGTCCCCGGCGCCCGCCCGCCCGGCTGCTCTCCTGGTCACCGTCCCGGCTGCTCCTGCCACCCACGACGCCCGCCTGGAGGCAGTCCCAGCCACCCCCGACCCCCGCCTGGCCGGCCGCCCCTGCCTGGCCGCCCACGGCGCCCCGCCTCGCCCTCGCCCCGGCCGTCCACCCCTCCCACCTGGCCGGCTGCCCCTGCCAGCTGCCGCTCCTCCTCAGCCCACGCACCTACTTGTCCCGCCTCGCTGCCTCTCTCCTCGGGTGCGTGCGCCCTTAGCGCTCTGGCCTGGTTCGATCCAGTTCCAGATCGAGTCTTTTGTCTTTGGTAAAAAAAAGGAAAAGAAAAGAAAAAGAGAAGTAGCCAGCAGCAACAGAGAGATTTCCTTATGTCCTCTTCGGGCTATGTCGCCGTTCCTCGGTGCTCGGTGATCTTCGATGGCACCAACTATGCCGAGTTTGCGGGGTTCATGCGCATTCATATGCGTGGTCTCCTTCTCTGGGGCGTTCTCTCTGGCGAGGTCACCTGTCCGCCATGCCCTGTTGCTCCAGTGGCTCCTACCCCGCCGGTGCCGCCGGTCCTTGCTGCTGATGCTTCTCAGGCTGATGGAGATGCAGCCAAGGCGCTCGATGATGCTGCGGTTGATGCTGATGATCAACAGGTATCTGCCTATTCAGATGCTCTTTCTGTCTACCGGGATGATCTGTGTGCTTACACTCAGTGGTGCAATGATGATGCCCGTGCTGCTGCTGTTCTCACTGCGAGTGTCCTTCCTCAGTTTGCTTCCGAGTTCATGGGCCTCGGCACCGTTGCAGCGATGTGGTCTTATCTCTCTCAGCGTTATCAGCCCTCTGGCGATGCTCTTTACTTATCTGTGGTGCGACAGGAGCATGCTCTTCAGCAGGGTGACTCGTCCGTTGATGAGTTCTATTCACAGTGCTCTGCCATTTGGCGCCAGCTTGACTCATTGCGGACAGTTGTTTGTGGAACTTGTCGTTGCTGTCAGACTACTCGGTCTGATCCGGAATTTCAGCGGGTCCATGAGTTCTTGTCACGTCTCCGCTCTGAGTTTGAACCACGACGTGCTCACTTGCTTGCTTGTGGCCGTGTTCCTATCTCAGAGGTGCTTGCTGAACTTCGTGCTGAAGAGACCCACCTTCGCTCTGCTGGATTGCTGGTGGTCCCGTCTGTGTTGGCTGCTCGTGCTCCTGTGTCGTCTGCTCGGCTCACCGCTCCACTGCTCCTCCCCACACCTTCAGGGGGGTGAGTCGACCTGCTTACACTGAGAGGGGCCGGTCGCGCCGTGACACCTTCTGTGGCTACTGCTCTCGGCCAGGTCACCCAGAGTCTGATTGCCGTGAGAAGAAGCGAGACCAGCGGCGCTCCTCTTCCAGTGGGACTCCTGGATCTTCCTTGACTCCGTCACTCACTGACCAGGACATTGTGAGGCTCAAACGTCTCTTGGCCTCCTCAGGCTCTTCGTCGACTGGTTCAACTGCTGCTGTGACTGCAGCTACTTCTCCACCACTGCAGGCATCTACATAGTTAGGTACATCTTCGTGGGTTTTGGATTCTGGAGCCTCCTTCCATATGTCCTCTGATTCTTCTATTTTGTCTGCGGTGGTGGAGAAGTAGCTGCAGTTGGCACATCAACAGGAAGAGATGTTCTTACTGCCGATGGCACATCTCTTCCTGTTTCTAGTCGTGGTATTCTTTCCACTCTATCCTTCTCCGTTCCGAGTGTTTCACATGTTCCTCGTCTTACCATGAATCTTTTTTCTGCTGCTCAACTTACTGATTCTGGTTGTCGTATCATTCTTGATACCGACTCTTGCTCCATTCAGGATCGTCACACCAAGGTTTTGGTTGGAGCTGGCCCTCGGTGCCGTGAGTCAGAGGGCCTTTGGGAGGTTGACTGACTTTGTGTTCCTTCCGCTGCCACCACTTCTGCCAGCTCCCATGCTCTTGCCGCCTCTTCGTCTGCGTCCTTCCAGCAGTGGCATCATCACCTTGGTCACATTTGTGGCTCTCGTTTGTCTTCTTTAGTTCGTCAGGGCCTCTTAGGGTCTGTATCTGGAGATGTCTCCTTACATTGTAATGGTTGCAGACTTGGCAAACAGACTCAGTTACCTTATCCTACTAGTGAGTCAGTATCTCAGCATCCGTTTGACTTAGTTCATTCTGATGTCTGGGGTCCTGCTCCCTTTGATTCGAAAGGTGGTCATCGCTACTATGTTTTGTTTATTGATGATTTCTCTCGCTACACTTGGCTCTACTTCATGAAATCTCGTAGCGAGGTTCTCTCTATATACAAACGTTTTGCTGCCATGGTTCACACCCAGTTTGCCACGTCCATTCGTACTTTTCGTGCCGACTCTGCTGGGGAGTATATCTCTCAGCTGTTGCGTGGTTTTCTAGCGGAACAGGGTACTCTTGCCCAGTTCTCATGTCCTGGGGCTCATGCTCAGAATGGCGTTGGCGAACGCAAGCATCTTCATTTGCTTGAGACGGCTCGTGTGCTAATGATTGCTGCTTCCCTTCCACCCCACTTTTGGGCTGAGGCTGTTTCCGCATCCACCTATCTCATCAACATTCAGCCATCGACTGCTCTTCAGGGTGGTATTCCTATGGAGTGTCTCACTGGTCGCTCTCCCGACTACTCAGCTCTTCGTATGTTTGGATGTGTGTGCTATGTTCTTCTTGCCGCCCGAGAACGCACCAAACTAACTGCTCAGTCGGTTGAGTGTGTCTTCCTTGACTACAGCGATGAGCACAAGGGCTATCGATGTTGGGATCCTGTAGGTCGTCGCTTGCGCATCTCGCGTGATGTGACTTTTGATGAGTCTCGTTCTTACTACCCACGTTCTCCTTCCTCAAGTTTCTCTGTCGATGACCTTGCTTTCCTTCTCCTTCCCGACACACCCCGCTACGTGCCTCCTGTGTCACCTCTTCCTCTGGCACCTCTCCTCCCTTCTCCCTCACCACCGACCCCATCCTCTCCATCCTCCTCCTCCACCTCTCCACCATCATATTCAGTCTGTCGCCCTCTCTCAGCGCTTCCACTCCACTATACTCGTCGCCCTCATACTGGGGATGTCTCCCCTAATGAGCCTTCCACCTCTGGTGCTCCTCCCTCCACATCTCCCCCAGTTCATAATCTCCGTGCTCGGCCTCGCCCCCCACCTGATCGCTAATCCCCTGATCGGTATGGTCTCTCTGCCTTTGCTGAGCCCACTTCCTATCGGACTGCAATGACTCAGCCTGAGTGGCAGCTTGCGATGGCCGAAGAGCTTGCTGCCCTTGAGCGCTCTAGCACTTGGGATCTGGTTCCTCTCCCTTCCGGCGTTCGTCCCATCACCTGCAAGTGGGTCTACAAGGTTAAGACTCGCTCCGATGGTTCTCTTGAGCGCTACAAAGCTCGTCTTGTAGCCCGTGGTTTCCAACAGGAGTAGGGACGCGATTATGATGAGACATTCGCTCCTGTGGCCCACATGACCACTGTTCGCACTCTTCTTGCTGTGGCTTCTGTTCGTCAGTGGTCTATCTCTCAACTTGATGTTCAGAACGCTTTTCTCAATGGCGAGTTGCGTGAGGAGGTTTATATGCAGCCAACACACGGGTACTATGCTCCTGATGGTATGGTCTGTAGACTTCGCCGCTCTCTATGTGGTCTCAAACAGGCCCCTCGCGCCTGGTTTGAGCGCTTCGCATCTGTGGTGACCGCCGCTGGTTTCTTGCCCAGTGACCATGATCCCGCGCTGTTTGTTCACACGTCTCCTCGTGGTCGGACTCTTCTCCTTCTCTATGTTGATGACATGATCATCACTGGTGACGACACTGACTACATCGCCTTTGTTAAAGCTCGCCTTCGCGACCAGTTTCTTATGACTGATCTTGGTCCACTTCACTACTTTCTTGGGATTGAGATCTCCTCGACCTCTTATGGCTTCTACATCTCCCAAGAAAAATATATTCAGGATCTTCTTGCTCGCGCTGCTCTCGGTGATGAGCGCACGATTGTGACTCCTATGGAGCTCAACGTTCAGCTTCGTGCCATCGATGGTGACCCTCTTCCTAATCCCACTCGCTATCGTCATCTTGTTGGCAGTCTTGTCTATATTGCTGTTACACGTCCTGACATCTCCTATCCTGTCCACATCCTGAGTCAGTTTGTTTCAGCCCCCACCTCTGTCCACTATAGTCATCTCCTCCGTGTTCTACGATATCTTCGTGGCACGATCTCTCAGCGCCTTTTCTTTCCCCGCTCCAGCTCTCTTGAGCTCCAGGCCTACTCTGATGCTACCTGGGCTAGCGATCCCTCAGATCGACGCTCGATGTCTGCTTATTATGTCTTTCTTGGTGTCTCTCTTATTACCTGGAAGACAAAGAAGCAGACTGCAGTTTCTCGCTCGAGAGGCTGAGTTGCGAGCCATGGCTATGTTGACGGCTGAGGTGATCTGGTTACGGTGGTAACTTGAGGACTTTGGTGTGTCTGCTACTACCTCCACTCCTCTACTGTCCGATAGTACCGGTGCTATCGGCATTGCGCGTGACCCGGTGAAGCATGATCTCACCAAGCACATCGGTGTGGATGCCCACTTTGTGCGTGCTGCTGTGCAGGATCAGACTCTCGCTCTTCACTATGTGCCCTATGAGTTACAGTTGGCTGACTTCTTCACGAAGGCACAGACTCGAGCGCAGCATGGGTTTTTCCTCTCCAAACTCAGTGTTGTTGATCCACCATGAATTTGAGGGGGGTGTTAGATGTGTATAGTTCATTGTGTACATCCCCATTGTATAAGGGGCTTTTCTGCACTTTCACACACATGTATATGTAATGGCCTTTGGCCCTCAGGAAATACTAGTTGCCATTCATCCAACATTGCCAAGTAGTGGTGTTGGGCCTTCCGCACCAGGCTCGCCGCAGTCAGATTCTGATTCAGCATCACTGGATGAATGGCTAACAGAAGGTCTTGGGCTGCCCAGATATCCCCATGGCGTGGCGGCTCCTGATGTGATATGCATATCTGATGATGAAGAGACAGGTACTTCCACATCCCTTGACACCGAGTGTAACAGGTTGCTTGAAAAATTAGAGATCTCAAAGATAGCATCATTACAAAGATACCAATGATAATTTAAATATCATTATCACAGGTGCAAATGACACAAATGAGTTTGTTGTCTCAAGTGCAGATTTATAAACAGAAAGCTCCCTGAAATACTATTTTAGAACTAGTAGTTTACAGTAACCAGGAGAAAAAAAAAGATAAGTGTTAAAGATTAGATTGTCAACTGGAGCTGCCGCCATGCACACAATGAGCAGATCCATTGTTCTTCCGTGTTATCCAGTATGAAATTCAGTAACAGACCTACAATGTGATTCAAAACCGATAGTTAGAAATACATATATTTCAGTTGCAGCTAAACTCTACATAACAATGAATGAATAGTAACTGGCAGGCACTTAGGATAGCACACACTTTTGGTGTTGAATCCAATATAAGGTGTTCTGTGTTTTTTTTAAAGCTGCCATGTGTATTTATTCTCAAGAGAATACATCTGCACACAAGGAACTAGCTCATGAGTCTCAAACTAAGTGAACTAGCTCATTAGTAGTCTCTGCTTTTGCTTCCTTAGTTTTGTTGTAGCAGAGTTCCATTCATGGTTTCCATTACTTATTTTTCTCTGTCATTTACAATTTTCGTTTGGCAAAGTAATGTGCCTCTTGAATAATCGAATGGTGTTCAGTTCAGACATTTCACTTAAACATTTGCAATTTTTCGTAGAATATTCTAAATTAACTAGATCACGAGTCTCAACCTGGACAGAGTTGTTTGTTCTGTTTGTACAGCTAAATCTGCTATACTATGATCTAATTCACGAATTAGTTGTACTTGCTTGCTATCATTACTAGTGTTAGACAAGTGGTAAAACTGTTTGTTACCCAAGTGATGGATGTCTAACTGATTGAATCATTTGCTATATAGATGACCAAACCAAGCATAAAACGGCGCTCATTGCTGAAGAGCTCCAACAGAAGGTTGCTTGGTGCTTGCAAACAAGAACACTTGATGCAACTGATTTGTGATGCAACCCCTTGTTTCTGCTACAGAACCTAGAGTAACGACAGGTAACTGGGATTAACCAGATGTAATGCTTGTTTCACAAATTTGTGATGTGACTTCTAATTGTATATGACATGGATGGATTGACCGAACGACAATAAACCTCGAGTAGCCTGTAATGCAATGCACTGCTTGTTTCATGAATTTGGAATGCAACTTCTGATTCTATATGAGAGGGATTAACCGAGTGACAATAAAACTCGAGTAACCTGAGAAAAATCGAGGGAAGAATTCTGATACCCAACTGACATTTGGGTGACCCAGCCGTTTGTTCTGCTCCACTGTCGCCATTCCCCTCATCTCATCCCTGGCTGTTAGATCAAGTAACCTGTACCCACATCTACTACAAACCTACTGGGCAGGCTAAATCGAGGGACCTGCCAAGGCTCGGGTAGGTGGAGGTTGTCGTTTGGCGTCATGGTGGCGTTGATGGCGGAGGACTTGCCAAGGTTGTCACCTCAATCTGCTCTGAAGATGGACCAGTGGAAGATGGCGACGACGACACATGTGAGTGCGTCGGACCGGTTTGAGCCCTGGACCCGGCAGATGGCTCGGCCAGGGCCTCCGGCTTTAGATGTTAGGCTTAGGTGAGAGGTATGAGTATGTGGCCAAGCTTGCACCCCTTCATCATTTGGATAGGAGTAGCGGCAGATGCTGCCAAGATTTCAGATTCAGGCATATTGTTGTTACACTTTGTAAGGTCCTCAAGAATAATCAATAAAATGGTTGTATGCATCTCACAGATGCAGAGACCAGGGGTCATCCTCCTTCTCGAAAAAAAAGACTAAATCGAGGGAAGAAGTATATAAAACTCATGGGTTAATCAGGATGCATAGATGATTTACCTATCTGCAATCAGCTCTAAATCTCGGGGCCCGAGGATGAGGACCGAGCCACCGTAAGTTGGCCCGAGGAGCAAGCAAGTCCGAGGAGTCGAGATGGAATTTCGGGCCAGACCTCATCGTCTGAGCTGAACTTGATTGATCTGGATACCAATCGGACATCACTTTGAACGTTTCCACTGAATTTCCATGCGATACTTTCTCGTGCTGGTCAATCTCATAAGGTTTTTTTTTGAGGAATATCGCGCTTTATTGATCAAGGATAATCAAGAGTACCTCCCGGTTACAATCCAGGTTTACGAAAAACAGAGTCATTGAAGGACTCAGATGATCTAACTAGAATATATGCTGCGATAATCGACAAAGATTTACATGACTAAACCGAATGGACGACAAGAATGACGCCAACTCCTTGATATCGGCACTAATGAGCCCCACCGGCAAGCGATCAACCGTAGAAGCATTGTTTCTCCGGATAACGGACAAACAAACTGACTGGAAAACGTCCCTTGGAAAGCCTTCCTCGCGGGTGAGAGCCACCACACGTAGCACCAGTGCTTCAACTACTTCTGGGGCGGTAATCTCGTCAACAAGCAATCTCCGATGTCGTTTAATATATCCTATCGGCTCAGTTTTTGGGGAAAAAAGTTCTTTTGCTCACGACCTCCACCACCACGCTGCCGCCACTCTTGGCCATGGTCGTTTTTTCCCCAATGGCTCCCCAATCACGGTCCAGCAGCTGCCTCTCCTCTCCAACTGCAACTTTTGAATCAACATCACTCCATGGCTGCTCCAATATACTCCACACAGTCGGCGAACCTCTCCTCTGCTTGCCTTTTTCTCTCCCTGGGCAGCGGTCACCCAACAGCGGCCCTCCTCTGACGATCTCCATCATCTGTTGTCCAACTCCTCACTTTATCCAGCCTCTCCCTATACTCTCTTTAGTGCCATCACTTCCATCGCCTGTCGTTCCTCCTCTACGACGCCGCACCAATCGACAACAAAATTCTCACCCCGTCGCCGGTTCATCTCAGAGCTCATCCTCTCTGGTTGTTGCTGCTGTCGCCAGTTGGGTCTCCATACCGGAGCACACGGCCACCTGCCACCGTAGGGCACTGCTGCGAATCTGGAAATGCCTGCTCCATTGTTTGCTAGTAATATTTATGCACATGTGTTGGCTAAAGCTGGATGTAGTTATAATGCAGCAGGTGTGTGGCTCCATTTAAATTTGTGGTGTTTGTAGCGCCATTGTACATTTTGTACTCTTTTTTGATGTGGTTAAATCCTAACCTTCTCTCAAACGAAAATCTCAGTACTACATTTGATTTTGTACTTATGTTGTTCCATTTTCTTAATGTGATCACGTAGCGTAGTAGCACGGGTATCTTACTAGCAGTCTGGTAAATTTGACTTATTAAAATCAACGGTCAAGGTTGCACCCTTGCAGGAACACCAGAATCAAAGCTAGCTCTAAAGCCTCAAGGGACCACATAATAACCAAAGACTCTGTCTATACCATCTCTGTCTATCACCAAAGCATCACATTGTTGCACATAACAAAGCAGAGCATCTAAGTTTGGGGTATACAATAGATCGAGCGGCGCAAATTACGACACTGATGGTTCTGGCTTTTTCCCCTTCCCCCCCCCCCCCCCCCCCTCCCTTGTTCACAACCTTTGTATTGTCAGCCGGCGGCACGGTGTTAGGCTCCTTGGTGTACATGATACAGTCGTCGAGAGTGTAGATCCTGAGAGCGAGCGAGGATACAGTTGAGGTCTTGATAGCTACTGTGAAGGAGGACCAGTACCACTAATCATTCTTCAAGAACTCGGATTTTATCACTCTCTCCAACATGCAGGTCGCCAGTACCATCTGGAAGAGGCATAGAATAGATACGATTAATCAGTACAGTGGCTAATAACAGCCCCCTCAAGCATTTATTTTCTATGGAGATGATGATGTTAGAGAACTTTTAATATAATAATGGACAGGCACAAAAATAATAAACACTAGTCTATAATATATATTATATATTTTGTGTGGCACAAATTAAGATGAATAAATAGATGATGAAGTCACCTCGGATATTGATTCTGCATGTTTGACGAAAGCACGCCATGAACGCCTTCGCAATTGTTTAGAATTTGAGGCTCTCAAAGCTTCCTCAGGCAACGCTGCATCTATATCAAGCAAATTTATCTTCTGTTGCTTTAGGATATGAGAGTTTCTTCCTGTAACAGGCCTCAATGATGACTCTGGAACCAAGCCACCGTTAACAGCTAGCAATCTTGTTGTTGGCTTGTCTGTTGCAGAAGATGCTGCTTCCTCACTGGAAGTAGTATCAGTATCAGGGGCGGGTTCCTTGGATTTTGACACATTTTCATCACAGGAAGTACTACCTGCAGGACAATTTTGAGCAGAATTGGACCCCTCCTGCCCAAACTTTTGTGCAGACATTGCCTGGTATTCCTCTAAGGAGCTGGAAACCAAATCATCATTTGGTATGTCATCTTGCTTTTCGTTTTTATTCAGAATGACTGGAGGATCAATAAAAGCTGCACGTGAAGGGACAAAAGACGGAACTCCGTTTGATCCAATAAGTCCAATATCCTTCACTATCTCCTTGTTTGAATCATTGGTGGTGAATTTTCTGCAAATCTCTTCAAAGTTATATGGGCATGACTTCATCGGTTTTGTGGAGTCAGAGGTGGAGCTAGGATGAACAGAATCCTTCTCCTTGCTGACATGTCCATTGCACTTTCCAGCATGATCTTCATACTCCGTTGACGTGAAGTAAGTCTCGTGACATGCTGTGCAGTGTTGTTGAGCAGGCCATATAGGCTCTAAGCAGTCGCAGCGGCATGTTTCCCCAAAATTGCTGCAGCCTTGGTACTGGGAAGTTCCATAAGCTGCTGCTCGCTGCTGTTCGACGACCCCTTGGATGATACTGGAGGATCACCAAGAACAAAATTACCCAGGTGATGAAGATACCTCTGCCGCTGCCACTGCCACTGCCACTGCTGGATAGCACGTTTCAGCTCCTTCTCCCTTGGATCATATTCCCTTAGCCAGTCAACAAGACTACGGATTTCTTCATCCGATTCATAAATGACAACAGATGCAGAATTCCATCCTTTACAATCAGAAGTAGATGGTGGGTCCCTCTCGTTGCTTATCAGCATGCTTCCATCAGCGACCAGTAAAGGACGTTTACCAGATCGTCCTAACACCCAGTACAGTCGACCCAAGGAATCCTTTCCTAGAAAATCTCTTCTCAGGGATGCCATATTAAGCTCTGACTCTACTGTGCCAATTGACTCCTGCACTTTTGAAATCTGGTCTGATAAAGTATCCATTTCACCATATGAAGTCCTCATTTCCTCCTTATATTTCAAATCCTTCAATTCAAAATTCAAAGCGTAAAACTTCTTCTGGAGATCATTGAACTTATCTGGACATTTTGCTATATGTTCTCTTATCAGGACCGTGTTGAGCATTTCATCACAAAGAAATTTCAGCATATCTATTCTCTGCATTTTGAAGATAAATGTTAGACAATGTAGGTTGTCACTTTGTCCACTATGAAAATCAGCACACAGAGAAATTATTAGGTACACCGTAAAATAATAGAGAAAAGATGATTTGGCCAAGTAAAATCATATAAAGGAATACAGCGAAATGTGTGATACACAAAGAACTAAAACTTTGAAACACTAAACAATAGAGATATCTACTTGAAACATAGAAGAGAAAACCATACCTCTTGTGTGCTAAGCTCCCAGTACTCCTTTTGTGCCACTGCTGCAGCTAACTTAATAAGCATGTCATGATATGGTCCTTTCCGTTGTGGTTTCAAATTCTGAACACCCTGGTCAAGATGTGATTTCTTTTGACCTGACATGCACGATGGTTCGTGAAAGGCATGAGACTCTGCTCCTTTTTGTTGTCGTTTAAAATCCTGAGCACCCTGGTCAAGATGTGATCTCTCTGGCTTTAACATGCACGATGGGCAGAACCAGTCTCCTAGTGGTATATGAGCTAGTGGTGGCTTCAGGCAGTAAGTATGGTACTCCGAGTTGCAGTCATCACACAAGAGAACAATGTGATCGTCTCTATCAATGCCACACACTTTGCAAATGCCCTCCTCCCATGGTGCTTTAGGTAATTTGGTTGCTGCCGTCAGAATATCTTGTAGCTCCTCATGGATTTCTGAACCAGTATTCTCACTAGACAGGTAACAACCAAATTTCTGAACAAGGTCGAGCACCTGCAACAGGCATGTAAAAAGAACAGAAAGCCAAAATGTTTACTAAAATCCTTGGTTATATAACTTAGTAAACAGAAAATTTAACAGTAAGCTAATATATACTCAAATCAGCATAGGTAATCCCAATGAGATGGTATAAAGCTAACTAATTAAGTGAGCCATTTTTTTCTAGTTGCAATATTATCTTATCATAAACGCAGGTGAAATGAAATTATGGAACCAGCATATCCTGTGCTAACCTTGAGAGAGCAGATATGCAGCACTGAACATTTGAACATGTAACTATTTAAACATATACAGTTACTGCAATTGAGTAGCACAAGGTCTGAGGACAGGACTACTTGGAATATTTCACATCGTATGACAAGCAAAAAAAGAAAGGAACCAGCACATGGCTATTGTTCAAACTATGTTTTCCTTAACCGAAAATTGGTAGTCAAGTATTGCACAAAAGACAAGGTGTTCTACAATCAAAAGACACAATTTGCTAAAAATGTCCTTTAACCAGTTCGAAGCAGTAAACTACCATACAGAAAGGGATAACAAACCTCTGTCTTATACAATTCAAAACTCTTAGAGAATTCTGCAACCATTTCCACTATATCCGTTCGATCAGCACATGTAGAGTACAGATTACGGATTACCTGCAGGTAAGCATAACAGATCAGCAAATTTTCTAGTTTGTGCACAAGCTAACAGACAGTGTGCTGAAACTAGAAAACCAAACTGGCAATTAGCTTGTGCAGAAGTATTTGCAGGCACATGAAGTCATCGATGGAAAATCTGAGAAATATCCCATGCATATGACCAGACCATAGCATAATACAAAAAGGGTGTTAAAGAAAAACGTACCTCTTGCACATCCTCAAAAAAAGTCTCCCAAGATCCACAGTAAGCTCCCACAGCGAACCTTATATCAATTGTGCGGAAGTCCAAAGGGCGTGGCACCATACCAGAAAATCCAAGGATGCCCTCATCCTCATACTTATTAGAGTTCATTAGAATAGTTCCAAGCAGACTCCCAAAAATCTTATATTCATCTGAGGAAATGGCATGGCGCAGAGCAATACGACACTTCTTCAAGATAACCTCTGAGATGGAAATAGTTTTCCTTTCATTTCTTGGGTTTTCAGGTTTTTGTGGCACTGTTACACAGCATGCCTCTGACAACACACATAAAACAGCTTTCTGTAACAAGAATAAAAATCTTTTAGTGTATTTTTTAAATAGTCCCCTAGTCACAAGGGTCCTCAAAATAAAAGATAGACAAAAGTATCATGGCAGAGAATAAGTCTAATAAGGCGGCGAGCGAATACATTTCTCCAAATACAACATAAGCATGGCTGTACTATGCACTGACTCCTCTTCTGGCAACTATATACTCCCTCCGTCCCAAAATTCTTGTCTTATATTTGTCTAGATACGGATGTATCTAACACTAAAATGTAACTAGATACATCCGTATTTAGACAAATCTAAGACAAGATTCTTGGGACGGAGGGAGTATATAGTAAAACTATGGTTAAAATGCGATGCTGACAGCAAGTTCATGTTAACCAAAGTTTCCTGCTCAGGCTATATAAGCAAACACATCATCTGACTGGTCTCCTAGGTTTCAAACAAAATTCTGCAACCATTCCTGTCATCCTTTTAAAGGGATACAATACTTCATCTCATAAAATAGTAAAACAAAAGTTGTGTTAGGGGAACTAGAAACGGAATTTATGCATTCGTATTGCCGGCCAGGGAAAAATACATGAGGAGTTCTAATCTAGACCGTAACCCACACAACAAATGGTAGTAAAATATAAACTAATACAAAATCATACTTTTCTTTTTGCAACTCGTTACTTTTTACAAGAAAAACACCATAAGGATTGCAGCTCGATCTATCATTAAGAAGGTTTTTATAAGGGACTGAGAGCAGGCCAAAGCCAGAAAAAGGAAAATAAACGCAGTCTGGAACAGCAATAACACAATGACTGCAGCCTACAGGGGCATGACTAACCTTGGTTGGTCCAGATGCATTAGCCTTGTATACCTCTTTACTTATCGAATGTTCCAAAATTTTCCTTGCCCATTCTGGTCGTTTTCGGTCCAAAGCTTCATAAACACAATTTCTAATTCTCGTTCCCACATTTGTCGGTAATTTTCTCACAGGCTCTAGTACTTCTGCCCAATCTGGCAATGTTCTATTATCAGCGATAGACACCTCAGCAGAATACTTGTAATCCATCATAAAAACCTTGTTTCCTTTACTTGATAGAGAACTGCATATCAAATTCTCCGCCTCCAGAAGCAGCTGAAAATACAATGCAATAATTACTGTGCAGCAAAAATACACATAAAATTTACCATCGTCTAAAATAAGAACACAGGAAATTTATAATATTTCTTAGTGGGCGAACAAAAAACTGTAGATAAATCATACAACGAACGCAACACAGCATCCTTAAAATTATATTTGATATTCTCAAAAAATCACACAGCTAGGCAAGAAATCAATGTAGTCAAGATATCTCCAGCCAAATAAGCAAAAACAAGAATCTTGTCTCTACATATAAGATTTGACAACAAAATTCCTGCAAACAGGTGGAAAAGCTCTGAATAAAATCATAGAAAAAACAAATGGGCAGAGTCTCTTAACTGATTATATTCGCCTTGCTAGGATTGTACATACCTCTTTTTATTATTACTATAAAAATACATATAAAGACCGAGTAATGGTATTCCCTGTTGTTTTACCCTAAAAAACAGAAAGCAAGACTGATTGTGATAGGTAACCCAAAAAACAAGGTTTTTTCCTAAGCAGGATAAAACAACATAGAAACATACTATTATGAAGAGTTAATGTGTATAACATAATTGTACAGGGTTGCAATCAAAGCAAATATTAATAAATAGAAATAAAAAGTTGAAGAAGAATCTAAAAACAGATAGCAAGTAATCATAGCACACAGAAAGCTAAATACTACAGCTCAAGTCTGACTGAAGAAGGAAAGGAAGGCACGATCCAAATGACACAAGGTTCAGCTAATTGTAGAAGTAAAATGCTTACCAGGGCATCCTTCTCCATGCCGGCAACCCCAGGTACTGCTCCGCACAGGATGCCACCATCACCGTGTAGGCAGCGAAATAACTTCATCCTTTCTCGACTGGAAATATCAGACACATCCATGCACCCATTTATGGAAGAAATAGCTAAAATATACCTTCTAGCTAACTCTGGCCAAGTCAACTTGTTAGCTGTTAGCATATCAAAGCTAAATTCCTTTGTTGAAATAAGGCTCTCAGTGTCCTTCTTTCTTCCGCGCCTGGGTTTTGATTCTTTGGGGTCAATGTTCAGCTTTGATAATACCTCACCAAAAAGAACCTTAATGAGTGCAAGATGAACCCTGGGCAATATTGTACCAGTGCACCTCCCAAGTGTCTGGGCTGCCAATTTATCTAGACGAGCTTCCTTCATAGAGGAAGTTTCAACAGGAATAAATACATACACAATCTCTTCATTATTGGAGAGACCAGATTCACTATTTGAATGTGATATAGAAGCATTTATAGGGGAATTCATTGGTGAAGAGTAATCCCTACATTGTTGAATGCCCTTTGACAATGTTTCTTCCTGACTTGCACAAATTGGCCATGGGTCAGCAAGTTCATCCTCTAATTGTTCATATGAAGGCACTTCTTTGAGATCAATGATTTCAGCAAAGCGCCCCAAGAACTCCCATATCTGCAAGAAAATTTCAATGAGAATATGGATGCAAGAACAAAAAGGAAATGCCCAACTTTGTAAAATGTGTTTCTTCAAATAGCAGAAACAGTGACAGATATGTAAAGAGCTACCTGGAAAACAACTGCCGCCGATTCTGGTTGAAGCTTATGGCTAATAGGACGTCCCGGAGGTAGCTTGCGGATGCTAGAACCGCTGGGCTGAGCAGGATCGTGTAGCCCAGTTACCCCACCATGTCTACCATATGGCGTATCTCCATTACTTTGACCATCTTTATGCACAGACAAAAGTAAACCACTTGCAACTGTCACAGAAGAATGAAGTTCTGTCCTATTGCACAAGAACTGGTAGTTTATGCAAGACCTGGATCTAGGAAGAGACTCCACAATTTCTTGAACAAATTCCAAATCAAGCCCAATTCTATCATGGTATAGCCAATTCATCAGTAATGTATAAGTAGATTTCACATCATTCTTCTTTTCTATAACTTGTGGTATACTGGGGCCATTGGATGAGCAAAATCTAGTTAAGGGAGCTTAAGGACCATCAAAGTTCTGACATCCACTCCCCTTGTTTAATAAATGATTTTCGCTGTTGTGTGTGCATGAGAATGCCAGATGCCCATGTTCCTTGTACATTTTTTCACAAGCTTCCACCATAGCAGAAGAAATCATCCCCCATACCGAAGAGGATGATGTTCCCTCAAATGTAAACTCACCAATTTGGTCATTAATATTGGCTTCTTTACTTGGTGGAACATTCTCAGAATTTGAAGGTAGTATTTGCGACATCATATTTGAACTCTGTACATCATTGCAATCCAAAGAAGTCCTTTTATCCTCCGTATCATTGGTAAGACATGATAGGAAATCTTGTTTGGTCTTAGAGAGAATATCAATCATCAAATAAATATCATCATCCATATCATTAGCAGTATCTCCAATAAAACTGCTACTTTCCTTTGTTTCAGCGGCCTTTCTTGCACCATTCTGAAAGAGAATGGTCGAGGCTTCTGGAAGGGGGAACAATGAACATGGTAACCTTCTGACCTTAAACAAAGGTGCCGAACTCCCTCCATCACACACCTCACACTCAAACAGTGAACCAGTGACTCTATCATGCCAGTAAGATGTAAAACCACTGGCCATATCTGATGGCAATTGTGGTAGCTTGCCTGTTTATCGATTTCTCCCAAGCTAGTTATAAAGAAATCTTGATATTGAACAGGTAGGTCAACCTAGAGTAACAACACAAAAAAGCAGTGTTATCAAAATCAGCGCCAAAGTGAACGTAAGATAAAAGAACTGCAGTATAAGAATACAAGGCTGTAGCAGTGGGAAACAATAACATCTAAAATGGACACTGGATGAAGAAACATAATCTGAAATAGGTAATGACATACTCACACTGCCATGATGTGCTTGACGGTTGCAATTTTCCGCAAGAAATTTTGGAGGCTTTGGTGGATTTCTTTCTTCTTTACGACTCGGGTCTGTTGCTTTCGTAAAAAATGATGGCTCCATAAAAGTACTGGAACTTCCAAACTCGTGTGTCTCAAATAACTTGCGAAATGCTGATTTTTGTGGAAAATCCCTTCTCGTGCTGCATGTATGATTTGAGCTCTGTTCTATGTTTCCATCAGCAATGAAGTTTTGATTCACAGGAGGAAACTGTTGTCTCATGTTAAAACAATGAGGAAGACCAAATGCTGGCATAAAGTGATTCCCATCTGCAACATGATAGCCAGAAGTGGATTATTAAGATGCACCACCAATGATGGTCAATAGTTACTTTACATACCAGACGGCTATAACTTCAAAATGATTTATGGATAAACACATAGTACGCCTAAATGGCCACAGATGCACTGAACATGGGGGCAAGCAGAAGTCGATCTTTATGGTTAGGACAACAAATTGCTGTCTAAAAAGTTACAGTCCATAAAAGGAGTGGAGAATATCCAACAAAAAGCAAATACATCTCTCTTGCAGTACATATGATTGCTCTAACATCCTTACCAAAAGGAGTTGTATTATTCAACTGCAGCCCCTCAAATTGTGGAGTAGCCAATTCAGTCAAATGAGCTCCATCATCAACACTTACTCTGTGAGGATCAAAACAAAATATTAACTCTCTTGTGATGATAATGTCTGTACAGCAAAGGTTATTAGAAAACTTCCTATAACATTTCTGATATTATTATTTCAGAGCACCCCTAAATAGTCCAGTTTATAAAGTTTATTGCTAAATAGCTGCCACAAGTTACTTGTAGTTTCACCTTTCTTTGCAAAAAGCAGAATTTCAACAAATCAGAAGTTTTTTCCCTTCAAACAGATCTCTCAAGAGTAATCAAAACAATAACCACTTGACAATTAAACAGCAAGCATCATGTACAATAATGAAAGCACTGCTCTGTAACACAATGAACCAGCTATAGAAAATGCAAGCAGGCTTTCAGCGCTTATTCTCTTCAGCATAGCACATAAAAGTAGTCTAAATCAATGAAAGGACAATAATGATCCAATTGTTCTACAATTTAGTTTGGGTACTACTGAGAATTATTGGGGCATGACCTATTCAACTGCTATGGTTATAAGCTTCTTACCACAATGATATGCAAAGACAACTCGATTAGGAAAATTCAACTCCACAATAATCACTAAAGGTACAGAATAATAATCATCAACATAAACATTGTACAGAAGGATGGTGGGCTGAAAATAGAAATAGTTCGCTGCAAATCATGTTTGGTTTTGAAATTATACTGCAGTTATGTAGTCGGCTGCAGCAGTTGTGGATTTAAGAAGATCAAAAGATCTGCTAAAGGAAACAATGAACACTGGGGCAATTTTGTCCATGAACTCAAGAGAAAGGTTCACCAAATAATATGTGACTAGAATTTTACCATCAAAATGGACCAAACAAGGTGGGGAAAATTGTGCAGAATCTATGCATGTACCAGAACTAGTAGCCAGGAATTAATAAAGCAAACTTCGATGTTTGTTACCGACTTCAGTGCAGGCATTGTCTGATGCAGGTATAACACTTAACAAAATTCCAAAAGTTCAAAATTCTAGAACTCAGAGCCCCCCCCCCCCCCACCCCCCCACCTCCTCCAAGGAGAAAGACTTGTCTGTATATATATAAAAAATAAAGTAGAACAATTTGGTATAGGGACACCTGGTTGAGCGACCCTCCGCACCCCCCCCCCCCCCCATTCTCTTTATGTGGATCTAAATGTGATATCAAAACAGGTAGACAAGAAATTGCAAAAAAGGGCATGCGTGCGGGTTGATGATCGAAAGCATATAACGTTACTTTCCGAACGGCATTCTTTCTCTATAAATTTAGTGTGAAATATATCTTTTCAACATATGAGAACCAAGCAATCTTTTCAATATTTATGGAGTAACACAACCAGAATAGGAAAGGACTAAATCCATAACATCAGTGCACCCTAACCTACACTTCAAGTCAGGTCAAAATCACTAAGTAGTGCATGTTTTCACAAATGCTTGCATAATCTTATATGATGTATATGATATTGGAATGATTTAATAAAGGAAAGGCATCATTTGCTAACAGTTGGGTAAAATGCGTATGAACTGATCAGGAAAATTTGCAGCCATGTGAGAGTTGTCATGTTAAAATAAGAATAGGATATATAGATGATTAGTGGGTTTTCAATACATAACTTGGTTAATGGATGCCCCTTCTACCTTAACAAAAATATGTTTCATATAATTTATGCCTGCCTATTTTTTTTACTTTTATTCAACATCTTTATTCCTCACTAAGGATGTGCACATGGTTGTAATATTCCAAGATTATAAAATACACAGGGGCAGACCCCAGGATTAACAAGCCTGGCAGGAAACCCAACAATTTTCAGTGAGAAAGGAAATCATGTTAATATCAAACCCAACAGAAATTTCCATACAAGAATTTGAAATTTTAATTCATAATGCAAAACATTAGAGCTAAGTTTTCTTATCAAAGTGCATGCTCCCATTTGACAGTAAAAACGGTCACGGAAATTTCATAGTACCACCAAGCGGTATGTTCTTTAGAAATTCTGTACTTGTGAACGCCGGTGGAGTCACGTTACAACTTTGGTGCCCACGCTGGCACTCAAATTTGGCCAGCCCCCCCCCCCCACCCCCCCCCCCCCCCAACACACACACAGCGGAGAGACGTGCAGCACCTCCAGCGATGAACCAGCGGTCGCGGCCGCACTGGCCGTAGCAGCAGCTAATCTGCACGATTCCGCGCGGTGGTACGCGAGCGCTAGCTCGCGGGCCTGGTGCGGGAGCAGCAGTTGGGCCTGCACGTTGGCGGGAGGCGGGAGCTGGGGTTGCGGCGGCGGCGGAGGAGCACTAATGGGGGCAGCGAACTCGCGCGGAGGCGACTGGAGAACCACCGGCGCCGGCGATGGCGGTGGCGACGGCGGGGGCGGCTCATTGAGGTCGATGTTGAGATGTGGCGGGCGATCCATGGCGAATAGGGGATCAGGTTCGTGCTCAAGCTCAGGCTAGTGCTCAAGCTCAGCCTAATTTTAAAGGGTGTTTAGTTTTGCCCTAAACAACATGACATATACTGTCACAGTGAAACATGTCTGACAAGGTGGAAATTAAACATAAGGAGCATTTGTATAACCAAACACAATTGCTTTGGGGCAAAAACTGAGCATAGTTTAAAACTAAGGGCAAAACTATCCAACAAGGCACGAATGTGAAAATCTCTTTATTTACATGTCTTGTGTACGACGTAAAATTGCACCAATAAAACTCTAAAGGAGGAGATATTTTTGACTTGTTATAGTAATTAGTGATTAATCTTTTAATGATGCTATGTTAGCAGTGACCAATCGGTCTGTTTACAAATTATAAAAGTTTCATTTCATTGTTGTTATGGTAATTTATCTAAAAAAATCCAAAGGTTAATGCGATTATGTTTTGCAGAATCGATGAACTTTTGATAATAATTATTGGTATAATTGTAAATTTATTTTCATCCTAGTTTAGAGAATATCTTAGCCATAAATATTGAATAATAACCAAGTATAGAAAGCATTTAGTTATGGCATGGAGATTTTTGATAAATAAATTTTCAAGGGATTTTTTTAAATTTTTGATCAATGAATGAGGCAAAACGAAAAATGTATTGATTTGGGTTTTATCTTCGCGGTTGGGTAGTGCTCGTCGTCAAATATCCAAAAGGCTTGAGTTTGCTGAATTCAGAGTTCATTTGCAAAAGTTATGGCCATTTTGGTCTTACTTGCTGTCGGAGTATGAGGTTCCGCGGACCCAAACTAGGTTCGAACTCTGGGGCGTGTATGAAGGATCTCGCTTCACGATGACTGATAACCCACAAGTATAGGGGATCAGTTGTAGTCTTTCTCGATAGATAAGAGTGTCGAACCCAACGAGGAGCTATAGGTAGAACAAATATCCCCTCAAGTTCTTTCGATCACTGATACAACTCTACGCACGCTTAACGTTCGCTTTACCTAGAACAAGTATGAAACTAGATGTAATTTGTAGGTGTTGTTCGATAGGTTTGCAAGATAATAAAGAGATCGTAAATGAAAACTAGGGGCTGTTTAGATAAAGAAACAACTAAGTTAGTTTTAGTGAGAGCTTTTTGTTACAAGAAACTTATTTGTCCCTAGGCAATCAATAACTAGACCGGTTATCGTTATTGCAATTTTATAAAAGGGAGAGGCATAAGCTAACATACTTTCTCTTCTTGGATCATATTGCACTTATGATTGGAAATCTAGCAAACATCCATAACTACAAAAGATCATTAAGGTAAAACCCAACCATAGCATTAAAGTATCAAGTCCTCTTTATTCCCATATGCAAACAACCTACTTTCTCGGGTATGTGCTTCTGTCACTCACGCCACCCACCATAAGCAAATCATGAACATATTGCAAACCCTATACAACAGGGATCCTCATGCTCGCTTGACACAGAGAGCACCATAGGACATCACCAATAATAAAACATGAAACTCAAACCAATCACGATCATCAATCAACCCATAGGATAAAACGGATCTACTCAAACATCATAGGATAGCCACACATCATTGGGAAATAATATATAGCGTTGAGCACCGTGTTTAAGTAGAGATTACAGCGGGTAGAAGAGGGGTTACACCGCTGCATAGAGGGGGAGAGAGTTGGTGATGACGGCGGTGAAGTTGTTGGTGTAGATCGCCATCATGATGATGTCCCCGGTGGTGTTCCAATGACATTGGGAGAGAGGGGAGAGAGCCTCTTCTTCTTCTTCTTCCTTGCCCTCCCCCCCTAGATGGGAGGAGGGTTTCCCATCCGGTCCATGGCCTCCATGGCGGCGGAGGGGCGAGAGCTCCTCCGAGATTGGATCTCTCTCTCTTTGTTTCCTTCTGTTTCTGCGCTCCCAGATTTTGGCCTTTCACCGTTTCTTAAATTCCCGGAGATCCATAACTCCGATTGGGCTGAAAATTAACACGATTTTTATCCGGGTATTAGGTTTCATTCGGCCAAAGAAGGGCACCAACCGCCTTACGGGGTGACCACAAGGGCCCAGGGCACGCCTTTACTAAAAATCACATATATTCCAAAAAAATCTCCGGAAGTTTTTATTGCGTTTGGACTCCGTTTGATATGGATTTTCTGCGAAACAAAAAACATGCAAAAAATAGGAACGAGCACTCGGCACTGGATCAATATGTTTGTCCCAAAAATAGTATAAAAAGTGACAAAAGTATGTAAAAGTTGTAGAATATTGGAATGGAACAATAAAAAAATTATATATACGATGGAGGTAAATTCCTGCTCGTCCTCGAGTAGGTAAATGATAAAAAAAGATAATTTCTGATGTGGAATGCCACCTAGCATAATCTTGATCATATAATCTAATCATGGCATGAATATTAAGACACGAGTGATTCAAGGCAATAGTCTGTTATTTAACATAAAGACAATAACACTTCGAGCATACTAATAAAGCAATCATGTTTCTCAAAATAACATGGCCAAAGAAAGTTATCCCTACAAAATCATATGGTCTAGCTATGCTCCATCTTCACCACACAAAGTATTTCATCATGCACAACCCCGATGACAAGCCAAGCAATTGTTTAATACTTTTAATGTTCTCAAGCCTTTTCAACTTTTAACGCAATACATGAGCGTGAGCCATGGATATAGCATGGCATCGTCCCTGGGCTTTCCTGCTCTCCAATCGGCAATATAAAGATCGACGTCCTGTTCGGTGACAAGACCCACTTCCGCCGTGACCTTATCTGATTCGAGGTGGTCGACTTGGACAGCCCCTACCACGCGCTCTTGGGCCGGCCAGCGATGGCCAAATTCATGATGGTTCCGGACTATGCGTACCTGAATATGAAGATGCTGGGTCCCAAGGGCATCATCACCATTGTTGGCGACTACAAGAAGTTGCTCGAGTGCATCGCAGCCGGCTCCCGGTTTGCCGAGTCCCTCGTCATCACCGAAGAGAAGCGCCACCTTGACCGGGCTGTGGCCATGGTCAGTGAGAAGCCGGCTGTGCCGACTAACCCCAAGGTAGCTGAAGGCGAGGGCTCCTTCCAGACGGATCTGGCTTTGGGACTTCAGAAGCCGGTCCCGGGGAATTCTACAGGCCGCCCGGGGGCTGCAGCACTTAAACCAGGCCCGGGGACTCCATCATTCGGCCCGGGGACTGCTGTAGCAGGCCTGGGGATTTCCACGAACTACTAGAAAAATGCTTATAGATAGAAGTTTACCAGTAGCGCCCGTTTATAACCCCACGCTACTACTATTTACCAGTAGCGCTGGGCAGAAAACACGCTACTACTAATATATAACATCAGCATTTGTTAGCTTTTGCCGCGCTACTGTTACATGGGCCGCAGGGCAAAAACAGTAGCCCACTTAGCTGTAGTGTTTGTTTTGAACGGGCGCTACAGCTGGTGGGCTTAGCAGTAGCGCCGACCTCTAACCAACGCTACTACTGGAGGAAAAGAAAACCGGCCCGAGCGCCCCCACACCCCCTCACTCTCACAATCGATCCCCTCCGCTCGACGACGCCACCGCGGTTAGGGTTTGTCCCCGTAAGTCCCCCTCGATCTCCTCCTCTCTGCACGCGCCACACTAGCTAGGCTCCAATTGATTTGCCGCGGCGGCTCGCCGTGTTCCAGGCTTGTTTCCTCGCGTGATTGGGGAGAGAGTAGAGAGAGGGGTTAGGTGAAAGAAGTAGAGGCTTTCTGTTGCTCACCGGAACATAGGAGAGAGTAGAGAGAAGTAGCTAGAGAAGTAGAGGCTTTTAGCACATATAATTGAAACTTGGGTTTCAATTCTTGGCTGCTGCCCCTGGATCAGTGGTGGCGGCGGCGGTGCCTAGTGTTCTAGGGTTTAGAGAGGGGTTCTTTCCTGACACTAGGGTTATGTCGTGAATGATACCCTCTGTGTGAATTTGATCCACTAGCTTCTTTGTTGATGCATATAAAGATATGAACAAGAAACCCTCACTGTTATGTGGTTTCATGAAAAAATCAATGCTTGATTCGATACTCTTTCAGGTTGAAGAGAGTATCTGTATGGGGTGATGCTCAAATTGCCAAGTTGTTATGGTGTGCATTTGAATATATGCTAACACCCATTTCGAAAAAAATGCTTATATTTTGTCTGTGTGTGCGATTGTTCTTCCCTTGTATTACCTATTAGTCTGGTGCTTATATTTTGTACTAGAAAATGTTGGCAACATTTTCAGCCATTTGTAACTTCTGTTTCTGCAACTGAATCTTTGTACATAAACTTTGCTTCCTTGTTCTGCATAG